>JAWWNH010000126.1:357500-1646250 GCA_034641385.1 Darevskia mixta
AGTGATGGATATAGATGTAAAGCTACAGCAAATATAGATATATTCTTTTCTCTTTTGTGAAATTTAGTGGTAGTCATGACCACATTTATGTCTTTTTATATGTATAGAGAGGTGAGTTATTGGGGAAGGAAGATCTAGTATATTACTTTTTTAAAAAAATGAAAAAGTGTTATTCATAACCTGAGAATTACCTGCCCCAAATTTCAATTTACTCTCAAGTAAAACAATGCATTCCCACCCCGTCCCTCAAATCACAAAAAATCTATTTATTTTTATTTCCAAACTTCTTCTGATGCTTGGTGCTACAGAATGAGTGCAACATGGGCTAGGTGACGTCCCCAATACCCCCATAATCCCCAAACTGATCCCACCTCACTTTCCTTTCCCAAAATCTTTCCTGATGGTGCTTCACACAGCAAAGCCATAATGGCATGGTCATCATCCTGAACCACTAGAACACTGCTGTAGTGTCAGCAACCTTGTGAATTATAGTTCACAAGCCTACTGATGTCCCTTGTAAAGTCTGAGAACCCTGGGAGCTACATTTGCATATGTTTTCAAAACCCAAGCATTTGGTAGCACTTTGGCACTTTACTGCTTTGGTAGCACACACAACAGTTCCCTGGTTTCCATGTCACTGCTTAAAGCTTTTTTACCTTTAAACAAACATATTAGAAAATGAGGACTGGGGTAGTTTGAACCCTTTGCTGTCTGAAGCTCAGTAATACGTGTTTGTGGAAGAGCCGATCGGGAGCTTGGTTTCTGAGAAGTAATCCCTCCCATTAGTTTCCTCAGTGACAAATGCATGTTACAATTTCGTAGTTGAGAGCAAGTATGTGAAAGTAGGTTTATACCCCACAGAGTCTGTTCAGGTATAAAACTGGGTCCATCTCTGTAAGAGATGAGAGAGGAGTACAGTGGGTGTGATGCATGAAGCCATAAGTGCTTCAGAAATTGAGAGTGTTTTATGCATGCAGACTTGGCAGTGGTCCTTTGTATGTGAGTTTGTGGAATCATAGAATCGTAGAGTTGGGAGATATCCCAATCTCAGACAGATGGACATCCAATCTCTGTTTAAGATTCCACCTCCTTCCAAGGGAGCTTGTTCCACTCACCAGTTGCTCTTTCCATCAGAAAGTTCTTCCTAATATTTGGCTGGAATCTAGCTGCAGTGGCTTATGTTTGAACGGCTGGTCAACAAATTGTTTGAGGTAGTAAATGATTGTAGTGGCTATGTGTAATGCTGAGTCAGACTGGGTGGGCAGTTGTACGAGTTATATTGCCTGTTCTATTATGCAAGTCACTAGGCATGGTTTTTATCATTGTGTGTGCATAGTGCTTATCTAGTGTGAACTGTTTCGAGATCTTCTGATAGTAAGTGGTGTCTAAAAGGAAATAATAATAAAAATGGAAGTGCTCCTGTTGAGCAACAGCACTCTGGTGAGAGGTGGAAACTGTTGAAGGAAAACCATCGAGCAACATACAATACAAGTGTCCTGGGAAATAATATTTTCTCACATGAGAGCATGGCAGCCATTTTAGGTATTGCAATTTTGAGATTGCATGCCAAGATCTCATCCTGAAAAAGGCACTTGGGGGCCACAATCTCACGTGGTGACCCCACCCCAAATGTATTTTAGGGCACCGTGCAAGCCCAACCCTGGAAAAGTGCATCTTTTGGGCTCCGTGATCTTGTGTAGGTCATGTGACTTGCATGGAAGCATGGGTGGGGAAACTCATGTCCCAGTTTTGGGATGTTGGAGGGAATGTAGCAATAATGTACATAAAAAGGCTCACCACATGGATCGGCCATTGCCATACAGCGGTAGTTTTGAGCGGCCTCCACTTGGCATCTATATTGTGAAAATCAGCCCTTTCAAAAAGAAAATATTGCAAAGAAATAAAAGAACAAACAGGTTCTGAACCGAACAAGGAAGTAATAACCAGAAACATATATGTATATTTTAAAAGCAGACAAGGCACATACCAATTTAATTACAGCTGCACAGGTTATACTATAAGCATCATTGTGGTGTGTCTAACAAGTATATATTGAGATATGATACATGCGCCACCTACTTTCACAGCAATTAAAACAGTTATTAAAGATAAACAATTTTACCACGGAGGTAATTAAGTAAGGTCATGTACTGCCTTAGCACTTTAAAAGTTCCTATTAACTAATAATCCATCAAATCTGCACAGCAGCTCATGAATGAAATATTCAACTGAGTTCCCAACATAAATACTCCGGCAATCAAAAAGAGATTAATGGAAGTAATCTGCAATGTGTGTGGTTTAGGTTTTATCATTGCCAGCTGAGACTCCTCTTCTGCGTTTTGCTGTGTACAACTGTCCTCCTGAGCTTGTGTACACACTGGCTTTGCAACACAAAACAGTAGCGGGGACAAGGAACTGATGTCTTATTCACAGACGTATCCATCACACGTTCACAAAAAAAGGTCATCTATACTTGTAAAAAGAAAAGTCCCGCAGAACTTCAGTACACGAGGACATGCATTATTCAGTAATTTGTACTTTAAAAGGTGCTGCGTTCCACGCAATGCGTACATTTATCATGATCCATTTATCATGATCTTAAAATGTGTTTCTCCTGCCTAGCAGAATGCAGAATGGTTACTTGCAAGCATCTTAATTTATCCCTTCCCCCCCACACACACACCCAAAAATCCATAATATTTGATGGAGCATTCTCTCATCCCAGCTCACATGTTTATGTCTCTCATCTAGATGCAAAACCTGTGCATGAGAAGAGTTCTAAGAATTTATACCAACGACCATGCCTGAGAAATCTCTCGTGTTCTTGCAAAGATGCTTGGAGCAGAGGAGAAAGACTAATATTGCCATCCACCTCATTTTACATAATATATTGTTATCTACATCTATGGGCAAGCAAGGTCTAATAATATATTCTGAACTATGAAGAAAACCTTATCTGCAGTTATTTGAAAAGAATGTTCCATATTCAAAATCGGACCGTGTTTATTTTTTTTATTTTAAAAATGATTTGAAAGAATGACATGGTTTATTCTGAATTACCCAGCAAAGTTGTTCTGTATTGTGCATTACAGGGGAATTGTGGACTTCAATAAAGTACCACTATGATGGTTTGAGTTGTGTAATAGTCAAAGGTCAGTGGTCTTCGGAACATCAATGTATTTTAGTCACAGTTACTGTCTTTAAAATAAAGAAATGATGACCTCAAATGATCAATTAAAGATTGCATGGTGGAGCTTGCAATGACTCACTAAATCACTGTTCCCCAAACTTGGGTCAACAGCTGTTTTTGGACTACAACTCCCATCATCCCTAGCTAGCAGGGATGATGGGAACTGTAGCCCAAAAACAGCTGGAGACCCAAGTTTGGGAAACACTGCACTAAATCCATCACTGGTACAAAGTGAGGAAGCCATATCACTGGAGAACAGCATAGCTCAATGTTAGAATATATGCTTTGCATGAAAAATATTCCAGGTTCAATACCTGTCATTTCCAGGTACTAGCTGGAAAGATGTTTCTCTGACACCCTGGAGAGCCTCTGTCAGCCAGTGTAGAAAATACTAAGCTCAATGGATATCAGTTTAAGGGAGCTTCTTGTGTTCTTATTTAGAACCCTAGCAGAGCATGTGCTGGCAACTCTAGAGTTAAGTCATGCTTCTCAGCATGTATGAATGATTTTGCCTTCTTATTGCCAGTGGAAAATCTGTTCAAAATATGATTAACCTGCACTTTTGAGGAAATGTATGTGTCATCCACTGAAGCTGGAATCATGCGAAAGGCTGGATTGGATGAATCCCAAACAGGAATTAAGATTGCCGGAAGAAATATCAACAACCTCAGATATGCTGATGATACAACCTTGATGGCAGAAAGTGAGGAGGAATTAAAGAACCTTTTAATGAGGGTGAAAGAGGAGAGCGCAAAATATGGTCTGAAGCTCAACATCAAAAAAAACTAAGATCATGGCCACTGGTCCCATCACCTCCTGGCAAATAGAAGGGGAAGAAATGGAGGCAGTGAGAGATTTCACTTTCTTGGGTTCCATTATCACTGCAGATGGTGACAGCAGTCATGAAATTAGAAGACGCCTACTTCTTGGGGGGAAAGCAACAACAAACCTAGACAGCATCTTAAAAAGCAAAGACATCACCTTGCCGACAAAGGTCTGTATAGTTAAAGCTATGGTTTTCCCAGTAGTAATGTATGGAAGTGAGAGCTGGACCATAAAGAAGGCTGATCGCCGAAGAATTGATGCTTTTGAATTATGTTGCTGGAGGAGACTCTTGAGAGTCCCATGGACTGCAAGAAGAGCAAACCTATCGATTCTTAAGGAAATCAGCCCGGAGTGCTCACTGGAAGGACAGATCCTGAAGCTGAGGCTCCAATACTTTGGCCACCTCATGAGAAGAGAAGACTCCCTGGAAAAGACCCTGATGTTGGGAAAGATGGAGGGCACAAGGAGAAGGAAACGACAGAGGACAAGATGGTTGGACAGTGTTCTCGAAGCTACCAACATGAGTCTGACCAAACTGTAGGAGGCAGTGGAAGACAGGAGTGCCTAGCGTGCTCTGATCCATGGGGTCATGAAGAGTCGGACATGACTAAATGACTAAACAACAACAACATAAAAACGAGCAATGGTGATGCAGTCTTCATGGCACATCATCATGCATTACAACAAACAGGTCCAAATAGCTATTGCCTTGGTTCTAGAGCTTATACGAAGGCATCTGCATTGATAAACACAGAGAAAACTACCAAGAAAATCATGGTACTCACAATGGTAACTGTAGGCTTTTGTATTGGTGAAAAACATAGTTGACAGAGGCAAAATGATTTCAGCACCTCTGAAACAGCAACTATTTATCACTGAACAATGTGATGGCACTCTGCAGAATCTGCTTCTGGTAGCTCAGGTTTGAAACCTATACACACTTATGTGGATTAAGTTTCACTGAACTCAGAGTGGACTTACTTCTGAGTGGACATGAATAGGTATCCGTATTTCTGACTACCAATGCATACAAACCTCACAGCTTCTGACATGGTGTATGAATATCTGAAGTTGAGCTTATGTACTTTGGGAGAGGGAGAAAAGATAGTTCCCCAACATGCCTTGGGAACAACAGAATACTTTGGTACTCCATCCTGACCCTTGATGACAAGAACATCCCTTTCTGCAGTTTCAACATCACTAAAGAAACAATCAAAATGCTTATTCTTTGCTGTCAGGAAGATTAGTTTGCTGAACTGAAAAAACCAATTCTTCTACTGAGATCAACTAGTGGAATAAAACTGCCTTTGACTTGACAAATGTTATACAGCCTTATGATGAGGGATTCTGTTATAAAATCATGTCACCAGAGAGTGAGACGCAACATAATACAGAGGAACAGCCTTAATCATTTTAAATGAAAATGATTTATGTCAGCTTCTATTATAACTATGAAAGCATACAGGATCATCCAAACTACTTCTATGCAATTGCTGCATTTCACAAATTGTTGACTAAGGTCAAATGCTGTTGCTCAAAAGAGAACAACTTATCATCAGGGTCACAATGGTATAAGGTTTAGAAAGCAATTGTGTTGACAATGTAGAGCTCTTTTTGTGCATTCTCAGAATCTCATACTTTAATTACTATTTCTTTTTTTTACCAAAATAAATAATGTGTTTGTTCTTGCCATCTGTTGCCGAGATTAAAACCCATGATTCTTTACTTTTTGGCATAGTCTCAAGATAACATAACAGAGATTCATAATCCTTTCATATTCACTAACATACCCCTTCAGTCACACAATCAGGGAAATTTTCTTTTATTCTCATATTTATGGAAATGCCCTCCCAATTCTGTCCTAATCTGCATCTTTTCTTTGAGATTTATTTGATTCACAAAATGCCTAACAAAGAGAATCACGGATTCTATTACTCTTTATCATGCTTTCATTACGGTGGCACTTCTGAAACAGCACTCTGACCAGTAGCACCAAAAAGGAAGTGACATCAAAGATGCAGTAGGATTTTGAGCTATATCTGTTGATCTGCTACAACAGTAGCTATGGCATCCACACTGATCCAACTCCATGTGGATTATTAGCACAGAGATTGTAATCCGCAGGTGGAACAGTCATTGACAAGATGAATGTGTGGATTGTAGGTGACCCATCTTCTCCTTATCCATTAAACACATCTGAAATTGTCCTTACTTATCTATTACCACATGTTTCCATTCTGTGATGCACATATAAAATTAGTGATGAGAGACCTCATCTACCTTGATTTGAAACTGGCTCAGGCTTCCTAAACTTTCTCAGAGAAGACTTTGAGAAAGTTTAGGCTTTTCTCCAAGATACTACAGAAAGGCCAAATCCTGGGAAACTTCCTACCAGTGCCTGCCATCAATATCCCTTGTCCCCCAATGTATCAGATTTACATTAATAAAGATGACAGAACATGGTGGCAAGGAGGACTGGAACAGTTGAGGCTTGGATTCCTAGCACCCCAGCAGCACATTTAGAAGAATCATGGCCATCAGAAAGTGTCTCCATTTTTCCTGGCTCATTTCAGCGTCCTTCATTTCATACTGCTGTGAGGCTTCCCCAATGCCATCTCCTTCTTCTCAAGAGGAGGATTGGCTGACATTGAGTTAACCCACCAAAGCGAGTTCCAAACTGCTCTAGGAATTTTGGCTTAGCTTGAAAAGGGCATGAGGAGTGTGTTTCACCAATTTACTTTCGCCTGCTTGTCAGATAGTTCCAGCACTATGCACACTCATGGTGAATACATGTTGACATAGGGAATATGGGCTGGATTCAAGTCCTGCTGGCACAACAGGACCCCTCCCCTCTTCTTCTCCTATGTGCCCCCATGTTCCCCAAATGGCTCTGGCGGGTCAGGAGACACCCTCCCAGAACAGTGTACAGGGAAGGAAAGGGGAGATAGTTCCATCTGGCTAGCAGAAATGCTTGCTCTGAGATTGCCTTGTTGCTGAATTCCACTCACTACTTCTAATACACTTTAGTGATTGTGGGTATGTTGTTTTTATTGGATGAACTTGTCTAAAATGTAATGATGTGAACATTTGCAATGCAAGTGTGCATCCCAGATGTCAACTGCCGCTGGATTGTATTTTTGAAAAAAGAATTAGAGCATAGAATAAAGATTATTTTCTGCTCTAACTTTCTAACAACCCAGTGCGCATTCACATCTGGGATACACACTTCACAATCTACACCGAGATGCTTCTCATGTGCCCTTTGCAAGGCCAGCCCAAGACATTTTGATGCCTGAGACAGAACAGTAAATGGTGCATAGCTCTCACAGTCAAGTTATTTTGGCACCTGGGGCACTAAATCCACATGTACATCTCCCCTAACGTAGCAATGAAAATGCAATAATAAAAAAATTAATAACTAAGAATTTCCAGTTCTTCCATGATACTCACATGAATATCATCCTGGCTGGGACTGACGGAAGTTGGAGTTCAACAGCTTCTAGAAGGCATCGTGTTAACTACTCCTTGGTTATAAGAACAACTCTCTAGCTCATGCATCCTTGCTATCGTCTACCATGAAACCCAGGGTACTCAAGTGGGTGAGACATAAGTAGATGTACATGCAAACCTTATATGTGTCCCAGGATATTTTATACATATATGTGGTAGCACAGAGTGAATGAGCCTGAAATTTGCTCTTTTAACCCATCAGGTAGATGACCTGTCCACCTGGACTGTGTGTTAACCAGTCTTCACAATCGACCGATTTGATCTTCTCTTCCCTACCTGATCAATTAATTAAATCCCACCCAACTAAGTGGGGCGGGAGACATTAGGTGCTTGATTCTGACAAACTTTGAAACTCAGTATATTGACCATAATGGTTCCTATTACCTGAAAGTACTTCTAGCGCTTCCCAATTAATGTTGGGAGACTTTAATCATGTAATCTCAATCGTGTTAGTCTTTCAGCCCTTTTTATCTCACTGCATCATTCTGATATGTTTCCTGACCTGGGGGTCCGGAGTGTTCACTATTATCAGCCAATTAGTCGTCCTCGCTTCTGGCTCGCAGAAGACAGATTCACTATATTTCTTAGCACTTGACAGTTTCAATTCCTTAACCTCCAAATTCCCCTTGATATATGACTCTGTGTCTCACCCTTTATTTCAGCATTCCAGAATACCCCCATGGCCCTGCATGCTGAAATCAGCCACAGACAGTAGTCACAATGAGGTTATAATTTTCCTCTGACAGCCAGCTTTTTAATGCCAACAATTTGTTGCTATTTCATCATAAATACATCAACTGACTGCATTTGTTATTTAATAGATGATTCATTTACTTCATAATGTCTACCTCAGTAACCTGCCTAGATATTCATTATCTCACCATTTCAACCAGGAACTATGGTTGTCTGAACCTAGAGTCACTATGGAGCTTTCATACAGCCGTTTATCAGAGTATCCCTGTTTGAGGCATGGCCAATGGGAGCCTGCAAGCTGTGTTGACTGCCCTGTCTGGTGGTTCTGTAACCCTCTCCTCACCTAATTCCATCGAACTCAGGCCAGAAGCAGCTGGTCCAACAAGTTGGTGGCTTCTGCATTTCTAGACAGCCTGAAAGGTACTCCATTCACCAGCTCAGTAGAAGTGAAAGTAGCCACCCTTAGATGTCTCGGCACCGTTTGCTCAGTGGTAGAACATCTGCTTTGCATGCAGAAGGTCCCAGATTCAACCCCCAACATCTTCAGGTAAGACTGGGAGACAACCTTGCCTGAAACCCCAGTGAGCTGCTGTCAGTCAGTGTAGACAATGCTGAGCTAGATGGCCCAATGGTCTGACTCAGTATAAGGCAGGTCTCTGTTGTGCTATGGCCTGTAGTCAAGGAGAATTTCCCAAAAATATCGAAAGCTTGCCCTACAGCAACTCCAAGCAGGGTCGCCCCAATCAGTGTGGTTGCCCCTGTTCTGTGGAACAGCATTCCTGTCAACATATGACAGGTTCCCCGCTACCTCATTTGGCATCAGTGCTGTTTTTAAAACTGTGTTCCGTTGTTGTTTTTTACAATATGTTTGCAAATTGCCACGGCACACATGTAAAAGGAGATTCATAAAATGGCAATGATGACGGAGTCATTGTTTGGGAAAGGAAAATGAAAACACCAGGACAGTGATATGGAAACAAGGAAGAAAATGACCCAAAATGGGAAAGCCGTTCTCAAAAGTGCCAGTTATTGAGCTTTGTTACAGCTCAAAACATTTTGGGCCTAGGAGTACAGTGGCAGCCATAGTGGTGTCTAGCACCTGGACTAGACAGAACTCTGGTCTTAGTCTTATATTCTTAGATAACAGGCTACTTTCATTATAAATACCAAGAGTCCTATATAAGGAAAGATTAGGATTGTGTACTGGAGCAAGTCCTGAGCATGGGAGCAGATACATGCACCCACAACCCACCCACTCCCTTTTTGAAATGGAGGGACCATATAAATAAGGTATACTTGCCTATGGTGTGTAGATAATAGGCGTCAGATTATGCAATATATTCTACACATGCTGGGGACCCTGTGCAAGCTCAGAATTCCCACAGCATGTAGAAACTACTAGCAAAGATACTTTGTGAGCAATGTAGGTTGTTCATTGGCAGAGACGTCATAAACAGTGATGAAAGTCACTGTGATTCATCCTTAGTAGTGAGAGGGGAGTGTATTTGGTAAGTAGAGCAAGGCAGCACAGCCATTAAAGTGCCTTTTTTATGGGAATGGGATGCCCAGCACCAAAGTTTAAGTTGTCGCTTCTTTCAAAGTGATTAGGGTTTCAGAGATGCTGAGGGAAGGCAGCTTTCCTTGCTTGTTAAAGCTGAGTGTAGGGCTGTGGAAACTTCATCGTTAGATGCACATCTTCCCAAATGATGAGAGTGATTTCTTTACTAATGCACTTGTCCTTCTGTTTACACAGGCAGTAACAGTGCCATAATTTGATTCATTGGGGAACTTTTACTAAACAAAGCCTAATGCTTTCAGTAAATAATGACACAGAATAAATTAGCAGAGGGAATTATAGATACACTTGAGGACCTTTCTACCTAGGAAAAAAAAAGGAACTGAAATCTAGGACACTAACAATTAAAGTAATTAAACTAGCACTTAAGTCGCCTTGTGTCACAACAAAATGGATTCTGGCTGAGTAGTTTTGCATAATCCATTTTCTATGTTTATATCCTCTCTCTCTCCCCCCCCCAATCTTCTTAATGAAAAGTATTTTGATTTTGGGTTTTTTTAAAAAAAAAAAAAAATTATTTAGCGATCTCTCCTTTGAGGAGCCTAAGTGCTTCTCATAAGTTCCTGCACTTTAATTGAAAATATAAAACATAATATTACATGTTCATGTAAACATCCCGCTTTAAAGAGCAAAACATCCAACTTTCATTTAAAAAGAAATCCTCTGGTGGAAATATCTGTGCCAAATATCACTAGCATGCCACTCACATAAACAAAATAACATACATTTTTAATACTGTGTGGTAGGATGCCACCTGCAACATTATAGCACCTGTTTGTTCATAAACAAGGCAAATGTTTCTCTGCTTCCGTAAAGCCTTGCAATCTCAGGAAGAAATGGGGGATCTGATGGAGGAAATGCTTTCAAAATGTAGCAAAGAATTCCCAATTTTAAAATGTATCCACTAACAGAAGAAGGCATCACTAAGGCTAGGATGCTAAGTACACTTAGTCCTGTTCCCCATGTTGCCAGAAATGGGGAAAGAAAAATGCATGATTTAATACAAAGCATTTCCAACTAAAAATGGCTGTGGTGATTGGAAGTCCCAAATATAGAAACTGGGGTTTCAATGGCAAACATGTCTTGGTGAACATGGGCAACCTACCTTTGCCAAAGCTGGCCACTATGAAGAGAAGATCTTCACCAGCAGGGCTTTTTTTCAGCCAGAACTCACCGGACCTCAGTTCTGGCACCTCACAGACAGGTGCCATTGCCATTATAAGAGAACAGGTGAGTTCCAGCACCTCTTTTTCTAGAAAAATAGCATTGCTCACCAGAATCAGTAAATAGGCCTTTCCAAGGAACTACCAGCAGACTATCCATTCAAAGCAACCTCATCTTGCTAATGGGTTCCATATTGAACCACCCTCACAAAGAGACAGACATATAAGGAATACTAGCCTCTATTTTAGGCAGGCAATTGATATGTTTTTATTCCACCAGACTTTTTCATATAGTTTAAACTTGTTAGCTGTGCAAGTCTCTTTTTTATTATAAAAAAACTGTTTTATTTCAGCTTTTAATGCTTTATTTTACTGGGAGTCTTTAAGACCCATGTGTACAGACACACATTACTTGCAATAACTTAGCACTATGTAATATGATGTTGCAGCATTGTTGCAGCAGCACTGAGATAGCTCATTCTAAAGGTTCCCTTTCTCTGGCAGAAGGCTTTCCTCCATTAGAAGAAGGGGGCCTTCAGATTCACCCAACCTGTTATGTTATCATCACGGGCAGATTTTGTGCTGCAATATCTTAAAATGTGAGTGGCATTAATATGGACAATTTTTGATTGCTACTTGTAGATAGGCAGATCTGACTGAAGGATATTTTTAGATTCCGCTCCTGATTCCCTCCCACTTATTTCTATTTTCTTACCATTTTATAATCATCACTTGAAAAATGCCATAAAAATAAAGAAAGATATTCTGCCCTATTCTGCTGACGCATAGCAGGGCCTACTTGGTAGTGGCTCCATGTTTATGGAATGCCCTCCCTAGTAAGGTTCATCTGTCTCCATTATTATTAACACCCAGGAGGAATTTGAAAATATTCCTGTTCATACAGGCTGAATAATATTGGTCCTGACAACCTTGAAATCATTAGCTGTCCTTCATGGCTGTTTTTGTTTTGTTTTGTTTTTAAATATCTAAATGCTTTATTTTTTCAGGAATGTATTTTGCTGATTTTTTGTTTGCCAACCCAGGTTCCTTTGGGAGGAAGGGTGGATAGAAATTTAATGAATAAATAATAAAATGTCTGCTCAGAAGTAAGTCCCATTGAGCTCGATGGATCTTATTCTCAGACAAATAAGTATATGATTGCTGCCTCATTTATATAAAAAAGGTCTAACACAACCTACCAAAGATTGTGTAGCTAGTTTTAGCCATAATTTGAATATTTCTATTCCTCATATTTGTTAATACCAAAATCTCTCTTGCAGTAGAAGAGCTGCACACTGGAACATCTAATGAACATAAAACCCCAAAGACTGAGAATTGTGTTTCTTTCTATCTTGAATTTGATTGGATAGCTGATCCATATTATATTCATAATTTAGTATGAGAACCTTTTAGTTCCCCGATTTTAAAAAAATTCAGTCTATGTGCAATACTGAGATTTCTGTTTCACCATTATTATGAAAGCTTTAAAGACATGCATCTGTACCCAGGATGTCCTCCATAAAGTAACGGAGGGGCCACACTAAAATAAATAAGCCACACAGGGAAATCTAGCAGGAAGTCTTTTATGAACTGTACATAACCTATCCTTTGGGGCCTCCTTGCTGTTCCTCACTGAACCATAAGGAGTTTGGCAGTGCATTTTTTCCTAAATTAACTATGCTTTGGACAACTTCTTAAGCAGGTAGCATAAGAGAGTCACACCTCCTGGTTTGGACATTTTATTATCATACCCATAGAGAATGTTTACATATTTCCCCTCAAGATTGAGGGGGACCAGCACTTATCATGCACGTGTGACAGCACACATGATGTGCAGCACGCATTGCAGCTTCTCCAGAGCGCTTGGCCTCCTCCAGACGATGTGACGTCGCATGTGCGCAATGCGCAACGCATGGGTGACATCGCACACATGCACCACCTCCAGGGCCCTGTTAATCTTTGGGGCAGCCTGAGAGGCAGTGACTGGCCCAAGGACACACCCAGTGAGCTTCTGACTGAATGGAGATTTGAACCCTGGTCTCTCAAATCCTAGTCTGACACTGAGAGGGGCGGGGAAAGAAAATTCTGGAAAGGTACAGCAGGAAATAACAGCAAGCCTATGAATGCAAAACAAAAAATAAAAAATAAAAAACCCAAAATGTGTTTTCACAAATATTGCATTTGAAATAAAAAATAAATGATAAATGCAAACCACCCAAATGAGCGTACACTTTCTTACACGTAGGCCTTTATTATTTGGTGCATCTTGGCAACTTTTTTCCCCCTGGAAGCCAGCAACTGGATTGTTGTTGCTGCTTTTTAATTTTAAAAGCAGGAGCGAATAAGACCATATTGCAGAAAGAGCCTAGAGTAGATACCCTAATATTTTGCTGCAGTAGCTTAATGGGGAAAGCACTGCAGGGCCAAAAGGCATCTAGGAATAAAGCCGCCCCCCCGGGGGGGTGGAGCCATTCCCATAACTATGTAAGCATTGCAAGGCAGTGAAATGCTTGAGATTTACTATATTAAGTATTAAAATGCAACGGCACATTACTATCTCAAAAACAAATTTTGTGAACAGAGATGAACCAAGAAAGCTTTTAGTCCATTTCCTGGGTCATAAACAAAGAGCTTCATATGCAGCTACTGGAAGAAGCATAAAGGGCACAGTGCTATACGATCCTTATTGGATTACTCAGAGGTTTTAGCCATCACAAGCTACCATCACAGGCTTTATAAATCATTAAGGATGCTCCCCACTGAACAGCAATCGTGTTTTAAGCTGAGGCCGTCTTCATTCCCAACCTTGTGCAGCAAAGTTTTCTTTAAGGTTCCATGGTACTTCTTTATAGAGCACATTTAAGAAATGATACTTATTTATTAATTACAGTTTATTATAAATAATTCACAGAAATACATTTGTGTCCCACCTTTCCTCCAGGAACTGGGAGCAGCATTCATCAGATTATCCTGTTGCTGGTGCTCTTCTTCTTCTTCTTCTTCTTCTTCTTCTTCTTCTTCTTCTTCTTCTTCTTCTTCTTCTTCTCCTCCTCCTCCTCCTCCTCCTCCACTTCTTCTTCTTCGGAGCAACTGTTTGAAGTAGAGTAAAACAGTGACTGACTCCAGATCTTCAGTGAGCTCCATATTTGAACCCGGGGGTGCCAACTTGAATAAAATATTTGGGAGAGGGGTGTTCCAGATAAGCTTCACCCCACATAATTGATCACATGACATGGCGCACGCACACGCCATTTGGACAGGAATTCCTCTCAACTGGGGGGAGGGACGGCCCTCTCAAATAGACCTCAGCCCCGAGGAATTGGCTTTATGTTTGAACCCAAATATGAGCAAGCCCCAAATTTCTACCCACTGCACTGCTTTCAGTTTCAGCTGAGAAGTCTCACCTTTACAGAGAAGAACTCTTACAGTATCTGGGACAACCTTCCCCAACCTGACCCTCCTCAGATATTTTGGACAACATCTACCATCAGCCTCAGGTAGCACAGCTCTGATGGCTGGATCTGATGGGAGTTTTAGTCCAAAAGATCTGGAGAGAGGAAGGTTGAGGGATTCTTCTTTGAGAGTATCTAGGGCAGTGTTTCCCAAACTTGGATCTCCAGCTGTTTTTAGACCACAACTCCCTTCATCGCTAGCTAGCAGGACCAGTGGTCAGGTATGATGGGAATTGTAGTTAAAAAAAACAGCTGGAGATCCAAGTTTGGGAATCCAGTGATCTAAGGCAATCTTCACTTCCTTCTTTGTGACCTTTATTGATGATTAAAACCATTGGCAAAGCTGACTGGTTTCTATCATGTCACATCATGCCTAATAACTCTCCTTTTCATCTAAGTGCTAGCAAACGTGAGATAATCAAGACAATGCTTATATTTACATGCCATTCTGGTTAATTAACCAGGCATTTAAAGCTGTTCTTCAATGCCAATAGCTGAATTAGAGAGAGATGGTTCGAGAGATGGGGAATAAAAGGTGTTTCTTTGTGATCAGTTTGGTTGTATTTACCCATGGTTATTTGTAGAGTTTGTGTGTGCGTCTTTGCATCTTTGTATTCAAAGTATTCCAAAGTGGTTCTCTGAAGATAGTGTTCATAAATATGGGATACGTACAAATGGATACACCACTATGCATTCAATAATGTAGCCTTGAACACTGAAGCTTATTTAAGTGAGCATGAAAATATGAAAGAAAACATCAAAGCCAGCCTCTACATTTTGAGGAGTGGATGTCAAGTGTCAAGACAGAGCAGAAAAATAATCATTCCCATCTTCACATGGTGGGCTGTAAGGCTTAATTAATGTTCACAAAGTACTTTGAAGCCTTTAAATGGAAAGTGTGTTATTATTATCAAGTTTATGTCTATGGCAAACCTGAAGGTGTTATATGACATAACAACTTTACGTTACCTAGAGAGTGGATTCAATGTTTAAGTGGCTTGTTTACTTATTGTGCTGTGAATCTCAACAGAGAACCAAATTACCTTCTTCATATGCTGCTTCACATTTGATCATGGCAACAGAAAGATCATAAAAGCACTCTTTATACCAAGGACTATTTTCATCTGGATTTGCCAGTGTTTAATTTGTTCAGTTATTAAGGACTATATGTTACTCATATTCGGAGTAGACCCAGAGTAGAGAGAAAAAAGAGTTAAATTAAACCCACTGAATTCAATGGGTCTACTCTAAATATGGCTATTTATGTATTTATTGCTACATTTATATACCAACTTTTTCTTCCATCGAGCTCAAGGTAGTGGGCATGGTTCTCCTCCTCCCCATTTCATTCTCACAACAACAACCCTGTGAGGTAGGTTAGGCTGAGATCACCCAGAGAGCTTCATAGCTGAGTGGAGAATTGAACCCTGGTCTCTTAGGTCACGGTCCAACATTCTAACCATTACACCATATTGGCTCTCATGACCAATGTTGGCTATCTATCACCCTGTGGACTGTCCCATATCCTTGCCAACTGAGGAGGCCATATATGTGATAGAGAAGTACTTGTGTATGCTCCCTACCAGATGAATGTCAGATGAGTGGGGTATAAATAAATTATTATTATTATTATTATTATTATTATTAATAATAATAATATACCTATCATACTTTTTGTGTATAGGATGAGCTTTTTTATTTTAAAAATTATGTTACAAATTTGGGGTTGTCTTATACATGGTGGCAAGGGCTGTTGTTGATTGGCTGTTGCTGCGGCAATTGTGTGGACGATAGGTGCCTTTTGTGACGCGTGTGAGTGGCAGCGTAGGTCATGCGGGTGAGCGATTTTCAGCAATCCTCCCTTAAAAAAGCTCAACAACTCATGGCAATCTGCACCCATTTTCTTAATTTGGAGTCCCCCAAAATAGGGAGAAAATACAGTATATACATACCAATTTGTGCAGTCTCCCTTCTTTAACTGTAATATACTTTGGCACACCAATAGGATGAGAAAACAAAGACATGTTCAAAAACTAAGGTCCTGGGCTTTTTTTAAAGGTTTTGTACACCCATACGGAGGAGTGATACCTATCTCACTGTTTTAAACGTAGAAGTAGTGTTTAAGAGGTGTCCTTGAGGATATGTCTCTGTTTCCATCCTGCAATCTGGGTTAACCCAGAGAAATTACTATGAGGCTATATGTGTTCGTTGCTTTAATGTTGTGGAAGGCCAGAGATCTTGGCAGATAAAGTGATTCTTAATGGGAGAAGAGGTTTGATGCTTTAGATTCCTTACCGAAGACCGGCAAAATGCTGCCTTGCAACAACTGAGAAATAAATGCACATTTATTGTGCCATAAAATGATCCTCCGGAAAGGCCCCCAGCTGAATCATCCCAGGATTCTTAACCCTTGAACAGCGGGTAAATGAAACTTTTAATATGCCGAGCAATCCTAGATGATTCACATCAAAGACTGAAGGCAGAGGAATATATTTACATTATCATACTATATAGAATGGGATGCGGGTGGTGCAGTGGGTTAAACCACAGAGCCTAGGGCTTGGCAATCGGAAGGTCGGCAGTTCGAATCCCTGCAACGGGGTGAGCTCCCGTTGCTTGGTCCCTGCTCCTGCCAACCTAGCAGTTCGAAAGCACGTCAAAGTGCAAATAGATAAATAGGTACCGCTCCGGCGGGAAGGTAAACGGCGTTTCCGTGCATTGCTCTGGTTCGCCAGAAGCGGCTTAGTCATGCTGGCCACATGACCCGGAAGCTATCTGCAGACAAACGCCGGCTCCCTCGGCCTATAGAACGAGATGAGTGCCGCAACCCCAGAGTCATCCGCGACTGGACCTAATGGTCAGGGGTACCTTTACCTTTATCTTTTATTAAATATTTTATTTTTAAATTTTTGCATTTTACAATATTTCAACAACAAAAATTAAATCTAAACAAATTAAACCTACATTTTCTTCAAATTCCCCTCCCCCCATGGTTCCTAATTTAAATCGTAATCTTACTGCATAACCAATTCAAACCTATTTACAAATTTAACCTTTTTACTCCCTGTAAGTTATTTCTTCCTGCCCGTGTTTATGTCAACCCTGCTAACGTTTTTAATTGTTTACAATTTGTCTTCATATATTCCACAAATTTTCCCTATTCTATTAAAAAAAAGTCTCTCCTCTTGATCTCTTATTCTTCCAGCAGTAAGTAAGTAAGTAAGTTTTATTTACGGCCATTGGCCCAACACATAAAAAACACAATTCCTACACAACGTATAATATTTAAAACCTTCGGCAGAGGGAGAAACCTTCTGCTCGTTACTAGATAAAAACACAGACTGTCCGTCTTCCTATTTTTGCATTGTGGCAATTCTTCCAGCAAAGTTTCACTATCTCTGCGTATTCCATCAGTTTTATTGGCCAATCGTCTTTCGTTGGAAACAAATGTTTATAATTCCAAACAAAAGCCCTTCCAGAGACAAATGCTGATTTTCTTCTTCATCTGCATTTGGAAAAGGAAGTTCAGGAAATTTTATAGAAACTTATATGGCAAGCATGGACCTTAGACACTACTTTCTTGGTAGAATGTTGGGGGGGGGACATAATAAAATAGTAATGAATGGCAAGAAAATCTAGAGATCCAGTGATGGACTGCGCTGAATTGCTTATATACAGTTAAGTGCAAAACACTTCTCAATTTCCCCTTACACTGCAGCAACTGAGTTTCTACTCTTCTGATTTTTTTATTTTTTTACTCTAGGGTGGCATTTTTAGGATAGCTATATTACTAGAAGGAAATGTGATTTTGGACAGACACTGGTAAGGATATTATATTCAGCTCTAGTTTCTTCTGTATTTACTCCTGGGGTAGCATTTATGAAAGGAAATATTACCAGTAGTAATATCTTCTGGATATTTACCAGGCATCCCATCAATATCCCTCCTAAGTTGATTATGAATCTAAAATGCCTTTTTTGCCTGTAGTTTACATCCAAATTTCTTTACATGCTTTCTTTTTTTAAAAATAAAAATAAATCTATTTTTGTTGTTTCAGATTATTTCGTTCAGCATCCTCACGCGACACAGATCAACAGGGGACTCAGTTCTATTAAAGGAGATCTTTAGAAGGAAGTCAGCTGTGGAATGTTTTACAAATGTGGTTCAATAAACCCCACATAATTTCAAATGAAAATGATGCCTACAAGAGGGTCTTGGGAATTAGCATAGAAACAGTATTTCACTTAGACTCAGGCCAGAAGGACCTCAGGGAGAAAAGGACTATTTTCAAATAGCCTGATGGGGGTGGGGGGGAGTGAATCTTTACCAGGGGTTGTAAAGAACAAAATTTGCATATTAATAGAAGATTAAAGTGCCCATCAAGTATTCTGTAGCAGTTACTTTCTCTTCCCTGTTTTGTTCTTCACAAAAACATTTTTCATAACAAAAAGAAACTTCTGTCTCTTCAGCTACAGCACCGAGTCTCCAAGGTTCCCTGTGTGACAATGGGCCACAGGATCTTTGTGTTTGAACACTGCAGCATTATTTATTCACACAGATATATGCCAAAAGGAACTTTAAAAAAAAAAGGAGAGGGAATGACATTTTAGTAGAACATTTTTTATAAAGGGAAGATGTAGCCAGATGGGAAAGGACTGCAAGGTTTCAGTTGCTATAGATGGGTGACCACTTATTTACTGGCAAAAGAGAGAAAAATGCATCTCCACCTCCCCCCACATAAAAAGGGGGCAGATTAGCATTAAAATTTACATATGGTAATTTTATGTATAGATGCACATTTAGAAATTACTATAATTTAAATGTATTTTACTCTAATGTTTCGCATGCCTGTTGAAAACCTTCCTGTTTCAGTGGGCCTTTTCAGACACATCTGTTTTTAAATGGTTTCAATGTTTTACGGTGTTTCGTTGTGGTTCTTTTTTAAAAAAAAAAGTTTTATATGATTTTAATTTCTTTAAAAATATTTTAAATATGTTTTCTTTTGTTTTTAATGGCCTCGTCTTTTCACAGATGTGTTTGCTGCCCTCGGCTCCTTTGAGAGGAAGGGCAGAGTGTAAATTTAATAAACAAAATAGATTTTTGTTTATGACCCAGAAGCTGTACCCGGCTCCCTCGGCCAGTAAAGCGAGATGAGCGCTGCAACCCCAGAGTCGTTCGCGACTGGACCTAATGGTCAGGGGTCCCTTTACCTTTACCAACTGTGAAGATAGGCATCTTTTTTCTGGCTGCCTGAGATTTTGATGGCTCTTATTCACATTCTAAACAACCAAAATGCAAAGCAAAGCTCAGTGGTTTGCGTGGCAAGGCCCCGGACCCCCTAGTTCCCCAAGAAATAAATATGCCAACACAAGTATATTTGGTTAATGGGATAAATAAGGCCACAACTTTATTGGTTACAGATGTGAGCGGTTTGGCTTAGGCAATTGGGTAAAGCAAGACTATATCCTGACTCCTGCCCATCTGCAGGAAGTCTCTAAAGGGTCAACCACTGGAAGGGGGAGCCATATGATGTACATCAATTGAGCACTCCTAGGGTCACCATTGGGGTCGTGGCATGGCCCTAGCCCACGCTCAGGCTTCAGACAGGAACCACACACCCGGATCCCTTTAACGGGATACCCTTAATGTGGAGGGGCAGGCGGGGGCACAACCTCCCCTCCCATAAAAAGGCTTACGCAATGCCTAACCACCAATTGAGCCAAAGGCTCGCCGCCAACACCCTCACACCTGCAACCAACACTTAATGCCCTCCATGATACCAGGCAACCCAAAATCAATGCCCATGTCCGAAAGGTGAATGCCATCGTTCACCTTTCATCCTCCACCCACTCCCGGGTCACTGCAAGGACCCGGATACCTGCCCACAAAGCAGCCCCTCCTAAAAGAGGGAGCTGACTTACCATCACCCAACTGGCGCTCTCTTGTTTTTCCAGTGTTGCTGGGGAATGCCAGGGACTGAACCTGAGACATTTTGCATGGAAATCAGATATGTTAACACTGGCCTATTGGCTTTCCCTAGAGCTGGTAGTGACCCCGTTTTGTTCACTTGTAGGGGTGATTCGAATCCAAACCATGGGCCTCTGAACTTCAAATGGTGAAAGGACTGAGGGCCACTCAATCAGCAGGATCTAGTTGCCTACCCTCGACTAAGAATGATCCACATTACATGATCCACATTATACAAGGGAATTTTTCTACTCAGCAGCATCGCCTGGTGATCCTACAAATGTTGGAGTAACTTTGTTCCCATTTTTATCCTCGCTCTTTTGTTGGTGTTATATTTTTGTCTCTTGGCATAAAAGGTAATACAGTATCCCAGCTGAACCTATTTTCCACCAGGCTAATGTAAGAATAAAAAATATGAAAAGCTCGCCTTCCATGCTATTTTAAGAACAAGGCTAGAACTTGCCTGAATTCAGTGGGTCCTAGGTCCATTCCCCAAACATCCCACCCCATTTAGAGCCTAGGGCTACCACCAGAGTAGCTTTAATTCTGGCCCCTCTCATCTTTAGATGCCAGATTTCTGTGGAACTTTAGCATGCATGAAAAAAATACTGAGGTTTGGTTTTTGTATTGTTTTTGCTGTTGTGAAAATAATAAGATCAAGCATTTCCATTTGTCTTCAATAACTTAAAGCTAAGTGGTGGCAACATCCTGACTATATAGCCTTAACTTTAAATCTATGCACAATCACATAGTGGAGGCAAGTCATCATTATTTCTTCTGAAATAAAGTACAGAGCATGTGTTTTTCCTGTTGCCTTTCAAATTGGTTCAATTTCTGTCTTGTCCTTGCTGAAACTTGCTACGTTCTACGTGTGATATTTTAGGGGAAATGATCTACCACAGGAGATTGTATAGTGGGAGTTTCTTTTTCTGCCAGCCTCTTAAAATGACTATATTAAACGAAGCATTTTAAAATCAGATTGGAGTCTTGAATAACATGCCGTGTATGCCGCCACTCTAAATGACTGTTCTGGTCTCTCAGCCTGAGGTGAAACCATTTTAGGCCTATTCCTCAAGGCCTGCATAATTACATCAAGTTATTCTGGAGATTCAGCAGTAAATTATCACCTTTAAATTCTGTTAACAAATTTCCGCTATTTTTTTTGAATCAGAAAACATGGTGAGAAAAAGTTACAGTAAAAATAAATCATTTTTATTATAATTATATAGTATATGCAGAGCTACTAAGATTAGCATACAGAGGTTGTTTCGGTTCCTGAAAATAAATACGAGCAAAGCTGACACTTCAGTGTTAAAGTGAATCTCAAACACTATGTTTTTCATCAGACTTCTGCTATGTGGTGACCTCCAGATTTGGGGGCTATAAGGCTATTGGCCCTGGCCAGTACAGCTGTGGTGGCTGGGGCTGATGAGCGTTGTAGTCTAAAACATCTGGAAGGCACTACATCAGGGGAGGCTGTTTTAAAGTATTAATCCACATCTAACATATACTGAAGAGAAAGTAACAGTGACAGGTTATTTGGAGCTCTTGGCTTGCACATTTGTTCATAACTCTTTCTTTGGGTCAAACCATACCTTAGGTTAGTCCTGTCTGTTTTTAAAAGCATGCTTAAACCAGCCACTCTCCTTTAGTGTGTGTGTGTGGGGGGGGACACTTTGCAGATTAGCCACTGTCTTGTTAATCTCCACTTGTCTCTTTCCCAAGTACAGTGGTACCTCGGGTTAAGAACTTAATTCGTTCTGGGGGTCCGTTCTTAACCTGAAAACATTCTTGACCTGAAGCACTTTAGCTAATGGGGCCTCCAGCTGCTGCTGCGCCACTGCTGCCCAATTTCTGTTCTCATCCTGAAGCAAAGTTCTTAACCCGAGGTACTATTTCTGGGTTAGCGGAGTCTGTAACCTGAAGCGTCTGTAACCTGAAGCGTCTGTAACCCGAGGTACCACTGTAGCCACACGTCTCAGACCATGTTACACAAAGGCTCCCCAACCTATTTGGGCCTAGGAGCAACTATCACAAACACCAAAAATACAAAAGTATTACTTTTGCACCAGGCAGGCTGACACCAAAGAAGTGGGCACGCATCTCTTTTTGGATGTATGCAAAACACTAAGGCTTCCTGACTTGATTATAAAACACATGTCTCTGTTGCATATGAATCCTTTCACATACACATATTCAGAACAATAATGGCATGAGTCCTGGAAGCATTAAGAAATAGAATGTGTGCCTGTGGATCAAGAGAAAAAGGAAAACCAAAGTAAATGGGAAGCATCCCTTGAACAGGAGGGGTCTTCCTAACCTCAGAATGTTCCATTCTTCTGTTTCATTTTTAAGAGGATGTTTTCCTTTTAATGTTTCAAATTTAATAAACCCCCAAAGAGTACAGAATAGACCATGGAGAAGCAGGCTGGAATTTTCTTTGAGTGATTCATACTTATATTCAATCTTTTTATTATTATTCTTTTCTTCCAAGCTGCATGCCCAGTTCTCTTCCACTGTAAGCATGTTGCCCTATAATCTCTGTACTAACATGAGAGCTAATAATGAAATTGTACAATTTTCAAGTTGGAATTCAAATGGCCCTTAAGTTAAAGGAAGCAGCATCCTTCAAAAACAACGTATTTAACAGATCAGAAAGAAATAATTTAGTTCCACCTTTTCCAGACCCAGGACGAACTTTTAGCACTAACCTGCAAAATGGGACAAAAGTTTAAAAATAGACCATATGTTCCCCTCTCTTTTTCCTGCACCCTCTCTGTCAGGAGGGTGACCCTCAGAGTCAGGAGGCCACCTGTGCTGGTCCCAAGGGATATCCGATAGGCGAGGTCTAGTCCAGTCCAAGGTCAGTCCAAGCCAGAAGTCACGAAGCCGAAGTCACGAAGCCGAGGTCAGGAAGCCGAGGTCAGGAAGCCGAAGTAACAAAGCTGAGGTCAGGAAGCCGAGGTCAGGAAGCCGAGGTCAGGAAGCCGAGGTAACCAAGCTGAGGTCAGGAACGCAGGAACCAGGAACAGGAACTAGGCAGCACCAATGTTGCTCCTGCAACTTGGGTCTGGGACTGGCTGGCTTTTATCTGCCCCGAGGCAAAGGGCGGCTCCGATCCTCAGGTGCCTCGCCTCTCCTGGCTTGGAGGCGAGCACTCCTCCTGCGGGAACTTAGTTCCCTTCGCCTCTCTGCCCTTAGCCTTTGCAGCTCAGGAGAAGCTGGAGGGTTACCGGACCCAGAGGCAACCTCAGCTTCCCCTGACTGGGTGGGGAGTGGAGCACCTGCAGGCAATAAGTCCTCCATCCCATTAGAAGCCAGATCAACCTCAGCCGATGCCTGCACCTGAGGATCCAGCACAGGTGAGTCCCCTTGAGACTCAGGCCCCAGCCCTGGCTCTGCTGGTTCTGGAGGCAGTGAATCATGTGCAGGCTGGGATCCCTCAGGTTCAGCGTCTGAGTCTGACTCCCAGGTCATCACACCACCACAGACAGATGATTGGGGGCATTAGTGTTGTCCAAGCAGAATGTGTGGTGGCGAGGGGGTTGGAGGATGGAACCATGGTTGCCATGTGCCCCTAACCTAGCCTGCTCTCCTCAGTTGTGGGAGAAAATGCTATAAGAACGAAAGAATCTTTAAAAAGTCATGCTGAACCAGGTCAACGGTCCATCTAGTCCAGCATATTGCTCTCACAGGGCCTAACCTGATGCCTATGGGAAGCCCAGCAGCAGGTCTGTTGCCAGTGTTAAAGTAAGAGTCAGCTGCTGGTTGAATCAGCTTCTATGCATTGAATGGAAGCCTGCCATCTTGTTCCTTGCCTCAAGCAGCAAAGTGTCTTTTGTTGACTGTCCTTTCTCCTCCACTTAGTTACAATAGTGCTTTCCAACTGGTGGTAACACCTGCTGGACTGTGAAGTACCACAGATTGAAAAACACTGCATTTTAAGCTTTGTGCATGTTCCCAGCCTCTAAGCACTATACATTTCACAATGCCTTAACCAGATAACCCAATAGATAGTAATATTCCTACTCTCCATTGTCGTATCTAATCCACCTGGTGCCTTCATTGACATCTTTTGGGCATCAGGTAAACACATGTATTTCCCCCCCAGACTTTTCATAGACAAGCATGCTGCAGCTTTGTTGTGTTACTACTGTGCTGCCAAAGGCTCTTGTGGTTACTATGGGGGTAATAATAATAATAATAATAATAATAATAATACAACTTGGTTACATGATTGCCATTTACTGCTTGTGATCTCAAAGAGTTCCATGTGTCACTTGTCTGCTACAAAGCGTGTTCTCCCTATCGGAGAGCACGTGTTGCGGTGGGGGCTAGCAAGCCACCTCCCCTGTATCTGGGGTTAGTTGGGAGCTGGCCACAGCTTGGATTGGACCTGGTGGTGTTGCTGGGGAGATTTATATGTTGCAATTTGTGATGGACAGCCCAGCGTCCTATATATTGGTCAGCACATTGTGCGACCTTCCTCTTGGCTGTGTGCTTCGGATCACCCACCCACCCTCCCTGTTTTATTAGGCCTCTGTATTGACCTTGCTATTGCCTGTCATGGGGTCGTCTGCTGTTGGGCAGGGGCCTAGTAGGAATTTTTCCATCTGGCGGATTGGCTGGTGCCATTTGGTTTTCGCCTACTATGTAGCAACTAGTCACAACTAGTTGGCGGTTGTAAGGTTGGCGGTTAGGCATTGGTTATGTTGGTTGCTGGAAGGGTGGTCGCCCTCCAAAGTGATGATGGTGTGATGGGAATTCCATTAAAGGAATCCAGGGGCTCGACATGCTTTTGTCCGAACCCGCGGTCGGGGGACAGGACCATGCAAGAGCCCCTGGGAACCTCTGGGGAGAGGGAGGGCTCTGCTCCCAGCCTCCATATCTCTCCCCAGATGGGATTTCCCTTTGCTGACACGTGGTCAGCTCTATCCCGTCGGACAGCTAGTCTGAACCAATGCCTATGCAACCACTCACATGATTTGTATTTTAATAAAGTTGTAGCCTAAATTATGCCAAAAACCCAAACAAAAATTATGTCTGAAGTGTGAATTTATTCTGGGGGTGGCTTGCGACATGCAATATTCTTAGTTCTACAATATGATGAAATCATGCGGCAGGAGGTAGGGGATAGAGAATGAGCATTAGTTGACTTGCTGTTTTGCTCATCATTTATATGCTGCTTCTCATGCGCTGCTCAGGTTGAAATTCTATAATGCTGATGCTTCAGTGATCAAGACCTGACTATTTACTGTCTCATAGTTCAGAGAAGAATGGCATGACACGCTCATTATCTCAGTCCTGGCATTCAAAAACTGGCATGCTGGGATTCAGCACAAAACATCCTTGCCATGAAAAACTAGTTCCTCTAGCTAAGCTTGATTAAAAATTATGGAACTACCCAGACATCCATTCCTTTATTATTGCTGCTTGCATACACTGAAAAACTGGAATGGGGTGGCCTAAAACCTGTCTGCATAAACTGGTCACATCAAGACTGCAATCAGCTCCTCACATATCACCTAAATAGACACAAAGACCAGTAGAGCCACAAAGCTGAAATAATGGTGATGGTTCTAATGCACATCAGCTAAAGAGGTACATAGTCCAACAAAGTGAAAGAGGAGGTTTTGGCACATCAATGAACACTATGCACTAGTTTTCCTTATCCTGCTGACTTAGCCACACATTTTGCATGGTCAGCTCTGTAGCAAATGAGGAATCTCCATCCCAGGCTAGTCTCTTTTGCCAATTCCATACCACAAACATATACATGTAGGAGGCAGTAAAATATATGTATTTCATCTGCAATCGTGGTTTGCCCATATTGTAGCTGTCACAAGCTAAACTGTCATTCTTCCATTCTTGCTGGCTGAGAGGAGAAAACCCCAAATGTTTGCAGTCAAGGTATATATTTTTCAGATAAAGAAAGAGAAATGTTGCTTCATTTATAGGCAGAGTTCACCTGCAGCTGAAATATGAGCATCGTACAACTTGAAATCACTTTCTGTACCATGAAAAACAGATTTGTGCTAATTATTTCTACAACAGTTTTCTGTGTACAGTGCAGTTCCCCAAACTAATTTCATTTGCCCTTATCAATTTAGCATTTTTCTTAATTTTGCAATGAGAAAATTATTCTTCAGTCAAACTGAGCAGCCTTGTAAAAAATAGGGGGGGGGGATGAAAAATGTTTTCCGCCTAGGTGCAATTAATTAAGATGAAATTATGTACCCTAGGAAACAACTCAAGGAGGTCGTTGTCAAGAGCATATTTCATAAATGATTGAAAACTCACCTTTGCATAAACGAGTAAAATGTTGAAGCCTTCAAATCAGGAAGTATTGGGAGTATATTTTTTAAAACCTATAAAATATATACCACATATTCTACCACCACCTATCTGTAAACAGGCAGGAAAGTGATTCACTTGTGTAGAAGAGCTGCAGTTACATACTCTAATAATTGGCCAACATACTTCATACACAACCCAAAGCTTCTCTAATTCGTAAACTATCATTAGCCAGTCCTGGAAAGCCTAAAAACGTCTACAGTTTCTCTGTTCTTTTTTTCCTGATGCACCTCAATTCACTTCATGCCGATGCCAGTTCTGTACCATTACAATTTATCCCTTAGTCATGAACCTCACACACAGTGGACTCAGCAACTAACAATCTAACTAAATATACCCTTTATCACAACCAAACCATAAAGAGACTGTTTAGGGCACATCGCTCTCTGGTTGTGCCAAGTTCCCTGATTTCCGCATCAATGTTAAGAATAGCTTCTGTGATATACTCTCCCAATTGCTTTGCCTTGCCTTTTCAGAAAGAATATATTTTTCTGTTCAGCAACCATAGAAAGGAATATATTTCTCTGTTCAGGAACCACATTCAAGAGTAGCTCCACACTTTGCATGGCAACCATGTTTGCTCACAGCCGCATGATGGCCACAGCTGGTGCAGGGAGGGCCTAATGAATGTACACTGGAGACTGGTATTGGGCTGAATTAGGCCACAACTTTATTGATTACAGGAATGAGTAGGCTTGGCTAAGGCACTGGGCATGTATCCAGCATCAGGTAGCTTGCCTGCTACCTAATAGGAACCTGGTGGGGTCAACCTTGTGCTGGGGAATCAGCCCCGACATGGACTGGGTGCTACAACCCCGCACAGGTCATCATTGGGAGAGACGTATCGGTCCATCGGTCCCCCAGTGGACTCCCAGACCAATTGAATGGGGTGCCTCTGCAACTAAGGATCCAACCCAATGCCTTATCCACCAAAGTTGTGACAGAAGCTATGCAGTAGGCAAAAACCTACAAGCTGGCCAATTTGCTTGCAGGAGACAATTCCTCCCTGGTCCTGAATACCGCAACCGAGTAAACCATAAGAAGGTCCATACACAACTCCCCCTCCCTCCTACTGGGGGAGCCCCTAACGGACTAGGTAGGTGGGTGGAAAATCCTGTGATGGTCAGTCAAGAGGGTGACCCAGACCTGGCTATCCCCTTAAATAGGCCAGGAGCAGGCTGAGAGAAGCCCCCAAGGCACTGCCCCGGATTGGCCCCACCTACACCTAGACATCTGATGTGGCCAGAGGCAGGTGGTGCCAGGTGACCACCCCCACCCCCAGCCACACCAGAAGATGGCGGCCTTCCCAGACCCTCTACAGCCACGCCATGCCACAAAGGTTGCCCATCCAGATAATTTCCACCAGCTTCAGTTAATTTACTTTATCAAGTTAGTCCTATTCCGAACTCGCTCGGTTCAGGAGTGGGACTACTGGTAAATGAGCTGGCCCTGGCAGAGGAAAAACAAGGCTTTAAAATAGAGTTTGACTCACACCACTCTTTTTGCTAATGTAAATTTTGCTGGGTCACAGGGCAAAGCTGAAAGGGGTTTAGAATAGGTGTAAGTCTGCACTCACCTGTTCTACCCATGGAATGCCCCCTTTTTGAGACCTACCCTGATATTGACTCAGCAAGCTTACCCCAGCTGATCTGGAATGGGGGACTTGCCCCAGTGCATCTGTGGCTGAGATGGAATGGGCGACTTCTGCCAGACATTTGCCTATTACAGACTTGCTTTCGGGTTTAAATTGTGTTGTAAGTTAGCTCCCCTTTGTTGCTACTAAAGTAGCTAGGTAGTGACTAACGTTTCTCATTGCTGACAGAGAATCCTAGGTCTGGTAGAATAACACCCATTCTAGCACAACTGCTCTGGCTTTCTATACATTTCCAATTCAACGTTCTGGATTTTAATCTAGAAAGCCTCCCTCAGATTCCCTCTGGAGGATCTGGAGAACCCCCACAACAGCATGTGGGGGTGGGGAGAAGAAAGGAAATTGTTCTGTCGGGAAAGCAGAAATACTCGCACTGATGGAATGATTTGCTTAGCACTACATTGCATTCCTCCCATTGATTATGACTAACATCCTATTGATTTCAATCAGTCTACTCTGAGTACGACTTAATCAGATACCTTCATACATCTGAAAGTCATGTCTCTCAATATCAGTACATGGGTATTTAAAGGCTGTTTACACTTTGCGCGTTTGATACAGGCAACTTATATAAATGCTTTAAACAGGTAAAATGACGGCTGTGTGTGGAGCAGTTCAAAGAGTAAATGAATGCTGTGGGAATCAAATGAAGTGTATTGGATGGTGTTTTGTTTTTTTGTTTCTCGTTCAGCAGCCTTTGCTTTTACAGTATTTTAGAGGTGGGGGCAGTTTCGGACTAAGAAGGCTAGATGATTTTTGGCAGTGATTTATACATTAGTTTTCCATTTTAACAGCTGGGCCATGTGTGCTTGTATTGGTGCCATGTGGCACAGTGTTCAAAGCAGCTGAAGTCCAAACACACCACTTAAATATGTTGCAGACAGCATCTTTAAGCTCGGTATTTAAAGGACTGGTCTAGCTCAAGAACCGTTTCTTCCAACGGCATCTTTTGCAGTGGTTGAAGGGCTCTGAGGATTGAGCTGAAGGGCTGAAAATGCCTGGTGATTCAGACCCCCTGAAGAGACAGAAATATTAATTCACCATACTTTTTAAAGATCTTTCCTTGTAGTTAAGTGGGATAGCCGCGAGAAATCAGATATCCACCAAGACTGAAACATGCACAGATGTACTAAATTAAAAGGATCAGCATTTTTTTAAGCTCCTAAAGTCTATTAATTCTAACTTTGGGGAAAAGGCTTCCATTGCATGGCAAAATGTTCTGCGCGAACCAGGCTCCTCCCCCACCCATGTCTGCCTCCCCAATAAACATACAAAACAGCAGTAATTTGGGGTGGGGGTGGTTTACTCAAAAGAAAGAATGGAAGGATGATCCAGATCAGGACATAGTGCAAGGGGAGGAAATTTAATCATTTTTTCCCCAGACGCTACTTCCCAAAACTCAGGGGATCCCCTCACATGATAGTCTGCAATAACCTTTTTGGGATCTTTTAGTATCCTATAATAAAATTGACCAATAAGTGTGATTAAGCAAGGTCATTTAGCAACTTGTAGCTAGCCTGTGATACACTTTCTCAATCTTTCTTTCTTTCTTTCTTTCTTTCTTTCTTTCTTTCTTTTTAACGGATAGAGGCCCTTCGCTGTTGTGACAGCAGAAAATCAAGAAGTAAAGCTTTCTCCACAACTATACCTCAATCCTGTTAAAGCTTCATTTGCTGCCTCTGTTCGTGGACAAATATGGGTGCACTATCAGCGGAAAATGCAGCCGAAATGTCCCACAATTTATGGTGTTATTTGGGAAAGGGCAGGAACATAAGGACAGAAATGGCTCTGAATTTGTTTCTGTGATGGAACTGATTAATCTGGTCATTCTCAGTGTGAAAAGGGCATCTGTAAGAAGGTGCTGCTGTGGGGAACATGGACTCACCCATAGCCCTTCCTCAGATCAGGATTCACCCCCACCCCACTTATAGGTCACAGCAACAGCAAGAACGCTATCAGCATGCCATCATTCAACAATACTGATCAATGCTAGTGATAAAGAAAAACTGAAGAAGGGGGAATTGTTGCTTCCTTGCATAAGACTCCCTTCTCCTTTTTCAGTCTAACCAGTGGGAGGTTCAGGAGACACCACTAGGCATGGATAGCACCCAGTGACAAAGTCATGCAGCTATTACATCTGGAGAGGCCCCAATAATAAAGTTTAAAGAATCCAGTGTACTCCCCATGAGTCTTTATTAAAAGCTTACCCAGTGACAGCAAAGATGCAGATTGCCAGCCTGTTGTAAAAACATCTACATCGGCACACACTGGGCGTAGCTTGAATTTTCTGTTCCAGTACCCAAGGCAATATCTGGAAGAGTAGTAAATAAGAATATTTGGGAAGGAGGGAAGAAAGGAGACACGCCTTTTAGGTTCTTGTTAAGGACTGCAGTGACCTGGAATAAGAACGTTTGCCACTGTCAGAATTTCGGAGATTTCTGGAGTGAATGATGGCAATCACAATTCTGATTACTCTGCCATTTTTCTATTTGTATTAAGTTTGCATGGTCTCCTTCAGACCCCATCAAATAGCTGTCTGACTAAATCAAAGTGTTCGCCCACTTGCCATTACTCCAAGTGTCCAAGAATCTCAAACTTGCAGGCTGAGAAAGAACTCTGAAAAGATTGAAACACACAAGGTGTGTACAAATTTAAAAGATCTTGGCTACAGGTAGGTAGCCGTGTTGGTCTGCCATAGTCAAAACAAAATAAAAAAATAAATAAAATCCTTCCAGTAGCACCTTAGAGACCAACTAAGTTTGTTCTTGGCATCATTATTAAGAAAAAGGTATAAATTTCAAAGGATATGAAAAATCCCCAGCGCAGCATTGGAGATGGGAAATTTAGGGCTGGACATAAGGTTAGGAAATCTAGGAGTTTGATAGCAAAAGAGATGGTTCAGGGTGTCTACAAAAGCCATCAAGAAAATCAGAAGAGGTTAATACTCTATTTTATTAGGGAATAACTAGCAAGTCTTCATAAATAGGGTGCAGAACTATTTAGCTAAACAATTTCTCATATGAAATAGGCGAAGGGATGCAGGATCCTAACCTCATCGCTTTGAACACTGGAGTCATTTGGCACAACTAGTAGCAATATAGCAGTGAAATGTGTAAGGAAATAATAGCTTCCTCCCATCTGAAACAATTGACAGGAACACCCAGGAGGGATCCCAGAATATTGAAATGATCACAAGATGCACACAATTTGACATAAAATTACATGCTTCAAGAGAGCTTGGAATTTTGCCAGCTTTAGACCCCCGAAGAAAGGCTTAATAAAGAATATAGCTCATCAGACTGACAGGCTATTAATCTTGTGTCAGGGTCTTCTCAGACCTTTAGTCTGATCACCACACATCCCTCCTCATCCTGATACATCTATCTCTCCTTCCATCCCTTCTCCTTTTCTCCTGTTTAAGACCCTCCTCTAGTCGCATGCTCAAATCTGCAATGTCATTTCCTCTTCTCACCTTCAAAACAGGTTCTTGCCTGGGGTTCAGATTTATCACAGGCAATGTTCTCTGTCTCCCAGATCACTGGATCCAGATAAAATAGGATTAATGGACGATTCTTTTCTGTAGTTGCTTCAGGCCCAAGCTACAAAATTCGTGCCCATTGTGGAAGGAGCTCAATATATGCTCTTGGAGAGCTTCACACTAATTACAGAGGGTTGATCAAGCAAGTCAATGGATTCATCCATCTAAAACCCCACAGGATACAGGCAGTCTTCTCTACTGAGGCCTAAAAAGCAGAGACTTTCTCACATCTGTCAAATTAAAAGACACTAGTGTGGAGCCCTGCAAAAGATTTCTGTACACTTCTATTGCAACTATCAGCATTGGCAATATCAAGCCTGGATTTTGGGGTTGTCTTCTGGTCTAAGGTCTTCTGGTCTTGTGTAATGATTTCAGTGACAGTAGTACCAAAACTTATTGCCTCAGTTTAGTGTAACGTGGCCTCAAAGCTAGGCATTAGTCAAGATTCAGAAATGGTGCAGGAGGAGGCCATCAAGTTGGTCTCGCCCACACACCCAGTGGAGGAAAAGAATCCAATCCCTGATCTCGAGTCTGAGAGTGGCAACTTGGAGCTAAGACCCTCAAACTAGACTTCCCAGAGTTAGCTTCTCCTGAGCCTTTTGTGGAAAGCTCAGAGACATAGTTTTGCTTTCAGTAGGTGCTTGCCTGCAGCATACCGGTATTTTGAATGTCTGGACGCATTTCATGTGTCCCTGCTTCACCTCAGATAAGTCCAAAATATTCCAATAAGTCCAAAATATGTCAAAAATTGAAGCACATTTCTAGTATCTGGCTCACCTGACCTTTGGACTGTGGACCTGGATCAGTGCCTGTTTCTTCCTGCTTGCACAAAAATCACAGCCAGGACATACTTCTGAATATAACAGATCCATATCCCCAAGTAAAATCAGAATATTTGTCAAATACAATATAACAACACAACTGTAAAGATAAGTTATAGAATTAAGGTCAAGCAACGATGGAAGGAAGTCAGATATCAACTCACATTTCGAGTTATGTCAAACCAATGGTGGTGGTGAGTTTGGGGGATGCTTTGTGTTACTAACATGTACATATGTGTAAACCTTTCTTTCTTTCTGTTATTTTGTAGAGATAAAAACTTCAATAAAAATAAATAATAATAATAATAAGCCAAGTACCTATCAAATTGAGGCACACTTATTTATTGAAGGCACAATAACACTGAAATATATAATAAGTGCAAAAAAATATTTCCCCTGAAAAGTAAAAGATGGATATTGAGAAGGGAAAACAGATGGAGAAGAAATAAAAATAAGGTAAATACTCTTGAGAACTTTTTCACAAGATGACTTCTTTCAGAAATGATTAACCATGCAGGGTTCACTTCAGGGTAAAGGTTTAGCTGTGCCACTGTGAAAAATCTGGGAATATGGATTCTTCTTGCAAGGCTTCAGTTGCACCAACACTTCTCAGTTTGCTCGCTCTTTCCTCCATGCCATTTCTAACTTCTCCCATGTTGCCAGTTTTATTTTGGCCTTGTCTCCATTCACTAAAATACAAAGACCAATGACTTTGGTTTTTCAGTAGAGAAAAAGAAGAAATCGCTACTATTCTAACAGCAGCATTTCAAATCCATCCTTCTTCCTAGGATTTCAGGGTGGCCTAGATGGCTGTTCCCATCTCAAAACAGCCCAGTGTGATAGCTTAGGCAGAGATAGATGGCCGCTGAGAGTTGCAAGGGAGGACAAGGATTCCTTCTCCCAGCCCAAGTCCAGCTTCAACACTATCAACTACATTACAATGGCTTTCAAGAATGAACTAGATTTTATAAACACAGCCTTCCCTTGCTCAGACATCTTTCAGCTACGAAAGAAAAAAAAATGATTACACACACACACACATTGTTTGAAAGTACAGAAGCAAATAAACTTTATAATTTGAAGGCATGTCTCTGTAATTCCCCCTTTCCCCCTTTTTGATAAAAAAAAAAAACCCTCTGAATTGTCATAAAACACTGACTCTTCTCCAATAGACTACTATTTCATCTGAAAGCAAATGCCACATGCAAAATTGATGCTAATATTCCTATAGCAAGCAACACCAACATGTGATAGATTTGAGGGCAAAAACCTTTGACCCTCTGCTTTCTACCAACTAATTCATCACTCCAGGGACTTGTTTTAACATTCCAAACCTCTGAGAAGCTTCAAATAGCATTTTTAAGAAAAGGAAGGGGGGAATAGCACCATCTATACAGTTGATTTATCTTGTGTTCACTTGGAAAACCCACGAACAACAAAAGGAGAGAGAAAAGGATTGTCAGCAGCTAAATAAAAAACCTGGAAGTTATATTTAGTTTCTAATAATAATATAAAAATGGGACCTCATCAGAAGAAGAAGACAGAAAATTTGTTTAATCAGCATAGCAGGATCAGTTTCATTTGAAGTATTAAACAGATTCATAGCATGTAACTAGGCATAATTATATATGCTGGGTAACAGTCAAGTGTTTTTTATATGCCAGATCAAGTCAAGTAGTAATCATCACATTCCCACCCTAAAAATTATTGGAAATTGTGTTTGTGGTGTTACATTTAACCTGAGAGACTGGGAACTCCCTCCTTGTAACTGCCCAGATTCTCAGCAATGTGGCTAAACTTTATCACGTCTGCACAGAACAGACACACAGATGTTCTTTTCATCTTCTCCTGCATTTCTTTATAGTATAAACCTCATTGTGCTGCTTCAAAGAAAGCTGAAACTAATATGCTAATTATCATAATTACTGACTACTTTGATGGTCTGCAAAGGTGACTAAGGCTGGGCAAGCTCTCTGTGTCAGTGTTAGCATGTAAGTAACATATAGTCAAAGATTTCATCTACCCTCCCCACCCCCACAAAAAATAAAATAAAAAATTAGCTCTATGTCCAGAGTTTGGGAGTGGGTGGGGATGATTTGATCAAGTTCATCCAAAGTATTTGAATCACAGAGAATATATTGATATGGCTGCCCCTCAATTCTGAAATGGAAATTATATTTTACAATAAATAGGTTGCTCACTGTATTTACCATGTCCATGAAATTGCACAGCACTCACTATCAGGTATCTACGAGGTTAAAAAAAACCCCAGTATTATGTTAAAGTACTTCATTTTGTTCCCAAATTAGTTCTCCTTCTGGAAGATAATGCTAGATAGTTATCCATGTAATACTTTCATTATAAGGGAATGGAGAATAACGTTAGGCTCAAAAGAAATATGAACTGTAAAGGTCACATTCATGATAATGGAATTCATCAAGGAGCCTGAGAAGAAACTAGGCAAGATTTTCAAAGAACACCCATTTTTTTCCCTTCTTCATTTCAACAATTCTTTTGGCCAACGAGTTAGGGGCAGGAGGAAATTTTGTCAGGCAAAATTATTTTAGACTGCCACTCTAACGCATGAGCAACCTTTTCTTATGCTCGTGAGCACTGAAGCATCACCTCCAAGATCTGAATGAGAAAAATTCAAGGGGTGTGTGAGAGAGAGGAACTTTCCTCTGTGACAATCTTAAGTGAATAAAAGTGCATTTTGTGATGCTATTTCATCACCATTCTGTAAACAATCATCTTGCATGTAGATGCAAGTCCAAATTTCCATTTATCTTGTTTTTTTGGAAGAAAGGGCTTATACTTAAAAGACATATGGCTTGCAAATGTTAGCTTCTTATATTACTGAGGACTGTAGTGATTGATAGTTGCTGACTATCAAGAAGAAAGCATGGAGTCTGTCTTGTCCCTTCATTAATTGTTTGGATATTGTATGGGATATGCAACTGTGATTTTTTTAAAAAGTGTTATTAATTATGAAACCAACTGTGTCATCGGCAAAAAGATTGCCTTCCCCACCCAAGTTGTACTTCTGTTAATTGCAGCATTATGTCTCGGCTCCAAAGCATTATCAGCAAACAGAAAAGAAAGGGGGAGGGATGGAGAGCAGGGTGAATCTGCTTTTTTTCTCTTTTCAAAAATAAAAATATATGTGGTCATTGTTTCTACTTATTGATTGTGTGCCCTGGAAGTCTTTTTGCATGAGATGCTTTAATCTTTTGTTTATAATTATATTTTTAATGCACTCCCAGATCATCTTTGTGTCTTGTAAACATTTGACGATGGTTTTGGTAGACATTACTATATATATATATATAACTATATATATAGTTTTATTCATTTTATCATATAAAACAAAACAAGCACATAAACTACAAAAGAAAAACATAACATAAACATATAAACACAACAATAAAATATATCATTTTTCACCTATTTTCCTTAACATTTTGTTGGGACTTCCTCCTATCCTCCCTTCCTGGTTTCACATCTAACTCTTGTTTTCAGGCAAGTTCATCTTCAAATTTAACCTTTTATTATCCATTTATTCATTTAATCATTATGTTACCCTTTTTTTTTTAACCTCGTAGATATTTTTCAGTCCCAATTTTGATCCGGTAAACTCTAGTTTATACCCTAGTTTTTCAAATACTTTCCATATTACAATATTTTTTTAATATATTTTAAATTTCTTCCAATCTTCTTGCACCACATCCTCCCTCTGTTCACACAGTCTTGCTGTCAGTTCGGCGAGTTCCATAAAGTACAAAATTTTTTTTTAAAACAGTACACCTGCAGTTTTGATGCACACAAATGACATTTCTACACCCTGTGTTTCAAGATGGTCGTAACTTATTGTACTTTTCATCTAGTTGCCACTTTTAAACTGAAATTCTCTGAGCACTTTGAAAACACTGATAAAGTTCCCCATTGATGCTCCCCATTTGATAAACTGGAGAACCGCGGAAGAAAGAGCAAGTACCAACCTAGAAATCTCCGCACAAAGCTGCATAACTCTGACCTCCTATGGGAATGGCACAAGAAAGCATTAGGGCACAAGAAGCTTGCAAGGAGATCATGACAGGTTTCTCAGAGGCTTGACCTTCCTTTGTGTCCATGATATCCACTTGGCAGTTCTATAAAGAAATCACTGCTCATAGTGAATGCCACTTTGAAACAGAAAAGAGTATGAACTGAGGATTATGGCATGGCTTATTCTAAAAGAGGGGACCGAACTCCTGTTGCTGGATACCCAGTGAATGGAATAAAATATCTGCCCTTTAAAAAAAATTATCATTGCATTTATTTAACAAATTTCTAAGCCACATTTCTTTAGGAATAAATTCCAAGTAGTTTACAAAATTATTGAAATGCACCAAAGCAATAATGACAGGGTTGCGTTTGCTGTTCTGCTAGCACAGGAGATTTCTGTTTGTGCAACGGAGTTCCTCCTCCTCTGCCCTCCATTGCAGCCCCTTGCACACCATCAAAGTCTGCTCCAGAAGGTTGGAGAACTCTCTGCAGCAGTTCTTGAAAGTGCACAGTATGCAGTAGTTGCCTCTACTTGCACCCGGAGTGGGACCTTTTTAACTTCATAGGCTGAAGAAGGAGTCTCTCTTCGAAACTGGGATCACTGGGCTTCAGTCCTGTTTGCTACAGCTGCTCCGCCGCTCCCAAGAATTTCCCCACATCAGAGATAATGAAAATATATCATTAATTGTAATATTGTACTTATTTTGATGATTCTGGAGTACCGCTTGCATGTACTGTGTGCCTTGTAATAGCAGGTACATTGTGACACATTTGTTGTACTTTGCTTGCCATATATTGTTCTTTGTATGCTGGCCTGAACCCCTGTTTTTTTCTATTTGTGTATGAACCAATAGTTATTAGCGGCATGCCTGAAACATAAAAGAGAGGATGTCAACTGCACTCCCTAATTCCCTAATCTGGGTGCCACAATAGAAAAGGCCCTGCCATGTGGACCATGCTTTCTAAAAATAATGGGATGCATAACGGGTCCTCCAATGGTGAACAAATAGGTGTATCACATGGGGGAAGACAGTCCTTTAGATATCCTGATCCCAAACCATTTAGAGCTGTGTTTCCCAAACTTGGGTCTCCAGCTGTTTTTAGACTACAATTCCTATCACCCCTGAACTCTGGTCCTGCTAGCTAGGGATGGTGGGAGTTGTAGTCCAAAAGCAGCTGGAGACCCAAGTTTGGGAAACACTGATTTAGAGCTTTGTGGATAACAGCCAGAACTTTGAATTGTTGCTAGTGCAGCCCATCCCAGTGGGCTTGATCAAGGCTAACAGGGAGCCTTGCGTGTAAAGGAACAATCAGAAGCTCACTTTAAGCTTTGTAGCCATTTCCATGGTTACTCTTCACCTGTTGCCACATGACCTCAGAGATGGGTAGGTGCATGTGGTTTGTGAGGAATGGCCTTGCTGGCCAAATGTTGACCTGTGCTGGGGGCAGAGGCCCAGAGATTCCCCACCAACCGCACTACTTGATGCCTAAGTATCCACATTTGTATAAAGCACTACGGTAGCAACATACTTCAGTTCCTAGTTCTATACATCTAGCACACTGACTTACACTATATTAACAGCCACAGGCAGATAAGTCATGTTGAATTTGATTTGGGGATGACGCAGAGTTAGCAAAGATTATTCACTCCTATTGAATTTCTTTTTGAAGTTAGGAATCTAGAAGCATTTTGTAAGGCTTACAAACCACGCAGTACTAATGACAGCTGACAAAGTTTTGTGTTTAATCATTTTCACTTGGCATTAACAGAACTGAATTCTTCTAAAAGCCACCCAGAGAGAATGCAACTATTGAAGCTACGCTACAGTGCGGTGCTAATGCGGTATTCTTCATTCTTTGGTTCTTATTTTTTAAGATTTCAATTTAGTTCTGTTGAAAAACTGTGCAATGTCAAGCTTGGTAAAAATCTGCTCTTTAAAAAACAGAGTTTGGAGTTGGGGTTTGTTTTTACAAATTTGGCAGGCATGCCCTGCAATTTGAGGGAAATTAAATATACCCAGATCCATTTTCATGGGCACCAAAGATTGTGCGCGCACACACAATACAATGTGAAATATTCTGAAAAATCCATTAAAGATCAACAAATGGCAATACTCCCAATTAAAAAATGGGGTTGTGCAGATTTTTCATGTTGTTATTACCGTGACCATGAGTATGAACAGAATATATAAAACTGGAATATTGTATGGAAATGTTAAGAAGTCCATTTGGCAAACGATACAGCTAGATCAATAATTATTGACATTTCTGCTGCAATCCTGCCCCTAGTTTCTCATGCATAAATCCCACTGAAGTCAGTGATACTTTTCCCATGCATAATTGATTGTAGGATTGACCCCTTTCTGTAAAATACAAAATGAGAAATATCTATGCCACAGACACAATGCATTTGTTTACCTAAGGCTGCTTACAAAGAGACATTTGCAAAATAAATTATTTTCACACACTCTGCAATTTGTTACTTACCCATTTTAAACCTTCACAGTCAGGTTGGACTAAAGTTACACTAGATACCCGATTATCATTCTGTGCCTACAAGTCAACGGCAACAGTACAAGGAAATAGTGAATCCCATTGTTTTGATAAAGTATATGTCTTTCACTGCACGTTTACAGAATCTACACACATTGAAGACCCATGCAGGGTGTCAAGAGATTAAGCCTTATACTGTAGCTTTTGGGTTATTAGAAAGAGTGTCAAAAAGGTTAATCCAATTCTACACTATAGCATTCCCCTAGGACTCTAAAATAAAACTTAAATTGTACCATCTGGTCTCTTGTGTCTGTTAATCCTTTGCACCAGTGATTAGTTCCTGTTTAGATTAGCAAATAAAAAAGATTTAATGTAGGTTAAAGGTTCTTTAAGCTTGTTTCTTTTCTTTATTATAATCAATAGACCAGGGACACTTAAGTAAGCTTTTAGAGAACTAGCTGGATATCTCATCCCCATAATGAAGAGATGTTGTGGGTCCCTTGGTTATGTAAAATGCATTAGGTACCCATCTCATACAAAATCAAAGTCAGTGGGTTACTAGGGTCAAATACATTAAGCTCCCTTTTAGGCTCGCACCAGCATCTGAGCCCAAGAACACACTGCTTAATTGAATATTAAGCACTGTCAGTCAACCTCCGCCGAAATAACTCCACTTATGCAATGCTTTTCAACTGTGATTATTTAAGTCTAGCATATGGAATATCTCACATCACACATTGCTAGTTTTCTGCTGCTGACATCTTAACCTGAAGTGGAAGTTGCATAAATCCTTATGCTCTTTCAAGGGTTCTTATATATGGACTATTCAGATACGCATTTCCCAGCAATTAGCTGAGCAGCAACAATAGCCAAATGTTTTGATATAAAGTCTGCAACTTTAAAAAGTGCTCTGATGAGGAGGTGTGGGAGAAACTGATACAGTGCCACTTCCACCTTTTTATTTTATTTCTCTCGCAAACCGGAAAATTTAGGGACCGGACTTTTTTCATGCTAAATATAAGAGGATGCCATTCAGAAAACAGGGCTGCATTAGGGAGATGCTTATTACTCAAGGATTAATGAGGTACAAGAACCGGCATGCAATTCTAAAAATGTGGTTTATTTATTAATTTTATATCCTATGCTATGATCACAAAGGTCCGCAGGGAAAGAAAGGAAGGAAGGAAGGAAGGAAGGAAGGAGGGAGGGAGGGAGGGAGGGAGGGAGGGAGGGAGGAAGGAAGGAAGGAAGGAAGGAAGGAAGGAAGATCCCACAAACCAGGTAAAATAAGCAGAGATGCAGCATTACTTTGCCTAGATTCTCCCCCTTTCCATCTTCCTAATTAAAGGTAGAAAGGAAGCCCAAGATAGACTATGAATACACCAAGCAGCCGGTTACAGCCCCATATCAACATACTGCAAGATACCTCAAGGTAGGGTGAATGTCTATATTGCCCTATAAGCACTGTTCAAGCACTTGAATCTGTGGCACTTGAATTTTACATGTGCTACATAACATCTGCTCCACATTTGTAAGCAGCTGATTCTTTGGTGCAGAAGCAGCTGTGCTTTGGAACTCCCTGTTGGCATTAGGCAAGTGCCCTCACTATATTGTTTTAAAGAAAGAAGGTAAAGATACCCCTGACCATTAGGTCCAGGCGCGGACGACTCTGGGGTTACGGCGCTCATCTCGCGTTACTGGCTGAGGGAGCCGGCGTACAGCTTCCAGGTCATGTGGCCAGCATGACTAAGCCGCTTCTGGCGAACCAGAGCAGCGCACAGAAACGCCGTTTACCTTCCCGCCGGAGCGGTACCTATTTATCTACTTGCATTTGACGTGCTTTCGAACTGCTAGATGGGCAGAAGCTGGGACGGAACAACGGGAGCTCACCCCATCGCGGGGATTCGAACCACCGACCTTCTGATCGTCAAGCCCTAGGCTCTGTGTTTTAGACTCCTGCTAAAAACTTTTTTTCATTTTTGCAAACCTTCCCAGGCATAGGGGTGTCAACGGGGGGGGCAAGAGGCTGAGGGCCCCTTTTCAATGAGGGGGCGGAATCCCCTCCTTATTCCGCAGTCTGTGGTGGGCCTCTTCTCACAGCCGCAACAGGCCCTGTCAGGTCTCCTCCCGCTGCAGGACATCACATGCACATGTTGTCCACCCCCAAAAAAGTTGAGCGGAAAACCCGGTGCCTGTGCCCAGACATATAAGTTGTTTATCTGTTTTTTTAAGAGGTTTTACTGGTTTTATCTTTTTTCATGATGCTGACTATGTATATTTGTTTTTATATAAACTTGCTTTTAATGAGGATGGTATTATTAATTTTTTAACAATTTTATTTATTTCAAATTCACACAAAACAGGAAAAAAGAACAAAACCATACCATCATTATATCACATTTCCCCATCTTATTTCCCTCCCCCACCCCTCCCTCCCCACTCCCCCTCTCCCATGCGTGATCTCATTACTTCTCTGTTTTATTTTCTTTTGCTATGTTGCTTATTACAATATTATAATCCTACTTTATATATTTCATTTTACTTACTTACCCCCACCCATTTCATTCCATATCTATCAAAATATCAAATCCGGAACATTGCAATATCATATAATCCTTCACTCCTTGCCATTCCTTTATGACTTCTTGGTTTGAATGTCCTCTAATGTTTGCCGTTAATTTTGCCAATTCTATCAATTCACACATTTTGGTTCTCCACTCTATTATTGTTTTCTCCCCTTTCCAATTTTTCGCTATTAATAATCTGGCCGCCGCTGTAGCATATAAGAATACATTAATATTATTTTGGGGGATCTCATCTGTAATTATTCCTAATAGAAATTATTCTGATTGTTTTGTTTTTTTTTAATAAATGGATGGTATTTTTTAATGGCTGGCGGACCTTACCTATGTTACGTGTCCTATTTTATTTGGAGAGCTTTTCTGATCAAGTGGTTTATAAATCTAAATAAATAAAAAATGCCTCCACCGAGCGCTTTGAGCACCCTAGAGGCACACAGAGTTGCCATGTTGCCTCTGGTCACCTCCAGGATATGTGCATAACATCATTAACATTTTCCTAAGTTGCTAGGCAAAATGTGGAAACCCAAAATATACCTGTATATCTGAAGGAGTGTCTCCACCCCCATCACCAAGATATATCTAGGTGGGCTATCATTCACACTAAAACACAGGTATCTGAATAAGTGTGCATGCACACGAAAGCTCATACCAATAACAAACTTAGTTGGTCTCTAAGCTGCTACTGGAAGGAATTTTTTATTTCTTATTTTGTTTTGACTTTTACAAGACATCTGAAGGCCGCCCTGTATCAGGAAGTTTTTAACGTCTGATGTTTTAGTATGTTTCAATATATGCTGTGAGCCGCCCAGAGTGGCTAGGGAAACCCAGACAGATGGGCAGGGTATACATAATAAAATTATTATTAATTAAATTGGGCTCACTGATATCAATAGGAAAATTAGGCATGTTCTGAACACTTTTTTCCTATAAAAGCTTGAGTTTGACTTAACTGTGTCCTTACTCTGCTTCTTGACCTTTTTTATCTATTGGTATGCAGCGCAACTTTTTATATATTGGTATGCAACACAAGATTAAAACTAAATTTCTGGTAAATAAATATGCAGCTGGTTTATTATTGTTTTTTTCACTTCCTCGTTATAGCTTAAATAATTATGTTTACATTAAACTTTGGGAGCCCCTTGTTCATCGAATTCTATTAACATTCTTAATTCTTATGAAACAAAAAATATACTAGTCATTTAGTTCAAGATGTTTGTAATTAATCTTCCATTACACTTGACTTTCATATGGCCTGCATAAATTCATCCATAAATCTATCTTGTTTACATGAAGTGTTTATTTATTTAAGGAAGGGATTTGTTAGAAGTAAGTAAAAGCTTCTGAACTTAAAAATATCTGGATTTTTTTTAAAGAGAAGAACAGCAACAGGTACCAGTGTGTTCCACTTGAGGCATTAGACAGAACTGGGTAACAGCCAAGCTTTCAAAAATGAAACTCATTTAGTATTCATCCTAAAATGTGAGGTATCACCTGATACCTGCAAGCACCTAACACATCCTGTAGCAGCAAATTTGACAAATGAACAATGTGTAAAATAGCACTTTTTATTTGTTCTGAATCTACTAGAGATTTGCCTGTGCCTTAGCTCTGAAAAGAACTTCCAGGGTTCTGGAAAGGGCTTGTTTGTTTGTTTGTTTGTTTGTATGCCACAATTCATCTGAGAATCACTGAATGGTTTGCAATATAAAAACACAAACATACCATAGTAACAAACAAAAACCATTTAAAAAATCCCACACAAACAGTTTTAAAAGACCATAGATTGTTTAATTAGTCAAAGGCCTGGAAGAAGGTGATTGGTTCATACCCTTCAACATTTCTCCAATGAAAAGAAGAAGAAGAAGAAGAAGGGGGGAGGAGGAGGAGGAGGAGTTTGGACTTGATATCCCGCCTTTCATTCCCCTTAAGGAGTTTCAAAGCGGCTACCATTCTCCTTTCCCTTCCTCCCCCACAACAAACACTCTGTGAGCTGAGTGAGGCTGAGAGACTTCAGAGAAGTGTGACTAGCCCAAGGTCACCCAGCAGCTGCATGTGGAGGAACAGGAAAGCGAACCCGGTTCACCAGATTACGAGTCCACCGCTCTTAACCACTACACCACTCTGGCTCCCATAGGTATGTTCTATTCATTCATTCATTATCATTATCATTCTTTTATTTATGCCCTACCCATCTGACTGGGTTGCCCTAGCCACTCTGGGCAGCTTCCAACATACCGTATATAAGAACATAATAACACTTTTTAAAACTTCCCTATCCAGGGCTGCCTTCAGATGTCTTCTAAAGGTTGTATAGTTACCTATTTCCTTGGCTTGGGGGGGGGGTCACATAACTCCATAGCCTCCAACATTTTTCTGATGAAAATAGGAACATCCTAAAGAAAAGAAAAGAGGGACATTTTGGGATCAAATCAGAAACTGGGATGGCTTCTCTAAATCAGGGATGTCCCTGCAAAATAGGGACACTTGGAGGGTCTGCTGTTTTTGTCTCGTACCTAAAGATATATATGCAGTGAAAGTGCCAGGCAGGCCTCCTGGGAGAGAGCATCCCACAAGCAGGGAGACACCGCAGGCCTGTTTTCATGTTGTCGCCCTCCGGTCCTCTCATGGAGGAGGCACGGGAAGAAGGGCCTCAGATGTTGATCGCAGCGTCCAGGTCTGTTCACATGGGTTCATCAAAAGGCAGCCTTGCTTCTAAGGACACTTCTATATTGTCACTATTTCTGGATGGGATACAGGCAAATTTAGGTTGTGCAATTGAAGTAGATTTGGAGCAACAAGTCCACTTCCCTCAAAGATCAGGCTTTTTTGCAATAAGGAATGTGATAGGGGAATGCACTGGGAAGTTTGTGGTAATGCTTGATGCAACCTTGTCTGGCCTTGCCAAAAACAAACCAGGATGTCTGTTCAGAAAACAGCTGATGCCATCCAACCTCCCTGGAAACAAAACTGAATGAATACTCCACAAATGGAGCATTTGAGAAGCAATCTAAGAATCCCTGGACTCTTCTCCAGCTTCACTGCATGACCAGTTGTTAAGTATGGCAAGGGTATAAGGATATAGGAAGCTTCCTTCTACCAAATCAGACCATTGGTCCATCTACCCCAGATTGCTGACACTGGCTGACAGTGCTTCTCCACTTTCCAGACTGAGGTTCCTCCCAGGAGATTGAACCTGAGACCTTTCTGCATGAAATGCATGTGCTCTCCCACTGAATTGCAGCCCTTCTTGAGGTGACAGGCTCACCAGGAGGCTACAACTGCCACACAGTGAGATTATATGCAACTACTAGAAACACACCCACCCCAGAAATCAAGTAGTTATTGTTTTTAAGTGCAAGTCTTTTGCTACTAAAATTCTAATTTGTATCTAAACTGTTTTAGTGAACATTATTGCAAATTGTACCACTACGTCTTTCTTTCTTTACATGCATAAGAGAGCAAGATTAGAATAAGCTCATAGCAGCTGGTGCATTTTTTATTATTATTTTAAGATTTCCAGCTTCAGACACTAATAAAACTTCTCTGCCTTGCTTCAATTACTAATGAAAAAGAAAATGTCTTAGTTCCTATCAAATGCTAATATGCAATATTACAGTACTTGATTCTCTGCCTGTTGGTTGCTGAATGTGCTCCGAATAATAATTTCCTGGTTTAATGGTTACTAATGATGCCTCGCGCACACATACACATATACGCTTGAGCACACATACACAACAACCAAATATGTATACTAAATAACTCCACAATGCCAACTTTCTATACTGAATTAAATAAAACAGCTGTTAAAGCAAATTTTCTTATTAACAAACATTTTATTTAGTTACGCAATGTTTGCAGTCTCAGTCAGAACGCTATGACAGTTTGTGTGCTCCTTGCAACAGGTGAAAAGAGGCATATTTAAGACCTGCTACCCAATTTTGCTGCACAGGGAGGCTGTTCCCTGTATGGAAGGAGAACACCAGCACAGTAGACTCCTTTTGCTGGTCACTTTCAGTTATTCCAGGTATCTTTGAGATCCTTCCCCCACCTCCACTGGCCATTATGCTGTATTTGTGATGTACCAGAAATGCAATGCAGACATACAAAATTCAGTTTTAATGGGTAGGGACCACTTACACAACATCAAAAAAGAGTATCACTTTTTTAAAAAGAGACAGGTTTCCATTAAATGAACATGTGCTAATACATACATATAGGTGCATATTTAGAAATATGGGGAAACCAGAAACAATCTTTGTGTAACTTACTGATTGCCAAGTACATCCCTACAGTACATTTGAAACACCAGCTTATTTAGAAAGATCAAAGAGAGTAGAGGCGTCGCTAATTAGCTTCAACTTTGGATGGAAGTTCAGAGCCTTTTAGAGCAAGAATCAACAGAGAAAGGAGGGGTCATTGAGGGAGGACTGTGCTTCAAAATATTATGACTGAGAAGAATATGGAAAAAAATTGTCATGTGACAAAGGTCTTTGAGAGCTGAAGCAGTAAAGTGTAGAAAGTGTTGTAAAAATGCTGAAAAGTGCAGCTAGCTGACTCATTTTGACTCATCCTCTAGATGACTCATTCTTTGTACAAATATTGTATCATTTTACAGGAAGACACAGGGAGCCAGGAAGGACAAATACAATGGGCTCAGTGTGCTGCCTAACCTAGTCTAATATTCTTCTGTTTTTACTTTGCTTGTTTGATTCAGTAAAAGTTTTATTCATTTATTGTGAAGACTCTGCGTTTTGACTTCACTGTGCGACAAAAATCTGGCCCCTATGTGATTATAGAAATATGGAATCGTGAAACAGGACAGGATGGAGAGTTATTCCAGCGACTGATTGACTGGGAGAGGAGGATGGTCAATATCAGGATTGGAAAACTGGGAAGTAACAAAGAAGAAAGTAGAAAATAAAGGATGGACAATAGCTCTTGAAATCCAGAACATGGGAAGTCCCATTGAAATTATTTAATTCGGACTCTATAATTGGGGTATTGCTTTTTTTGTTTTTGAATGTGGCAAGATTTGGCTTGATTTGTTGTTAATGTGAATGTGTTTTTTTTAATTGGAAAATGAATAAAAATTATTGATAAAAAAGAAAAGAAATAATATTTAAATAGAAAATATAGTACATAGTTCATAGGACAGTACATAGTGGGGATGACTGACTGGGTGACCTGTGTGCCTCCTCAATTTGCTATGCAGGTTCTAATTTTTGATGGGCAGTTTCAAGGTCCTGCCAATTCTCCCTTTTCATGGCTCTTTATCTTTAAAATGGACAGGGATCAGAGAGGATTTCAAATATATTAGACTGTAAAGTAGGACACTTGAACACCCATTAATCTCTCTCTCACACACCCAAAATATAGAGGGTATTAAAGTTTTCAGAAAGCCCCTATTCATAAATATGTAGTAAAGTGAATATAAGATACCACCCACCCACACCAACTTATTTTAAAAGAAGATTTCCTCTCCATTTTTATCTCATTCCATCCCATTTTCTGTTCCATTTCACAAGCTAGATAATGTTTGTTGTGACCAATGCCATTAATACTAATATCAGATATTATCATGCAATGGGGCTGCAGGAATATGTGTGGCCAGCTGAAGAAAGAATTAAATAACATTTTGAATTAATGGGGCATAATAAAACAATTTTCTCTATACATCCATTTCAAAATCTCTAATCGAACAAGGCTATCAGGAGAAAAAGAGAGAGTTAAGAGTTCCACATACTTGCTCAGGAGCAAGACCCAAAGAGATCTCTAAGCACATATGTATTCTACAAAAATGATATACAGTCAAACCTCGGTTGTCAAACGTAATCCGTTCCAGAAGCCCATTCGTCTTCCGAAATCTTCAACAACCGAGGCACGGCTTCCGATTGGTTGCAAGAGCTTCCTGCACTCAAGCCGAAGCTGCGTCAGACATTTGGCTTTTGAAAAATGTTCGAAAATCGGAGCATATACTTCCAGGTTTTTGGCATTCGGGAGCCGAAACGTTCCAAAACGGAGCCATTCGGGAACTGAGGTTTGACTGTACTAGTTTAACTATCATGACTTCCACAGAAAAATCCTGTGATTATAGTATGGTAAATGTTCTCAGAATTCTCTAGCTCGGACAGTCTGTGGACCATAAAGGTAAAGGTAAAGGGACCCCTGACCATTAGGTCCAGTCGTGTCCGACTCTGGGGTTGTGGCGCTCATCTCGCTTTATTGGCCGAGAGCCAGCGTACAGCTTCCAGGTCATGTGGCCAGCATGACAAAGCCGCTTCTGGCGAACCAGAGCAGCACACGGAAACGCTGTTTTACCTTCCCGCCAGAGCGGTTCCTATTTAACTACTTGCACTTTGACGTGCTTTCGAACTGCTAGGTGGGCAGGAGCTGGGACCAAGCAACAGGAGCTCACCCCGTTGCGGGGATTCGAACCACCGACCTTCTGATCAGCAAGCCCTAGGCTCTGTGGTTTAACCCACAGCGCCACCTGGGTCCCTCTGTGGACCATACATTACTATTAAATCTGTAAGTTTATGGTGCAAAAATCTGGGTGGGGTTTCCTGGCATATTTTTTTAACAGCTGTGCTGGAAGTAGATTAACACATTTATATCCAAACCAAACTGAATGCAGGGGACCCAGTTCAGACATGACTTTTCCCAGCATATCAACATGCTGATTTTAATGGCTGTGTTTGACCTTCACCTGCTGCAGGTTGGCCAGAAGGCAAAAAAATGGCCGAGAACGTTTATTCTGATTGGCTGACCCAAGATGGTGCTGGGTCAGTGGCAGTCATTAAAAACAGCAGACTAAAATGCTGCCAGATCCAGATTCAAACCAGGGATTGTGAAAGTAGCCGGAGGCAGAACAAGGTTTTCTGTCCATTATTGCTCAGCAAATTGGAATGCTGTTTTGACAGTAGGCAAATGAGCCACAATATATCTGCTCATGTGACTCAGCCTATCAAGCTCTGCATCTAATGGCTGATTTACACATGCAATGTGCAAAGGGTATACATAGAAACAAAAATGAACATTTCATTCCTCTGCTCTCATTCAAGCACAGTAAATTAGAAGCAATCAAGAATAATGTACGCTCGCATTCTCATTGTGCATCAATAAAGCATCAAGGAAGTCACAGCCCCAGGACAGACTTTGATCTCTCCACAGGTGAGCAATGCTCATCTTTGATTACATCCCAGAAGGCTGAGCCAGCTACATTCCAGCCCATTATGTTTACAACACTATATGGGGAAGCGGGGGCTTATATAATGACATTTGCATATTACGTTTGTGCAGTGCGAGAAGTGTGCTAGGTTCTGCACTGGGGAGAAAGAGATATATTCCTTTTCCACAGAGCTTTTTATCCACACATGTGAGAAAGAGGTGTGTTTGTGTAGTTGACACAGGTTCTGTCATTATAATGGGGCTTTTTCAAACAGCTATTATAACAAAAAGCATTGCAGATTTGTGTTAATGGGCCATTTCAGCCAAGCAGTACCTCCACACCATGCCAGGAACATAATGCTGCAATCCTAACCATGTCTACTCAGATGTAAATGGAGTTAGGTTTGCAGCCTAAAAAGCTGCCTTTGCCACACAAGTCTGGTCCACTATTCTTATTTTGACTGGCAGCTCACTGGAGAGGTGGAACCTTCTTCATCCAAGATATATGATTGGTCACTGCGGTATAGACCCACCATTAGGATGGGGCCACCGGTTTCCCCGAAGTCCTGGCCCTGTATTGAGTCCACTGGTTGACCTGCTTAGTCTTGCAGACAATCACATGGGGATTGTCATATATTTCAATTAGACCTAAGAATCATGAAATCAGTAGTAATCCAAAAGTAGGAGTGTGCAGCCACACATTGCATTTCATAAAACAAACCAATTCAACACAGATCAAGCCAGAGGCTTCCTGGTTTGTTTGGGAGACCCAAATCCACTTTATCCCCCCACTCCCACCATCAAAAATAGCTATAACTCAACAATCAGGAGTGCCAGCTTGGCCCCGTGACTGTGGGTGCCCAGGGCCGTGGGTGCCATGCAGCATATAAATTTGTGGATACCTGGCTCCTTCATGGGGAACTTTATGGATGCTCGGGCACCCAGGACCCCAGGGAGTTGGCACCTATGTCAACAATAGAAGGACCAGACTGAAATATCTCTGAAGATATGGGGGAAATAATATACAGTGGTACCTCTAGTTAAGTACTTAATTTGTTCCGGAGGTCCGTTCTTAACCTGAAACTGTTCTTAACCTGAAGCACCACTTTAGCTAATGGGGCCTCCCGCTGCCGCTGCGCTGCCAGAGCACAATTTCTGTTCTTATCCTGAAGCAAAGTTCTTAACCTGAAGCATTATTTCTGGGTTAGCGGAGTTCTTAACCTGAAGCGTACGTAACCTGAGGTACCACTGTATGCCATATGAGATACAACCAGTGCTATTTTTCCAGAAAAAGAGGTGCCGGAACTAAGTTGCAGTGATTTCCAGCTGGGGGGGGGGGAGCGCTGGATGCAGCAATGTCTGAGTATTTCACCAGACATAGGAGAGCATAACAATAGAGGCACCTTCCAAGAAACGTGAACCCCTTTCTTTAACTCAGAAAATCAAGCCCTTGTTATACCAACCACTCAGAATGCTCAGTGGAGAGGTTATATTAAGTAATATGTTTGTACATGGAAAGTGTAAGTTTATGTCTAATGTCAATGGATAGAACAAACACCATTAGACGTACTGCTGGATAAGTGTTTACTGGGAAAACAATACAAATTGTTAAAAATAAAAATAGCTATAACTTTGTTTCCTTTTGACAGAAGTAGGTGAAATTTTCAGGCTTATTAGCCTCTCCAGAGTAGATTGTGCCTACCAAATTACAGTCAAATAGGTCCAGACGCATTTGTTCTGGACACCTCAAAGTGTTATTTCCCCCAAAAAAGAAATAGTCTCTTAACTTTTTTTTTTTTTTTTTTGGACAGAATTGGATTAAATGTGCAAGCAAGGCCACTCCTTTGGAGGACTTTTATTCTGCAATATTTCAGAAGGATACATGTACAATATTACCTGCAAGGGCAGCCATTGCAGTTTTATAGTGGGTGAAAAACTTATCACTTAATCTCCCCAAGCATTTTGTGGGAAATTGGCCTGGAAATTACAGACATGAGAGAGGTGCCCATGGGTACGAAACATGCCAAGTTGAAGACAAATTGGCCCAGGGACTTTTGTGCTATGAATCTTTGAAATTTGTTTCTGGGTTTTCTTTCTGGTTAAAAATCATTCCCTGTCATTCCTGCCAGTCACAAAGTAGTTCTCTCTCCTCTCCCTACCCCAATATTAGCATTTCTCTTAAGTTTAGAGGCATACATTTTGCAAAACAGAAGAACTGGAGAGCACTGGTAACTTCATTCCCAGTGGGTCACAGTGTAGCAGTTCCTCTGGGCACAATCCCCATTCAGGTATTTGCTATCCCCTTTTCCCTATCATCCCACCTGGAGTTAAAGTATAACAGTAAACTTAGAGGCATTCCATTGGCTTTCAGCAGACTCTTGTCTGTAGCTCTAGTTTGAAGTCTAGATCACCAAAGAGCCACATAGGGGCCTTTCTTTGACAGGGCTTTTCCACGCTTACCTTTTATAGTGGTATAGCTGCTGCTTGATCTGATGGTTAGTAGTATTTTACTGACTTTGGAGCTTACCATCCTCAATGTTGAAGACAGCCTCCTAGCAAAACAACATTTGTAGGGCAGTTCCAAGCACTTTTACATGGATGTTGCACTACATTCGATGGGGTTTACTTCAGGGTGAGTGAGCGTTAAGACTGCAGTCTTAATGGTCTACAATGTGACCAAACTCGTGCCCCTTTTATAAACTTCCACCCGTGTCATTCCCGCTGAAGTCTATTGTGGACTACAACTTTCCGAACGAGCGCAAGCAATATTTATTGGCGAAAGCCGAAAGGCCTCTGAAATCTGGAACTAGGGATCCATAAGTATTATTAACTTGTTGTAATACAAAACATTGCAGAAACTAAAATAACATGGGACCACATCGGTTAAAAAAACGAGTTAGCTCTGCCACATTTTCCCACTGACACAGTGTTATTGTATATTTATAAAAATGATGTCTTGTCAGCCATCATTGCAGTTTTCGAATAGTTATATATTAATGCATTGCTTTCCAGTTTCCCAATGTGAGAGGAAAAGACATACTGACAGCATGACAAAGATAGCCCGGAGCAGTGAGCAGCTGAGATTATCAAATCAAGTCACAAAGCTTACATAATATTTTTAAAATATTTTTGATTCAGGAGTTCTGATGTTTAATTTTGAGTGCCTTGGGCACCACAGTGGGTGTTTAGAAATAGTATCCCATCCTTGTTCACTCTTATACAACCACAATCTAGAAACAGTAATAGCTTTATGAGTATATATATATTCCATTTTAAGGTATAAAGTTCTAACTTGCTTTCCTATACATTTATTTTTGCTCATATTTTTCTGCTGACACACCTAGGAGATTGTAGATGAAGGTCCCCAGATGCCATCGTATGTGAATTAAACAGAAAATAAACTTATAACAGAATAAAGTTATTTCGGTGTCTTTAAAACTAAGAGCTAATGTACCATGATTTCAATTTACAGTTAACTAAATAGAAGCCCACAGAAGAGGACCAATAGGCAATTGAACCCAAGTGTAACTGTAGCTTTGAAATTCTGCAGGGTATGGAACATCTTTACACACAGGGTACTTAGATATTTCTAATGAATACAGTCGTACCTTGGAAGTCGAACGGAATCTATTCCAGAAGTCCGTTCGACTTCCAAAACGTTCAGAAACCAAAGTGCGACTTCTGATTGGCTGCAGGAAGCTCCTGCAGCCAATCAGAAGCCGTGGAAGTCCCATTGAACGTTTGGGTTCCAAAGAATGTTTGCAAACTGGAACAATCACTTCCGGGTTTGTGGAGTTCGGGAGCCAAAACGTCCGAGTACCAAGGCGTTCGGGATCCAAGGTATGACTGTAATCCTTTAGCATTGGAAAGCCAAGCATGGAAACATGAATACAATACCTCCTCCAACTAGCAGCCCATGAAAGGCTTCTACAAAAAAGTCAACTGTCAGGGACTGGCCCGAGCCAGGAGGGGTGGCGGAAGGGACAGAGGCATCAGGAGGTCACCCATGGACGCCAGAGGAGGTATTGCGAGCATGGGAGCAGGAAGAGGCAGCGCCTAGGCTGTCGCCAGAGACAGGGAAGGAGGTGTGGAGAAGTGGGAGTGAAGAGGTGTCGCCGCCTGTGCTGACGGAGGAAGAGCGGGTGGCGTGGGAGCCTATAGGAGGGGAGGAGAACATGGAGACGGAGGGAGAGCAAGGGGTCGAGGATGTTGCGGGAGCCTCTGCAACAACCTCCAGGGAGGATGAAAGTGAAAGGGATGAGGGCAATGCAGGGGCCAGCAGGGTCAAGAAGCGGAAAAGGAGGAGTGAGAGGAGGCGTTGGAATTTCAAGAGGCTTTTATGCTGGGGGGGAAAGCGGAAGCCCTTACTTGGAGAATCTGGTTCATCGGAGGAGGATGATGAACTGTAAAGCTTGTCGGTGAAATAAACTTGTACATAAGTTAAACAGACTGCTGAGTCGCTTACTCTTGAGGAGGATACACATCCCCCTCACATCAACCTTCCAAGAGACCTGTAGTGCATTTTTTGAACTCTTCACTGAGTAATGCCCACAACTAGAAACGACTATAAATAGCAAGTATAATAATTAGAAAAGGCCAAAGCCTTTGAGGAGCACAGGTTAACCAGGGAAAACTGTACAAATTTGGGGGCCCTTATCAAATGCCCCAACCTGCGGACCCTAAATATAATCCCTGCTGGGAAGTGTACATGGTTCTTCCCCCTATCAATTTTCTCTCACTGTTGCATTCACAAACCAGCCTAAACATGCTTTGTGAAGTAGGAGGCAAAATCACCTACCAGCTTACAGCTACTCTGTGAGGAAGTTTAAGCCTGGCCCAAGGTCATCCAGTGAGCTGCACGGCTGAATGGCGCTTTGAATCTGGGTTTCCCTGATCCTCATCCAACACTCTAACCGCAGCACTAAACGGACTGCTTTTCAGTTCCTTCTCTGGTTCTGAGCAAGAATCACATCTTTTGCTTGAAGTCTTAGCTAATCAGGAGCAAAACGGATTAGAAGCACTTTTCACTCCATTAGCAGCATGGTGTTGTTATTCTTTGACATACGACAACATAAAAGTATAATAAATTGAAGCATTAGAGAATGAGCATATCTGAACCTTGGATCATACTGACGCTAAATCTTGGATGAAAAACACTGGAGAGAAAGCTTAAGGCGCTGCTGTAAATTCTTGGACACAACATCAAACACACATTGATCTGACAGAAATTATAATGATGATTCATGACGACGGAGGTTGGGGAGTCAAAGAAAATAATGAGAGTGAAATTAATGGTCTTTACAACTAATGAAATATATATTATGATAATATTGTGCTGAATTTAAAACTAAAAATTCTTGGAAATGTGCATTGATGGCCTTTTTTAAAAAAAATAGCTAATGTGAAAGTAGAATCTATTTTAAAAGTTGCCTTTTTAAATATTTTTTTACCGCTTCTTGCTGCATTTAAAGCCCTCTTTAGGCATTCCTTCTTCTATGCAATAAACACTGCAAACAACTGCCTCAGGAAGATTTACACATGAGATAATTAAAAACAGTTTAAAACACAAATACAAAAAATGCATTTAAAACAAAATTAATTCTATTCTGGATGTCCCTCAAAGCAGTGAGTACAGATTTTTCCTCAGGGTTTACTCCTGAGGGTATTCTACTTCTGGAACTCACTTGAAACTTTCAAACCATAAAAAAAAAGCAGACTTCTAGAAGATGTGAGGGGCCTATGTGAGCTGAGCAGGCTCCCCGTTGCAAAAAATCCCTCTCCGACTCATTGAGGGTGACACAAGAATGACCGTGGAGGGAGTGTGGTAACTCACTTCTGTCTGGTCTCTTCCCCACATGATGTTAATGCCCGGAAGAATTTAGTGCAACCATTAATCCAAAAACTGTCTGGGCACCCAGTTGACTTCCTTCTTGCTTTTTTATTGCAAGACACTGACCAGTTTGTAACCCTACAAATGGCAAAAATTTTAACTTCCGTTCTGACATACAAGAGACGAAATGGACTGTTGATTGGAAATTGAAATTGTTTGGAATTAATATTTATACTATCTTGTATACTTATTAAGTCTTGATTACCACTAATTTTATTGCCAATAATTTTAAATTCAACTGTGTGAGTGTAACTGCTGTTCTTGTGTTGTCTTGTGTTATGAGCTTAAAGCTGAAATAAAGTTGATTGATTGTCACATGGATAAAGGAACACGAAGGAGAAATAAAGTATTGGTGCGCCCTATAGCCTTCCACAGTGGTGGGAAATCTCTAGACTTTCCATGAGGATAAAGTCTCCCAGCCTGCTTTCACAAATGCACTGCATATAGGAAACTGGTTTCTATATTCACAGAAGATTCAATGGAAATTTCAGTAAGAAGCTCACCTGCTGTCGCTTTGCATTGTGAGCTTTTCAGGAATCAGTGTGAATGCAAAGCAAATAAGCTTGCTCTAACATACTTTCATTTCTTACCATTCAAGATTTACCTGCATCAGAACAGTGGGAGGCAGCAGCCAGACTTCTAGATTCCACCCTTCAGTGGCAGCCCCTGGAACCAAACACTAAAATCCTCTTTCACCAGAAGGATTTGAGCTCCTAGTGTTCACTTCCTGCAGTGGGAAGCAGTTTTCCAACCACAACCTGCACAGAACAGAGCAGATCACAAAGCTATGGTTTCAGCAACCAAAAGGCAGATTCTACTTTTGGTAGGGCTGCCATACATCCAGAATTTCCCAGACATTATTATTTATTGAATTTATATACCGCTCTATACCTGGAGGTTTCTGGGCGGTTCACAGTCTCAGGGCAGTTCACAGACATAGCCAGGATTCGGCCGTCGGAAACGGTGCCCAGACGGAAAATTGCTTAAATGTCCGGGGAAATTTGAATGTATGACAACCTATGTCGGAGGTATACATTTTGGTGAATTTCCATAAAAATAGCTCAAAAACTTTCTTTTTTGAGTTTTGCAAAGAAAGCTCAAAAACGTTGGTCAAAACTTTTAAAAGCTCAGCAACTTTTGTGTCTGGATTTTCACTTTTTGAAATATGGCACCCTAACTTTTGGAAACTTATGATACACAACAACTAGGCTGTACTGCAGCCTAGTGTAGCCCCCACTGGTTTACTTTGCCTCCTTTTAAAGAGATCTGCCTGGTGCAGGAATTGCCCTAGTGAGAAGTGAAGGCAAAGTGTTCGCCTCATGCATGCATATGGTCCTCAGTCTATAGATTCTGATTATAAGAATAGACTCCATTTCCTTCTGGTGGCATCATCATCATCATCATCATCATCATCATAGTATCCCGACGATCTGATTGGGTTGCCTCAGCCAATCTGGGCAGCTTCCAGCATATACAAAAACATAATAAAACATTAACTATTAAAAAGCCTTCAGGTCTATGTGACGTCAATAAATAGGGAGAAAAGCAGCATGCCTGATAAGCTGAAAATCTAACATCCTGGCAGCAGTTATGGGATGGAGGGATGAGGCAGCAGGGATGTTGTGTTGGGATTATTTTGGACTAGCGTGCTGGCATATCACGCTGAACTTATTAATATAAATACCCGGTGTTGGCATACCACGGTAATTCTGCCCAGGCTAAGGACGTTGCTCTGGCAAGCCACACCGCGCTGAATGTCAGGATGGCAGACACGAGTCAGGGACACAAAGGAACAATGGCGGGTGGCTGGAAAAGTACTGGGGAACACGAGGTGAGCACGGGGAGGGTGCATGGGGAGAACATGTGCTTGGTGCATGCAAGTTGGTCACGTACGCAATGGAGGAGGCATGGGGGGAGTTTGGGGGTGTCACATTTTGGAAAACAACTCCTTACATGGTGCTATGTGCTGTTGCTGGGGCAGATGTTTCCTTATTTGGGATCTCAAGATGTACCTATGTGGTTAACTATTAACGAGGTGCAAGATTGTCAATAAAAGGGACCCTCACAAGAGAGTTGGGGCGCTTTCCCGTACATCCATCCTGTCTCCACGTCGTTCTTTCCTGCCATTTCCCGCAATGTTGGGGTTGGGCAGATGCACCATTGGAGACAATTCAGCACTGCTGCTGGTCACCTGCACAGCCGTTTCCTGCCTTCTCTCCCTCCCTCCTCTCTCTCCCAATAAGCCACAGTAGCGCTGTTGCTATCCAAAAATTCAGCATTGTGCCTCTGCCTCACCAGGTGAGCCACTTCTGAAGATGGATCTGTAGCATCAGGGTGGCTGAGCAGCTGGAATCCATGTGTGAATGTTCTAATTATGTGTGATGAAAACCACGAGTCTCTCCCTTAGGACAAGGTACATTCATTGAGCTCAATTCACGATGGTTACATTAGAACCATATATTTCTAGTGCTATTCCATCTAATTTATCCAGTCAATTGATTGCCAGTACCCTCCCTCTGCAAATATTTTATGTGTTTGTTTGTTTGCTTGCTTGCTTTTACATTTATATCTCACCTTTCCTCCAAGCAGTTTAAGGTGACATATACAGTTCTCCTTCCCATTTTAACCTCAAAACAACCCTGGGAGTTAGGTGAGGCTAAGAGATAGCGGCTGCCCCAAGGTCAACCCAATGAGCTTCATGGCTTTGTAGAGATTTGAACCTGGGTCTCCCAGGTCACACAGTTCAACATTCTAACCACTACACCACATTGCCTCCATGGTAGCTTTGGAAGAGCAATTTCAAACAAGACTGCAGCAATGGAGGAAATACAGTGGTGCCTCGCAAGACGAAATTAATTCGTTCTGCGAGTTTTGTCGTCTTGCGAGTTTTGTCGTCTTGCGAAGCACGGTCCTGCGAAGCGCGGTTCCCCATAGGAATGCATTGAAGCGCGGTTTCCCATAGGAATGCATTGGGAACTCGCAAGACGTTTTCGTCTCGCGAAGCAAGCCCATAGGGAAATTCGTCATGCGAAGCGACTTCAAAAACGAAAAACTCTTTCGTCTAGTGAGTTTTTCGTCTTGAGAGGCATTCGTCTTGCGGGGTACCACTGTAGTGAAACTCGCCCTCCCTGCCTGCTGTGATTCCAATAGTTATCAGCCCAAACAACAGCTTCTATTTGCATTTCTTTTTAAAAAGAAAAAAAAAGAAATGAAATTGGAATTTTAATTAATATTACTTCCAGCTTGGTCCTTAGATCAGCACCATCCAAGTACAGTTGACTTTGTTGAAACCAGGGTGACTAATTTGTGGCCTTCCAGATGCAGGTGAACTCCAACTTCCATCAGCCCCAGCCAGCACGTCTACAAGAACTTCTTATAAGCACTAACCAGAAAAATAATAGTTCAGTAAGCACAGAGTAGGCAATTTTTGGGGGGGGGTGTCAGAAATTGTGTGCCCCCCCCCAAAAAATATGACTACCTTTCTGTTTCCACCACCAGTTTTTCTGATTTCGCATGTCAAAATTAGTCCCGTGTGTTGGCTGAATTTCAAGGTATGTGAAAGTCTGGTAAATGACCTGTGGGGCAATTAGTACAGGAGCTAATTGAATTTACGTTTGTGGATTTCCCTGCCTAACATGTTTTCTTTCGTTCTGTTTCTTAAGTGACAAAGGGTCCAAAATAATATTTTCTTCTTTAGGGAGGCAATCACACCTAAGAAACTGAACATCTGGAGACAGGAACAAAACAGGTAATGCCTTATTTATTTCTCACAAGTTATATGACAAGGTGTGTGTGTGTGTGTGTGTGTGTGTGTGTGTGCATTAAATTTAAAATACGTCTTAATTACACTGGAATTTTGCCCTGCAGATAAGACAAAACATATCTTTCTGTTTAAGAAAAGGTGGGGTGGGGGGAAGCTGACTGGTAAATAGATCTCATTCCACAGTCTGCAGACACAATTAAATAAATATTTGGGAAATCAGCCATGGGGCATGCAGAAAGTGTTTGCAATCTGCAGCTTTTGCCCACAGATTTTAGTCTGCCGGTGAAAATAAATGTGTTTCGAATGAGAAAAAATCCTTTAAAAGAAGGGCAAGGATAGAACAAGGTAGAATAAAACCCTCTAGCACTTTGTGCAAAAGTTGTGTCTCAAAGATGCAACCGAATATTCCAGGAAGAAAATGTGTAGCCTTCCAATGAGATCTAGCAAGTCAGGGCACAACAGATAAAGGAAATACTCCTTGCCAGCTCACCTACAAAAAAAAAGACTCAAGGCACATTATATGGAGATAAGGTTATATTTATTTAAATAGAGCATGGAGAATCTGCAAAAGAAATCTGAGAAATAAACCCAATCAAAATCCTGCTCCAGAGGGTAGGACCCAAACCAATGGATTCAAACACCACGTACATACAATCTGCTATATAAATAATAATACTATGTACTGGTAGATTCAAAGCACTGAGATAACAGGTAGCAGAAATCTCAACATGATAATTTAATGGGAACGCCTAGTACCTCTCTGGTTGAGCATACATCTTTCCTCTACTAAGAGCTGAGGGGCAAAACTATGCATTGCACACCCTTAGATGTAATTGTAGCCTGGTGTCTCTTTCTGGAAAGGTAAAGCCTTGGGGAATCAATTGGGGGAAGAGTGGGTTGTTTGTTTATCTTTCTTTCCGGCAGCAGTTTCTCTAGACAAGACTGGTGCTGTTCCGTGTCTCTTCTTCCTACGGGGCTCCAAATGCAAGTTTGCAAGGGGGGAAGCATCTGTTTGAATTGCAGATAAAGAAACCCGCTTCATGATGGCGATGTGGAGCGTTGAAGCAGGGCAAGGAAAGTGTTAAGCATCCTTTGCTGTCCACTGCCAATTACCCCCCTGAAAGCAATGCCTACGTATGTTTGGCTTATGGGTGCCAACTTGAATAAAACCCCACATAATTGATCACAAGACACAGCGCATACACATCATTTGAATAGCAATGCCTATCAACTTTGGGGGCCCTGGGGCCCATCAAATATTGCTGGCTCCTATGGTTTGGTTCATCCTGCAATTGTGTAATTCCACACAACTGGGGAAGAAATGAGACATTTAAAATAAAGTGGACAGGGCCAATAACTTGGGTTATTCAGCCCCCTTCCACACAGCATGTTTCTGCCAGATGAGAAAGACCCATGCAGTTACTCTCACGTATGGGATTATGTTATTCACACAAACTCCCCAAGGATGTGGGATCACCCTGGGACAGAGTTTTCCAGGATACACTGAGACTGCGCACAGCTCAATAAGCGGTATCTTTCAATTTTAAGCAGTTGCGCTCACATAGTCAAGCACCCCTGGTCAAATTCTTGCCTCGTTTCTAATGGTGACACTCCTTCTGGCCCAACGTTTCCAGCAATAGTTTAGAAATGACCAGCATAAGTCTTCGTTGAATTGAAGCTGCCAGACACTAACATCTGCCAAATCAAATCCCATTTCCAAAGCTCAGCTTCTTCATTACTTGGCATTAGCATCCAGGTGTAGTATTTACCATCTATGAGAAACGGTGTAAGTCAATGAAAAACTAGGTTTTGATAAGATAATGCGTGGTATGCCACTAGCTTTTACTCATAGTAGATCCATTGAAATCAACAATATTAGGTCCATTAACGTAAATACTCTCTGTAGAAACTTAGCTGAATACCACCCCTTGTATTCTAATTCCAGGAAGGTGGACTGAGACGGACCATTGAAATCAAATTGTTCAGAAAAAATATATATGCTCTGGTCACAGTTAGGTTGGTGGCCATTACTACATCTTGTGGGAGCAGATTCTGCTGGGATAGCCCAGTCGGTAGAGATGAGACTCTTAATCTCAGGGTTGTGGGTTCAAGTCCCACATTGGGCAAAAGATTCCTGCATTACAGAGGGTTGGACTAGATGACCCTCCTGGTCCCTTCCAACTCCAATGTTCTATGATTCCATAGTTTAACTATGTGCAGTGTGAAGAATCGCTTCCTGTTTTCTGTCTTGAAACTTCTAATATCAGTTTCATTGTATTACCCTGTATGCTAGTAGTATTATGTGAGTGGGAAGTAACTACACTACAAACTCATAGCAGTCTTATTTGACTGTAACTGTCATGGCTTCCCCCCAAAGGATCCTGGGAATTGTAGTTTCATGAGGGTTCTGAGATCCCTAGCTCCTCTTCCCAAAGCTCCGACTCAGTGGGTTCCTGGGATAGAATGAGTGGCTGTTAAACAACTCCAAGTCAGGGTAGATAGATGCAATGTAGCTGCTGTCTCTTCTATTACTGTTTTTCTTATAAACTATCTGTACATCACCACAGCAGATTGTCTTTAAATGAATGAATCATGACATGATCCCAGCTACTTAGCTACATCTGTTATGCAGTAAATTGCCCTGCACACTATATGCATAATAAAGAGGCAGAAGAGGGTATTTGTCCCTAATGCAGGCCTCATTATGTGATGGTACACGAATAGTAAGGACAGATGGATCGGCTGCAATACCATAAAATTTAGAAATAAAACTTGTTTATATTTGCCAGGAAAGGAATGCAATCAATCAAGTTTTGTGAGGAAATGAGGTCTTCTATATCCTACTATTTAACTCCCTAGCAGGTTAAAAAACAACGCTTATATAGCACAAATAATTAAGGTGATTCCTTATGGGTGATATTTCCAACTAAAAGTTGGCTTCCAATACTTTTAAAGTAGCCTGTATTTTTAAAAAACAGGCTTTTAGTAGCTACGACAGCATTAGGTACCGGTAGTTGAAAATATTGAGTGCCACTGTCACTTTCAGAGGCACTGCTTCCTGTTCTAATATTATTTCGGCAGTTAGAAAAGTGAGCACAGATTAAAAGTAAAGAGAGGCGAAAACATTGAAACATAAGGAAATGGGAGCCTGAATATAAGTTTGTATAAAGCACAGGCTGTGTGCACACTAAACATGTAAAACACATTTCCCTCCCCACCAAAGAAGTCTAGGAACCATATACCCCTCACTGAGTTACAATTCCCAGCAACATTTAAAAAAACTACGGTTCCCAAGAATCACAAGGTGTGGCTGTGGGTGCTTTAAATGTATTGTGTGCACAAGAAAAAAGCAGTTTTAACACACACACTGAAGCCGATGTCTTAATGGCCTGCCAAACAGCAAGGCAAAAGAGTGTGGATAGCATTAGGATCACAGAGTTTTTGAAACATCAAATAAATTTATTTTAAAGCAAATGGGATTATTTCAGGCACTCCGAAAGACCTTGCATAAATGCTCCAAGCAATGGAGATGTACGGTATATCTTCTTTGTTTCTTTTAAGGTATATCACACAATTCTACTGAAAAGGTATAGGACTAGGGTTGCCATACATAGTCGGAAATCGCCAGAATGTCGAGGAAAATCTGTACGTATGGCAACCCATGTTGGAAGTCAGCAAACTTTGGGCAAAGGCAAAAACAGCTCAACAACTTTGGCAAAGAAAAAAGAAAAAAATAACATGTGCTTGGTGGATTGGGTCCCTAACTTGCTGAGAGGAGGTTTAACCCGAAAGGTGCTTAAAGAAGGGGTACAGGTCCTGTTGTTTTCCATGATTCTTCTTCGCAGCAAGATCTGCTCATTTATAATTGTTTGCAGCTTTAAAAGAAAAGGTTTCTTGAAGGAAAACGGCAGAATAAAAATGCAAGAGGCTGACACTGGGATTGATGGATAGGAAAAGGAAATGACTGTTTTATAAAGCAATGTTCAGATATTAGGGGTGGGGGAGAGAATAAGCTGCAATACAAAAAATCTGGTATACACAGATGACTCTATCTGAACTACTACAGAATCGTCAAGTGTCTTTATATGTACCTTAGCAACTGCCTTTTCTTGCAGCTGGGAGTCTAGCCCTGGACAGCTCAGGGCACAATCCAACAACTGCTATTAGATTACCATTGACTGCTTGAGAGAGCGAGAAGAATGCACTGGCAACTTTAAAACTTGAAATTCTAGTAATGATAACTCTGCCCTTCTCTGTGCATTGCAAGTGGACAGAGGCCTTGTGTGCAGCTGCTAGGAAGACAAAATGAAGGCAAAGGGCTAGAAAGTGGTTCTCCAGCTCATACAGGGCCAGTCTAGGGACATTATTTAATGCTGGATGTCCCACTTCCCTCATGCTGAACACAGATGAGGAAACTAAATCAAGGCTTGTTCCTTCCTGTGGAAAAGCCAGCACAGGTTGAAGAAGGGTAAAGTATTAAGGAGAAATAAAGCAAGCTGCCTTATACCAAGCCAGACTATTAGGCCATAAAGCTCAGTTTTGTCTACACTAGCCGTGGTTCTCTGGGGTTTCAGAGACGGACTTTCCTAGCCAAGGACCTGCCAAGGACTGAATTCAAACCCTCTGACATGTTGAATTCTAAAACCAGGACATGCGTCTTCCCATCCGTGCTCCCACACGAGTCACGTGACCCATGTGAGATCATGGACCCTCAAAGATGTGCTTTTGGGGGGTCATGATCTCGCAGCACCCAAAAATGTGTGTTTTCGGGCACCACATGAGATCATAGCCCCCCAAAAGTGTTTTTTGGAAGCAATATCTCAGTGCGAAATTGCTTGATATTACGGTGCCCAAAATGGCCTCCGTGCTCTTGCGGGGGGAAAACTGGTTTTTCTGGGACACTTGTGGGGTATTGTGGATGTGGGGTCTTTTCCATGGAGAACATGTTTTCTACCACTGAGCTATGGGCCTTCCTGTAAATATTTGTGTCCTGAAATATCACTTGGAGGGCAAAGGGGTCTTTTTAAGCCAGTGTGGTGTAGTGGTTAAGAGTGGTGGACTTGTAATCTGGTGAACTGGGTTCGTGTCTCCACTCTTCCACATGCAGCTGCTGGGTGACCTTGGGCTAGTCACACTTCTCCGAAGTCTCTCAGCCCCACTCAACTCACAGAGTGTTTGTTGTGGGGGAGGAAGGGAAAGGAGAATGTTAGTCGCTTTGAGACTCCTTAGGGTAGTGATAATGCGGGATATCAAATCCAAACTCTTCTTCTTCTTGTTCTTGTTCTTCTTCTTGTTCTTCTTCTTCTTCTTGACGACTAGAAGTTCAGGGCTACTTGGCTTGGAGAATCACAGAATCTAAAAGCCCTTGTGGTCTGTTCAGCTCACCTACCCAAAACTAATCTGCTCAAGCGAGTGATGTGATTTCTGTTTCTTTATACATTATTGAATATAAACTGGGAGCAATTCTCCAAACTTCTCCAGGGGATGGAGCCTGTGTAGGATCAATCAAAGTTGGGAATAAGGTAGATGGAAACTTTGCCTTTACAGTCACAGCTCAAGTGGTGCCAGTACTTGAAGTAAATAATGGTGCTGCAATCCCCAGATTTCCCAGTGAAGAGGGAACTCTGGGAATTGTAGCTCTCTGGGAATTGTAGTACTGGGAGGGAGATAAGGGTCACCTCACAACTCTCAGCACCCTTAATGAACTACAACTCCTGGGATTATTTTGAGAGAAGCCATGACTGTTTAAAGTGGTATGATAGGGCTTTAAGTGTATACTGCGGCGGCCAGTCTTACTTAAAAGCCATTTCAATGTGCAAATATTATGATGGAAATAAAATGTGTCTGCAAGAGACGAAGCTGAAGTATCTTGCTAAGACCTGCTCGCAAGGCTACCACACTGTTAAATATTCCTATAGGTGTTCTGAACAAATAATCGCAGCACTTAGCCATTTTTGAGACCCAGGGCACGCACAAATGTTGTATGCAACAGAAGCTCAGGGTCACTGGGAGCAAGAGAATGCTGAAGGGTAGTTCAAAATAAATGTTTTAAGATCTGTCCTTGATCTGCCAAGCAGTATTCCTGCTGTTCCCGGCTTGTTTTTTTATATACTTTTGCCTTTCATCAGAAATGAAACTAATTTAAATGAAAGGATATGTTTTGCCCTTAGTATACAGAAAACACAATAGCCATAGGTTCCAGTGCCCCTATTAGGCTATACTGAGTGATAAGCCAGAACTTGTTGTGCTGTTTTACAAGTGAACAGTTCTTATGTCTTTAAAAAGACAGCTGAATGGAAAATCTTTATTTTTATATGGTAATGACCCATCTCAACCCTTTCTGAGGCATTTAAGCAAATGTTTCAAGATTCTTCACACCTCTCCATCAGTATAACTTGCACTCAAGCCGTTCCTGATAGCTTGTCTCTTTTTAAAAAAAATATTCTAACTTAAGGATGGGGAGCCTGTGATTCCCCAGATGTTGTTTGACTAAAACCTACATCATCACCAACTGTCACTGGAGAACCACATGTTTCTCACCATTGAACTTTCTTTTACACACACATACCGGTATAAACTCCATTTCCTCTGTTATCTTTGCTGTTCTCAAATTTTAGACTTAAAGCTTCACGGGGATAGGGAACATTTTTTTCCTTTTTTTTTTTTTGCTTTTTGCAACTCTGTAAAGCACATTTATTGTGCTGTGGTAATTTTCAGCAGCAGGACTGCCTCAGAAGAGAGTTAAGAATTACAGCTGGAATGTAATCTACAAATACCTTTGATTAGAATGCTTCCATCCATGTCAGCTGACTTGATCCCACTGATTTTAGTCGGAACAAGCTCGTGTAAGTGCAAGTAATTTATCCTAATGGTTTGTAGATGCTGTTAGCTCTGCAAAAAGGGGGAGAGGGGGAGAAATGGTTTTGGATTATGTAAGTATGGACTGGGTCATGCCAATCCACAGCTGTGTACGCTTGAATGCATGCGTAGAGCTCCTGCAGCGTATACTATAACCGTTCAGTTCAGTAGAGAAAGTGACCCCATGTACATTTGAGCCCCAGCACCTCTAAAAGACAAAATTTGCTCTCTCCTCCACCCCACATTTAAACAAAATAAAAATAAAAAAATGGACAGGCTGCTTCTGGGAAGCACACCATCATGGGAATAGTTGGAGAGAGGTTGCTTGCCCTTCGCATCTAGCATTTCCCCGTTCTAAAATTATTGCTTGTCAGATTCCAAATGTACATGTGCCGGCATTTGAAACTCTGCAAAGGGAGATTTCTAGCAGCTTTTCCGATTTAAATAAGGCTATTGTGATGCCATTGCACATATCTGCATAGAACAACTAAAGGTAAAGGTAAAGGGACCCCTGACAATTAGGTCCAGTCGCGAACGACTCTGGGGTTGCGGCGCTCATCTCGCTCTATAGGCCGAGGGAGCTGGCATACAGCTTCCTGGTCATGTGGCCAGCATGACTAAGCCGCTTCTGGCGAACCAGAGCAGCGCACGGAAACGCCGTTTACCTTCCCGCTGCAGCGGTACCTACTTATCTACTTGCACTTGACGTGCTTTCGAACTGCTAGGTTGGCAGGAGCAGGGACTGAGCAACGGGAGCTCACCCTGTCGCGGGGATTCGAACTGCCGACCTTCGGATCAGCAAGCCCTATTTAAAACCATGTTTGCTTGAGTCACATGTAATAAGGAATGGAAACAACATATTCAAGATGGGTGTTACTTCTAAGGATGAGTGGCCACTTCCTTCTCAGGAAACTGAATGTTAACTTATACATTCAGGAAACTGAATGTTAACTTATACTTATAACTTCAGCTTATCAAAAAGGCAATTTTAAGCTATAGATCATATGCCATTTTAATCAATTTATTAATCAATTAAGCAGCTAAAATGCAGATGATTAAATGGAAAAATACAAAAGTGGCTCGCTGCCCTAACAGCTGCTACCTGCACATCTAATACAGGCCGGCGGACGGACAGAGACAAAGATCAATCTGACAAGCCAAGGTAGGTGTGAGCATGCTGTCAAAACAATCTACTTTAACCCTTCTTTGTTCACAAAGCAAAAGTGAAGTTACTGATATGCTACTGATCAACTGTTATATATGCTGTATGAAAAGTTGGCTTCCCTGCAGCTCCGTGGTCCTGCTCACTCAGCTAGAAACAACCTTGTCTACTAGGCTAAAGCAGGTCTTAATGCAAGGGATGCCTCCTCACAGGTTGCCTGGCTCTTCCCCAAATCATTGAAAACTGTACATAAAAGAAGATGAGGAGAATTGGGAAGGAACAAGGGTGTCATGCAGGAGAACACGGAATGTAGGAAGCTGTCAGACTACTGGTCCATCTAGCTCTGTACTGCATACCTAGACTGGTAGCAGGTTCAGACAGGAGGCATTCCCTCCAGCCCAACCTGGAGATGCCAGGGATCCAATCATGAACCCCCTGGATGTAAAAGTGAATGCTCTGAACGATGAGGGAAACTACCCTCCAGTTCCCAGAATGCACCAAGGCTGTTTTTGCAGAGGTGAGAAATAAAGCACAGCAGGCTACCAGAAGTAGCGCAACCCTGTTTTGACCCCTCTCCTGCCTTGCTTGAGTCACAGTGCCCAACTGGCAATAATCATGAGAGTGGGCATGGTCACCTACTGCCCAGCTCCTCAGTGGAACAAGGCTCAACCAGGGTGTAGGCCAAGGTGAGGTTCAGGCTTGACACTATTGTTACTTTATACAAGAAACCACTATGTCATAAGATTCGTATGTTTTGATACACATTATATGGTATGTATAGTGCTACAATTGTTTATATTGTTTGTATCATTCAGATTTTGTGTAAAAAGATGTTGTATTACCATATTGTATTTGCATCATTTAGAAGCATGCACCACTGAGGAAGCCCAGGGGAGCGAAACAGGGTTATTATTCTGGAAAACCTTGTCAGTGAACGTGAACTGTGCAAGCTCTTGTGAATCGTGCAAGCTTTTGTTTGGACCACACAAGCACAGAGACATATGTGGACTAGTTCATATCTGGGACTTTGTGATCAATATCGTTTATTGGGACTTTTATCCATTTTGCTATTATGTTACTTTGCTAAACTTTGTTAGACTATGTCTGTGAGAACTTTTGATACAAAGAGAAATATATTGTATAAATTTCATTTTGATACAGCCGGTTACGTTTTCGGGGTGTGTTTGTGATTGCTTCTACGTAACCTAGGTTTGATGTTGTTTTGCAAGGTGGGCCAAGGTTCAGGCTGGATATGAGGCTCTGAAGTTGATCTAGCAAGGAACAATGTGAAATCCATTCATGGTAGTAGCACCATGTGCAGCCTTAGTGCCACCTATGTTGCCATAACCTGTTGTACTTAAAAGGGCCTGTCAATCCTCCCTTTTTTTGGCGGGAAACTCCCTTATTCCAATGCCGTTCCCCGCTGCTATCCCGGATTGTTGATATCCCTTAAATTTCCCGGATTTCAAAGGAAGCAGCTCCTCTCCCTCCCTGCCGGCCAGGGAGGCTCCTCAGCTGCGTTGCTCGGGTGCCAATAAGGAGTCTGAGACCGACTGGGGGCGGAGCTTGCATGCCTTGTGCAGCCAGACCCTCATGCCCAACCAGACAGCCAGCCTACCTGCCGTCTACACGCTCGCTCTTTCGCTCACCTGTTCACGCGCAGCCTCTGGAGCGCAGGGTGGCGAGGCTACTTTGTGCCATTGCACCACCCTCGCGGCATCCCTTATTTTCAAATCTGAAAGTTTGAAAAAATCCCTTATTTTCAAATCCGAAAGTTGACAGCTATGCACTAGTAACTTACTGTGATGGAGCAGGGGAGGCCCAGATATTCCAGGGCCACTGGAGTCCGAGAACAGTAGTGCCACATCCTGGGCGTGGGGTGGAATGGGGCACTGACCCCACAATTTCATTAAAAAAAACAGCACACAGGCCCTGTAGGCTCTTCCCCTTTGATTCAAAGTTGTTTCATCCATCTTCAGATGCAGAGGAATCTGCCTTCTGGTCTCTGGCACACACTTCCAATTGGGTTCTTCCTACTCTCCTCTCCTCGCTCATATGAACAATTACTTCAAATGAAATTATTTCACATTGAATTGCATCAGTTGCATTGGTGTGTGTGGGTTTCTGTTGTCTTTTTAAGGAAAACATAATGCTCTTGTGAGGATTTTGTCACTTCTAGGAAGATTATTCCTTCCCAGTTCAATTTTGACACTCCCCAGTTTGTGTCCTTTACAAGTACGAGCAGCCAGTAGCAAAGATGCTTAAAAGATGCCATCAAACATCCAATCCAAACCTGAAGGGAGACTGGGAAGGGGGGAATGACAACCCATCCAGTTTGTGCGAAGCCACGGCAGCTTGTTCAATATGAGTTATTGCCTTAGGAGCCTTCTCACTTTCTATGACCAATGGCAACAATCCTCAATGCCCAACAAATTCTCTGAGGAAAAGAAAAGCACCAGGAAAACACTCAGCAATTGCACCATCCCCTCTCGTTCTTGTAGAAATGAGAGAGCCCTGCAGCACTTCCAAGAGCAGCCTCTGCAATCTGTCACTTCACACCAGTTAAAAATGCACTCAGAAGCAGTTTCTGGTTGTGAACTTGACATTTGCCGAGAAGAGGGGATTGAACTTTTCCATTTAGCTTGAAAGTCAAGCTCCACTTTTCCTTCATTTCAGCACAGCCCTGTTATCCTGTGTATTGAATAATGTTGAGGTGGTCAGCCTCGAAAATACCCATCTAAGGAAAAGGTGTAAGAAAACCTCAACTATTCAGTCAAAGCAGCCTTTCAAAAGGAGTCCACAGAAGCTAGTCAGCCACCCACCAAAAAAAAATGTTTACTAGCCCACGTGTCTACACAAACCCATATAAGGTATCTGTGGCTTGAATGGGGAACTGGGGAAGCAGAATAACATTTGTTAAAGCTTTCCTTTCTCGGATTTAAGGGCTGAATTAACACGATTGATTTTTAATGGAAGCGAGAAGCCTGAAAAACTTTCACCTGGGTACACATCCACATGCTAAAAATAAAATAAAATAAAATAAAATGACAATATGGAAAGTGTGGTCAGAGCCAGAAGTATTTCCAGGATTATAGTGGGTGGAAGAAGCATTTCCAAGTATAATAAGAGATGTCAGTGCTTCCGCTTCTTGCTTCTTAATTGGCTTTCTGAGCTTTCTTTGAAAACACTGCGGGTTTTTCCTGAGAGTTCTCAGAGAACTTGGATAGCTTAAGTCCAAGGAAATTCCTGCTCGCCCTCCATCATCACCTGCCAGCTTCCTGAGATTTCTGAGGACCAACTTTTACTAATGACAGGCAGTGGGCAGGTGGGAAGAGAATGCTTGTCTGTTCCTGAACTATACCCCATCCCCATCCCCATGGAGAGAAGTCTCAGAGAACAATTCCCTAGTGGTGCAAGGGGGAAGCTTTCTTTCTAAGTGTTATAGTCGTGGAGGTGTTAGCTTTGACACAGGACACTTTCAGACTGTCACTATTTTCAGGTAGGATTCAGTCACATACCAGCAAATTTCAGGTTGTGCAGTTACAGTTGATTGGGAGGTCTTGTGCAACAAACCCAGTTTCCCCAGAAGGCCAGACTTTTTGCAGTAAGGAAAGTGATGGGAAGATGTGGAAAGTGTAGATTATAATTGCTTAGATGCATCATCATCTAACCTCCCCACAGACAAATCAGAATGAATGCTGATTAAATAGACAGAGTTGTCTACTCTCACTGCGAACCAGTCAAGATGGTGTCTCAATAAACAGGCCCTTTGAAAGCAACCCAAGTTCCCAAAGGTCTAGCGATATCACCATCCTCTGGGCACAGCAGAGGATTCAGGCCACACATAGAGGTCTGGCTATTCTAAATTATGGAATGAATTCCAGATGTTGCAATACATGTCATGAATTTGGATGGAGTGTAATGGATTTATTCCATGCTCAGCTTAAACTTGTAAGTAACCTTACTGAGAGTACTGTAGATGACACATAAGCACACCAAACCAACAAAATAAGAAAATGCCCTTTCTGAAGTGACCCATGAACTTAACCTTCTGTCAATTAGTCATGGACTTTGAAACAACACTGCAGGGACACAGATTAGTTGAGAGGTTGCAAGAGAAGGAGAGATAACACTTTCTGCATATGAAGTGATGTCAGAAAGTCACCTTTATAAACAATCGACAACAGCTTCGTGCAACGTTTTATTGTCTGCAAACAAAGACCCAACCTGGTAACATTCTAAAGTAAAAGGTGTTTTATGTCTAATGGACATGAAGAAAATCATTGTCTACTGAAGAAATTCTCTCAAATTGCAACATAGTCATTTCTCCAATGCAATGATGCTCTTTAACCTACTTGATCTAAGCAGGTTATATAATGTTTGGGCATAAGGAAGTTCACAGCACAGTTGTTCTGGTGCAAAGAGGGGACATAGCACAGTGACAGAGCATTTGGTCTGCATGCAAAGGAACTCAGGTTCAACCCTCTAGGCTGAACTGGAAAAGATCACTGCCTGAAATCCTGGAGAGCCACAGTTAGCCACTGTGTAAATAAAACTCGGCTTCCTGTGTTCCTGTGATTGCTGGTGCAGAGTGGTGTCACTTTGGAGAACTGCTAAAAAGAGGATGATTAATCTTGAGGTGACATATGATAGTTAGATAGCTAGATGATGATAGATAGATAGATAGATAGATAGATAGATAGATAGATAGATAGATTATAGATGATAGACAGACTGTCAGACAGATAGATAGATAGATAGATAGATAGATAGATAGATAGATGATAGATAGATAGATAGATAGATAGATAGATAGATAGAGATAGATGATAGAGTGTAAAACAATGACACAAATCTTTCTCCAGCATTAACTCACTAGGTGAGTTCTCCTAGGTAGACCTATGCAAGCAGCTACTTCTCAGTGTCAGACCTCCATCTACAATAATGGGAATGTTGTAATTGTGAAGTTCTGTGTGCAGACAAAAAAGTATGTAAATGCTATATATGTTATTATCATCTACTAGATATTTTGGAAATATGTTGGTTTGCCATGCACTTGTACATATCTTCGGATATCAGAACCAAATTTTGCATGATAGTTCCTGAGATCAAAGAGCAGGTATTTCATGTATATTGGATACAATTGGACACAGTTTTGACTCAAGGTGGTGGACTGAACTTTTCAAAACCGAACTGATTTTAACCACTGATTTCAAACCTGCATAGTGGTTGTTGTTGTTTTTTGCTTCTTAAAATTCCTGGATACAAGGCTGCAAGTTATTAATAAATTTGGAGGTAATATTTTGATGGAAAGCACTAAAATCTGTCTCAAACACACACAGTCTCCAGTATGCCCCAAACATAAGCCTGATCTGTACTGTATACAGGCTCAATTGTGGTGTTAACCACAAATCCCATAGTGACAGAAGTTATAATGGAAGAAACTTTATTCTGCAACCAGATCCTGCTGCTTTCTCATGCCCCCAGTTTCTCAATTAAAGTAGACACAAGGTCAAATGTCAGTACATATATAACATTAATTTAGAAACAGACTCAGAAACCTCTAACAAAGTTTTGTCAAGAGTTCAACAGCAAGTGACAAATAAGGTCAGGTATTCAAGTGGGACTAAACCACCACTGAAATCCTGCAGGTTTCAAAGACCTCCAGGTAGCACTACTGATGTTGAGATGAAAACATTGTCCTGGAAATGTAAACCAAGGGTGAAAAAACTTCCCACACAGGTCAGTTTGTGCTTTAGAACAAATAGTCGTTCAATCAACTTTTTTCTGCAGTCATGAATATGATTTCTTTCTATTGTAATGTGTATGTTTTTGCTAAAAAGTTTTTTTTTTAAAGAAGAGAGTTGTGTTTGTTTGACTTTCGGCAGCTATCTTTCTTCGTTAGGAAACTTTCAGGATGTGTCGGTAGCAACAGAAGCTGCACAGCTGACATGGCAGGATGTGGGAAGAAGGCTTGAAGGAAGACACTGCACCTCCTAAACTAAGAGCGGTGTGGATGAAGACAACTTGGTGTGGGGAAGAGCCATCACTCACTTGTAGAGCATCTGCTTTGGTCTCAGTTTCCATCCCTGGCATCTCCAGATAAGGCGGGGAATATTCCCTCTCTGAAACCCTGAAAAGTCGCTGCCTGGCAATGTTGACAATACTAATCTAAATGGACCAAAGTTCTGACTCAATGTAAGGCAGATAGCGACGTGGTGTGGCTTCTGAGTTTGTTCGGATGCTGATACAGCTATCATCATAATCATCTGCAGTGCAGACCACATGGGTCATTAGCACTCTCATATGTATCTCATGCATGGATGCGGAACCGTAGCTCAGTGGCAGGACACATGATTTGCATGCAGAAGTTCCCAAGTTCAATCCCTAACATTACTGAGAAAGGTGAGGTAGTAAATGGTATCATCATGTAAAAAAAACACCTTTGCTTGAAACCCTGAAAAGCTGTCACATGAAACAATGCAGGACTAGACGGGCCAATGGTTTGCCCTAGCATGGTAGCTTACTATTCTCCTTAAAATGGCCCATGAATTCACACTAGTATAAGCAGCACAACCTAAAAATGTTGGTTTGTGCATGCCTGAGCACATCCAGGCACTGACTTTAATGGCAATTCCCATTTCTGAGGGCCCCGGGGGTGGGGGAATGACAGAATGTTGCCTATGGGATTTCATGTGCATTCCAGATTGGATCACTGATCTGTTAAGAGTAATGTTCTGCCTACAGCAGGGACCATAAACTAATGTTTGAAAGAAAGGTAAGAAACATCAAAGAGGTTATTTGTTTGCTCTGAAGCATGAGACTCAATTACCTTGTCATTATCTACCCTTGCATAGATAAAGCCATTAAAAAAAACCCACCAGGTTGTAAAAGGTATTGGGATATGCTTGAAGTCATTGTTATGCCTAAAGAAAAAAATAAGGGCCAATGGATATTGCTAATAATCTGATAAATTCATTCTGTATTCTGTACCATGGATAAAATTAAGCACAAAATCGCTTCTGACATCTCCCCAGTCAGGGCAATATCTTACAACAGTAGGCTTAAATGAGATCAAACACTAGAAGTTTCATCTCATAATGATTGGACTGAATGGATTTAAGGACTTTTTGAACAAGAACGATGTATCACATTTTAAAAGGGAAGGACCGCGGTTTTTTCAATCTTGTCAACTCAGACACTTTGACATGGAATAAGGCATGAAAAAAACAGGTAGACAGAAGGATGGGAGGCTAGCAATGTGGTTGAAAGGAGAGGTTTGATTAAGAAAGAACAAAGGGTACCTGGTATCGCAATGGTTGGCCCAAGCTAAAATGTTGATAGCAAAATCCTGGAGAAATGGTAAGAAAAGTGTAGAAGAGTTTGGATTTGATATCCCGCTTTATCACTACCCGAAGGAGTCTCAAAGCGGCTAGCATTCTCCTTTCCCTTCCTCCCCCACAACAAACACTCTGTGAGGTGAGCTGAGAGACTTCAGAGAAGTGTGACTAGCCCAAGGTCACCCAGCAGCTGCATGTGGAGGAGCGGAGACGAGAACCCGGTTCCCCAGATTACGAGTCTACCGCTCTTAACCACTACACCACACTGACATGGTAGGACATAAACAAAATCACATGTTATGAGAAGATTTGGCGAGGAAGCATACAAAAAATTCAGACTTTGTAAAACTGATGAGACAATGAAAAACATTTGTGGTGTGATATAACTGGTTGATATCTGCTTAAAATAAAATATTTGATATGATGTGCCCAATTTTCTAACATTTCTTTCATGCTGCCGTGCCTGTTGCAATATGGAAATGTGTCTTTTTCACTAATATACAGTACCAGCATGTCGTGCTAAATTTCATTCACACCAATGGGCATGGTGTGGCACAATGACAAATGGCACAACATCAGACAACATCACTTCTCCCCCACCCTTTCCACGTGTGTGTGCTTCTGTTCGCCCATGACTCACCTAAGAACAGGGCAGGAAGGAACTGTATGCTGGTATACTGCCCCCAATTTTCCCACTTTCAGATGTCTTCTAAAGGTCTGGTAGTTGTTGTTCTCTTTGACATCTGAAGGGAGGGCGTTCCACAGGGCGGGTGCCACTACCGAAAAGGCCCGAAAAGGTTATAATTTATCTGCCTTAATTGTAATCTCCTCTAGAAGGTCCGTGCTGGTTTCAGGAAAAGAGCAAATAAAGTCTTCAAAAGTGCAGGACCAAGAGATTTCTTTCTTAACTTTGCTGCTATCTTGATTAGAATTTTCAAAGATAACATTGCGGCACATTTTGCCAACGTTTTCCCTTGTTTGTTTTCCACTCAGAAGAGCTAATCTTGTTGCTGCTGTTGTTGTTGAGGATGAAACTTTTGACATTCTTAGTAGGAGAGTTGCATATAATTAGAGACACCATGAAAGAAAAACCCAACAATTGCAAAATACACAATAAGACAGAAGTAGTTGTGACAGCCCTGAAGCAAGCATATTTTGCCTGCATTGGACAGGGTGGTGCAGTCTACCCAAACTGAGCTGGATCACCGCAAAGTTCATGTTTCCCTTAGCAACTATCAATCCCATTCCGGATGCCTGTGGCTTTGGGATATGTATCCAAGTCATTTAGATTTAGGATACAGTCCACACAAAGAACTTGCTGCAAAATGGTTTCATTGAAGTCTTGCTGAATTGTAGCTTCAGGCAGCAACCCACAAGCCATTTACTACAGAAGAGGCCTATAAAAGTCAATGAGACTGCTACAAAGCAAGTGGGTTGTGGACTGTGTGCTCTTCATTATTTGGAAAGAACATGCAGCGTAACACAATCCTTGGCTTTCCAAAAGGGCACTCAGTTTGCAGTGTGCTTTCCCCTCTGGCAATCCTGATCTCTACAGTGTTTTCCTAATTTCATTTAGGGATTTCTGAGATGTGTTAATGACATCATGCCTTACATTAAGCTTCCATGTTAAGGTTAGTCAAAGAGCATTGCCTGTCCTTTTAATTTCAGCCATGACCTTCTAGTTGATGAATGCCATGAAATAACTGGAAATGCTATAAAACAAAATATATGGACATGGAATATAAATTTCCCTACAAACGATTGTATAAGGTTATTTGACTCAGTTTTCTCTCGAGTTGGCAGAATTTTGTGAACAATAGTGGATTTTGTATTTTTCTACGTAATACAGCTGGCATCTTGCAGTTTTATGAGGTGTCTGTAACTGCCTTGTGCCAACAAAGTGGTTTTCTCCCCCTTGCAGATTATTTTCACTGATGATAGAAAGAGGGTTTTTTTTTCATCCTGAGTGCACAGAAATATGGATCCTAAAGAAACACATTAAACTGCAGCAGTCTATGTTTTACATGTGGCTAATTGTGTCAAATGTAGTAACAAAAATTGCAATAGCTCCAGGAGCGCTTTGCACAGATGGGAAAGTACATGCAAAATGGCAGCCACAAAGACTCTCAGAGATGTCAAATTCTCCCACTCCTATAAAATTAGACCGAGATGCAATAGCGTTTGCTAGTTTTCTGGGTTATGGGGAAAGTTTGGATTGTACATCTTGTAAGGACTTTGATACATCTCTTGGGTCAGTTCAACAGTCATCATCACAGATATGTCCTTGCATGTGAAGTCTTTTTCAGATGTTACCTGAATGTGTGGAAGGGGGAATATGATCATGTGTTCCTGACGTCCACATGCTCATAATGTCCAAAAAGCATAGAGGCATCACATCTGGAGGGCTCTGACCGTATAACCAAGAACCCCAGGAAAATGGGGTTCATGTCCACAGCTATAGACGCAGCAAATCTCTTCAGACATCATGAAGGTTAGAAACATGCAATTCTCCAGCTCTATGTGTATCTGATAACATTGGAACAAGGTTCTAACTTCAATTGATTGGGCCTCAGAATAAGAGCCCAGTTCATATCATTCTTATTATTATATATTAAATTTAGATACCACCCTTCATCCAAATATCTCAGGGATGTTCACAAGATAAAAATATAGGATAAAAGCACCAATAAATAGAACAAGAACAAAGTAGTACAATAACCTCCCTTGCCCAGACACATTTAAAAGGCCATAGACTAATAATCAGCATAAGGTCTGGGTGAAGAGGAACATTTTGCCTGGTGCCTAAAGATTTATAATGAAAGCACTAGACGAACCTCCCTGGGGAGAGGATTACAAAATGGGGAGCCACTGCAGAAAATAACGGTTCTCAGGTTGCCCTTCCTCCGGACTTCTTGTGGAGGAGGCACATGAAGAAGGGCCTTAGATGATGATTGCAGGATCCAGGTGGGTTTATATGGGGAGAGGCAGATTAGTGAGGTATTGTGGTGATAAATGAGTATGTTCTCCTAGCTAGCATTGAAGGCTTACAAATTTGTATTCACCTGACCAAAGAGAGGTAAGGCATACCCTCCAATATTTCTCTGATGAAAATAGGGACGTCCCATTCCATAATGATAATTTTACTATTTATACCCCACACATCGTACTGGATTGCCCCAATCACTCCAGGCAGCTTCCAACATATATAAAAACATAATAAAATGTCAAACATTAAACATTAAAAAATACTTCCCTATACAGGATTACCTTCAGATGGCTCGGGGGTCAAATAACTCCATATCCTCCAACATTTCTCCAATGAAAATAGGGACGTCCTACCATACCCTCCAACATTTCTCCAATGAAAATACGGACACCCTAAGGAGAATTGGGACATTCCGGGATCAAATCAGAAACTGGGATGGCTTCTCTAAATCAGGGACATCCCTGGAAAATAGGGACACTTGGAGGGTCTGGTAAGGTTGTGTATGTATGGCAGAGCTGAGTGGAAAACATGTGTGTGCTGTGTTGGTGTGCTTTTAAATATTTGTTACTTTTCATTCAAGCCCTGGACATATAGCACTGCTTACAAGGTTCCTATTCAGGAGCTCCCTCTCCCCTGATTCCCAGAATATGAGAGGGGAAGTGGAAGATCCACTTGGAAGCCCTATCCCCTCCATTAGGCCCCACCCCTTTTCTTGTGTTGGTGCTGATTGGCTGTAGCAGGGAAATGTCTCTGCTCCTGCATGTTGCATTCTTATTCATTCACCTTAGTTCGTTCATTGTTCCTTTCTAGTGGTCAAGAATGATGGTGGCTCAGGGCTGAAAAATTATTTATTTATTATTTGCGCACACAAAAAATCTGTGCCACTAAAATATGTATCAGGGTGGTGAACAACATAAACAAGTACAAGGTGCATCACTAATCAGTATACTAGTTTAACACATCAACTCTGATGTATTATGGAAAAGTCCGGCTGAACTACGCAAGTGTATCATTGTTTGTTCCCTTTACCACGATGGAAATGCACGTGGGAGCATCTGAAAAGAGATAGGTACCCCAAAGGGTTATATTTTAATATGCCAGGGGACTGAACAGGTATTGAACTGGTCACAGAGTCATGCCACATGGAAGCTGTAGAGCACTGGCGCACTGGGATTAACGAATACCTTGTGCTAGTCCTCAAGAAAACCAGGAGGTCCCAGCAGGTAATACTGAACTAGATGGACTTCCCTAGCAAGCTTCCCTTACTATATATGCTATGATAATAGAATGCATACATTCTCCCAAAGCTAAAGAGAATGGAAGTTGCTAAGCCAACTGCTGTGGTTGGCAATGATTTCTCTCTCTTTGAATGTAAGCTATTGTTCCTCACTCATTTGTTGCTGCTGGTCCTTACTTAAAACCACAATTATGGCATATTGCCACCATCCAGCCATGGACATGGGAGTGGGTCATAAATCATATGCAGCTTGCCTTTCCTCTCCCACCTTCCACCCCCGGTATGGCATATTATAGATTTTTAAGTGCCTTGGGAAAAGTTGAACCAAGCAGTTCAAGCAGAGATTACAGTTTGATTATTAAAGAGACATTATTAGCAACCCCCTTTACTTACAATGAAATAGCAAGCTTTCTTTCTTTCTTTCTTTCTTTCTTTCTTTCTTTCTTTCTTTCTTTCTTTCTTTTTGTTTAGGGCCAAACTACACATTATGCTAAATGCATAGCTAGGAAGCATGCCAGTTTTTTCTTCTTCTTTAATTATAGGTGCAAGGCCCCTGACTTACTGCACTTAGCCTTGAGGGAGAGCAGGCGAGACTTCCATTGGCACCAAAGGGAGCTTTCCCCCCCACTAAGGATTATTGCGGGGGTGGGGGGGGGATACTTGTTGAGGTTACAGCTGGAGAGAGGGCTAAACCTCCCGTCTCCTTGTGTTGCAGTCTTGACGCAAACCATGGGCTCTCAAATGTTGTATAAAAGAAAAGAAAAAACTGGTGTGCAAATTTTTGGTGTGCAAAGAGTGGGGCAAATTTTTGGGTTATCTAAAAAAGAGGTGTGACCTGAACAGGCTACATGCTCTGCAATAGCTCTTGCAGAAAATTGTTAGCTAGTGAAAACAAATTTTTAAGCAAAATAAATACCAATTGAATGGATCTTTAACATTTGGTTTCAGAGCTTAAAAAAAAGCGAAAACAAAACAACAACAGGAATATGGTAATTGGAATTGGAATATTATATTATATATGAGTTATCATGTGATGCAATGGAGTGCTAGTTGAGGGAAGTCAATTTAGATACTAAATCTACACAAAATTAAGTGTGGGAAAAAATATGTATCAGTTGGTTTGTTTATAGACTATTATTTAGTTGCTGGAGATAAAGAATCCAATGTATTATGAAGAAATCTGTGTAGACATGCATAATAATTTTTTATTTATGTATTTATGTATACATTTATGTATTTTTGTGTTTGTTAGTTTTGGCCCTTTTTTTCTTTTGTGATCTTTTTTCTTTCTCTTTGTAAAATGAAAAATGAATAAACAGAAATTGGAAAAGAAAAAAAACTGGTGTGCTTCTAACTATGCAACGGATGTCTTTATTTGCCCTTTACTTTGTCTGGAATGCAGAGGTCATTGCAAACTGCATTGCTGCTGGTCCTGCGTCCAGCATTTTCCAGTATTCTTGATACTCACCATCTTTCAAAAAAAAAAAAACAACCCTCAAAGACCAGAAAGGAACTTGGGTTTTACAATCCTATGTTGTCAAAACTTTCTTTCCACCTAACATGATATATTTGTGTCTGCAAGCCTGTACAGGAAAGAACGATTGATGCAGCGAGAAATGTGATTGTTGCTCTTGCTGTAGCCGGTCCTGCTAGCAAAGAGACAAGCTGCTTTTTGAAACAGAATTACACTTCCAATGCTATCTCCGGAGTCCTCCTCAACTTGCAAAATGTCATGACTTATGCATCCATGTGCATGCGTGCATTGAGTTTAGAAACCTTGGAATGTTTCTCAGAACCAGAAGAATCTTTATTTGCATCAGCCACTAGCCATAGCAATAGAATAAAATGAAGATAGAGGTAAAAACTTAACTATAGAAAATACATTTTGGGGGTTTACATCAATAATCAAATAATAGATCTTATTTTAATTGCCCTCGCTAAAAACCTTGCAGTTTTCGCGGTCACCTGATCATCTTGATCTGCTAGAAGAAAGGACACAGTAGCAATGGTTGAGCGAACCGGCATGGACAATAATAGAGGGGTGATAACCTCACTCCTCAAATCTTTATAAAGAGTGCAAGCCAGAAGCACATGAGCCACTGACTCAATACTACCATCTCCACAGGGACATAACCGTTTTTCCAGTGGATTTTTTTAAAATCAACCCTCAAGTACAGTGTAGCTCAGTGTTCTTCAGACTTTCCACATTCAGGGGAACTTTTCTGCTTGTGTGTCTACCATAGATCCTGTGTGCCCTGTGGAAGATTCTAGAGCATGTTCTCAACTGACGAGCCTTCTGGATTTATGTGAACTGTGACTGCACTTGGAACAGAGTCAGCGTTCTCCCTGTGGCTGTGCATTGCAAGGAATGTTAAACAGTGGTAGACATGCTATCACCCCCAACAGACTCTTATAGAGCCATAGGCAGAGACGGATTTAGGACAGTGCAACTGTTTTCTCCCCACGGGGCACCGAGCGAAGGAGGTAAGTTCTTGCCTCCTTCCCAAAGCCTAGTTAGCACTTGCCCAGCTTTGGGAAGGAGACAGGCGGGCTCTAGAACCCTGCCAGAGCCCTCCTTCCCAAAGCCTGGCACCTTGCTTACCCACCTTTGGAAGGTGGCACAAGGACTGGGGGTGGATGTCAAATTCTGGCCTCATAGAGGACACCATATTACCAAGGTTGGCCCCTGCCATATACCCCTGCTGTAGATAGTTGCTGTCCATGTGGATTTGTCTTCCTTTCAAGGCTTTCATCAAGCTGTTGCTTAAATGGCCCCAGATCAGCTCTTACAACTAATTCCACCCTGTCGCTTGGGCCTTCAGGTTACTATCAAAATCATTAAGTCCATGAAACCACAGTAGAGTTTGGCTACCATACTTGTACAGTGGTACCTCGGGTTAAGTACGCTTCAGGTTAAGTACGCTTCAGGTTAAGAACTCCGCTAAGAACAGAAATCGTGCTCTGGCGGCGCAGTGGCAGCAGGAGGTCCCATTAGCTAAAGTGGTGCTTCAGGTTAAGTATGCTTCAGGTTAAGAACGGACCTCCGGAACGAATTAAGTACTTAACCCGAGGTACCACTGTACTTCTTTCTTTAAAAAAAGGGGGGGGAGGAAGGAAGGAAATAAACTGATGAAAATGCACATGGAAAATTAGATGTGGAATGTTTCCGATGGCTTTCCAGTGAGCTAAATAAAAGTAATAATTCCTCATCAGTTTTTTGAGTATGTTCAGAACTAATAGAGTGCAGGCCCAGATTAATGGTTGGCTTTTAAAATACAATTCTAATCATTACTTGAAAATAGAAAAAAAGTATAAATTCTTTATATGCTGTTCAGCTCCCAGGAAAACAAGTTTCTCCTTCAAAATGCCACCAGCTTGTGGTACTGTAATTTGTAATGGCAACTTGGGCAGCAAAAATATGTGTAATGATGTGTTTTTCGTATATTAACAGTAGGAAGTCATTTTTATACACTTCTAGTGAAATATACATTTTAATAGAGTCGGATAATCTGGCTCTTTCTCTCTCTTTTTAAACAGCCAGAACACTGAGGGATCTCCAGTGGATTATTAGTTAGTAATAGAAAATCTAGCAGCTGCTATAATGAGTGATAACTGGAATTATAGTGGAGTACTGTAATGATTTGAGTAAGATGCATAGGTTGTAGTTAAATGATGTTCAGAGTTCATGATTAATGGACCTCAAAAGACTTGAAGATTCACTTCAATTAGGATTGAAAGCTGAAGTTTTTATCTGAATGCTATCATCCCACAAATCTAAACCCTGTTACAGGTCCATGCCTTTATTATCTGCTGTAGATTTGCTCTCAAAAGGACATTGCAACTCCTATGACTTGCCTAGATTTAATTAAGTAGGGTTGGGTGAAGGCACACAGGAATGGTGGTCTATAGCCAACAAAATATCGCTGGTTAGTTGATTTATTATTCAAATACATTAGCAGTGGGGCTTAAAAGAAAAGCTACCAAAACAGCATAAAAATAATCCAATTAATGTGGGTGTCATCCAAGCTGCTCTGGGGTTAGTGTCCCAAATCTGGGGTACAACCACTGCAGGCCTTCTACCTAATAATAGCAGAGAAACAGGTGACATCATCATATGGTAACAGAACCCAGAGAAGAGCCCAGTTACTCGGACCAATGAGAAGCCTGGCTCAGAACATTTATAAGGGCAAGTCAGAGCCGGTCCTACCATTAGGCAGAGTGATGCAACCACTTCAATTGGCAGAAACCAGAGGAGGCAGCAGCTGACCCTAGTTGTTCCATCTGAGTCCCCATTTCTGATTCCAAAGTCACCTAGCTATTCCCCTTTGTTGGAGAGCAGAGCTTCGTGTGGCAAAGTCTGCTAAAATAGCCTGCTGCCCTCAGGCAGAGTGAAAGACCTTCCCCTTCCTTGTATTGAAAAAGAATCAACTTCCAGTCCAGTTGGGAAAGGAGATCTCTATCTCGTTCTTTTGTCTCAGATAGCAAAATGTCTTAGGCCAGCCAAAGGGATAGGCCAAGAAGTACCATCTGGTCTAATGGTATAAAGAGGTTTCTGTAGGCTGTTTTAATGGCTAAGAGAGGATATATTAATTGCTATTTATCCCTCCAGGAACCCTTGTGTGGGGGTTGAACAGAGCTTTAAAATCTCATCCTTAGCAGCAAAATTAAAAGCGTGGTAATTTGGCTGTAAAGCTTTGTTTTGAGCAAGTCCAGCTATAAAGTAATTTGCCATCCCCCTTCTTACCTTACTTAACAAAGGGTCAGGCAACAGCTTGTAAAGTAAGTTTAAAACTAAGATTTACTTACGTTATAATCATACAGTGGTTCGCAGCCAAGACGGCAGCAAATCTGTGCTAGCAAGATACTTACAGTATAACCAGCTTCAGGTGTATTCCTTGTGCCGGAGCAAGCACAGGACATGTCTTCCCTCATGGCTAGTCAAAGGAAAAGAGAGAGGAACAGGAAGTACTATATGCTCCTTCCTCTCCAGGGAAGGAGGGAAAATGACATCACACAGAGCCCTCTCTACCAATTGCATTTCTATGACCTAAGTATCTGGCTATCTTCTTCTTTTTTTTAAATTAAACTTTATTTAACAATCAATATTAACTTACACAGCAACACACTACAATACACAACCTTACAAGTTGACTTAGCCCCTTCTCGTGCTAAATAGCTAGAATATGCATTTGTTAGGTTTGATCACTAATCTCCTACAATTTCCTTGCAAGTGGATCCTCTGCAGCCCCCCCCCCTTCAAGAAGAGTTGGGCAGAATTTCGGCCTGATTTCCCTCAGGTCATGAGCTCCATACCTAATGACACAACGTTGGGAATGCCTAAACCAGTCAACATGATCCTTTCATACAGTTGGACTGTAACTCTTACCAGCCACAGCCAACAGGGCCAAGGGTCTGGGATTAACTGATCCGAGAAGATCAGATAACATTCGTTATCCCTGGCCTTAATGTATAGTATATAAATGTGTCACTTATTGGTCCAATTCATACATTTTGACATCCAAAGTGTGGTCTAGCAGCTGAAATGAGTATCACATGCTCCTTGCCTCAGCTGTTCTCTTGCCTCATCCCAACCTCCTTGGTACATTGGTTCTGGTTAACTACAGCTCCCCACTATGTCCAAAATAGGGAGCTGCTGTTTAATGTCAGTTTACTAACCAGGATCCCAAACCACAATTTCTTTGTTCAAACCAACCACTGCGTATAAAGCAAGCTTAGTACAGTCACTTGGCATCCCAATTAAAAACTATTCATGTGATGGAGACAATATTTCACTTTCTAATGTAATGTTTCAAGACTCGCTGGGGAAAAGACAGTCAAAAAAGACAGTCACATCAAGTTTAAATTATATTTAATTTTCAAATATGAATAGCAAGTTCAGACAAGTTCTTGATTCACATCCATTCTAATTTTGTCACAAACCCTCCCTGGCTCCTCAACAAAGGTTGTCCACACAAAAAAATTATTTCTGACTTTGCTTGTCAGAGGCCAAAACCTTCCTCATGCGCACGGCTTTTGGAGTCCAATCTGAAGCTCACAGCTTGTCTTTCGTGTGTCATATTCCATCAGGAGCCAGTGTGCAAATAACATATTTCCATTTTGAAATCTGGGAGGGGGGAATGTTACAAAAGCTTTTGGCATTTACAAGGCTCAGACAATCGCACTTACACCCTCTAATTCTCTCCACAGCTAATTTCTTATGTTCAGTATATACCCTCAGCAGGAAACCAGGAATAACTATTAAAGGCGGGGGAAGAGAAGAGTGTTTCTGCAGCATAGCCATTAGTGTGTGCCAGTAACAAGAAGGGAACATGTTGTGTAGCAATATTGACAGCTTTTAAAAAAGAAATATATGGCAAAAAATAATAATCAAATACTAAAGTTCAGATAGAAAGAATTCAAACATCGTTTTAAAAATACATTTAGAACGCTGTTTGAAAAACAATCACACATGTCATTATAAAGACAATTATTACAACTCTTTGCATAAATCAGCTCTTTCCAGCTCTTGCTTTCAATGGATAAACAGGGGAAACAAGTTAAATTCAGGGTTGAGGGCCAACAGAAGTTTTGGAAACATTTCCCTAAGTGTGAAGCCTGCTTTCCTCCTCCACCATTTTTCAGCACAAGAACAAAGGAAGCTGTCTTATACCAAGTGGCATTGAGGACTCCCAGACTGCTGGTTTTGGGAAACTTTTATATCCATGCCACTGTGACTGGCTCTGGAGTCGCTCAGGAATTCATGGCTACCATGACCATTAGGTTGTCCCAACATGCCATCAGCCCAACGCATGTGGCAGGCCACACTCTGTATCTTATTTTCTCAACTGGGCAGCAAGAGGGTGATTTGAAAGTGGAGAATATTGACATCAGTCCCTTCTGAGGGTAACATCACTTCCTGTTGAGGTTAACCTTTCAGCATCTGTCCTCCTCTGCAGAGGTGGGGAATCTAATGGGTTTCCAGATGACTCTGGGGGATTTTTTCCAGCTGATATGATTTGTGCTCCTGTCAAAGCCCTGGGCAACCTCTGGGACATCTAAATGACTTGGGCCATTGACACGATCACCCCTGAGTGCCGTCACCCACTTCATGGAGCCCATTTGGCTCTCTGCTATACTCCAAAGCATAGGGCGAGGAAACAAGTTGGGATGCAACTCAAACACAAATGGAGGAAAACTCCAGTTGACTGCAATCAAACACTGGTAAGGGCTCCTCGTCCAGCCTCCCTAGTGGCAGTGAAGGCGTTTTCTGCAAAACAATGCCCCAATGAGGCTGCACTTCAACCCAAATGCCTTCAGCATCTTCCTTCACTGATGCACTGGTCACCTTTCATGCAGCTGCAGTGAGCACTCATCCTTTCCAGCCTGACTGGGTACTCCCAGCTAGGAGGATGGCAGTGACCTCACATTCAGCAGCAATGTACAAGCTAGGCATGTGCAGGAGATCCTGGCTCAATCTGCAGTATGTCCATCTGAGGTTTGCAGATAGTAAAGAACCACAGCTTGTGGCGTTTGAAAAGTTTCACTAGTGAAAGGGGTACCACAAGGCTATATGGGCCAATGGTCTGAGTCAGAAATGAAAAGTGGGGGAGAAGGATTACACCAGCTATTCCTGCCCTCAACCTCCAAATGTTCATCTGAACCTGTGAAGCAAGCATGTGGGGGTTATCTACACTTATGCAAGTTTTGTTTAACAAGAGCTCTGCTGTTCACATCTTCAAAACAAATGTGTGGAAGCTGAATGCATGGCCAAAAAAGTGCAATCTCCGTCTCTGTCCGCATAGAGGAGCACATAAACAGGTCTACAGTACAAGTCTAGCAAATGTTATGATGAATTGCTATGGCTAGTCACTTGCATTCCTTTCCTCTAAAAGGTATCCCTTACAAAACAAAAGTACCTTTTTCTTTCTATAGTTCACGCTCAAGAGTCACTGTTTCAAAACTAACAAAGAAAAACAGTCTATGCAAACTTTGAGTCTGTTGTGAGAAGCATCAAGTAGAAGAATTAACTTTCAAATACAAGTGAGCATTCTTCCACGGAGAGAACAAACTATTTCGCTGGGATTATGTCAGTGATACCGAGATGAAACGCTTTGTTGCCAGTGGCAAATTGTGGGAGCAGTTCTGTTCATGTGGAATGGGAATAAGTATTTACTCAGCGTAAACTATTACTCAAGACATAGTCTTTTGAAATAGCACAGCTCTAGGACATGAAAATCTAAACTGATCAATCACACACAAGTCTTCCGAACAAGGCAAGGTAGAGATGTAAGGAAGAAGAAAATCAGCCAGAGGCTGCATGGTTTAAAAGTGAAAATACAAAATACTTCCAGCATTTAGATTTCCTGACATGGAAGCATTCCCACAAATCACTCTCATATTTGAAAATGTGATGTCAGCATGTTAATTACATGGTGCTTTCTGCAAAAGAATACAGGTATTTTAAAGCTGTTCTCAGCTACCTCACTTGCATTGAGCATCCCTACATCCCAATTTCTAAGTACCCCCTAACTTTCAGGGAGGGTTTTCAGGAGAGTTATTACAATGAAAATGAGGGCTGGAGAAGCACAAATAGTCTTCTCTTCCACATTCTACTCTTCTGAATATTCTACTTTTCTGAATATTCTATTCTCATGCTACATTCACACCATGTTGCTATGGGTTTGCAGTGGGGAAGAATCCCCTAAAATTCCTGCATGCCAGGGTTTCCCCATAATAGCTGAAATTTGTAAATATGGGGTTTGATCAATAATAATAATAATTTTATTTTTTTTATACCCCGCCCATCTGGCTGGGTTTCCCCAGCCACTCTGGGCAGCTTACATCATATCTAAAAACACCAAGCGTTTAAAACCTTCCCATACTGGGCTGCCTTCAGATGTCTTGTAAAAGTTGTGCAATTCTTTATCTCCTTGACATCTGAGGGGAGGGTGTTCCACAGGGAGGGCACTGGTACTGAGAAGGCCCTCGGAAGCCCAATGGATTTAGCAAGACCTAAAAAATAAGTCAAGCAAGCTTCCACAGCAGCTTAGCTTAGAGAAGTGCCATCAAAGAACTAAGAAAGGTGATGGCAGAGTCATTACCTTGACGAAAGGTGAGACATTCAGTGTCAGACAAGATGGGGGTGGGGTTCTTCCTCTAGCTGTGTGTTAGTTAGCAAAAGGCAATAGCCGAGTTGGCAGGGGGAAGTTGCCAGGGTTACAGAGGGTGTGATGTCACCACAGGGAAAAATAAGCCCTTTTTACGTGAGGCTCCTTTGGAGCAAGGGTTTTTGAGGAGGAGGAGGAGGAGGAGGGAGGGGCCAGAACTCCATGTTCACTGATTGGGAGAGGCTGCCCCGAGACACCGGGGACCATGGCTGGTTTCTACTCTGGACCCAAGCTTGCTGAAGCTACGAGAGGAGCAACAAGAGAAGCTACTGGGGATCATTCTGGGGATTGATACTGGAAGAACTCAAAAAAATGCTGGGAATTACGATAATACCAAGTAAACTAAAGGAGGTCTTTTTGTATGCAACGGCAGCTGCGCGTATTTTGATCGCAAAAAAATGGAAAGATCAGGAAGCCCCAACTGTGAAAGAGTGGCAGCAGAAATTACAAGAATTTGCGGAGATGGCCTATCTTACCAATAGCATGAGGGGGAATACCAAACAAAAATTTGAAGACAAATGGAGCAGATACAAAGTATATGTTCAAAGTTATTGTAAAGATATGATAACCATGACAGCTTTTGAATGACCTAGGAAGAGGTATAAGAAGGATATGAGTGGTAAGGGAGTAGAAAGATAAAGGAATGTATTGGAAAAAAGGTACGAGAGAAATAATAACCAAGATGACATTCATTTTGTAATGCTTGACTATGCTTTTGTGTTAGACAGGAAGTCAATGTTTTTAATGTTGTGTATTTGTTGTGTTTCTCTTTTTGTTTTTTTTTGTTTTATGGGGGTGTAAGGAGGGAGGGAGGGAGGTGGGAGTAATAGTAGGGACTGAGATGCGAAGATTTGTATACCTGTAAATGTTGTGTAAATAAAAATTAAAAAAAAAAGAGAAGCTACTGGGGTGTGATGTTCTGCACTCCCTCCACTTAAACTCAGGTGCAAATATGTGCCAATAAAAAAAGCAACACCCATATTTCTTGAAGACACTGCGATCACTGCTGCGCCTCCTTCCAAGGAACACAAACCCTAGCTAAGTGCCAAGGCTCCTGGAATCTTATGTCTGCTCAGCAGAGATTGGGGTGGCATGTAAGAATACATTTCAAGCACTGTGGTACCAGTGTCTTGTCTTACTCCCCACCCCACTCCCAATAATTCTGGGAAATGTAGTTTGTTAAGGGTCCTAAAAATTGTTAGGATACCTCTATTGCCCTCACAGAGCTACAGTTCCCAGAGTTTTCTCTGGGAAGAGGGGTTGATTGGTTGTGGCTTTAAAAGAGGATTGGACAAATTCATGGATGACAAAGCTATCAATGGCTACTCTGCCTCCATGGTCAGAGGAAGTCATGCATCCGAATACCAGTTGCTGGAAACCACAGAGAGAGAGCTCTTGTGTTTGGGTCCTGCCTGCCACTTACCCACAACCATCTGCTTGGCCACCATGAGAACAGGATGCTGGACTAAAGGGGCCATTTATCTGATTACATAACATGCAGAAATTAACAGGTATGGAAAGTTGATGAAAACAGAAAAGGTGCTGTCTGAATGTAGCCTTAAGTTTTTGTCTAACAGTCTGCCTTTCACAACCTGAGCATTGTAAGTATTTATATAGGGATATAAGTCATGCATGATTCAAAAGCATGCCTGTTTCCCCACAAAGAAGAGACATAATCTCCATTTTTGCCTGGAACACATATGCTGAACAGCAAAACTCCGAGTATTTAGGCATCTCGTCGTCTGCCATAAATTGTATATCTAAGAAGACTCTAACAGAACAAGAAGGAGGCTGTGAATCTCAGAGAGAATAACCAGTAACAAAATTCATTGTGGCAACATGGAGCTGAGTGCTGTGACGAACTGCAGGTTTCAGAACAAGTTTTATCACAGCCAAAGCAGCTCGTTTTATTTTATTTTATTCTTACATTGCTTCATTTGAAGAAAATGGTAATTAGCCATTGCAAATTATCAATTGTCTCGGGACACTTCTTTCACTCAATGGTGTGTTCTCATCTCAGCTGGTTTTCCTCGACCACAATCCGCAAATGACAGTTTTTAAATTAGCAGCCACTCTATTATCACAAAAGCAGACACAACAGACAAGCTTACAACGAGAAGCTGGACTGCATTGTCATTCAGAAGGGAGAAATGCATAACTTGCAATGAGGACCCTAAAGAAATATGACGTTTCTCACATTTCACAATGGAGCACCTATAACTCAACAGATTGAAGCAAGACACTTATAGGCATTTGTGCACAATCTTTGGAACGATGTCCTAAAATACTACTTTTGTGTATTTTTACTGTCAATTCAGTGAAGACTGAAAATCTTTGAAGAGCCCCAAATTTAAAGGGTGACAATATATTTGTTGTTGTGGGATTGACAGCTGTGGCCTCTGACAGCAGCTTTACTTTATTATCAACATGGCAGAAAGATGTATTTTAGTATGGAAAGCTGCAAGTCAGCTCCTAGCACACAAGCTTGCCAAGTCAAATTTATTCAAGGTAAGGGGAGATTCTTCTTTTCCCACCGTGAAGCTTCACATCTCTTTAAACAGTGCAAATGTGATCTTTAAGAATCTAAGAAGCCAGTGTGATTGGCTGCATACCCATCATAAATTTAAAGAACATTCCCCCACACCCCAAAGCATCCTGGGAACGGTTTAGTAGTTTGTAGTTATTCTGTTGGTAAATGGAGCTGAGTGGGCTTCATTCACCAGAAAGCTATTACCCAGGAAATGCCACAGGAATAGTATAATGTCTAGAGGCAAAGCTTGCGGGCAGTGCCAGTAATCCATCGGTGGTATTAGTGGTTTGACACTGAGTGTCATGAGTCCTGCAATCCCAACTGGCTCAGGGCTGGGGTCGCAGTTGCTGTCAGATGAGGAGGAAGAAGAGGAGGGCATGAAGGCCACCATTGGCGGGGAGCAACCCAAGAGGCCTGGGGAGGGAGGCAGTACCACTAGCTGGCTGTCTTGCCCCATCCGGCTGGATAGCTGGAGGAGAAGGAACCAAAGGGACTGACCTCAATCTTATTGCCAGGACCTCAACACAGTTATTGCCAGGACCTCAACACAGTCATCTTTGTTTGCAACAAAACCATGCCCCTCAGAGGAGTGCACACCTCTAAGCGTAGTCTCATAGATAGAGGAACATCTCACAAGTAAACAAATCATGTCTCACCTTTCAAAGCTGGTGGGAGAGCAGAGCTGTAGCTATGGGGGGCTAGCTGGTTTTTTTGCCCTGGGTGAAGCCTCCAGAGGGGATTCATTGTGGCTCTCAGTCTTTGTGGCTCTCTCTGTGTGTATACGCAAATGCACATGGGGTCTTTAACTGAGTCTTTGACCCAGGTGAAATAAAGCCTAGTTTTGTCCCTGGGGAGAGACATGACAATTTATTGAGACAACCTTGCAGCTTTTGTCCAGTCTCGGACTCCTGGTGCTGACCTTGAACTTCCTAGTCATGCTTTTGGTGATCTGTACCTGTAGCTTGACCTGTACCACTCCAAGCCTTGAGTAAAGATTTCTTTCTTATTAACGTGTAAGAACATTTGTAGCTTTTGGGACAGAAGCCACACCAGCGAGTAGAAGGTACAGCTGCTATGCACAGTGTTCTTTCAAAATCTCCCATGTCCATGCCTAAACTCAAACACTTACCCTCTAAGCAGTTGTTGTTGTTGTTGAAAATGAAAACATGAAATATTTGCATGTACAAAAGCTATAAATAATAGCCAAATAGTTCTAGTTACAGGTAGGTAGCCGTGTTGGTCTGCCGTAGCCAAAACAAAATAAAAAATAATAAGGTGCTACTGGAAGGAATTTTTTTATTTCTAACAGCCAAATAGTTTTCTATGTTATCAAGATAGGAGCTACTCTTCTACACTAGTTAAGAATTTCCACCCTCCCAAACAATTATCTGAAGAAGATGTTCCTCAATTTACTTTCTAGGCAACAATCAATGAATTTGCAAATAGATGTGCAGCACAATATTAAGCATGCTAGCTCACTGGGGTTGACCCCTTGGTTAAGTCTGCAGTCCTAACCTCACTTACATGAGAATAAGTGCATACTTCTCAGTTGACACAGTTAAGATTGTGCTCTAAGTGTGTTTAGAAATGTGACCTGATAGTTTAAAGAGAGAGGTCTCCCAGCTCAGTTCACAAAATATTTAACTATTTAATCCTGACTACTTGGGTGTAATTTGATCCCATCAAATAAGGAAGCACTTCCAAACCTTACCCCACCACCAAGTAAGAGCTCAGAATGAGTCACAGCAGCTGTGATCCCATCACAATATCACTAGGAATGACGTTACGACAATGTTGCAGTGATATTACAAGCATCTACTGCACACATTACAAGACAGCTGGCACCTATAGGAAATCAAACAACTTAATTCAAAGTACACTTGATTAATTGATTTGCACATCAAGCTCTTCACAAATACCATTTTCTCAGTTTTGGCACTCTTGGGGCTTCATTTAGTCTTGTCGCATTTGCCAACAGACTTGCAGACAAAAATATTTCACAGTTTCCCAAAAGCAATCCAAATAATCTTTAAAAAAATAAACCAATCGGGACTATATATTGTCAAAAATGCATTATTGGAATGCTCATCCTACAGCCCTGCTTCTTTCTCTTTTTAAAGTAGAATTTTACATGTTGCCAATTGAGTTCATAGCACATTAGACTGTATGTGCACCTTAGGGGGTGAAGTCAAACCACTGGAGAATCACAGCGCCTGCTGTGGCTGCAGAGACTGGAAACTTGTAACTGCTGCCTCCCCCATTGTTTTTGCTGTGTTAGCAGCACCATAGCGATCTCTCTAGGGCACAAGCCTGGGCAGTGTGTATGGAGGTCCTGTGCTGCCCAGATGACAACACACCCCTCTCAGCCTCACTGATGTGATCCAAAGGACAGGAGAGCAAGACATTTAGCACCAACTTGGTTGCAGGAGTTGCTGGAAGGAGGCATACAATATGTCAGCCAGCTGTCTTAGGAACTCCACTCCGGATTTGTGTAGAGTTTATTCCTTAGCCTTCTCCCAAAGATGTCCTGCAAGGCAGCAGGTACAGATTTTTCTTCAGGGTTTACTCCCAAAACTTTTCTTGTGAATAATTACAGCTACAAGCCAATGGAGGTTTAGGATCAGAGTTTTCCTTCTCCTGGTTGGCTACCTTCCCAGGCTGATAAGCTCCATCTGCCCCTCACTTTTCTCTATAGCAAGTGCAGAAACTGCCTTCTTGATTTTTGGGCCCACTATTGGTCCCATCTGCTCAATCCACTGAAGATTGTCTTCGCATGCAGGGAAAGTTTCTAACTCACAGAGGGTTTGAGACCCATCGGCTATCCTCACCTGATTCAGTCTGCCAATCAAAGTCGTTTCCCATTGTGTGGCCACTGTCACATGGTGAGCCACAGGTGAGAGCTGAGTGCAGGATGGGAACCAATGGTGGGCAAACTACCCCAGAACATTTAAAATCAGCTCACTTGTAAATTTCTCCATTGCAATGTGTTCTTATGTTGCAACTATCTCATTTGTAGTAAACTTCAAGCCATGGGCTCATACACAGGAACATCAAGCAAATTGTTTCCAATTGTTTGGATTTGCAGTGTCACACTTTGTTATTTGTTGACGTTAAGCAATTGTGACAACCTGTTAGAAAAGGAAATTTACCCAGCAAAAGGTTACACAAAGCTGGTAAATCACAAGTGCAGATTCTATACCACAAGACATATTTGGTCATAAACATTACACGTCTAAACACATAGGGCAATGTGGACATCCAGAAACTCTAGCAAAGGATGCTACAGTGGGTTCAGAATAACTGAAGGAAGACACAGCACTTGTCCCCAAGAATTTCAGAGCCAGGCTAGGCTGTACAGTAGACTTGGCCTGGATGGTGGGATTCAAGGAAGGTATCTCTGCAAAATACAGTCTTCCTTCTAGACCATTGGGAGGGGAAATCACAATACAATCATAATAAATCATAATAAAATGCACCAATACAATAAAATGCCATCAAGACGGTAAACAAGAAGGTTTAAAATGGGCATCAATAGTCAGGGATTAACGTTGGGGAAAAGTTTTTAATGAACAACAAACTCTGTGGTGCCTGCTGTATTGTGGGGTGAGTTCATTCCACAAAATAGACACCACCACACTGATCTGTATGTAAGGAATGCTTTATATGCAAGATATGCCTGGGCATTGATAGATGTAGAGACCACCATCTAACACAGACCTAGATGTGTGCTTTCTGCTGGATGATAACCCAAAGTATCACCGAAACATTTTTGCACCTTTCAAAGCTTCCTCCAATAATGAAGCTGAATGTTCAATTAAAGGAAGAGATCAACAAAATGGGGGAGAAGGGAGCAAAAGTCATTTCAGGGCATGATTTTAAAGGATGGTGCCTGAGACTATTATATTATAGGCTCCATGCACACCATACATTTAAAGCACATTCCCCACCCCAAGGATCCTGCAAACCTGGGCTTTTTTTCATCTCGAACCAGGCCCGGTGCTAGGGCTTTTCGCGCCCTAGGCGAGGGGGGCGGGGCACCGTACGTCATGCGTGATGATGTCACGTGGCCCCGCCCCCTGCCGCTGGGCGCCACCGCGATTTTCAATTTTTGGGGGGCGGCGGCGGGGGGCAGGCTGGCAAGCGTGCCCTCCATTCCCGACGGGCAGAAGGGGCGGATGCAGAGCGAGCGCCGCCCATCGGGAACTCGAGAAGGGCGCAGCGAGCTTTTGGAGGCAAAAGCTCGCTGCGCCCTTCCCGAGTTCCCGACGGTGCTCGCGCGGTCTGGGTCGGGCGTGCCCGGTCCAGACCGCACGTGCCTTGCCGCTCTCCGCAGAAGGGGCGGTGCTCCTTCCCGGCGCTCGCTCACTCCGCATCCGCCCCTTCTGCGGAGAGCGGCAGGGCGCGCGCGGTCTGGGTCGGGCGTGTTCGACCGCCGGCGTGGGGCTGTTTTGCGCCCCCTCCATTTCTGCGCTCTAGGCAGCTGCCTAGTTCGCCTAAATGGAAGCTCCGGCCCTGTCTGGAACTCACCAGAACTCAGTTCAGGCACCTCTCAGGAGGGCGCCATTGCTATTCTAAGAGAAAGAGAGGTGTTTGTGGTGAGTTCTGACACCTCTTGTTCTACAAACATACCGGTAGCACTGCTGCAAACTATATTTTACTCCCCTTCACTTTAGTACAATTCCAAGCACCCTTAACAAACTAGTTTCTAGGATTCTTTGGGCAGGGTGTGTGTTATAAGTGTATAGTACATACACAGACTTAGACATATGCAAGTGAGCTTTTGCTAAGTGCAAAACAGATTTCAAGTGACTTAGGGCCAAGGGAACAGATTAGGGATGAACATTTGCCTTTGAAAATGGAAGTGCTAGACTCCAACTTAAATTTTAAAATCCTAGAAAGTAATTCCAAAAGAGCAACAAATAGCTACACTAAAATAGGAAGTTGCTATTTTCTGTTTTGGAACTTATACAGAGCGCATCTGATTTCCAGTTTACATATGCATCATAGGAAGACTCCTTTGACATTAGCAATTATCCAGAAATATTAACTTAGCTGTCTCTGTAAAATTCTCTGTGTGCTGTAGCGGTCTACAGATTATTGTACACAAGTGTGCTCTGGCAGTAGCATGACAGGTAGCCGGGAGAGGGGGAGGGGGACACAGACTACCGCTAGCATATTACATCAATACAGGTAATAAAGTTGTAATGTCCTATCAATAAAAATATGGATTTTTCTGAAACCGCTTGGGTTACAGTATACACATGAACTAAAATAAATTGCATTGACTTGAATGAACTCTAACGTCACGACGCTACCAATCATATTTGCTACTCCATAACTGTCTTGAAATCAAACAAAGGATAAAAAAAAATGTTTTGACCACATCATATAACCATCAGTCACTCCGCATACCTGGAAGTCTCTATTTGAAGGAAGGGAAAGAGCAGAAGGCTCAGCAGGGAACTCTCAGTCCTCTTGCACACAAATTAGAAAAAGAAGCTGGTTTGTAACAGGAAGGCCTTGAATGGAAGCAAATGTGAGAAAGCTGCTGTGGGACCTCACATTCGAGGACCTCCACCTAGATTGTTTGCTTTAATGCTGTACCGTACCAACTTTGATTCAGAACTCAAACCAAACAGCCTGGTTCACCAACACAGTAAGATAAATTATGCTTACCAGAATAACACAAACCTATGAGCTTCCAGAAAAGAGCTTGCAGCTACTTTGCTTCTCCTGGGTCATTTTGGCTGCCTCACCAACCAAGGTCTGGTTTAGTCAGTAAATGGTCTGGACCCAGGCTTGTGGTTAAGCTACAGCTCATGGTCAAGGAGGAGAGAGCTTAGCCACAAGACCACATTCAGGTCACATGCTAAGCGGCAGCAAAAAGAAAAAGCAGACTGGGGAGAGGCTAAGCAGTTGCCAGTTTCTCTCTGGGAGCTCCTACATACATGTAGACCCAGTAAGCCATAGTTTGGCAGACCATGTCATGCAAATGAGGTGAATGTGTGTTTAGGGTAGTGCTTTTTTTCTTAAAAAAAATGTTTAGGGGGTACTCTCATTTTGACTCAAGAAAATCACCATTTTATAGTTCAACTCGGGGAAAATAAATACAGTAAATGGACAAAAGTACAAAGAACTTGCATTACCTCATAGCTGTCATACCTTACAGAGCTGACAGTTCACAATAACGCTCGCTTCCGTCTGAGACTCAGGAAACACTGTGACAGGAAATGAGGCTGCCATCACGGGTAGCAACGGAACTGATGATTCACCGTGCTAGAGAAGAAACTAAACATTTTAAAAAATTTAGTTTCTTCTCCCGTTAGATTCACAAAATGTTTAGGGGTATGCGTACCCCTGCACCCCCCCCCCCGAAAAAAAAGCACTGGTTTAGGGCAAACTCAGAAAAGCACGAAAAAAGAAGACGTGTAGCTGTTCTACACACACACACACACACGCCAAAGCTCAAGAAGGACTGTGAACCTTTCTCCTTCTCCCACCCCTCATGCCATAAATGCTCATCAAATGCCCTTGGACCCATCATTGTCAGCTAGGGATGTAAGAGAAGACATCCTTTTCCATGCCACCTTACGTTTGTCCCATGCAGCAGTTCCACTGCAGTTTGCCTTCCACCCAATAGAGTTATTTGACTTACCGTCCTCTATGGCAAAATGGTGTAACTTAAATAATTCACCTAACCGGGTGAGGAAGCAAATTCCATAGGTTAGCTATGTGCTGTCATTCTTCATCCATAAATGCCTAGCCTAATTTAGAGGACATCCTTGGGACCTCTTACAATTCACCCAGCTTTTAACAGATTCATTGTCAACTGGGCACTACATGTAATTGGTGCAGGAAGAGGTCTACAGGCTTTTGTGGATCCCTGTCATCTGTCGTGTTCCCGATGGTGACTGTAGCTAGCTGTCAAGCACACACGCCACTCCGAGAAGTCAGCGGAAGAAGTCTTGAAGTTTATTGTACAGCACACAGAGAAACGTGGAAAGTCCGTAAGGATTCTGAGGAGGCCATCTCAGAGTTCCCCTTAAATACATTTTGCTGGTTGACCCCCAATTCCCCCCTCCCTTCTGCCCTAAAGGTCTGGGGGAAATCCTCTTCCCCACCCAAGATAGCTTGGACAAAAGGGGTTAACTGCTCCTGTCTACCCGCGCCATTCATGGGTGCTTTTTACATTGTTATTGCGATGCTGACAGTTCCGCCGCGCCCGCCGCTGATGGCTCGTTAGCGGTCGTTATCACTGGCTTCCCGGGATTGCCCGCTAAGCCTTCCACACCTGGAGTTGGGCCATCAGCCTGGGGTTGTTTACCCCTCGGGGCATGCCTAGGTGAGCTCAGGTCTTGCCGTGTTTGGTTTAACCCCTGCGCGCCTGGCTCCGCTGTCGCCCCCTTTCCTGGCCTGCTGCCTGGTTCCCCTTCCTGGCGCCCGCATGGCGCGAGCCCGGCGGATCCCGGTCTACCACTGTCTAGCCGGGTCGCGACATCATCTCAGCAATCCACTTGAAGCCATCCAGAGGGTGGCAGTGGAGATTGTCTGGTCCTTAGTAGAATGGTACAACAGAAAGTAGATGCCATTCATCAAAAGCATCACTTCCGACCTATTTTTTTATCGGTGTGTTTCTCCTGTGCAATAACTCACAATTTCATAAGGAATCAGGATGTCAGGGCTCCTCATCAGTTCATCCTGATGGTACTCTGGGATGCTTCGCATCAAGAGTTGCTCTCTCCTGTACTAAGGATGCTGGACCTATTCTACATCTCAGAGAATGACTTCTCTCATACCAACCTGACCTGTCTTTAAGATCAGGTAATGATGCCTTCCTGGTGGCCCCTGTGATTAAAATTCCAGAGGCCTGTAATAGGGACTTTTCAGTGGCAGCCCCAGAACTTTGGAATGATCTCCTCACTGAAATGTGCCTCACCTCAAGGAGGCAGGTGGAGATGTACATCTTCTGGGAGAACTTTAGAGGTGTCATTAACTGACCTGAGTGTATGGTACCTGCTCTCTTATGCCATCCTGTTATTTTAGCTTATGCCAAGTTCATTTTGTACTGGTATTTTAATTGGTTTTAGAAATATGTATTGGTGTGTTTTAATATGTTCCTTCCATCTGAGAATACCACTAACAATCACAGGTGACTTGTGATGGATAGTATAGGCATATTCATGTGTGACTACTGAAAATCAATGTTTCTAAACTTAGCCTTACTTAGACAAGCAATATTTTCTTCAAGGTTTGAGAAATTACAAGCAGCATCCAGCCGCTCTTAATGTACCGAAATCTGATCAGATAAAAATAAAAGCATAATCATCATAATTAAAGGAACCCACCAGAGAAAAAATTAAACGGTAAAAGGCTTAAATAAAGCTGCCATGGGTGGTTTAATGGCTCTTGAACAAATAGAAATCCATTTTAAGGAAAAAATGAAAGGAAGGAAAGCAATATAGGTAGCTTAGGGAGAGCAGTAGCTGCCTCCTACTAATCAGCAAATAACAAAGACTCAAATTAAATGATTGCTACTCCAAGAATAACAATAAGGACAATTTTTAGTATCACTTGAAACATGAATTATTAATGCCTTCAGTGTCTCGCTACAATATGCCTCCTGTCATACTTTCCTTCAGCCTATCCATTAATAATATTTTTTTTTAAAAAAAGTTTGATGATGTAAAATTTAATTGTAAAAGGTGGCTGTGGGGAAAACAGGCTGTCTACAGACATGCTGTCTAAAGAGACTTAACTTTGGCATGACCATTGACAGGGAGAGCCTAATCCACCCCTTTCAAGCTTTCTACCTTCGGGGAACCCTTTCTGCACCCAATAATCAGCAAAGGAACCCATGCTGCTCTTCAGCTGACATGGAATCCTCTGTGTATACCAGTATACCTGAAGGAGCGTCTCCACCCTCATCATTCTGCCCGGGCACTGAGGTCCAGCTCCGAGGGCCTTCTGGTGGTTCCCTCATTGTGAGAAGCAAAGTTATAGTGAACCAGGTAGAGGGCCTTCTTGGTAGTGGCGCCCGCCCTGTGGAACGTTCTCTCATCAGATGTCAAAGAAATATCTGACTTTTAGAAGACATCTGAAGGCAGCCCTGTTTAGGGAAGTTTTTAATATTTGATGAACTATTGTATTTTAATCTTTTGTTGGAAGCTGCCCAGAGTGGCTGGGGAAAGCCAGCCAGATGGGGCGGGGTATAAATAATAAATAATAAATTATTATTATTATTATTATTATTATTATTATTATTATTACTATTACTATTACAGTGGTACCTCCAGTTATGAATGGGATCCGTTCTGGAGGCCCGGACGCATCCCAAAAACTTCCTAACTGGAGGCTCCCTTCTGTGCACACGTGTGGCGCGATTGAACACTTCTGCGCATGCACGGGGGGGGGGGGTGTTCAGTAGGTCAGCCAGGGTTTGGGGCTCCCAGCCGTTTGACAATAGTGAGGAAAACAAAAATCCTCTCTCCACCTCAGTCAGGCTCCTGAAATGAGGAAATTGGGAAAAGACCTTCATGTGAAAAGCCTGTGAGTTCAGCTCCGTTTGGTACTAAAAGCAAATGCCTAGTCTCAGAATGTGCTCAGAGGCTGTCTGTGTGTCATTCACAGCTGGCTCTGGTGGGTAGACTTTGGGGTCCTGTTCATAAGTAAAGTAGATCAGGCAATCGTGAAGTCCCTACTAGATCCCATCCCTGCACTATAACACACAATCACGTACCGAGGCCTCTTCCTCCCCCTGTGTAAACAAAGAACAAACAGTGTTTCTTTATGCCAAAGAGCAGATTGTTTTTATTTCTGCCATATTTGCCATTGGTAGAGAATGGAGGGGAAGAAATGGAGGCAGTGAGAGAGAGATTTCACTTTCTTGGGTTCCATGATCACTTCAGATGGTGACAGCAGTCATGAAATTAGAAGACGCCTGCTTCTTGGGAGAAAAGCAATGACAAACCTAGACAGCATCTTAAAAAGCAAAGACATCACCTTGCCGACAAAGGTCCGTATAGTTAAAGCTATGGTTTTCCCAGTAGTAATGTACGGAAGTGAGAGCTGGACCATAAAGAAGGCTGATCGCCGAAGAATTGATGCTTTTGAATTATGGTGCTGGAGGAGACTCTTGAGAGAGAAGAGGAAGAAAATTGGAAAAAAAATAAAATAAATCAGAGACAGAATACTAAAATATGTTAAGTTTTTGAAATGTAATTTGAAAATGTATGTAATATTGAGCAGCTAATAAGGTTGGGGGAAATGAAATATAAAGATGGTGGGGTGGGAAGTCCCTTTTAAATTGGTATTAAATTTGAATTAATGTGAAGTTAAATCTGTTATTTAATTTATTTTTTGAAAAGCAATAAAAGATAATTGGGGGGTGGGAATGTGTTCCTTGAGAAGTAGGCTACATCCTTAGCCAGTGCACTGACCGCTCTGAAATCTCAATATGTTTCCTTTCCAGCAAATGACTCCTCTACCTCCTTTCAGCTCATGATCCATTGCTGTCGCTTATCTGTCTGAGAGTCCCGTAGGCGAGAATGTCTGGGCTGCTACTTGGAGTCGCATCAGTTTTGCTCCAGGGTTGCAGCAGACTGAGCTGATTTCTCTGACATGCACAGGTCACCTATTGCTTGGTCATGCAGGGGACACTCTTCCTTCTCGAGAGATTCATCCTGTTCACTGCTACCGATAGACCAAAGGCACAGATGAAGATATGAGGGCAGAGGGAGCATTGGGATGGCTTCATTTGCATTGATCACATTGAAATACAGGGAAGTACCAAAATGCTCGCAAATGATAATGTAATACACACAGAGAAGGAGACAGACGATGTCTCATCTGGCTTCAAGTTGGAATTTCACACAAGAAAAATAGGCAGAGAAATTGTGCTGGAATATAAAAGATAGCTGTCAGTCTGATTTAAAGGCTAAGGAATACATGAAATTCTTTGTTCAGCGAGTCCTTCAGGGCTTGCTAGTAAAACACAACTGGGAGCCCAGCAAAGGTAATTTTCTGCAGCTTTAATTATGTACTCAGTACTTGGAGACTGGGTGAGAATCTCTTTTCCCCCTTTTCCTTTTTTTTTATAAAAAAAATACTCATAAAATCCTGCTAGAATTCGGTTTTTACAGCTTGATGGTGGATTACAAGTATACAGCCTCTGCAGTTTGGTGCATCAAAGTGTAATGTTGTAGCTCCCCCTCCAAAAAAGGGGGGGCATTTCTGGGAGAGAGAAACTTATAATTGAGAAACCACTGAAAAAAGTAAGGCAGTCAGGATCATCTGCTACCATTCCTCACTGTCCACCCTCACCGTTCAGCCCAGACACTGAGATCCAGCGCCGAGGGCCTTCTGGCGGTTCCCTCACTGCGAGAAGCAAAGCTACAGGGAACTAGGCAGAGGGCCTTCTCGGTAGTGGCGCCCGCCCTGTGGAACGCCCTCCCAGCAGAGGTTAAAGAGATAAACAACTATCTGACATTCAGAAAATGCCTGGAGGCAGCCCTGTTTAGGGAAGTTTTTTATCTGTGACATTTTAATGTATTTTGATATTTGTTGGAAGCCACCCAGAGTGGCTGGGGGGACCCAGCCAGATGGGTGGGGTACAAATAAATTATTATTATTATTATTATTATTATTATTATTATTATTATTATTATTATTATCCTGATAAAATATCCACATTCAGTGAGGCTGACTGTGAAATTCATAGACCCAAGCCCTCTTCAGAGACTTTAGAGAGCAGCCTTGTGAATTGGTGGAAAATATTTACTTGCACAGGGATAGAGAAACCAGTCTTTCAGCACGGCAATTCCAAACTGTGCTTTGGAACTCCCTGACTATTGATATGAGGCAGGTATCCTTGCTATATTGATCTTGGCTTAAATCACATAGGCATCCTTCACATGTGCAGAAGAATCTCCACTGCAGACATTCAGTCTCACAATTGTATTTTGGAGCTGCTCCCAGAGAGGGCATAGGTATGGTGCTCATTGTCCTGCTCCCTGGCTTGTGTGAAGGATTTGAACAACAAAATAAGAATCGTACAATTGTAGTAGTAGTAGTAGTAGTAGTAGTAGTAGTAATAATAATAATAATAATAATAATAATAATAATAATAATAATTTATTGTTTGTACTCTGCCCATCTGGCTGGGTCCCCCCAGCCACTCTGGGCGGCCTCCAACAGATATTAAAATACATTAAAATATCACAGGTTAAAAACTTCCCTAAACAGGGCTGACTTCAGGTATTTTCTGAATGTCAGATAGTTGTTTATCTCTTTGACCTCTGCTGGGAGGGCGTTCCACAGGGCGGGCGCCACTACCGAGAAGGCCCTCTGCCTGGTTCCCTGTAGCTTTGCTTCTCGCAGTGAGGGAACTGCCAGAAGACCCTCGGCACTGGACCTCAGTGTCCGGGCTGAACGATGGGGGTGGAGACGCTCCTTCAGGTATACAGGACCGAGGCCGTTTAGGGCTTTAAAGGTCAGCACCAACACTTTGAATTGTGCTCGGAAACGTACTGGGAGCCAATGTAGCTCTCTCAGGACCGGTGTTATGTGGTCCCGGCGGCCATTCCCAGTCACCAGTCTAGCTGCCGCATTCTGGATTAATTGCAGTTTCCAGGTCACCTTCAAAGGTAGCGTTGGAAGGGACCCCGAGGGTCATCTAGTCCAACCTCCTTCAATGCAGGAATCTCAGCTAAAATATCCGTGACAGATGGCCATCCAACCTCTGCTTAAAAACCTAAGGCTACAGTTACAGTAGTTTTTATCTTGCCTAACAGGGATAAGCTGTTTCTTCTCCAGAGAAACAGTCACAAAACGTTTCCCTACTACTTAAGCTGTATTTTATTTGATGTGGCTCCCTTTTTGGCAGAGACTAGTCATCTAGGCCATTCTGCGTGCCAATTTTCAGCATTCTCTCGGCCTGTTGTACAATTTCCTGCTCCAGCCTTTAATCTGAGCTTTCACTTCTTCCATCAGCCCCCAAATCATGTGGGAGAAAAACCCCTTTGCTGCTCTTTTCCTGCCTTTAAAATCATAGTGCAAAAACATCATGGAATTGTAGAGTTGGATGGGACCCGGAGGTTCATCTAGTCCAACCCCCTGCAATGCAATAATCCTACCCATAACCATCTCCGTGTGGGCTCGATCCACCAACCTTCCGGTTAGCAGCCAGATGCGCTGACCCATTGTGCCACATGTTTCAGCATGTAGGTGTTCTTCATGGCACCAAACCTTCATTCTGGAAATGCTAAAATGCTGTCACTTTATCCTGTCTCCATTCAACCGTTTCTTTAAAGATAGGTAAACCTAGAGATGGGAAGGCCTGGGAAAAACCCGGAAAAATTGGGGGGGGCAGGTTTTTCCCCGTTTTTTTAGAAGTCCATGAGAAAAATGACAAAGAAGAAATGGAAAATGATAGCAGTAGTTCAGAAATGAGATAGAATAAACTGCATGTATATGTTGTGTCTTCTGTTTTTTTAAAAAAAGCACTACTCAAAGAGTAGACCTTCTATGGAGCTTAAATATTGAGGTGGACCTTAACTTTATTTGCTTGTGGTGCTAAGGGACAAATCTTATTATTATTTATGTTGATGGTTTCTTGCTTTTTTATTGCTTTTGAGGGAAAGGGGGGTGGTTACCTGTTTTATTGCAAGCATAATACTTTTATATACACTGCGTTACACGCAATTGGTAAAACTACTCCATACTGAACTTTTTTTCGATTTTTCCAAAATTTCAATTTTTTACGTAAAAAAACATTACGTAAATGTTTTTTCCTCATGGCTTCAAAATTTCCAGAAATTTTACATCTCTAGGTAAACCTCTCAAACTCCTTATAAAACAGTAGCTTATAATTGTGTAAGGAGCACTTACTGTACATAAAAGCGATAAACAAACAGAACAGGATTTTTAAAACTTGGGCATATTTTTAAAGAAGGTTTCTTTCCTTTGACACTCCAGGAGACATGGGAAAGTAAGTATTCAAGAAACACACACCTTTGGACCTGTCCCCGTTGTGTGGGTTTTGCATTCAAGCCTATTTCAGGAGCTTACGGTATAACAAAGCAATGAACATCTCAGCAGAGAATCTGCAATATCTATATGTTTAGCTATACTTCTTAAAACACCCGTGAATTTGCAGGCTTAAAGTCTTGAAGGTGAAATCCCAATATATGATTATATAATTGTTGAAATAAATCCTGTAATCCATCTTGCTTTAATGTGTGTAATGTGGGGTATGACATTTACTCAGTACTCTAGTTGCACAGGACTCTAATAGGATATCCTCATGTGGCTAAATGCAGCTTTTCATTCCTGCTTCTACACTGGTAGTATAAAACGGCCAAAGCTGATTTAGAGAATTTGTAGTTGTATATGTACATTCCATAGAGCATGTGAGTCATTAGTTTAAACTTTCTCTATTATATCTTATAATGCAGACTAATACTAAAGGATTCATAGAGACTTGCTTTAGTATGGATGTGTTCCTTAGGCAGACTACATAATATGATCCTGTTGGATTAACTTGGATTAACATTAGCTTGGCATGGAGTGTTCTCAGGGTTTTTTTTTAAGTTGAGTTTATCCACTTCTGAACTACAAAATTGCCAGAAGAAGGCAGTTTTTGGTTAGATTGATAGCCACAAAATCGATAAAAATGCCACTGAAGGGTATTCAGGAAATCTTCCTTTTAACCTCAGAGGCCTTGGCCCCCTGGAAGCCCAAATGAAACTACTAGAAACATAACAGAAAGAAATCGAAAGGACTTTTCTGTCATTCGAAGTAGCTAATAAAATGCAGTTGTGCAATATAACAAAACACCATAAAAAGAGGTCATATCCACTACATATTACCCTCATGGTGGTAGTACAGTAGGTATTCAGGTCATGCATATGGGGGCCCAAAGTGGGGGAGTGGAGAAGTGAGAACTCGCCCCCCCCCATATACCTGAACATCCCAGCTCACTTCAGACCTTCCTGCCCTGAGAAAGCTAGTCAGAAATGGGATCACAAATGCATCCAGGTGAGCACTTTTAGAATCCTCCTCATAATCAGGAACCAGATGAGGTTAGAGCTCCCAGTCATGGGCAGGAAACTATGAGCCATCAGATGAATGCATGTAGAATCCACTTTCAGACCTTTCATGCATGCCCCTACACACCTTATTGATGCGGGTGGCGCTGTGGGTTAAACCACTGAGCCTAGGGCTTGCCAATCAGAAGGCTGGCGGTTCGAATCCGCGCGACGGGGTGAGCTCCCGTTGCTCAGTCCCTGCTCCTGCCAACCTAGCAGTTCAAAAACACGTCAAAGTGCAAGTAGATAAATAGGTACAGCTGCAGCAGGAAGGTAAACAGTGTTTCCGTGCGCTGCTCTGGTTCGCCAGAAGCGGCTTAGTCATGCTGACCACATGACCTGGAAGCTGTACGCCGGCTCCCTCGGCCACTAAAGCGAGATGAGCGCCGCAACCCCAGAGTCGGTCACAACTGGACCTAATGGTCAGGGGCACCTTTACCTTTACCTTTACCCACCTTATTCCACACTCATCCAGGTAACTCAATCAAATCATTCCTGAATCTGCAGCATTAAAACAGGAATGGGAAACTGCACTGACTGCCCATCAACCACCCCCTAATTGCCCTCTTTTAAGTGGGACATCCCAGATTGACAGAAGCCTCACCAGCTTCTCATCCCAATCCTGAATGTCCCATTTTGGTTCCCGTGCTCTGGCCATGCCAGAGCGCAGGACCAAAATATGGGCATTTTTTTTCTGTCCCACACTGTGGCATGAATCGGTTGTCTCGCACCAGAGTATGGGACCAAAAACTGAATGGAAAGAAAACTTACCTGGACCCTGTGCATTGCCATTCTTCCTCCTCCTCCCATCGCTTCCAGAAGTGTGGTGCTGGATGAGGTACAGAGGCCGGGCAGACCAAAGTGGCTTCCCTCTGGGCCGCACAAGGCTGCGAAGGAGGAGGAGGCCATAGAGGAAGGTACAAGGTGGGCCAGGGAGGGGACAGGCAGGTGAGTCTTGATTTCCTCTTCCGAAATTTTAGCTGGTATGCCATGTACAAGGTCTTGTTTCTGAGCAACTCAGGACCAGTTTACCACAAAGACCACTTGCCCTTGCTTGGGCTTGTAAGGTCACTTCTGGGGGAAACTTTTGCATGGCGCTGCACTCTACAGAATGACCCTGCAGCATGGTAGAATGCTCTCCCCTGAGCCATACATGAAGCGCCATCCATCCATCGCTTCAAACAGCTTGCAAAGACATGTATTTTCGCCCATGTTTTCTCTGACCTGTGAATCTGGACCCTGCTATGTGGCTGAATTCTTGTTTTTAATCTGTTTTTAATAATACTCTTTTACTGGTTTTTAAGTTGTGTCCCTGTTTTTATGACACCTTTGCTCATATGTAGTATTTTTGTATACGGCTCAGAAATGTTGAAACATTAAGCATCTTAGAATGCAAACACAGAAATAAATTTATCTTGCTTACCCTAACTGGCAGAGGAGCTCTTGCAAGGGGTATTTAATCCTAAAGTTGTTTACTAGGAGATAGTTCCACTGATTTCAATGGGGCCTGCCCTCAAGCAGACCAGGTGTGCATACAATTACAAACCTAGAAATAAGTTTGGCAAAGTTTGTTCTGCCTGCCAGTAACATTTTAGTAAAAAGAGGGAGATGCCCTTCATAGGTTGCCATAGCTGTGTGGGAAAAAGCAGTTGTGCAGGTTCTTCCCACCTGATCATTGCCATTGCCAGATGACAACTGTGTAGAAATGAATGGTCCCTGCCTACATAGTGCCAGACCTTTTAAATATTACATCAGCTGCGTGGAATGAAGCTATAAGCAACTAGTTCCCACACTGCTGCAATGTATGATGGCCACTTTGAAAAACTCTTTTTTTGGGGGGGTAGAACTATAGTTGAAAAGGACTAGAATAAAAGCAGGCTGCCAAGTGCAAAACAGTCAAAAGAGATGTAGTTCAAGCATAATATTTGGGATGTATTCAGCAGAGAAATCAATTGGCCAGATACTACAAAAGATAAATTAAAGGAGAGTGCCCATACATATTCCAGCAGACTCAGACAATTGGTGAAATACAGTTCTTACTGTATGAAGTTAATTCTGTTATTGACAGTCCTAACCAGCTGCATTCACTATTAAGAAGCTAATGGAGACTGACAGGGAAATGCAGATAAAATTCTTCTTAGGTATAAGATGTGCAACTAACTCCAATTTTGAAATACAGTATCATGCACAAAGCGTCCCCCCCCCCACTTCAGAATAGACCAGTTCCCACTGAAGCCCCAAACAATAATTTTAAAACCCCAGAAAGACATTTGTAAGAACCTCTGAAGGACACTGAAATTTGGTGCCACACTCTCTGACCTCTAGTATCACATCAAAAATAGTTAGAGAAGATAGCTCATCCATGAGGAAACGATATCAGAGGCAGCAGAGTGGGAAAAGATCAGGAGCTCATCACCTTCATCTGAAACTGTTGAGAGGTGAAATAAATATTGTCTTGCACAGATGTGTACAGGGTTTATGTGTGTGTGTGTGAGAGAGAGAGAAAATGCACCCCAAAGCCTAAAAGTAAATCTAACACCCAATAGCCTAGAAGCTAACAAAGGCTGCCACATTGATCTGATAAAAAAATCAACACTTTTCTTGTTTGTTAAACTCCCATATCTCCTAAAAGAAAATTTCAAGACTCCCTGTAGCTTCACTTCTCACAGTGAGAGAATTGCCAGAAGACCCTTGGAGGCAGACCTCAGTGTCCAGGCTGAATGATGGGGGTGGAGACGCTCCTTCAGGCATACTGGACTGAGGCGGTTTAGGGCTTTAAAGGTCAGAGCAACACTCTGAATTGTTCTTGGAAACATACTGGGAGCCAATGTAGGTTTTCCAGGACCAGTGTTATATGGTCCCGGCAGCCACTCCCAGTCACCAGCCTGGCTGCTGCATTCTGCATTGGTTGTAGTTTCGTAGTCACCTTCAAAGATAGGTAGAGCGCATTGCATTCGATATACACAAGATGTCACACACATCCTTCCAAAGGTGGTAGGTGCCATTTTCCATCCTCCACAAATAATTTATTAGTCACTTACTATTTAAAGAGTGGAGACACAGGTGGCGCTGTGGTCTAAACCACTGAGCCTAGGGCTTGCCGATTGGAAGGTCGGCGGTTCGAATCCCCGCAATGGGGTGAGCTCCCATTGCTCTGTCCCAGCTCCTGTCAACCTAGCAGTTTGAAAGCACGTCAAAGTGCAAGTAGATAAATAGGTACCACTCCAGTGGCGTTTCCATGCGCTGCTCTGGTTTCGCCAGAAGCGGCTTAGTCATGCTGGCCACATGACCCGGAAAAACTGTCTGCGGACCAACGTCGGCTCCCTCGCCCAGTAAAGCAAGATGAGCGCCGCAACCCCAGAGTCGTTTGCGACTGGACTTAACTGTCAGGGGTCCTTTACCTTTTTATGTAAAGCGTATAGCACACCATAAGGTCAAGGGTTAATCCTTAAGAGAGAAAATATGTCCTTTATTTTACCATAGAAAACTTGCATAACAACAGCCCTTTTTAAGACTTGGTTAATTGAGCATATGGATGCGACCCCAACCACTGCCTTCGGTTATCATAGATAACACTATGATCTTAAGATCTTAAATACAGTCAGAAACCCTGATTGCATAGGATTTAGGATTACATGCACATGATTCTCTTATACCTTCTGCTGAATGCATGACAGTTGTGGTGGGATCACCAGACCTGGAAAAACAAATGATATTATTCCATTTCACCCTCTATGTGTTCAGTGAATGTGTGAAAAGGCCTACTGTATAGGCACATACATAATGCCTGCTGTATGTTGAGATGCTGGAACCGGGAAATATTTTCTATGATTTCCTGACCTTTTTTATTATAGGCTTTTATGCACTAAAACCACAGCTACTTGGTACAACTATAACTTATTTTTAGGCTGCACAAATAAGTGGATGCATCCTATTCCCTGTGCCCTAGGGTGGAAAATGATGTGGAAAGTTTCTACATAACTTTCCACACAAATGTGGTCCCAACTATTTCAAATACAAGCCAATCTCTTTTCTTCTGTTTGGCAATGAAAAGCCTACTGTAAGTTGCTGTGTGCTTTGCTGGTTTTTTGTTGATGATGATTTACCACATTTATTTATTTAAGATATATTTAGCCCACTTTTCAATTTGTAATCAAATTCCCAAAATTATGTTTTGCGCATAAGTTTTTTGCCAACTGCCCAACAGCTAGACACAGCTGTGTTCATTTATTTTTGACTCAGCTTTGTGCATTTGAATTAGAGAAGGAAGAGCTCCCGCCCAGGCAGGATTTAGATTTAGCCCCAAAATTAAGAGCAAAACTGAAGAGCACTCAGGGAAAAAAGTTGCTTGCAATTGCCACCCCCTCCTAACCCATGAACCTCCAATCCCCTTACCTGGGAATCATGGGTGTTCTTCCACACATGGTTGGTGTTGCAGAACCAGCTCCTATGTTATTCCTATCCCTTCTCCCCACCTTCTTCTTCCCCCTCCTCCAGCACAGCAGTGGGGAGGCAGGTCTCAGTCCCCAGCTCTGTCTTATGGGACTTCCAGACTGTTGCTATTTTGGGGTGGAGTTCAATCACATACCAGCAAATTCAGGTTCTGCCATTACAATTGATTGGACAACAAACCTGCTCCCCCAACAGATCAACCGTGCTTGGGAGTAGTGGTGAGTGGTGCCCACTGGCGCTGGTAGGACAGAAGGCAGGGAGACCAACACTAGGTGGGGCCAGAGCCCATGACAGTCAGGGCTAATTAATTCCAATTTTGACCCCAACCTTCTCCTTGCTCCGTTCTACAATGATGAAACTGAGAATAAGGGCTTGTCCACATTTCCACTTGTTCCATATTGCAGGTATTAACATTACACCGCATGAAGCAACTGAATGCAAACTCCTTTTGGAATAAAACATTGTCCAGACCCATTAGATTGATTCAAGCTTTAGCTGCAGAACTTTATTCAAAACAGAACAAGTGCATCAAACATACATGCAAATAATTCCATACAATACCTTGTGCAGGTTCAGCACAGGCTCAGCATCTTCTTAGAAATAAAATAACTTGTAACCAGAGCTGAGAAACATAGCTCTCTCACACGCAGGCTCCATGAGCCGGAATTCCAGCCCCACGGCTATGCCTGGAGAGGCATCTTACTCCCACTGATGCCTGAGAACATAGCTGACACCCTTCCAAGATGCCAAATTTGCAATTCAATACCTTCATCACATGTTCAAAGGTAAACATTCAGGATTAGAGCAGAGAACATTCACAGTTCATTATCAACTAGTTAAAGCTCAGTATGATGGTGTGGGAAAGCCCAATGTTAGCAATACACATTTAGCCATCGTCCATTTCAGTGTCAATTAAACAATTAATACTTAACATGCCATGCCTATAAAGCATGGGTCTGACTGGTTTTCCACTTTCTCCATGCTTTCTAGGCATGGGGCAAAGCAGTTTTGCCTTTGCCCCACTGCTTTTCCCCGGTACTAAAACAGAACTACCGGTAATGACAGGTAGACTTGGAGGAATCAAGATTGATAACTCTAGTGACCTACTCCTTATTGTGCCGAAGCAACACAAGTGCCCTTGGCCACAGCATTGCACTGTAGTTTTCAGTTCTGTAGTTGGGTGTTGCTCCAGTCAAGGAACTTCAGCTACTCTGCATCTCCAGACTCTCTTAGTGGGGCATCTACCTTTGTATTAGTCTAGGACAGTGCTGGATTACCAAATAGGCAGAGTAGGCATGGGCCTATGGGCCCCATGCCCTTTAGAGGCCCTGTGGCAACAGATCAAAATAATACAGATTTGATCTTGAAAGAAAATTACAATCAAGCTTTCTTAGTTCAATGTTATCCCACTAGTGCACATGCATGAGGAGGACCCAGAGATTTCAACTGCCTAGGACCTAGGGGCCTCCACATGGTTTAATCCAGCACTGGTCTTGGAGTATCCACTAGGATACGCCATTTCCTTTCAGTCCTACCTACGTATGTACCCAGACTGGTGTTGCGTCCCAAAGCACAAGCTGGTGCCAACAATTTTACACAGAGAATTATAAGTCAGGTCCCTCAAATGTTCATTCGTCTAGCAAAAATATAGGCCATTACACTTCCTAATTGGCTTAGGGATGAACACTGTCTTTATATAGATTTCCACAACCCGCACCCCAGCTACCCAAATAGACTCATCACTTGCATGAAAGGCATGTAAGTAACTGCAATTTGTTAGATGGGTTGATTTGATCATTTGGAAATCCTCCTATACTAACCACCGTATATGAAAAAAAAGAGTGTCAGCTGGATATTGAAAGGCATAGAAAGCTCTATAGGAAATGTTAGAAAAGCATAGGGCTTTTAAGTGGACACCCTAGGAAAATAGATACTTCAAGATTGGATCCCTGCCGCATCAGCTTTCCTAGATGATACTGGTAATTTTGAAAAACAGTAGAATTCAGGGGCCCTATTGACCAGGAGTCACATAAAATTTATCCAAACTCTGTAAAATATAATGTATTTTATGTATAAGGTAAATGATTGAAACTAACTATGTCATCTGAAAAATGTTGTCTCAAATTGGGTCATCCATTTGGAGACAGAGCCTAATAATTCTGCACTGAAACAATGTGTGACACAGTTCGTCCTCTTTTTTAAAGTGGGATTAATTAGTATGAACATGCTTTTTGATATTTTTGAACTCTGTTCTCCTATTATAAAGCTTAAGAGTTGCTAAAGAGATTTCCAGAGTATTAAGATAATTTGGAGAGGGGGTTGGGAATCACAAGAATATAAACTTATCGTGAGGAATGACTATCTTTTCTTAGTAGGTTAATTTGCAAAGAATATTCTATATACAGCTGCTGAAGAATGGTACTTAATGTAGCAATACAATATTTACAGAAGATTGATCGATCGATTTACTGACTGACTGACTAACTGACTGACTGATTGAATTTACTTCTAAGCGATTCTATAGGCCAATTGTATCTTTAGATAGTTTGGACAGATGATACCACTATACTTTAAAATCATATTCAATCATATTCACATTTAAAGCACATGGTTCCCCCAAAGAATCCCGAGAACTGAAGTTTCCTCCTCACAGAGCTACCATTCCCAGCACAGTACAGTTTGTTATGTTAAAACTAAAGTCATGTGCATGTGCATTGAATGTGCTTTAAATGTATAGTGTGGATCTACCCAAACTTAAAAATACAGTTAAGAAACAGAGGTTTCACTTTCAAGGAACAATAACCACAGATTAAACTAATATGCAGCCCAGCAAAAAAAAATGAGAAAAGCCTGCCAGAGCAGGCCAACAGATCATCTAGTCAAATATTCTGTTGTCACAGGGGCAGCCAGATGTGTTTGCGAAACCTGTAAGTAGGACGTGAGCACAACAGCACTCTCTCCACCCGCAATTCCCAGAAAAAGCCTCTGACAGTGGAGGTGGGATATGGCAATTGTGGCTAGTAGCCATTGATAGCCTTATCCCCCATGATTTTATCTAATCCTCTTTTATAGCCATGCAAGTCAGTGTCCATCACTGGGGGGGGGGGTGAATTCCATAGATGAGACCAGTGTGTGTAGATCCCTGTCTCAGAATTGGACAAATTCATGAAGAGAAAGGCTGTGATCTTGTATGCATTTGCCATTGGGTACATCTCAAAGGGATTTACTTCTGAGTTGAAGTTGACACTATAGTTATACCTTAGCTATTAACCACAATAGCTAAATGGAAACTCTATGGGTTGGTTCCAAACTTAGTCAAGCTTAGAGCAGAACCATTGAAATCATCGGGACTTTTCTTGCTGATTTCTGCTCATTGGAAAAGATACAATAACGAATGGTATAACACCAGGTCCATTGCATTTGTGTAGACCACAAAACCCATGCTATTGGCCCCAATTTCTTTCCATTTGCTGTGCAGGCAGGTGCAACACCAGTAGGGGTTCATCTGAGAATCTGTACGATTTATGGCCACTTGATTCTTAGCCTAGAGAACATTCAGTTTATCCATTCACGAGGCAACCATTCCTCTGCCTTTCAGAGGGTTTCCGTGTTCAATTGGGGTTCTGTGTTTGTATGCATACACCCCATAGGCAAAGTAAGATGAAAAGAGCTAGCATCTCAGAAAGCGGATTCCTGAAGGCAGCACGCATAGATCAGTAATTAAAGTGAGGAGTCATAAATTTCTAACTTCGCCAAGAAATAGGAGGGTTAGGTTACACAAACAATCAACCAAGGCAGAAAAACACCCCTGAACACCAATATACACATTTACTCAAACAATATCACAGCCATTGGAAACTTGATAACTAATCGACTTGGATTAATGATATGTTGCACGTAAATCAGCTGTATTGTCAAAACACTGCTCCTTTAATCCCTTGTAAATTATGGGGTTTATAAAAGCAGATTTTTATGGATCACTGAATATTGTTTAAATATACATATGGAATAGAGTTTAAGTGCTAATCCACTGCCATTTAAATAAACCAAGTATCCATCATTGGTCTCTGTTATGTCCCAGCACCTAATCATTTAATAAACTCACAGCTAGTCTAAACTCATCTATGCTGGAATCCAATTTTGGATTTACGCTTGCATGTTGCATACTGCAGCACAGAATATGCTCTTAAGACCTGTGTTGGTTCCTTTCCTTTTTCTTTTTTTTAACTGTTTGTTTTCATTTAGTTTTGTCCTACTGGCAAGCTACTCTTTATAGACCAATGGAGAAAATAGATCTGCCTGACAATATTTGCACTAGGTGCTTTGTAAATGAGATTGTATTTTATTGAAAGCTGAGTCCTACATCTGCTTTGCTTTATCAACAAAACATGCAAACATGCTGATGGTTCCAGTCCAGAAATCTATTTGTAGACTAAGAGGGAATGCAGACCCTTCATGTAATTGGTAAAGGGAAATCCATATGTGCTCTTCGATTGGGTTTTTTTGGGTGTGTTTTCTTTTTTTACCCATGACTATGTTGTTCTACTCTTTAAATGATGACATTTTGATGTTGAATGTTAAACACAGTCTAATGCTGAACACAGATGTTACTGAAATAACCTTACATGCAGTGCTTCCAAATAAGTTTTTGCCAGTAACTATTAGCATTTATATTACTCATTCCTGATCTCAGATCCATCTTATTCATTCCTGGTTTCTACTCAAAATCTAGATCTTGGAGCAGGGGATGTTAGATGTGCTTGTTCATCATTGAAAGAGCGTCTTTAGAGAGGCTTGAAAAGGGAAGTTGGAGCCACCCTTAACCCATTCAACATTTTCCTCAATTTTGTCATAGGGAGGCAGAGGACCAAAGTAGCCCCCATCTATGAACTATGGCAGCCTGTACATCTCTTGTGGATATGGATCTTGTGACTCCTGTTCTATTGCCTTTCTGCTTGTTCCAGTGCAAGGTGGATGCTGTCAGGAAAACCATCCTTTATCTGATGATGACAGTGGTGTTGCTTGAGGGCAAATATGTGTGAGACACCCCCATCCAAAAAAACCCCTGCTTTAAAATCAAACCATACATGTGGAATATTCAAACAAGGCAGGGTGGTTGCTTTCTTGATTAGCCGCCATTTAGCCTACCATGCAGGGATTTCTTCCTAGCCTTGGCTCTATATTTCTAGGAGTCTACAATGCTACTTTTCTTTTCTGTCTTATTTCTTCAGTCAACTTTGGAGCTGGAAGAAATCCCACAGTCACACTTTATTGCCCCTGGCAAATGTTGTCTACATGCAGATATCCTCCATGGCTGAGGGCCTTCCACAGATCACCAACTCCACTCACAGAGGACTCCTCTCATTTTGAAATACTTGCATCCTGTGTCCCTAAACCATTTATTCACCTCTACACTTTAGTATTCTAATATAAAAAAGTAAGAATACCAAGTCAATAATAATGATATAGCTAGACATGTACCTGATTAGGCCCTCTGAAGAGACAACTCTATTGTCCTCTTCAAGAACAATTTTTTTGTTATTGAATTTTCAAGACCAGTTTTTGTTTTTATTCTCTCAGATAAAGTCAGATAAACTGCAGTCCCTAGAACCAGGGTACACTAATGGCCAACAGTTCAATTCAGATATACTTTAGTGTTAACTGTCTACAGTTAGCCAAGACAGCTTAGGATGGTTCAGTAATAATGAGCACTACAAATGCATTTTCAATATAGCAAATTAGTGGTATTAATTGGGCTCCTAAGTGGAGGCCAAGCATTTCAATTTTACAGATATATAAAGCACTGTAATGCTTTGCTCTTATTTAACTGCAAAGTATATTGATTCATTCATTTGCTGGGATTATTTAAGAATACACTTCAACTGTATTGCACATTCACACTGAATAATAAGTGACTGACACACACGCACACACGATCCACATCCACATTTAATTTCAAATGGAAGATTGAAGCAAGCTCACATCTAGAATCCAGGGAGAAGAGAAGCCTAAAGAAGGCTCCCTGGAGTGCCTCAAAGCAATTGTCAGTGGGGAAAACATTCTACATAGTTTATTACCCAGAACAGAGCTGATTGTTCAGAGACGCAACACAGGAAGGACATTGGCACAGCTGGAATGCAAAAGATGAGACTGACAGGAGCCAAGAACACACCTGCTGGGGGTGAGAAGTACGTAGGCCTCAAAAAAGAAGGAACACTCCAGGACCTTTAAAAGGTGGTATGGTATCCTGCCAGTCAACTTATTGTCATAACCTGCTATTCACTGTAAACTATCTAAAGTGTGCTCAGTACCTTGGACTGCTTGAGACTGGTGCAGAGGGAAGACTTTCTTAGCGTGCCACCTGTCCCCAGAAAAACGTGATTGTCCTTTTTTTGGAGAAAAATGTCCCCTGTCCTGTTTGAACCTCAAACGGGACAAGTTTTTTCATGCATTTGAGCTCATCCTCCTCCTCCTCAAAACTGTGTGGGTAGAGTGTTAGTCCAGTGGGAGGAGGAGAACAAGAGCCTGAGTGGGAATTTCTGCTGGCAGAGAGTGGGTTCATTAGGAGGAGAACCAAGAGTGAAAGTGAGAGTTATCGTGGGATGCAGGTAGGGGGTCGGGTGGAGCCGGAGATTTTGTGCAAGCAGAGGGTGGGTTGCGGCGAGTGACAGGAGGGGTTTGCAGGGGCCTGGTACGATGTGGGAGAGTTTTTGGGGGAGCAGGGATGGGATGGACTTGGAGAGCAGGGTTTTGCATGGGTCTACTTTGTCCATCCAGTGAAGAGGAATTGGGAAAGAGAGTTTTTGTGCAGGCAGAGGCAGGTAGGTGGGAGAGTAAGTTCAGAGTTCACTTGAAGTCTTAATTACCAATGGTCCATTTGCAGAAGCCGGACTCAGGGAAATGGTTGCTTAGAAATATCACTAGCATAGTTAGTTCGACCACCATCAAAGTAGATTAGCAAGAAGAGTTATATTTTAGTTCAAAGGGGAAGACATAGAAAAACAGAGAAGTACATAGTCAGGAACAAAGGTCAGAAGGTTCTGGGGTGGTCAACTTTTCACTCCATAAGCATTCTACCATCAAGTTTTCTATAGAACTAACTGAAGAACAGATATATACATTACTTGATTTCACCATCTGAGTATGTGTTTTTAAATGTGAGTAATCATGGAATAACAGCAGAGACATGTCACCACATGATACCATTTCCCTGTAAAAAGTGAGAGATTCCCTGTAAAAAATGATCTCAGAAGACTTAGGAATTCATATGCAGATCTACATTTTGCAGCTGGTCCATGTTCTAGTCAGCTACACTAAAAATTCAGCTAAACCATTAACAAGTTCAGCTGCAGTGCTGTAATTTCTAGTTCAGAGCTATCTCTAATTTCGGTATGGACTCATAAATCAGCCTGGAATGCTGGAAGCTAAATCCAGACATGTCCAGAGGTACATGAACCTTAACAAATCTTTGAAACAATCTGGCTTTTCCCTTGTAGAAGAATCTCAAATCAACCCACTCTGTTTTTCATTATGAATATCAACCAGATTTCCAATGGGAACTACTTCATTTTAAGAAGATGGCAAAATATTAGACTAGGAGACTGCACATGTGCTAAGTCATCCTCTGAGATATGGTTATGGCATTCACAAGTAGGCCTGCCCAACACTCCACTACAAGTAAATGTATGTAATGGTAGCCAACTGCTTGCATTTTAAATATTTATCAATAAAAATAAACCTACTCCTGCCAGATTGATTTCAGGACTATTAGAAAGCACCTTTAAAGAGATCTCGCAAATAAGTCTGCCCACAGAAGTATCTATATAATTTTCTTTGCATTAGAGGCATGCCAGTAAGTGCTTCCTGGAAGTATATGTAGTCTAAATAAAGCTTGGAGATTTCACCTTTGTTCCTTCTATGTGCCAATGCAGAGATATAAAAGCCAATGACAGTATACGTGAACCAGAACATGATCAACATCAAGTCTCTCTTTTGTCATTTTCTTTTTAATGTAAAACCCAACAAAGCCAAAATTTTCAAGCTTAAACAGACATGGATCCAGACCAAAACTTTAGATTGGAATAAGGTCAAGCAGAGAAATACTTAAAATTGCATCAGGAATGTTCAGTGGCTCTGTTCCATCTCTGAGGTATATCTGCTGATGGAGCCTATTAACTTATCTCTATATAAATCCGCAATTTATACCATTTTATGGTGCTAAGAACTTGGTTCCTCTGCCTTAGGAGAATCTTTTATTTATCCTGTAAACCTTATCATACAACAGTGTTTGTGTGCAGTGGCCCAATCAACATGGTCAGGGAAGATGGGAGTTGAGGGCCAACAATATCCGGAGGGTGTCACTGCTGTACAAAAAACATGCATTAAGTACCCCAAGGTATTACGGTGAACATGCTGGCCTGGTTTCTTTCGTAACTATGAATATTAAAGACAGCAAGTGGACCTGAAGTCTCATCCATCCAACTATTGAGGGGTTTTTTGGACATTGCTGTACCAGTGTGGACACCAAATGCATTCTTCTTGGGACCAAAGCTGTTGTCTTTTCTGCATGCCTCCCACATGCTTCATCTAGTAGAACGTGAAACTTAGGTTATCACCTTCCTCCATTATATCATTAAAGTTTATCCACTTAGGCAGCGAAATGATTGCTGTCTGTTCTGCTATATGTACTGGCCATTATCCCCAAAGATGGATTCACACAGTGATCTCCCAAGGTACTCTTATTGTGCTGTAGGTGGCAGTGAAGGGGAAAGATTATACAGGACAAGCAACTAGAGTAACTCTGCACTGCTGTCTAGTTCTTAATACCAACACTCATCTGTTAGGAAATGATGCTCAATCCAATCTCTGTGTCCAACCAAGGTCACAGGAACATAAGAAAAACCTTGCTGGATCAGGCCAAAGGCCCATCTAGTCCAACACCCTGTTATCACAGTGGCCAAACAGATGCCTACACGAAGCCCACAAGCAGGACCCAAGCTCAAGCACACTTTCCTCTTCTGCTTTTTTTCAGCAGCTGGCATTCAGAAGCATACAGCCTCCAACTGCGGATGCAGAGACATGGCCGTCATGGCTAGCAGCCACTAAAATCCTTATCCTCCATGAATGTTTATAATCCTTTTTTAAAGCAATCCAAGTTGGTGGTGCTCACCGCCTCCTGTGGGAACGAATTCCAATAGGTTACATGGAATTCAGCATCCTGATTAAAACACTGGCCAACCAGATGCACTGAGAAATCCCACAATCCACAAGGCATGAAGAAGACGGAATTTCCTCCGTTGTATGTTGCCAACTCCTGGTATTCAGGAGCCATAGCTACTGTTTGGTGCTAAATGTTGTGCATTTCCCCCAATCCCATTTCAAAGCCACATCACCACATCTTGTGGCAGCAAATTGCGTAAGCCAATTATCTGTTCACAGATACATTCTGCATTGTACCCACACCAAAGAGGTAATCAGTGAGGTCTGAGCTGACAGCACTTATTACCATTAAATGGAAGAGGAGCATTTAGCACTGAACATCTGCTCTGTCGGTGAACATCCACGGCTGCGCAGCTGTGGAGGGCTACCTCAGTTCACTGGATAGGTACAACTGGATCCTGAATGCTATCTCCCTGGAAAAGTGTTCCAACCAAAGTTAAGCACTTTTCAGTGCTATTAAACATTATCTTCAATATGCTCAATTGAAATTAATGGGACTTAAATTAGCTGGACTATGTCCCAATTTTGTCCTTTTCATCAGAAGCACTTGTAATTATTTCCCAAATTTTCATACCTTAATATATCATACCTTAATATATCATTCAGTCAACAACCAAAATGCTTTGAGAGAGAGAATTCACTTCTATTTGTGTGTGCGTGTATATGTATCACTATGTGTTTGTGCATATGTATCAATTTAAAAATGAAAATACAAAAAAGAACACTATAATAAGGTTTTTATACAAAATTACAAAGCATGGTATTGTGTTGCACTTTTTTATGCTTAGAAATTTTTTGAGCAGCACTAGAAACAAGATTTATTCAGCTTTATTACAATCTTCAGGAAAAATAACTAAGTGCAACCCTATATCTTCTATGACACCTTTAATGTGGTTCTTCGGGATTGTAGATTTTGGTTGCTAACGCACACAGAGAGGGGAGGATAGCGCTGAAAAATCAATACAACTGAATGAAATACTCGGCCACAAGAAAGCGCAAATCTTTCACAGTTAAGGGCTGAAATTTACAGTCTACATGCAAATAAAATCCCCATATAAATGAATGATAGATTTACCTTGGCAGGAAACAAAAAGACAGGCGCTAAGAATAACTTATTTTAATGACAATCAGTAATATTATGTGCAAGGGTGGAATGTGAAGTGAGGGAAATAGAAGGATATTTTTCTGCAGACAGCCTTTGAGAAAACACTCTCCATAACATTTGGTGTTGTAGAGACAGCAAATATTCTTGCCTAGGAAATCCTGACAGATATGTTTTCTCTGCAGGAAGGAACAAAGGCAATAGTCAACATTGTGAAAAGGCCATTGTGGTTATTGGTGGTGGCTGTTGCCCATTGGGACTGGAAGAATGAAAGGCCCAGCAGTAGGTGGAGCCAGAGCCAGTCACATGCACAACTATGATCAATAACAGTGCCATTCCCTGGACTGGATATAAGTAAAAAGGGAGGCAGGTGGGATATGTGGCTGAGAGGAGACTCAGTTTGGTGGGACAGTTATAGGACTGTATCCAGCACTGCATGAGCTTGTGCAACCTATATTAATAATAATAATATTACCTTCACCTTGTAATAATAATATTACATTCACCTTGTTAAGTATGATTGGTTTAATTGACACTGAAATGGTGAATGCCTTTGTATTGCTGAAAATTCTTTAACATGGGGATTTTCCATGGAGTTATATTAATGCAAAGAATGAGCTCTCTGAGCTTTAACTGAGTTGATAATTAACCATGTTGTTTCCTGCTAGCTAGCACATGAGTGTTTAACCTTAGATACATGGGAGGCTGTTGAATTGCAAGTCACCATTTTGAAAGGGAGTTGCCTTTAGTCCAGGCATGGCCAAACTTGGCCCTCCAGATGTTTTGGGACTACAACTTCCATCATCCCTAGCTAACAGGACCAGTGGTCAGGGATGATGGGAATTGTAGTCCTAAAACATCTGGAGGGCCAAGTTTGGCCATGCCTGCTTTAGTCTTTGTTCTCAGACTCTGTGTGAGTGAGGATGTAAATGAAGCTCTCCAGGTAAATAGCCCCAGACAGGATGCAGGCTGGAATGCAGGCTGTAGGGAGAGACAAGCCTCTGCTTCTAGGTCTACTGGAATTATTTCATATTTTGTAAGATGCTGGTCCTATGCCAGTGATGGCTAACCTTGACACTCCAGATGTTTTGGAACTACAACTCCCATCATCCCTAGCTAACAGGATCAGTGGTCAGGGATGATGGGAGTTGTAGTCCCAAAACATCTGGAGTGTCAAGGTTAGCCATCACTGTCCTATGCCTTGGACCAGCAAAGCTCTTGTGGAACTGTTTGGATGTATCATTTGATGTTTCTGTTTCATTTTGAATAACATTCTGCAAGTAAAATTTTGAACAACCTAACGGGTCTATACAATGCTTCTTTTCAAAAGGAATCAGCTTTCGGGCATCCAGTTGCTTCAAACTGTGCAATATTAATATCTGCAATACCCCTCCCTTCTCTGCCCAAACCCCTCCCACGTTGTGAGTGGGAGGATGGTCTTACCCACAACTGGATAAAAGAATCTTTAACTGCTTGCAAAAGGTTCCCAGTTTGGAGCAATTCCTTCCTCCTCCTCCTGCCACCATGTAAGACACAATCTGCAGTGATTGGCAGACCTCTGTGAAGCTGTAAAGAGGCTAGTTCACACTGTACAAAGGGCTACAGGAAGGAAGAGAAGGGAAAGATTAGTTGTTTGAGTTGCCTTCTGCTTTTTCTTATTAATCTACCTTGTGCAGTACATTATACATTTTCATGTATCATACTGGGAACTAATTTTGAGAAAGATTGAGGTGCTAAAATAAAATAAAAGCTTATTTAGGCGTATGTGTATGTAAGTGGGGATCTAGGCGAAAACATTTGCCCAGCCTATGTATTCCTGGCTTGCTGGAAAATTGGGACTGTCTGTCCCTACTTCTAGATCTAAATTTTCAGCAACCTTAATTTTACCTCTAACAACCTGATAGGCAGAGAGTTGGGAGGCTGTCATCTGCAGAAGGGTGCAATGCCTCCTGGCTTCACAGCAGGGAGGTGATAGGTCTCCCTATGATTGACTGACAGCGAGGGAGATCGAGCAGACTACCATATGTTCCCTGAAAGGAGGGAACACCAATTTGGCGAATAAATCACACACATTTTTCACATTAACTGTTGCCATCGAACAATTTTCACATTGAAAATGGCATTAACAAAGGGCATGTGCATTAGCTATGGTGATTTACTCTCTACCATATGTCTGTTAAGTGACATGCTGTTTGTGTGGGTGACGGTGCTATATGTAATAGTATGTAAACAAAACACTCACGAAAAGGAAAGAGAGAAAATAAAAGACTGAATGCCTGCCAAACTGAAAAAAGGAAGTGAACAGCAGGGAATGAAATGGCTTTCTTTCAGATTTCTAAGAAATGATTACCAATAACAGAGGGTGGCTTTTTTTTTAAGGTCCTCAGCAAGATATTATTTGGCACACTTTTCTTGTAGGCAGATAAAACATGCACAAGTATCAAAGGATGACTGGAGTGACTTGTATTGAGTGATCCAACGAACCCAATTGTGTCCAAAAATACTGCAGGGTCTTTCATGGATTTCTACTAATGTCTTTCCAAACTTCTAATACTTCAAGAATGCCCCCCCCCGAATTTCTGGATTTGAGGCACACTTTACCCTTACACACAATGAAAGTTTGTTTTAAGAGTGTGCAAAAATAAGGGGCACTCATCCTCAAAAGAATCTTGCTGTGCATTACAGATTTTTTCAGCAGCAGCGTTCTTGGGCGAATTACCTCATGCCACCAATATGAAGTTCAAACAGTCCTACTTGCATTCCATACTGCTTTCAGCCATCCATTGTGTTGTATCATTGGCCCCATTGACACTATACCTCTAAAGCAGTATCATATCAAATTTGAACAGCGATGGCTTCCCCAGAAGAACTGTAGTTTGTTAGGAAACCCCATTCCCCTCACAAAACTACAATTGCCAGAGTTGATTAGCAAAAGGATTAATTGTTATACCACTTCTCACAATTTTTTGGAAACAAAAAAAAAATCCAACACTCACATGTGTTTCCCTTCTGCCTACAGCAATTGGAGGTGCTTTTTCTACTAGCAAGGCTGGAGGAAGACCAGGCTGGCCCCGCCCAACAGCCAGAGCCAGAACAGCTGCCTTGATGTTCTTCCTAGGAGGCAGAACATATAACCTCTCAGTGGCCCTTTGTCTTCAGCTGGTGGCAGAGGCCATATTGTGCTCTCCTTAGAATGAGGCATTCCCACCTATATGAGAGAAGGGAGGAGGCATGACTCTTAAGGTGGCACCTGCTGCCCCTGATTTTTGTTACAGATTTGCATTCAAAGTAGTTAACAGTTTCAGGCCAATTGTAAAGAATGAACCCTAAACCTGTGTGAGAAGACATCTTAATGGCGCCATAGGAGTTTAGACCCACCTTTAATACCAACATGAAATGCAGCACCTAAAAAAACAATCATTTATTCCTACATCTCCCAATATGGCAGGAGAGTGGAATCCTTGGCCCTCCAGATGTTGTCCAACTACAATTCCCAGCATGCTAGACTATTTGCCTTGCTGGCTGAAGCTGATGTTGGAGTCCAGCAGCAGCTGGAGGTACATATTCCCCATCCCTGTTCTGCAGGGGGCACAGGGATGCGTGATATGCAGAGTGTCCCAGTTTCAATCCCTGTCATCTTCAGTGAGGTGGGTGATATGGCAGGTGATATGGCAGAACTTTCCATGGAAAGCTTCTGTCCACGTAGAGAATTTTTGCATTAGATAGACAAATAGCCTGATCCGGCATAAAGCAGCTTCCTATTCCACTTTCTCCCTCTGTCTGCCTTTCTAACGCCTTTTCTTGCTCTCAGTGGCTGCTGGTGTGACCCGCCTTGGGTCAATTCACAACCCAGTTGTTGGTAGCAACCTATCAGCTGATGATCAATACAGTCAAGCAGCCTTCATCAAGCTGGTTTCCTCAGCTGTTTTGGACTACCAGCTGTCCAGCTGTTCCAGCTGTCAGGTGAGTTGCAGCCCAAATCAGCCACAGAGCACCAGAGTTGTGATGGCGTCACTGGAGGTCAGAGATCCTGAACCTTTAAAGAGTTTTCTTCTCCTTGATGGTTTATATACCACTTAATTACAATGGTCTCTGAGCTGTGTACAGTGACTCAGTATGATAAAAATCAAAACCAGTTAAAATGACTGCGAAAATAAATAAAAAGTTCAACAGGGCCTGTTTGACCTCAACTGGAAGGGGATTCCATAAAATAGATGATGAGAAGCAGAAGTGGAATGTTCCCTATTCTAACATTGCAGGAAGGCAAGGTGCACTTGCTACACAGCGCCTTCCAGTCTAGCAATGAGAGGCACAGGAGTTTTGTCTAATGCTGAATCCAAGTGACATATACCTTCCTTTTCTCAGAACACCTCCAACATTCCTTGATGTGCAGTGCAGTGCCAAACCACAGGGAGCCCTTCTCCTGACGCACTGCCAACAGCTGGAATCAAAAGAGAGAATTGTATCAGTACAAACCGCAGGAGTATCAATACCCAGCAGCACCTTCATCCATAACCTATCCCCATTCATCCGTAGCCTGGATAAAGTGCTGAGATAAAGTGAATAAGCTGTGCCTGAGTATTCTCGGAAATGGTTTTAATAATTCTCCTTGAAGATCTTTTAAAATGGGCTCGAGCTCTTGTAAAAAACACACAGCCCACCAACGCCAAATTCAGCAACGTAATGAGATTCAGCAAGAAAAGCTCACAATCAGCACCAGCTGTTGCCCAATTAAACTCAACAGTTCACAGGTGTTCGCCTGAGAATACACAGTTTTGCCGAAGCCAATCTATGTTCTTAACGAACCCTTCAGAGAGGGAAGGGGGAAATGAGATGTGTTTGATAGGGTGCTCTCTTTCAAAAGTTGGATGTTAAAAAAAAACATTTCTGTATGTTCGTGTCAAGAATCTGATGCTCAGCAACCCCCCTTCAATTAATTACAGTTTAGTAAAAATGGAAAAGTCAGCCTTAATAGCTGAAGCCTATGCCTTGTCATTCTCTTCTGGGTGCTTTGCTTTTCCCTTAATAGGCTTTATTGTCTGTCTCAGGTGCCACCTCTTTATGCAGAGCTAATATATTCATTGATTCACATTTGGGCTGTGTTTACATTATACAGGCAAATAGTGCTGGCCACTTCTGTAGGGGAGTTACCCTATATACTCGAGTATAAGCCTAGTTTTTCAGCACATTTTTTGTGCTGAAAAAGCCGCCCTCGGCTTATACTCGAGTGAGGCAGGCAGTGGCTCCTATGAAGCTTTCCCAGGTTTTCTGTGGTAAAATTGGGTGCCTCGGCTTATATTCGGGTCGGCTTATACTCGAGTATATACAGGTATATTGGAGCTAGGTTTCTAACTTCTATAGGGTGCTCAAACTTATATATTGGACCTAGAGTGTTTACCTCTATATGGTGCTCAAACTTCCCTTATGTGCCTTTCCACCCTTTATTTCACCTCCCATCCTCAGGAGAGAAATTCATATTCAATGAAGTCCTGTAGTAGCTTTCTCCAATCTGGCTGCTTCTGTCTGGCTGTGACTGATGGGCATTCTAGTCCAAAAAATCTGGAGGGCACCAGACAGGGGAAGGTTGCCCCCAGGAGGAATATCCTAGGATTCCTGGTTTGGTTTGGTTTGCTTTTTGGAGATAGCAAATATTGAGGTAGGACAGGAGTTAATGTGTGCCAAGGCATCTGGTTTCAAGGTCAGTGAACACAAGATCAGGCCAAAGGTCTATCTTGTTCTCTTCCTGTTCTCACAGTGGCCAACTAGATGGTATGTGGAAGCCTTCAAGCAGGACCTGAGTGCAATAGCGCTCTCCCCACTAAACTGATATTTAGAGACATACCGTCTCCAGCAGTGAAGGTAGATCATAGCCTTCATGCCTACCGTAGTAGCCATTGATAGCCTTGTCCTTCAGGAATTTGTGTAATCCTCTTTTGGAGCCATCGGCCATACTTCCATCTGTTCCATGCCTAGAAAGCATGGGTCCAAGCAGTTTTCCACTTATTCCGTGCTTTCTGGACATCATAAAGGTAAAGGTAAAGGGACCCCTGACCATTAGGTCCAGTCGTGTCCGACTCTGGGGTTGCGGTGCTCATCTCGCATTATTGGCCGAGAGCCGGTGTACAGCTTCCGGGTCATGTGGCCAGCATGACTAAGCTGTTTCTGGCGAACCAGAGCAGCGCACGGGAACGCCGTTTACCTTCCCGCCAGAGCGGTTCCTATTTATCTACTTGCACTTTGACGTGCTTTCAAACTGCTAGGTAGGCAGGAGCTGGGACCGAGCAACGGGAGCCCACCCCACCGCAGGGATTCGAACCGCCGACTTTCTGATCAGCAAGCCCTAGGCTCAGTGGTTTAACCCACAGCACCACCTGGGTCAGTTTTCAGGATAGCAGCCCTCAAATTCATTGTAATGCTGTAGAACTGTAATTCCTGTTGACGTAGAACACCTTGGTTGTCTAAGTTTGGTTATGAGGATTAAAAAGTGGTCAGAGTTTAAAGTTAGCAAATGACTGAGAGATTTGTGTTCATATCGGTTCACTTTTATTTGTGTCTATGTACACACCATTGGTGAAAATGCTAAGAGACATGGGGTTAATATTAAATAGAAACTCATGGTATTTATCCTTAAACTTGAGATGAAAGCACTTCGCCTCACCCCACAATGAAACGCTGTTCCTATGTGTTCTGCTTCCAATTTCATTTAATAATACTTAATAATAATAATAATCTTCACAATGATGCACTGCACTTCCTTTGATCTTCGGCTCTCAAAGGTACTTTATAATCATATATTTCCACCACACCCTAATGATGTCAGAATCAGACCTATAAACACATAATATTAACACTTGGCTCTATGAAAACCAATGGGAATTATTCAGCCACTGACTTCAGTGGAGACAGGAAGCTTTACCTCAAATGGGAAAGAAAATTTAACTGTGTTCAGGAGTGTTTTTATGTTCTGAGTGTTTCAGCTATGAATTTGATGGTGCTAGAAAAATCAAAATAGTAAAAACATTGTAGTTGCTGTATAAGGGATTATGAATAAGATTGAAATGTAATTGGATTAAATAAGATTTCGGAAGCAAAATTAAATGAATTTATCTTACCTTGAAATCTAGCATGTGAGAGGCCATCTAAATAGTATAATTGGCTTATCAAATGGTTTATTTTTGAATTGTAATTGTAATTTGGTAATGTTAAAATGTGATTTATATTGGATATATGTAACTGAAAATTAATAAAAAAATATTTACAAAAGAAAAAAAAGAAAAATCAAAATAGGAATAGAATCAAAACATAACGCTCTTTGGAAATAATACTGTAACATTTACGAACTCCAGGAATTTGTACTCTGCGCATGTGCAGTTTGATCTATGAAAGGTTGCTGGGGTAGAGTGATTGTACTGCCTCTTGAGGCAGGGAAGGACCTTGGTAACAATGGTACCCTGTGTGAGGCTAAAATTTGATGCGCCCACCCCCTGACCTTGCGCTGCTTTCCCAAAGCTGGATAAGGAAGGTGACAGGCTTTGGGAAGGAGGCGCAAGGGCTCTAGGACCCTGTCAGAGCCTTCACACCTCCTTCCCAAAGGAGCAATTGAAGCAGCTTACTCATCTCGACCAAGAGTGCAAAACCAGGATGCCCCATCCTGAAATGAGAGTTGTCTGGATGAGACCTTCAACTGAGCCACAGAGAAAATGTGAAACAGATACATTTATATCCATTAGGGATTCACATGTAAAGGAGTGTGTGTGCTTCTTTTTGAATATTCTTCCCTAGGATAAAAATACACAGACAAGCAGTCATGGGCTGCCTTTCTGTATTATCTTGCTAGGCAGTCTCACAGCAATTCTGCTGATCCTATGGGCCAAATTACCATCCTTTGGAACTTGCAAGGGAACTAGAAGTTCAGAGAGGAGATGTTTAGAGTGCTGACCTTGCCGAGAGCAGAACAGCTTGGAGTGCAGCGCACAGAGGAATAAATGGCAAATGAAAACTGGATTATTGTAGGGGAGGAAAAAGGGAAAAATGAAAGAGCACGCAGGGAAATTATCAATAGATGCCTATTATCAAGAGCCTCATTCAGAGAAAACCTCAAGATAATAGCGCACAGCAATAAATATGTGCTCTTTCTGATGAAAGGGGATGCAACCTGAGCGACCGAGAGTCTCATTCATTTCCTGTCAAGTTCTATACAGGAGGGGCTGAGCTCTTGCAACAAAATTGTCAGAGGGCTCCAGGTCTTGAACTAGGAAGGAACTGCATGGCCTGAGGTTGGAAATGAGCTTTGAAGCGACCTGGGAATGTGTGAGAGGAGCCCGCTTAAGGGACAGAAAGGAACAGTGCAGCACTAGTGATTGGCAAGCACTTTGAAGGAGACAGGTTAGCCAAACAGAGTTTAAATATGAGACATTTGACAAATTATGCTGACATTTGTTGGCCGGTTGGGGCCATTAATTATTGTTATTTAATGTTGTTTTTTAAAATATATTTCAAATATGTGGTTTACTTCTTTGTTTGCTTCCGAGGGGGTGGTCTGGAAATAGGTGAGGTGGATATCATCACCCCACTGTCATGCTTAGTTCCTGGGGATATTTGGACTTGCAGTGACAATTCTTCCCTGAACGGCATAGGCACGATCTCTAGGGGGCCCGGGAGGCCTCAGCAACCAAAAAATTCCAACTGTGGGTGCCCACAGCACATGGCATGACATAGGTACCACTTCCATGGAGCCAACAGAGGCCCAACCCAGTCGCGGTGGCCGCGGTGGAGAGTCAACAGAGGCAAGGCAGCAGGCAGCAGTGATGGGTTGAGGCCAAGCAATGTCGTGCACATGTGATGGCTTGAGTGATGTCATGATATCCCAGCATGTGCATGCATGCCACTGGGCACCCGTAATCTGGGTCCCAAGTCAGCACCTCTGCCCGCAGGGGTGGGGAACCAGTTAGGATGGTCTGCCTTATATTACCATAGTTCTAGTTAGTATACCAAGAACAAACTTAGTTGGTCTCTAAGGTGCTACTGGAAGGATTTTTTTATTTTATTTTGTTTTACCATAGTTCTGTTCTTAATTTCAGGGCTATGTTTAGAGAGTAGCAATGGATGAGGACAGTGAGTGGTGATGCTGGGGGGGGAATGAAATTAGGGGGGGGAGGATATTCAATAAAAATTATGTTGGAAATATATATATATATATATTTCCAACATAATTTTTATTGAATTTCCTTCCCCCCCTAATTCTCTCTCTCTCTCTCTCTCTCTGTGTGTGTGTGTGTGTGTGTGTGTGTGTGTGAGAGAGAGAGAGAGAGAGAGAGAGAGAGAGAGAGAGAGAGAGCTTCTCAGGATGCTAGAAGGCCCACCCACTTGCTCAGAGGGCATCATCACTGTGTTGTAGCTCTTGCAGCCCAGCTCATTCTTTTGGGATGCTAATCATGGTGCTTAACAAGTCTAACTCACAATCATTGCCTAGACAAAGAGACTGGATTGGTGAGCTTGCTCTCATACTTTCTACCCCTCAAACCTACATCAATACTGATTGCCCCCATAGCAGTCCAGTGGTCAACATCCTCTGCACTTAATTGTCAAATAGGAGGGTCTCATCCTGCTGGCAGAAAGATAGAGGGCAGAAGCTGCTCTGACCTCTCTTGGGAGGCAATTCCACAATATGAGAGCACTGCCACAGGAAAAGCTCTCTCTCATGTCACCCGCCAACCATGCCTCAGATGTTCACAGGACTGAGAGGTGCTCACCCAAGGATCTTAGCACCCAGGCATGTTCATAAAAGGAGATACAATTTTTCAGGTAAGCTGGTTGGGGGTGGTTCATCAGATGCCAAGGCTTCCCCAAGTTTGGTTCCAGGCTTGGTAGGCCTGTTTCCTACATGTCCCTTCAGTTTAAAATACCCACTACGTATTGCTGCTTTTGAAATCTGTCTTGTCTGTGTGTTTCCTTGCTTACGAGACATTTCTGGCTGTTTTATTTCACCTTGTTTTTGTGGCATTCGCTGTGATGCTTGTTTTTCCACTTTTTTTAAAAAAACCACCATCAGTCGAGAGGTTTGATATAGAAGGAAGATCCCTGCCCCCAAATTCTCTTTTTCTATCTGGTTTCAGGGAGAAAGTACTGTCAGGGGACTAACACACATTCTCTTTGAGATAAGTTTCATGGGCTGTCTTTCCCGTTCTAGAGAGCAGCAAAATACATCTGCAATGGCCGTTAATGCACATAGTGATTTAATTGAACCTCGTCCCCTGAACTAGGACCCCCAATTCTTGGCTTCACCCTCTCCCCACACACACATTCCAACTCAAGCAAGTTGTAATAGTTTCCTCCTGAGCCAGGGACCTGCATCCATCTGTTTGTTGTGACTTTAAATTTTTTAAAAATTGCATAGTTTATATGTTGTAACTTACAAAATGGTCCTTCTTCTGGAATAGTCCCAACAGAGTTTGATATAAAATGGGTACCACAGCCAAATTCATACACAATGAACACATCTAAACGCAGCACAAATACATTTTTCCACGACACTATAAAAATGCCACGTAATTTAATGGGCTGCATATTAATGTTATTGATTTTTCACAAACTCAATTACTTTTAATTTGAGTGGAGGAGCAAGACATTAGGTATGTCATCTTATTAATGACTTGGATGAAAAAGTGGCAAGCATACTTATCACATTTGCAGATGACACAAAACTAGGAGGCAGCTCAGAATTATCTTGATAAATTGGAGAAATGGTACTGGAAATGATTTATTGATATTACACAAAGGGAAAAAATATTAGATATAAAATATAAAGCCGTTTGGTGTTTGCATGCTTCCAATGACCAAGGAATTATAGAAGTCTGCAAAGAATCAGTAATAGATTCTAATTTAATTGCTATCTGCATTTACATTGAGCAAAAGTAGAATTTAAAAGGCAAGTTTTAGGCTACATTCACACCATACATTTAAAGCACTATGATGCCACTTTAAAGAGTCATGGCTTCTCCAAAGGAATTCTGGGAGCTGTAGCTTGTTGTAGGTGCTGACAACTGTTGGGAGACCCCCTATTCCTCTCACAGAGCTAACAGTTCATAGCAGAAGCACCAAGTTCCACCCAACATTGGGGTACTCATCATGTGCGCATGACGTCACATGTGTGACACACACATGTGACATCACGTGCATTGGGAGGAGGCCCCAAGACCCAATGGGGTCCTCCGCCAGCACAGGGAGGCCAGATGGGTCCCCTCAAGATGGGGGTTCCGCGCCTTCCCCACATACTTTTGGGGGACTGAGGTGTCCTCAGTCCCATAGCATTGGCCCTATAATTCATAGAGTGGTTTAACAACCATCTTCTTTGCTGAATCCTGATTCAGCTCATTTTATTGGTTTATATAGGGCTTTTTACCAGCATCTGTAATATGTGTCTTTTGATGCAATGGCCTGTAGGCTATGCAAATAAAGTTTGTTGTTGTTGTAACCATCTTCTTCCCAGGGAACTCTGGGAATTGCAGCTGCCTTTCCTTATATAGAGCCAAGGGCAGCTAACAGCATTCAAAACACACAGCATGCAAATAGAATTAAAACCACAATTTACAATAAATTAAAATAACAGCGTTTGAAGATCAAAGTATCCATCAGTGGGACAGATAGCATTTTAGACAAATAGGGCCATTTCCTGCTCCCTCTGCTCTGAGGTCCTACAAAAATAAAAGGGTCTTAAACTGATGTATGAATGAATATCACGAGGAGGAAGTTCAAAAGAAGGATTTCAAACCCTTGGTGCTTTCTTGCAAGGTTAGGGGTCTCTGAGGTCTCCTCCCCAGTCTCCCCTCATTTGGACTCTAAGTATATTTCCTCATTGTGCCCCCAACTTTAGTAATACATTCGTACCTCGGAAGTCAAACACCTTGTGACTCGAACGTTTTGGCTCCAGAACACCGCAAACCTGGAAGTGAGTGTTCCGGTTTGCGAATGTTCTTTGGAACCCGAACGTTCGGTGTGGCTGATGCGGCTTCCGATTGGCTTCAGGAGCTTCCTGCAGCCAATCAGAAACAACACCTTGTGTTCTGAACGTTTTGGAAGGCGAACGGACATCCAAAACGGATTCCGTTTGACTTCCAAGGTACAACTGTACGCAAGGTACAACTGTACGTTTGACTTCCAAGGTACAACTGTACGCAACTGTACGCACAAGGAAATTAGCAGAACATGAAGACTCTTCACTAATACTGTTTTGTTTTTTTTACTTATCCTGAGGCTACAATCCTACTTGCCGGAAGTAAGGTTCATTGAACCAAATAGGACTTACTTTTGTGTAGTAATGATGTAGTAGTTGTGTAGTAACAATGATACCCGAGGTTGTTTGGTCAGTTAGCTGCATGGATTGACCTTCACATACTGCTTCTTTCAAGCAGCTCTCATACTAGTTCTAAACTAATAAAATTCTAAAACTTCGGTTTGCATCCAGTAATTTTCCCCCCCCCATCCCCCTGTGATAAGGAATCCCCATTAATCCTTTCTATCCAGTTAATGAAAACATTTGGGGAAAGCATTACCCCTCCTATGTGGTGGGGGGGAGTCCCTTCATTTCTAGCAGACCACTTTTATAACATTGCTGGTGTTGGCTTGGATCCCAAAGTTGCTTAAAATACCACAGTTTTAAATGTAGCATAATAAAAAAGTAATAGCGGAACATTTCAGTAGCACACTTCAAGTCGTCAAAGCACTTAACATGCCCTACCTCAGTAACATTTACAACACTACAAATGGTTGGCCAGTATTATTAGTGGCATGTTGAAGATATAGAGAGAGATGCCGAGATAATGGCTTGCATAAAACTTCCCAGAAAGCTCACAGGTGATTTGAGCTTTGAAGTGGGGGCCAGCCTGGCTATTAAGCAGAGTGTAGCAATTGCCTCAGGAGGCTCATGCTGTGAGGAGATGGTAGTGGGAACCTAAGAAGGGCCTGCTAGATCAGTCTCATAGCCTATCTAGTCCAGCATCCTATTCTCACAGTGGCCAACCAGATGGCTATAGGAAACCCCCCCAAGCAGGACTTGAGCACAGGAACACTCTTTCCTGCAACTAGTAGATGCCACCACTACCCCTGCCATTCCTCCCAGGTCTCCTGGTAATGCTACTTCATAACCTACTACTTCAACTTAGAACTGAGGGTAAGGAGGACCATCCTGCCCTTTTCCTCATGTGGCAAAATTTCATGGGAGGACCCTGCTGAGGACTTAGAATCATAGAATCATAGAATCGTAGAGTTGGAAGAGACCACAAGGGCCATCCAGTCCAACCCCCTGCCAAACAGGAAACACCATCAAAGCATTCTTGACAGATGGCTGTCAAGCCTCTGCTTAAAGACCTCCAAAGAAGGAGACTCCACCACACTCCTTGGCAGCAAATTCCACTGTCGAACAGCTCTTACTGTCAGGAAGTTCTTTCTAATGTTTAGGTGGAATCTTCTTACTTGTAGTTTGAATCCATTGCTCTGTGTCCGCTTCTCTGTAGCAGCAGAAAACAACCTTTCTCCCTCCTCTATATGACATCCCTTTATATATTTGAACATGGCTATCATATCACCCCTTAACCTTCTCTTCTCCAGGCTAAACATACCCAGCTCCCTAAGCCATTCCTCATAAGGCATCCTTACATGACATCCTTAGCCACTATGCTAAGAACCAGTGTGGTGTAGTGGTTCAGAGCGGTAGACTCGTAATCTGGTGAACCCGGTTTGCGTCTCCGCTCCTCCACATGCAGCTGCTGGGTGACCTTGGGCTAGTCACACTTCTTTGAAGTCTCTCAGCCCCACTCACCCCACAGAGTGTTTGTTGTCGGGGAGGAAGGGAAAGGAGAATGTTAGCCGCTTTGAGACTCCTTCGGGTAGTGATAAAGCGGGATATCAAATCCAAACTCTTCTTCTTCTATGCTACACCAGCAGAAGTAGAAGGAAAGGTGGCATTTGTTGGATCTTTACACAAGCAGGCAATGCCATAGCCGATGCTGGACTGACAGCAGCCACGTCTGTTCAAAAACACCCAACTGTCTCAGAGAAGAGAGAGCAACTGCAAATATTTATAGTTCTGCATTGCAAGGAGTTGGGTGTTGCATTAATCTGCATTATTGTTGATAGAGTAGGGCTTTGGATTTACCTATTAATGTTCTTATAAATCTCATTAATGGATGTAATAGAGGTCTTCTTAGCAATGTGCCCTAATTCTGCAACCATAGCAATAGAAAGCATTAAACTGTCTTGAGATAATTTTCAGTGAAAATAGTACCTCGGTGACTAGGAAGAAAAATTTATTGCAACATTGTTTTATGTCTTTATCTTTATTAATGCTGTATTAGCATTGATATTGCTCCTGAAGGGAATTACCATGTTCAGAGAATGCCTCAATAATGAAGAGGGAATTTATTTACTTGTTCTTATTAAGGTACGAAGCATATTTGTAATGACTTGATGGAAGGAGCCCATTCTGATTTAAAGATCGTGATCTTGAGATGAGTCAGGTAAACAGTCATTTCAGATTTACAGCTGACGTCAAGTTTCTGCTTACTTCAAAAGTCGTTGCTAATTTAGATTTTGTTATTAGCAAAAGAATTTAAATCACAGCAGGAGATATCTCCTAGGCACTGCTGTTGCTGCCGCCGCCAGGGTCCTTGATACAATTACACACTCTTAGTCTCATTTATTGCAGTGGGAATTTCGCAGATGTAACTGCATGTGGGAACAAATCCATACTTTTTAGAAAATCACACTCTCTAACCTGGTGCTGCAAATATTGGCCATGTTGGCTTGCCATCTTCCTGCATGCATCAGCCCAAAAAAATTCATCCATACTGTCAGCTCTAAAAGGTCCAATCACATGGGAGGAGGGTGACAACTGTATTTGATTTCTTGTTCCCCACACTGGTAATAAGCTCTCCCAGACCTTGACTGAGTACCTGTTTTGAAACAAACAAACAAAAACCCTTCCAGTAACACCTTAGAGACCAACTAAGTTTGTTATTGGTATGAGCTTTCGTGTGCATGCACATTTCTTCAGATATCTGTTTTGAGTTGCAACTGCACTTCCCAACTGAACAATGGGAAGTGTGCGCACAGTTTGGTTCTGTGGTGCAGTGGTCCAGTGCATAGCTGTCAACCCTCCCTTTTTTTTGCGGGAAACTCCCTTATTCCAATGCCATTTCCCGCTGCTATCCCGGATTGTTGATATCCCTTAAATTTCCCGGATTTCAAAGGAAGCAGCTCCTCTCCCTCCCTACCAGCCAGGGAGGCTCCTCAGCTACGTTGCTCGGCTGCCAATAAGGAGTCTGAGACCGACTGGGGGCAGAGCTTGCATGTCTTCTGCAGCCAGACCCTCACGCCCAACCAGACAGACAGCCTGCCTGCCATCTACGCGCTCGCTCTTTCACTCACCTGTTCGCACGCAGCCTCTGGAGCGCAGGGTGGCGAGGCTACTTGGTGCCATTGCACCGCCCTCGCGGCATCCCTTATTTTCAAATCCGAAAGTTTGAAAAAATCCCTTATTTTCAAAGCCGAAAGTTGACAGCTATGGTCCAGTGCCCAGAACCACACATACAACATCCATTCCTGGTTCCTTATCAACTTAGGATGGACAAGCTAGTTAAGTGAGGTTGACTAGAGACTGCAAACCATGGGTAGATAGACTGAGACTTCAATCACCATATGGAAGTTATAAGCAGATCATTTATAGATTTGCCATGGAACGAGGAGGACATTCCCCCCCCCTCCATTCTGGTGCAAATGTAAGAGAAGACTTCGTACACTTTTGTTAATCACAATAATCATTCACATAATAACTCTAAAATATTTTGAAGTGTGCCCATTGCCAACATCTGAAAAAGCAGAGTGGATACTTGGCTGTGCCATAGTTGAATGATCGCCCAGGCCTGAACCTGATGTTATGTTATGTGTGGCGATTCTCATTTACGCAGGCCCCCTGAAACTCTGAAACCACCAATCCAGCATCCTGCTGCTACCTTGGCATGAGGAGATCAATGGGAAGGATAGCTTAGAATTACATACCTGGAGCTTCTCGCTGGGAGAAGAGGCTTGGTTGCAATAGGGCAAGGATGGAATCAATGGGTGGATATCAATGGATATTACAGGGAAGCAGTAAAATGTGTTCATGAGTGAAGATCTGCCTGGGAGCAGAAGTTGCATGGTTATCTGTCAGGGAAGCTTGAGTTGGACTCTGAACTGTAGCATACAGGGGATCAGAACTGGGATGCTCATTTTTTGGTTAGCCACTCTGGCACAAGCCAGCTGACTCTTGCCATTTTTCTGAACCCATTTCTTGAATGTGAGGCGTTTTCCACAAGCATTTGAAAAATCTCTCAAAAGCTCAACATAAAGCAGGTACAGACAACTAATAGCTACCTCAGAAATTATGACTGAGAGAAGGCGTATAAATATTTCAAATCAGTAAATAAAATAGATTAAAGATAATCTCTCTGAAAACCAGACCTCAGGAAATGTTTTACGCTGCTTGCAGCAGACACTTCAATTTGCAACGTGGGATAGTTTTCCACAAGAAAGGAATTCCACAGTAGTGGGGCTCCCCACCCCCCACCCCAGATTTGGCTAATCCAAAAACCAGTCAAATTCTCTTCAATAGTATTTTACTGATTACAGCAGAGAGATATTTGTTATGCCCAAATTCTTTCCTTAACATTTATTTGCTAATCTATTCCCTTATTCCTATGTAAGAGGGACAATGACTACATTACTAAAATAAAGAGTATTAAAGAGAATACTTCTTGCATTCTTTGCCATATGAATATGCAGCAAGAGTATGTGATTTGTTCATTATAGCAGCTGTGGAAGGACATTGGAGAGAAAATGCTTGGCTTGCTATGCTGGACATAAGCTATTGAAGAATGTATAAACTTTGTAGACAGTGCTTTATGTTGTTCTGGTATTATTATTATTATTATTTTAAGAGAATACCAAATTCCACACACTTAACAATGCTAAATAAAATCATGATATGGCAAGAACAGTCTGGTCTAGGCTTTCCTTCTACCTGTCTTTTACAATAAAAATTAACTGAACTTGTGCCATGTTGCCAAAGGCTGCACATTTTGACATCAAATACCAGATTCCTGGCAAAAGCAGCTATCCTTCCAAAGCAGGCCTCTTCCAAAAATGATTCTGGATTTTTGTTGTTGCAACTCTCAGCAGATTCAAGAATAATCTAATGTAACATTTAAAATGCAAGTTGTATTAATCATAATCATAATAATAGAATTTCTCTAATGTCCTTCAATTGAAGATCACAGGGCAGATTATAATATGAAAACAAAAATACATTTCATAATAACAAATAAACACAATACCTCCACCCAAAGGCCTTGGAGAAGAGGAATGGTTTTTTGCCTGACACCTAAAGATATGTTATGAAGGTGCCAGGCAAGTATGCCTTCTTTGCAGCCTTCACTGCCACTAGGTAAGCTTGATTATGAGCCCTCACCAGTTTGCATTCAACTGGAGTTTTCCGCCACTCATATTCTAGCCATCTCCCAACTTGTTTCCTCGCCCAAAGCTCTGGAGTATACCAGGGAACCAAAGAGGCCCAGGAATGATTGTGTCATTGGCTGCTGCAGAAGTCCTCTTGATAATGGTCTCCTGATTTTCATTCTGTTTTGTTTTAGTGTGCATCTTTTCCTGAAGTGGAGAAGAGTAAAAACATGGGCTAGGAAGCTATCATCCAAGGTTGCCATAGCCTGACTTTACAGCACAATTCTACATATATTGACTCAAAGGTCATTCGCATTGAGTTGGAACCATTTAAGTGAGAATAGAACTGCAGTCTAATGTCAGACAAATGAAGAACTCTGGGCACTTAATTCTGGAGAATTTGGACCTGGAGCATGCAAAGATATGAACAATAGGAGAGTGACATATGGAACATCTCTATGGAAAGTACTACCATTCACAAGACAATAACTAATAACAGAACAATTTTAAAAACCCTTGCATTGTGCTTGAGGATGGGAAGGATTGATTGGGCAGAGGTGTCCTTCCTCCCAGTTCTTCTGCATACCAGTCATATTCATGGAAGACACTCGGCTAAGAGTGATGCCAAAGCAGAAGACCAGCTACTGCCAACAGAATGATGCAAGTACCCACTCCACTGGTGCAGCACTGCCCTTTGCACCCGCCAATCGTGCTTCCAGTGGCAGTAGTGTAAGGTCCCAAAATGAGTCCTCCTAGAAATGGGGAGATGGGGCTGAGCCAGTCCTGGTTCCATTAAATCCTGAGATGTTCTCAGAGTCATCATGCAACAGCATCATACTCTATGCAGGCCCAATTGCTGCACCAGCTCCATCTTACTGCCCCCCCCCCTCAACCTTCTGCCCCAGCTTCTGTAAAGCCCCAGAGTGGAGGTTTGGATTGAAGTCTAGTTCATTTCCCAATATGATATTGTGGTGAGTTGGGGGTGGAGGAGAGAGGCTATACACCTGAGTCTCTTCTACCGGTAATTCCCAGATCAAGCAAGGATTCAGTTATTGGAATGGCTAGGCTATTATTGGTGAGATAATGGCCCCCTAAGTATGGGTCATTAGGGTAACAAAGGAAGTGGATTGTGGCAGAGGACAAAAGAGTGTGGAGGCCCCTCTCTCACCTGGTGAGAGAATGAGGCAGAAGGCAGAAGCCTGAGAAAGAGAAATATGCTTGATTTCTGTTTGAATCCAAAGCTATGGCGTGGGAAAACTAATATGCTGTGAGCCCCTCCATCATAGGCTCAGGCTGTTGTTGTTGTTGTTCAGTAGTTCAGTCATGTCCGACTCTTTGTGACCCCATGGACCAGAGCACGCCAGGCACTCCTGTCTTCCACTGCCTCCTGCAGTTTGGTCAGACTCATGTTGGTAGCTTCAAGAACACTGTCCAACCATCTCATCCTCTGTCGTCCCCTTCTCCTTGTGCCCTCAATCTTTCCCAACATCAGGGTCTTTTCTAGGGAGTCTTCTCTTCTCATGAGGTGGCCAAAGTACTGGAGCCTCAACTTCAGGATCTGTCCTTCCAGTGAGCACTCAGGGCTGATTTCTTTAAGAATGGATAGGTTTGTTCTTCTTGCAGTCCATGGGACTCTCAAGAGTCTCCTCCAGCACTCCATGGACAAAGACAACAGGCTCAGGCTGTATACATGTGTAAATAAACTATATAAATCCTAAAGACACCACAGTCTCTGCTGCCACTCGTTCCAAGAAAATTGAACTCTGGGTAAGTGCATGGAACCCCTGGAATCTTGCACCACTCAGAGATTGGGTTGGTGTGCAACAGTATATTAAAAAGTTGTTGATTTTTTTACAATAAACAACTCCTCCTCACCTGACCATTCCCATCACCTGATACAGTTGATAATATAGGACAGATTAAATCACTATTTACCAGGGTTCCTTCCCCCAACGGCCCTTCTCAGGTCACTGATGGCCTTTGTTAGTTGTAACAGTTCCATCCTGTTGTCAAGAAAGACTCATATTTTCTCCTTTTAGCAACCTTTTAACTTGACAGGTTCAATGTAGCTCCAAAAAGAACATGACTGTTAAAGACAAAGGCCACTCTTACAAGTGACACTTAAAGTGGTTTCTGCATTTCCTACATCAGTAAAGCAAGCAACATGGACTAGAATGTAGTGATATAAGCAAAATTCACTAGGAAAGGCATAAAGTTGGGTCCGGTTTTCCCAAGGGGGAGTCCGGATTTTTCTCCCTGGGAAGAGCTGGAATTTTAGAGCTTTTCCCCTTGTGCCACAGACAGAGACTACACCAGAGTTATCAAAAGCAAAGCACAGCTTCCCATTTATTGAATCTGTTGCAACAGAGGTTCCCCCCAACGTAACAGGTACGATGCGAAGAAGAACCCAGAACAATGGCGTGCCAGCTCCTATATAGACTTTGAAATTCCCCCCCACTTGGCTCAAGACCAACCCCCTATACATCATACATACATCACGGCTACATCATAACTTGGGAGGGTCAGAGGAGGTTACTTGAGAATTTTCCACACCTGGTCATCCCTCCTCGACCCCTCCCAAACACACATTTCTGGATAACAAAAGGTTTCCTGACAAGGGAGTCATCCTGCGGCTTATGTAGATCGGCTTGTAGATCGTCTATCTTCTGGGCTTATGCAGATCTGATAGTTTGCTTACAGGGAAGTGATAAGTGTCGGAGATATGCATGCAGAGGGGAGTGGAGAGGGAAATTGATCTTAATCTGGGGTCTCCTGTAGGTCACACATAGGTAAGGAAAAGGTTCTATTTCCTTGAAATGGCTTCCCTGATGTCAAGAGTTGTGGTGGTTGAAGTCCAGGAAGCCAGGGTCCCCTCTCTGTTCGTGGGGTGCAGTGTAGGAGGGTAGGGTGACCTCTTATGACAGTAGTATATCTGATTTTATTTTATTTTTTAAAAAATGGCTCTCCTCTGCTCCCACTATTCACAGTGAGTGTTCATAGGCAAGAACTCATCCTCAGAAAGAATCCCTGGGAAGATACCTGGAAAGGTAAATCTCAAGCTGCCTCATCACTGTCTGAAATCCTTTTTCTTTTTTTGTAAATAACTTTTATTGGTTTTACAATTTCAAATTCAACAATTCTTTTCCATAAAAAAAAATAATGAGAAATACAAAATATCAAACATGGAATATAAGAACTAAATAAAAAAATAAAAAACATCTTTTTGGAGGTTCTCTTTAACCTCCTGACTTCCCTCCATTTCTTTCCTGGTTCATTTAATATATATATTTTCTGCATAATTATACTTAAACCTCTTTTTTCTTATCCTTGTTACTTTATCTTAATTACATACCATCAGTTTTTATTGTTTCAGTTCAAATTTCCTTCCATAAACTTTATCTTATTTTAACTGCTTGCAAGTGTTTAGTCAAAGCCTGCCAATGTTTCTACTTGTTTACAATATTTTTGTACATATACAATAAATGTCTCCCATTCTTGTTTAAAAATTTCTCAGTGTCATTGTCTCTGAGCTTTTCTGTAAATTTTACCATTTCTGCATAGCCCATCATTTTCAATAGCCATTCTTCTATTGTTGGTGTCTTATCCTCCTTCCACCTTTGGGCTAGTAAGATCCGGGCTGCTGCTGTTGCGTACATAAACAGTTTCTTCTTTTCCTTCGGGATTTGATTTTCTGTTATTCCTACGGTAGTAAAAACACTTTACCAAAAAACCAGAGTATGCCCCCATTATTCTTAATGAGTAAAGATTCCTAAGAGGGATACACGCCATTAAGACAAATTCCCAGAAATTCGGAGTCATGTGAAGATTTGGCTTGGGTGGATAACATGTGTGGCTTCTCTTCTGCTAGGCATATGTTGTTGCAATCTTTCATTCTAAGCAGAGATGGTAGCAGCCCAGGATATATTTCTGAGGAATTAATCAGAGGTTCATGGGTCAGAAATGGGGAAGCTGAATTACATCACAAACACACAAAAACAGGAATTTGCATAGACAGGCTAAAAGAAATTGAACCTTTGTGTCTACAAAATACATATTATTCTTGATGGATAGTTCAACCATTCTGAACTCTCCAACTGAAAGGAGTTTCCTTTTACTTAAAAAACACACACAACCCCAGCCCACATCTGTTTTGAATGCTAAACTCTGGACAAGCACATGGAGATTTAAGGTTAATCGTCACATAATCTAAAACACCAGTTTCTTGTCTTCTCCAAGATGAGGCAGACATCTGCCATATTTGGTGTTTAGTAACATGGTGGACAAGGAAGACATCAGCTCACTTGGAATGCTGTAACCCTAATGGAACATTTTAAAGAAAGAAAGAAAGAAAGAAAGAAAGAAAGAAAGAAAGAAAGAAAGAAAGAAAGAAAGAAAGAAAGAAAGAAAGAAATCATGGATCATTCTAACTATGCTTATTACAAATCACAAAAGGAATGTTCTTCACTTTATGTCAGCCTGTTGGCAGACCTTTCCATATCCTTTACTTTTAGCCCAGTCATACCCATGTTTACACAAAAGTAAAATTCAATGGAGCTTACTTGTAAGTAAACATCCATTGCAGCATTTCAGAAATCATATGTCAACTGCCATTAATGGAGAAATTTGAAAACAGGTTCTATCACATCCTTGCAGGGTAAATGGTTTATTATTATTATTATTATTATTATTATTATTATTATTATTATTGGTAGAGGAGTTCTGTTCTTCAGATTAACTTCCATGTTTATTTTGTTTTGTAGTTTGGACAGAATGGACATAGTGTCATGCATCACCTATACTGAACTCAGGCCTGTGTTATTAAGATATACTTCCCACTGCAGTAATGGTGCTGTGCTAGCAAGCACCATTTAGGAGAGTAAAACATACTACTTGGCAAGGGCTCGTCTGAAAGTTGCTAATAAAGGGGAAGTCTGGATTGAAACTGATATGCAGAATCCAAAAACATCATTGGGTCTCATGTGCATTAAACTCTATCTTCTCAAATGCATTTGCTTTATATGATTCGGCCTGCTTATAAACTATGGATTTCCTTGGCCCATGCACAAGTATGTCTTAATATGAGGGGAATCACTTGGGATTTACCAGGAGTAAATATGAAGTATAGTGATTTATTTTACTGAAACTGGGTATGCTTAAATGCATTGCTGCGTGTTTAATTCTGGAATGTTCCCCAGTAACGCTAATGTGATTGGTTAATTCTGGTCACATGGGAGGTATCTTATTACATTCTCCATTTTGTTTTGTGTGTGAATGACTTGACTGCAATGGCTGCATCTCCATGAACACTGAAGAAGAGACAGTGTTAGATAATTCTCTCTCGCTCTAATCGCCGAGGGAGCCGGCGTACAGCTTCCAGGTCATGTGGCCAGCATGACTAAGCCGCTTCTGGCGAACCAGAGCAGTGCATGGAAATGCCGTTTACCTTCCCGCTGGAGTGGTACCTATTTATCTACTTGCACTTTGATGTGCTTTTGAACTGCTAGGTTGGCAGGAGCAGGGACCAAGTGACAGGAATTCACCCCATCGCGGTGATTCGAACCGCCGACCTTCTGATCGGCAAGCCCTAGGCTCTGTGGTTTACGGTAACCCAGTCAACATAGACAATAGCTGAATGAACCAATGGTCTGGCTCAGTATAAGACAGTTTCCATTGTTCCTAGTAACTAGTTGCTTGGGATGATGCGCAGACAACAATCATTGCCAGATACTCCTAGAAGAGTTTAAAAGAGTTATGATAAATTTCATACTTGGCTACCAAAACCCAAGCACAACAAAACATACACATACTGTGCTAGTTACAAAGGGTGCATGCCTGTGTAATTGATGGCTTTTCACTTCAAATTACAAACAGGCAGTGAGTTTGGTGTGTGTGTGCTTTTAGGGAAAAGCTAAAAATCATAAAACAAGCTGACACAGAATGATTGTATTTAATATCTGAGTACTGGGACCAAAGACAAAAATAGCACAAACTGCTTGACTTTTAAAAAAGCCAGATTCTTAAACTTGATTTCTATAGAAATATCCAGTTGTGTATCTGTGCTTTCAATAACATCATTTTTATAGCTGGACATTGTTTAAATGCTTGCTGCTAGCCAGTCCTATCTAGATTTTTTCAACTGAAGTTTTTTGTCTTGTCTCTGAAACCAGCGACTACCAAAATTATTTCCACTTTCACAGTTTTAGGTTGTTGAGCTGTCACACAAGAAACTGAAACCAAATAAAACCCGGCTTTGTGGAACATCGGCAAAGAAATGCCAGTTTTGGAAGTTACCTAAAAACAAACAAATAACATGTGCGTCAGAAAATGTAAAAATGGTGTGGATTTGAAATTGGTTTGGGTGTTTTAGGCCACCTCTCAATAAGCACATGAACCAATATCCTCTACTCATCTTCATTTACTTTTTAGAATTGAATTTACTGTGATGTTTCCCTTCAATTTTCATCTGGTGAAATAGTCTCAAGAAAGGAAATGCTAGTTGCTGACTTGTGAGTGTACTGTTACACTTGCTGAGTGACGATCTTATGTTAAATGCATAGTTGCCTAATGGTTCATTGTGATTGGTTGACTTTGCACAAATGGGGGACTTATGATAGGATATGCTCTCATGAGGGACAGGCCCAGGAACTATCCCTCCAGTCTTGAGATGTCATACTTGTCAGTCTGAGAAAATGACACCTTCCAGCTAGCCTGGCCATGTTGGAAGTTTTGAATTTGGAATGGAGGAAGTGGGGTTGGGAAAATTTAAATCTGTAAGTTGGTTGAAGGAGAACCAACTTACTCCTAGGACTGCCTTTGGGAATCTGAAACAGGGTTATGTAAATCAACACTGGAAATGGAGAAACATTATTAGAAAATGGGAAGATTAAAGGATTTATTTTATAAGATGCAACCTAAGGTTGGAATTTACAGAAAAATCAATGCCTGCACATAAGGAGACTGTGGAATTGCACACTAAAAAGAGAAGGATATTGACAAGTAGAGGCATAGTTAGCTGAAGGAGGCAAGTTCCAAAGCACTGGAAAAATACGGGTGAATAATTTAAAATGTGAATTTGCAGAATGTCCCATTTGGGACCCTTTTAAAAAGCACTTGGAAAATATATAGTCAATCCTTTAATCACCTTCCTTCAAGAAGGTCTTGGGGTTTTTTGCTTTTTAAGCTACATGGGAATCTTGAAAAATAACTACAGAAGTATTAAGTCAAAAAGCCTTCCCTGATTGATATCAAAACTAGCAGCAATTCTTAATAAAATATACATTTTTACTTTTAAAGTGTTGCACCAAATACATTGCACATAAGATACACAAGACAATGAAGAAGGTCCAGTGTTTTTGCCATATTATTTAGCAACAGCAAAGTGTCAGATCTCAAAGGCTAAATTTATTATGGCATGTGTTTTCATAAAGTGGAGTTTGCTTCAACAGATATTTTAGCAATGTAGTTTCTTGTATCTAACAGAAAGAGCTAAGAAACAAAACACAGCACATTATTTCTCTGTACTGGAATTAGGAATGGGGGTGGGATTTCAATTCAGTTCCATTTAAAGCCAAAGTTATTTAATTTGCCCTTTCCAAAGCAATATGTTAGCTGTAGCACCACTATGTTTTCAGATTTGCACTGCTCTGAATTTTGCAGTACAGTTCTCCAGACAAGTAATGTGTACAGAAATACATATACTTAGTGCTTTTTTTCTTTAAAAAATGTTTAGGGGTACTCTCATTTCCCTACTCATATTGAAATCTTGCCCTTCATTGAAGCAAAACTTAGATTCACAAAATGTTTAGGGGTATGTGTAACCCCCAGAAAAAAGCATTGCATATACTACAACAAAGTGGGCACAAAAATGCAAAAATTACATTTAAATTTATTAGGGGAAATGGCTTTGCAAAAATGTGTATATTAGGCAAGATCCAGTACAAATATGTCTCCATTAAGAGTTGAATCTAAAATGCTGATGAGTTTTCATGGCTTTGGTTTTTTTAAATCACAAACTGATGTGGAAATGTGGAGAATTGAACTTAAGATTGGGAAAATGAGAAACTAAATTTGACAGATTTGCCCAACAATAACTGCAATACAGGAACTCTTCCCAGATGTATGAACCTCTAGTTGTAAGTTTGTTGGAAGGTCTCATTTCTGAAGAAGCTCACATCTCCTGCAAATCAACAACACATCTATATGTTTATATATTTAAATATCCAATTCTAATTATCCAAATTAAGAACACACATGAACTTTTAGGAAGTGTTATTTTTTCTATGCCTGTTGTCTTTGTCCATGGAGTTTTCTTGGCAGGGATACTGGAGTGGCTTGCCAGTTCCTTCTCCAGGTGGATCACGTTTGGTCCAAACTCTCCACTACGACCTGTCCATCTTGACCTGTCCATAGCTTCCCTGAGTAATTCAAGCCCCTTCGCCACGACAAGGCAGTGATCCATGAAGGGGTCTATGCCTGTTGTCTTTGTCCATGGAGTTTTCTTGGCAGGGATACTGGAGTGGCTTTTCTTGGCAGGGATACTGGAGTGGAGAAGATCAGTCTACATCCCAATCCCAAAGAAGGGCAGTGCCAAAGAATGCTCCAACTACCGCACAATTGCGCTCATTTCACACGCTAGCAAGGTTTTGCTAAAAATTCTACAAGGCAGGCTTAAGCAGTATGTGGACCGAGAACTCCCAGAAGTGCAAGCTGGATTTCGAAGGGGCAGAGGAACCAGAGACCAAATTGCAAACATGCGCTGGATTATGGAGAAAGCTAGAGAGTTCCAGAAAAACATTTACTTCTGCTTCATTGACTACACAAAAGCTTTTGACTGTGTCGACCACAGCAAACTATGGCAAGTTCTTAAAGAAATGGGAGTGCCTGATCACCTCATCCGTCTCCTGAGAAATCTCTATGTGGGACAAGAAGCTACAGTTAGAACTGGATATGGAGTAACTGATTGGTTCAAAATTGGGAAAGGAGTACGACAAGGCTGTATATTGTCTCCCTGCTTATTTAACTTATATGCAGAATTCATCATGCGAAAGGCTGGACTGGATGAAGCCCAAACCGGAATTAAGATTGCCGGAAGAAATATCAACAACCTCAGATATGCTGATGATACAACCTTGATGGCAGAAAGTGAGGAGGAATTAAAGAACCTTTTAATGAGGGTGAAAGAGGAGAGCGCAAAATATGGTCTGAAGCTCAACATCAAAAAAACTAAGATCATGGCCACTGGTCCCATCACCTCCTGGCAAATAGAAGGGGAAGAAATGGAGGCAGTGAGAGATTTCACTTTCTTGGGTTCCATGATCACTGCAGACGGTGACAGCACTCACGAAATTAGAAGACGCCTGCTTCTTGGGAGAAAAGCAATGACAAACCTAGACAGCATCTTAAAAAGCAAAGACATCACCTTGCCAACAAAGGTCCGTATAGTTAAAACTATGGTTTTCCCAGTAGTAATGTACGGAAGTGAGAGCTGGACCATAAAGAAGGCTGATCGCCGAAGAATTGATGCTTTTGAATTATGGTGCTGGAGGAGACTCTTGAGAGTCCCATGGACTGCAAGAAGATCAAACCTATCCATTCTTAAAGAAATCAGCCCTGAGTGCTCACTAGAAGGACAGATCCTGAAGTTGAGGCTCCAGTACTTTGGCCACCTCATGAGAAGAGAAGACTCCCTAGAAAAGACCCTGATGTTGGGAAAGATTGAGGGCACAAGGAGAAGGGGACGACAGAAGATGAGATGGTTGGACAGTGTTCTCGAAGCTACTAACATGAGTTTGGCCAAACTGCGAGAGGCAGTGAAGGATAGGCGTGCCTGGCGTGCTCTGGTCCATGGGGTCACGAAGAGTCGGACACGACTGAACGACTGAACAACAACAACAATTTTTTCTATATGAAAGTAGTAGTCAGGGCCAACCCTACCATTAAGCAAAGTGAGGTGAGCACCTCAGATAGAAGTCGCTGTTTCTCCTAGTAAAAGTAGCAAGTAATGGCTACCTCACAGCAGTTAATATCCTGCTTGTCCTTTTAACTGTTGTATCCTCTTATGTTCCTCCTGAGATGAACCCCTTCAGCAACAACATCTCCCAAGGCCAGCTCTTGGTTTGAGAAGGCCATTGGCAAGGTACCCATCTGAAGCCTCTCATAACTCAGTACTCTTCAATGTCATGGGCTTACCTGGGGCAACTAGCAGATGACTATCAGCCACTATTTAAAGTTCCCAGAAATCTTTGGCATGATTGTAATTGGGTGGTCCAGGGCATTGTGGGAAATTTCAAATGGGAACTCATAGTTCCCTAGTGTGGAGGTCCCAGTGTACCAGGAGACTCTGCCAGGGAGCTGGGACCCCATCAGTAGCCTAAGTGCACTGGGGGTGGGGCTGGTCAAATCCACCCTATACATTTAAAGCACATAGCTTCCCCCCAAAGAATCCTGGGAAGGGTGCTCAGACCTGTGGCTCTGCAAAGAGTAAACTCCGGTTCCCAGGATCCTTTGGGGAAAGCAATGCATGTTGGATGTGCTTTAAACATCTGGTGTGGATGTGACCCATGTCTGCTTGCATTTCCTACTGTTGAAGCAAGCAGGACTCTTTTTCCATATTGCAGGCAGGAGAAAAGGGTGAGGAGGGGGACCAGAACAGGACTTCAAGCTTCTTCTTCTTCTTCTTCTTCTTCTTCTTCTTCTTCTTCTTCTTCTTCTGGCAGCAGAGTTGTTATAAATATATTGCGGGTTTCAGCTTGGCAGTTCTAACTGCAGACAGTAGAAATGTGTCTGGTGAATATATGTTAACAAACATCTCTGTGATCTTTCAGGCTTATCCTGACCGCCACAGCAGCAGGACCCTTTCCCATTCAACTTGGCTACTTAGTCATTCAGCTGCAGGGCCCCATGTGAGACATTAGTATGCCTTTGCCCCACACAGGCACCGATAATTCAACAGAACTACTGAGTGGGGTTTTGTACATAGGCAGGCTTCTTAACACTGGCCTGCATCAGGCCATATCCAGGCCAAGGGAAGAGAGGAAGGGTAGATTTTGGAGGCTAGCCTGTCCTTCAGGAAACAATCAACAGTTAATTCAGTGTGGTTAAATGCAACAGACTTTGCATGCAGACTTTGCCCCAGTTTCATGAGAACTAATGCTACAGCAGTAAGAAGTGCCTCTTCTTGTGGCATATTGGTCTTCCTTGCTTGCTGCACCAGGAAGTCTCTACATCAGCTCTCAGGCACCGTGCCTTCAGTTTCTGTTCTATATTTCCGAGCACGATTCAAAGTGTTGGTGCTGACCTTTAAAGCCCTAACCGGCCTCGGTCCTGTATACCTGAAGGAGCGTCTCCACCCCCACCGTTCAGCCCGGACACTGAGATCCAGCGCCGAGGGCTTTCTGGTGGTTCCCTCACTGTGAGAAGCAAAGCGACAGGGAACCAGGCAGAGGGCCTTCTCGGTAGTGGCGCCCGCCCTGTGGAACGCCCTCCCAGCAGAGGTAAAAATATAAACAACTATCTGACTTTCAGAAAATACCTCAAGGCAGCCCTATTTAGGGAAGTTTTTAACTTGTGATATTTTAATGTATTTTAATGTCTGTTGGAGGCCGCCCAGAGTGGCTGGGGAGACCCGGCCAGATGGGCGGGGTACAAATAAAAAATTATTATTATTATTATTATTATTATTATTATTATTGCAAGCCGTGGTCTGCTTCATGTTCTTTATGACTCCAGATGCCTTTTGAATTGAGGTTCTTGTTGATGATGCATCCTCTATGTAGGTTCCTCTTCAATTTTTTCCACTTCCCAAATGACTTTCGATGCAACTTCAGAAGGAGCTGCAAAAGGCTGGCTCCTGTGTCATTCGGGTCATGTCAGAACAAGCCCTAGGAGAGAATGCCTGTTAAAAGCTTCCTGTTAATTCTGAAAGGGATGGGAATTTATTCAAAGAGCTTCCTGTTCACTGGACACACAAGACCAGTTCTGAAAAATATTAATTTTGCAAGTTACTGCAGTGGTGATAAAAAAAAATGACACCACCGCTGTGTTATTCATTTCATGCAAAACAACTTATTTGTGGCTGTGAAAGAACACACCATTTGAAAAACTCCTTCGATATATAGCTCTTTTCTACTCCTGCCCCCTTAATTCTGCTCAAGTTGTTCTGCTTCCTATCTGATAAGATTTTCCGGCTCCTTTCTTTTCCAAGTGCTTTTTAAAAAGAAACCTTCACTCACAATCCCAAATTGGACCCAACTGCCCCAGGCAATTAAATTCCGGGACCTCAGGCTGAGTGTTGGTATTTTAGCTGGTTGATTAATAGCATCCCCATTTAAATGGTCACGGCTAGCCTTTGAAGCCATTAACACCCCATTAAGATGAATGGGGCAAACCATGTGCCTTTTGTTTCAGGCTCCTTGAGTGGGACAAGGCACAAAGCCCCAGTTTAATGATTTACAGGGAGGAGTTTCAACTCCAGTGAAGAAAAATACAGAGGGAAACTTGAATATTCAACAATGCTAAATATTTATATTGTTTTGTTCCATTTGGAGTGGTTTTGTATATTTAATAATTGTAACGATTTTCTCTGTTTTTAGAATTGTATTTTCTGTTGCTGCAACCCACCCTGGGATCTTATGGTGAATGGAGAGTAAGACATTTTATACTCAAACAACAAAGTAAAAATAGCCTGTTGCCCTTACAACACCTGGAGAGTCAGTGTTCCCTTAAAATTTAAGGGTAATGATCAGGTAATTACACTAACACAGTTTAGCAAACTGTCTGATTCATTGTCCCATGCATTTCAGGGGAAACTGTGCCAGGGGAAGGAAAACACAAGTCAATCTAAAGACAGTTTGCAGCATTCTGATGCAAATAATTGTCTGTGTGAAATTCCCATCTAGCATCTTCGCTGAGCAAAATAAGTAAAAGCAGTAGTTAGCTTTTTCTACAGGGAAAACAGCACAGTGGATTTCTGTGCCTGCTGGTGCTCTCATATATTTTTGTTTACAGTTATAATAATCTTGTCCCTGCATGCATCTCCCTCCTAACAGGCCAGTAATGATGCGATGAAATTCTAGCTGAAATTAAATGGCTTGGGTCTTTATCGGGAGTCACTGGAAATGAAATATGGATGCTGTTCCAAGAAATTGACTCCTATCTGAAATACCTTCCCATTTGAGGTGGAAGGTGTGCTACCAGGCATCCTCTTTTACAGAGATGTGGTCACTATTTCCATATTTTCCATCACCACCACCATCCTGTCGAAACACAGAAAAGTAAAGGAATGGAATGGAAAGATTTCCAACAAGAGCCGAGAGACAGAGGAAATTACTTACCACTGCCGTAACCCGTGCAATGAGGTAAAGTGTACAAGACTAAGCATATGATTATGTGGATGATTTGTATATTTGATTGTTTGTTGATATATTTATTTATTAAAAGCATTTTTACCCCTTAGAAATTCTCAAAGAGGTAAGCAGACTACAATAAAATGTGCTACAAACAACTACCAGCCTTATACTAGGTGTTGCTCAATAATTCAAAGAGATTTTTAAGAATCAGCATAGTTTTGAAAGGCCGAATCCACCATCTTGATTCAAACTGGTATCCAAACATAGACGAAAACCTTCACATTGGTCTTGGGAACCACCATGCAAAATTTGGTTATGATTTTAAGAGGTATCAAAGTGCATCGTGGAGAAGCAACTTTCCGTAGGTAAAAATGTAAAGCAACAATATAAAATCCATGTGGGTTAAGCATTTAGCTTTGTTTGAATATACCCGTTGTTTTGCTTCTGAAACAAGCATGGCATACCACTGCATAAAAAACATTTCCACGTATCATAGTTTTATCTAGGACCTAGGACTTTCCATCCATTAATTACTTGACACCGCTATACAGCCTTACCTTTTGCCTATTTTTTAAAATATGCCACCAAAAGCTCTTCCAACAGTTCAGAATTTCAGGTCTGCAAGGATTCTGATGTAATACCTTCCTGCTGCCTTTATATTTGGCTCAAGATGATGTTAACCCAACCCCCCAATTACTGTGCCTCCAGATTCAGAGGCAGCAACGCTTCTGAATACTAGTTGCCGGAATAGCAGGAGGCGACCGTTCTCTTGTGCTCAGATCCTGCTTGCCGGTTTCCCAAAGGCATCTTGTTGGCCACTGTGAGAACAGTGTGCTGTACTGGATGGGTCATTGGCCTGATCCAGCAGGCTCTTCTTATGTTCCATTTTTGTTCTGACATTTCCATTTTCCTTTCATTATGAAGCCACAAGGAATCCATCAAGAGACATGTTGCCCCGCCAGTTCCAAATTTCAAATCTGCAAGAATTTTAACATCATTACTTTCCAATGCTTCTATATTTGAATAAGATAGTGCTAACTGTGAACGCCTTCCATTACTTTTTTTCTTTTCAGACATTTCCTCTTATTTTTTTTTCAGTGTGAAGCATCGGGGAATCAATATTTCCCCACAAGGTTTTATGCAAAATGCATAACGTTAAGGAGCCATCTGAATTATCACCGCATATGGTCCGAGGCCTAGGCATTACTTGGTACCAGAAACCTCATGTTGATTATCAAATAGGAATGCTCCGCTGCCTCACCACATGGGTAGTAGAGATGGGCTAAAACTGGCAGAAGTTATCTCTTCCCTCCTAGTTTAACTGAATCAGACAGGGCAATTTTTGTTGGAAGAGTCTGTTGGCAATCAATATGTCTCGGCTTGCTTCTCTATGCCTTGCTGAGAGCGGGAGAGAGAGCTGTTGGAAAAGAATCAAGACGTGAAACTTCTTCAGCTCTAGTTTAAAGCTTATGAAAGCAAATGATCTCCAGGGCACTAATCCTTTCACCTTGGTAAACATGCAATGAATTTAAATGAACACAAAACAGAGAGGCTCCTCTTTCCCTCCTGTTCAAGCATCCCTCATACCTTAAAGGCTTCAGACAATATATATGCCTAGCAGGACTTTCTGCTAGGGATGCCCTATACAACCCAAGAGGAAGGGGATTGTGAAAGCAAGATTCCCTTCGAGGCAACTGAATGTATTAAGAACCTTGGCTTTCCTCCTTTTACTCTTGGAATATGTTTTCTTTGGCAAGGGAGCCTTACTAAATACAATGAAAACAAAATAAAAAAAAAAAAAATTCCTTCCAGTAGCACCTTAGAGACCAACTAAGTTTGTTCTTGGTATGAGCTTTCGTGTGCATGCACACTTCTTCAGATACACTGAAACAGAAGTCACCAGACCCTGATATATAGTGAGAGGGTGGGGAGGGGTATTACTCAGAGGGGTGGTGGAAATGGGTGAAAGGTTGATAGGTGTGGTAAACCTGTTGACGACTGTTAACGGCTGCAATTAGTCTTACAGGAAAAAGCAAGGGGTGAGAAGGTTAAAAAAGCTTTGTCATGTATAATGAGATAAGAATCCAATGTCTTTGTTCAGACCAGGTCTCTCCATGGTTTTAAGCTTGGTAATGAGTTGCAATTCAGCAACTTCTCTTTCCAGTCTATTTCTTTAACTAAATACAATGAGATTGTGTGGATCCTGAATGTGATTTTATTCTGTGATTCTTTTCTGACAGAGTAATATAGCAGAGCATAAGTATTAAAAATACATACTGTGAAGAGATATTAATTTCAGCATTTAGTTAGATGCTGGGCAGGATTTTTCATTCTTGCTGTTTTTTGTTTTTAATGTCGTCCCCACTGATTGGGAGTAAGCCCCATTGAACTCAATAGGACTTACCTGTGAGTAGACATATATGGGCTTGTGCTGGAAATCACGCTTGATGTTTTTATTTGGATAGTTGGATTGGGTGCGTTCTGTGCTGCTCTTTTCATTTTTTATGATATTGATTGTGAGCCACCTTGAGAGAGTGCCAAACATGACTTTATAGTCCTGAAATAAATAAATAAGAGGACATACAGAGTATTTTTTTTTAAAACTCAATACAATAGTCTGCTTTGCATTGGCACCAACTGAAACATGGCACAAGAGAGTTCAATTCTGAAGCACAAAGCATAGATGACAAAATGTGTGCTAGCTTTAAAGGGAACTAATCAAATTTACAGAGAACAGGACTATCAGCGGCTACCAGCCATGATACCTAAATGGAACTTCCAGAATCAAAATACAAACTGAACATGAAATTTGAGGGACAAACAAGAGGGAAGGACTGTTCCCTTTCCCTGACCATCCCTGAGGCATCTTGCAGACACTGAACAGGACACTGAACTAAAACAGAGCTGGAGAACCTGTGGCCCTCCCAATGCTGTTGGACTACAACCCCCCTCATCAGTGACCATTGACAATCCATTGATTAGAGGGCCACTTGGTCTGATCTTTTTTTATCTGAAAATTTATAAACTGCATTTTTCTTAAAATATATCAAAGCATCTTACAGCATATAAAATGCAGCAAAGCACTCTGCCAATATCTCAAAAACATAATAAATAAATAATACATCAGTATACAATTTTTGGTTAACGGGGGGGGAGGGAATCATATTGTGAAGGCCTCCCAAAAGAGTACAATTTTCAGAAGACGTTTGAAAGAAGGAAGGGACACAGTTTCTGCCGAACCTCCACAGACTCATCCAGGGTGTGGGGAGGTGCCCCTCTTACCCTGCCCTTGTGTATGCCCATGAGAGCAAGAACAAAACAGAGCTATAATAAATTTGTAGCACAATTACATATTGCACCTTACAAATTGTCCCAGGTTTATGGAACTAACACTGAAATGGGACCTACTGCAGTGCTATTTTTCTAGAAAAGGAGATACTAGAACTTACCATGAGCGCCTTCCTTGTTCTCTTATAATGGCAATGGCACCCACCTGAGAGATGTCAGAACTGAGTTCCAGTGAGTTCCAGCTGAAACGAAGCCCTGGGACCAAGGAAGAGCTTGTCATGAACTGCCAAGGAAATTGGCTTCTAGAACACAGCATTGGTACCACATCTAGTAGGATTTGAAAGGTTTTTCTTATTTTCTTACTTGTTTATTCAAGTATTTATAATCCACTTTCATAGAAGTGTAACAAGGTGATACACAGCATACAAGATTATAATGAAATCAGTAAAAGCATCAGTAAATGCTAGTAGGTAAAAAAAAAGAATCACACTGCAAATACCTGTCTAAACCATTCTGTTTTCAGAAGGTATCGATAGGAAGGCAGAGATGACTCCTTCTGAAACTCTTCTGGGAGTTCTACAGAGAGGGCCCACCCTATTAAAGGCTTTGTCCCTCGTGAAGGCCAACCAAACCTCAGAGGTGTGGAAAACCACCAGATATGCCCCATCAGAGGATCTCAGTGATCGAGGTGGAACATCAAGGGATCAGATGCTCCTTAAGATACTTTGAGCCCAATATCTTTTGGGTTTTGGAAATTCACATAAGAACCTTAAACCTGGCCTGGGAGCAAATCGGCAGCCAGTGTCTTAAAGTCTACTTGCTTTTAGTGCTCTTCGTTAAAGTGATATAACTTTATCAACCGGATCTTTCCTAGAATAATGCTTTTGGCAGGGGAGGCTTTGAATTGTATGAACACCGTTGCATTTCTTTTTCTTTTCTTGCCTATTGTTGTAGGCAGCCAATAGATTGAGGTGATGCTGGCAATTCCGACGAAAGCTTTCATCTCTGCAAATCTAATACTGGGTCAAAATAAGGAGAGTTTTCTTTATGCTCCAGACAGCAGCTCAAAAATGGTATTTGATTTAGGTTTCCAAAGGTTAGAAGTGAGACAAGCATGCAATAAACATTTTGCAAAAGCTCAAATCAAGCATGCTACCCTTGAACTGCAACAATGTTAGAACTCCTTCCTATGCGAGGGTCAGTCTGTGAACTTGTTTACCAAACATTTTTTCCCATGAACTGCAAATCTCATTCGATGTACATGTCCTAAGAGTGGAAAGGAAGATGCTATGAAACTGAGGCTATGAACTGAACTAAGTTCAGATGAGAGATATACAGCTGGAACCAGACTTTGAGAGAAACTGACAAGCATCCCTGTGTCAGCAAAAATTGCATCATCATCATCATCATCACCATTACTATTATTATTATTATTATGCCACCCATCTGGGCAGCTCCCAACAAAAAAATAGTAAAAGCACAATGCATGGATCTGGCCAGCAGAAAAATCCTCATTTAAATTACTCTTTTTTTCCCAGGCTAGTGACAGTTAGCCATTCTAAAGAAAAATATCAATTGGTATATTGGCTAATAGGAACCTACACTTATTTCACATATGCAGGTACATGAATGTATACAATGTGACCTTCCAGTCTGCCCTTTATTTATCATCCTATATATTACACTTTTATCCCTCTTTCCTCCAAAAATCCCAAGGCAGCATACAAGCTCCTACTCAGCTCATTTTATTCTCACAACAACCCTGTGTTTGGGTAGAGAGATGGTGAGTGGCTCAAAGTCACTCAGAGAGCTTTGTGGCTGAATGAGGATTTGAGCCTGGGTTTTCCCAGTCGTAGCTGGACATTCTAGCCATGCTAACTGTCTGTGTGAGTATCCCCAGATCTGTGTGGTATCAGAGGGCGTGAAATTTTCCCCCTATACAGAACAGCTCAAAATGCCAAAGTGCCTTGTGTTGACCAGGTACCCTCCAGATGTTTTGGACTATATGACCATGCTGGCTTGAGCGGATAGGAGCTGTCATCTAAAACATCTGGAAGACACCAGTTTTGGAAAGTTTAGATCAAAGAATTCTGTGTACCTTCAATCAGATGGTGATCTTCTGATTGATTACTTCCTACTTTTTCCACCCCTCACCTTCACATCACATTTTAAACTTAATATTTTACAGACCTAGGTGCTTCTCTTTAAATAATCAAGTATAATTTCCTAGTCTCGTATGAGCAACAACTCTAAGCAAAAGATGGCTTCACTGGAAGTCTGGAAATGGAGGGTGACTACAAAATGTTTTTTGCAGCTTGTTATATTTCAGACATGGAGCAAGCTAACTAAACCCTAGCCTACAACAGAAATTACGTGGATCAGCAGAATGGAAACACTTTCATGTTGAAACTCTCCAAGGTTCACGGGTTCCAGCAATGGATCCTCCAGTGCTCATGTAAAAATAGGACAAGCCAGGTTTTTCCATAGTTAGGAAGTCCCAGTTCTGGTATCTAACGGCAGATGTCGTGTTTCATGTAAAGGGACCATCAAAATCTATTTTTACTAAGCTGGAATGCAATTCTATGCAGGTTTAGTTCAATAGGGCTAAATCCCCAGTAAGTGTATTTAGAATCGCAGCCCAAATATAGGAGAGAGGTTAGCAAACAACAGCCATAATCATAAAAGTTAGAGTTTAAAAAAAGTAGAATAATTGTATTTTCCTTTTCTTGTCTCCAGCAGACAAAAAAGGAAAATGAACCAGAAATGTATCCCTGTTACATTGCTCCTGCTGAGTGCTAATAGGTCTTGGAATGAAATTGTTTTATTAATTTGATTAAGTTGAAGGAATATCTAGGGTCTCCCATGAATAATTCAGATTCTCATCATATCCTCGGAAGTCATATGTAAAACATTGTTATACCTCAATGGTCCCTTACAGTCTAACCTACATTTAATTTTCAATAATGTTGATTTATAGTTTTATAAAGGCAAATAATAAATATAATAAATTGCCCCCATATTTCTTGATCCCAAGCTCTATAAAATAACCCCTGTAGTTTTACATTTCCAGTGTGAAATATTAAATACATAAATCAAAACAAGATTATTTTTCATCTGGAGGTGGAGACCAGTTGCAGAGAAATGACAAATTCATTTTTGTTAAAATGAATGTTTTAAGGCAAGTTCTCCATAGAGTGTCTACCAACTCTAAAAATGAAACAAGCGATGTTGGATTTTTATTTATTTATTTTTTAGAAAAACTAATAGCCTGCATTTGTTGGGTTCTCTATGAGACATATTTGTGTTCATGTAATACAATAGGATGATTCCCCATCTTTTAAGGCATAAAAATACTGGTACATGTATCCAATTCATTTTATAATCCCTTATTATTAGGAGTGGGGCATTTTATCTCTTTTTTTACTCTCACGCTTAGCAATGATGTCTCTGTAGCCTGGCACCAGACTGGCATATTAGTTACCTGAATGCTGTTGTTTAGGTTTTCCTTTTCCGGCCTTAATAATGGTGCACTAACCAGAAGAACATTATAACATGATATTTCCAAGAGAGGTTGAGCGTCTAATTTTACAAGCAGATCCATTTATAGTTACACACACAACATCTCAGCCAGAACAAGAAATACTGTTTTGCATCCTTGATTAAAAAGAGTAAAACTAATTATAAGGATTCATTATAACATTTAAATACCTTTCAGCTCTCGGAGCGCTTAAAATTTTCTGTCACCAAAAGCTTTCTGGTGGAATGATGAAGCCTGAATGCAAAAGGCTTTGAAAGCCCATGAGTGAATGAAAGAGTGAATAGATTGAGCTAAACTAATGGGCTAGGGAGTCTCGGGATAGCTGCACCCACCTAAACATCCTGATATTGGAAATCTGAACTCAGTCCATCCATTGAATTAATCTCTCTGAGGCTTTGTTTCAAAGCCAGTGAAGATTAAATTTTGACAGCTAGTATGAAAGAATTCTGCCCATTATCCTGGACATTCACATGCTCTTTGGTGAACTACTCACATGATCACAGCCATGGCATTAGAGACATCCAATACTGATGTATTGAGCACTTGTGAACAGGAATGGATAGTCTTTCAATTCAGGCTCATGCTGCTACAGCACTAGCTTTCAATTAAGAAAATGACTTTTCGGGAAGGTGGGGGTGACTCTTTGAGATTGCAATCTTGTACACAGTTACATGGGAACAAGCCCCATTGGACTCAGTGGCATTTACTTCTGACTCTTCTTTGGTGATCATTCGTAGCCGAGTAAGATTGTCTTCCATGAAAACAGTCTTAACAGTAGACCTGTCTAGGGTTGCACTGTAAATTTCTCAACCTAACAAAAATGTAAAGCACAGAGCCTGCATGCTATTTTGGAAATTTCTGGGGAGACAATAAACTTTTTTTTCTTTGTGCGTAAGTGCAAGAGAACAAATCATATTATTATCCATCCGGAAGGGAAAGAGGTGTGAAGAAATATCAAGATACCGTTTCTGCTGTAAGCAAATAGGATACCAAAAGCTGTTGTCACAAGATACCACATCATACTAGCAGAGACAGCTGGGGCCGTCATTAGCCGTAACAGGAACTCTAGGGAAAATCCATATATTTAACAGAGTTAAATGGGCTACTGTCTTAAATCCGACACCTTTTGAATTTTGTTAGATAGCTACAACATCTGGATAATTATGCATGGATGTTGAGCATGTGGCCACCAGTATCCTTTTATTTTAGCTTGGAAGTAGAAAAACTTGAAGACAACATTAGCCTGTTGATCAAGTGTGCAGTCTTGGCAGTGAAAAGGCTGCAGCACAACATTGCAGAAGTGCTGCCTAATAACAACCCATTTCTGAGGGCCAAGAAGGTGAAGATGGAGTCTCCCAAAAGCATGACAGAGACTGGTGGAGGCTGGTAGCTGGTCACTTTCCCCCAATCCAAGCCAGTGCAAAGGGGATTGTGGCCTAAATGTGTTTTCAGGCCCTCTGGAGGTTGATTTGGAAAAGTAGTCTCTGATCCACAAAGCATGAACCAAAACTAAACCTAGAATGACAAATTAACAGGTGGGGTGAACCTATGGCCCTCTTGATGTGGCCCCAAACAATAACACAAAGATATCTACCCTGGATGTTGTTTTTCTTTCTTTTTGGATTATAGGAACAGGATTTTTGGATTTATTCATTACTATATTTATATCCCACCTTTCCTCCAAAGAAAGTTAAACATTCAGAAAATAAGAGATAAATATCAGAAAATAACTTTGATCTTTGGGGAAACCATCCTCTCTCTACAGTTGCTCATTCCAATCTTAGGTAGTTGTCTAAGGATTGTCATTTTTCTTTAAAGCAAACAGTGGCAGGTTCCTTCTTGTATTTAGTCAATGCGATAGCAGCATAAGACAATGAGCTGCTATGTTTAGAAACATAGGGACCTGCCTTATACTGGTCTTTCTAGCTGCATTTTGTCTCTTCTGGCTGCCAGTGGCTCTCTAGGCTTTTCTCTAGAGGAACATCGCCAGACCTACCTGGAGATGCCGGGGATTGAACCTGGAAACTTCCACAGTATATGCAAAGCAGATGCTCTACCATGAGCTATGGCCCTTTGCCTTTAGTTTCTTTTCCCTGGGCTATTTTGGGGGCACCCTCAATCTTGACGCTAAATCACCGGCACTTATCTTGCAGTATAAATTTATTGCAGGCAATTTATCGAAGAGAAACAAGACTTGAAGAATGTTTTCAGCTGAAACTGAAACCACAGATTGAGCTGCCACTCACCTTGTGTGCAGTATAAACTAAGAAGACATCTCCCTATACCTGTGGATAGACAAGCCATGCTGGTCCTCTATTCAAATGTCATGAAGGTGAGAACAGTGTCAGGACTATGACTAGATATGCTGCCACATCATTCAAATTGCAATGGCCATGAAAGTTGTCTCATGCTACATCATAATGCCTGCTCCTCTTTACAGATTCCTCTAAAGATCTGTCTCAGCTAGAAGCAGGACATGCTCAGACAGATATAGCCTAATGATATTTTACCTTTCGTCTGGGACATCATCTAGATCATTTGACAAAGAAATAGTTGGAATATTTTTGCTTCAGCTTTTTCTTTTTTTACTCGGGTGCTACAAAGGCAGATTATGATGCATAAGTGACAGCTTGCTGCTTTACATATAAGCCTATAGCATTGGGCCTACATGACAATGTACCTTGCATAATGGTTAACCAGTGATATCTCAAGAGTGGACTCTATGGGACTGTAGTGCCAATCAAATTGGCAACTTGAGTCCATTGGCACTGCAGTCACATAGACCACTCCGAATGTTTCCTCAAATTAGCTATTGGACTCATTCCATTTTGGGGGGGGAAAGTGTAATAAACAAAATAATTGATCGTCAAATCAACAGCTATACAACACTGACCTCAAAACAAGTCTCTGTTGAATATTTTATGAAGATGCTTAATGAATACTGCAAATGTTTATAATGCATGCATATATTACATTAAATTCAACATCTGGTCCTTCATCGAGTGTTTTCAGCAGCCTTAAGTAATTTCCCTTTTCTCTGGACTTTTTAAAGAAGACTTTCAACAGATATCTTTTGCTGACTTTAGGAAATAGCAGAACAGTAGAAAATGGAAAATGGGATCTTTCTCTTTCTGCTCCATAGATATCCTTACCAGCTGTTTGGGCATTAGCCCCATCACACAATGTGTTTATCTTTCCCAGCCTTATGTTTGAATTGCTTTCCTTTTACACAAGACTCTTATACCAAACTTCAAAGTAGCTTCCCCTCCATATGATCTTCTTCCCCTTCCCCCTCTCTTTACAGCTGCATCTAACTAGATTCAAAGATATTGGGTTTCTACCAAGACACATGGTTAACATTTGAGAGCCAGTGCTCTGCCGTCATTTAGAAAACTGCTTTTAGAAGCAAGAAAGGAAACTATTTGAAGACAAGAAACTGGAAGAAGACGGTACTAAATACAGCTTAGCAATGTCATATTTAAATGCCATAAATTTGCTTGCCAGAACTGGGGATTTACAATGATGTAGGGAAGTTGCCTTGTTAAAAGGTTAGACCCACAAGAGAGGATATTTCAGAAAACATGGAAAAATAACAGCAATCAAGAATTGGCCAAGAATGAAGTAAATGCAGGCTGGCTGAAATAGTGTTTATCTACATGGATATTCTTAGCAAAGCAAACTAGGCACCCTTGATAAACTGATAGATTGATTATTTATTATAATTTATTAGAACTTACTTTTGCATTTATTATTTGTACACCATCAAATGGTCCCGGGTTGCAGCAGTGATGCTGGGGGTCACTTCTCATGGCCTGGCACATGGATGGATCCAACCACACAGGCTCTTTCTGCATAATCACCTCTTACCCACAGACGGGCGATGACCAGATGATAAGGTCCCACAACCCTGTGATGGCAGGTATGGAAACATTACAGCAGCACCATGCAATGAACCCATGGAAGACACCATCTCCTACATTGTTGCTTAAGAAAACAGTTCTGTTCACCACATCAACTGGGGAGCAGGGGGTAAGAACAAGGATAGCAGCTGCTTAAGATCACTCCATTAGAAGCTGTAAATCAAATGTTGATCATTTATCTGGACAACTGGAAGTGAAAAACTGAATCCACACATCATTTCTATTTGTCTATAAAAAAAAAGGTAAATGACTCCGGACAGTTAAGTCCAGTCAAAGGCAACTATGGGGTTGCAGCGCTCATCTCACTTTCAGGCCGAGGGAGCCAGCTTTTGTCCACAGACAGCTTTCCGGGTCCTGTGGCCAGCATGATTAAACTGCTTCTGGTGCAACGGATCACCATGACAGAAACCAGAGTGCACAGAAACGCCGTTTGCCTTCCTGCTGCAGCGGTACCTATTTATCTACTTGCACTGGCGTGATTTCAAACTGCTAGGTTGGCAGGAGCTGGGACAGAGCAACGGGAGCTCACCCTGTTGTGGGGATTCAAACTGCCAACCTTCTAATCAGCAAGCCCAAGAGACCCAGTGGTTTAGACCACAACGCCACCCACGTCCTTACTAGTCTATATTTGCAGAGCAGGAGGATAGGAGTACCAGATGGAACAACTCCAGAAGGTGTAAGCCTGCCCAGGTGGGAAGGATGCCAAAGGAGGTCACTTTACAGGCCTTTTCTTTCAGATAATATGCATTGTGTGTGTGTGTTTTCCCCATAGCCCATATTTTCTGAGTAAGGTTAACCTTCTTCTAAAGTGACAGGGATCAAATAACTCAACAAAAAAAGCTTCCCAATCACTTAACTCAACAAGGAAAACTTCCAAATTCCTGTTTCAGCCGGTAATGTCAATTAGCTTTCATTAATCAGTAACAACCAATCCTCATATACCAATATACAGCCAATTGCTCATGTTAAACTTCAAAGCAATAGCTATAAATCCTGAACAACGTGACATTTGACACAAATGAAGCTTCAAGCAGGTTCTGTTCAAGCAACTAAGTGGCAGAAAGGAGACATTTAATTCTGATTGTATGGAATTTGGTCTACATAGGAAGTTTATACATCTCACTGCATGGAACCGTGATTCTTCACCAGAGGGTGGCAAACCATGAAGATTTATTTTAGCATGGGAGGGAGAGGCATTCTATATGTTGCACCACATGTAGGGCATTTGAATCCATATATCTTTCTGGAATGAGGACCAGCATGAAAGCATGCATAGTGAGGTGGACTTAGATTGTTTGCTTAAGTCTACAGAATGGGAAGTCCAAAGGAGGTGTGATACTTGAATAAGAGGTCTTTAGAATCCATGTCAAAATAAATGGGAGTGAAGTACTCAGAAGGCCTTCCTGCAGTTAGTGGTAGTGTGGGTGAGGTTGAATAAACTTAAACCAGAAAAGATGGAGGGGATAATGAAGGGGAGTTTATGGATTCACTGGTTGGAGATATGCCTTTCCTGGATAGGGAAGGGCCAGATTGGGAGGTTACTATTTGAGCTGGCATCATTCATGGATGGTCAGCTTTGCCTGATTTGATGGTTCTGCCTACTGCTGAAGACTTGGGCACCGTCACTCATTGTATGGTGACAGAGTAGAGACAATTAAAATGTGTTCTACTGGCATTGTAGATGGTTTGGACGCTATAGATGGTTTGGCTACTGCAGCTGGGTTGAATGATCCACTCTGGCAGTCACTCTGTTCCCAGGCCCAGTTCAAAGTGCCAGTTTTTACCTTTGTTGTTTTTATTACCCCAGAGAACATTTTCTTCTGGTGAGGAACTTCTTCAAAATTCCACCTCATTAACCACCAGGAGCAGGGCCATTTCTGTAGTGGCCTCAATGTTATGGAACTCCTTTATGAGGCTGCTAGAACATCTTCCTCCCTACTTTGGGAGTTCCCCTATTCTTTTAACCTTAGCCAGTTTAAATCTGGACTCACCTATGGGGTCATTATGGTCTTGGGAAAATCATTACCATTCTGTCTCAGCTTCTTGTTCATGCAATAATAAATATTATGACGATGAAAAACCTAACTCACAAGGTTGTCACATTCAGCAAAAGGTTTTCAGGACATCCTGCACATTAAAAGTATTTTTTAAAGGAAAAACAGCAATGATACCATGAGTCAGATGTCATCAAAGCACTATTCAATGAAAAAAACAGCAAAGCAGAAGCAGTCAACTCATCACCCAAGGTGAAATAATTGGGACCACACTTTAAAAAAAACACAACTAGGATGAGCCATGCCTTTAGTCAGACAACAATGCCATTTATGAATCTTTGTAGCACAGCATGGACCATTTAGTTCACCAAGGGTGGCTCACACCCACTGTGACAGATGCCTAAGCCTTGTACAACTGGAGCTCATCAGGCTCTAAGAGAAATGAATAAACAAGGCCATAAAGGTTTTAAAAGCTCAAAGTTGCTATCTTGTTAGTACAGGAAATCTTGAGTCATTATGAATCTCTCAGCAAAGGCTGCTACCAACTCTGCAATGAAGCTATAAATGTATTGTGACCCTTGGAAGGAGACCATCCTGAAACAACATGCATTTGTCCACTTGGTAGTAGTGGAGATCTTGGGTTATATTAGATGGTGTATTCCTTCAAAATGGGGTAAGCAATTGCTGCCATTGGCAGGGGTGGGTGTGGGCTCCTGCTTATTCTGCTGAGTGTTGCCCTAGACTTCTGCACTGACAGCACAACAGCTTCGTAATATGCAAACCAACCAACTGGAAGATCTACAACTTAGTCTCTCCCAACATACATTATGCCATCAATCATTATGACATGGGACGTGGGTGGTGCTGTGGTCTGAACCACTGAGCCTCTTGGGCTTGCTGATCGGAAGGTTGGCGGTTCCCATGACAGGGTGAGCCCCCGTTGATCCGTCCCAGCTCCTGCCAACCTAGCAGTTCGAAAGCATGCCAGTGCAAGTAGATAAATAGGTACTGCTGCGGCGGGAAGGTAAATGGCGTTTCCATGCGCTCTGGCACTCATCACAGTCCTCCATGCGCCAGTAGCAGTTTAGTCATGCTAGCCACATGACCTGGAAAGCTGTCTGTGGACAAACGCTGGCTCCCTCGGCCTGAAAGCGAGATGAGCGCCGCAACCCCATAGTCACCTTTGACTGGACTTAACTGTCCAGGGGTCGCTTGCCTTTACCTTTTACCTATGCCATCAATTTTTCCATAAGCCCTGTAAGGCAAAACAGTATAATTATTGCCATATTACAGATGAGACAGCCAAGGCTGAGAATATATGGACTTGGTTAAAGCCCAGCTAAGGAGATCTAGGGAGAGATTTGAAGTTGGACTTTCTGGCTCACAGCTCACACAAGGTTCTACTCAGAACCCATCTGCACCATACATTTAAAGCAGTATAATACCACTTTAAAGAGTCATGGCTTCCCCAAAGAAACCTGGGGGCTGTATTTTTTTTGTCCTTTGGTGCTGAGAGTCATTAAGAGACCCATATCCCCCTCACAGTTACAATTTCCAGAGTTCTCTGATGATTGACAGTTAAATCACTCTTTGAACTGTAGCTCTGTGGGTGGAATATGACTCTCAGCACCCTTAGCAAACTCCAGTTCCCATGATACTTTGGTGACAGCCATGGCTGTTTAAAGTGGTCTGATACCGGCTCCCAGTACGTTTCCAAGCACAATTCAAAGTGTTGGTGCTGACCTTTAAAGCCCTAAACGGCCTCGGTCCTGTATACCTGAAGGAGTGTCTCCACCCCCCACCGTTCAGCCCGGACACTGAGATCCAGCACCGAGGGCCTTCTGGTGGTTCCCTCACTGCAAGAAGCAAAGCTACAGGGAACCAGGCAGAGGGCCTTCTCGGTAGTGGCGCCCGCCCTGTGGAATACTCTCCCATCAGAGGTCAGAGCGATAAACAACTATCTGACATTCAGAAAATACCTCAAGGCAGCCCTATTTAGGGAAGTTTTTAATTTGTGTTATTTTAATGTATTTTGGTGTCTGTTGGAGGCCGCCCAGAGTGGCTGGGGGGACCCGGCCAGATGGGCGGGGTATAAATAAAAAAATTATTATTATTGTTATTATTGATACTGCTTTAAATGTATCATGCAGGTTGGGCCACTTGTTTCCTTCAGAAGAAATTATATAGGCAATGCTGCACATCTGTAGCCACAAGATAAATTAGAAGATTACAGAGACTAGTCAACAAATCTTAGAGCTACTTTCGGGCAGCTCAGCCCCATGAATCTAACATAGCAGTAGCGCTGTAAGAGGTGATTGATGCCATGACAGCCAATGAGTAATTGATGGCAGTGTCCGTCTGCCCAGGGCATTGCTAGGAAACACCCCTTCTTGCAAGATGTGAACAGAATTTGTTTATGATAGCCTCTACAGTTTCGGTAGGCCTCAAAGGCACATAGGATGTCATAGAGGCAGGCTTTCCAAGTCTTCACCAGAGCATTTTTATATGTCCTGACAGCATACAGCTGTGCCTCACAGACCTGCTCTGGTTGGTTTCCAGTGGTGCAGTGTGTGTATATGTATTTTATTGGAAACTAGCAGTGGTATTACTTGGGATATCTCAGGAACCAAAAGATCAGTGCCGTTCTGAAAGGTTCAGTCCCCATCTTGATTCATAGTGACATTTAATTGTATCCAAACATTGACAAAAAAAATCCCTTCCCCTTGATCTCAGGAACCATCAAATTATATTGACGGTATCTTGATGAGGTGTCCAAATACATAACAAACAAACAAACAAATAGGTTTCCTAAATGTGTCGTAGATACATAAGTCCTTTGAAAGTTTGGTTGTATGGATTTGTGTGAAAAGGGAAATGGCATTTCATGTGCACGGGACTCCTGAAACATGCACACAATTCATCCTGAATATTCATAAAAATATGCTACCCCCTTATACCAGAACAATGGAAATATATGTTAGCGTGATACATGAACTCTCACTGGAGCTATATACGTATATAGAAAACCCATGTTAACTTGGCTGAAAGTCTACTCGCATATAGTTTGATCATGAGGTAGAAGATGAACTGCATTAACCCGCTTAAACAAAGCTCCGTTAAATTGTGGAAACTAAAATAAATCAGCAGCCCCATCTACAAAAGCAGCAAAGATCTGTAGCCCACACAGCTGCCGCCAGCAACCAACCAACTGCTGGCAGAATTCCTCCCACTCGAGACTTTTAAAAGGAATCCTCCCTTTGGTTGCTGCCCACAAGAGGAGATTTTCTCTCTTGAAAAAGCCATTAATCACACTCAGCTCTTTGTACTGGTGGGGGGGGGTAGAATATCCTCAGATAGAGAACGAATATAGCTGAAGAAAAAACACACCTGATTTTAAGCTTAAACTAAGAGAAAGCTTTCTGTTTTGTTTCTTGACGAAATATCACAAGGGCTTAAGCTTTTGCCATAAAGAGTTGTTAAGTCCCTAAATGTATGTAAGTGGGAATCATGCTGTTGATCTTTATTCCACATGGTAGCAGGAAATAAATCAGAAAAGATCCCCCGCATCACCTCATCTTCTCTCCTGAAACCCCAATAGATAGGCTATGCTGAAAGGGAAGAGCGCAGATTATCTCGTCAAAAGATGAAGATCCAATGGAAAAACCGTTGCATCCACCATAGACATCCGAAGCATGTTCTAAAGCAAATTATTGTTGACACTTGCATACTTCAAACATCACTGTAATAGTTACAAATACAGTGTGCTCTCTAAATGAAACATGACTTTAACTTAAGGTTACCAGATTTTTTCAAAGAATCCGGGGACATTTTTTTAAAAAAAAAAGAGAAATAAAAAGTTATTTAAAAAGTCATATATATATATATATATATATATGAAGTAATATATTCTCTTCTGTGGTCTCCTCTGTCGCACGGCCTTCCTCTGGGCCCCGGCCTGCTCTCTTGGAGCGCTAGCCACCGTGGAGTAGACTCGGGTCGGTCCTGGGCTTGGCCACGTGTCCTTACCCTCCCTGTTCTCTCCTACCTCTTTTCCTCAGCGGCGGCAGTGGCGTGGCAAGGTCGGGGCTCCCTCCTTTTTTCCCCTTCCTCTTTCTCTCTCTTCCTTCTCCTTCTCCCTGTGTCTTTTCCGGGGTTTTCCTGGCCCCGGAGCACCGCTGGGCAGTTGGCCAGGTTGCGGGGGGGGTCGGTCAGCTGTTCCCCCTCGGTAGTGGCAGCAGCAGCAGCAGTCTCAGCAGCCCATAGCCAGCCTGGTAGCGCAGTTGACTCTGGCTGGCTTCAGGAGCTCTTCGCTGCCGTGGCGCCCACCATTTTGCCTCGCCAGAAGTCCCCATATGATGTGTCTTGTGCCGTTGAACCAATCACACAACATTCATTCCCTAGTAATAAATCTACAACACTTAAAATATAAATCCGGGGACATTAAATGAAATCTGGGGACATTCCGGAGACAGATTTTGTCTGGGGACAGATTTGTAAATCCAGGGATTCTCCCCAGGAAACGTCTGGTAACCATACTTTAACTTGAAATCATTGGGCACATAGTTTAGAGTGGGATGGCTGCTAGGGAAGGTCCTGAGCATGAGAGTCTGGTAGTGCAATTTCTCTCATTATGATGACTTCAAACATAAAATGAAAATGAATAGAGATTCTGGAGCAGCTTTCCCAGTCTAGAGCCCTCCAGGTGTTTTGGTCACCGTGCCTGACCATTGGCCATGTTGGGTGGAACTGATAGGAGCTGTCATCCAGAGGGAGGCAGGTTCTTTTAGAAGGTTGGTTGATCTGTTCCGGAGAGTAAGAAATCATACTCCTTCGTAAATGTGTAAGGTAAAGGTAAAGGGACCCCTGAACATTAGGTCCAGTCGTGTCTGACTCTGGGGTTGCGGCGCTCATCTCGCTTTATTGGCCGAGGGAGCCGACGTACAGCTTCCGGGTCATGTGGCCAGCATGACAAAGCCGCTTCTGGCGAACCAGAGCAGCGCACGGAAACACTGTTTACCTTCCCGCCAGAGCGGTTCCTATTTATCTACTTGCACTTTGACGTGCTTTCGAACTGCTAGGTGAGCAGCAGCTGGGACCGAGCAATGGGAGCTCACCCCGTCGCAGGGATTCGAACCGCCGACCTTCTGATCAGCAAGCCCTAGGCTCTGTGGTTTAACCCACAGCGCCACCTGGGTCCGTAAATGTGTAGTTATTGATAAATCGATCTCTGGGGCTGAATTTAGACACTCTTCTTTCAAATGCCAGCTCTTGGAAATGCCACCTGGGAGCTGAACTTTCAAGGTCAAGTGTGCAATACTTTTTGAAGGATGAATTGGGGGGAGGGCTCACTTGTGTTCTAAACCTTTTAGAGCCTAAACTGTGCTTTCTGTGACTCTCTAATGCAGAGATTTCTGTGACTCTCTAATGCAGAGATTTAACCAGCAGGTGAGAACAGACAACTTTTAAAACAAAATTCATAGAACAATTTGAGACATTTCACAAGGGGCCACCTTAGTTATGCAGACAGCAAAATCAGGGACCTCTCATCTCTTATGATGAGAGTACACAATAGCCTTTTCAATTCTGGGCTCAGTTGAGCTATATGAAATTTGTAGTGGATCATTTCCATTTAACATAGACCAGATCTGCAGCAACCAAGCACATAACATTCTTAATAGCTGTTATGATGTATCCTTGCTAAAGCGACCAACAGCTCAACAACCCTGAATCCTCTGCCTGCTGACAGAGATGAACTGGGAAGAAACAAAGAGAGAGGGAGAGAGGTAAAGCACGCAGTGCTTCTGTGCCCTCTCAGAATTGCCGTTCATCACTCATTCTTTCAGCGGCTCGCTTGCTTCTTTTCTGAGGGAGGTACCATCGCCTAATGAAACAATTAAGGTCTGACAGTTTAAATATGCTCTTCCATTCTTTTCAAGCATAAGTGCCAGCCGTCAAGACAAACTATCCCCACTGCTGCGCTATCAGCAGAGTCTTTGCTGGCCCAAGATAGAGTGCCCTAAAAATAAAAGCCATTCTCTGTGAGGAACTTCATCAAGTCAGGTCATGTCAGGCCCTCGGGGCAAACAGCGCTGCACTCATTTTATTATTCTATTTTTAAGCACCAGCTCCTTGAATTGTTCTGTGTGCCCTATATAATGCCCACAAAGCTCACCCAGTGTGCTCAAGGTTTTAATAACAAACAACAAAGGGTTCTATCCCAGTTTATGTGCATATTTTTGAATGCAGTTTGGGTAGTAGGTTTTATCTAGACCAGAAATGGGGAACCTGTGACTCTCCAGGTGTAGTTGGACCAACTCCCCTCGTCCCTGACCATTGACAGTGTTAGTTGAGGGTAATGGGATTTGGTGGAAGACAATCTTACTCGGCTACGAGTGATCGCCAAAGGAGAAGAAGAATGGGACTTGGTGTCCCAACAACATCTGGAGGGCCACAGTTCAGGCAAAGAAAGACAATATACCCAGGGAAAATAAGCAGCTCTGCCATGGAGCATTGTTCTGAAAAAATGGATTGTGTTACCACAATTTCCCATACAAACAAGACCCACGCCTATTTTTCACAATCGCTATGCTGCTGATGTACAATATATCTATATCAAATAGTTTCTAGGGTGCCATATGTGAACGCTCTTATCATCGTTGCAGTTTTAAAGGATCATTGTGACAAGTGGTGCATGTATGCATCTGTGCATATAGCATAAAATAGGATTCCTCTTATTTTTCCGGAACTTATACATTTGTGCCAATTGACATGTGATGGCTGCAGAAGCTTCAGCAAAGCACCGCCCATCATCTCTGCCATGCAACCAAGTCATTGGCCCACCTGTGATAAACCGAGTGAGAAAATTCACATAAACCCTCATAGACAGCTGACTGTTGATGGTATCTAATCACCAAGTGGTTGTTGAAATCACCACCTAACAACCTTGTGTGAATAGACTCTCCCCCATGCCTCTGTGACCTCTAAAAGAGCTGTACATTAGCAATAGTATTTAAGCTACAGGAGTCTAGTCAAATTCCTTGGCTTTTCTTTTAAGAAAAACTTTTCAGTCCAAGAACTGAACCTTCTAGATAACACCTAAGTGAAACAGTTTGCAAAGATACTGAACACGGAAATGCCTAAGCACAACACACTGTTGTTGTTGTTTTAAAAAAAGCAAAACAAAAACAAAAAAAAACCTGAGTCAAATTGCCGGCTAGTAGGTGACTTTTTGTCCACTACATTTTCTCCCCGAGGTGTTAGATCAAAGGTTGTGGGTTCCTGTTTTTTTCAAAATTTCTCAGCAGTTAACAAAAACCCTTTGCCTGCAGCCAGGGTGTAGACATTTCATCCATTCCTGACAAGAGAGCTGAAGCAATCACAGGGCAGATGAAAGATGGGCGAATGGTGCCACAGATCTTGTGAATACTTGTGCTCATGAAATACAGTTATAAAAGATAATAAGGACATGGTCAGTATTTGGCATGGACATGTTAAATAATTATAGATCCCTGGCAGATAGGTGTGTCAGTTGTAAACTAATGGAGACAGAGCTGATGCCTCACTTTCAAGGGGAGGGGAGCTGGACTAGCAGACTAGAATTTTCTGTTAGCTTTAGGCTTTTGCTGCCGCCGAGACATATGAAAACATAAGAGCATAGCTGGACAGTGTGGCCAGGTGTGAGCTTATGGAATGCATGGGGGGTATATGGGAGGAGAATTTATTGGAAGAATGAATTTTGCATCCTACATATGACGGCAGAACCTAACTGCTACTTAGCATTGCAATGCAAAATTATCCAAATGAATGAAATTGCCTAAGTACGTGTTGCCCTGATGCTTTCTTCTATCGCCACTAGTTGAACTGTGTGCTTATGCTAGATGTTACAAGACGGAACTGTAATGTGCCTTCTTACTGGATGCTGCATAAACAACATCCAGCTGTTGAACAGTTGGCTATCAGAAACCTTTGCCATTCTACTGCAGATCACCCAGACATTTATCAGTAGATCCCAGGCTACATTTTGCCCATTCCTGACCTAGAGGAGCTACACTGCTCCATGACTAGGAGAGTAAAAAAGCTGCAAAATGAAATACAATAGGAGGGGGTGGAAAGTCAGATGCAGCAGGAAGGGGCGGAAAGTCCACCATCATGTGGACCCCGTAAGTGGTGGGCTCCTCACCCACTGAATTTGTCCATGCAATCTGTTCACCCACTTTGTATACATAAGAATATCAGAATGGCCCATCTAGCCCAGCATCCTGTTCTCTCAGTGGCCAGCCAGGTGCTGATGGAAAGCCCACAAGCACAAGAGCACAAGAGCACTCTGCCCACCTGTGATTCCCAATAATGAATATCCAGAAACATACTACGTCTGACAGCATGTCAGTATTGCAGTGACCACCACCACCAGAGATGAAAGTTTTGCTACCTGTGCCTTACCTAATAGGCTGAAGTAGGTTTTCTTTCTATTACTGGCAACACCTAGAACTGGCCCTGCTTCCCTCTGCAGTGCTTCAAAAGAGCTCTTTGAGTTACCAATTGCACTACCTTCACCCAAGGGGAGAGCGTTGCTATCTGAGACTCACCAGCTAAGCCAGAAGATGCTCTTCCCTGTTGCAGCCAACATGACTAAACCATTTCTGGTGCAACAGAACACCGTGACGGAAACCAGAGCGCATGGAAATGCCATTTACCTTCCCACCACAGTGGTACCTATCTATCTACTTGCACTGGCATGCTTTCAGACTGCTAGGTTAGCAGGAGCTGGGACAGAGCAACGGGAGCTCACCCCGTTGTGCAGATTCGAACTGCTGATAGGATTTATATGCTGCTTAATCATCAAAATGTCCAATCAGTTTATATAAAATATACCTTAAACCTATTGATAAAACCAGCTGTTAAAAGAAGTGGACCTAAAACTTTCAAAATATTACAAATATACACATAACCAAATAAAATTGCATGTTAAGATGCATGTCGCAAACCTTGGTAGGCATGTCTAACCATAGCACTTTTTAGCAGGTGCCAGAAACTATGCAGCTGTTATTATGAAATCATTTTGACTTGTCCTGTATCAGCATTTTAGACAGTGATGTATTTGCTCTTGGGTTCTTGGTCATGCTTTGGCGTGAACCACGTTGAGTGTAATGCGGAACAGCAGTATACAGCTAAAGTGCAAGTGACTAACTGCACAGGTGGGTGCAGTTCTCCTGAGAGCTTGGGCTGGCTCAGAAAAACCAGCTTGGGTAATTTATGAGTTAATCTGATGCTGGATCTACCGCAGTCGCAGCCTGTTATAAACACAAACTGTCTACAGGATTGTGCCCTTACAGCACCCTTGCCCTTGCAATAGCCTAGCAAGCACAACAGCTAAATAGCTTAGCTACTGAACATCTCACGGTCCTCCAATGGAATGGTGGCATTTCAGCCAATGCATGAGGTTTCTGGGCTTGTGTCCTTTTACTGTGACATCCCATGAAGAGATTTACAAATATGCTGTTTGACAGATTGTTTTAAAAGAGGCCTGCATTGAGACGAGTGTTTCTGGAGTGCTGCACGGCACGAGTGGTTTCAGCCTCCCAGCTGTGCCCCTCGACAGATGGGGATGGCGGACGATGCATATGATGTGACAGCACAGTATTAAGTTGAAACCGCAATTACAGAACGGACTGGAGACGAAAACAAGGTCAGTGTCCATCTGATGGAAATCACACTGGATAAACATTTATAGTGAGAGGTCAATGAATTCCACTTTATTTTTGTTTTTTTAAACCACAAGTACTCTAGCACTTGGAGGCCATCCCTCGAAGCTACTGGGAGCAGGACCCTCCTGCCTTTTGCTTGCCGATCTTCCCTAGCTATGATGCAGAATGTCTCGAGAGATATGCGGCCCAAATCTGCTAGCAGGGTGGCGAAAACATGCCCCTCTTTTTCTTCCTTGGCATCTCAGTGAATGAGAGCCAGGGAGCAGGAGGGGAGGTCTCCTGAAATGAGCAGGTATAGGGCCGAAAGGACCCAGGTGGTGCTGTGGGTTAAACCACAGAGCCTAGGGCTTGCTGATCAGAAGGTCGGCGGTTCGAATCCCTGCAACGGGGTGAGCTCCCGTTGCTCGGTCCCAGCTCCTGCCCACCTAGCAGTTCGAAAGCACGTCAAAGTGCAAGTAGATAAATAGGAACCGCTCTGGCGGGAAGGTAAACGGCGTTTCCGTGCGCTGCTCTGGCTCGCCAGAAGCAGCTTTGTCATGCTGGCCACATGACCCGGAAGCTGTACGCCGGCTCTCGGCCAATAAAGCGAGATGAGCGCTGCAACCCCAGAGTCGGACACGACTGGACCTAATGGTCAGGGGTCCCTTTACCTTTACCTTAGTGCCGAAAAACTGAAAGTTCAGTTTTGCAATGTGCCCATATGCATGACATCGTCATGGAGCAGAGGGAGATAAAAGCAAGACACCTGTTTGGTAATTGCTGGTTAAAGAATGTGGTGGGAGAGGAGGAAGCATGATCATTTACAGTGGTGGCTTTTCCCCAGTAAGACTGGCGGGTTGAAAGGCAGGGAGGCCAGCAGCAGGCAGGGTGAACTGGTTTTAGTTTTACCCCCATACTGAGTCCTACAAGTACAACACTGAGGAGGAGGAGGAGGAAACTGACAGCCAGGGATGTTGCCTGGACTGGTCAGGAAGAAGGCAGGCAGGTGGGCGCTGTCTGAGGTAGACTGGGATTAGTGGGGCAGTGCCTCATTTGCCCTAATGGACCAGCCTCTACTACTGCCATCTACTGCTCCATGTATATATACTGGAAATATAACACCACAAAAAGTCCGATCAGCCTGTGTTAAAATGGCCTAAAGGGGATCCAAACTGAAACTTGTCTTCGTTGCAATCCCTAATAAATTGTTTTCTTCTTTAAAAACTTCCACTGCGTTCTCAACGTGCCGGCGTTTGTGCCGGCTTTCTATTCCCTTTCACAAGACTTACTGGCCTACTTGAAAGACAGTGCAAAACTTAAAACTTCAAGCTATTGTAAGGACTTTCCAGTCAGTTGCTCCTGAAGGGAATGCAAAACAGCAGCTCCCAACTCTGCTTAAGACGCAAAAGCTGCCCTGAGAATTTCGGGACTAAACCCTTGTGTTCCAAAGTTGAAGGTCACTTTATTGTTGAAACCCTTGAGCCTCCCCAAATGAAGTGCACAGGAGGTGATGATGAAATACAGAGCAGCTAAAGCTCCTGCTTTTCTATGAAGCTGTGTATATCCTGTCTTACTTGTCGATTGCAGCTGAAGGAGGAAAGGGCAGGGGCGGGAAGGACGGAGCCACCCCTGCTGTTCCCGGTGGGGTTTCCACACTCAGTGACATCACTGTTTTGTCCCCATCTCGTTATCTGTTCTTGAGAAAAATACCTTTAGTATTCATGGATGCATAAAACAAAACCCACCCCAAACCCCTCACCATTACACCATCATAAATATTCATAATGCTATGCAACTGTGGGCATTCCATTTAACCTTTTGGCAAAAGTTCTTTTGAAAGGACAAAGGTTTGGAGGAAATTTGGCTAATGAGAACGGCACACAGGAAATGCAGTCAGGCTGCCCCACTGAAAACAAATGCCAGATAAGCTGCTTTAATAAATAAAAAAGAAGTGGAGGAAGGGAAGTGCAACCACAAGCACAAGGAACATCTAGACACTCATTTGCTCTGCCTCTTTAGCCTTACAGGTATGTGGAGAGCCAGTGTGGTGTAGTGGTTAAGAGCGGTGGACTCGTAATCTGCTGAACCGGGTTCGCGTCTCCGCTCCTCCACATGCAGCTGCTGGGTGACCTTGGGCTAGTCACACTTCTCTGAAGTCTCTCAGCCCAACTCACCTCACAGAGTGTTTGTTGTGGGGGCGGAAGGGAAAGGAGATTGTTAGCCGCTTTGAGACTCCTTCGGGTAGTGATAAAGCAGGATATAAAATCCAAACTCCTCTTCTTCTTATGTGGGAATAGCTTGCTAAGCTCCACCTCACTGCCATCCCCATTGCTTTACCACTAACGTAAGATGAAGGTCTAAAGCCAATGTAATGCCCTGAAGATGTCTTGCGTACTGTTTCCATCAGCCCCAGCCAGGACGGGATGGGATGATGGGAGTTGTAGGCCACAGTATTTGGAGGGAAGCACCTTGGCTACTTCTGGTCTGAAGTGGGTAGCTTTCTGTACTGATGGAGGTTGCAGTGTGTTTCAGAGCCCTGGAAAAAACCAGGCTTCTTAAACCCACAGGGGGCCGAACTACATGAGTCTCAGACCTTGATACCCAGATGCTGTTGGGTGATGCACACCTCTGCTTGCAGCTAATGTTTGCATGAGAGCAAAATGCCTGCATATGATTTAGGTCTTCATGAGAATGAGATAATGATAACAAGAGTCACATCAAACTGCAGCAAAAGGCAAAGGAGCTGCAGAGGTAGCCTAGAAGCAAAGTAGGCACGGCACTAGCAAATCTGCATTTTGAAACCTGGATCTGCCTTGAGCCCATAGAGAAGTTATTTTTCCTTGTTTTCTTTAACAGCAAAAGGATTACATTGCAGAGACCCTCAGCCCCACATCTGAGGTCTTTAATTGGATTCCCTGATCCTCAGGAGATGCTTCTTGGAAGCTGGGATCTAATATGTTAGAGTTGACAATATAAGTGTTCCCTGTCATTTTTTTTTAAAAAAAATTCTGGGATCTCTCATTCACACATGCAATTCAGCAGTTGACATTACCAGTGAATCAAGATGCCTCTGCAAAGCAGTCTTATGCTGCCACAAACAAGTCAGTTTCTCACTTAATCAACACAACGTTTAAAAATCAGGCCGCAGAAGGGATCTGAACACTTCTGCCAATCCCACACAGAATGTTTTCCTCCTAGCCTCTTATTTAAATGGAGTGGGTGTTACCCCTATTCGTAGGGGACTTAAAAGGGTCTCTGGGGAGAACAATTATACCAATGTACAGTCATCTTGCAATGCGGCATGTTTCCTTGGTATTAAAGACGGCATTTCTGATTGAATGAGGCCCATCTTTTGTCCTTCACAGTAGCCGACGAAAAGACTGGGATACAATGAGTGACTTGACAATGCCATGAACTTAATTGCCCCAGGGATATCCCAGCAGGCTAAGTTCTTCCACAGTCAAAGGAGAAGTTAGCTGCACATTTGGGGACAGGATGCAAAGAAGGATGAGAATACTCTACTATATAGTGTACAGAGGAGCAGCTTCCATCTGCTGAAGCTTTCCTTACCTAGGTACCTTCCCAAAGTTCTCCAGCCACTATAAAAGGTACTTGAGCCCCATCTTCATCTTCAGATTTAGTCCCTCTAGCTGGGGAGATGGACCAAACTATTTTGCAGTCCTCGTTGCATGTATTTTAGTACAGAACAAGGGGAGAAATCATTTTAGGGTTCATTCGACATTTTATTATTGGGTGGGGGCTTTTGCCACTTGTGTTAGGAGCACAAGAAGCTGTCAGAACTTTAGTTCATCGGTCTTGTTATTCATACTGACTGGAAGAACCTATCCAGAATTTCAGTTCGGGGTCTTTCCCAGCCCCACTGGGAGATGCCAGCGACCGAGGCTGGAATGTTCTGTGTGCAGGGTAGATGTGACTCATGGCCCTTCCCAGCACTCTTGAGTTTGGGGACAGCTTTATTTTCATTCATCTAGTTCTTTTTCTCAAAATACTCTTTGAGGTACAGGAACTGTTTAAACAAGTTTGAGAGGGGTAGCCAACAGTGTATGTGGCACCTTAAAAGATTGATTCTTGCATAAGCATTTGGGATTTCCTTAGATACATGAGGCAAAATCCTAGACTGGTATGTGTGTTGGGGTGGGTGTGTTAAACTTGTCTGCCATACTTCTGCCATACTTCTAATCAAAATTCAAATTTATTTAAGTAACCACTGCACAGAAATAACTTGCACTAAAACGATTGATCACTGTTGCTTTGCCAATTTAACATACGTAGTAGTGCAATCAAAGAAACATTTTGGTCTCAACTGAGTCCTAAACCACTACTTGATTAAAAAAATTAATTTGTTTAAATATGTTTAAATAAGGCTTTTAAAAATGTGACTATGTGCAAAGTGAAATAAAAAATAGATCAAAGCAACAGCTTAGTTGACCAAAAAACGTAATTTAATGGTGCCTTTTGTTTTAGTTTGTAAAATGAGTGACTGTTTAATTATAATAATGCTGGTGCTGCAACTGGTTTAAAGAATTTAGATGCATTTCTCTCATTCACAACTGTATGAAAAGAGTGGTTCTTATGTACTTTGACTTTGCTTCCATTATACTGAAACTGATTTGAAGGGCTTACACTGTGTCAAATATAACTGAATATTTTTTTAGAGTACTGTACTTGAGAAATACTAGGCATCAAGCTGACATAATAGTATTTAAAGGAGGCATAGCAAGGCTTCTGATAGCAATGTACAGATGGCTTTTTTCATTTACTTTGAAAAAAAACCTCCATGTATTATAATTCTTACTATTTATTAGTATTAGTAGTTTATTGTCTTATTTGATTTTTTTTTACCTTTACCATGAGGTCCTAGGGCTGCTTATTATTTAGAAATGCAATATTAAAATTAGATAAAACAACTTACAGTCAAGAGAACAGGGTGGGTCCTAAAATATTTCTGTATGCATGTATCAGGTGTCAAAGGCCGTGGTAAAGAGGTGCATCTTCACCACAGTGTAAACTACACAATGAAAGTGCCAGACACAGATATGGGGGCAGCAAATTCCACAGCTTCCAGCAGGTTTGTGGAACCTTTGGTCCTCCAGATGATGCTGAACAACAGCTCCCATCAGCCCCAGCATGCATGGCCAATGGCAAAGGATGATGGGAGTTGCAATTCAGCAACATCTGGAGGACCAAAGGTTCCAGACACCTGGCTTAGGGGCTGCCATATTGAATGTTCTTTTCTGGTCTGCCACCCCACAAATCTCTTGGTATAGCTACCAAGAGAGCGCTATCAGCTGAGTTTAAGTCAAGAAGGTCTGTAGGGAAGGAGGCAGTCTCTCAACTATTTCAGAGATTGTCATAGCAACTATGAAAATGGCAGACATGATACATATGGTAACACACATTTTTAAATACCCATGCACCATACATTTCTCAGAAACCTGAGTCAATCAAGATTCTTAACATACTTACATGGATGTCTACAACTGTGTGTGCATGCAGGCCTTTTTTCTATACTTTGTGTTTGCTGTGCACACACACACACACACACACACACACACAGAGAGAGAGATATGTTCATTTATAAATATTATTCTTTTAAATCACAGTACTTTACTCTGGTCTACATTTGGACCGTCCTGTTATTTTAAAATTCATAACCATGTAAAAACCTGTGCAGTGTTGCTCCTTGCGCAGTGTGATTACTTTTTTAAAAAAATAGACTGGACGTTGATAAAATTATTTACACACAAACACACACAGTAAAAAAGGGACCCAGGTGGCACTGTGGGTTAAACCACAGAGCCTAGGGCTTGCTGATCAGAAGGTCGGCGGTTCGAATCCCTGCAATGGGGTGAGCTCCCGTTGCTTGGTCCCAGTTCCTGCCCACCTAGCAGTTCGAAAGCACGTCAAAGTGCAAGTAGATAAATAGGTACCACTCCGGCGGGAAGGTAAACGGCGTTTCCGTGCGCTGCTCTGGCCACATGACCTGGAAGCTGTACGCCGGCTCCCTCGGCCAAGAAATCGAGGTGAGCGCCGCAACCCAGAGTTGGACACGACTGGACCTAATGGTCAGGGGTCCCTTTAGCTTTAGCTTTACACACAGTAAGCAGTTTAATATCTGCACAATAGAGCACCTAGGGAAGAATGCTCACCCCAAGGTAGTTTTATGAATGTGTACGAAACAGCTATGCAGAATACATAAAGTAGAATACAAACAAAGCATGGAAAACTATTTACTCAAGCATATTATTATTTTAAAACTCACCTTTTTCTTTTAGTTGAATAACATGAAAGAAACTGAAGATAGTAAACAGAATGAAGTCTTCATCATCAACCTCAGAAGGGGGTGCGTAAAAGTAGCCAGCGTAGCCTTTTTATTACTGCAATAATGTACCTAGCTTGTTTCTTGTTTTTCCTCTTGTTTTCTTGTCAGAATTGACAGGCATTCTTGTGCAAGCAGGTGACAACCAGAACTCACTTGGATAATCATCACAGGAAAAACAGGATGTTATAAAGTGCATTATTGACTGCAGAAGTCGCCTGGCGTACAGTATTCCTCTGCAAAGATTATGAGTGACAGAATTAGAGACGGTACTTTCAAAGGAGAAGAAAACAGATAGAGCTTCTTTTCATGAAATGCCAATGAAGCTTTGATTTTTCTTACCAAATCCTAAATGAAACTACAGTCCTAGTGCATTAAGCGCTAAACACTGAAATACACTGTGCATTATTATCATAACCAATAGTTGCAGGAATCAAAATGTCCAGACATCTGCATGCATAACTGGAAGATTGGTTTCTGCCAGTGCCTTGATTCAGGACATATCATTGCAAGTACCTCACAATAGTACTCTACGCCATCTCCTTTTCTACTTACAAGGCAAGTTGTGGTTTTGTCATCTGAAGCTCTATTTTTTTAAAGGCCTATATTACCTAGAATTCTGGTTCTAGCACAATCTTTATCATCCATTAAGCACTAGCTCTTGCAAACACCAGTCCAAAAGGGTGAGCTACACATGGCACCATCATTCTTCCTCCTTATAAAAGTGATCTTAAACTGACCACTTATATTCTGAGGAAAAAGCAACACCAGCTTCCTACTAAAAAAAAGCACCCAATCCAAAGCTGGTATTTGCCCTGCAAAGCCGCTATTTGCAGTCAATAACACCCTAGGAGAAAAATAACAGTTGGGAGGAGGATTTCAAACTACAGCTGGAAGATCATTTGACTGCTCCTTCACACTGGGCAAAAAAGACTGTTATACACATAGAAAACCTGAGTGCTGCAGGGAGAAGAGCAGTGAACCCAGACAAATGGTTTTGTTTTCTGCAGATTTTGTAATAGCCCTATAGCAGAAATTCAGATTGCATGAGGGACCTATGTGCATTCAGTTGAATATCTGAATATGATCAACATGTGTTCAAAGGTACACATAGGGAGCTATGCAGACATTTGGGAGAGTAAATGTACATACATGAGGAAGTGGGGCCTGACACAATTCTGAGGCCCTCATTTTATATTAAGTCTACACAATTTGAACATCTGCAATTGCCATTGACAAAAAGGTTCAATACTGCACACGTTCTTTTAGTTTGCTTGATTCTTCAACCAAGCAACATAGTTCCTCCACCCCATCTCAACTTTCAATCCTTGGACTGCAATTCTAAGCACTCTTGGTTGGAAGCAAGTTCAATTAAAAAAACAAGGGGAGCTCAGCTTACTTCCAAGCAAATGACGCTTAGGATTGCACTAGATCCTACAAGGCCCCTTTTAACCACGTGGGAACCGAAATGTTGGAGGTCTCACTGGAGACAGAGGAATGGAAAAGATGAGAGTGAAAACTACTAACGCCATTCTCCATCCAGAATTCAAAGTCTATCCTCCAACCAGAATTCAAAGTCGATTCTCCATCCAGGCAGTGTCTACAGAGCAATGACCAGTAATTGTGAAACTCTCAGTATAATTTGGGGCTATTATGTTAAGACAAACCAAACATATGTCATTTATAATCTTACATTCACACTTCCAGAGACAAAAGGTTCAGCACACCAGTACTTTTGTGTTAAACATGCATACGCCTCTCTTCCTCTTCTCACTAAGCTGCCACTCCTAATTTGTAAAGAGAAGTCACAGCAAGTTATAATTAGTACTTGCTGCCCTGTCAACCAATTAAATGTAATAAAAAGCTTTCATGGCGGTTAACGCTAACATGGGTGTAATTAAACCTTGTATTTTGAAATGCACGGTGTATATCAGCTGCCTTTTCTGTGTGTCACCCCTTCAACCTTATTTTTTAGGTGAAGTTCTTACACACCCTTCAGTTCTTTCGCAATCCATTTGCCAATGCCAGCGTATCAAGGTCTTCAGGAACTCGCCCTAGCGGTGGTGAAGGATATGTAACAATTGCTGGTGGAGTGGTGAATGATGGGAGGCAATTCCTTCATCTTCGTCACAACTGGTACTGGAACCCTTGCATCAGTCCTCGTTTCCCATGAGCCTCCAGTCAGGTTTACTCCTCAAGGTTTGTTTTTTTCAAATGCCAAACATTCCAAAACTCTTATTTTGATTAAAAATGGATATGAAAAGGTACCACTCTGCACTAGCATGTTGTGTACTTGCATGTTGTGGGGATGCACACAGCTACCCAAGCTGAACTGATCTTTGAGGGATAGTTCAGCATTCAGAACTCACCTGGAGGATGAGTTGAAGAGAATACGGAGGCCATGTCTGCAGTTGCGCTGGGAATTTTCCCCAAGACCACTTTTGAAGCTTGCAGAACCCATTTATTTGTTAACTGGAAGGGCACTATGGGTAAAGGGGAGCTATGCGTTGTCTGCCCTGTTTGCAGTCCCTTAGACCAGGCTTCCTCAACCTCGGCCCTCCAGGTGTTTTGGCCTACAACTCCCATGATCCCTAGCTAGCAGGACCAGTGGTCAGGGATGATGGGAGTTGTAGTCCCAAAACATCTGGAGGGCCGAGGTTGAGGAAGCCTGCCTTAGACCACACCATTTCATGGTACAAAGAATATGGTGCTTTATACCAAGGGCTCAACACGGGGGGGGGGGGACTGGACAGAGAACATCTAGATGGATTTTTACCACCAGCATCTAGGACAGGAGTGGGGAACCTATGATATTCCAGATGTTGTTGGTCCGCCCCATCAGTTCCAGCCAGCATGGCCAGTGGTCTGAGTTGATGGGAGTTGTAGTCCAGCAACATCTGGTGAGCCTCACCCATGACCTAGACAATAGTATGCATTGCCACACCAGAAAGTTTATAATTAAACAGATGACTGGATTGGAAGTGGGAGGGAAGAGCATAGAATGTGACAGTAGCCAAGGGACAGATCTGGCTGGATCCTGGCAGTTATGGCTCCAGCCATTTAGCCCAAGCAGAAATTGCATTGCAACTGTTTCACAGCTGTGAAGTGCTGTATTCCTTGCAGCTTTCCGCTGCCTGCAAACATTTATAGGATGGAGGACAGCTGGCCCTGAAACAAAGATGTCACTCAGCAAACAAAAATATAGCCTGAAAGAATCCATTAAAATGATGAAAATCTTTAATTTTTTTTATTCAGATATAATTGTACGGACACGTGTATATACAAATACAGATCTTATGGGTTTGTTTGTTTCGTTTTTACAATTTCTGTTAAGTTCATATAATGTAAGCATTTCAAGAACAGCACTCAATGAATAAGTGCAAAGAAACTGCAAAAGCAGGGCAGTACAAGCACAGGACCACACTGAGCTGGACTTTCATACCCAGAAGGACACACAATGAGTGGCTTCAATAGGGTGTCAAGAGTAAGTATGGAAAGCGGATTTTGTAGACTCATGGGTAACCTCCAACATGCCAGCATCTATTAAACTGTACAGACAATGGCAGCAAGTCTATTGTAGGGAGATTTGTCTCACATCTGAAAAACTCAGGGGTGAATGCATGGGAAAAACTTGGTAATGCCAAATCAGAAACAGATCTGCCCATTCACTGCTCCAAATTTTAAACAGGGTGGGTGGGGGGGAGATATATAAAAAAAGAAACTTGCCAGGGTTACGGAATGGGGAGGAAAAAGAACACATCTGATGCAGGGCATTTGGGAAGTAAGACTGATGAATACATATAATTTGATGGCAGTATGAATGAGTTCCATATTTTTCAAAACTGACACAGCCGCTGCTTTGATAAAGCAATTGATAAATATCAGTTTTAAAAATAATAATAATAAAACAACCAAACACATTCCCCCAACAGCTACTGTTTCTTTCCCTCAGCAGTGGTTATACAGGAAAGAAAATTATTTACATATGGCCCCTCTCAAATTTGTTGGCTTTTGTGTGTGTGTGTGTGAGGGCACTCCAGTCACTGTAAAACATCACAGGTGATGCTGGCAAGGCCCCTTTTGAAACAAACCATCCATGAAAAGAATTTTTTTTTAAAGACAAAGAATCAGAAGGAAAACCATCCTCACGAGAAATAATAAGAATCCCAAAGCCATTGAGAACCAACATGCTAACTCAACCCCAAAGGGGAAGGTTAAGCCTAAACATCACAGGGCTCCAACGTCAGGACATTAACACTGAGGACAAAATATCGAGCATCAAATGTCGCACGGCTCCAAGTCTTGACATCGTGAAATCTTGAGCGTCTGGGTGCATGGGTTTCATGGGTGAGTTCTGAATGGTGACTTGTTGCGACTGCTTGCCATTTGGTTCTCAGTCGCCACAGTGAATGCTTCTGTCATATGATCAGTGGGTGCGTTTCTTTTATTTAATTTTTAATATCATGAAAGTCTATTTTCTCACTTACAAAAGACATAAGAATCAAATTAATACTTTATTATCAAACACTATATACAACAGAGGCTGCTAATAATACAGAATTTAAAGAACAAAGCATTTTGTTTGTTTTAACTCGTCTTTCCTTTGCCATCCAAGAAAGTACAGTACAAAACAATTATTTCTAAACTAACACGAAATGTTACCTTGTCGTCTATTAAAGGATACACAGTATCCACCAAACAGATCAATCCTTATTTCCCCGCTACCCTTTGCAAAGCCTTCGGGCAAACTGGGAGAGGGTGGCGCAGGGAACACTTGCCTGGGCTCAGGGGCTGCCATAGTGGAATTTGGCTCTTCGGACTTCATGCCGGGGGACAAAGGCTGCTGTAAACTTCCACACTGGCATCTTTTTCAAGATGTCGAAACGACATGCATACACACACCAGAGAGATTCAAAAAAACCTTTAGACGTTGCTCGTTTGGCATGATTGAGATTGCCTGATGCCATTAAGTATCCAAAGCAGAGGTCCTGCAAAATTACTGCCCAGAAGGATTGTGCTGGATGTTGAGCAGCTGTCAGCAACTTTCGCTGTAAGGCAATGCCGCCTTTATTTGTTAGGTTAGCAGTGCACTGTGGCAAAGCAAAGGGCTGAATTCACTGTGGTGAAAACTTCGTGTTGCTAAAAAAAAAAGCGTGCTCTCGAGACAGAAGTGAGTCCAGTTTTTCATTATTTATAGATGAATTATGGAAAACAGCTATAGTCATCATTAGGACATCAAATCAGTACTACTCATGTTTGCAATTGGCATGGAACCATCTCAGGGACATTATCTGGTGTGCTCCACAGCCATGACTTTTTTTCTCTATCTCCAAGGTCATTACTTGCTAGCTACCTGTGCACTGCCATTTCTGAGATATATGTGCACCAAATGCATTATACTGAAGAGAGAAGATTTATTTAATGTAAGGACAGTGCCATCTCTCAACGTAGGCTGTTAGTGTGCGGTATTAGACGTCTCTGTGCTTTCAAACGCAGCCCATACTGTATGGTATCAGGCAAGCCCAGAGTGCTCTAAATTTACTTTCTGCTATTTTTGGATCATGAAATCCTTCAACTTCTTTCTTTCTTTCTTTTTAAAAAAAAACCTGCTTTCCTCTCTTAAACAAACAAACAAACAAACAAAAAACATTCACAAAATGCTGTCCATTTGCATCATGATTTAGTATTAAATTACACTTTTTGTTGTCCTGCGGAATCTAGCGCATTCTTGTAAGGCTTTGTTCTCAAGAGTTTGCGGTAAAAGTCAACTTTCCAAAACAATCACTTCCATGATGTCTACTCAATCTCTTGCAAGTCAACGCCTGCCTAAGCCAATGGAAACCCACAAGGAAGGCATTTCCTGGTAAATGGTTTTTATTAGTCCCTAACAAAGTAGTTTTTAGGTGCCTAAGGGTTCAGCCCTGATTCCAGCCAAACAAGACAGCACCCCATAATCCTCTTACCACTTTTATCATCTTTAAATAGGACAAGCATATATAATTACTTGGTATATCTAAATAATGCATTTTCTATTCTAGTGGGTTTTCAAAAAAATATTTAGTTCAAGGTCTTTGGGAGTCCACCTACGTATCCTCCTGCTGATAAAGGTATTTCTTCCACTTTTCAACTGTGTTGGAAAGGGAGAGAGCTACAAAACCAATGCCTCAACGTTCACTCCAGAGTTCAACATGCTCTTCCTAACCTTTTCCTTCTCCCTAACCCACAGCCCCCTATGACAAGTATCCTGGTCCCTTTCTGGCAGGAGTTTACTCCAGTGGTTGCCAAACTTTCAAAGGGAGGCAAATCATGAGCACCCTGGAGATTTTGCATCTCTGACCAAGTTATCTCCACCCAGTGCTGCTATCATCCTAGCATGTATCATCACTTAAAGAGTGGTATCGAAGGCTACTGGCTAGTAAGTCAGCCTTGGGAAAGGTCACTTTATTCACACAAAGAAGAAGAAAAAGGAACAGAAAATGCCTCTTTGCATTTGAAGAAAAATTATTGTAGCACCATGGTGATCTGTTTCAAAAGAAAAATAATCTGGTGTGCACTATCCACTTAGAGAGGTACCAGAGGCACTCACACCCCAGCGAAGCTTCCTCTATCTGACCTTGCTTGTGTGCTAGCATTCCTCAGTAGCCACTTTCTTCTCCCCTGATGACAAGAGTGTCTGTTGTTGAGCATAAGTTCTACTGTGAATGATCTTTCAAGGCAGTTGCATACAAAACAGTATCTCTTCCCTATGAAAAGCCTGTTCATTGATACATTCCTGAAGGGAATGGCGTTACACTATAATCTGTTTTCAGTATCTCCCCTCCAGTCCTGACACGGTGATACAGTGCCTTGCATGATCGTCTTACAGTGCTGAACGAGGAGACATAAATATTGTATCGGAGTGAGTAAAGACTCCTCTTGGTTTTCCAAACAAGTTCCTTATCTTCCAACTGACTGCACCTGCTACTATTCTTCCTTCTCCACATACAGGTGGGCCCAGAGAGCTAACCGAGGCAGTATCTTAAGAGAGGCTGCAGAGAACGTAAGAATCACTAGTGTCAATATTGAAATTTGGCATTTTCATTTGGAGTCCTTTTATTTTAGAAGGGGTCAAGGAAAGCCACGGGGAAGATTGGGAGTGGCAAGAGGGCTAGTTATGCCTCTTCAATTTTTGCTCACAGTTCAGGTTGCAGAGGAAGAAAGGGAGGAGATTGGGGAAGGGAAACAAACCAACATCAGCAAAAACCAATATAATGTCCCGTTCTTGGGATGAGCAATTAAGTGGATCTTTGATGTTCCAAGACCCTGATGTTGTCTGTGACAGATTACTATAATATGTGCTATAACGTCAAAAGCATTGCCAGGAGGAACAGGAGAGTTGCCAAAAGCCGACTGGATATCCTCGGTCTCTGTGCTGCGTTCTCACCACGGGACGGCTCAGCAGACTCATGTACGGTATCATCTGTTCAAATGGGGGGGGGGAGAACACACACATTCTAATGAAGCATTGCATCTTTAATGAGCCTCGAGATTACAGCTCCAGCATTTCAGTACAATACAGAAAATCAGATTTTGTACTGTGGGGCTTTAAAAACCACAACACCCCATCATTTATACACATGTGATGCACATTCAGCATACATTTCTCTCTCTCTCTCTCTCTCTCTCTCTCTATATATATATATATATATGAGCAAAAAGCTGCTAGCTGAAATACTGGGCATGTGTTCAATTCCTGGCATAGTATTGTGCATTAATATCTCTGTCCCAGTCACATTACCCCCAAATCAGCATGTGCTTCAGCTGTATTTTACCATTCATACAACACTTGTTCTCCACGGCACAATTAGTAGACTGCATTTTATTGGAAGGCTAGGCTTATTGTGTGGAGATGACAATCCTGTTAGTTTTACCCTTTAAAATGCACTACTGGTGCATGTTAGAGAAATCCTAAGTACCACAATAGTGGAACAAGTCAGGTGGCCTATGTGAAAGTATCCACGTGTCATAGCTCAGTGGCTGAGCTCGTGGCTTGCATGGGTTATGCCCCAGGTTCAATCCAGGTAGGACTAGAAAAGACTTCTGTCTAAAACCTGGACAGTTGTTGCCAGTTGGTGTAGACCAGCCTCTTCCAACCTTGGGTCCCCAGATGTTGTTGGACTTAAACTTCCATCATCCATAGCTACCAAGGATTCTGGAGCCAAGGTTGGGAAAAGCTGGTGTAGACAATACTGAGCAAGACTGACTTATACTAAGTTAGCTTCTATTTGCACTGAAGCTTTTAACCCTGAAAGTATTCATATAGAAAAGAACTAAAAACTGAAAAGGCCTGTAAAGGATGCAGTTGTGCGTGCGACTTTTAAGTGTACTGAATTTGTGGTTTGTAATATTAACTCTAATGGAGTTGTGATTCTAATCCTAAAACTACTGATGCTAAATAGTTATGACCAAATTTGTTTTTCCAGAATCATAGCATGCCTATTTGAAAGCTTTAGATTAACAACACTGTCTTTAAGTTGCTCAGCACCTGAAGGCAGCCCTGGTTAGTGAAGTTTGATGTTTTATTGTGTTTTTACTATTTTGCTGGGAGCTGCCCAGAGTGGCTGGGGAAACCCAGTCAGATGGGGGTATAAATAAAATAATAATAATAATAATAATAATAATAATAAGCTCAGTGGATCTAAAAAATCAAATTGGGTTTTCACTGACGAACATAGCTTTAATTGTCAAATATTTGGACAGTGATGCTGACATTATCAGGGTCACTATATGCAATGGAAAATGTTAAAGGGCTGATAAAAACCTTCACCACTGATTTTTGCTGAATACCAGACGGGAATTAATACAACTTTTGGAGAATTACAGCTAATGGAAAATAATCAACATTAAAACTTTGAGAAAGCCAATATCTATTAGTTGTGAAACAGGAAGAGCAGAATATTCTATTTCTCTTTTGAACCCATCTCAATGATATCACAAAAAGTCAAATGCAATTTCAGGGTACGTATCAGCTATTCTTAACAGAGAAAATATTAGTCATGTTAATTTTTATTGAATATGTCAGACATACTAGATGGATCAGTTTATGGTGTCAGAAAAATGCTCAGATTCGAAACACTCTCTATATATGATACTTCAGGCTAAATTTTTAAAGCAAGTTTTATAAACTTGCATCTCTGAGTAAAATCCCCAGTATGGTAGAAGAACTTTTTTTAAAAAAAGTTTCCAAATACTAACACATTCTGCACTGGCCCATAAGTTACTTAAAAACTCAAAGAGCATTCATTTGTTGATTCATCTAAATTAAGCTAGCAAAAGCAAGGCACTGGTTTCAACGCCAATGCTTAAAATCTCACTTTAGTCAAATCACAGACCCTGAATGCATGAGTTTATTTATTGATGTATTACGAACATTTAAGCCCTGCTTTTCTGTTTTAAAAAAGATGAAAACAAGACAACAGAAACATAATAAAATACAAAATTAACGGCAGGTAAAAGGCAAAGATAAGAATGGCAGATGAAACAATTTACAAATAACCACAATGGGAAGATTAAGAACAATTTACAAAAACCACAATGGGAATATTAAAAAACAAAACAACCCCCCCCCCTAAAAACTTAGTGGGTCAAATGACAGCTGCAAGAGAGAGGTCTTCACCCACTGGTAGCAGAAAAGAGGCAGACTCACTCTTGCTAGAGAGTATCACAACCTCAGAGATGCCATACATAGATTTGGGTTGGATACGGAATAGTTTTTCTCCAGGTAACCTTAATGAATGGGCAGACTCATGTGGAATCACTTTTAAATATCCTGGCCCTTATGTTCTTTTATGGGGTCTTATTGGAGCCCTCACATTTTTTATATTGTATGTGCCCAGCAAGATTCTCTGCTTCAAAGCTTCTCTCAAAGAAACCCCTAGCACCTAGAAGTAATAATTCACATTAGAGAATGAGAGCTGATGATGTTTTCTTCAATGTACTGCGACATCCTACACTTTATGAGGCAGAATGAAGTCAAGTTGCCCATCTTGCCTTAATGGTTTACTAGAGAGCTAAACAGAGATAAACCATGAATTTAAACACAATGGTAGCATGTTATTGTTGATTAAACTGTGCTGGTGTAGACCCTCTCTGAAATTACTGCCCTAGAAATAAAATTTAAAATGTTAACTTTGTGAATTATGAGTTTCAACTACTGTATTCAGTTTCCTCCTTATTTTTGATATTGTACAAAATGTATGGAACCACAAATTAGATATACTTCCAATTATTAAGCAATGATGGGTAGGTAAACAAGGTGGATGCCTAAGTAGCATCTATTACTGTGGGAACAACCAACTTTGGAAGTAAGATGGGTGGCTGCCAGCTTTTTAGGCTCATTTCAAACCCATACATTGTTATTTTTTGGGTGCAATAAAATTTCAGTTGCCAAAGTTTCAGTTGGCATTAAATTCCTGGAAGATTCCTGCATACAATTACTGGTTGATGTTATTAAATTGGCTGCTGCTCTTATTTTTATTTATTCATTTTAAATCTTATTTTAATTGGAATGGGTTGATTTTAACTAATTTTTGTTTAAGTTACTTTGGAAGAAAGGTGGAAAAAAAGAGAACAAATTTGACTGCTGGGCAACTGCCTTTGTCCCCACCCCAACATAAAAGACAAAAGGAGAGCACACAAACCAGAGATGTACACTACAATACTAGCATGTTAGTACACAGTTTAGACAGCATGCAACAAAACTCAGTGGGACTGTCCCTGTTAATGAAGCAGCATGTTAATAGCAAACTGTTAGTGAGCTGGGAATTACTATCAAATATTTTCTCAGGCAATCTTGTGAAAATGCTCTGCGGATGGGAGCTGGCCTTGCTCCAGATCTCTGTACGTGCTGCAATGTGGCTTCTCATTTAGCTTCAGAGTTGTTGTTGCCCTATACGGGCAACAGGGATGTAGAGGTGGAGCTGCCTTGTCATCAAAGGTGGGAGGAAGGCTTTGATTGTATGAAACCTTTCTCATGCAAAAGAAGCCTCTGTGTCAGCATAAATGTGCTTTTCATTTAGGCATCTCCCTGCACCACCTACTCTTCTTCACTCTACAAAAACATTTTGCATTGTGTTTAGATATCACACTCTAATGACTCATTAACATGGTCCTGCTGCTCTTCTGCAAAACAGATACCTGGGCATTTTAGGATCTTCATGCTCAGAAGAGGAACATTCTCACTGATGAAGCCAACAATGATATGCAACTGCTCTAGACTTTCATGGAAACTGAAATTTTTGCATAAGTATTTTGCCTTTATCGATACTGAGAAGTGTGTGTTGGAACTGGTTTGATTTTGTTTCGTTACAACACATTTGTGTCTAACGTAGTATCTTAATCAGAATGCTTTGCAACTGAGCAGCTGCCATAGTACATCTGGGGCCGCCTATGTGCTTAAGTTTCAAACAGTTGATAAATTCCAGATAAATTTCTATTATGGAAAAATGACATCTAAAACAGGATAAATGCATTTTTAAAAGTATTTAAATTCTCATTTGTGAGTGCAAGTAATAGTCTTTTTTTAAAATGTATTAAATATAAGGTGGACAGTAGCTGGCCAACACAAAGGTTTTAGCTCCAGTTACACGTAGGTAGCCGTGTTGGTCTGCCATAGTCAAAACAAAATAATAAATAAATAAATTCCTTCCAGTAGCACCTTAGAGACCAACTAAGTTTGTTCTTGGTATGAGCTTTCGTGTGCATGCACACTTCTTCAGATACACACAAAGTTTTAGCTGTAAGAGTGAAACAACAGCAACACCCTGATATACCAGGGTGATGAAAACCAATTCCACCTGTGTCCTGTGTCAGGAGTTAAATGCACTATAATTACTCTGCATTGATAAACAGACAAATTTGTCAGGATAATGATGGCAAGGGGTCCTTTCTCCTCTGGTGAGTGAATAAGTTGATAATGAAGCTTTTAGGTTCTACCTATTGTTCACAACGGATTAGCTCATATTCAAAAGTTGTAGGGATAGATAAATGCATGTTCAGCTACTTTAAAACTGTTAAGAAAAAATGGAAAGTGTAGAGAACTCAGTTTAAAAACAAGGCTGAGATAATGGAAGATAGAGCTTGATTCTCTCGTTCTTCTCTCTGTAGTCATTGACTGCTGGATATCTAACTGCCGCACAAGTGGGCACAACTGCGGCAAGTGGGCATGGGTTAGGGAAAACAGCCTCACGGGCCAAATTGGGGCACATGACAGGCCTATGTGCCTTTTACCCAAGTGAAAGTAAAGTTATATAACTTTTCATTTGCCATTTTTTTAGATTATATCTGTTTCGATACTGATAAATGTTTGTGTACATGACTGTGGTGTCATAGTAGGACATGGTTTGTAGGACCTAATGCTTGCTACCAATCAAGGCTTGTGGTAGCTTGTACAAATGATACATAATTTGTAGATATGTTGATCAGACTGAACATAGCTCGCTACGTTGTAATTTGAGGGGGCAGACAAACTGCAGGGCATCAGCAAATATGCTTTTCAGCTACTAAAATAATGTAGGAATGTGACACAGTGGTGGTGGGGGGTATTATATTATTATTTTTCCCTTTGTGGTTTTTTGGAAATATATAAAGCCATCTTTCAAAAGAATGTGGTTTTTGATAAGTTCTGTTGCAATGTTTGTGCTCTGCTACTAGGTGTCACTATAGAGCTGTTTGTGCACTTGAGTCAAAGCAGACCTATGCCTTTCCAAGCTCCTTCTTGTGTATAAAATCCATTTTCTTCTTTAATCACGGTTAAAGCTGACTTCAGCATCAGATTTAAACATGGAGAAGCTGCTTAGCAGACCATGGTTAAGAGATATCCTAAATGTAAAAGTAAAGGGAACCCTGACCGTTAGGTCCAGTCGTGGACGACTCTGGGGCTGCGGCGCTCATCTCGCTTTACTGGCCGAGGGAGCCAACGTTTGTCTGCAGACAGCTTCCGGGTCATGTGGCCAGCATGACTAAGCCGCTTTCTGGCGAACCAGAGCAGCCCACGGAAACGCCGTTTACCTTCCCGCTGGAGTGGTACCTATTTATCTACTTGCACTTTGACATGCTTTCAAAATGCTAGGTTGGCAGGAGCAGGGACCAAACAACGGGAGCTCACCCAGTCGCAGGGATTCGAAGAGATATCCTAGTTAGCATCAACTGTGCTAAAACAACAACAGAGAATTCACATGCAAGGAGCAATGGCTGGAAGGAGAAAATGTGCAATTCCATGGGCCACTTCCAATCTCTTAACAATGATTAGGTGATCAGAGTGTAATATCTGCACTGGCTCTTAGAGATAAATCAGTAATAGAACATACAGCACAAAATAGTTGCCCCTTGCAGACAGTTGGCTCTTCATTAACTATATGTGATAGGGACGAATAAAACTTCCTAGTTCCTTAGGAGAAGACTATGTTTCTTTTACAGGGCAAGAGTATACTCAAGGATGGTAGAATATATTTTCCACCCCACAGCCTAGAATACAAATACAATTATGAAATAGCCATATAGGCTCACGCTAAGATTATGTATTTAATGGATAATGATTAAAATCTCTCATGTAAAAGCAATGTCCACAGGCATGTTCAGTAGACAGTTTAGCTTCCAAAAGTTCTTTAATATTTTCACTATAAAAACAGAACTGAAAAAAATAGTGTTGAGGTAACTGAAAAGGGGGTGTAGCTCATTACAGATGGGATTGCAAAAATGTGTTTGCAAGTATAATTACTTTTTGGGGGGGGGGAGTTTACATATATTTAGTTGGCAGAGTGCATATATAAATCCATGCACATTTATAACATCTATAGAGATACATGTTTTAATGAGCTCCAGCTATAATTATGTACCTTGGTTTCAATGGGGGACAGTTCTGTATAGGCTTAACTCAATCCCATTTAATAAAAGTAATTTAAAAGTATTTAATTAACAAGATTGCACTCTAAATTTACAGAGCAAAACTTCCAAGTGTATGTATATCTTATTCATATTTATGAAAGCATTTGTACTGCAGGCAGTCTTTTAAAGCACACAGACATATTCCCATCGAGATCAGCCTGAATAGTAATACTCATTTGCACAAGGATCTTTATGAACACTTGTAGACAACTCTTTCACATATGCTATTAGTTACTTTAAAGGTACAGAATAATATTCAACCATTGTCCTCATTTTAAAGCCTGAAATAATTTTGATTTTAACTAGGAGAATGTACTTTATACTGTACTTGTTCTACCACATAGATCAAAACATGACACTTTTGGAAAGGTAGCTTTATTAAATTTATAAGATTCTGTCCACCCATTGGACAACTGACCTACGTTATGGTCAATTGCTTGTTATGGGCAGGGAAACCACTGGTTTGAATGCTTCTAAATACATAGATATATAAGCATGTAAACAATATCGAAAGTATATAAACACACACACACACACACACACACACACTCATTTCCTCTCTTAATTATTTATGTCCTGAATGGATACTGTGGTGCTGCTGCGGCAACTTACTGCAAAAATGGGGTGGGAATGGGGGCAGAGGAACTGCTAGTTTTTAAAAAATTGGGATGCCATGTTTGAGTAAATAATTTGTCATGGAAAAAGCATACTTTGCCTCCCATCCATCGGACAAGAATACTAGCGCTAGCAAATGAGAAACACCATAAGCAATATTAGCATTGCGAGAAATGAGTAAAAGCAGAGTCATTTTACCATGCAAACTATGCAGAGAGAAAGAAGGGAAGAGAAGCAGACGCACCAGAGGATAGAGGCATTTGTTAAAAGAGATTCTCTAAGCATACTAACCTGCTGGTTCTAATGAATTTTCTACTTTGTCGTTAACATCGAAAACACGGTCATGAACACCTATAGTTTTCATACAGTTGTCTATAACAAAAATAGAGATAACAGCCAAATATGTTAGTGAGACACCCTTAAATCCCCCATTTTCCTTTTTTGTTGTTGTTGTTGCTCTATGTGATTTCTATTTCTATTATATGTATGTATCTCTTAGTTGTGGCATGCTTCCAAACGCCACAATAATTGTCTTTTTGTACAACAGTCTAAGAAACAACAAGTTAGCAACTGCTGTGTACTTGAAACAAATAAGAGTAAAAGCTTTGTGAAAAATGATAAAAAGGATATGGTGAAAACAAAACAAAAAAGCCGCTATATAGAACAGATAACCACACAGGATTTAAGAGTAAAAAAAAGAAGTTTTTACTGCTGTTTACCAGACCAAACAAAGCATGTGCTATAAAGCCACCCTCTAAGCAAGATCTAAATAACTTACTTGCAGGCCGTACAAAGACTTTCAGCTTTAGACAGGACCTCCTCCCATTATCAGGGATTGCAGATGCTGTTGAAGAGAAGGGGGAGGAAGCATAGTTACTCTTTGTCCTACAGACATAATGTAGTACATTCTTCTTTTCCTAAGATAACACATCTGCAGCACATTAAAAAAGGAAGAAAGTAGATGATATGGGGCAGTCTGAATAGCAATAAACTGAAGCTTCAAGGCAACGCCACTGCTCTTTTTGCAAAAGAAAGAGTGGCATAACAACTGTGCAAAGTAAGAAGCCACAGAACCCACCCACCAAACTCTACCCTTGAACCCCAATAAGACTCAGGCCAACAACAACCACCACAACAACCACAGCCACAACAACAACAAACAACAACAACAACCCAGCTTGCTTCTACAAATTGGTTCTAAGGGCCAGTCTGCATGGCCACTTTTGATGTAGTAAGGTGGGTGCAGAAAATCATGTTCACGTGCTAACATACTAAATAATAACTACCTGCAGTGACTTAAAAATTCTAATGGGAATTATTTTTTTCTGCTGCTACTGAGTATATTTTTCAAGAACTACTGGTATGGAGCTGGATGAATGGAAGAACTCCTTCCATTCACAGAAGGGACTGCAATCTATTCCAGTGGAGCCTCTTCCTGGCTGATTTCAATATATTCCCTCTTCCGCCAGAATCCCCCACCCCACCCCGTGCTCTCTCCCACACTGTTACAAGGAGTTCTGCGACCCTCCAGAGAGAAGTATCACAGTGGGAAGGAGACCTTGACAAAGTATTCCTCCTCTGGTGAGTGGGTTCTGTGGCGTCTTACTTTGCACACACTGAGATTGGCGTTTGGGTCACAGGAGCTCTGAATCCAAGAAACACAATGATCCAAATAAGTGTAAAATATGTCTGCATTGTGGCTAAGAGATGCAAAAGCCAGGATGAACTTGCCCTGAACTTTGGGCTGAGGCTTACAGTAAAATGGTGTGCATTGCTACAGAGCAAATAGTTACTTCCACTGGGGGCTGGGAATGTAGTACAGACATCTGGCCCCACTTGTGCGCAATTGACTCTCGTATGACTGCATATACGTGTTGCGCCAGGAAATCAATCAATCAAATCAAATCAAATCAAATCAATCAATCAATCAATCCTAAACTGAAATGGCTAGAGAGCTGGAAAGTCCTTGTGGCTCACAAGGAGACTCTCCCCAGAGTTAGAAGAAGATGCCAGTAAGCCAAAAGTCCAGGCTCCAAAATGGCACATGGGAGCTCTCACTGCTGCTGCTGCTGCGCTTCCCCGCTCAACAGCTGTTGGGCGGGAATCTGTATGTACTGCAGTAGGCTCCCCACTTACTCTCGTTTTGCTTATGTGGGGTGGGGGCCGGGACGTAACCCCCGCATAGGTGGGGAGTCACCTGTATTAAGAAAAGCCAGTTAACTGTTGAAGATTCTGATTATAAAGTTACTAAAATTGTGGTCCTTCTTCACCTCAATAAAAGTGTTTCATTTCTTCATTACTGGGTCTACGGGGTAATCACGTGATGCCATTTAAACACTGGAAACTCTGCTAAATTTATGAAATCCCTGCTTTCAGCAAATCACAAATCTGCTTTCAGAAATCATGAACTTTTAATAATTATATGCATTGATGTGGAAATTGGTTTGCCTCTAAATTAACGCATGTTATAGATCATACGACTCATTGAGTGGTCCAAATATGCATATTTTAAATCATCTGACCATGCACCGCAGGAAAATGGAATCATGGTTTGTAGCACATCCAGATGTCAGTCTGTCCACCAACAGGTATATTATTATTTGGGGATATAACACTGGATGAAGATAAGTGTCGTACTGATTGTGCTACATAATTAACTGCTGCTGTTGATTCTATAATGCTGCAAAGAAATGCAGTAAATGAAAAGAGAAAAGCCCAGGTGAGTGAAAAGCTTGGTGGTGGGTATTATGAAAACAATACATTCGTTTGATTATGGATGCTGCAAAGAATCCAACTGCCCTGTATTAGACAGTTGGCTTGGAGAGGGTTCGGCAGACAGCGCCCACGAGACTTGTGCTAAAAAAAAGGCCTTTGTGATAAGGCGCTGGTAAAAGGCACCGAGGGATAGTATTTGTGACAGACTTGAACTGGAGCTCGATGACAAAAAGAGATTAGTGGTTTGTGTACACAGCCAGCCAATAACCAACACACTAAGCCTCAAGGTAAGTGGGGCTTATAGGGACTTTGGGAAGACTTGCTTAAAAAAATACATGTGGCTTTATTAAGCAAGTGTTCTTGTTCCAGAGCATATTCCAAGTGCTTCCACGATCTCAGAAGATGCTAACTTTGATAATTTTGTTTTCATTGAGCATGCATGATGCCCTTTTCAAATAGTTGTTCAATTTGCTGCTCCTTTGTATAGTTGATTATAGGTAGACATTAATTTACTGCATCTTTATTATTGATATATGCAGATGTAGACGGTTAAAGAATTATGAACCGGCTCCTTCACACTTTGATTCATTGTTTCCAAGGCATATTTTCTGGGGGGGGAACGGCAAGTTCAAGGAGGGAAGGGAGGAACACAAGAGAAAGAGGGGGTGGCGGTTCAAGCAGAGTAAGCCAGCACTTGTTAGAAGTGCCTGTCTGCCTCTTTTAATCACAAAACAAAACTGAACAGCAATGATGCTTTCCTGCTCTGCCTGGTACTCACTGACAAGCAGTTAAGAAGTGCTAACAGCTGGCTTGGCCGTAGGCTCTCACTAAATCAAAGTTGGTAAAAAAAAAGAAAAGCAACCCTCTCTCTACTGACATTTACAGTAACTGATGTGTTACAGGGCACTGCATTGCACTCTGTAGGGGCATCCAGGAAACTGTGTCCTTCCTGTGGCCCCTGATGAATATACAAATCCTTCTCAAGACAGGACAGGATGCTTAACAAAATCAGAATACTGTATTCCTTACCTTACAAGTAAATTTGCTTGCCCTGTTAGCCTAAGCAAAAATGAGTATTTGATTATTTCCTGCTCCATCCAGACTTTTAATTGATTTTTACAAATGACAGCCTACATACTCAAAGGCAGGATGTCAGTTTTATGCTCTTTGGGAGCTATTATTTGCCTTTGCAAAATAAAGGCAGCATGGATTTTGCTATCCTATAAACTACCTGGTGTATTTTTTCCTCTAATAAAACAGAAAGGTAATCATTTCCATCTGCTCTCTTTATTATTATAACCAGCTTTACCACAACTAAAGGGAGAAAATGCACAAACTGCTGACAGATTAGTGCTTATATGGTAGTTTTGTCCCTGCATATCATGGGATAGTTCTAATCTTTCATGCCCAAATACTAGTTTTGCATTCATTCACATACTCCTGACGAGCTCTGTGTTTGTTTGTTTGTTTGTTTGTTACTACTTTTCACAGTGTATATCCCCCAAAATAAATGCAGACCCCTTCCACTCTGAATTATGTCAGGTACCAAGAATAAGACTGATATCCCTTTAGTAACTTGAGCAGGGTGATTTTGAGTTTCTTGCTTGCTTTGTTCTTCTTTTACTTTGAAACAAAGCTACAATAATTGCATTTAACATGCATTAAGCAATCCACAAAAATTAAACCACTACCAGGCATTGCCAATCCACACTCCAAAATGCTAGCAGATGCTAAACTTTTCTAATCAGAAAAATAGTATCTTGACAAATTAACTGATTTCTACCTTTAATAAGTATTCAAAATCTGAGCAAGCACTGATTCCGTCTATGAACCCTTATTAATTAGTGAATTCAAGGTACATCTCCAATCAGGGGTGCTAACATGGATTTTCTGCATGTCAATTTAGCCATACACCTCACCCTCAAAATAAAGTACAAATGTGCATATGCTAATTTAAAGACATATGCAAATTTAGAAACAATGAAATACAAAGCGGCTACACACAAGCAATCAGATGTCTTAAAAGACAGAATGTCATCAATGGAAACTTTCACCATAATCGTCTTTCCATGATAAAAAGCCTTAATCTGTTGAACTCCTGCCTGCCACACAGCTGTTATCACACAAGAGCCCTGCTCTCCCACAATGCCAACCCTAAATCATGCAAAGAACTGAGGTTTTGTTAATTGCAAACCAGTTATGTTACTGAACAGCTTTCATCAAATTGATCTTAGGCTAACAACCTACATTCAATACAATATCAGACATGATATTTCAGGTAGGATGGGGCTGGTCAGAGCCAAAGCTGATTTAAGATGTTCAGTCAAGGCTCAAATGCCCATGCATTGATAAACAGTTTAAAGGCAAGCAGCTAATACTATAGCAAACAGTCTTTCTTTCTTTCTTTCTTTCTTTCTTTCTTTCTTTCTTTCTTTCTTTCTTTCTCTTTCTTTCTTTCTCTCTCTCTCTCTCTCTCTCTCTCTGTGAAATAACAATAATTTGACTCTTTCACATGGATATACCTATTTAAGTCCCCCAATTCCCCCTCCTCAACAGGCAAGAAAGCAATTAATCACACCACACTCTTTCCCCATTCCTGAATCACACTCTCTCTAGTACAATGTTGCACACACCCACAATACATGTATATTAATGGTGCACTTTATTTACATTTGCATTGGCAAGAAAAATGTTTATTGTTTACAAAGGGGGGGGGAAATACACTTCTTGCACGAAATTAAATTGGAGTTAGAACACACAGGGGGATTCAACTAATGAGTTTCAGCAGCAGCAGCCCTGTGCAAAAACTTCCCCTTTCAATGGGGCTTTCCCCCTCCCTTCTCCCTGTGTCGCCCTCTCAATTGATTTTGCAAGGGCTCAGGAGAACCCTTGGAACAACATGTGGGGGGAAGGAGGGAAGGATTGATCCATCTGGCAAGCCAGCATGCTTGCATCAATGGATCAATCGCCTTAGCATGGCATTCAATTCCTTTCATGAATTCCTGTCTCTTGTGCTACCTTTTGCTTTGGGCTGGATACACCCAATCACACTAAAATCCTGATTTCTCGATTTTTTTTTAATTATTATTTTTTGACAAGAATCATTTTTCTACAAGGGAAAACAAGAAAAACAACTTTAGGGTGAATCAAGATTTCTTTTCCCATTGTCTGGAAAAGGGCTATCTGGTTCATTCTGAAGCTACTTTTTAAATCTTCCCTAGTTCATATAGAAGGGACGCAGGTGGCGCTGTGGTCTAAACCACAGAGCCTAGGGCTTGCTGATCAGAAGGTTGGCAGTTCGAATCCCCGCAACGGGGTGAGCTCCCGTTGCTTGGTCCCAGTTCCTGCCCACCTAGCAGTTCGAAAGCACGTCAAAGTGCAAGTAGATAAATAGGTATCGCTCCGGCGGGAAGGTAAACGGTGTTTCCGTGCGCTGCTCTGGTTCGTCAGAAGCGGCTTAGTCATGCTGGCCACATGGCCCAGAAGCTGTACGCCTGCTCCCTCGGCCAATAAAGCGAGATGAGCGCCGCAGCCCCAGAGTCGTCCGCGACTGGACCTAACGGTCAGGGGTCCATTTACCTTTACTTCATATAGAATAATAAAATTGTAGACCTGAAAGGGGCCCAGAGAATCATCCAGTTCAGCAGGCCTATCTCCTACTGAAAACATTAACTATCAGTCACAATATTTGACAAGCCTAATCAGTAATAACGGAGACTTTCTTTTGACTAAACTGGATGGGGGAAATCAGAGTCTATTGAAACTCTGTTAAACTAGCATAGGTACAAAATAGCAGTAGTATCTTTCTTGCCTTTTAGGCACTAGCAAAGCTAGTGATGAAGATAAGTGGATGTCAAGGGATAGACAGGGATACTTTTCTGCCCCTCTGTATAACTTGCATCTGCTTAGAAGAGAATAAGCACAGCACCTGCTCTTAAACAGCACATACTGTATTTGCTTAAGCAGTTTCCTCATTCCATGATAATTTGCTTGCAAGAAACTTTGAGCAACACTTTCTTACTCTTTTGTATACCCAGGTCCTATTGTAAGAATGTTTCATGAAGAGAGATCATACTAAGTTACTCTTCTGTGAAACACTGGCACAGACAATTCAATTTGTTCATTATGTTGTTAATCACTACTGTATATTCCTTACTGAATTCTGCTTTTGCCTTTTCTTTGTATATCTGCTGCAAGCAATTTGCACTACTGAACAGCTAATCTTAAGGGCTCCCTGTTCTTCCCTGTTTGGTGTAGTGTCACAGGCCAGATGTAAACCCAACATGTTGAATGGTGAAACTGACCTAGAAGCACCTGCTTCATCTTAAAATAACCAAGCAGAATTATTAGCTCCATTAGGATGTCATTCCATGCTGGGAGAGTGAAATCTGAACCATGAGGTTTTTCTCTCTCTTGTCATTCTAAAAAAAAAAAATAGCTGTCTACAAGACTGGAATAGATACCCAGAAGTCACAAAAACCAGTCAAGCGGTCCTAGTCAGTCTGCAAACTTTGAAGGCACAAACACAAGAACAGAGCCAACTCTATCCCACTACAAGCAAGTTTGAAAAGGATGTTCAGGCAGTTTTCTGCCTAAGTTATAACGACAAGCTCTTTGGGGTGTGTGAAAAAAGTATTTATAGCAATGATTTGCCTTTAGCCATTTCAAGCACAATACCATTGACATTAGTCAAATCCAAGATCCACATAACCTTATATAACCCTCAAATCTTAATTCTGATAGCCAGAAGCACCAAAATATCCAATACTCTGTGTCAGCCCCAGAGATTTGGGAAGTTTCATTTTTAAGAAGCGCCATCTGCTTCCTCCTTTGTAAAGAAATGAGTTTGTGTGGGAGCATTAAAAATGCAGTTTCCCATTATGTTTGCCATGGGCAATATTTCTCAATTTGCGGGAGTCAAAAGAAAAGAGAGCCTATTAGTTTTTAGCAGAGCTGAGCCTTTCCCCTGTAGGATTTAGTGTGATTTACAGTACAACACAAATGTATGTAGATTAGCCAGGTAAATGCAGTATTAAGCATTAATATTCTTCTCACAATGCAAACTGAAAAAAAGTTTCACATTTGCATAGACACTATTGAAAAGGTCTACTGAAATTTAATGAACCAACAAAAAGTAAGCATGAGTATGATACACTTACAAAAGGAATTCTGCACATTGAAACTATTTTTTACAAAATTAAAAATCATAATGCAGAGTATTTCTACCCACAAAGAAAGCTCCATCCCTCAGAAATCTGCACGCTTTAAAGATTTATCTGGATCGCGATATATTGATTCCCATTTCCAACCCAAGAATTAATTGTCCAGTTGTGTCTAAATCCGACTGCTCATAGAGACTTAAGTCTTGTACATTCATTACTTGCTCATTCTTCAAACTTGCTTTATCACAGTGTTTTTCAACCACTGTTCCGTGGCACACTAGTGTGCCGCGAGATGTTGCCTGGTGTGCCGTGGGAAAAATTGAAAAATACTGAATAAAGTATTTTATAATTTTTCATATTTCTGTTTACTTACTATTTCATAATAAAGTAATTATAAAATACTTTCTTTGTGTTTATTTGATTCCTATTCAAGAGAATTACTTTATATATAGTCAATATAGGCACAGAGTTAAATTTTTTAACATTTTCTAATGGTGGTGTGCCTCGTGATTTTTTTCATGAAACAAGTGTGCCTTTGCCCAAAAAAGGTTGAAAAACACTGCTTTATCAAGCATGCATCCTGAGTAAATTGCTTTCCTACATAGCCATAGGAGGTGACTCAACTTGCTGGCAACATTTGATCTCACCTAGTCTGCCATATCTCTACATTTAATCATCAACAGGGTCAAGCTACTGAAAAAGCAGAAGATTTTGAATGTCTTGAAGCAAGAGACAGGAGGATGCCAGCTGCAGATGATACAGCTCTAACAACTACTGAGAAAAATGCAAAAGCATTGGTAGAACATCTGCCTGACAATGTTAATTGAAAAAAATGTTTTAATAAGTAATGCATTTACTACTACTACTACTACTACTACTACTACTAATGATTTACTAAATATGTGTACTGCTTTTCATCCAAAAATCACAGGGTGATCCACAACATAAAAATACAAAAAAAGGAGAACACAAAATACATAATTAAATCAAACAAACAAACCAGTAACACCCTTCCCACAAACAACACTCACATCAACATGGGAAACTGATTTAGCTGCCTTGGTCAGCTTTGATACAGAGTTACTGAATGTGCCATTCCACTATGTTCCACTGCAGTGCTTATAACTGAGGAGAAACTGCCTTCTCTCTCCTGAAAGAGGGGTGTAATGAAAGTCCCCTAAGATACATTTGTTGGTTATTCAACACGGAGCATAAAGACAGCAAATACCCCAGCTCATACATCCCACGGGGTAGGCGCTTAATTCACATGGCAGAGGAGCAGCGCAATCCCCTCCCCCCTACCACATCAACAGCATGAATTGAGTATTGCATGTCAAGGCCCCCAAGCCAGCCCCCCAGAAGAAATAAATTCACACAGACACAGATTTTGGTTTAAGGTTAATGGGCAAAATTTAGGCCACAACTTTATTGATTACAGCAAATGTGAGTGGCATTTGCTTAGGCATTGGCAATAGACTATATCTGACTCCTGCCCACCTTGCAGGGTGTCAGGAAGGGTAAACCACCAATGAGGGAGCCACCTCGGGGGAACCCGCCTGCAGCTCTCATCAGTGTTCCCAGAGGCCTGGCATGGCCCTAGCCCTTCAAGCGGACTTCGGACAGGAACCAGGCCCCAGATTCCTTTATTGGAATACCCTTGAACATGGAGGGGCAGGCGATGGACGACCTCCCCTCCCTCCCACATCAATAAGCCAATGCCTAACCACCAAACATTACAAAGTTGTGGCGACTGCTAAGAGGTAGGCGAAAACCAAGTGGCCAGTGCCAATCTGCCAAATGGAAAAATTCCTACCCAGCCCCCGGCCCAAGACAGGCGACCAACCAAAGTCCAAAGCAAGGCACACATCGCGCTGCCACTTTTATACCCCCCCCCCATGATCACCCCACTCAATCGAAATTGGCCAAAAGAGGTCTGGGGTAATTGTGGTGCCACCCTGGCGTAAAGGGCATCACTCCCCCCATGTCTGTGAAGTGGGCCCGCCCACAACCAGGACCATCCTTTAAGATGATCCCATTTCCCACAAATGGTAGACTGTCTAGTGCACATGTGGGCAACTCATGGCTTGCATGCAGCACTCGGATGCCTTTTGTGTAGCCCATCATTGGTGCCTAAGCTGTCTCCTAACACTGCATTCCCATCTCCTGGGAACCCCCTCAGTGTGATTATGTTGGAAAGAATGCACTGAGGAAGGACATAGCTATATTCCCCAACACAACTACTATCTCAGTCCACCAAACACTTGAGGGGCTGTGATTTGCATGTGTAGAGAGAGATGAATCCCCTCAAGTGTTTGGCAGGCAGGACATTACTGCAATTATTGTGGGTGAGTAGGTGCTGGGGAGGGACATCCTCACTCCTTCCCAGCCTGCCAAACAGTGGGTTTGGTTTCCATGGGTCAGTTGGTATACAGGGCATACTGCAACTCTTTTCTTTGGAAATTGTGTGTGTGTGTGTGTGTGTGTGTGTGTGTGTGTGCTGACTGTATTTCTGTGAACGTGTGTTAATGGTTCCTGAGCTCCCACTTCTGCAAGTGGCCCTTGGAGATGAGGGCTTGCTCAGCTCCAAGGGCTGGTTCACACACAACATTATTAGTGCACTGGAAGAACTCACACTGTTGAGCTACTACAGGAATTAAATGCCCAGGGGATATATGACGTAGGTCTCTAATTTTACACTTCCACTGGAACATTTCAATGACAGTGTGACTTATAATGTCCCAGAATCAGAAACATAGTTAGATAACTGTCAAGTTATTTCAATCTATTAACGGTGAATATAACTATATTTCTTTTCTTTTTTTTTCATTTTAAAAATGAAATGCTAATCCAAAGGAATAATAACTCAATTTTAATTAATTTCATCTCTTGACAAGATAGGACTAAATCAACTGATGGACATATCATTGTCACATTAGTAACAGCAAATCCCTTTAGAGCTATGTGTGCTATCATGCAATTTGCTAGGGTTAGATTATATTTCTGTACTTGATAAATCAATGGTTTTTGTTTAACCCAATCTGTTGATTGTTTGATTATAATAATGACCAGTGGCATCCCCACCATTATCAACTTTCACTTTCATAGATTAAAATTGTAAGCAACTCAGAAACCATTTTTTTAGTTCACAAGGTGAATTCTGATAACATTTTGCCTTTATCTACAACTACCAAGTGCATAATCAGTTAAAGCAGAGCAGTTAACAGCAATCCTACTGCTGTGTTATGCCAGTTTACAGGTTGTAGGATTTGGCAACAATTTGCTGATGGAACAGAAGATGCACCACCATGACAAATATATCAGGAGTGCTGCCCAGACTTCCCAATGGAGTGGCTAAAACAAGATGAAGTCATGGGTAGGATGTACACTTCCACTATGCTCAATATACAGGAGCTGTATAAACTTACACCCAATTGACAATGCAACTTTATACAAGCTTGAATCTTGCACAATTCTACTCCTGCACTGTTAACCCTCAATACCATGACAGATCATAGTTGTCAGGCGTCAGAGAATGCGATCCCCCCAAGGTAGGCTGCTGGGAATAGATAAGATAGGGAATGTTCTCACCAAGGTCTCTTATTCAATATTCACAGAGAGAGGCTTAGAAATTCAGCCTCTTGGGGTAATGGCATTGCTCTGAGCAATCTCCACGCCCCCGTCTTTCCTCAATCCTCAACAGCACCACCCACCTTACGGTGGCCGCTTAGGGGCATTTGTCTTTGAGCCCTTTGCTCTTCTACTTTCAATACTCACCAGGTTCTGGAAGAAGGGGGGGTCTGGAATGCTTTCTAGTTCAGCCAACTACTCCAGGTCTGCCTCCCCCTCCTCTTCTTCCATTATTTCTCAACTTTGCCCCTCATCTACCTCTGAGCTGTGACTTCCTGCAAACCACTGTTGTAAATCTATACTGTCTTTCTCTTCCCTGGAAGGTTCAGGCTGGGGAGGAGGGGGTCTCCACCATTACTCCTCTGTCCAGTCCCTGACAAAAGGATACATTTCAACCCAGCACCCAATATACTTCACATAGGAAGACTACAACTCAGATGATAGGGCATGTGGCAGTGATCTCTCTTTCTCTGGCCCCATGTTGTACACACTTTGAGCTCACAAGAGGGAACCCAATTTGGTGAGGTTCTTCTAGAGTTCCATAGGCTACTTATATCTAGTTGATTTATTTAGTATAATTTGCAAGCTTAACTTCTTCCAACCCTGAATAATTTAAACAGCACTATCCCCAAAACAGTTCTTGAAATCGTAAGTGCAAGTTCAGCTGGATCAGACCAATCTAGTCCAGAATCCTTTTTCTTAGTGGCAAGCCATATGTCTTGAGGAAGCTCACTAGAAGGGAATGACGCCAATAGCTCTTATCACTGTTATGCCTTCGCAACTCATATTTGGTAGTCTATGATGGTACTTAATCATAATAGCTAATAGCCCAATAAATATTGTTCATGCATTTGTCAAAATCCTGCTTTAAAGCCATCTAGGCTAATGAACATACTTACTTCTTGTGGCAGCAAATTCCATAAATTATTTATTTGCGTGAAGTACTTTTACTGCTGCCTGAATGTACAGCCAATCAATGTCACTGGGTGACCTAAGTTCTAGCATTATAAGAGAAGGAACATTTTCCTCTGGTCACTGTCTTTATAGACCAAAAGGTAACAAACAGTTCAGACTTCTCTTGTAGTGAAGGTGCTCCAATCCTGTGATCCAACTGTTAATCTTCTATGTTATGAAAAGCTAAATGAAAGTATAGAAAGGCAAAAACTGAATAATTGTTGATATAGCAAAGAAATCTGAACAATTGGCAAGGCATGAATCAACTTAGAATAGAATTGTAGAGTTGGAAAGGACTCTGAGACTCATCTAGTCCATGAATCACAGCTAAAGAATCCATGACAAATGGCCTTCTCACCAGTGAAGGAGTCCACCAACTTCTAAGGTAGTCTGTCCCACTGTCTAGCAGCTCTTATTTAATGAAGTCATGCTGATTCTACCTTAGAAAAGTTCTTTTTCTACAATATTTTTAACACATCCAGATTAAGTAATGCTCTCTAAAAATTATACTGGGTGTATACCTTGGTAGATGCTCTCTTCTTGAAACATGTTGTGAAGGAAAATTTAGAGGTAATCGTATGTCTATCTATCTATCTATCTATCTATCTATCTATCTATCTATCTAATAAAATTTAGTTTAAAAAACTCTTCCACAATGGATCTTTTTAAGAACTCTATTGCATGCCCACTGGCTTTAGCAGTTTTTTAAATCTTAGTTTGCGAACTGGTTCTAAACTTCTAAATATGTTCTTATCTCTTGATCAGTGAAGGCCAATGCAGATGATTTATTTAGCTTCAGTGTAATTTCCTTGACTTCGTCAATGTTCCTCTTACACCTTTGTCATTACTCTCCACTGCTTGTCTCGTTGGCTTCCTGCTTCTAACATATTTGGGGAAGAAAAATAAATTGTCCAATTCTCAGCAATTTGGTCTTCACATTTCTGCTTGGCTTGCCTTATTTGAATTTGAAATACAGATGCCAATGGTTTTCTTTCTTTCTTTTTTCATTTGTACATTCACTTCATAAAAGACACAGTTCCTAGTTTCCTTGACTGTTCTGTTTACTCACATCAGCGTCATTTTGGAGTGTACAGCATTTCTGTGCTTAAGCTAAAGTATGTCTAAGAAAATAAACGTTTACTGTGAAAACCTATACAGTATATGTCTACCCAGAAGTAATTAAACTGAGTTCAATGGGACTTATACATCCATGTGTACAGAACGGTGGCCTTAAAGAGCAAATTTAACTCAGCCCAGAAAAGAGCATAGAGGAACAGTGGGTTGGATACTGCGTCCCAAACCCTGCTGCTTGAACCAACCAAGGCAGAAGATGGGAGCAATTTTTATTTTTATGTTGCTGTGTCAGCCTCTGGCAGGTGCAGCTAAGAGGCCTAGATTGGGCCCTTCACAGGGATAGAGCATTCTAGGATATAGTGGATTCATGTCTGGCTCTGCTCCACCCTGGTTCCACAGCACCTTATATTGCAGCTCTACAATTGCTACCACCGGCAGTAGCTTCTCAATGACTACACTTTGAGCAAGCTAAGCTAGGACCTTTCCAACAACAGAGCCCTTCATATTCTAACCCAGGCATCCCCAAACTGCGGCCCTCCAGATGTTTTGGCCTACAACTCCCATGATCCCTAGCTAACAGGACCAGTGGTCAGGGATGATGGGAATTGTAGTCCAAAACATCTGGAGGGCCGAAGTTTGGGGTGCCTGTTCTAACCCCTCCAGCAGAAGATATCAGAGGGTTAGAATTGCTGTGTTAATTGTCTTTACACTTAGCATTCAAAAGCAGATGCTGAAAAGGAAGATTACTCCAGACAACGAAATGCAATGTTTGAATGTTTAAACAATTTTTAGAACTTTCTCATTCAAAAAGGCATCCCTTAGGTTTTATAGACCAATTAAACAACTTATCTGAGCATCCATAAAATGTAAGGTCAAATATAGCTTTAAAAACAAAAACAAAAAAACGAGTGTTAAAGGCTGGCAGACATATTCCACACATTTTCAATGAACCTCAGATTTCCACTTCAGTTTTCTATCTAATTTTTAAAAAGTGTATTATTTGTAAAAGTGCGCACACCCACACTATTAGAACTAGAAGAGGCATCACCCAGGAACTGCTTGTACACATTCCTATGTAACTCTCCACACTCACTTTTTGTTTCCTTCTAATGTGCCTACATTTTTCAAGCAATTCTGCAAATGAATTCCTACAGGGAGAATACAGGGCTTTATATTTTAAACATGTCAGGAAGAATGTTTGTCCTAAAACTGAGTTGCAGGAAAAGAGCCCGTCTGAAGTGCTCACTTCTTTCTGCAGAACTCAAGTGACCATACCCTTTCATTCTGAAGTGAAAAAAAGGGGAAAGATTATTACTATGCTTCTTTGGGAAGTCAGCCCTCCTGTAAGCGATCTCCTTTGTTATGAATATGGAACAGATGGAGCTAAATCTATCTGCTCTGTAGGAACAAAAACACTTACAACCTAGCTCTCTCTATTAAAGACTCTACTTAGCTCCTTTATACCACTAGCTTTCTGTGCACCGCTGTGAGGTTTTGACTTTATAGAAAAAGGGACTTCATAAAAGCAATAGCTCTTATTCTTAAACCAAAGTGGCCTAAGAACAGCAGAAGACGAATACGGGAGTTTAACCCACATGGCTCCTTGGAGATATGCAAATATTCAATTACTTTCTCTCTTCTTTTTTTAAGCTGGAGGAAAGATTCTAAAACGAAAAGGAATATCCATATGCGCTACAGACTTTGTACCAAAACAGTAAATCATGTGGGTGATAACATACAGCCCACATTACTAAAAGGTCAAGAATAGCTCCATTGTTGAAAGTCAGGAAACCAGGGTTTAATTTGTGTATGTCAGGATGAAACAAGATGACAGTCCTTCAGACGAAACCTTATCAAACTCTCAAAGTGCATTTAGTATAATGCAAGTGAAATGTGCAATTAGGCGCCCATCATGCATACACAAAAAGACGCTGTATTGGATTACTTCAAAGAGCTGAATTTTTCACCTTTGAGCATGTGTGTTGACTAACATCTGAACACAAGACTACATTTATTAAATTAACAAACTGGAAGTAAGCAGCTGAGAACCAATACACATGCTTATTTTGTTTTCATCTGTAATGTCAAAAGGCCCTGAGAGACCAGAATGGATATCAGTCCAATTGCCTAAATATTTCAGAGTGTTTGTAATTAACAACTACGTTCATAAACTCCCCAACAGCACTGCACATTCGTCACAAAAGTTTTAGCAATGGATTAAGCAAAGCAGTGACCTTGTTTACCGATTAAATGTACTGTATTGATACATTTACTGTCAGTCTCTTGAAAATAACTGAAAAAGGATTTGAAGGCAGGGTGCTTTAATTCTGACTAGATCAAGACTTCAGGCAAATTTCCCCCTGCCAGGGAAAGCACAGCTTGCCTGAAGTCGTAACCTTTGTTGGCGGAAGGGAAGTGGCCTTGAAACAGATCACGAAGCAGATGTTTAATGTCAAATCAGAGTCTAGGGATACATAGGCTATTGCAAATAAAACTCTTCTCCTGTCTGCTTAGTCTTCCCAATTCCCTACCATGTGAAATATGAACTCGCCAACAAATGGCCAGTGTGCTATGCAACGCAGCGAGCAGAGCGACTGCCACAGCTGAGCCAAAGGCCGGAAAATTCCATATATTTTGCAACATTTTCATCATCCGTCTTTACAGCCGTGGATTCAGTTATAAGACAATGCAGTTATCCTGCCTATGGAAGTTGAGAAGGATTGCTACTGGCATCTAATAACGGATGAGCACCAGGAAACAGCTTTTAAACTAAACTTTTAGATTAAGGACTTTGGTCATTAATCTAACCAAAGACTTTTATCTATTGCCTGGCCAAAACTATCTGGCAGTGCAAAATAATAAAGTGCCATTTCCTAACATTGACCTATTTTGATACAGTGAATCATGGGGATGCAAAACCCACACCTAACTTAACGTAACGGCTGGGCCTCATTATTTATTTTCTAAAATGAGAAAATCAATTAATCTTGGAATTTGTATATTTAACCTTGGAAGCAATTCCTCTGATCCAGATGTGTGGGAGCTGCTGCTCTAATGTTCATGAGTGTTTTAGGAAATTCTGATTGTTTTATTGTACAACATTTTACAATTGTAATTGCGTTTCACTGATTGCTTATAAATGCACTGGGATCTTATTTTGATAAATGACAGTTCAGAATGTTCAATAACTAAATAAATAAACAAATATTGGATGAAGTTGTTTAGCAGAGAAAGAAAGCTCTCTGATGCAGAACATTATTCAGGAATTCTATTCTGGAACATAGAAGGAAGAGTTCTGCAGGGTAAGAATATAGGAACAGAAATATTACATGCCATGTGCCCTGTCTCATTCTTCCCCACTTGCCTGCCTCTGCCTCCTCCTCCTCCTGAGTAGTAACTACAATCCTGCACTGAGAAGCAAAGATGAAAAAGAAAAAGTGTAATAAAATTGCCTTAAGCTTTACTTTCCAAGATGCCAAATTTGGCCCTGCACTTACTACAGGCAATCATGTTTGGTACAATCCACAGCAAGCATTTTGTGTGAATAAGAAGCATTTATGTATGTGTACTGGAGAACCAAAGCCAAATCAGGGCTCCTAGGTGCATGCAGATGGGTGTTTAAGGATGTTATGTATTCACTGCAGGAGACATGGTTGTAACACTGGTATTACTCACAAACAAATATCATTGCTAAATGAAGTGCAGAGTGATTCTTGGAAAGCTGCATTCTATAACCTGGCTAGTTCTACTTACTCATATGCAAATCTATTAAATCAAAGATGGAACACTTGTAGTATGTATGTTGGATACAACCCACTGAACAATTTTATCCAGCCCAAGCAGTTCTACCAAAGTTTTAATTGTAAGGACTAGCAAAAAGAAAGTGTCATTGGGAAAAGAAAAGTGCTCTCAAAAATTCTGATACGTATATTCCTCACTTTAATATCATATATTTCTCTGAGTTCTATCGATCATATACTGGCTGATGACTAGTCAAAAGGTTTTTATACAAAATGACCACTACATGGAGGTTGAATTGTGTAGTACACTAAAGTATGAGGGGAATAGTGTTTGTATGAGGTACATTTTTCTTTACATTGCAATGTAGTCAAAACAAAATTCCAAGTATGATTGATACTTGGCCAATAAATTATTCCTTATTCCTTCCTTATTCCTTTTTAGGTCTGGACCCTAGGGAGGGACCCAGGTGGCGCTGTGGGTTAAACCACAGAGCCTAGGGCTTGCTGATCAGAAGGTCGGCGGTTCGAATCCCTGCGACGGGGTGAGCTCCCGTTGCTCGGTCCCAGCTCCTGCCCACCTAGCAGTTCGAAAGCACATCAAACTGCAAGTAGATAAATAGGAACCGCTCTGGCGGGAAGGTAAACGGCGTTTCCGTGCGCTGCTCTGGTTCACCAGAAGCGGCTTTGTCATGCTGGCCACATGACCTGGAAGCTGTACGTCGGCTCTCGGCCAATAAAGCGAGATGAGCGCCGCAACCGCAGAGTCGGACACGACTGGACCTAATGGTCGGGGTCCCTTTACCTTACTGTATAGGAAACAGTCAACTCATACTCACTTAACACAACTGAGAGGTTTTCAGTCCACAATTTGGACTGCACGGGCACAGAATTCTGGATTATAACCAGTTTTGCCCCTCTGTTCAGAGAAGGCACATTGCCCCTCTGTTCAGAGAAGGCACTGTGCCCCTGAGGAAGCTTCTGTCAAAGGAAGTGGGTATAGATAAGAATGTAAGAAGAGCCTGCAGGATCAAGCCAGTAGCCCATATAGTCCATCATCCTGTTCTCAAAGGGGCCAACCAAATGCCTCTAGGTCCCACAAGCAGGACCCAAGCACATGAACACTCCCTCCTTGTTTCCAGTAACAGGTAGATTACAACAGATTTGGGGGGGGAGGGGGTGCACAAAGAGCCCCAGAGAAGAACGAATCTGCAAAAATTGCTTCCCTCCCTTTCTGTTCATGGAAACCTATACCAGACTGAAGAGAGAAGGGATACAACCCAACTTTTATTTTATTGTCAGAGTACATACAACCCAGCAGATGCCACTTCAACATGGGGTGGTTGGCCAGTTTTTCTGTTTAGTAGAGCCAATCCTGTGAGCAAATAGTAAGGATGGGAGTTCATTGGACCACAGCATGATACATACTTGCACCGAGCAAAGATAGACTACAGTGTTTTAGTGAGCTAAAAACATCCATCCGTTCCATGCCGTAAAAACCGGTAGCATCAGAGTACCTGTGCGAGGTCATCTAGGGAAAAGTCAGGTAAAGAGGGCATGCAGGAATGAAGGACTCAGGGCCACAGTGGGCACCATATGGAGACAATGGAAAATAGCCTCCCTGTGGTAAGTGATGTTCCCACCCTTCAAGTAACATATGCAGGCACTTATCACAGATATTGTAAATTATGATCTTCCAGTACTTCTAAACATCATGGCCCTGGCAGGGATCATTTGCCATATGATTGTTGTTTCCAGCAGTAGTGCCATAAATGATCATAATGTACATCCAGAATCTATTGAAGGCAGAGGGTATTTTTAGTTATTGAAGTATGTGTGTTGTATTTCAATTAGCTTATACAAGGCTGTACATAATTGATTCTCGAAATCTTTTCCACACACGGGGGCCTTAATCTTACATAAAAGGCAAGCATGCCAAAGCAGTTAATAAAAGAATAATGCACAGGCAATGATCACACAGCTCCAAGGTACAATGGTATGCACATTCTGCAACTAACACTTAATCCAAGCCCTGTACCTCTTCAATATGTTTTTCAGCTGAAACTCCCATAATCCCTTACCATTGCACAATGCTGGCTGGGGAATACCATCGCCATCATCTGGAATGACGCTGACCTCCCTGTCCTGGTGAATTAGTACAGCATATTTTCTGATAGGGTTATTAGAATCATAGCTGTCAACTTTCGGATTTGAAAATAAGGGATGCCGCAAGGCAGGTGCAATGGCACCAAGTAGCCTCGCCACCCTGCGCTCCAGAGGCTGCACGCAAACGGGTGAGCGAAAGAGCGAGCGCATAGGCAGCAGGCAGGCTGTCTGTCTGGTTGGGCATGAGGGTCTGGCTGCACAAGGCATGCAAGCTCCGCCCCCAGTCAGTCTCAGACTCCTTATTGGCAGCCGAGCAATGCAGCTGAGGAACCTCCCTGGCCGGCAGGGAGGGAGAGGAGCTGCTTCCTTTGAAATCCGGGAAATTTAAGGGATATCAACAATCCGGGATAGCAGCGGGAAACGGCATTGGAATAAGGGCGTTTCCTGCAAAAAAAGGGAGGGTTGACAGCTATGATTAGAATGGGTGTCAATTGCATTGATAACCATATCTAACACATCTACAAGGGCCTGAAATATTATTAGCAAACTGCCCAACACTACAAAGGCTGGGTGTGTGGAAGGAGGGTCCAATTATTGCAGGAACTGCTAAGGGCCATGTAATGTTTCTCTATATGCTCTACCTACCAGAACACATTCTTGGTGGAATGGCTAGACTTCCAGAAGTCTCATTAGGCTTGTGTGCCATCCCCATCCCCACTTCTCCTCCAGTGTGTCCATGAGGAAGAGACTGAAGCTTTCACTTCCTTTTTCACATTAACTGCAGTTTAGCATTATATCCAAATCCTAACATGTGGTTAATCTTAACGACATAAAAATGTTATAAAAAATAACAACTAAACATTAAAAAACTTCCATAGACAGGATGCCTTCAGATGGCTTGTGAGGGGGCAGATAACTCCATACCCTCCAATGTTTCTCCAATGAAAAAAGGGACATCCTAAGGAAAAGTGGGGGATTTCAGGATCAAATCAGAAACTGGGATGGCTTCTGTAAATCTGGAACTGTCCCTGGAAAATAGGGACATTTGGAGGGTCTGCAGTTCACCAAAGACAAGTTAAGATCCTTCAACATCACCAGGATATTACAGTATAAGATATCTCAAGTCACTATAATAGAGGGGAGGATCTGAAAATTGGATATTTGTGTACCGGTATCTCTCCTTTGCAGTTACATGGCTGATTTATTATTCTTTTTCAAATGGCATTACTACCCCAAGTCAGGGTTAAAATAATGAAAACAAAACAAAAACCCAGAACCCATTTATTGAGATGTCCACCAAAATCTTTAGAGGAACAGGTTTGCTCTGTTTCACAGTTTCTAAAAATGATGCTGTGGCATTTAAAACTGAAGTTTATATTCCTACACTTTCTCCCAGAAGAGTGCTTAAAAATAGGCACACATTAGACAGTTCAACAGACCTTACTTTCCTATCACTGAATTCATCAATTGCCTGATAGCAATCGAGAACCTACAGCTCGTCCCTGGATTTTGAAGTGCTCTGTGTAAGAGAAACCTCCCCATCGCAGGGCTTCTATGTTTTATGCTGAATAGGATTCTTCTCTTTTTCAGTCCTGATAACAGACTTAGCAGGTTTCTCTAGGGAACTACACCACCATGGCAGATTTTTATCATGCCCTTTTCTTCTGAAATATTTCGCTGAAAATAATTGGAACGTAATGATCCTTCAGAGGAGTCGCTAGACAAGGGGAAAAAATGAAATAATACTGAAGAATGTCATGTTTGAGACCGCATTTTCATTTTGCAGAATCTTCAGATGTCCAGTGGGAACTGTCAAAGACACGGATCAATTAATTTTCTAATCTCTTCATAATGAGCTTCTCCCTACCTCCCACCTCTTGTTTGTATCTTCTGTAGCAAGCAATTTGATCTTTATGGGTTTGTTTTGATCATCTTCTTTCTCCCTTTCAAAACTTTTCCATTGTCTTAAAAACAGAAAACATGTTTGAGAGCAGCAGGAGGAGGAGGGAAATGTGAATTTGCCCTAATAGAATTAAGCATACTAGCAATGTCTGTTCTTTAATCCAACGGAACAATAGAGATAAACCTCTGAAGCTTGTATGTGAGGAGATTGATTTCTGCCTGTAGAGTACATGGAAAGTGTGAAGGTCATATTGACAGCCTGCCCCGCATTGCTCTTAGGGCCAGCTGTATTCATTCCGACTTCTTTCTTATCATTCTCATCTGCTCCACACATTCTGTCCCATTATTCATGGATTGCTCATACAGAATTGGTTGCAGAGGTACAGAATATTAAATGTCTTCTGATAGTTTTTCCTAGGGGCTGTAAAGTAGGTCTCTAAAACATTCTCAAGAATGAAAGCTCCGGGGGAAGGGAGAAAGTGAAGCTATGTCAGGGGTAGCAAATCTGGTGCCCTCCTGATGTTGCTGGGACCATCATTTCACTTGTCCCTGGCCACTGGGCATGCTTGGTTAGGGCTTGATACAAGCTCTAGACCAATAACACCTGGAGGATACCATGTTGAAATCTAGCACTCTAGACCTGCAGCCAAAGATGGCTGGTGAGTTCACGTCTGTTTTTAAATTAAGGCTCTCTTGTTTCCTTGATCTCCTTACTCCCTAAGCTACCCAACTCACAGCCCTGCTCAGTTTTGTCCTGCTCACCTGTCTCTATTTCTTCTTCTTCTTGTTGTTCCTGCTAATCTTATGCAGCTCACCTGATTCTAAGGTCTGTTGTTAATTTTCTCCATCCTTCCCTGCCGCCTCTTTGCCCTTTACCCTCCCTATCGTTTCCATCCTCCCTTTTCTCCTATATTCCAATTTCTAATCCTGCTGCCACCTTTTCTTTAACTATTCCATTTCTCCACACTGCTTTCAGTTTAGAGCATGCAGGCCAACAGGAGACCCAACTGATTAATTTCTAAAATCAAAGAGTTCTGGGGTTTGTTACGGAGTTTGATTCAGCTGGAACTTTGTGCATCCTCCCCCCCAATAGTTAGTGCGATCGATGCTACTGGAGTAATCAGAGAGAACACCCTGAGCCATTGCTGAAACCAATACACAGCCAACTGCAAACAGGAATCTGTTATATATATGCTGAATTGCATCCTGGAAGCCAATACAGAGGCACTTAATCTAGACAAAATGGAAGCACTGCTAGTGGAGGCTAGTCTATCCATGGAGGTAAATTCAATCTGTTCAATCTTTGCAGATTCCTCTACCTGGTACTTTTGCAGTCTGAATTGAGGTGGGTGGCAATGGGGGAGAGAGGCTTCTCAGCTGTGGTGCCTCACTTTAGGAATGTTCTCCCCAGGGAGCCTCACCCGGCATGTACTTGTGGTTTTGGTTCAGCCTTTCATAATTTGCCAGCTTCTCTGCTCAGAAGGAATTAAGCCATCTTGCGTGTCCATTTCAATTCTGTCAAACAATTGACTGATCACTCCCATAGTGATAAACTGCAACCGAGTTAAAATAAATGTATAGTAAACTACATTTACCCTCAGGTGAATCGTTGAAACTGTTAATCTCTATATAAGCACCAATAATTACTGTTTTGTTTCCTGTAGAAGGGTGGGTGGGTGTATTCCAGAAAGCACTTTAGCAGCCAATCTGCATGTTAATAAAACTTGGAGAAACATTTGTGATTAATATAAATTACGAATCCCACTTTTATGCCTGTGTGTGACAGGGACTAATTCATACAGCTTCGCTTGAGCTACCATTGTGTATTTCAAAGTGGGAGGGTTAACATTGTGCTATCTCAATCCTGCACAGTTCTGTTAGCAATTTACATGTGCAATTGTGGGTGGGTGTGGGTGCAACTTAAAAACAACATTACTTATGAGGCATATACATATTATTCTGTAAACTGGGCAACTGGTGCTTGCCTGTGCATGCAACCTTAGCATACCAGCAGAACGCTACTAGAGTGCTGATGTTATGGGTACCAGCAGTCCCCAGTCCCCAGGCTCCCATTACATTTTAATGAGAGGGCCAGTCACCCACAAAGTGTGGCATGGTCGCACATGCACACCGCGGGGCATGCACACACTACACCACTGCACCCTGCTACTTTCATCACCAGAGAGTGTGATGACGTAGCGTGCACATGCCAGAGGGCATGATGACATAGCACATGCCCCATGGTGTGTGTGCTCGCCCCTGTGATTGCGCACAGCCCCGGGCACCTACGGTCACAGGGGCAAGCTGGCGCCGCTGAGTCTTGCTTATATGTGATGCCAAGGAACAGGTGAATGCCCTGAGAGTATGGCGTTTATGCTTTCTTAAACTTGCCAACATGTTTAAATGCAGTGGCAGCAATTGCCCACTAGGGCAGGTGGAGCGAAGCGTAGGGCAAAAGAACACGGCAGCTAACAGCTGGGAGTGCTGGGTGTAAGAGGAGCCAGAAGTCACAAAAGGTAGAACAAATGGCAGAGCACAGGCAAATCGACTGTGGCATGGATCCAGCTAAGTCACTGTGCATGTGGAACAACTTTCACCAGCACAATGGTAGTTCTCTCACTCCAGTCCCCCACCAGCCCCTGAACTACACCCAAATGTGCTCAGGAGTCTTGGGAGAAACTTTGGGGGGAGCGCTGGGGGGATGAGAGGGGAGAGTGCCATTGTGCTCAGGGATGTCATTGCATGCATGCAATAATTTAGTTGGATCCAACCCTTAGTGTTTAAGTGGTGGTGGTGGGGGAGAAACAGCAAGGTTGGGGCCTTGGAGGGAGCAGAAGGGGAGAGGTTGAGGAGAAAGAAAGCTAGGCTAGGAGTGAGGGGAGAATTAGTGAGACTAAGGGGTGGGAGCTAGGCTAAAGGAGCTAGGCTAAAGGATGGGTTGGGTTGGGTTGAGTTGGGTTGGGTTGGGTTGGGAGAGAGAGAGAGAGAGAGAGAGAGAGAGAGAGAGAGAGAGAGAATGCTTTCCTGCACTGCATTGTACAAAAATAACTCATTTTCTTGGTCCAGACCAGGGATACCAATCAGAGCAAATTTGCATGGGTTATTTTTAAGTGATTCCAGTGGATTGGTCATGGGTGTAGGTCTGGAACAAATCACTTTATGCATATTGTTGATATCATTTCAGCCGGCATCTATTCCATATTACACGATGCGTACAAGCACTGCAGCAGTTCATTCAATTAGTGTGTTATCTCAGAAACTGAATTACCTAGCGAAAACACTTCTCATCTCCACAACGAGAGTGTAACAGCACTATCATTTCCCAAAACTGGTTTCATTAAAAGAATGTCTGGTTTGGCAAGCCCTCACTAAATTCTTGCAGGGTTTATAGCACAATACCTGTACTCACATTTCATATCCTGCCAATTCTATTATGATAAAGCAAAGGACTCCCAGCAGTATAGTAATACTAACCAGTTCTAGCTATGAAATGATAAAACATTATAACTAATTTGTAGTACATATTTAGCCAGGCTGATTACAGGATGAAATTCAGCAAATACACTAATTAATATACATCTAATCAATAAGGGAGGAGGTTTACATGTTTTCACAGAACATGCACCAGTAAGCTTAGTTTAGTATGATGAAATGTTCATATACTGTATGTGCCTATCACCCCACTTTGGATGAAACTTGGCTGATTAATTTTGTGGTCAAGGTCTTGATTTTCTTACCGGCATATCTAAAATAGGCACATCTTTATATCTCGCCTCAAAACTCCTGTTGCATTTGTTGGTTGTCACAACTTAAATCTAATGTTCAGGAAGAGGAAGAAAAAACTCTTTCCCCTTTGTCTTTTTTATTAACCGTGGAAAGAAAACCATTCATTCATTCAGCCACAAAGGCCAAGACCTCTCACAATATACATATGAAACAATTCTCAAAGACACACATTACACACATAGCCCCTCTCCTTTCTATACACCCTGTTCCATTGCGTTAATGACACTTGAATTTTTAACAGCAGGAATCCAAATAATCTTTTTTCAATTTGTTATCTGACAGGCTTGTGGGGGGTGGGAGCACCTGCAAAAACTAATGCTAGCACTGCTTTGGTTCATATCTCCACTCTCTTACACAGATATTTATTCAGTCCCAAATTATGCAACAGCTTTTAACACTCCCTTTGAGGGTTTTAAGAACACTACCGACATCAAAATCTATTAGACAGTGGTGATTGTTCCAGCTTTTCTTTTACAAGACTAACACTTAATTCTTCTAATAGCAAACAGTCCTTTAATCTGCACACTAGATTAAGCAAAATTCCCTTTTAAAGGTTACCTTGTCTGTCTGTTTAATGTTTCATGAACAAAAAATACCAATAATAAAATAAAAACACACATCTATCAAACTCTTCCAATTACTCTGATTTCACTCAGAATGTCGAAAGCAATTTGGGTGAACCAGCTATCAAAGCCAGTATTCCTTGAGTCACTTGAGCAGCTCAACAGCTGTCAGGGCAGCATCCCTGTTTATGCTGATCAGATCTCCACTGAAAAGTTAAAAGGGCACCTAGCAATAAAAACAATACCCTGAAGTATTATTGGGACATTAAAAAGCTCTGAATCTAAATAAATTTCCTTAGTTAGTTTTCATTCCTAAAGGTCAATTCAGATGTTCCTATATGTGAATAAAATGGTAAACGCAGTTCTCTCAGATCACAGTGGCATGAGGCCCCCGGAGGGGGGAAGTGTTCCACAAATCCAGAGGAAATTTATATTATCCCAAAAGATAACAACAGAATAGGTCCAGTTGCATTTGAGGTCCCCTTACTTGGATCACAGCCAGCAAATAAATTGTTAACACACATGGCTCAGGGTCAAATTAGATGCGGATGCAACAGCCATATGTCTGTCCCATTCATTTATACAGTGGGGGGTAGCAGAGTTTATTGAGCACCTTCCCATGCTTCAAGTATCTTTCACCTATCACTTACAGGGTGGCCAACTCCCAAGAGACTGCGATCTACTCACAGAGTTAAAAACTGGCAGTGATCTACCTCCTTTTGGGGGGGTTCAGGTCAAAGTTGTTGAGCTTTTTTTAGGGAGGAGGAAAGCAGGGCTAAAGTCATGAGCTTTTTTTTTAGGGGAGCCAAAGTTGTTGAGCTTCTTTGGGGGGAGCCAGTGATCTACCAGAGACGTCCACTGATCTACCGGTAGATCACGATCTACCTATTGGACGTGCCTGACTTACGGTATTACAGGTAGGGAGGGAGAAAGTGCTGGCCATAACAGTATGTTTATGTTTCAATAAGATGGAAGTGGGAGGAGAGGATTCAGTTTTCCATAGCAATGCAACTCTTTTGACTTGTCACATGTAGTATGACTCACAGAGGAGCATCTGCTATTTAGATGCCATTTTGCAGTTGCCTAATCCATGGGCTCAGGCCCGTGCGTATTGGGGGGCAGCTGTCCCAGGCATCAGTGGGCTAAGCTGGCTGGGGCCTCCCCATCAGGGATGACTGCTTTTGTGTTTGAGCTTATAATTTTATTCTAACAAGACTCCTGCTCTGGGCCTCAGATAAGCTCTACATGGGCCTGGATGGCTTTCTAGGACTGCTTGACTGGGAATATGCCCAGTGCTATCACTGATCAAAGGAAGAAACATGTATCCCAAGGATGAAAATAACAGCAACAGTCAATAACACAAAAATGGAACATCATTGTTTAAGATTATGCACACACCAGCAACCCAAATAGAACCGATGACACCTCATCCAGCCTTTTAGTTTTGTGTTTAGTTCAACAAGTTGTCAATCTAGTACCAAATTAAGAGTCTATAACCTCTGAAACAAACAACTGCTTACCAAAGAGTTCTGTGTCTTAAAAAGACATGCCAGTAACTCAAAAAAGTATGAACCAATTCATAATCTTGTACATTCAAATAAATGTGATAAGAAGAAAAAATCCATCACAATTTCCTTGAGGTTTTTTACATTTAATTGTTAGATAATGCAGTGAATTTAACAGTCAATAAGTTTCCAATGATAGGTACAAGTTCAAATTTATTTGCAAAAAATAACCTAATGTTTGTTTAATCCTTTAAAAATCTGTTCTTTTGGGGAATGTTTAGTGGAAACCACTGAATAGTTCATACTACAAAGATGTAGTTCAGCCATGTACAAGAATTACACAGTTATGCTGTAGAAGATGTGATCCAGTGATATTTTGCAGTGCGGGGAAAACATTTTTTTAAGACTCTGAAATATGGCTGAAAATTTAATCTCACCAATTGGAATGCCAAAATGCTGCTGCTAAAAATATATCATTGCATTCCTAATTTTGTGCTATTTTACCTTTCATTAAAAAAAAGTAACTGCAGCTTAGATGAAGAGCATAAAAACTCTTGATATTTCAAAGTACTGTTGAACAATTACGTTAATGGGAACCATTGACAGTTAAATGATTCTGCTAAATGAATGTTATAGAAAACACCATGACTTTTTTTAAAAAGAAAAATATTGCATTTAACCACAAATTAGAAAAAAAAATGTGTTACAACCACTGAGGTGCATTTTTACTATTAATTCAAACACCAGCGAAGTGCTGCTTATATAGTTCAATGGATTCTGTATTTTCTAATAAGCAAGTTAATACGTAGCAAAACCACAATGAGATTTTTTAATCCTACTTCCCTATGAAAGGTCTTGCTGCTGCCTGGAAATGCACTGCTGCCACACTGGGTAAAGAAACCCTTTCCCAGAGAGAGGACGTCAACTGGGACAGGGCTGGTGCTCAACAGCTATTCCTGATATTTTGAATCACTTGAGTTTATACTGAATTGCATTAATTGTTTAAATGAATGGGTTCATTTTTTGCATTCTTTACATGCAACTTTGTTTATAATATTCATACAGTGATTGGAATGTTTGCTAATTTTTGATGCAATTGTTATTAGTGCGAGCTGCTGTTAGCTCAACATTTGTTGTAGGGAAACAGAATACAAATATTAAAAATCAAGAATCAAATAGTGGTTTCAATTAAACAGTCTGTACATGCATGCTGCAATCCTATGGTTTTGGGGAGGGAGTCCCAGAGCCCATAGGACAGAGCACGTTTTTCTCTGTGAGGGTGGAGAGAAATCTGCCCTCAGAGATGGAGCATCAAGTAATATTTTGTTAAAACCCCTTAATGGATTTGGCAGGCTTAACCTACTCAAGAAATTTCCCTGCAAATTTCAAACACTTGAGTGAAAGGCAGGGGAGGAAAACCTTATATCCATCTTTAGATTTCTAATTATGATCAATAGAGGTAGAACTGAGCTTTGAACTTAACAGAGCAGAATTGGACCCAAATAATGAATCAAATCAGAATGATACAGAGCAGATCTTAAACAGATGAGGCTGTTTCTAGACGCTACATATACAAGAGGAGTTTTGTGGTTGCTGCGCACACCCAGTTATACCTCACTTTAAATTTCCTTGGCCAGTTTAATTGTTCGTTAGAACTTTAAAGTAACAAAGTTCACAATAATACCTAAACTATTACTCACTGCAGTGAGATATAGTTCTGCATCCCTTTAGAGGCAGAAACTCTCCAAAGTCAAGGGGGATGTTTGCATAAGTGAGATCGGTACCATATGATGTAAATTAATTCATTTCACAACCATCTCCACTTGACTGGGATTCCTTTCATATTTACTAACAGGATATGAACCAGAGTTTAGTTCTGACATGTTTTCACATGACACATCTCCGAAAGTAAGCAGTGAAACAATTCAACTGTTACTGTTCCAATTTATTTTCATTACGCTTTGGCACGTGGAGAGAGTGTAAGATTGAGAGCGAGCACACAAAAGTACAAAGAGATACATTTTCCTGGGATGCCTGGTTGCTTAAGTAGAAGAAGCATCCATGTATTTCAGCAAGAATGAATTTCCCTATTTATTTTTAAGAAGCACGAGGTTGAAGGCATAAAGTAAAAGAATAGATGCTACCAGTTTGGTGAGATAATGGTTTCACAGAGGAAATAACAGCTGGGGGGAAATGGCTACTGCAATGCTGAAACTAATTGTAAAGTATTGGACTCTTGATGTGTAAGGTAAAGGAAAGGAGCTCTTTGCTTAAAGAAGAGCTCATTTCATCACTTTCGTATGCTTTTTCTAGGATTTGTTTCTCCCACTGCCTCACCTAAAGGCCATAGCAGGCTTCAAATCTCCTTGGGGGGGGCAGGGGGCGGGAATGCCTTGATAGTGAGGGAGTGTGTGCTTGCAATTTGTTTGAAAACCTGCTCCCAATGCATTTTGCATCCTCCCACATGCTCAAAGAAACAGCTGTTCTGAGTAAAAAGTCTCCTTGACTTGGTGAAGATTGCCATTTATCTTGAGACATTATTATATTCAATAATGCTGGACTGTGGTATTTGCAGATATAGCATTTGGAACATTTCTTCACTGATAACCATTTTTGTGTCGCCAAGGACATTGCAACAGCTTCTTTGAAAAGAAAATGAAAGAATCTTGCATATCTGGAGTGGATAGTTTGTTACTATACACTTTCTGCAATGACACTTTGCACGTCTCCAAACCGCGAAGCAGTTCAAATGAACATAATGAGGTTGCGTTCACAAGAACATTAATACTTAAGTTTACAAATGTACTCTGCACTTTTAGCAGCATCTCCTGCTCGCTTCACAAAGAATAATAAGAGGTAAAGAACCATCAAAGGGGAGTCATACTGACATTTCTTCACTGTTACAAGCATAGAGTTCACTCTTCATCAATCCATCAAAATGAATATACTGTAGCTACTATTCTATAGAATCAACAAGTGTTTGGGGACACCTTTTTGCACCTGAATGTGAACCTCATAAATGAAAAACATTGCTACAATGATATTGTTATTTAAATGCCTGTGAACCAGGGTGTATGTGGGAGTAAGAGACGTTTTCTTGAATAACCTCAATGGCGTTGCTTTATTTCACATGAATGCAGCTGGATATGCAGTTTCATGTGGGGAAAGGCAGACATATTTTATATCTCATTTTTATTCCCATACTCCTGGTGATTTTATCTAGGGATCCCAAGATCTACAACTATATACTCAAGACATATCTGTAGCACATACAGACTGGTCTTTTGCATAAGTGAAAAACTGCCATAGTTTCCTCCAGCTGCTATACAACATTATATAAATCTCCAAATACTCACAGATGTAGAAATATTCCCGGCCTGGCCTGAACTCAAATCCTAATGAGAAGGGAGTGAAGAGTTGGAATTTTTCTGAGAACTTCAATGGTCCATTCGGTGAGTGAGGCCGATTGCATTCCCACCTCTTGAATCCTTTGGAAGTGTGATCACAGGAACTGTAGCCATCAAAGTTCACCATGTAAAGGATGTAGCGTTCAGTCTTATCTTCTGACACTGAATCTTCATAATGAGGACAGAATACATCCAAATAGTCATTGATACAGACATCAATATGGTAGTCACCCCGCTGGAATCTAAAAGGAAGAACAAAACAAAACCAGCTCAGGAAATCTTCATGACAAAAAATTACTTAAAGTCACAAAAAATTAACATCTTGATGAGGATTCACACTCTCAGAAAAAGCCCTTCACAATGACTTCCCCTTGTGCAATGTGGCTTTCCCCATCCCCTATATTGGCTCCGTGTTTGTGTGTCATGAGAACACCCATGACAGCACACAAGGGGAGGGGAGAATTGTTCCATCAGGCAACCTGTTATGTCTGCGTAGAATGGAACCTTTGTAATAGTGCAATGTTGAATACTACCCTTGGGGTATTTCCTTTGTCAAAAGCATGGGAAATAGCTCAAGAAATATTTCAAGCCGTAACTTTGCACTCATTGCCCTTTAACTGAAGGGCCACAACCAGTTCTGTCAGTGTCCTTTGCCCTACAATTGCCTCTGGATCAATATATCCTATATGGGGGGAGGGGGACTGTGAGAGAAACTCTGTTTCATCTCTCTCTTTATTAAAGAGAAAAACCAGAAATGCTATACATACTTTCATACAGCACAAACACCAAATGGGAGATATCACTTCTGTACCACAACCAAATCTCATTACAGGCACATACATTTATTTCCTACAAACACTCATTCATCTTTGCTTTCTCTTTGCTGCTGGCAACGTTTAGTCAAGATCCAAGAAAGCCCAGTATACCTTTGAAATATTTTTGAAAAGCAATGTAACTCCACTGCCAAAGTACATAGAAGAGATACTGCTGCTCAGATAAAAGAATTCTAGACTATGAATTATCAGCACTCACCTGACAGTTTGGAATGAGAGCCAGATGAGAAAGGTAGTACAAGGCACTTTCACTGATGCGCTTTTATTATCAGCAGTGGTAAGCAGTATTAGCTGCAGCAGTAGTGAGGTTGTTTTTGCTGTCATTGTAATAGAAGTGCAGGAGCTTAGTGCCAGGTAGGGCCAACATATTTCTCGTCCAACTCTCAGCTGCATATTGCAGGTGGGAGTTGTATGCACTGCATACGGAAGCTTGCCAGTCACCTGGGAGACTCACTTTCACACACAGCCCAGACGCAGCAATTTAGTTCCACTGAGTCCTCTCTACCTACTACTTTCTACTCACAGGAGTGCATCTTTACAGCAAAACACTCTTGGAACATGAATCAAACATACATTCATTGCAAAGGTTAGAGATGGTCCATGGGGTAACTGTGCTCCTGAAGGACCAGGTGTGCAGCCTGAGAGTCATTTTGGATTCACAGATGTCCATGGACATCAATTCTGTGTTCAGGGCAGCTGTCGATCAGTTCCATCTGGTATGCTGGCTGACACCCTACCTGCTTGTGTACTGTCTCGCCAGAGTGCTCTGGTTATTTCCTGCTTGGGCCACTGCTATGCGCTCTACATGGAGCTACCTTTGAAGGTGACATGGAAACTACAACTAATCCAGAATGCGACAGGTGGGCTGGTGACTGGGAGCAGCCACTGGGACCATATAACACCTAAATGATCTACAATGGCTCCTAGTACATTTTCGAGCACAATTCAAAGTGTTGGTGCTGACCTTTAAAGCCCTAAATGGCCTCAGTCCTGTATATCTGAAGGAGTGTCTCCATCCCTATCATTCAGCCCAGACACTGAGGTCCAGCTCCGAAGGCTTTCTGGCAGTTCCCTCACTGTTATAAGTGAACTTACAGGCAACCAGGCAGAGGGCCTTATCGGTAGTGGTGCCCACCCTGTGGAACACCCTCCTATAAGATGCCAAGGAGATAAATAACTACATAACTTTTAGAAGACATCTGAAGGCAGCCCTGTATCAGGAAGTTTTTGATATTTGATGTTTTATTCTGTTGGAAACCGCCCAGAATGGCTTGAGCAACCCAGCCAGATGGGAAAGGTTTGAATAAATTAGTAGTGGTGGTGGTAGTAGTAGTAGTAATAATATCATCAGTGAAAGCTTTATTTTCACAGGCATCGCATAAGCCACTGTGGACATTCCAAAAGCCACTGTGGACATTTCAAAAGTATGCATAACTTTTCAGTGAACTAGTCACGGTTGCATGATACAGCCCACATTTCACCTAAAGCCCTCCAAGTGATTCCCTTCTAAATTTAGAGCGCCTTAGTGGTTCAAAGGTATGTTTCCATGTTTTTCCCCATAGCATTTCTCATCTGTTAGCAGGAATATAAAGTTAACGCAAGCTGTCTCGTGAAATAGTGGTTCTAGACCACACTGTACACCTGCAGCATATATACTTCCACAGTGACACAGGTGGCGCTGTGGTCTAAACCCCTGAGCCTCTTGGGCTTGCTGATCGGAAGGTCAGCAGTTCGAATCCATGCAACGGTGTGAGATCCCATTACCCTGTCCCAGCTTCTGCCAACTTAACCGTCCAGGGGTCCTTTACCCTTTTACCTCTACCTTATAGTTCCACAGAGACAAGCATCGACTTCTACCAGCTATTCTTTCCACTCTGTACTTATTCTTACCACCACATTATCACTACCTATGGCTTCTATTCCTCGACAGCAGCCACTGTAAAGTACAGAGATAGTAATAAAGATACTGTGACATATTTAACTATAATGTCCCTTTTCACCTGAGGCACATATTTTAAGCACCTGATGGACCTGAAATCTGCCAGATAGATACTTCCATCCAATTTCGGGCGGTGAGGGGGGGGGGAAGCAATGATCATTGGGTCTTCTCCAAGGATATATTCAGAGCAATCTATTCATCTCCTACAATCATTTAGCTGCCATAAAATAGGTTTTTAACAAAGGAGAAATTGCGTTTAGTGTACGAACAAAAGCCTGCTAAATCTAATTCTGGCCAGTGCACATCACCACATGATTTTCTCTTGAAACCCAGTAAAGGGACTTTATTTCAGAACTCATATCTGCCATAACCACTAAGGCAAAGTAGATGAGGGATTTCCATGACTGGAATTCCTAGGGCCTTTTTCTTTGACAAAAATTAGCAATGAAGATCCCTGATACTGGACAGGGCTGCCGTATAACAGAGAAGGAATTTTAAACCTTTCTTTCTGTGATTTCACCCCACTGAAACTTCTAATCCCTGGAGCTATTTCCCCTCTGTGTTTTCTTAAATTTTGCCAATGGGGATTTACAGCAGGTTTGTTGGAGAAATGACAAATTTCAGAAAGAAGATCAGGACCTCTCATATTATGAGTTAATCAAAGCAATATTTAGAAGGAGCAAAGTAGCTACTCAAGGCTGAGAAGAAAGATGCAACTTATTCCCATCCTTATTTGGATATTTGTATTAAGTGTGTGTAAGTACTAAAGTGGATGGCTACTAATTAAAGCTATTTACTAGAGAGCTTATGCGTTTTATATTTCATTTTATTAGTATCGGACAATTTTAAATTCTTGTCCAAAACCCAGACTATTTAAATCATATCTGAAACTTGAATATGTTGATTAGCAAACAGAAAGCCTAGTTTACTGGATCAAAGCTAAAAGTCATTATTTCCTCCTCAGAAACCCCATCCTGAATTCAAAGGAAGCATGTTTAACTTTCGGAGTCTACATTTAAGGTATACTATAAGAAAAATGGGACGCGGGTGGCGCTGTGGGTTAAACCACAGAGCCTAGGGCTTGCCGATCAGAAGGTCGGCAGTTCGAATCCCAGCGACGGGGTGAGCTCCCGTTGCTTGGTCCCTGCTCCTGCCAACCTAGCAGTTCGAAAGCACGTCAAAGTGCAAGTAGATAAATAGGTACCGCTGCAGCGGGAAGGTAAACGACGTTTCTGTGCGCTGCTCTTGTTCACCAGAAGCGGCTTAGTCATGCTGGCCACATGACCTGGAAGCTGTACGCTGGCTCCCTCGGACAATAAAGCGAGGTGAGCACCGCAACCCCAGAGTTGGTCACGAATGGACCTAATGGTCAGGGGTCCCTTTACCTTTTTATAAGAAAAATAGCCAGCTATCAGAATGAGATGAATGTTTCAGTTCAAAACTAATTTACCTGCTCTAAACCAAGACTGAGAAGTGCAACAGTGTAGGAAAGAAGAAATTAGTTTACAAACATGTTTGAGAAGATGATAAAAAAGCAGGCTGTACAGCTCCTTCCTCATATTTTGCCAGAATGCAAACTGTATGCTCCTGTACTGTAGCTACAGTAGAGGCTACAGATTTTCCTGGTTTTGTCATTTAAGCCCCAATCTTGTAGATTCTCCTAAACAACATGTAAATGAGTCTCCAAATGTCACTAGGTTGGGGAATTAACTTCTTACACGTCTACTCCATGTAGAAAGCTCAGAATACACACACCTACTCAAAGCTAGCTGACACTATAATGTAAGGAAGGAATAAGTCAAGTCTTTTCTTCAAAATGAATAGGCTAGAGAGCTAAAATAAAATTCCTGAACCACAAGTGTTCCCCCCACCCCAAATAATGCATTTTGCCTCCTTACATTATCAGTTACATACAAGAAAGCACACTGCTATTCTTCAACCACAATTAACCTTTACATTCAGTCAGGTGACGTTCATACAGTGTCATGGAAACTTGCACGCTACTGAGTTAGATAATAGGCAGTAAAGCTCTAAAAAGGCATGGCAAAGCCTGAGAGAGTTAAGTAGCTCCTCAGCCAAGGTACCTCTGCAGCAAGCAAATAAGAATTCATATTGATTCCAGGCCAGCACAGATTGGTTCAGATCATCAGATGTAAGGATACTTGCTTCTCTGACATCTCCTATTTGTTTCAGCTGCAGGAATGCTGAATAGGGGGGGCTGACACTTTCAACCAAAGAAATATTCAAGACTGACAAAATGTTTTGGAATTAATTCCTGTGCTCTGGTGTTTATCCATCATTACAAAATGCAGGCACGGCTCGTACCATGTGCATTTTTTCATAATTGTAATTCAGAAGCATATGCGAGTCTTGTCTTGAATCTAATAAACTTTGTTGGCTATGGCTATAAGAGGTCTGCTTAACTAGATATTTAGAATGCAGTAGCATTTTTTGCATGTTGCTCTCTCTTTCACTTCCCTCCGTTAAAAAATAAACAGTATAAAATCCTGGCATAAAAAAATAGCACCACTGACACTAATTGCCCATTATCATATAGATGGATAAAGAACGGCAATAGCTTCAGCTTGTGGCTTGTCCCATACAAAGCATATATATTAGTCATATTCTGTGTTTTAAGGTGCATATGCTAGTGTTTGTTGTGGGGGAGGAAGGGAAAGGAAAATGTTAGCAGCTTTGAGACTCCTTCGGGTAGTGATAAAGCGGGATATCAAATCCAAACTCTTTTTCAACAATGCCACCCGTGGAAATCGCCAAAAACTGATTTATTCCCCTTACTGTCACCTGAACAAGGCTATTAGATGCACTCCTAGGATTATATTTAAATGCATTTCATATATAAACCTACATAAAGTGCTGAATCCAAACCCCTGGATGGCAGTGATGGGCTTAATAGTGCGCTGTGGCTACCACCACATCCGCAACACCACTGCTCACACCTTCCAAGGTGGAAGGTTGGGCAGAGGAAGGGGGGTAATCCTCTTTGCTGCGCCAATGAAGAGGCTCGGATGGGGCCTGTTGCCTGCATGTGATGGCTGCACAGGATCCAGCACAGGTCCTGGTTCAATCCTACCCCTTTCCTCCAAAATGCCCTATTTCAGAAGTCCCCACTAGCTAACATAGGCAGTAACGTCTGTCCACTATTTGTCTGGGCAGGGGGCATCTCTGCCTCAATCAAATCCACTGTTTGCATTGCTGTGCAAACCACCCATCTCATAGCTTAGTTAACAGACTGCCAGTGGTTTATAGATTACTTGAGGAGTATAAGAATTCAAACCCATAAGTCAGCCAACGTTCAAGATATACCCAAATACCACCCAATGTGAGCTCTCAACAGAAGAATCATCACTCCATTATTCTTTTGAACAGCTCAATACATTCATTTTAGTTTTTCTCAATACTCTCTCCTACATAATGATTTAAAAAGCTAGAGGTTAGTAATTAAGCTTGCTGAAGGATAAAACAATTTATTTAAAGATATTGCAAAAATAGTGCTTGCATCTATCATTTGGATGCTGGGAATTTATACAAAAGCACTATTTCAGAAATACCCATAAACAAACTCCTTTAAAGAAATCATGCCCCTTTTGTCAGAATTGCCATGCCACCCAATAAACTGTTCACAGGCAGTGCTGAAAACATCATTGATTCCAACTCAAAGAACAATGGAATAATCAGACGAAGTATTAATTTCAGTTCTATTCACTTAAAAAAAAAAGCAATGCAGTATTCTAGTTGCAGAAGGCAGCATATTGGAAAGGTTCCATTTTGTCACTTAAAAAAAATCAAGTAGGACAAAACAAATAAATTAGGGTAGTGAAGTACCAGGATGATGACCATTGTTAGATCGTCTGTCCCAATGTAGTTGAGAATGTCTTGTACCTTCTTGTTAACACACACTGAATCCCAACTTGGATGAAAGGCAGGATATAAAGTAATAATAATACCTCTACAACAACAGTACTAACAAGTCACGCTCAGACCAGGAAAGCACTGAGACAGAGGGAAAGTTTTTCTTTTTATCATTAAGTCCTCTCTATTCAATTACTATTTATCTGGGTAATTAAACACTGGGAAAGGATGCCAGGCTAATTGTTAGATTATGATAATTACCTGTCTCTGCTGTGCTGCAATGATCAAAATAAAACATGGATACAGGCATAGAGCTGCGGCTGCTCTGTAATCGTCAGGCTTCCATGGGAAACCAGGCCGTTTATTACTTGTTCATTACAAAATCAGGCAGAGCAACTTATCATTTGTAACTTCTCTCATCCCCCCCCCTTCACTTGCTCTGCTGGAACAAAACTCCCAAAAGGTTGCGCCAAAGCTGTTGTCTCTGATTGGCCCACTTCCATCACAATTACACAGTTGAGCAGAATCAGGTCCCTGTACTTGAGAGACTTCATCAGACCTGAAATTACTGCCTTATAATAGACTGCAACGACCTATCACATTTTCAGGAACAGCCAAGACTATCTTACTACCCAATTTCCATTGTGCCAACAAGTCAAAGATCTAGCCTCACCCTCTTATTCCTATTGTAACCCTGCACTGGCACCTGAATGCTTCAAATTAGTTGGATCATACAAGTGGGATGCAATCAGCAACAATGGAAGGGTGGAGGGGCGGGTAAACAATAATGATTTATTGCCAAAAATGAGCACTAAGGTCCCTTTCTATCTCAGTTCATAGAAAACAGTCTAAAGATGGATCAGCTTCTGCTATGAGCACCAAGCTTTTAAACAGTTAAATAAAACCCACTTCATCTTATCAAAACTTCAATCCAGCTTCTTCCTTTTTTTTTAGAATACTGAAATATAAAACACAAGGGATTAGGGTCAGGAATAGCCCCAATTTTAAAAGCTACCCCTAACTGCTCGCAGGAAATGCTACCAGAAACCATTCCTACTACAGTAATACAAAATGTCCAGAAAAAACAAAGGACTGCTTCATTTCCATATTCAACAATTAAAAAACAACAACTTGCCAATGGTGGGCAGTCAACCAAAGTCTGCCTACTCTATCTACTAGGCAGACTGATTAAAGCTGGGCAGCCTTAATTTTATGCATGTCTCTGCTTGCAAGAAATATGCCATTAATGCAGGAGCATCCTTTGTATATTTCGAACGAAGAGACACCCGTATTATCCTTTCTTGCACTGTATTTAAAGACAGAAGCAATTGAAGAAGAGCAGCAACTCATAAATGTTAACTCATAAATAAGAGCCTTGGGTTTGAACAGAACAATAATGATCAACAGTGGTGACAGAATCATGGGTTGGGTACACTAGCTACTGGAAAGCTTTTAACGTGCTATGTCCTTTTCTCATCAAAACCAAGCTACACTGCATGAAAGGACATGCAAACCAACAAAACCACAGTATCTAAATGAAGCTAAGTATAATGATTTTTAATGTAGTTATTTATCAAAAGTGCAAGCTTGTTTCTTGAATTATCTGTGGTTCAATCCCATACCCATAACTTTTCGTACAGCTGGATCTTGTATCACAGCCAAACACCGCAGAAAGCAATATACATAAAGAGATAATGTAATCATAAAAAGTTACTCTTTCCATAATACACCACAAAAACAGTCAACATTTACTTCCCATCTATAAATCTAGCCACTTTAGCACCAACTGGTCAAATACGGGAACACTTTTATGCACTTAACACTCTTATCTTCTCATGAACATCCCTTCTCCCCCTTTCCTCGCTTCTTTTGATCAAACGGCACTTTCCAGAAGAATGTACAAGAAAGGCAACCGCTCTTCAATGTAAACACACATAAGCCACCTCTTGATCTTTGGGACTTCTTGTCCCATCCTTAAGAAGTGTGTGCTTGTCCAGGCCGCGGGGCTTCAGGAGAATAGTTGTGCCAAGGCAGATGGATGATAAAGCAAGAGGGCAATCAGGGGCACATTCATGCTGTGTGACATGTCAGAGCATCGATTCCAAGGAGATCAAGCTCTCATCCTCAAATTCTCCCAGCTCCAATAGCTTTAATCCCTGCAATGGCAACCTCTACCTGCCTATTGATTTTTCATTGCTGTGGGCATTTAGCTTAGTGAGGGGGATGGAGAGAGATGGGAGGGGGAAGAGTACAAGACAAGCTTTTATTCTTTCAAAGGCATCATTTAGACTTATGAGCTGGACTTTAGTATCGATGGCCCGAGTCACATAAACTGCAGGGGATCACACCCAAGCAGATACTGAGGTCCATCAGGGATTGCTTGCAGTCTGTTTCCAAACTACAGAAACCCAGCATCCAAGTCTATGCCAACTTCTTTGCCAGGCTGATTTACAGATATGCGCTCTCATGAATTTCAGTTCCCAATTACTTCATTCTATCCAGTAGTACTTAGGGTCTGACTCACAACATTTATTCCACTTTATTTTTGGCAGCAGCAAGGAAGCTCATAATTAACAACCACACATTTTGCTGTCAAATGCTAGCTGTGTTTGCATGTCTAAACCACGGCTTAGTGCTACATCAGTGAGCCCAAGGCAACCATGGAGGAGCTTTGTAGAGTTGTTTCTTTTTTTTTAGCCACCCTAAGTTCCATTCTACCTTTCTCCTACTGCTTTACATCTATATTTTATCCAGATTAAGGTATTAGTCAAATGTTCTTTTCAAAAACATTCTGCCTTCCCGGATATCATGTGCTCTAATTAGGGATGGAGGGCAGGGACAGGCAAGCCTGCTATTGAATTCCTGTTCATGCAGTCTAGATAACAATATTTAGCAATCGACAGTGTATTATATCCTATCACTTTAGAACATACAGTGGTACCTCAGGTTACATACCGGTACGCTTCAGGTTACATACGCTTCAGGTTAAGAACTCCGCTAACCCAGAAATAATGCTTCAGGTTAAGAACTTTGCTTCAGGATAAGAACTGAAATTGTGCTCTGGCGGCGCAGCAGCAGTAGGAGGCCCCATTAGCTAAAGTGGTGCTTCAGGTTAAGGACAGTTTCAGGTTAAGAACGGACCTCCGGAACGAATTAAGTACTTAACCAGAGGTACCACTGTACTGGTATGCATGTATATAATTGTCTCTGTAAATACGTACATAATTTGTTATTTTGGCCATTGAGGCACACTTCTAAGGCTGCAATCATGATGTCTATTTTTAGAAGAAACATATAAATGTGTACATTAGAATATTACACAGAGGGGGGAGTATATGTCTGAACCCTACATTCCACAACTAATTATATCATAGCATAATACAAAAAAAATGCAGTGAACTGATATTAAGACATTATAACTCTTTGATTCCTACATTAAAACTTCAGTTCTAAGAGTTAATTGAGAGGCGCAAAACAGCAAAAAGGAAAAAAGCACCCATGGGTATTGTGCTAAACAATGCAGACATGAGCTGCATAACATGTGTTGACCATGTGTCTAACTTAAGAGCTACAGTCCATCAGATTTGATGGAATGCGACAATGATTGGTATTTGTTAACCCTGCCCCGAGGCATTCGCTGACATCTATTAATGGTTATGGAGAACAATGGCCCATCTGCAGAAAGGTCTTGCTTTTCACACTCAAAAAGCCAAAAGGAAAATCACTTGCACAACATTCATAATGACCTTCAGTGCAATTGATTCACATCAACCGTAATTCACATTGCCTTTCCCTAAGCAATTTACACAGATACTGACACCAATAGCTTTTATAATTTGTATTTCTACTCTTCTATACAATATTATTGATGAATGAGAATGAAGCAAATCCAACAGCAAAAAGTCTATTAAAATGCTTTTCTAGAAACTTACAGTAATTAGGTCCTCAGGTCCTCATTTTAACATTGCATAGTATGTCACAAAAAATAATGACTGCGACTGTCCACATATACATCTGTGCAACAGATTATATCATATATGTATTATAGACTAGAGAAGCCTTGTATACAAGTTTTGAAAACAAAAACTAACCAGCTCCCACAACCTAAACCACAGACAGCATAAAACTGGTTAACTCCAATCTTAAACAATTGCACACCTTACTTAAACATTGACACCAGTCATTTGACTGCAACAAGAAGTCAAGTTTATGAAGCTGTTCTTAATGCTCCACCAACAAAGATGACTTTAGTATGTTTCTACCTGAAATCCTGCTTAAAAATATCTTCTTCCAGTTCCATACCTCCTCTGACAGATCTGCTGGTGCATAAATCCCAAGGTATGTCCCCTTACCATGTTCATGAGACAATATATTACCGGTAGTTCCAACCCACTTTCAAGAATGGGCTGGCTTATGGAAGGCCATATGGAGTAAGGAGTAAAACTCCTTTGATTGAACCACTTCATTTTGGGTATGCAAATATTCTATTGAATCCTCATGACCTCAGTGACACACTAACAAAAATGTCAGCAGTAATTCTTCTGAAGCACATCTGTAGCAAAATGCTCTATGTAAACTGCAAGTAGGGCCTAATGTGTTTTTATATTGTATTGTCATATGTAGATATGATGTAAATAATATACGGCCTCGCTGGTTCCTAGCCTCCGAATAATTTCAATAATTTCAATTATTTCAAAAATACCTTTCAATCATTGCTCCCTTAGAAATGAGGAATTGTTGCACCCAGAGCATGATTAGAATAGTAGATTGCCACGAGGGACAAGCATTCAAGATATTTTAATGGAAATTATGTCTGGGTCCATCACTCACCTGAAGTTTTAGTTGAAACATTCATGAAAAGGTCTTAAAAACTAGAGCGTAAAGCATTTCCTGAGCAGCCACCATTATGTTACCTCCTTTGCACAGTAAATGTACATTAGACTTTCCAAGTGCTGGCCAATCAATGATCTTAACCATGACAACCTTTATGGCTTAATTTTGCACAGTGTCACAGTTTGAAGGCCCCAAGAAGTTGTCTCTTTGCTGCCTAACACCTGCTGTGGGAATTTTACAGCACAGCACGCAGAAGCAAACCTGTTTTACACCTGCTTTCCTCAACTAAAACCCAATGGTAACAAAAGATCTGCAGAGTCTTGTTTGAATGATAAATCTCCTTCAATTTGAAAGCTACAGGGAAGCAATTAGGTCTTCCGAGTTCCCAGAAGCAAAAGACTCAAGACTTTGGCCTTCACCAAACCTTTAGACAATATATTCAGCAGATGGAAGTCTTTTTATATCCTCAACTTTCTTCTATGAAAAGGACGTTTGTTATTTTATATACAAAAACCTTTTTTATAAAAACTTCCATTGCTCATGCTGCCCATCTTGATGTGGCATGCTCCTTTGTAGAGTACAAACATTGAAAGGCCAGTTTGATTAAGGTGAGATGGGTGACTGCTGTCTCTCATGGGAGCGATCTCACCCACCCACCAAAGTGTTCTGCAGTTTGATCCACGTACACGATACACCCACGTGCCTCTCTTTGATTACTGTAGGAAAACTAGAACTCTGCAGGACCCTGAGGCCAACTGCTGTTGGTCCCTATTGCACACAGCAAATTTTAAATTATATCCATTAAATACATGTCATTGTACTTTAAAAGAAAAAGGCAAGCCAGACACACAGGCAGATCACACATTTCGATTCATGGATTTCAGAGCATCAATCAGGTGTTTAAACTCAGCTGTTATTGTCAAGTCTGGAAGGCTCTTTCTTTTGAATGACAGCAAGTTCTTGCAGTCTGAGTTTAATATAAATAAGTATGCACAAAATCAAGCACTTCAAGGGATAAAAAGAGTCCTAATGACAGCAGGTGGAGTTGAATACAGACTATCGAAATACTTGTTGGCATGATTCAAGAGTGCTCAAGGCCATCTGATGCTAAGGGCCATATGAGAAATCAGCAGAGACCTAACCTAGCTAATTGTCTCCCCTGATTGTGACGGTTCTGATTAGAAGAATAATCAGCTCTCAGCAGCCTGTAGGCAAAAATGCCATCCAAGGGTTTCTCCCCCTTTATGATGATGCAGAGCAGAATGAATTCCAGATCTCATCATTACTGCACTTTTTCAACACATTAAAGGAGTTTCTATATGAACAAAGAAAATAATTCCCTTCATAATTAGCTAAAATATTTCGCTCCCGGTTTTGTGTCCCCCCCCCCCATTTTTCTTTTCTGCAACAGCTTTCCTACGGAAAAAAGACATAGTGCCTGGATACTGATACCCAATATACTTTCCAGAGTCACAAAACATGCTTGTGTCACTCTCACGATGAGGCACATCATACCGGTAGTATAAGGAGGCTTATTATCTGTGTCTACTTATGATTAGATGAGGAGTGTAAATGTGCTCCCACAGGGTGACATTAAAGCAGTTGCAGGTATAAAATTTAAAACACTTCCCACATAAAAAGATGTTATGCCTACATAGGGTGAATAACCTACCACAGTTCCAAGATCAGGAACATTTTCTCATGTGCATTTTCAGAGAAGTTTAAGCATTATATATTCAGTACAGGCCATGACCGATTTATGTGCAACCAACTGACATGTGACATCAATTGGTTGTGTATCGCGGCTACACAGAAGTGTCCAGAAAGGGGGGTAGAATGGGGCTGGGGGTAGAGCAGAGTAGGCCTATGTGCATTCCATCGTCATGCACAATGACCCAGAATGCAACCCGTGTGCAAATAGAGGGTTGCCTATGTGTTAACACTAACTATGGGCTTGGTCAGAAGCTAGGTTGCTAGGTTGCTGTGTCCCACCAAGACTTTCCTGGCAACCCACCAGCTCTCCAACCCAATTTGGCACCCCCTATAAAAAAAAAGGACAGAGCACTAGTGGGAACTACATGCTGTTGCCACCTTGGGCTCCTTTGAGTGAAAGTGGATATAAACTGAATAAATAATGATAGTGATAGTGATGGTGAAGATCCTCACTGTGATGCTGGCTGGGCAGAGAGATTTCAGATCACCCCTTCCCCACACTAAAGTTCAATAATCACTGAGCAGGAAAGCAAGCAGTACTTGATCTATCCATCTGTCTGTGTGCGAGGAAGAGAATATGGATTTTCCTTATGAGTTTAACCTTATCAAATAAAATAAAATAAATAACAGAATCAGAAAACCGTAAGTAGTGCTGAAATTGTATAAAATGATACAATGTCTAGGGCTGCAATCCTAACCCCATTTACCAAGAAGTAAAGGTAAAGGGACCCCTGACCGTTAGGTCCAGTCACGGAAGACTCTGGGGTTGCGGTGCTCATCTCGCTTTATTGGCCGAGGGAGCTTCCAGGTCATGTGGCCAGCATGACTAAGCCACTTCTGGCAAACCAGAGCAGCGCACAGAAACACTGTTTACCTTTCCGCCGGAGCAGTACCTATTTATCTACTTGTACTTTGACGTGCTTTCGAACTGCTAGGTTGGCAGGAGCAGGGACCGAGCAACAGGAGCTCACCCTGTCGCTGGGATTCGAACCACTGACCTTCTGATTGGCAAGCCCTAGGTACTGTGGTTTAGACCACAGCGCCACCCACGTCCCTTTTACCAAGAAGTAGACTCCACTTAATTCAATAGGATTTACTTCTCAGCTGGCCTGCTTAGGATTGCGCTGTAAGTTATCATCTGTAAATGGGCAAGCATTACATGTAACTTGAAGTAATCTTTAGCAAAATCTTTCACAGGTAACATATTAAGACCCATTAGTGATTTTTTTAAAAAATTAATCCCTTCCAGCGCTGTTTGTGGCTTCTCAGTTCAGTTCAACCCTTTATAGCTTTTATTCCTTATCCATAGAAAAGCTTCCAACTAGAAAAACAGCATATATTTTGAGTTTTGCCTGCTTGTTATTTTTCTGCTGTACTTTACCTCTTCTGCTTTCAGGCTATAATGACTTCATCTTTCCATTAGTTGTTTTCAACAGGAGAAAATCACAAGTAACGGTATTCCTTTGAATGCAAAGTAATATGCCACAACAATTATGGTTTCTAGGCTAGCAATTTCATGAAGCACATCTTGTCATTTTATCCTGCAGCATGGCAGGCTTGTTACTCTTTGTATATTTACCCAGAAATGTGTAGTTGATCACACATAACGGGGGGGGGGGGGAACCTAACACAAACTGGAGAGAACATTCTTTCTTCCCTTTGCAGCCCAACAGCTTTATGTAACAAATGCAATTTAAGTTCAGGTGCTGCATCTGTTTTGGCAGAAAGGTGATGCATGACCTTTCATCATAAATAATTAAAGATTTAAATCATTAAGATCAACACAACGACATGCTGCTCGGGAATTTTTACCCTTCTGCCAAGCGATCAATTGATACTGTAATGCTAACTACACCACAGTAGGCCATGAGACAGGTATAAAAAGGTAAAGGTAAAGGACCCCTGACAGTTAAGTCCAGTCGCTGACGACTCTGGGGTTGCGGCGCTCAACTTGCTTTACTGGCCGAGGGGGCCGACGTTTGTCCGCAGACAATTTTTCCAGGTCATGTGGCCAGCATGACTAAGTCGCTTCTGGCGAAACCAGAGCAGTGCACAGAAACAACGTTTACCTTTCTGCCAGAGCGGTACCTATTTATCTACTTGTGCTTTGATGTGTTTTCGAATTGCTAGGTTGGCAGGAGCTGGGACAGAACAACAGGAGCTCACCCCATCGCAGGGATTCAAACCGCCAATCTTCCGATCTGCAAGCCCTAGGCTCTGTGGTTTACACCACAGCGACACCCGCATCCCATACTTCAAAGTTATATTTCGAAGCTATACTTCGAAGTAAATATGACACCCTGGAAGCAGAATTTGGTAAGTGAACCTGGGAAATCATGCATTGAAATAAATACCAGTTCTCCATGATTCATTACTTAGTTTGTACCAATAGTAATGTGAGTGAAGGACGACAAGGGAGGGAGCATAACTAACTTCTGGTATCCCCAATTTGACCAGCAAACAACATGGTCGAGTATCTATACTTGGAAACAAATAGGGGTTTCTATCTCCAACTTTCTCTCTTCTTTCCAGTGTATGAGACAAACATGAAGAAGCATTTTATACAGTAAGCCCACCCATAGTTTTTAGTCTACCACTAACAGGAAATGTTAAAACAACAACTTTTACCCCAATAAGGAAAAAGGAATATCGCTATGTTTATCTGGACTCAGCTGCTAATGCATGGATTGCTAACACAGTGCCTGTAGGCATAGATGTGTTCACATATGCTTTTTCCCAGTGCCCACAGGATCCCACTCCTTACCCTGCTGAAATTAAACTCAGAAGAAGCATGCTCCATGTTAGAAACTGAGATATGAAAGCCAGGAGCTAAACGGCACCTTGAACCTAGGCTTTGAGCGCAAAAACGGAATGTATAGACACACTTCTTCTTTTTTCGTAAGAATACAAAGCTGAAAATGAATGAACTGCAGCTAAAATATTATGTTCATTTTTCACATGGTCTAGTCCTTCCCCTACCCACCCCCCTAATATTCTTAAGAGGGTCTCTTCTCCAGTCTTCAGAGAGTAGCTGGAAGTGGGGAGGCAGAAAAAGGTCCTCCTTTCCTTCCACTCTGCAGTTTTAATCGGAAATCTTAGGTGCAGTACTGCCCCCAGCGCTCAGGAGCTGCTCGAGCTAATGAAATTCCCCGTTGCAAAATGCGCCTAGAACAATGGGAGTTTCAAACACTGAGCATGCTGATGTAGCTCTTCCCCTGCTGTAATCCCTACCCTCAATATTCCCTCTCCCCCTACAATGAGGCTTGGAAAAAAGCCCTCTACTGGCTCAAATAGATGGCTTTTTCTGAGGCTAATGAAAGCAGGCATGTGGGGCAGGGGAATCTTCCTCAGACTGCAGCAGGGCTGACATGGTTGAACCTTGCCTCTCCAGTTGCACTTGCCAGGAAAACCACCCCCTCCCAATAAAGTTTGGGAGCAGGGCAGTGAGTGTGTGTTCATGTGCGTGGTTATAATGAATAGGGCTGGGTGACATGTTGATATCACCCAGTACCATGATATATATACAGTACCATGATATATATCGTCCAAAACTGGTTTGAAGTCCATATTCTGATATTGATTTCATAGTTTTTGACCTGGCAAATATATCACAAATCATGCTGTGTGTTAGGGCTAGGCAATATACCATCCAAAACTGGTTTCAAATCCATATCATATTGGTTTCATGATTTTTGACCTGGCAATATATTGCTAATCATGATGTGTGTGTGCTTGTGTGCTATGCAAAAATCACAAAGTGGGAAGAACCATGAAGCCAGCCAATGCCTCTACATAGCTCCATCCTTATTTCAGACATTGTAATATATCAGTATATCGCAATGTTTAGCTGGTGATATATCGCGATGTTGAAAGCCAGATATCACCCAGACTTAACACTGAGTGTATGATTGTGTTGAGTGTGTGCTACCACAACCATTTCTCTGCTTTTCAAACATGCCCACAGTCCCAAAAAGATTGGAAAAGCCTGTGCAAATGGGCTTCTATCCTGAGGAAGATCAGCAGAAATGTATGTTTAAACTCTGGCGAAATGTATTGCCGGAAACAGAGAAGGAAATAGATAAATATGTGGAGGGAAAGTAATTCAGACTCTGTTATAGACCTAGTATGTCAGGAGCCCTGCATGTTTTCTCCCAAATAAAGCTCTTAATTTTCTTCCCTGCCTCAAAGATGGTATGCAGGCAAAAGCTTGTTTCATTCCCCGATTCTTCCCTCCATACAGAAATACAGGGATTTAAGAAAATCAGTGGTGTCTCCTTGCAGTTAGAGCTCAGAGCAATTTAGTAATGGAAATTTTCTTCACTTCACTCAGTGCAAATTGCTTTTCCCCCCTCACAAGATCCCCAATGAACTGTAAAAGCCATCACTTTGGTCCAGTTAGCATCTGCATCCATTCAGAACCAGCATAATAGAGACCACAATGATTTATTGAAGCAGACTGTCCATTCTTGAAAAAATTTAAAATAAAAAGTCACCCATTTAACAGAAAAGAATGCCTCCAATTGCTCTCATGCACATTACATTTTACTATATCTAATGAATAAATCTGAACCGATTGACAAACATAGGTGAAGTTCCATTTCTTTTCATATGCATATTCATACTGCAGATTCCCCCTCCCCCACCATGAAATGTATTAAACACAAGGGGTGATTTATATCTGCACCTAATTAAATAATTTTAAAAAGCTGTCCTGGCCCAGATTTGGCTTCTAATGACTTGTGGGTAAGGAGAAGCAAGCCAATGGAAAACATCCATATGAAAACGTGTGAAAAAAGAAATCTTGATTTTTCTTAAATCCTTAAGTTCTTTTTTTTAAAAAGGAATCCTTTCAGATGATTCATAGGTATTTTAGCAGCAACAACTAATTTTAGTAACAAGTATTAAAATAAAATCAGAAACATGCAACTTCCAAAGACAACTGTTGGTTTTTAAAGTAACTTGTTGGATTGTGAAATGAAATGCTTTGAAAACAGTAGACCATAAAACATTGTATCATGCAATCCTTGCTACACTCAGCAAAACATTGTCCAAATATTTCCATGTGAAACAACTTTCCAAGTAAAGGCAATTCCTTTTGTGGCAGATTTACTCAAGCTACATAACATTAGTACTATGCTAATATATTATGTACCTGTGCATCAGGGCTGGAGAACCTATGGCTCTTGATATGTTATTAGACTCCAAGTCTTGTCATGCCTGACAATTAGACCTGCTGCCTGCAGCATCTGGGAGCTGGAATCCAACATCTGCAGGGCCACATGTTTCCCAGCACTGTCTTAACACTCATGGAAAGTCTTTTGATCCAGAGGATCTCTCTGCTAACCAAAGGGGAGCGGAGGAATTGTTTTGTCTAGTTAGCTTTTCACTTGCAGCCCGCTCCTATGCAGACTTCCACCAAATTCTCTGAAGCTCATTTAAAAGGGTTGTGGGGACTATAGACTGGCGTGGGACAATCAAAAATAACCTCCTCTACTCCTGATAGCAGAGGCATCTGCTGGCTCTATAACCCTTTCATGAGAACAAGGTCAAAAGTTAGATTTCAGCCTATGTTTTGAATGCCTCAAAATGGGACCTTTGCCAAAGCAATTACATCCACTTCTCACTCTTGAATCTACACTTAAAAGCAGGTTGCTGGATGAACACTATTTTTGATCAAAGATCTGCTGAAGTTTCAAACAATATTTTGTGCAGTCAAAATGTAAATGAGCCGGGGCAGTGCACCAAAAACTTTTTCAACAGGGATATGTTCAAGTTGTTGCATTAGCTTAAAATATATTATGGTGACTTAACACCAAGGGAGTATCTTTAGTATTCTCAAGAGTCGACTGTAGGAAGTATGAATTTTATATTCCTCATAAAATAAACAGGGTTGGAGCCGGGCTCTTAAAAAATACAGGATTTATAATATTGGGAACAAACACATTGTTTGTTGTAATCTATGCAATGTTTCTGAGCATGTTCAAGCAAAGCGCACAGTAAAGACAAGACAATTGAGATGCATGAATGAATGGAAAGAAGAATGGATATATAAAGTTTGTGAATATCTCCAATTAGCTAAATTAACGAATCATATAAGACAAAAATATGATAATATAGTACAGAATCAATGGAAAGATCTGAATGAGTACTTAAGTAGAAATGACAATAGCGCAAATTTATGGTTAATTTTGAATTAAAATAAGGAATTGAAAAAATAAAAAGAAGAAGATAATAGTGGAGAAAACATAAGAAAATGGAAATGAATTAACAGTCATAAATAAGGTAAATAAAAGAAGTGTAATGTATTGTGGTGGAAGTCTAATTCTTTTTTCCTGTATTGTCTCTATGTTTAATATCCAATATCTGATTGGGGAAAGTCGGAAAAGGCCGATAATAGGCCTTTCCTTTTCCTTTTTTTTAGAAATGTATAGAAATGGATATTGTTCCTTTTTTTCTTTTTTTTCTTTCTTCATTTTTCTCTGGCCTTAGGTTTAAAGGCTTTTATCTTTATGTGTCATATGTGATGTAATGTATCTGTATATGTATGTGTACTTGTATTTGTATGTGTATTTTGTACAATAAAAATATATTAAAAAAAAAAAAGAGATGCATGAATGACTGAATTTCAGAATTAAACCTTTTTGCACTCTGGGGAGCATACTGATCTGCTAGTATAGTGTCTTCCGTCTATTTGTCTAAAAAAATTTTGTTTAAAAAACAACAACATTTACTATGCTGATAAGAAATCATGACTAGTTTCGAAGGATATAAATACAAGATGAATTGCAGCATCAGTACATAAGGCCTAAACAAACAAATCATTAACTAGAAAGAATAAATCAAAAGTACAAATTGATTTAGAAGCAGAATACCACATGATAAAGCCGTAGTTTATAATTACTGTGCGCCATGCAGGTTCAATTAAAAGGATGCTCTGTGCTAGCATTTTATTCTGGATGAGGCCTTTTCAGGAGAGGCATGTGAAGTCAGTGTCTCTCAACAGAATTACATCCAACAAGCAATTACATGTAGACATGGCCCTCTTCTGCCAATCAGACAATGCAAAGACCTTTTCCAGACCCCAGTTTAACTCTATGCCTGTTACAATGTAAAAGGATTGATTTGTAAAGTGCTAGAGCATCTGGTTTTAACTTAGCTACCGCTTTGTACATATTGATGAGGCAATGTGAGCGTGTACGTGTGTGCAAACATATACTTTTTTCCCAGTGAAAAAGAACTTGTGGCTACAAAACCCAGGAATGTAGGCTTCAACCTTCTTTGCTCCACATCTCCCATTATTGCCTGCTGACTATTTATACTCATAAGGGAGCGTGAACTATCCATGAGTGCAAAATGGATACAGCACAAATTGATTCAGTAACATCACAGAGACATGTATGAATAATGAGATTCAGTAGCAGTCTGTCACACAGAAAGCATATCGGTCTAACTGATTTATTGAAAACTTGACTTGAGTAAAATCTAATTCATCAGAAAGAACGTATATAAGTAATCTAGTCTTGGTATGCTTTTCCTTCATAGGTGCTTGCTGGCAGAACACATACATTAATTGAAACAGAGATGACATTTCAGTTTCCATATGGTGCTTCCAGAAGAGAAGTTGCCATTGGGGGGGGGGGTCAGAAACACCTTTTATTTATTATTTCGATAAGTATGAACTAATACCCAATTCACATAAGTGACACCTTGTTAATATCGCATTTTAAACAGAAATTGTTAATACATGTTTAATTTGGTGTTTACAATAAAAAGACTGGTACCATACAGCAGTTTTCAAAACACTCTTACTCTTTATTGTTAAACTCCTTAACATATTGCCTATCCTTAACGTATACTTCAATGCTTCAAAGCACATACATTTCAGTAATCCTTGAGTGTCAGCCAGGCGCAAAAAATGGCATCCAGACTTTTGGAGGTACTCGCAAATAGAGAATATTTAGGTGCAAAATGTGCCTGGCGCCCTGCTAATTTTGAACCATGCTCCTAGGCTAATGTTGGGGTCTCCCAATTTTCCCGAGGGATGATTACCAGTAAGTCCCTGGACATGATTTGATTACTTATGGATGAGAGAGTACTGAAAACCTGTAGTGTCTTTCTACGGTACTCTTATTTTCAAATTTACATGCGTAGCCTACTAGAAAGAAACTAAGTACCCCCTAAAGACAGGAAAAATTGATCTTGTATGAAATTCCCCAACCCAACTATGTGGAACCAGCACCCCACAACTTGACTGGGGGCAGCCTGAAATGAGGGATGGGGGAGAAATCTGGTTTGGTTCAGGTGTCAATGCAAATCCACCTAATTTCCACTTCCCCAAATAATATAGCTATCCTTTGAAATTCATGCTTCTAAGAATTTTCCAATGCCATTCTTTAACTGAAAGATGTACACAAACATGTGGATATTGGGGGAAAGTGTGCCCCAAACTGTACACGTTCATGAAAGTAATGTAGAAAAATGCACATACAGTGGTACCTTGGGTTACAGACGCTTCAGGTTACAGACTCCGCTAACCCAGAAATAGTACCGTGTTTCTCCTAAAATAAGACACCGTCTTATATTCTTTTTCCCTCCCAAAAAACACAGTATGGCTTATTTTCGGGGGATGTCTTATTTTTAAGACCCGGAACGGGGCTTCAAGCGCCGCGCGCTGCGGCTGCTGCTGGCTCCCGATGGATCGGGCCTTCACGGCCGCGCGCTCTTTAATCCAAGCCCTGATCGCTTGGGATGCAGCAGGAGCCGCAGCGCACGGCTCTTTATTCCAAGGGAGAGAGAGAAGGGGGAGAGAGAAGCACCCCCAAAAGGCACAAGACCCTCTGGGTATGTTGGACACCCCAGGAGATCCCTTAAGGTGGCGATATTTTAAAGGGGTCCCGGTGAAACCATGCCACACAATCCTCTAAAGGGAGCATCCCAGGACTTATTGCAAGGAGATGGATAAATGTTTGGGCGCCCCTCTTGAACTGTGAGCCAAGGCACTCAGAGAGACAATATCTCCTGAAAACCCCTTTTCAGACAGTTTCAACCAAGAAATACTTCATCATCTTCACCATCATCATTGGACAGGAGAAAGAGTAAGGTCTCTGGCTTGTATCCTCTTTTCAAATCATACACATACAAACATATGTATTTGGAAGCGGAATGAGGGAGACAGCTAACCAGTCCTTGCGCCTTATTTCTCCAGAAACACGTTTGTAAGCCTTCGGCAACACACAAGTCTTAGGCTGCGATTCTACACACTCCTACGTGGGAGTAAGCCCCACTGAATTCAATGGGGCTTACTTCCGAGTAGACGCACTTTGGGTTGCACGGTCAACCGCCACCGAGAAAGTGGACAAAAAATGGGAAAAGGGACCGAGCAAACGCAGATTCAAGCCGAACCCCAAAGGTCTCCAAAATATATCATCTGGGATAGCTGAAAAGCGTCAGATCTGCCGCAGTTTAAAAAGAATTGGGGGAGATGCCCGGGATATTTGAGGAGGGGGCTGAGATTGAGGGTTGCACTGAACTCCCCTTAGCCCCGGTGCCTTCTCTAGTCAGCCCAATCCGGAGCACTCTGGGACCTTAAATCACTTTAGGCAGGACCGAAAGCGAGAGCACGGAAAGGGGAGGAAGTTTTCCCGGTGGCTCGTTTTACAGCCTCTTCACGAGCAGGAATTTAAACACACACAACGCCCGCCCTCCCGAGCTCTCCAAAAACAACAGCAGCCCGCCACCCTCTTCCCTGGACCACGAACGCCGAGGAGGAAATGCGCCACCAGGCAAACAGGTCCGTTTCAAACTCCGCTTTGCCGCCGCCTCCCAAGCGGCTCGTTCCTTGCGAGACGCCTCCGAAGTTAGCGGGAGAAGGAAGGAAGGCAGGCAGGCAAAGCGGGGAGGGAGGAGAGCGAGAGAGCGAAAGCACAAGTTGAGCAACGCAAGTAATGCGCGCAAAGCTCCCGCGAAGCGCCTAGCCAAACTCTCCAAGAAAACAGGCTGCGGAACGCGGCGGCAGCCGGAGGGACCGAGCGGGACGGAGAAGGGGGCTGAGGGGAGGAAGGATTCGAGGGTCTCGGGGTGCTGACGTGTAGGCGTCTCGGTCTCCAAAGAGCAGATCTGGAAGGTTAACATGAAGATCAAAGCCCGGGTGTTCTGCATGTTGTACGAGAGCAGAAAGCCACCCTCCAAAAAAGTTCTTTTTCCCCTCTCTCTTCCAAGCGTCTTGGCGTCCTCGCTCCCTCTCGCTTTTCTTCCCCTGCTCCTCTTCCTCTCTTTCAATAACTAAAGAAGAAGAAGAAGAAGAATTCTTCTGCCAAAGCTCAGCAGAAGCTTTTTCTCAGAGGCACGCCGGAAAGTTGCCGAGAGAAGCCATTGATTCCCCCACACGAGGCTTGGAATAAAGAGTCGTGCGCTGCGGCTCCTGCTGCGTCCCGAGTGATCGGGGGATGAAGCGCTTCACCCCCGATCGCTCGGGACGCAGCAGGAGCCGCAGCGCACGATTCTTTATTCCAAGCCCCGATCGCCAGGGGCTCTTCCACTTCCTTTGTGCCCTCTGGAAATGCGCCCACCTTAGCAGGTATCACCCCGTCTTATTTTCGGGGTATGGCTTATATTTTGTTACCGCTAGAAAACCCTGCCATGCCTTATATTTTAGGCATGTCTTATATTATGAGAAACACGGTACCTCGGGTTAAGAACTTTACTTCAGGATGAGAACAGAAATCGCGCAGTGGCAGCGGGAGGCCCCATTAGTTAAAGTGGTACCTCAGGTTAAGAACAGTTTCAGGTTAAGAACGGACCTCCAGAACGAATTAAGTTCTTAACCCAAGGTATCACTGTATTAATGAAAATAAGATACAGAATGTAGTATTAGAGAAAATGGTGTATAAAATGGGTATATATGGAGAAATGTGCACTAAAATGCTGACAAATCTTTGTGAGGATTCACAAACTGATGCAGAAATGTGGAGAAAATGAACTTAAGGTTGGAAAAATGAGAAACTGAGAGAAACTAAAACTGACAGATTCATTCATCCCTATCAAAAAATTTCCAGCTCTGTAACTCATATTTTCTATTATAATACAATTTCTGACTCTAAACAAACCGCCAAATTTGTCTCAAACTGCAAACCTTTCTTTATGACATGTGCCATAGATAGCATTAACTGCATTAAATGAAGGACCGGAATTGTTTATGTGAATAAAGTACATGGGATTTAGACCAGTGAGTTAATTAAGTTATGATTCAGTCTCATCAGGAGAATAATATTCTTATAAAAAAGCGCATTTAAAAAAATTAAATCCAATAAGAAGAATTTCAAAAGAAGAATTTCAGATGAGTGGTTTGTTGTTGTTGTTTAAAAAAAGGCAAAGAACATTCAGGCAAGCCTCTATTACCTGAAGTTTGGGGTGTCCTTCAGGACTTAAATTTCTTGATTATTCAATTCCGGCCAACTATTCTGAAAGTTTGCATGCACAAGACTTAGTATAAAGGAAATGAGAAGCCGTATTGCATGGTGCTAATTTTTTTTTTAAAAAGCAGACCAAAATGATACAACGGCAGTTGATATATGAATAAAAGGGACCTGTGCTCCAAGTTCTAACCTTCTTCCCCCTTTTTACTTTCATAAAATGCGTAGCAAATAAACAGAAAATAAAACACCTGCTCCAGTCAAGTTGGTGTCGCTATTTTAAGGTCAACAGAAAGCCTTGTCCACAGTCAGCCACCCACATCGCTGAAAACCACAATGATAAGATTCTAAGAAAAATGTGCTTGCAGGCCATAATGACAAGGTCAACACCTGTGAAGCTGGGATTTTGTTGGAACCATTTTGATGAGTTTCCCATATGCTGCTATGAGTTTTCTTTATTGCATGTTCAATATCAGATCAATTTTTAGTAGAGCATTCATGGTTTGATTATAAAAAAAAATAAAAAAATGAAAGTGTTAAATGTGCCTGTTTTTGCTAAGTTTACACTATTTGGCTGCAGTGTTATATTTTTATTCCAGAGGACACAGGAAGTCCCTTCCAATACCTCTCCTATCCCAGAAATTCAGCTGTTCCAATATTTTTCTCTTCATGTGCTTGAGTATTTGATTTTACTTGCCAGATTTTCCTCTAAGAAGTTACAGTGGTATTTTCATTTGTTTATTTCTAGGCAAATAAGGACCTAGAACCACTTCATACATTACAATTCACAATAGAACAAATGAAGAGCAATACATATATATTATTTTATTGAGATGAGTATACAGGTATAGTATGCACAGCTACTACTTTACATTGGGGGCCCTGAAGTGTGAACTTGCATGTAGAAAAACCAAAGTGCATGAAACACATCATTTTAAAATTGCGATTTTTTTATTTATTAGTGTGCAGTCTTGAAGTACCCTAGCATATGCAACAATCAAAAAAAGTGTTTGATTCATACTAGATAAATAATAAAACAAACACAACTATATAGCTAGACTGACAGAAGTTTTAACACACTGGGTGGAATCCATCTGGACCTTTCCATTTGTGAAAGGCATTTGGATTCACCCTAACCCTAACTAATTCCCTCCTTCCTTACTGTTCCTTAGGTTCCCTATCCTGAATAAATTTCTGTTTGCACAAAAGGCTGCTGGAAAAATATGTCAAAATAATCTCCCTATTCTGTTCATGAGAGCACCCCTGTTCACGAGTAGATCTCAGCTCATGGATCTCTGGATCAACCTACTGTCTCCACTACAACTAGACCTGAAGTGTAAATAACTTTTTTAAGAATCTGCCCTAGGAATGTTTATCTTGTGGATATCAGGCGTTGGTCACCCACTGAGAGTTGGGTGCTTCTGCCAGCAACTGAAAACATTCACCCAGGGTTTTCCTGATCATTCATATCAGCTCCTGGCATTCCTGGTTACTTTAACGGTAACTTTTAAAAAATAATAATATGCGTTTTTAGAGTGTTATTTTCTTATTTTCTAAAAAAGTGAATTTAGAACTTTTCATACACAACTTTTCTTTATTTTAGTTTTTTTCCACTCTGACATGCTTTTTTTACTTTCTTGGGAAATGAAAGACAACACTTCACTCCTAAGTAACTATTATTTTAAATGACTCGATCTGCTTTAAAGACACAAGGATGCAGTTGTGCTGTGCTATATATCTGAGAATAAACTGCCTTGTTGGCAGATCTCCCTTAAGTGTAGCTGTAATTTTCTTGCATGAGGTCCACTTTCAACCAATCCAGAAAAGGCATTGTGTGGGAGGGGGGGAAAGAGAAGGCTTCTACATGAAATGAAGTTATTCAAAGCAATACCGGTAGATTAAATGCAAATTTACTTGCTGATGCAGCATATGTTAAAAAAAAAAAAAGTAGCAAAACTTTTTTATTCAAGAGACGAATACCCTTTGTCTCAATTCAGATAATGGCTCCATAGTGTTTCCATGGAAAATTCTACATTGCCATGGAGTTCCACCAGAACTCTCCAAGCGGACATAAATCTATTTTAATCTGTGGTTCCGAATTCCAATTTTCTTCTGATCATAAACCATAGTTTGTCTCTCTAACAATGTTAATGTTTCAGTAACCATGTACTAATGTATGGGGTGTATGGGGTGTTAGGAGACAGGTACTATCTCTTGTGGAGGACACTCCTTCTGGGGTAGCTTGCCCACCTTTAGTCCCCACCTTGCATTCAGTTCTCACCTGTGGTTCCTAGAAGCTGTCAGCATGGGAAACGGATTCAACTGGCAGGCTAAACCAGGTGAGGATAGCCAATGGGTCTAAATCCCTCAGTGAGTTTGGGACTTCCCCTGCATGCAAAGACAGGTTATGGCAGAGTAAGCAGACAAGACCAAGAGTCTGTCCCAACAGTCAAGAAGGCAGTTAGTGCACAGATGGGGATCATCAACCTGGGAAGGTAGCCCATCTAGGAAGAGGAAAACTCTGATCCTAAATCTTCACTGCCTTGCAGCAATAATTCATGAGAAAGGCTTTGGGGGGCTTTCAAAGGCCTATTGCAAAAAAAAAGAATAAAGGAAGGTTGGTACTTCTAGCTCAAAGACTCATAATTTGAAGTTATAGTATGAAGATAATATTATGTAGGCAAGGCTGTTTTTTTGGAAGTTAATTAGGGAGGGGGGGAGCCAGATTCTATCCTTATAGTAATTCAAAATATCTGATCAGTCTTATTTAACATCAGCAAGAACTTGTATCTACTGTATCTTATGGAACATTCTGAATCTTACAGAATTCTTTTCATCCTTCTGTTTGTCTCTGATAATTATTGGCTTGGGAAAACTGCTGGAGGTTTTAAGTTTCATTCTGTACCTTTAAACAAGTTCAAGGTGGAATAATAAGGTGTTTATGAGACAAAACTAATGAGTCACAGAGCAGAAGAAAATGAAGCTTGTTGTTTCTCACTTGTCACTGCACAGTTTGATAAGAAATCAACTCATGCCAGGAAAAATCCTTTATACGGCCATTTCTAAACTATAATTATGTCAGTCAAAGTTATTTTGAGTAGGGGGCTCCCCTTCTAGAGGTGTTTTTGAAATATTCCAGTATTGAGCTATCACAGTCCCACAAAATAAGGAGTTCCCCAGGGTTTTTCAAAAAGTCCATTAAAAACTCTCTCACACACACATCTTTTTTGTTTTTTAACACCAACTTCAAAATCAGCAACTCTGGCAAACCCATTGTGCTGAAATTACAGGTTCAAGCAAGATTAACTGTTCACCTTCCAGCTAAAGTTTACATGAGCAGCTCAGTAAAATACGTGCAGCCCTGGACAAACTAGAGTACATAAAGAAGTCTAACAAAATACATATCCAGTCTCCTCTTGCTAATTCAATAAAACTAAGCAAACTACAGAAACAAAGCAAGAATTAAAATAGGAAGGGCAACATATTTTTCCATTCTCTTATTGACAAAAACTGCTACTCATATTCTACCCACAATAGATAATTACAGTTATTGGCCTTCTTGGCTCATTAGGTAAAAAGATCAGCAGAAAGCCCTAAGAAATATCAATGCTAAGTTGGTGTCAGGATAAGGTTCTACATGACTGCCATATTTTTTAGTTAACAGAGACCTATGACAGACACACCGTCTCTGACTTCCATGGACTTCTCCTCTCTAAAACAGAAGGAGAAGCCACTGTTCACCCCATATTTGATATAGCTCCTCATCAATTTCTTGTTTGTCTAGCTTCTATAGGCCACATGACACCACAAGCTGGAGTGATTGCTACTTTCAGAGGTAGGCAACAGATGCTGCTAGACTGCAAACACATCCTTTCCCATTTCCTTCCTCCTGAAACTTTCTTTACCTCTGGAAAATACGCAATTCCACACTTTTTGTTCAGAAAGGTGAAGGTGATGAGACTTACAAAAGCTTCAACAGTATTTAGACAACCGAAAAAGTAGAGGGGAAATCCCAACTTGGTCCCCAACAGAAGTATTCTTTCACTAGAAGGAGTACTGCTCTGTGCATCATTTCTTTGGTGCTGTTCCTTCTAATTCTTCAGTGTGCCTTTTAGAACTGCAACTCTTTAACAGATAGGAAAAAGTTCTTAAATAAGTCTCAATACCTTTTAAAAAAAATTACAGGTGTGTGTGTAAGTTTTCAAGTAACAGCTCTTTATCACAATAGTGTTTGTGTCCCTCAGAGGCATATCTCAGATATTTCCAAATTCTGTTTTTCACTCTGCATTCCAGATGTAACCATGCTTCCTTTTTTAAAAATTTAACAACCCTTTATGACAGTGAAATATGAAGAGGTGATGATTTCCTCTGAATTAGGAGGATGTTAACAATTAAGTGTTTATGTGAATGTTCCTACGCTAATGCAATTACAACTATATTCCACAAAGGGTGCTAGGAAATAATTACTCTGATTCTCAAGTGATAGTTCTAAGAAAATTAGATTCTCAATCTTAAATTCATTAGGTAGGTTCTGCAACTCTGATTACAAGGCTAGGATTGCAACAGTCTTTTTTAGTAATAGTTTCCTTAGTCATTGGAGTGTAAAGTCCTCTGCTTTGCCTGACAATGACTGAAGGCCAACTAGGATTACCAGACATTGCTTATTCGAGACTCTTCCAGTTCACGAGATTCCATAAGTCAGGCAGCCACTAACAGGTGCAGAACTGCACCTTACTTTAAAGGCAAGAAGACTTTTTTTTTAAGCAAAACATTGCACTATTCGGAATTCAGCTTCTTTTCTTTTTACGAAGCTGGGAAGAGTCCATAGACCACACTTCATAGTGGTAACATCCTTGATCAATCTGCAATAGTTGCAAACAGTTTGAAAGATAATCATTATGTTTAAGTTTAGTCAACTAAGTTTATCAGCTCATCTTTGCTAAAAGCTAGGTGAAAACGGCTTGTTTTGCCTGGATATCTTTTTTGTGATTCACTTTTCTTTTACTTATTATTTGGATATTTACATCCTTCCTTTCTATGATAAAATCAAACTCAATACATTTGTGAATCACCCAGCAGCTGCAGCCATCCCAATTCTGACCATTTTTCCTTTGTGGCTGGAATTCAAGGAGCACCACAACCAATCCCTACGGGTTGAAGCCAGTGTCGATCAGCTGATGGCAGCGGACCTCAAGCCGCATTTTCAACAGGGGCAGCTGCGATACTGAGTTCTCCATCGGGAACCCCACGGTACAAGCATCCTAGCCAGGTTAAATTCAGTACCTTACAGCTGACTGGCAATGACTTAAAGCCTCACTTTTGGCAGGGGCTAGCTATGCTACAGAGTTCTTGACAGGCTGATTGGAAGCAGGGTGGATTTGATTTAAATCAAACTGATTGAAATCACGATTGAAATCACAATTGAAATCACTAGTCAGTAAGGCTCAGGGTGGATAAAAATAAAAAAAATCCGATTTAAATATTAAAAAAATCAGATTTTTTTGAAAAAATCGTTGATTTTTATCCACCCTGAGCCTTACTGACTAGTGATTTAAATCGTGATTTCAATCAGTTTTATTTAAATCAGTTTGATTTAAATCACGATTTAAATCACAATTTAAATCACTAGTCAGTAAGGCTTGATTTAAATCACTAGTCAGTAAGACTTGATTTAATTTTTTTTTTACAGAAAGACTCATTCTTGCTGGTATAATCTTAATATTTACAACCATATGAAGGTTTCATTTTTGGAATAATAAATTTTCAGAGTAGTTTTTACAGTTATATCCAAAATTACTGATTTGGTTATACTACTAAAAATACATAGACAGATAATTATGAAATTATGGTGAGGTTTAATAAGTTAACTGCTTATATTTGGACAACTTTTCTGCTGTACTTTATTGGAAGGAGAAAAATAATCATTTCCTTAATAACCATTTAAACAATTTATTTAACTAAAACAATAACATGATAGCATATGTATCCATGTTTGTTAACTGATGTGGTTAAACATTTTAAAAAAAACTTAGACTGAGTTTTAGCACACTTGATAAACTTAAAACAAATCCTTATTTCCTGATGAATAGCCTTTGGACTACAAAGTAACTTAAATAGAAGACTATATTTAGAAATATTTTTCCTCCAAAAGCATTTTATTTTAAAAATCCGATTTAAATAAAAAAAATCCGATTTTTTTGATTTTTTTAAAAAAATCATTGATTTTTATCCACCCTGATGGGAGCTAATAGAGGCTTTTATACATTATGGTACATTCTACCCCCCCATTTCATCTATAATTTTGATGGGTATCAACCAGGGCCATAGCTAGGGGGTGGTGAGGTGGGCCCCCACCAGGGCGCAGGAGAAGGGGAGCACAAAATTGGCTTAAAATATGTCCATAAATAAAAATATTGATTATTGTCTCATAAGAAAAGGTTTTAAATAAAGGGTGAATTGAATGGGTGGGTGGGGGGTTGGGGGAAGAGGTGGAAAGTAGAGCTAATTTGTCCATGGCTAGGGGGCACAATCTGGATGGTTCTGCCAGGGGCGCAAGATCACCTAGCTACGGCTCTGGTATCAACACACTTCATCGGTTTCTCATCTTTTCCACTGCTGCCGTTTCCTCCCTCTCATCTGATTTTCATCTGTCAAGTGATTTAACCTTCCCATTTCCTTCCCCTGTGTGTTTGATTTAAAAAAAAATCAAAATAAAATCAAAATCTAGAATTTAAAATAAAAGCTTGAGTTTCAAGATTCAATTGTTTTAGTTTCAAGCTACCGGTATTTGAAATGCTAAATCTTGAGGAAGTGCAATTTACTCAAGTTCTATCCATCTTTGTTGCTACATTCAGAATTGAAAAATTGCATACAAGGGAAATTTCAAAAGGTTTGGCTTCTTCCATGACTTAAGTACTATAGTGAACAAAGTTGCAATTGATTATGGTTTTCTTCTGTTTAGCTCTCTGTTTAGTTGTATAGAAGCTATCTCAGAATTTGGACCTGGCAATTGTTACAGCTACTTTGAGGCTGCAATTCTATACTCACTTACCTAGGAGCAAAACCCACTGAATTCATTGGGGCTTAATATTTATATATGTAAGATTGCCCTGTGGTTTAATACACATTTATTGATAGAAAGATTTTGTGTTTAATAGTAACATGTTTCTGCTCAGGCGGCCAGTGAAGCTCACAGTACAATCAACTCTCTTGAAAAAAACCATTTTCTGCCACTTAATCCTATAAATTCAGAGCTAAGACTGTCTCCAAAACACTGTTCCGAAGTTACTTGTTTTTGGTGTACTGCTGTATTTGAATTTTTCAAACAGGATCTAACGGCACATCTCTTATGTCGCTAAATCAAAGTCGATACTGTAATTGCTCTCCAACTAGTAATTCTTTGTTATCTTTTAGTGGCTATCACTCTACACTCCCCATATTAAACACACAGGTACAAGATGGACTTAGTCATTAAAAAGAGCTTGCCAAAAGGATGTTAGCACAAGGAATGTGTCAGGTGACAGGGTAGAGCCTCCAAGGACACTGGGATCTGTCAACCTTTGTAACTGTATCCTGGTGGCCTGTCATGGTAAAGTTAATTAGAGACATCTGTAGCATGGAGATCAAGCAAAGGCACTAGTGGCAGCTTATTTGCACTAGAAAGGTACGACTCATGTGGGAGGTAAAAGGAATAGAATCACCAACAGATATGGATCAGTAACATGAGCCTGAACAGTTATCTGAGCCATATTCACTTCTGAAATACAGCTACTTGATTCAGTGATGCGAATGCAGAGCTGATGAAAAGAGTGAAATACACTGTTAGCAAACACTTTGATATGCTGGAATTTTAACACTGTAAATGGAGTTCTAAGCCACCTGCCAGCACTTTTCATGTGCTTTTCCATTCTACACTGGCTTACAAGAACTTTTTGTGCTTATCTTTCCCTTTCCATTGTCCATTCAGCCCTTGTTTTTTGTAGCGCATGTTGGCTTTCTTCCTATGATAAATCTGGAAAGGCAATGCTGGACTCCTAAACAAGCTTTGTGCAACTCTTCCTCAGACATTGCCAGATGCTGGATATAGCTTATGGACCAATGGATTTGCAGAGCTGATGCCATATTTCATTTGTATAATTCATTCTGTCATCATGGCTTTCAGCACTGTGGAAATAACCAGGATATCGCTGCCAGATAGCACAAAGATTGCTAAGATGAAGATAACAAACAGCTACCAATGCAAACAACATCTATTGAATAAAATATAGTAATCACACACTAGTTAGCACAACTACCTAAACACTAATATACTTCTATGTGGTTAATTAAGCCACCAACAACTACACCTGTGCATTAACAGAAATGTTACCTATAAAATGTCACTAACAATTAAAGTACAGCTGGATTATTTTCTAACTCATGATAGAAATTAAAAGAGGTTGCAAAGGTTAGCCAAATGTGACATGCAAAATGTACGTACTTTAATCTGGTCTGGTATGCTGTTTCCTCTCTCTATATATTCAGATAAAAGAGACTGCAGTGACCATTCCGTAAATCATGCATTGGAACCATAAAGCACTGAATGTAAAGAACCATACGAGTGCAGGAACAGACTTCTGTTTCAACACACACACACACACATACACATACACATACACATACACACACACACACACACAGAGAGAGAGAGAGAGAGAGAGAGAGAGAGAGAGAGAGAGAGAGAGAGAGAAGTTTGGCACAGCTTCTGCTTTTATAACATTCATAGTTTTTGCAAACACTCAACAACTGGAACAGAGTTTAAAACGTTGCCCTGAACTGCATCAACATAGCAGATGGCAATATATGTTTAGAATATACACAATATACCAGATGCTTCACAATAAGATATGGTTAGACACCAACATCTGGATTGCACTGAATGTTTGCATCAAATTCTTTCAGGTTAGGGTTATGGTAAAAATATGTGGTTTCCCCTACCCCGAAGTATGCCACAAATACAGCTAGCCAATATTACCTGGGTCAAACTATTGTTGCATCACATAGTAAAGTAATTGAGTTCCCTGTGGCTTCCTAACTTTGCCTAACAAGCCATCAATCAAAGGAAGGTATTTAGAAGAAGACAAACTGATTGGTTGCAGTGGGATTTCTGGACATTTTAAATGATACCCAGTGAAAAATACATGAGAAAGATTTCAAACCTTGAAAAAAAATTGCCTGACAAAAGCTATGACAGATAATGCCATGATAGAAATACTACTCATTATGTCATATTTAATAACCCACTGATGCCACATTACACAGCTGTTTCTGTTACGTAGTGGTGCCAAATAAGATTTCTTATTTCTTAGCTCCTTTTTCTCCCTAATTAATGATGAATAAAATAACACCACCAGCAGTGTGACTGTGCAGGATATGAAGACCTGGCTGTAACGGGGAGGGGGAAGAGTAGGGAGGGGCGAGTCTAAAGAACCAGACTAGTAATTTCCTTAAAATTTATGCAAAGAATTCTAACTGCTTGCTCAAATTCATTAATAGAGAATCTGTTCCCACAGGTTTACATGGAGTAATTAGCAGCAAACAAATACTGGTTGAGATTTCTAATGTGCAGGTCCGGCTGTGGGATTACACACAAAGGTTTTGTAAATTTCAGAAGCTATCCTCACAGATGTCTGAGGGGAAAAAATATATTCAGGCCACATACGGGATGCAGCCAGAACCCATTAAGTAGTTTAGGATTTGTTAGGTTCAGATTGTCAATAAATGTTGCGGAAAAAGTCATAAAAAACAGATAGAAAATATATATAATACAGAGGGGGGGGGGCGCACATAAAAATTGTAGTTTATACACAGCTTGTAAATCTGGAGTGGGGATAATACAGGAGCGAAAGAGTAAACAGGCTAACAAGAGTTCATCAGTCTTAATAAATAGGCAGAGTCACATGGGCTTCCTTCTGGAAACAACATAGGTCCCTTAGTATCTAATTATTTTTGGAAAAAGAACTAGGATTTTATTCCTCCATTAACTTTGTCAGTGCTACTGTGAATCATTCTTCATTAGTCAGCATTTTAAATGAGATATTCACATTTATATAGCTATACCCTCTTACGTTCACTGAGATTTTTTTTAAAGAAAAGTTAACCAAACTTGGACATATATTTTCACATGCTAAGAACTATTTTAAAATGACATTATATACTAACAGATTTTCTTTTCAGGTTTACTGGCCAGAAAATGAAAACTGCAACACTTTAAATGGCACCCCGTAAGACATAAAAGTGCTAATATATATATATATATGCGGATAGAAAAACAAACAGGACATGTCACTTGCATACTATGGATTTCAGTAATCAGATGTAAGTCACTCACTGTCATATTTTGAAATGACGAACTGCTTTCCACACCATGTACAAGATTATACCAGACAGAATTCTCAGCAGCCAAACTCATGGAGGAAGAGCACTCAGGATTATGTAATTCTTTATCAGAAGGAAGTAAAAATATACAGAGAAGAGGTAATAAAAGGGAGCCATTTATTCTACTAACACTAGTATTTAAAGTACTTTGCTTTTTATGGTCAGGCCAACAGTGCATTAACAGTCTCTTTAACTTGGTATCTTGCACATCAGAGATGAAGAAAACTGCTTTTATGGTACGGCAATTAAATAAATAAGCCATCTGTAATCATAGGAAATAAAGGCAAGCAAATACAGTAAAATAGGTTAGGAAACCGTATGATTCTTCCCATTCTGGTGCTAATTATCACATGGTTTTTGGTAAGTAATACTGAGCAGACTACTAAGAAATGCCAATTCTAAAACAACCCTTGAATTCAAGCTGGCTTCAGCAGGCAAAAATAGGACAAAAAAAATTCTTAACATTTAATACAAATAAGGTCTGGGGTGAGTTTGCCATGTATGATTGCAGATGTGTTAACCATAATAGCAGGCACATCGAAATGGGAAATGAGTTAGTTGCACTGCTTTGGAAAAAAAACACAAAATGTAGACAGTGAACACCAGCAAAAAACAAAGCAAATTATAGCAGCACTACAAGGCAAACAGGAAGGAACAAAATGGAGAGGCAAATAGTTCACCACCACCTTTTGTTTGAATTGCAAAGTTTGGGTGGTGATGGCAAGGAATGGAGTGCTCTTTGGGTAGCCTGTGCTGAAACTTTCTACAACATCTAATTTCAAGACATTATTGGATCTCTCTACTTATCCTGTGCAGCCACTGAAGTCAGAGTCATTGGTGTTCAAGACCATAGTCAGGAGATATATATATCATTGCCCTAATGGAATGGAACATTAGTATGCTAGGAAATACCAAATTAATCTACACTGAAAAGCAGTTCCTTTCATTATTGTGTTCCTGGCTTCCCTTCTATCCTAGGGCTTTTTCAATCATTGGTTTGTTTCTTTTTTAAAAAAGTGAATGCTCCACAGGAGAAATTATAAGCATACACTATTAGTAACATGCCAATTAATGATTTTAACTATCCCTCACACATGCACGCATGTACATACACACAAATTAGTAGAATATAAATATTTATGTTTGGCACATACGTATTTTAAAACAAATTAAAATATTTTTGGCATTTTTAGGAAACATTTAATACAGATGAAGGCCATGCACCCATGTGCCTGAAGAGATGAAGGTATAGCTGGAAACAGAATCCCTAGCACATGAGACTTCTTCAGCTACCTTGTAAGAGGTTAAAAGAAAAATTGGGGGGGGTGTCTTCCATGACATTCCTCCCTCTAGTCAGACCTCCATGGCCTCCTCTTGCAGTGTTGTGAACAAGGATTCATACCAGAAGACATACACGACTCCAGCACTCTAACCCTCTACAAGAACAAAGGTGACCACCATGACTGCAGCAAATACCGTGGGATCTTTCTGCTGAGTATTGCGGGGAAAGACTTTGCCCATGTGGTTCTCAACAGACTACAGTCACTCACTGACAGGGTCTATCCTGAGCCCCAACCCTGCTTTATAGCTCAGCGGTCAGCGGTCAACATGATCTTCTCACTGCGTCATGCTGCAGCAGAAATGCTGAGAACAGAGATACCCCTTGTACGTTGCCTTCACAGACCTAACAAAGTCCATTGACCTCATCAGCCAAAAAGAACTCTTCACACTGCTCAAACACACCTAATCTCCACAAGATGTGTCCTTCCAAGAGAACACATGTGGCACTGTGCAGTATGACGGCTCATCCGGTATGAAAGTGGTATTCTTCCCCCAACTCTCTTTGGCATATTCTTATCCCTGTTGCTCTCATATGCCTTCAGCTCAACTAAAGATGGTGTGGACATCCATTCAATGATATTAGCAACAATAAGCTAGCCTGTCCTGCACCTCCAAAGGTAGCTTGCAGTTTTCAGGTGCAGCGAAGGATGCCATCCTGTTGCCATTGTTGAAGTAAGATTCAGCTGCCAGTCTGCTCAGATGCTATATGTGTATTTGCGGGGGGTTGGGGGGTTCTATCTTGTCCCAACAAAATGCCTTGGGTAGACCCTGTATTTAGTTTATTGTAATATTGCCAGCATCGTTCATTCAAACTGTTATACACAGTTATAAAAACATTGCATGCAGTAGAGAAATAATGCATGCAAACAAACTGATGCAATGTAAGTTTTCGGGTTATTTAGCAGAGCTACTAAAATACAGGGACGGGATCTTCAACTGTAGTGTTGCAGTGGCCAATCGTTTAACATACAGTGGCCATGTCTGGACGACCACATATTGGCTTAATAAGCAGAGATATGAACAAGTCTCATGTACCCACATGCAGCTGCTTTGCTTCTCCTTTATAGTTGGTTATTACCTGCTGTTACATCGGAATCTATAAGCTTTCAACCATGGCTTCTTATGCTGGCTTGTTTGTAAGCCATTAACCATAGTTTCCTACTTCAGACATACTGGAAAACTATAGTCAACTGTGGTTTGTTTCCTTGCTTGCACAAATGAGGAGCAAACTGGGTGCAACAGGCTCATTCATATTTTGGCCTATTAAGATGAGACACGATTGCCCAGACACAGCCGGTGATAAACAGCCTTGGATCTATCCACTTGTTGCCACATCAGTTAGTGAATGCATCAGTTTAAAAGGAAGAAAACAACAGAACATACACAAAGTTTTCTGTGCCAAACACCTGCCCCTGTTTTCTTGCCATGCAGACTCTCCCTCCCCCTTCCTCTCTAAATACCTTGATACTGGGCAAACTAATTAATAATGCGTCAGCTCGCTCATGATTAGTTTAACTCAGAGCTGCCAAAGTGGCTCTGAGCAACAAAAGGAATTCCTTTGGGTCTTGTCATGACATCATTTTTACAATATAGCTGGTGATGGCAGAAAATGAAGCTGGTATTTATACAAGGGTATTACAGGAAGGGCCTCCCGCACCAGGCTTAAAATGACAAAATGTCAGCTTCAATCATATGCCAGGCTTTGGTCTCCCTTCTGTAACCTCTTTCTTTTTGGTTGCTTTCTTTTTATATAGGTATGACACTAACAGAAAAATAAATTGAAAAGAGCACTGAGGCAGAGTGTATTTCACGCACTGGTGCCAATGTTTCATATCTCATGAACCTCGGGAAAACAATTCATCGAACTAATTAGTTTACAGTGTTTAAGCAGCTTGTTTCCCGTCTTTAATCTTCTTTATGTAATACTGTGAACAAAGCCATATTATCTTTTGACTTCCCCCCCTCCAATACAGTTTAACAAATATAATCTTTTTGTTTCTGAAGATTACTTCATTTAGACATCAAACTGTCTCTTTTTCTTCTCCTTTCCAGGGCAGAAGATAAACAAGGTAGCATTAATTCTGGTGCATTTCAAATGGCCTCACACATGCAAACAGTACTGAAGCTCTTTTCTTGTTAACGAATCCACCTCAGTTACTTATTAAGCCTCCCCACCACCACCCAAAAAAAAACACCAGCAACTGTTGCAATATGCACAACGCCACTGGAATGATGCGTCTCCTGCCACAGCTGCTGCCACCACTTCAGTCAGCAACATCTCCCACTCCCTCACTTAACCCTGACTACTAGACAGACACAAATACATGTCCGTGTGTGTACACGCATGCACACACACTCTTCCTGTAGCATCTGCACAACCAGGAATGCGGCAGCTAATGTGCTAGCAATACATGTGGGTTTCTGCCCGAATGTAAGAATGGCACATACTTCTATACCTTCACTGCTGCAACCACCACTCAAAGCACCAAGGATGCAACATGTAAAGCTTTGGTAAGTACTCCCACAGGGATGGTGCTGAGACTGGTGAGGACTAAATAACGAATTTCCTGCCTGGAGGGGTTATCATGGGGTGGGGTGGGGGCTCTTCACTGCTATTGCTACAGCCATGAGAGCCATGGGAGAGAGTAAAAAGATGATAAACCTGACAACTTCACACATAATGCTTTTATTAGGACTACATGCTTCAATGGGAGCGGGGAGAGTTTAGAATGTATAATAAAAAAACAAAGACTTTTATATCATTATGTATAATAACAATAATAAAGTTAATGATAATAATAAATGATTCATAAGAAGCTTAACTAAGATATTAATCATATGAAGACCGAGTTGTTAATACAGTAACTACAAAGGCCATGGCCGACAGAAGACAGATTGGAATCGCTACTTGCCCAAGAACTTCCCTCTCCCATAATCTCTCTTGTTCATCTACTTTGCATGAGATAAGCATCTTTATAGAGAAAAATTTGTCTTGGCTTTGACAATGCCATTTCTGGATACTTATTCCTGCAATAATGATGGAATACCCAATTTAGACACTTATTTCAGGCATTTTACTCTGCATAGCATTAAAACAAAGTCCATGCTGTCAGCAGTATTTCCTGTGCTGACTTTTTGCTTGCTTTAGAACTGTTTACTGTCCCATAGTGCCTATCTCCACTAAAGTTCATTCTGTCCTTAATTGTCAGACAGATTCATTGTAACTCTTAATTAGTACGGAGCAGGTAACACAGCTGTGACATTGTGAGTCCCAAATACTTTGGAGATCTCTGACCTAGCTTGCTCAGGTGACACTTCCACTATCCCCCAAGGTTAATGAATGTAACGTCACAAAAAAATACTAGCAAGTATGCAGACGATGTAGCTGAAGTTACCTGAAGTCATATAGGTACTTAGGGAATTAAGAAGTGACTGGAGAAGGCTTGCCTTTGAATGCATGAAAGGTTACAGAACTAATTATGTCAGTGATTGAATTACTACATTCTAACATTCGTTTTAGTGAAGGCTAAAATAGACATCCTAAAGAGATGTGTTTTTAAATGTTATCTAATAGAAAAATGGTAAGCAGGTTTAGTAACAGAGGAGACATGTTAACAGTCTTTGTTTATAATTTAAAAAATGGTGATTCCTTTAACCAGGGCAGAACGCAACACATTCTTTTACAGGAGCATTCATCTCCCATGAAAGTGGGAGGATGTTGGGGACAGGGTGAGGAAGAGAGTTATTTATAGTCGGTTATACGGTTATTTATAGTCGACAAGGTGGCAGTATGGCCAAGGGTTATCCCAATCCCTTTCTTTTTATTCTAACCCATAAATGAGGAACTTACAGGTCTCCATAGGTTGTTGGTCTGCAACTCCCATCATGCCTGACCATTAGCCATGCTGGCTGGAGATGTTGGAGGCTGGAGCTCCCAGAACATCCAAGGACAACAAATCCCACCATCCTTATTTCAAATAAAACGACAATCACTGTTCAGTAATCCAAGCAAATTGAAAATGAGGGTTTATGGGAATGACACTATGTTTGCATGGGACCAGTCATCTTTTTTTTTTTTTACTAGGAACGCCCATTTTCACGTATTGTCAGGGCATTCAAGCTCTTATTTCCAATGTAATCAACTGCCAAGCAGTCAAGTCAAGTGACAGCATAACTTTGTTTTAAGGGTGGTGGTGGACAGATTGAAACTTTATCCTTCAAATCCATCAAACATTTCTCTAAAACTCAGTTGTTCAACAGGCCTGTTTGGAGGCTTGACAGTTTCCGTGTTCTGTTGCTGAATTGCTGTTTTAAATTACAGAGCTTTAACAATACAGTTTAATGTGTTCCAGTCTTCATCTGTATTATTTTGTTGTCTTTTGATTTTAAGATTTCCATAGGCCAGTTAGGGATGTTTACCAAAAATGCTAAATGGCACACAATTTTTCTGCATAAATAAACTAAAGAAATATCATGGTTCTTGTCTAAGTAGATGTGTTGTTTCTGGACAAACCTTTTTGCTGAGAACACCCCCTCACAACAAAAGTTGTGGGGTTGTTAGGTTTTTTGGATTTCTAAAATATTTTTTTAAATAAAAAAAAAAACCCTACTTGCCATACGTCCAGATTTTCTGCCCGGACACCATTTTTGCAGCCCGATTCCTGTATGTGTCTGGGGAAACCAGACGTATGGCAACCCAATATATGGAAGGCTAGCAAACAGATGTATTTTGGAAGGCAAAAGGCTGTTCCATAGAAAATTGTCATCTCTCAAATAATATGATCCAAAGCTGTTCTAAAGCAATAAAAAAAGGCCCACTTTGCTCAAGCAATTTTTACACACTGCAGTTTTTAACAAGAATATGCCACTTAGGTAAGTTCTACATCTTTGGGGTGGGATCTGAATTTGTCCTTTCACAGATGGGCTTCTTCCACTTCTGGAAGGGACTTTGATCTAGTAGAGGCTTCCACTAAAATTATTGCCAGTCCCCCTTTCTCCTTACAATCCACCATGCCACCTTCCACGCTGTTCCAGAAGATGTCTCAAACTTCCAAAGCAGTTAAAAAAAAAAAAGCAGGGGTAGGTAGGAAACAAGAGGCTGCGTGAGAAATTCATTAAAACCACCTTCACTTTTTTATGGTTTAAGCAGGTATTTTTAAAAGGTTGGTATGGCTGCCCTTTACAATGATAATATGTTCAACAATTTCCTGTGAATACAGGCAAAAGCCACAAAAATAAAAAATAAAATGTTATAGAGATTTACAAGCTCAGCAACCTTTCATGGAGCACCTATTCTTACACTATCACCATGCATGTTGATAATAGCATATAACATCAATGGGCTCTGAGACACACACACTAGGACATGCCCAAGGCAGTGCTTATACAAGTAATTCTTGGAAGAGCTTCTCACCACGGTGCAACCCACATCTTAACTGTCTTCCCTCAAAAACACTGCCTACCCTTGAAGAGAATGATCCCTTTAGGGGCTGAACGACCAACTCTATTTTGTATACTTGAAAATGAAACATAATCTTTCAGTTTTGTAACAGAAGTCACACAAACATTTTACCATTGTATAAATGACACAACCTGACAGACCCTCAAGGAAACCATAATCAAAGTCAATTGTAAGAAATTCATTTTCTCTTTTCAGGTTTATCTAAAAGAAAAGCCTTCCGGTCGGCGTGCCGGAGGGGAAGGTCGGGGGACATGTCGCTGCTGACATTCCCCGACCCGATCGGCTTAAAGGGGTGCTTGCGACAGCGACGCAGCCCCCGAAACTCCCGGGAGTTTTGATCCCGGGACCTAAGGTCCGGCTGCAGCTCACAACGTCGCCCCAACTCCCGCGGCGGCCACAGTAGAGGCTGCCGTGCGAGACGCGGAGCTCCAGGACCGCCATTGCCCATCGGGTTGAAGCTGCGAGCCCTTCCCCCCTGAGCGCGCTGATTCCTCCGAAAATGACAGGATTGGATGAATAAAACGTGAGTACTATTAAAGTGCTGAAGAATTTGGACTAATTTGGCAAAGTACAGGGATGTAATTTACGGAGGTCCGTCCCTTGCTACTGTGGCACTAAATCAGGAACTTTATTGCCGAAGCGGCTGCAATGTTGCGGAGTTTGACAGTGCAACAGAGATTCGATCCTTCTGACACCCCTGATCGGAGGGGCAACTAACTAACACTTCTGACAGCTAAAGGATTTGAATCGGACCTGTTGGACTATATTGCGGAAATTTGGATTTTATATTTGGACTTGGTACGGTTACGAACACTGCATAGCTATGTCTTTGAAAATGGAGGATGACCTTGAAAATGGAGGCTGGAAGAGAGTCCTTGAAAAAATCTGGGAACTGCGATTAGAGTTCCAGATGGAGACTGCAAGACTGAGAGGAGTTGTACTCAACACTGATGTCATGCCAGCTGCACAAAGGAAGGAAGGGGGAGAAATCCCCACCAAGGCCAAGGGCAAGCCTCGCCACAGGAAGATATTTTCCCGGCGCAAGAAACCTGGACTGAAGAAGAGGAGCAATCAAGTGAAATCTACAAAGGACTACTCTTTTCGAGACCAGAGGATTGTAAAGAAGAAAAAGATCTTACTTGACTACTGGAAATTGGAGCAGCCGAGAAGCCAAAGAGAAGATGAAGTCCAAGTGCAAGCAAGCACTTGGCTGTGGACTGGGGAAAGGCGAGGGCAGGGTTGAAGGGTGCAGGTGGGTCACTTAGGATTGATTATATATTTGGTTTTTGAACATTTTTGTCGGACATGGCTTTGAGTTTGGATTATGATAGGGCCTCTCGAAGTTAGGAGCCTGAAGATTAAGGGGAGCCAGAAGGAAACTTATAGATGATCTGGGAGGAAGACGCTGAGGCAAAAACTAAAAAATGATGTGAAAGGAGAAATGATATTTTATATGAGTTAGAAGTATGTTTTGAAATTAAGTTTAAGATATGTTTATTGTATCTATGCACCTGAATGGAAGAAATATATTGTATAATGCAGCCACTAGGGAGGTGCGGGGGAAGCCACTATGATTATATTATGTTACCAAGAATGGCCTACCCGGGAGGGTAGGCCGAAGCTAGATAATGATTTGTTTGAGGTCAGGGGAAATAATGAATGGGTTTACCTCTGTGAGAGGGAGGGTAAGATTAAATAACTCCTCATGGTGAGAGGTGGGGAGGGATGAATCCTGACTGAAATGTTATACTGTATGTTTATAAAATTGTAAAATTAATAAAAATTATTTAAAAAAAAGAAAAAAAAGAAAAGCCTTTGGATTTTCCATTTGCTGTTTGCAATTTGCATCAGAAAGGCAATTATATTATTAATTAATTAATGAAATTTTCATACCGCCTTTCCAAGGATCCCAGGGTGGTTCACAACATAAAAAAATAATAATACAAATTGTGAATACATAATGAAACAAAACCAAAAACCAGTCACATGTATTTGCAATGCTTTGCGAACAGACACATACACACAAATGTTATTGCTCTCTCTCTCTATTTATTTCTCTCTCTCTCTCTGTAAGGAAAAATAAGAGAATACATTTTCAGAGACGTTTACAAAATTCAATCAGACTGATCAACTTAATATAACACATCATGAATACCAAATATATCATTGTTCCTACAGAAGCAAAAAAAGTAATGACTCTATTCTTATGACAATAATCTGAAACCAGCATGAGACGGAACTGGATGGATCTGTTCATCCCTAGTCCTAACACATCATCATGTCATTCTTCAGAACCAGCATAAATCTTGGCAGACACTTTAAAGCAGCCAGGTCCATATATTGTGTAATGTGTGAAGCAAGAAAGTTGCTCATTTCTGTAACAATGGGTGAACCCATTCCTCTTCATAATGATGATGATGTATTTTGGACTAAAATGGTGCTAAACTCTTGTGGATTGGTATCATTACCCTATTAAGCTAATCAAAACAAATTAAGTATCCTCTATAATAATTATGCGAACTTTCAGCCCAGCTGGATGGCACAAAGCTATAGCAGCTTATCTCACAGACAAGTCTGCTTATGATGCTTTCAAAAGCAGAGCTTCTCACCCCAGCACAGTACAAACAAGTCACTCAGTAATGAGCCAATCACTCAGCATGGTGCAAGCGAAAATAAGACACTACTGTAGTGCTCACACAACAGTCCAAACGAGCAATGTGTAAATCTGTACATAAGCAGTCATTTGCCTCTTGGACTTCAATACAGTTTCTCTGGTTTTATTCTGATAAAATATGAAATGATTCCTCCCTATTATATATCTTTTATATATAATTTTAGGTGCAGTTAGTTGTAAACCATTTTGTATAGATGTTTTCTCGAGGGAAAAGAATATACTGTACTATTAACTAAACAAAGGCTTCTAATTTCAGGTAATTTCAGGTAAATGCAGCTACCAGGTAGTATTTTTTTATTCTTTTGTAAGTTGCTTCAGAACTTCCTTTGGCTGTGGGAAGTGATGAACTGATTTATACCCTAATTAAACTATGTTTTATATCCCTATGCCAGTTTACTCAAATAAATTATAAAGACTCACATTATTCCTTAATGTCTTTAATTATATTTCCACTATAAGGAATGACTGCAAAATTTGAAATAAAATAAATATGGAAAATCAATGACTACCCAAGTGAACTTGCTTCATTTACAGGACAAAGATATTATGTTCCTAACTACTAGCTCTGCAAACTCAGCATGGCTTCTAAAAGTCAAGCTGTGCTCTTTCGAGGTCACCCATCTTCACCAATGAAAACATTCTGCAAATATAAAATGTGTAACAAGGATACAATCATCATTGTTGAGATCCTTTCAGAGCCTACCGAAATGAATTCAAAACCCAGCAGAAAAATATCACAACTCCATGCAACAAGGGCATAGAGCTCACCATGTGGTAAATTAATAAAGTACCTAACTATTTGTTAATTACATCCTTCCACCACTCATCATCCCAAGTACCTCTACTTTGTGACAAGTATCATCTCACAATATGGAAAAAGGAAGATTTCATGATCACTATAATCAGTATTTGCTAACAACAGAAACAAAAAGCACCTTGGTAAGTACTCTTACTTGAAGCTATCTTTGTGGAGAGAATTTTAATAAATGTACACAAAGCACTGAAGACTCTTTGTTTTAAAGATCATTATAACCTCAGGTTCAACACAGGAACCTTTTAGCTTTTTAAAATGAGTATTTCATACGTTCTTCTCCCAAGACAAGACTTTACTCCACCAGAAGAAAGATGTGTCATTTCACGTGAATACAAATTACAATAAGGTCAGTCCTTCAAGTCTCACTTTTCACAGGAAGAAAGGCTTCACTTTAGCAAATGCCTACAGCTTAGCTACAAAGATGAAGGCAACCATAGACAAAGAGAAGGGCAAAAATTAGAAATCTGCCTACCAGCAGAGAACAGAAAATATGCTCGAGAATTTGTAACCAACTTATTATTATTTTAGACAGAATTATTGTTTTACAACCAAATACAGTTGCAAACTGACAAAGGCTTATAAAAGTTGTTTCCCCCCTTTTTCTTGATGTCTACTTTATCTACGGAGATGTAGTGTAAGATGAATTACTGATAAGAAAAACAATTAAAGGTTTCAGCAGCAAACTAGGAAAGGGTAAATGGAGTCTTGACTCCTACAGCAACTTTCATTTTCCTGCTTTAACACACATTTTAGCCATAGCACTCCATTTTGTTATTCACATACTTATAACAAGATTTAAACATTGTCAAGTACAGTGAGCTAATAATCTCCAAGTCTGTATTGAAAATCTATTTTACTTCCTTTATTTTCAAGACTTTTCCAGCATGACTACGAATCTTGAAACATGTAAGCTTCTGAATCTTGTAAGCTTATGAAAGCTAGTAATTTTACAGCATGACCCAGGTCAAAGCTAAGGCAGACACACAGAAGGCAGTTGGGGAGGGTCCATGCTGTTCCACTGGCACTCAGATCCAGTTCCTGAAGGGTGCAGATACCTTTAGTCTTTTCTCCATTACTCCAAGCATGCAGCTGCTTAGGTATGCCTTCTAACAGGGTATGATGAAACCTGTGCTGGAACCGTCACAAACAGGTTACTTACGCAAAGAAAACTCAGGGTCCCTCCACACCTAGGCCACTGCTTGGAGATAGCACAGGTTTTTGTTTGTTTTTACCAGATACAAGATCCTGAAAACACAGAACAGTTCAGGATGATCAGTTGTCCAGGTGCCTCCTGCTAGCCTCTGGTGATGGTTAAATACAAGTCAATCCTTCAAGGTGGACACTATTCCACACATTTTATAGTCCTAGTCAAAAGCTTACTCCATGAAACCACCTGCACAGGAGCTTGGCCTATAAAGTTCAAAGCACCATCCCACTTAAGTTTGGCCAGTTCTGTGTACTGCATAAGACACACAGACATTTCTCTACATCCCATGGAAAACCATAGGAGCTGTTGGACTGATCTTCAATCATAAAATGTTACTTTGCTTACAGGATCATTGAAAAGATTTATTCCTTAGGTATCTACAACAACCTTCAGTTATATTTGCATATGAAAAGAAATAACAGCTTGGCAATTAACTGCTACAGGTATTTTTCATTAACCTTATTTGTTTATTCTATCAGTTTGTTTTTCTATGCCTGCTACTTAAAATAATTTCTTCCCCAAGTGCAACACATGTGCCTGTTTTCAGCCATCCCTAGCACAATCCCTGACATATTTTCACCCTACAGCTCTGGCTGTCCTCTTTTGTAACTAACAGAAATGGACAGAAGATGAGAAATTACAAACCCCAGAACTGATGTGCATGACTGGGTTAAAATTTCTTTGGCAGAACTCTTCATCCAGCTCTGCTGAGTGAATATTGAGTGATGACTAAACCAGAACCTAAATGCTCCCCAACCTAAATGGACTTTTATCTTTCCTGCAAATTTCCTTCCCTCTTGTGCCAGAATAAACCATGTTTATTGTAAGTTTTATTGCAACCGTGGGGGGAAACAAGACTATGGGTGCCCTAAGGTAGAAATATTACCAACCTGGCTGCATCAATCTTCTGTGTAAAGAACGACAGGAAGATCACAAAGCAAGTGAATCCAGCAGAGTATGTTAGGGAGACTAAGCAAACCAAATAAGGTCAGTGTTTTAGTACTGCCTTGTTTGAAGACATTATACAAGGGATATTTTCCCCAGTGAAACTGCACTAATCAATACAGTGACTCAGCACTGTGGCAGTCTATTTAATAGAGACTTGTGGTTTTTTTTTTATAAAAATGCCATACTTGAGCAGCTGACCCACTGCAAGAGCGATCAGCACATGCTGTCTTTATCTACTGCCTGTATCAGCTCAGAAATGTGTACAGTGGTACCTCTGATTATGAACACTTCTGTTTCTGTTGAATCAGGCCAATGACCCACCTGGTCCTGCATCCTTTTCTCACAGTGACCAATCAGGTGCCTTTGGGAATTCTGCAAACACGACCCAAGAACCTGAACCCTCCTGCAGTTTCCAACAAGGCCCAATAGGTGCAGCCAGCAAGGAACATCGGAAGCTGCCTTAAACGGTGTCACATAGTTCAGCGTTATGTACACTGACTGGGGGTTTATCCACACTTTAACTTTTGTCCTGCTCTTTCCAGGCAGAGGTCTGAGCTAAAACGCTCCACGTCCGAGCAATTTTTTCCCCCTATATATTTTTTGCCCTGAGCTTTTCCCTGCTCTTTAAAGCTGAGTTGGAGCAAACGTCAGTTTGGGATTTCTATGGGTTGATGTTCACTCCGATTCAGAAAGGTAAGTATGGATAAGCCCCGACACTGGCTTTCCAGTGTTTCAGGCAGGAAGTCTTTCCAAGTACGACCTTAAGATGCTGAGGGTCAAACTTGGGACCTTCTACACACAAAGCAAATGCTCTACCGCATACCTGTAGTAGTTCACATGAACTGACTATGGACTGCGAAACAAGGTCCAGCATCTTTCATGCCTCCTTTTACACAGGAGTTTCAGACCCACAGATTTTCCTCAACAGATTACCTGCAGGATACCTGGCATGGACAAAACATTTGAAAACTGCTTTTATATGACAGCAGTTTACAGCACAACACTGTCCTTGTAGATGTATGTGTTTGTTATTAGTGCATTACGGCAGTATAAAGGAAAAGTGCATTACTTATTAACTCTCCATCTTATTTGCATACTATCAGCAAATACATTCACTAAAATGTAATATTACTGGTAAGCTGTTTTGTGATATTCCATTCATAACCAACAGCATCAGTTATATATATATATCTATATTATCAATATCTATCTATATCTATCTATCTATCTATATCTATCTATCTATCTATCTATCTATATGAATGAAATGCACTTTTTGCAAAATGGTTGAACTATTGTGACAAGTATTTGTAATACTGCTGCTTTCATACACATACTGAAGGATAGGCTCCCACTAATTTATGCAATAAATCAGGAGCATAATGGCTTGATCAGCGCAATTTGTTTCACCTGCTTCTGCATCCCTATGACTTTTATGACAGGCCAAAAGTTGGCTAGTGCACTGAAACAACATTTTAATGTCTCTGCAATAAGTGATCTGCTTACCAATCAGCAATAATGCAGCATCAGATGCTTCCAGACTCTTTACTGGGTCTCAATAAGTAGCCTTTACATTGAACAAGAGAAATCAGGACTCTCCCAAGATGTCTTACCCCTCTGGCCTGCAATTCATCCTCCTAATACCAGATAGGTGCAACATGACTGTTCAGTGATGAAGAACAGTCTCTCTTGGGTCACTGGGATACAAGTTCCAAGCCTAGTACTGAGAACTAGTTCTAGGCTAAGCAGGAAAATAAACACATTGAAAAAGCCTTTTGGCAACAGGTGGCTCTCATCAGCAAGGCTAACTACAAACAGCTTTAATTACAACACATTAAATAATCTCAACAATAGTCTACGTTTTCTAATATGGCGGGGTCTGTCTCAAACTGCTTACTAGCAGTAGCCTAACACTTTACTCCATATTGTTGAGAACTGGAAGTAGTGAAAAAGAATAAAAAACAATATGATCTTGACACAAAGAGTTGCTCACGTTACAAAAAAAGCAGCTGAATCTTGTATTTACAAGAGGTGCTTGGACAGCATATAGCTGTTACTGTTGAACAATGGGCACATATGTCTGCAGATTAAAAAAAAAAGGAGGAAAGACTATCAGCCTTCGTTGTATAAAAAACCCACATTCAGAATTCCTTTCTAACAAACACCCGTAGAAATACTTGATGAATGGGCCCTGAGAGAGCACTTCTCATTGCCCTAGCATGGAATGGCTTATAGGCATACAACACTCCATCAATATAGAGAGCTGGCAGAATGAGAGGCAGGAAGGATGCTCTCAGACAGCATGCATCTGCTTACTAATCCCATGGAGTGCCTCGATTCTCTCCCCACATTCATCGCCTGAAGAAAGTTCACCATATAGAACCGCACCATCAACAGATGGCCCCTGGCTAACGGATTACTCAAGAGCAGCTTGTTAATTTACCCCAAATAAGCAGAATTACTGTCTTCCATTTGAATCCAAAATCCAGATCTGGGGTAGCAGATTAGGGTGCTAATACATTTACAAGCTTTTATTGTTTTTTTAAAGTTTGCTTAAAAAAAAAAAGTTACTGCATACACTTCCACAGCATAAGTGAGGCATTTTCTATTTATCTATGTTTTGGAGATAAATGCTACATGAGGTGGATTTTGAGTCATATGCTAATTAAATCATTTACCTCCTACCTCTGTTTTCCCCTCTAGGAATCTTCTGCATTGTACGTTTTCATATAAAGAATTAAACTTTTATCACCTTTACCTTATGACTGTCTAAAAGTAACAGCACCTTGCATCATTCTACTCTCATAAACCATGTAAAATATCCATTAAAACCTAATAATCATTTAAAAATAAGGTAGCTCATATTGTAGTATTTGAAGCTTTCTAGCAGCTGAAAGCATCATTAACTTGAAGGTGTCCGTTTTATTGAAAACCACATTTAAATTCAGAATTGTGCTTACTAAAGTTCTCTTAATACCTAGGTGTTTTTGTTTGTTTTTGTTTGTTTTAAGTAGATTATGTGGACATCCACTTTAAACTTTTGCCTTCTTTTTAACAACACTGTATGCACCCAGTGATGTTTTAGTTACATTTATAAACATATATATATAGACAGATTATACATCTAAAAAGTGGCAACAATTTACATTGTTCTCTAATGCGAATTTGCACAAACTCCTCAGCTTTCTGAATGGTTAAAAGATAAAGGTAAAGGGACCCCTGACCATTTTAGTCCAGTCGTGTCCGACTCTGAGGTTGCGGCGCTCATCTCGCTTTATTGGCCGAGAGCCGGCATACAGCTTCCAGGTCATGTGGCCAGCATGACAAAGCCGCTTCTGGCGAACCAGAGCAGCGCACGGAAACGCCATTTACCTTCCCACCGGAACGGTTCCTATTTATCTACTTGCACTTTGACATGCTTTTGAACTGCTAGGTGGGCAGGAGCTGGGACCGAGCAATGGGAGCTCACCCCGTCGCAGGGATTCGAACTGCCAACCTTCTGATCAGCAAGCCCTAGGCTCTGTGGTTTAACCCACAGCGCCACCTGGGTCCTTTCTGAATGGTTACCGGTATTTAAAAAGATCTGCGAAATAACATTGTCAATGAAATTAATATACCTTTCAAGGAGTCAATAGAGATCTCAAATAAATGGTCTGTTTATAAACTTTTGATCCATACACCTTTTTAAACTATGATTGGAATGCTGTGGAGATATCAAACTTAAACCGAACTTTGTAGAAGTACGTTAAAAGCTATTTATTCATAAAATAAATAGTATTTAAGAAAAGGTTTGTAAATCAAATCACACCAGAAGAGCAGGTAAGGTAAGAGACACATTCGAAACTCAAGAATTAACTTCAAGTCGTCATTCTTCTAAAGGCAACTCAACCATTGTTGGCATGGAGGGAAGGCTTCCCTCTTTCACACCTACTCATGTAAACTCCTTAATTGAAGTAGATACATTGCTTACCTGAAAATTCAGCAAGCTATGAATTTAGGAACCTGTTAAAAAAATTGTTATATGCAAATAGTTGGAAAACAATGGAGTGGACGAGAGGAAGCATGACAATGATTGTAACATAAGTGAGCTGGCCTGAATCGGGGCCAGACAAATATTGTAAAATTAATAAAAATTAATTTTAAAAAAAAAAAAGAAAATTCAGCAAGCTGCACTTGTTGATTTGGTGAGACTGGCCATTGCTTCATCTCTTACAACATGTGGGCAACACGGAGTCCTCTGAAGCCTTTCATGTCTCCACAGGTACCCAAGCCACACAAACACAGCCTCTCCTGCTGTCAAACTTTTGGCAATTGCAAAGGGGAAAGAGAACCCTGCATGCCTTCTACCCCATATATGTGGTATTCCTTCTAGTCCATCAGACAGTATAATTTATCCCTTCTGTGGTCCACCCTTCACCCCAGCTGTGAGCAGCTAGTATCATGCTGGGTGTCACAGGCGAAATCCCAGCTTTCAAAGCGTTTTCCTCATCCTGCATTCATAAAGCACTAATTTTTCATGTGCACTGTAAAATGAAAGCAATATTAACAAGCTGTAAACGTTTATCACCTTTACTCATCTCCTATTAATCAGAGGAAACGTGCAAAAACTAAAGCAGGCTTTCGTTGGATGCTTCTACTTGGTTGTTGTGTTTTGTTTTAATCTGATGGCATTCTGACACATCTATTTTGGTAGCGTTGCAGAATTCTTTGACATCCAGTCAGCTGTGCCTAAAGGTGCCATTATTTTAAAAGGCAGAAATTTAAATTACAGCCATTGAAACTTTTGCCAAAAAGACATTAACTTCCTATTAGTTCAAGCTTTGGCATTTGAATGGTTCTAGACTTAATAAAAACCACTCTTAGGCAATCCTGATGGAACGCCATCAGAGCTATTTTTCATGCTTATGGAATTAATGTTGAGAACTATTTTCTTTCTCCCCTGGTAGAGTGAAACAGCTGCTCAAAGAAAAAGAAAAACAACTTCAATACAAGCAATGCGATATGTGTGTCATGTTGCCAATATGGCTTGTTCTTACTCTCAATGGTATCCATTGTATAAGAAGTGGTTTGGTTTGGAAATAATATCTTACAGTCCTTCTGTAAGGGCTTTACAGCTCTGGGCTCACATTAGTCCCTTTTTGGAAGGGAAATTCATGAACTCACCTGCTGTTTTATGATGTCTCCGATGAAGTTCTAGTATTACTGGCTTTTGTTATTTTAATTGTTGTTTACTGTTTTGATAATTTAATGCAATAATGTTATTTGTGCATTGCTGTATTGTGATATATTGTGTTTTTATGGTAATCTACTCTGGCAATTATTTTTAATAGAAAAGGGGGTTTGAATATTTTAAGTAGATTTTTTTTTATTAAAAAAAACCCCCACTTGTGAAATAAGTTATACAAACCATCCTATAAGCGGATATCTTTCTACCATTCTACAGTCTCTTCTCAACTCTTAGACTCTTTTCTAAGTCCCTCAGTGTCAGGAGATGTGGCTGGTGTAAATTAGGGGTACAGCCCCTTTTCTGTTGTGCCATCTACTCTATGGAAAATTCTATCAAGTGGCTCCTTCACTATTTAACAAATTCATAATAAATTTATACCTCCCTTTCCAAGCAAGGTTCCCCATAAAGCAGCCACACTGCTTCAGAAGATTGGTGCAGACCTGCTTTTTTTAAAAAGACCTTTGGTTAATCATGTAGTTTTGCTGCCTCAGATCTTTGTTATTTTTTTCTGCTGCTGAAATTTGATGTACAGATTGGATACGGTTTTGTTTTGTTTTAATTTGAATGTCTATTGAGAGTTTTTAGGGATTTTTAAAAACTTGTTTTTATTACTGTTGGCTAGTCACCTTGAGTGTCAAAATAGTCGGGATAGAAATTTTTAAAATAAATTTGAATAAAATAAATATGTATTTTCATTGCAAGCAATGATGTGCTTAGGAGATACAAAATTTGCCTGGAAGCTAAGAAAATCCAAGCTTAGTGTAAAAAAATAATTGGATGACTCAGGTGATATTTAATTTATTATTTTGATTTAAAATGCATGTTCTGTTATTTCCTGATGACCACGCCCACACTTTTTAAAACCAAGGTACTGAAGTGAATGTTACATGTATATTTTGTATTTCAACATGCATACATTCAAGCCGTGTGCTCTGTTTATTTTATGAACTGTGATGTCCTTTGGCTTAAAGTGATCAGATTTTTCCATATTTTTTGATCTACTGTTTCACTCAAATCAATTTCAATTTTTCTACAATTGCACCCCAGAGCAGCCACCATAACAGTTCCAATCCCAATCAAGAGTAACCTGAAGAGTAACCCCCCACATCGTCTGCATGAAGCATAGAGACTTCTATCTTACCCCCCCCCTTTCAATTTTAGAGGAAACTATGGCACAGTATTGTACTTGCAGATATTAACACAATTAGTATCAAACAGTAGTTTCAAGCATGGTTAGAAATGTGGTTGTGCTAACCATGATCGGTGTTAGAGAATCAAATTTAGAAGGGCCTTCAGAAGTCATCCAGTCTGTGACCAACCTCTGGATGCTAGAAATCTACTACAAGCCTGAAACATAGTCACCCAGACTTTACTTAAAGAAGAGCCCACCACCTTCTGAAGTAGTCTCATCCACTGTTGAACTTGTACTGTCAGGAATTTCTTCCTAATGTACAATCTAAACCTTTTTATTGTACAGTGGTACCTCGGGTTAAGAACTTAATTTGTTCTTAACCTGAAACTGTTCTTAACCTGAAGCACCACTTTAGCTAATGGGGCCGCTGCGCCGCCAGAGCACAATTTCTGTTCTTATCCTGAAGCAAAGTTCTTAACCTGAAGCATTATTTCTGGCTTAGTGGAGTTCTTAACCTTAAGCATATGTAACCTGAAGCGTATGTGACATGAGGTACCACTGTACTGTAGTTTGAACCTATTGGTTCAGGTGCTATCCTCATTGATTTCAATGTAGCCATTAACACCGCATCACTGATAGCTCTGAAACTGCAGAAAAGGGACAACAGAAATACTGGGGAAAGGCAGGTGGGAAAAGATAAGACCGCTTTGGGAAACTGATATGAAATAGCGGTCTGTGTTAAAGAAGTAATTATACTGCTTCCCCAAGTCCTTTCCCTCCCCCACAGCTTTGTGAAATAATTTTTGGGGGGTTTAATAATTAAGTCACATTACATATTTTGCACAGGAAGAAAAGAGATAAATGGAAGTGCTCTGCCTTCAACAGAACTGGGAAAATTACTTATGCATTGAAACAGGAAGACCTTTACATCTATGTGCAGTTCATGTGAGCATGGGGAAAGGGATGGAGGTCCTGCTCAGCTGTGCTTGCTCCGTTTGGATTTTCTTGTGGTATTTTGTGGAAGGTAAAGGCCACTATTGGGTGTGACATTTATGAAATGCAACTCTAAAAAAACCCACAACACAAATTGCAATGCTGAAAGGTACTTTAAAAAAAGAAAAGAAGAAAAGTGAGTGACACTGTAAATGACATTCCCCCACCCCAACTTACTTTAAACTATTTTAAATAGCAAATTAGCCTGGCGCACAGTGGATTTTTTTTTCTCCTTACAGGAGAGATGAAAGGTTAACTGTCTGAGAGAGAATAATATGTTTGACATCTATTTAGGGAAGAAAGGGTTTGTTAATAAAAGCAGAGTCCCACTTGATGTTCCTAATGCTTCTTAGTGTTTGCATACACTTCCAAATAATTAGGGAATCTTACACCCCCTTCTTTCCCTACAACAAAAAAAGAAGGGTAGGAACCCAGACTGGAAAATAAAAAAGCCATTTCAGACCCCAGTGCCTTGTTTGCTGGCTTTGACAGAGGTCCTTGGAGGTCGGAGTGACTGACAAGTCTTTGGTAGCTGAGGGACTGCAGATAATGCACATACCATCTCTTGAGACACAAGAGCTCTGAGTGCTACTCACCATATTTAATAGGGGAAGGAGAGGCAGTGGTTGGAACAATGCAGCGAGCAGGATGACTCAAAGATTACAAATAGCTTCCTCAGCCAATTAGTTCCAATTAGAAAAGCAGGAGGGTACTGTAAACCTTGCAGACAGCAACAAGTGCCTCCCCTAACTTGCTCTCTGGCTCTCACAGAGCTACTTTGGTAACCACTTTCCAGAATGCATCTCTTAACTGGCCAAGAATACTTGCCTCAGCTCCCCTGAGAGAAAATGTGTTGTACATGTCACTACACCAGTAAAGTTCCTTTAAAAAGGCAATTGCAGCTGGGTGCAAAGGCTTCAGTTTCAATAACCTATGGCAGCCCAAGCGCTCAGACTGGGATTTCATAAAGTGCAACTGAGAGAAAACCACAGTTTAAATAAAATGAGAAGCAGCATTGTCAACAGAACCCCATGCTGTGAGCGCACAACGGTCCTAGCAGGCAATCTTTTGAACAGGATAGCTACGAAGAGCGATGGGATGGCATGCTATTTCTAGCACTAACACTCTGGATTTTGCAATATCTGGGTTATATTCCCTTCATATGGATTGGTAGGCACTAGTTTTGCTTTGCAGGTTAATAGGATGCAATTGCAAGAGGAAGTTTTGTTCCTCTCGTAGAATCTGAGCATGCTTTCCTTCTCTGTCTTTCTGACTAATAACATCAAACTATTGTATTAAGCAGACTTTACATTTATCGAGGAAAATATTACCTCCTTTGGTGTGTCGTTACATTAGTTTAGAGGCTGTGCTTTTCATTTTGCACCAAAAAAAGTACTCTCACTGCACTGAAGTGTTAAGCATCAGTTCCTACTTCCTTCACACTATTTTTCCATCCTTAACTCCCACACACAACTGGAAACAAGTAGCAGCATCAACTGCCATGTTGAAGTTCAGGTGCCTGATGAAGACTTGTAAACAAAAAAAAAAATCAGCAGGCATTTTAAGTAAGCTTTTCTGATTTTCTGGTTAATTTTAGCAAATCAGTATCCATTTTGTATCGCTTAGAAACTATAGTGGTAAGAGGTATAAAAATGGCTGAAATAAATAAATACACAAATTTAACTTCATGTTATGCAACACTTACCACAATGGTTCTCAATATGAGACATAAACACACTCTGCCCATATTTTAAGGTTTCCCCTGTTCCTGGGAGGCTTGCTTAGACAACACTGATATAGGACATGTCTAGGCAACAGTTATCCATGCATTTATCTCAGGACTGACATGTGCAACCATAGGCACATCAGGCATCGATGAAAGATGCAAGTATCGTTTTCTTCATCATAAAGTGTAAAGCTGTTTGACCAACCACATACCACAAACACTGTCTTTTATCAACCAAAATGACCTCACACCAGTCATATTCAAACAAACAGAGTTCTCAGTGTTTTCTAGAATACATTAATTAGTTCAAAATGTTTTGGGGATACCTTCGCCAAGAAAAAGCCTTATACAAAAGACACTACTGTGAAATACAAATAGCATCATTCTACGTTTAAACAACAACAACCGCTGTTACAGAGGGCACATAGGAAGCGGAAGATGTCTTATACTGAGCCAGGCAACTGGTCCATCACATTCAGTGTGGCTTGCACTAATTGGCAGTGGCTCTCCAGGGTCTGAGATGGGACATTTCCATCCCTACCTGGTGCTGCTGAGGACTGAACCTAAGTTATTTTGCATGCAAAAAAGATGCTCTGCTGCTGAACTAACATTTCATTTATAGGTATCGAAAATAAATCAATATATTTAAGGGTCAGTTACTTTATAAACAACCCATGAGTAGATGGTTGAAAAAGTAGTTTCACTTAGGTATTTACAAAGAAGAGAAGACACGTTTTCAGTTCAGCAGCGCTAAAATCTAAACTAATGAAGGGAAGAAAACCTACAGTGTGTTTCTCCCCACCCTGCTTTGAACCATAAATGCTGTTCTGCCGCCAGTACCAAGTGAGATGAAGAGTGTAGCTATGACACAACATAGATACTTAACTTTTACAGAATTTTTCCAATTGTGGCTTCGTTTTCCATCTTTGGAAACCTTTTTAAAAGGAGCCCTCATTTAGCTACAGAGGGACTGCCAAGCCATTTCAACGTCAGCAATGACCCAGCCGTAATCACAAAGCACACATGTAAATACCAGGTTTCTTCTGAGCCAAGTTACTTTGATGCTTCATAAATCACAAAGCTATGCTGGAGTAAACAGAAAGTGTTTTCACAGTGTTCTGAAAATATATTTCTTCACACCAGCTAGGTGTGATAAGGTCTGCATATAGCACTGCGGGCTTTTCACGAAGTGCCATAGATGGAGAAAGGCCACACAAAAGCCCTATTCATGCATTCCAAAGAATATAAGGACTTAAATCGGGGGGGGGGGGAGTATCCCGACCTTCAGAGGGACGTTCCTATGGGAGCTTTGAAGTGCACTTAATTGAATGTGCTTACAAGTCCCTTCCGTATCTTCCAGCTCTATGTGAAGCACATATGCCCAGTGCATGCAGAAACATTGGAGACAGTGGCTGTGTGTACATGCATGCTCCTCGCTCCACAGTTTACGCCCTCATGAGTTCTTTTGCTGTCGTGAATAGGACTAAAGTGGCCCAAACCTTCCAGGAGAAATTGCAGATAGTCACGAATGTGTTAAAATCAGAGGTGTGCACAGACAACAAGATCCAGTTCAAACCCTAATTCAGCACTTGGAAAAACAGCACAGTTTGGCTTGGATTGATTCAGAGACGGGCTAACTTGGGAAACCTGACTTGGGAAAACAGAAGCTGCATGCCCCTGCCGCTTAATATTATGAGAAATTAAAACAAAAATGGCTAAAACATTTTTCTCTTTTTTAAGAAAATTTGATAATTTGGTATTAATTAATTAATACCCTACTTGGTATTGTTTCTGGGAAGGAACAAATGCTCTGCTAAGATTAAGAAAAGCAAGCCTATTTTATCACATACAAATTTTAATGTCTTCCTTTCCCAGTTATTAAAATGACATACATTAAAAGTAAGGTATTTAACTTAAGACTGCTGCATCAACCTAGATTTTCCGTCTTAACTGTGAATTTCCTTTGGCAGATTTAGCACTGACCATTGCTTTTACTTAACTGTAATGGTTTGTTGTGAGAACTCATGATGACATGCATATTCAGGCTGCCTGCACTATGCATTACCCAAGCCAAATGTATGTATCCCCCTTCCCACCTATCTGTAATGTGAAGGCCTTGCTCTTAAATGGTACTGCCTGGTTTAGGGTGGAAGCTGTTCAGGACAAAAGTAAAAACTGTTTTGAAGACATGGCTGAAACCCCAATCCTTCCCATCGAAAAGCAGAATTCTTCAGTGCTAAAGGGGGGGGGGAATCTGAGAATTGACCTCTATATTCAGAAGAATTTTGGGCGTGAAAGACCTGAGTAGTCATGCTTCTAAAATATGTCTATTTATATACATTATTTCAATATACCCTTCATGCTACCATAGCATTTCAGTGTGCTGACATGACTTTTCGAAAATGCTATCTAGAGACTGTTCAAAGCACATAATTGCATAACATTCCTACACTTCTCCGCAAATTCAAATCAGTAGTCGGTGAACTTATTTCCAACAACATAAACAAAGAGCATTACACCAAAATTATAAAATCATTATATTAGTCCTACAAGAAGAAGAATGAGGCTTATTTATTGTCTGTAATCAAATTTTTAACGGTGCAAGAAATTACCTACTTAATAAATTAATTTGCATTCCTCAGTTCTACGCTTTACTATCAGCCTGGTGAAAGAATAAGTGTTGTTGAGCTACAATATGCATTTCAGAAGTTCCCACACTAAGGAATGCAAATGGAATGTAAAATGAGATGGTGCTTAAATACTCCCACCCTCACTATATTTAGAACTCTCATTTAGAATTTTATATACCTGTTTAAGTGACAACTCTACCACATAGCTATGGAGAGGAGTAGGGTAAACATCACCCTATAGTAACACGTCCTCCTTTAAAATATAAAATGAAAAAAATGACATAATGATTGTGGCCTTGAATCACAGTATCCTCAGTTCTAGCTAGGAGCATGTTGTTCATATCCTATTGAATGGAAATAAACAGTTGAATTACCTGAAAATAAGAACTGGTAGCACTCTTCCAATTAAACATTACAAAGCTTTTCCATAAAAGAATTGCATTAAAAAAACACATAGATATGAGAGTTAACATATTGCTATTAACTTTTGTTATTATAGCGTGATCCTATTCACGCTCACTCAGAAGTGAGTTGCATTGAGCTCAACTGTATATAGGACTCTGGCAAGAGAAGTAAAACTTGACTGCATAGGCACATCTCTAGTCAAAGGGAGTTCTCCCAGATATACTTTTTCTTGGTTTTTAAAGCCACACGGAGGGACAGAAGGTATATACCACCTAATCCTATGAAGATTGAGGATCTGCAGAGAAATCGGTTTGTAAGCTGTAGATTCTAGGTCACAAACCCCCAATATCCCCTCAGCCACTTATTTTTCTAGCTTAGTCTGTGCCTTCCCCACAGAGAGGGACAGATGGCGCCAAGCAAGCATATCACTATATATATATATATATATATATATATATATATATATATATATATATATACACACTATACACACACACACACACACACACACACAGTAGTGATTAGTCTGGATTGGAAAACAACATACGGTGAATAATTTGCTCTCTTTTTTTTCTTACTTGTCTTAACCCAATCACATTGACCTCCACCAAATTCAGAGGTCCCAAATGTGTCCTTTCCCCTCAGGCCTTTCATCTGCTCCTTTCATTCCATTCTCTGGGCACTGCACAAAGGTCCTTAAAAGCTACGACATGAAATAGCAACCTATGACAGCTACCGTATGGAAATGAATGAATCACACAGGTCAAACTGGAGCCCAAGCACAACATCTGGGAAAGCCATTCATCACTAAGGCAGTGCTGTGCAGACTTGATGAGTATGTAGCTGTCACAGATATGCAGAGCCTTCCTCTTTATCTCCATCAACACATGTATCATCTTTCCTACAATTCTAGCAATGAGGCACCTGGTTTCTAGGATGGGTGGCAACTACAGTAAGTTATTGTCCAAACTATTCCAGCTGAGCATTACAACTGGACAAAGTTAGCAAGCTTCCCTTTGTATCTGGCATTGCATCCTTCTGGACAGTCTGGAATATTTATTTGGGTTGTGCTAATATATATCTAATATATATCTCGGACCTGGTTTGGAAAACCTTCAGAGCAAATCTGTGAGGGCGTGTCCTTGCAGGTGTTGTTCCACATTCACAAAGAATTAGTTAGCTACAACCCTATGTTTTTATTGATTCCCAGTTAACATGAAAGCAATTCAACATCTGCAAAAAAATAACTATGTGATCCAGAGAATAAGCAACCCACTGGTTTCCATGAATACAAGGAGGTATGTGCAGGAAATGTGACCATCACAGAAGGCTCACTAGCATTATTCTTAGTTTTACATGAAAAGTTGGGTTGCCCAGATGGAATCATGGAATTGTAGAGTTGGAAGGGTCCCCTGGGCATCATCTAGTCCAACCCCCTACAATGCAGGAATCCTGTCCACAGCCATCCCTGGGTGGGGTCGAACCACCAACCTTCAGGTTAACAGCCAGATGCACTGACCCACTGAGTCCATGACTAAGGCTACAATACTAACCATGTCTACTTAATTCTGTAAGGGCTTATCCCTGGTTAAGTGGGGCTAGGATAGCAGCCTGACTATTTTTACTGCTACAGAGATTGATTCTATGATGAAACAAGCCTTGTTGCTCGATTCTTCTCACTCTTTGTTCTTTCCGGCTGAGTTTCCATTCAGCTGCCCCTGCAGTGTGTGCAAATCTTCTGAGTTATATCATCCTTTCCCTCCAATCCGAAATGTATTTTTCTACAAGCTGCCAGAAAGGTTGCTTTTCAAAACAATGCCTCCTGTGTATCCTTTGCTCAACTGCATGGGGTCCCTCTCAGTTCTGTAATAGGATAAAGATGGTACAGCATTGTTACAGCAACAATATTACTCTTTGAAATCTCTTGCCAAAAGATTTTAGAGTGCTGAAATTAACGTTAGTTGCCCACAGCCCGTAATGTACGTTCTGGCTCCCATTCACTCACATTTTGATACAATACCAATTTGAGCGAGAAAGAAATCACCAGAAGTCAAAGATAAATGCACAGTATTCTAAAGAAGAGAAAAAAGACCTGCCTGTTTGATCAAAAAAACCAAATGAGCCTTGCTGCGCTTTCCCCAACTTCTTTGGCAGGAGACTGAAGTGAAGATAAGAGAGCTTACATAGCATAATGCACTAATTTGCAGAGTTTAATGCAAAAGATGCACAAAAATAAACCAAAACCAGATGGCAATCAATTGCGAATGATGAAAGAAAACTGGGTGTCTCTCACTTTGTTATTATTTCTTGAGAATTTTAAAATTAATTTTATAACTGGCAGAAGCACAGTTTGCCATAGTTTTCAGGATATATTTACTTCCTCCTCTTGTCTCAAAGTCCATCAATATATGTATATATTGACTGAAATCATGTAAAAGGGAATCTTGGTCATATCAAGACTCCCTTTTGTCAGCATTTTAATAAATATACATAAGTGCTGCTGTACACAGGTAACCTGGGCAAAGTGGGCAATAGTCTGAAGATAGCATCAAATTAAAAAAAAAAAACCCAGAAGAATGGCAAGTTGCTAATGCATTGGTGTAACTCCACAAACAAGGGCATGCAATTCTCCAAAACTGGTGGGGTGGGGGTGAATTGGCTAGAGAGAATTTATCATACATCTCTACTGATCACATTAGTTCACTGGAACTGAATTCACTCAAGCGGGGCCAGTGTAATAAATAACACCCTATTAGTTTTTAAATCTGATCGTTAATTCTGAACTGTCTGACCTGAGGTGTCAGACACAAAGGCCCATAGTGCAGAATATGCCCCCTATGGATACATTCACCACAATATCAATATTCCAGACCAGTCTGAGCGAAACCAGTTTACAAAATGTAATAAGCAAGCAGTTGGGTACCCTACCTTAACTATACAAAACGTGAAACAGCAGGGAGCCCGTCTAGATTATTGAATTTCACTGGCAGCGTCAATATTGACAAGAGTCGCTGAAAGCTGAGAATTACCTTATCCATTTTACTAGACAGACTGAAAATTGGTCAACAAGTGAATAGAGGAGAACAAGGTAGATGGCAAAACTGAACGGTGTTAAGAATGTTGTTGTTCGGTATAAAAATAATTTGATCCAAATTAGGTTGCAAAATGTGACAAAGATGGGTGTGGAACTTGTAAAACTATGCAAGTTGTATTAAGTTGGGATAGATATTGCATACTATCCAATTTGTTCACTAAAACTGAAACCTGTACTTTCCACCTGCTACAGTTATATTGGACACACTAAATTTGTATAATTCATCAAATATTATATTTGAGATTTAAGCTAAGTCAGTCAGATCCAAACCTCACAAGAAGTCAAGTCCAGTTTGCCCCTAAGCTACAACCTTATTAATAGTGGAACTGCAGTTTTGAAGATTAATAATATCTACCTGAACTGTCTGGTCAAACTATATCCTTAACATTAGCATTCAACTATCTATCCGACAGCTAGCTGTAATAGCTGATCACATGCAGTCAGTCCCATTAAGAGGAAACAATGAAAACAAAGTAGCAAAGATCACATTCCACATTTAGAAGGGAACAGTAGCAGAGTAAATCCAAAGGCTTATAAATGAGTAGCTTGGCATGTTACTCAGCCTAGCTATTTTAATGAAATAGGTACAGTAGGCCTATACGTGCAGATATGTATGCTGAATATCTGTTTATGCTGAGTTTTCTACATTCAACACTCACTTTGCACAGTACACAAATGGTATACAGGTATATAGAGCCAAGCTCTATTTAAATCACTCAGTAGCTCAGCAATAGACCTCATGCTTTTGTATACAAAAGACCACAGGTTCAATCCCTGGAATTTTAAAGAAGGGCTGGGAAACATTCCAGTCTGAAACCCTGCAGATCCACTATTGACCAGAGTTGATCAGGGATGCAAAATGTGTGGTCTTCTATATGTTATTGGACTACAACTCACAACAAACTTGGCCATTGGCCATGCTGGTTGGGCTGATGGGAGTTGGAGTTCAACAACATCTGGAGAACCATACGTTCCCCATGCCAGTTCCCCATCCCTGCTCAAGACAATAAATGCTAAACTAGATGAATTCAAGTTATGATCTCATATATAGTAGCTTCTTACGTTACTAAAATCACCACCCTCCCCTACGGAAACGATTTTGAAGTATTATTTTAAGAAATTATATAACTTGACTTAGAAAATGTATGGAACTGGAAAAGCTTTTGCCAAGCAAGTACTGCTCTATTCTATTGGTCAGACCACAGCTGGAGTACTGTGTCCATTTCTATGCACCACAATTGAAGGAGGATATTTACAAACTGGAACATGCGTAGAGGAGGGCAACCGAGATGGATCTAGGGTCCGGAAACAAAGCCTTAGGAGAAACCATTGAGGGACCTGGATATGTTTAGCCTGGTCAAGAGGACACTGAGAGGAGATATAGAATCATAGAGTTGGAAGGGACCACGAGGATCGTCTAGTCCAACCCCTTGCAATGAAGGAATCTTTTGCCCACCGTGGGGCTTGAACCCAAGAACCTGAAATTAAGAGGGCTGTCACATGGAGGATGGAAGAAGCTTGTTTTTTTCTGCTCCAGAGGGTAGGACCTGGAGTAATGGCTTCAAGTTACAAGAAAGGAGATTCCAACTAAATATCAATAAAAACTTTCAGATGGTAAGAGCTATATGACCATGGAACAGACTCCCTCATAAAATGGTGGGCTCTTCTTTCTTGGAGGTTTTTAGTCAGAGGTCGGATGGCCATCTGTCATGAATGCTTTAGTTGAGATTCCTGCATTGCACAGGGTTGGACTAGATGGCCCTCAATGCCTCTTCCACCTCTACAATTCTATGATAAATCTAAGATTATTTGTTTTTTTAAAAAAGGAGAAAACATCAAGAACAACAATAGCTTGTGGTCAAATTAAATGCTGGACATAAAACGACATACATTCTCTTGATCACACTGTATATGCATGTTTTATTCTCCTTTCCACTGATTTTCCACTGCATATTTTGGGTATAATTCATCAGACACTAGTTTTCTGTGTTCTCAATTCATTTCAAGAGGGTTTGTGTGAGAAAAAGACTACCAGTAATCTACCAATGCATCTCACTCCATTCATGTGAAACAGAAAAGCTTTTCTACAAGTTTAGAAGGGAAGACACCAATATGCAGATAAATTTGTACTATGAAAAGAACAAAAGGTGCATTTCAGAGCTGTGTATAAAACAAAGTAGTATGGAATAAAATGTTGGGCAGAAGATACATTATTTTCAATCTAAATGCACTGTCTGGATTACAAAAAAATAAAAAATAAACCTTACTGCCAGAGTAACTGGTAAGTAAGTGGATTCTATCCCTAATAATAATAATAACAACAATAATAACAATATGATAATGATAAAAAATAAAAATGTCAAACGTCGGATTTCCCCAGACACCACCAGGATTTCAAATTTAGAACAGACATCCGGCGGGGAGGATTTCAAAAAAGCAATTGAAAAACCGCTGGGGTTTTTTTTTTTGGCATTTTTGTAAACACAAAAGCTCAATTTCAGTGGTTTCCTATATATTAAAAAAAAAAGCTCAATAATTTTGGGAATTTATAATAATAAATTCTTTATACCCCACCCCGCCCTTCTGGATGGGTTGCCTCAGCCACTCTGGGCAGCTTCCAACACATATATAAATAATAATAAAACATCAAACATTAATAGTAACAATCTGATTCAGTATAAAAAGTCACACTAAGTCAGTCTTTCTCTCCTCCTTATAAGGCAGTGTGGTCAATACTGCTACAGGACAGAGTAACATCTTTTATTGACAATTTTAATGTTGGGAGTAGTGGGTTGCAAACCATGAAGTGCTATATAAATTTTGTTAAATGAAACAAAGTAATATAAATGCCTATTTCTTATCTATAGCAAGCCAAGTCCACAGCAACTAGAATACTGCATTAAATACAGTTATTCAAAATATGCCTTAAGGTTACTTTAACTACTACTTGTATCTAGGGATACCGTTCCGTTTGAACAGCCTAAGAATGTGAACAGAATTCTTAGAGGATGAGGTCAACACTGGTGTGCTTGACCCTTGACCCTCCCTTGCTGAAGGCAGACAAAGGTCAGTAGCTGAGTGGGAAGTGGGGGTGGTGATATCTGTTTACTTGAGAGAAGGGAAAATACAAACATTTTAAAGCAGCTGTGGTAAAAATCCTCACTGGACCATCATACTGGATAATTTCCAGACAGATTATAATACTCCATTTTTGCATAAGGTGTTGTATGGAATGTAGAAACCCAATTACGTTTCCCCCCTGAATTAAATAGATAGCATGGATGCATTTTTATTTGTTTTTCCGTCTAGTTTCAGATTGCTGAGGTGGAGTTGGTTGCCCTGGCAGGTTATCTATGCCAGGAATGAGACAGGGAGAGTGTGCCCCAATTGGTTCTGCTGGGTGTCATAGCAGCTTTCAATACTGTCAGTCACAGTATCCTTCTGGGCTGCTTGCTTCAGATGGGACCCCGAGAAACCTTCCTAGAAGATTGTGGTGCAAGAAACTTCCGCTTGCTGTCTAGCAGGATTCTATCTTGCCCTCTGTCCTGTTCAATATATACAGGAAACAAATAGAGGGCATCACCTGGAATCTTCTGTCATCAGTATGCTGACAACACGCAGGTCTACTTACCCTTTACATCTCACTCCATGCAGAAGCAGTGGGGATTCTGAACCACTGTCCAAAACCGGTGATGGGCTAGATGAGGGCTAACAAACCAAAACTTAATTTAGGATGGGATTACTGTAACATGCTGTACATAGGACTGCCTTAGAAGACTGTTCACGAACTTCTGCTGGTTCAAAACACAGCAGCAAAACTCCTTAATGGGCGCTGACACAACTCTTCTTTTATACCAGCTGCTGTGGCTGTTAGAACATTTCTGGGATCAAGTCAAAGTGCCGGGTATCCCCTTCAAAGCTGAATTGCTCTGACAAATTCCATCTGCTACATTTAGCGGGAGAGACCATTCTGTTTACTATCGCCATCAGAAATATGCTTTATCTTTAGTTGTTTTTGTTATACAGTAGTTGTTTTCTTGTTTCAGCAACCCTTTGACCTGGTTTTTGAAATTTGGTTTTTCCTGCCAATAACTTTTTAAAAACTTGTTGTGCTTTTCTGTTTTCAAACTGTTATATTGTCATTTTTTAAAAAAAGTATTATGTTAATTGCTTTAGGCATTTCATTAACAAGTCAAAAGGAGGCATACTGACCTTAAAAATAAAATAAATAAACTGGACAGAGCTAAGTGAATTATTTTGTTTTTATTTCCAGCAAGTCGAAAGGTGTTTTGTTACTTTCTCAACTCTTTTGTTTTACAACCTTCCACCTTGCACTACTTATTCTTATACACGAGCCTCTATACGAAGATCACAGGTCTGATGTAGCGTTGTTTATTCTTTCATAAAATTGTAGACTGATGCATATGCTGCACAGTCAGTCTCTTATTCATAAGTGGTCCTTCCCCTTCCCCACCTGTTTGGAATCCCCCCCATTTATTTAACAGGATTTATATTCTACTTATTCACCAAAGCCTTTAAGTGGTTTACATAAAATATACATTAAAATTACCAATAAAATCAGATGTTAGAAACAAGTTAGCCTAAAAATTATATATACCGGTACATGGTAAAATAAAATTTCCCATTAAAATGCAAATTTCCATGTCTGGGTAGGCTTTTAGCAGGTGCAAAAAAACAGTACCGCGTACCTAATGTAAATGGACAAGGAGTTCCAAAGTCTAGACGCTGCCACACTGAAGGATTAATTCCTTGTAAGTGCAGAACAAACCTTTGTCACTTGGGGAAAAAATTACATCTGTTCTTAAACAAAATTATGTCTAACATAAAACATGAATGAGCCCAGTGCTATCACAAACCAGGGCTTTTAACAATGCATTTTAAACAAAATGAAAACTGTTTATTAGGCAGCTTTGCCTAGTATTAAATACATAAATACAGTTAAGTTTCCAATAGAGGAACTGTGTACAAATTTAGGCTCTCCCACCTGTCCTTGAAGTATAGTTAAGGTATGAGCTGATCTACTTCTGCATCAAGCCTGTGTCCCCCTTATGGACAGGGTTTCCCCCTGTGTTTGTGTGAGGATTTTCTTTTAGCTCAATTCAACTACCAAAGTTCAAATACATCCCATGTAACGTGAAAGTGCTCACATAACAATAGATACTGCACACAAAGTGTGGAATGAAGGTGAATAAGTGGGGGAAAGATTCGCTGAAGGGAACAGGGAAAGAAATAACTTAGTTCAAAATCAAAAGGTACATATTTAATAAAATAATAATAATCTTTCTTTCAGAGGTACTTGAGTTTTTCCAAATTCCTGCTCCTCAAACTATCCAGAATGTATAATTGCGTGCATACACACACACACACACACACACACACACACACACACACTATAATTGTAAACAAGAACATGGTGAAATGTATCTGTGCATTTCTACTAAAAATAACCAAGCATAGACACTTTAAATATTGGAGTATACAACATCAAGGTTTTTTTTAGCCAAGAAATGCATCAATGTTTAAGTCGATACATGTTAAACAATAGGTCCTGCCCTCAAACATTCACTCCAAAATATATTAATGGTGTGAGCTTTAATTTATAAGGTGTTGTTTTGTTACCACTGAAATAAAAATTTCTGTTTACTGCAAAGGAAGGAGCTTTAATATGCTTGCTGACAGATGTGTCCCTCCCTACTCACCACACCTGAGTCACAAGTTTTCCTCCTTTTGTTCAAATTACTGGAAGAGGGTTGGGGGGGAGAGAAATAATGGAATGATGTGGGATTCCAATGTGTAGTTTTGAGATAGCTGTAATAAGTTTGAAGTTTATAGGAAACTTGGATAACTGTCTGAACGCAGTAAGTGATGAGACAAGGATTGTTGGGAACACGAGAGTATCAGAAATCAGTGGGTGGCTACTGATAAAATAAATTTAGTATCAATGAATGATGGACTTCTTTATGTAAGGAATCTGAAACCATTTTTGGAAAACCACACCAGAAAACTGCAGCACTTTAAAAATGTCACATTATGCTTTGCATCCAATCAATAATTCTAGAACTAATCATTTGTATGTAATAAATAACATTTTGGCCACTAATTTCAAAGGAGAAAGTCTATCACTTGGCAAATCACTTCTACAGGTTGATTTACAGAATTTATTTGGGTTTCATTCTGATGTCACTTCAAATGTAACAACAACCTATGGTTTGCTGCAAGTGGGGGGAACTTTAACATAGAGTCAAATAAAATCTGGAGGATTATCTGAATGCAGCCATGTGCCTTGGTAATAACTTATTGTGAAATACTACAAAATCTGGTCACAACGTGAAGAAATATATCTTAGGAAATATATTAGTCTGCTATCATGCAAAGAAAACCTTGATTTGAGAAGGAAATGCTAGCAACGTAAGATCCTAAACCTTGCACTTTTCCTTTGGCGACATTTGTGGAAACCATCAATAAATTTGGAGGAAGCATTTAAACCTAGCATCTGAAAAACTGGCCTCTGGAGCTTTGTATTTATGAAACTTATACTAAGAGTTCTTTATAGTTTATATCTTTGTAGTATGGCACTCTCTCAGAGGAATCCTTTAGCAGCCAATATGACAGAGATGTCCATTACCCAAATGGACAGCACTCTGTATTGATCACTGCTTCACTTAGCGATCCCATTTGTCATCCTATTGTTTCTGCCCTGATTTGCATAAAACAAAAATGAGAATTTATTGGCTAATTTAATCTATGTACAAAGCACAACTGAACTTTGTGTAATTTTAAAGGACACAGCATAACAGAATGCAGTATGATGGCTCCACATTTCATTTTAAAACACACACAAAAAAACCTTTAGGAAAACTTCCTGTCAGAGCTGGGTGGAATTCTGAAACAAGATGCACACAGCAGCTTACACTTAACACTTATACACACGGGGGGGGGGGGCAGAGAGAGTCAAATGTCACATAATTCTTTCTCCACAGATTTGAATAATGCCTTGCTTTTCTTCAATCAAGTGCTACATTAGGAAAAAAGCCAAAACATCCATGAAAACAGAAGAACTGCCTAATCAGCTAGTAAATCACTTAGGGAGGACTAAATGCAATTAATTTGGTCTATGTCTTGAGATAGTAGCAGCCAACGATTTCAAATACACTGTACCTTTCTATATAGCTTTTCCATGGAAAATTTAATTAGCCACAAGAAAAGCAATATTGAAACATTTAATATCCCTCCCACAATATTAAATATAACCTTCCATGTCAGAAAGACATAAGATTCAATGCAATGAAATAAACTTATTTCAGACCTGAACTGCATAGTCATCAGCCAATAGCCAATTATTATACTTGCTACTGGAGTCTGACCTGCATTTTACTCAGGATTTTTCTACCTATTTCCATTCGGAAAGTCATCCAAATCCAGATTTCCCCTGAGAACACTTTTATGATGCTATAAAGACTATCAACCAGAGATGGAAATGCCGCAGCTCCTGAGGTGCAGACAGAACTATCAAATAACATTTAATTGTCAGATGACATTGTGTGGCTGGACTTGAATTCTCATCTCCAAATGTTATCTGTGCAACTGTCTGTGGAGATAAGGTGGTGATGATGGAAACAGATAAAACCAATTAAACTTGGAAACAGCAAATGCTGCAAGATGTTTCTTCCCACAGTAAGGTTTAAAGACGTAGTAACATAAACGCGCAGAAATTTGACATTATCGTGGTTTGGTTTAGATTCAGATCTGAGACCTAGTGCAGGTTTTACATGAAGTGCACACCTGATAACTTATTTTTCATTCGGTGTCAACCTGAATTCAATGGTCTGAGTGGGTAAGATCAGTATTTCCATAGGCATTTCAAGAAAGGCACCTCTTTCCCAAAGGCTTAATACAACAGCAAGCTGAGAGAGAGAGAGAGAGAAATAGGATATTAAATAGATACTTTTAAATGCTAGTGGAACTCGCTAAGGGAGGAAATTTAGAGATTGAAATAAAAGTAGGAAGTGATTGGATTATAGAAAGGACACTTGAAGAAACTATCAAATAGGAATACACAGAGTAAACCCCACAGTCATGTTTGAAGCACATCCATTCCACAGAAGCCCTCTTTTCATGGATCCCTCCATGTGTTCTCCAACCTCTGCACACTTGAGGGAACAATGTAGAATCACAGAACTGTAGAGTCTCCTCTTTACCAGCTAAACATACCCAACTCCGTCAACCATTCCTCATAAGACTTGGTTTCCAGACCCTTAATCATCTCAGTTACCCTCATCTACACACGTTCCATTTCTTACGTTTCACCCTATGGGCAGAGGGTGGGGCCAAGGACAGTAAGTATCTGCACACTACTCTCCATGTGTTAATTGAACAAGCATGAGAAGACTAGTATGTGCAATGAATATAGCTGCTTTATGCACACCCTATTTTAACCAAGTTTTTGTTGAAAATGTATGAATGCTTAGCCTTTTTTTTATCCTTTCACATGACTAAGAAATGGGAAATATTTACCACCACCTCCTTCAAGAAAAAAAAATCACCTGCACTGTGTTTTCTGTGATGATTCAATCAGCATATAGTATAAAATTTGGATGACTTTATACTGAGAACGTTTATGGTAAAATAGAATGCACAATTCTGTACTTCTACAGAAAAGTCCTGAATTCAAAGCACAAGGATACTACTATGTGTTGTTGTTTTTACGGTCATGGCTTAACTAGAGTTACTCAGTCTATTTAGTTCAAGGACTCGTTCAAGGCTTTTCACACTAAAGCATTCATCAGCTTCCTTTTAGCTATGTAATGTTTTGCTTCAAAACTATGCAGGATGGTTAGGAAATTATGTGGCCTCAGACAGATGGCTTGACAAGATATGCTGGGGAAAAGAGATGAAATAATGGAAACAGAGGAACTTCAGAAAGAGTGAAGGGGGGAAGCTGGAAGTCTGGGTGCATGTGCTATTACAGTGAACTTGCTCCACAGGCACGTCATATATACAGAGGGGGGGCTAGGGGGGGAAGGAACAAGTCTCTCCTTTAAGTTAAATCCCCTTTAGGTATAGAAGTTAATTTAAACACTGTAATGATAATTCTTTTCAAGCAGCAAGTCTGCATTTATGTTTTTTTTGGGAGTAGGAAGGGACTTGCATTTATTGTTTGCTCAGCAAGATCATTTCCATTCTCTGTGCTTTCCAACCATTAAAAAAATCCTGCCTCTAAAAGTACCAGGTAGAAAGGATGTTGAAAGTGTAGAAAATTTTAATATTGCAAATTACATTCGCACAATGCAATGGATGAAAATTCTTTCATCGTGTTCTTATTGACTTTTGCCTTCATTACACACACAGTGCTAGTATAATGGGAAGAGTCAGGGACAGCAGTCATGAGACACCTGTATGTTCAAACGTTAATGCAAGTATAGACTAGTACCACTAATTGGGGAAGGGGAGACAGTCAGATTTGCTTTCTTTTATTTCTCTATTCAGTTAGGGTTACTTTTTTCACCAGATCATTTGAGAGGATGTGTCAGGGTGTAATGACTTGGTAAGGCATTACAAGAATGAGTCTCCCTTCTTCCCTGGTCCCCAAGTGTGTTCTGTTTGATTGTCATTAGACTTAACCCAACCAACTGTGGGTTGCTTGAGTGCTGCACACCAGGATCGGGGAAACAACAACATTTTTAATAGCACAAAATGGGACTTCCTCCCTCCTTTCCTCTGCATGCCCTGTACCCTCACCAAATGTGTTCTGGAGGGTTAGAAGAACTCTCCAGAATAGATTGTGGAGGTGAAGTCAAGGAGAGGAGAGGAAGCAAAGTAAAACAAACAAACAGACAAACAAACATATTCCTAGCATGAAAAACTGCTCTTGGGCTATAGGATAAATTTATTGTTGCAGCAGAGAGGCAGCAGCCTGTTAAAAGGGGGGGGAGAGGTTCCCACGCAACAACTGAGGAACAGTTGCAGCTTTATTTTGCAATAAAATTACCAGGTGTAAACATTCTCTATCTTCACCCCATTGCTCTATAATTAAAGTAGCTCATTTCCTGCTTACACATTCACTCTTTAAAACTGTTCTCAAGGCATGTTTAAGCCTTAGAACTCACCACTTAATGTACTTCTATCATAAAAACATCACAAAATATTAAACCAGTATTACAACTTTCAGTCCGTCATTACTAAGCTTTCGGCTTTCAGCCTACTGACATTTTCCATTCACATAGCTTATTGCTGGAGGAACCATGGTACACTGAATGACAAAATACACATAGGTTATGTTGGATTTTTAACAACTATGTGTAAATATCTTTATTAGGCCAAATAACAAAATAGTGTGCAAGCTTCAGAGTTACTGAAAGCCTACACCCTATTGAAACTGAAAGCCTACACACTATGTTGTGGTGGCTTAATGAAGGTATTTTTTATTTTATTTTTCTTACAAACTGCATTTAGATCCCACCTTCTCCAAAGAGCTCAAGGTGGTGTACATGATTCTCCTCCTAGTTTAATCCTCACAACAAGTCTGTGAGGTAGGTTAGCCTGAAAAACGCCACTGACTGACCCAAGGTCACCCTGTGAGCTTCATGGCCCAGTGGGGATTTGAACCCTGATCTCTCAGGTTCTAGTCTGACACTCTAACCCAGGCTTCCTCAAACTCGGCCCTCCAGATGTTTTTGGCCAACAACCCCCATGATCCCTAGCTAGCAGGACCAGTGGTCAGGGATGATGGGAATTGTAGTCTCAAAACATCTGGAGGGCCGATTTTGAGGAAGCCTGCTCTAACCTATTGCCCTAAAATGGATTCTGGCATTTGTTACAAGCCGACAAGGTAACTGTCAGTTATTATATGAAAGTGGCTGTGCAAGAGAAATTTCATAGCTAAGAACTTCACCCTCTCTCCTCCTTATGTACATCTTGCCATTTTTATTTTTTTTTTGTCTTTACTGTTTTAAATACTTCATGAGGTTGTAAGAACACTGGAAAAAGAAAAGAAAAACTGGGCATAAGATGTGCTAGCAGCAGCAAAGGAGAAACTTCTTTTTTGATGCTTGGCTATTGGTTTGATGAGAGCCCGCTGTTCAAAAACAAAGGAAATCTTGGTGTCAGAGGTAAGAGACAGATTCATGGATGTGTCTGAGTGAAGGCGGGAATGATGAACTCTAGGACTTGGTGAGAAGCTTGCCTGCTGAGCTGCTTGTCCCACCCACTGTTGAGAGAGAGAGATAAAGTGCCATGTCTACTGCCAGAAATCAGCAACAACATGTGTGAGGTCAAAGCAACAACCACAGCAGCTAATTCAATCTTGTAAACACATAGAGGATCTAGGAAATCAGAATGGTGTCTTGCAATACATCCAGCATGTTGTTTATTGCAAAGTTTGTGAAATTAAAACTTTTTTAAAAAAAAAATTCAAATCATAGGCAGCAGATTCAATGTAAAACTGTACAAGATCTAGAAAAAAAGGGTAGTGTATTGGAATGCATTCAATATGTTCTTTGTCACAAACTTTGTACAATTAAACTTTTGTTGGTCTAGTTCTTCAACATGGTTTAATTATATCTCCCTGGCTATAGTACAGAAGTTGATATTGGCAAGCAGCCTGAAGCAAAACCCAGACAAGACTGAGGTAATTAGCACCAGTAAGGTAATGAGACATAAGGGAAAGGAGACAAAAGGGAGGAAATGGACAGGTACAAAAATAGGCTTTAATACTATCCTCTGATTTTGACTTTGGAGTGGTTCAAGATGGAGCAAAAATGGTGATGGCAGTGGGCAGAAATGGGGGTGGGGCCTGGGAGACATCTTGGTGTCTGACCTGAACAAAATGGCACCTTCCCCCATTCCATGTACAAAAGCCAAGCAGACTGCCCTCCATTGCAACTGAAATAAGCAGGCTCTCTTAGAGGGCATAGGTTAGGCCACATGGCACACAAAGCTCTATCAACTCCCCACTCCTGAGCATTTGTCATCCAAGACAGCTGCCTCACTCTGCCTCATGGTAGGGTAAGACCTAGCCAGGAGCACTTTTTGCAAACTCCATCAGACAAAAAGTCTGCATTTCATATACAGAGACTGCTAGTCCTGCTTTCCTAAACTTGAAGTTAGACTACTGTAATATGCCTTACATGGGGCCACTACTGTTGACTGGTTACAGCCTATATCAAGAATGCCTTCTCCTTGCTGTGCTCATAAACCTCACTACAGTATCTATGAACCACAAGCAAGACCAACACAATACGTTTTGCTGTGCACTCAGTGGTCCAAAATCTCTGTCCCCAAACTCCTATCAACTCAAGACTAATGTCGCACCAGATGACCCTGAAGCAAATTTCCTAGATCATATTGATGTTCCTATCATGTTGTTGCACTATGTGATTGCTTGAGTTGACTATACATCCAAGCTGTTCCTGTTTGAACCAGAAAGGGTGCCTGCAGAAGAACCATAGAATTATCTTCCTAAAGAGGTTCACCAAAGTTTCTCCTGAAGCATTGAACAACTATTTCTAACTGGGGGGAGGGCAGGAAAAGGGGAGACTAGCAATACAGGTGTTATGCTACTTAAAGCCACTATTGCTATATTCATAGCTGATAAGCTATGGAGTTTTATGTCTGGTTAGCCAGGGACTAGCATTGGCAGCTATCGCTCATTTTGATTTCCCCAGCCTCCCAACTAACAGAAATCTAAACACAGTTAAATGCACTGTGGCAAAAGTGCTATATAATATTGCTCCTTAAAATAAGCATAGAACTTGATTGTTCACTAAAATAGGTGAGATGGGAAGGAAACTCAGTACATTACTACTGAGATCACCTGAGAGAAATGGTCCTCTTGTTCTGGTTTATGTGGTGTGCACTCTCCGTAAACATGCAACAAAAATAATGAGCCATTGTCCTTACCGTACCTCCATACCATCAGAGGTTACTACTTTGTCCTGCATGTTCACAGAGTACTCATAGTATTTGAATGTAGCCACCATAGTCCTAATAATAGTTAGACAGAAGTACATACGGGATAGTCATTGTTATCTGTGTACATTTTTGCAAACTGCTTTAGGAAACATTGTTTGAAAAGCAGTCTATAAACATTGCAAAACAAACTAACAACCTGACTTGCGTGCATGCAGCATTTGAATAAGGATAACGATCTATATCTATGGGGAGGCATTTGACGGTTTAACAAAAATAAAAACTAAGATCTAATCAGAATTTGAGGGGTCTAGGTCTTAGATATTTACAAATTATACATTATCATCCAAATCCTAGCTTCTGTTTCACTACAAGCTGATTAATTACAACCAGCAGCATCTGCCCAAGTGAAACACAGGACCAGACAAGCTGAGGTGACTCGGATCAAAACTTGACTGTATGGATAGACACGCTTGAGGAAATCTGTTGAAAACCTGCTGTTAATATGTCTCATTCACAAAATGTGCTCTCAGGCTCCAAATTTCATCAGCATTAAATTAACCCACATGTTTAAAGGCTAAAGGGGGGTGGGAAAATTGAGATCCATCAGGCCTACATCTGAAGACAGGTGTCAAAAAACAAAAGATTTCAAATGATAAGAGCTAGAAAAAGAATTTAAAGTAGAAGTGTCGATCACATATTATACAAAGCCTAAAACAGTACTTCTCTAGATGCTATTGCAGGAAGAAGCTTGTTATATAAAGATACCACTGAGAAAATATTAAACATTGACTATGTAAGATTTTGATTTTCTACTACATTGAAAGGCATATTCTTTTCTCCATATTGGAAAAAGCAGCAGATGCTGGCACACTATTCAAAGGTTTCTGGGTAAAGCCAAACAATGAAATGATATATGGTTTAGTACCTGGCATAAAGTTAAAATGGCAGCAGTAAACAAAAGCAAAATTCAGACACAACCTTAACTGGCTGGCTAACTTGGCAGTATGCTCCACTAAAATCACTGTGTAGGTTTACAATTGTACAGCCAAATCAGATTACTAATTTCTTGGAAATAAATCCCAATGTATTTAATGGGTCTTGGCCCCAAGTATGTGAAAGACTGCAGGCTTACTGTGAATAAAACTGAAACCTTTTAATTAACCCACCCCATTTTACCATTACCACCTTTTATGATGCAACTATGTTTGGAATGCTGTTCAAAGTTCTGGCGAACCCACACAAATGCAACAAAAGCGACCAACATCAATAGCAAAGGCTTGGAGAATCTTCTCTATGAATAAAGACGAAAGCGGAAGATTAAAGCATCATAGACTTGTAGAGTTGGGAGGGACTCTGTAGGTCATCTAGTCCAACCCCTGCCATGCAGAAATCTCAACTAAAGCGCACATGACTGATGAGTATCCAACCTCCGCTTAAAAATCTCCAAGGAAGGAGAGTTCATCACCTCTCATGGTAGTCCATTCCACTGCTGAACAGCTCTTACCATCCAAAGGTTCTTCCCAATGTTTAGTTGGAATGTCCTTTCTTGTAGCTTGAAGCCATTAGTTTAAGTCCTACCCTCCAAAGCACGAAAAATACAAACTTGCTCCATCTTTCATTTGACAGCCCTTTAGGTATTTGAAGATGGCTATCATATCTTCTCTCAGTCTCCTCTTCTTCAGGCTAAACATACCCAAGAGGCTAAATACCTACAGTAAGAGAACTAAGAGGGCACATAATCAAGGTTTTCTCAAATTAGACTAGGCGAGGAAACAGAAAAAACAAAGTGTCTCCCATAACATGACAGTTTCAGACAGACACAAAGTACTTATACATACAATGCATATCATGTGTAATTCTCAGCAGTGATGGCTAGAAGGTTAAAGGTAAAGGTAAAGGGATCCCTGACCGTTAGGTCCAGTCATGGACGACTCTGGTGTTGTGGTGCTCATCTCACTTTACTGGCCAAGGGAGCCTGCGTACAGCTTCCGGGTCATGTGGCCAGCCGCTTCTGGCGAACCAGAGCAGCGCACATTTACCTTCCCGCCGGAGCGGTACCTATTTATCTACTTGCACTACAAGGTTAAAAGGTAAAGGTAAAGAACCCCTGACAGTTAAGTCCAGTCGCAAACGACTCTGGGGTTGCAGTGCTCATCCCACTTTACTGGCCGAGGGAGCCAACGTTTGTCCGCAGACAGTTTTTCCGAGTCATGTGGCCAGCATGACTAAGCCGCTTCTGGCCAGCCGCTTCTGGTGAAACCAGAGCAGTGCACGGAAACGCCGTTTACTTTCCCGCCGGAGCGGTACCTATTTATCTACTTGCACTTTGACGTGCTTTCAAATTGCTATGTTGGCAGGAGCTGGGACCGAGCAACGGGAGCTCACCCCGTCACGGGGATTCGAACCGCCAACCTGCAAGCCCTAGGCTCTGTGGTTTAGACCACAGCGCCACCCACATCTAACAAGGTTAGATAGCATTAAAATGTGACTGTACAAGTGTTTGGAGGTATATCAATGACTATTGGCCACAGTCTCAATGGAATCTCCAGGTTTAGAGACCTTATGCCTTTGAATACTAGTTACTGGGGGGGGCACACGGGGAAGACTTTAGCTTTATCCTTTGTCATCATTAGAAAGAGTACGGTGGACTAGAGAAAACGCCACATAATTCTGAGTAAATGGAAGACCCAATGCTGAAAATTAGCACCGTTCTATGAATGCTTTATTTAATTACAGGCGGATGGCACCGCTGGCTTGAGCCAAAAACAGCTGGAAACAGAGAACAGTAGTTATCAATCTGCATGTTGAAATTCAGAGAAGCAAGAAAACATCACAGGGAAATGTATCACTCTTTGATGGGGGAGAGGCAGTGCAACGCTGGCAAGAGGAAAGGGAGTACACAAAAAAGGAGAGGCCATGGAATGCACTTGCTATGTCCATGTTGTTACAGGCGTTCCAATGCATCTGCCAACTTGGCTAGGATTTCCTGGCAACGCTTATTTCACAATGTCATTATGCTGAACTAGGGGAAGAACATGATAAAGAACTAAGTGTTCGTTTGTAGCATCAGATCTTTCAGCCACAGCATCTTTTTCTCACTGGCCTTCAAAGGGCTAAGTTAAAAGAATTTGCACAACCAGAAAAAAAGGAGAAGATTGCAACATGCTAATATTCATTGCACAATTTCCAAATAAATATGAACTCATATAAAGAAGGGAGGAGGAGATGAAATGTAAGTGAACTTTCAGGCACTTACGAGAACATTCCATTCAGAAGCCAATTAAATGTCTGCACCAATTCCAACTTTGTGCCTAGTTGCAATCCTCTTTTCCAGTTCCAGGATGAAGAAACAATCTCGGATTGTATCCCTCTCCATCCCTCCCCACCCACCCCCATTTCAGTCTGTCATCATGCCATAAATTACAGAACACATATAGAAATGGTGGGCTAATAAAATATTTTTGTGGGCAGTCAATTGTGGTCCATGGAAGAGACTGAACTGAGAAGCCTACGGAAATTGGGAGGTGAAATTACAGAACTCATTGCCATGGAAAAGTGGTTCATTGAACTACCACACACACACACACACAAATTTGATTCTTCATTCTGTTAGAATGATATGAAGTCAAATGCAGGTAGTGAAAAATAGGTGCTACAATCTGTGCCAGGACTGGCTATTCAGGCCACACAGAAGCACCACTGCAGCACCCAGTATTCATCTCATTTTTTAATGCTAGTCTGAAAAACAAATGCTTCTGCTTCTAAGACAAGTGCTTACTAGAAAGGAAGCAGAGAAGAGGACTAACTAGCATTCAATCAACACAGTTCAACAAAGCAGAGGAAGTCTAGAATTTGCAAAAGAAAAACAAAGAGTGTTGAGTACTTGTACTTAAGTCTTTGTGTTTCCTATGAGAACTACATTGAGCAGAGCAAAACTCTTGAAATACAACATCCATGGGAACCCTAAAAACCTGACAGCCAATCTGAACAAGGAGAATATACCTCTAAGTACCATACCACAGCTCCCACGCAGCCGAGTGACAAGTTATTACCTAGGAGACAGGCTCTCTTGTAAATGTTTGCATCACAGAACAGCATCAGTTGGGAAGAGTGAATATTTATATCCACCTAAACATGCTGAAACTATGATTTAAGCCTCCAAGATATGAAGAAAGTAAGGGGGTTTTCAAATACAAAATCATTTTAGCAATTTAAAATTAAATGTAAAAACATTATCTCACACCTGCACATGCAATAAACTTATCCTCAACTTGCCTTATGTTGTGAAGAATGGTTTCTGCTACTATTTCATTCATTCAAAATACAGAAATTAAGTGACAGAAACAATCAGTTGAAAATGTGAACTCAATTACCCAGAGCCCCATTTATTATGATTTCCTCCGATTTTCAATAATCCCATGCACCCTAATAACTATTATGTCTTTGTGATCACACATCAGGGCATTTATCGATCATGCCTCCTAAACTACAATGCCATGCTTAACTAACATCTCCAGGTAGCAGCTTTGAACATACAGTCTTGATTGCCTACTAATGCCTTGCTTTCAGTCTTCAGTAAACAGGGAAATAAAAGCTACTCATTGAGGTGCTCATGTTACCTAATGCATCAAATCCACATTTTTCACAAGTATTACCTGTTTGTTGAGATAGCAGGTCTTGGCATGCAAGAGAGGGGTATGTTGATTTTGTGATCTTGGCTGCAAGCCAAACATGCTTAATCCATCAACTACAATTTCAGAAGCCTTGTAGCTGTACAATTCCAAACTGCTGATATGAAGTGTGTTAATTGTTTGCTTTGTCTGTTAGCTAAAATAAAGAAGAAAAAATAATGTACAAGGGGGGAAATCCATCCACAGAGTAAATATGCTATGTTCCTCCCCAAACTACACTTATTGGGGGGGGGGGGTTGGAATAAAAGCAAATAGAAATATATCTATAGATCTCTATAGATCTATAGATATCTCAATGCAAAAATGCACAATGTAGTAGGGACTGCTTTCTTTTCCTGCTCAGCTCCCAGTTTTACTGACTCAGGAGTCAGCACTCAGCTACATTAGTAAAGAAAAGGCGATTTGAATGTGCTATAAACATGCAACACCAGATGGCTCCAGAGAGCAGAAAAAATTAAAACGCAATTTTCCAGAGATATTTTTTTCCTTTGCTATAACGATCTGTTTTCTGACTTATTTATAGTGGGGGAGGGGTTTCCCCTGTGTCTAGAACCACCCTCTGTCTGTCATACAATGAGCACACACCCACACACCCTTGAACATGCCTACATTCCATTGGATGCCAGTATGGACATCCATACTCCAAACTGTTCTGAACAAAGCAGAGGAGCAAATAGCTTTTGTCTTCAAGCAAGTGAGACAGTGGCTTACATACGTGCCTATTTCCCAATGATGGAGAGGCATACCTGTATCAATTTCTGGAAGCTTTCCCTGAGTGGCTGGAGTAACCCAGTCAGATGGGTCAGGTATAAGAAATATGGTGTTGTTGTTACTTTATATTGCTGTTGCTGTTTTATATCATCATCATCATTTGTGGTCCTCCTGTTTTCTGCTCTTTGGGATGTGACAGCCAATTTGCTCTCAGCAGACGTTTTTGTAATTTGCACTCTCAGCAGTTTTACAGAATTCCAAATGTGCCCACTAGCCAAAAGATGACAAGCCCTGAGGATAAAATCACTCACATTTCCTCTAGGTCCCACTGAAGATTCACAGTATGGAGACACAAAACAGGGTCTTCTCTCTGTTGGCTCCCTAACCTTGAAACACTTTAACCTTGAAACTGCTTTAAAAATTAACTTTAACTTAATCCTCTAGCATGTCTTTCAGAATATAAACCTGCAAGGGTAAAGATTATGTATATTAATTCTGTATAAATAAACTAACATGCAGCTTTCCGGAGATTCCTCTGGAATTAAGCTATGATTTTCAAACAATAATAAAATGAACCACATATATAATTTCTGCAAGAATAGACCTTATAGGCAACAACTTACCTGAGAATCACATTCACTGACTTCCCTGGAGCTTGCACTATATAGTACCTGCATTACACTAATGTTTATGCAATTCCTCCAATCTTGTTTTTCTTCAAATCCAAAATTTTGACAAAATCTGTCATTTTGACAACTTAAGTGTTTCTCTCTCCACCCACCCCCCCCTTACCTCTGTTCATACAGAAAACAAGTTAACAAGTACCTACCAAGGAAAGAGGTATGATAATTGTAATTAACAATAGTTTTGCACTTGTGGGCTTTCAGCTACTCTTTTTCTAAATAGCTCATTAAAAGGTTATAACAAAGAGGTCTCTCTCAGAAAGCTCCCTTTGCCCTTCTCCTGTTGGTGAAGGAACTACCTGCCACAAAGCAATTGAAAACTTGCAGCTTTTCTTCATCCTGCAACCTGGAGAAAGCCTTACAGAAAGCAGTCATTAATAGGAAATGGGGAGGAGGAAGATAATACAATAGCCATTCTTCCTCCCAACCCTGGTGATGGTGCTGAATTTATTTCTGCTGATCAATTTGACCGCCTCTAGCACATCTGCTCAGGAGCTGAAAAATGGCAATTGCCCTCTCTGAATTCATAAATAAAGTAACGTGCAAGCTGACAAACAACTACAAGGGGAAAATATATGTGCCTTTCATAAGCAAGACAAATCACTTGTTCTTACTGAATGCTTCCAGCAGGAGCTCACTAATTCGGTATTTATTTGCAAAGCATATGCACTGTGTCCGAAGCAGTACATTAAGAGGGATTTGAGCCATCCGGTTGCTTTGATTAGCTTATTCAACCCACAGAGTTACCTAAGATTCAGTGGCACACTTTTGAAATAAGGGACTGTTTATATGGAAAGCAGCTTACCAATAGTTCTTAGGATTTATTGGTGCTTCTTACTCTGAACAATTCTTTCAGACCGAAAAACTAAGTATGAGTTATGAAACACAGCAATAATTTAACAAAAGGTTTCATGTGCCCTCTTCTTACCCCAATGTTATTTTAAAACAAAAACACTGCTAGATGGTATTTTGAAATTCTTTTTGATTTGGTCATGAGATTTTGCTTAGACCAGGAGATGTCTGGACTGCAATAGTCTACCAGTTTAATCATAAGCTTCTTAAATTTGAGTCTGGTAGTGACCAGTCAGGCACCCAATGTCTTAACAGCACCTAGCAGCAGCTGAATTCCTTCAGTGATGTTCCAGGCAAAGAAAAAGAACCAGGGAGGAAAACATTAGACATAACTTCAAATGAATAACTGAGCACAGTCATCCATCTCAAATCAGCAATGCAGATACCACGGATCACCCAGTGGCAATGATCTCTTGACTGGGAACCCAGATCTTTCAGCTTTCCAGAAATTAGTGTCCAGTAGAGGACCTCAACAGATGACTAGGAAGCACCTGAAAAACAAGCAACTTTGAGGAATTTTCTGCTTGAATCAGAAATGCTTCCAATGTTACATGTTCCCTGCAGATTCTATGGAATGTACTTTTACACAGAATAAAACATACAGATTTTATGCACATGTGATGGTCATGCGCATTTAATATCTCAGTGTGTGTACATTTGCTTGGAAGAAGTGGCCAGGGACATAAAATCTGCATGCTTCCCCCTCCCAAAAAAACCCCAACAACAACAACTGCTATCCAAGCAGGTAATTCATCATATTGTCATTTGTCTGCCTTCAACTACAAGATTTCAAGCCAACTCCAGCATTCCTGATAATTAGATGTGGACCCTATGACCAGCAGGAGGGAGCCTCAACTGCCGTAACAAAAAACTAGTTACTCTTGTGCCCTTCCAAGTCTCTCTCTCTGCCTGGGTGTCAAGGGTGAATTTGTCCAGGGAGTTTCTGTTGATAAACCACAAAGATGACAGGCATCACAATACAGAATTAAGGATAACAAGCAACTTGAAGAGTCCTGAAGATTTAATGTGTAGTATCACAGAGCTCGAAAGGAACCAATAAGCCCTAACCAAGTATCAGTTTCTGATACAGTTGCTTCAAATAAGTGTGCATTTTTTATGTTCATAGTATTTCCTACATTTGTCTAAGCAAGAAAGGGTGGTAACCTGTGGGGCTCCAGATGTTGTTGGACTCCAACTCCCATAAGCCCCAACAAGCATGACCAATGACCAAGGATAATGGGAGTTGTGGCATAGCAACATCTGGAGGATTTCCCCATCCCAGCTGTAAAGAGTAACTTAAAATCGAGACGTGTGGATTTCTCACTAAAGAAATATGTTTATCACAAAACTGATTCAGTAAGCAAGTAACAGATTTCCCAATGGATTATACAATTTCCCCCTTCCAAAGAAAAAACAGAATGCATTCCGAGTCACAGCATTCAAAAGAGACTTAGTCAAGTCTCCTGCTTCAAAAACAGTCAACCTTTCATACAGTTGTTCGGAAACTTCCAGGAGTGTATATTCTATACAGTCCAGAATAAACTTGTTCTTGATACCTAATTAAAACAGATGTGTAAAGTTCCTGGAAATTTTGAAGTCGAGGGGGGGGAGGCAAAAGCATTCCTGGGTTAGGAAACAGGAGGGACCTACAATATGGAGAAAAACAGAAACATATGCCCTACTTACGTCAAGTAAACTTCACTATTTTAATAGCAAAACATACTGAGCAGTACCCTATGCTATTGGAGAAATCTTGGGTACCAGTTGCTGGAAACCACTGGAGGGGAGAGTGTTCATAGAATCATGAATCATGTGTGCTTTTATTTAAAATGCATCTCTGGGTTATTTGTGGGGCATAAGAATTCATTCATTATTTAAAAAAATTCAAAATATAGTCCGGCCCACCACATGGTCTGAGGGACGGTGGACTGGCCCACGGCTGAAAAAGGTTGCTGAACCCTAGTTTAGAACTACCTGTCGTGTCCCCAATGGTGACTGTAGCTAGCTGTCAAGAACGCACGCCACTCCGAGAAGTCAGCGGAAGTTGTCTTGAAGTTTATTGTACAGCACACAGAGAAACGTGGAAAGTCCGTGAGGATTCTGAGGAGGCCACCTCAGAATCCCCCTTATGTACACCTTGCTGGGTGACTTCCAATTCCCCCCTCCCTTCTGCCCTAAAGGTCCGGGGGTAATCCTCTTCCCCACCCGGGGTGGCTTGGACAAAAGAGTTAACTGCTCTGGTCTACCTGCACCATTCATGGGTGCTTTTTGCATTGTTATTGCGATGCTGCCGGTTCCACCACGCCCGCTGCTGATGGCTCGTTAGCGGTCGTTATCGCCCATTCTGGGGTTGTTTACCCCGCGGGGCATGCCTGGGCGAGGTCGGGCCTTGCTGCGCTCGGTTTAACCCCTGCGCGCCTGGCTCCGCAGTTGCCCCCTTCTCTGGCCCGCTGCATGGTTCCCCTTCCTGGCGCCCGCATGGCGCGACCCTGGCGGACCCCGGTCTATCAGTGTCTAGTCGGGTCGCGACACTACCGTACGCACAGCTGATGAAGCCCTTTCAGGCGAAACAGGGGAGTATCCAGGAATCCTTGTCTTGTCTGCCTGTGCCAGCATCCACCAGTGCCAGTTTCTTTTGTCTACCAACTTTATCATCTTCATTAGACACTTAGAAGATTATTTCATGTCACTCTTGTAAGGAATACGTCAGACAAAAAAATACAAGAGAAGATGAAGAAATTGGAAATGAATGTATTACGGCACTGACAAAATAGCATTTGTATTTTGTACATACTGGACTTGGTGGTCAACTGAATAAGCTACATTTTAATATATTATGTCACGATGTTGATTTTGACACTATGAGAAGCTGTATCTAATTTTTGAGAAGTAGTTTCTAGTAAATAACTTTGCAATTGTTATCATACAGCCTATTATGTTTATGTGTTTTTTCAATTGGCTATCCACTAGGCCAATCACAAGTGGGTAAGTGAGCGGCCCACCAGGGCCTAGAACTCCTTTTTGCCATGTGTGTTTTCTTGGAGCAGTCCTGGATTGTTTCCGGTGGGAGAGGGCAATCACTGAGGCTCCCATTTTCACCAGTAGAGCCCACGATCCTAAATCCCCATGTCCAGGACCGGTGCTAGGGGTTTGGGCGCCCTAGGCAAGGGGGCGGGGCACGTGACATCATTGTGCATGGCGTACGGTGCCCCGCCCCCTGCCCGCCAGGCGCCCCGCGCCACCGCGATTTTCGCCGCTGGTTGGGATGGCACCGGGCGGCGGTGGGCGGCAAGGGGCAGGCTGGCCAGCGCCCCCTCCATTTTGGCGCTCTAGGCAACTGCCTAGTTCGCCTAAATGGACGTGCCGGCCCTGCCCATGTCAGGTGAGTGAGGTGGTGGGGTGGGCAATGGGTAGGGCTGGGTAAGCCAGAGCTACTTGATGTTGCCAGTGCTGGGCCCGGTGGTAGCCTGGGCCTGACTCTGCAAAGTGCAGGGTGCAATCCACCCCAGCGCCTAGCCGAACAGGGTCGTCTGGTGCTAACTTGCATTTAGTAAATAACTAAGCGTCTACTCAGAAGAAAGCCGCACTGAGTTCAGTGGAACTTACTCCCAGGTACGGGGGGGGGGGGCTATAGTGTTTTATCTAGGAAGCTAGATGGCAAGATCTTTTTGCAGAACTCCCTGTGTGCCTTTTGGACTGTACAGTATCTGTAGGTTTCTCCCTCTGTGTCAAATTAACTGGGGTCAAATAAGTATTGTTTACTCTTTATAATACATGGAAAATGGATCTCCCTCAGGAGGTTCTGGACTCTCCTTTCTTGGAGGTTTCTACACAGAGGTTGGATGGCCAATTGTCATGGATGCTTTAGCTGAGTTTCCTACATTGCAGGGAGTTGCGCTAGAAGGATGACCCTTGGAGTCCCTTCTAGCTCCATGATTCTACGTTTTTCTGCTTCAACAATATTTAATTATGTTCCTATCATTTTATGTAATTGTATTTTGTACGAATTATAAAATTATAAATGAAACATATTCTATTTACAAACAAAACATTTTAATAGCTATCTTTCTACCAGTAGGAGGGGAGGCATGGGCATAGCCAGGATTTTTGTTAGGGGGGCAAGCTTTTGTTAGGGAGGGAAGAACCTCAAATTTGTATTGATTTTCACTTATTTGGGGAGGGGGCAACTGCCCTCCTGCTCCCCCTTGGCTACGCCCAAGGGGGGCACAGAAAGGAAACAAGGTCAAAAGGGGGCCACGGTCAAATAAAGGTTGGGAAACACTGATCTAGTCCAAGCCCCTGCAATGCAGTAATATTTTTGTCCAACATGGGGCTCAAACCTATGACCCTGACACTAAGAGTATCACGCTCTACCAAGCTGAGCTATTCCGCACTCGAATATGGGGTGGACACACCTGTTCCCCCGACACTTTTTCTAAATCAGACCTTACTCCCGCTTTTTCTAAACCGCCCTGTGAACTTCGGAAGAAGGGCTGTATAGAAATGTAATAAATAAATAAACCTATGTCCAGTTTATTTAAATCGGAACCACTTTCCCTTCACCAAGCAGCCCAATTCTTGCAAAGTTATTTAAGCTGGGACTATCAAACTGAAATAAAAAGAAAGGAAATAATTAGAATAGAAGGAGAAGGAGGGTTTGCATTTTTGACTTCCATTAGGTCACCAGGCTGAGTCAATAACCCTAGTTCCATTTCTTGCACAAAGCATTGCTTATCAGACAAGGACTTTTACATTGTTTCTGCAAGAACACACACACACACACACACACACACACACACACACACACACACCAATAATGAAAAAATAACTCCATATCGTTTCAGGCAGAATTGAAAATAGAATTCAGCTTTCTAATATGACTAAAGCAAATCTCATCCAGTCAACCATACAGCCTTTCAAAGCAATTATGCAAAATCTTTTCATTTGGCTATGCTGCCTGCTGCAACTATAGATTTGATAACACTTTTCATGCTATGGAGAGCACTTAAAACTGCTATTAGCACCCACTTCTATTCCTTTCCTAACTAGTGCCTGATTCCACACTAGGGACTGGCAGCCAAGGAGAAGAGGAGAAGGGGGGTACACATACTCCCCTTTCTTTACTCCTAATGTACAAGTTCTAGCATAAACAAATGATTCTGGTTTCTTGGCATATCATGAACAAACTATCCCAATAATGTAACAACTCTGCTTGCTTACACATTTAGGATTCACATGCAAAACAGGCACACAGTGATTTTATGGTACACATCCACAATCCAAATATAGCCAAAAAAAGTATTTGAAGTTCAGCTCCACTTCATATACAATAGAAGTAGGCCGAGAACTGTAGAATAAAAAAATGCCATGCATGTAAGCAGCTTACCACATGGCACTCTCATGGAAAAAATATCTTCCTCTACCTCACAGCAACAGCTGAAAAGGCTTTTCACACAAAGAGATGGTTCACAACAACATGCTAAACCAAATCTTGTCTTAGGCAAGATTGTGAAAACATGTGAGTTCCCAGAAGGGAGCTTGCAACTGCATTGTTCTTCTTTGGTCCTTTCTATTCCCATGCCACACTAACCTAAGCCAAGACAAGCCTTGGGCTTAGCATGTCGGCCAAACTGAGACTTGTGGTTAAGCTAAGGTTACCAGATTTTTTTCAAAGAATCCGGGGACACTCTTTTTTAAAAAGAGAGAGAGAGAAGTTATTTTTTAAAAAGTTATTTTTTTAAAAAAATTAAGAAGTAATATCTCCTCTTCTTTGGTCTCCTCTGTTGCACAGCCTTCCTCTGGGCCCCGGCCTGCTCTCTTGGAGCGCTAGCACTGTGGAACAGGCTCAGGTCAGGCCTGGCTCGGCCACGTGTCCTTGCCCTTCCAGTGCTCTCCTACCTCTCCTCCTCAGTGGCAGCGTTGCGGAAAGGTCAGGGCTCCCCTCTTTTTTCTCCTTCCTCTTTCTCTCTCCTCCTTCTCCTCTCCTCCTTCACCCTGCATCGGCTCCAGGGTTTTCCTGGCCCCGGAGCGCCACTGGGCAGTCAGCCAGGTGCTCTCACTCCTGGCTTGATTTGGGTTGCAGGGTGTGTGTGTCCCCGGTTCCCCCTCGGCAGTGGCGCTGGCAGCGGTAGTGCCAGCAGCCCGGAGCCAGCCTGGTAGCACAGTTGGCTCTGGCTGGCTTCAGGAGCTGCTCGCTGCCATGGTGTCTGCCATTTTGCCTCGCCAGAAGTCCCCATATGATGTGTCTTGTGCTGTTGAACCAATCATGCAACGTTCATTCCCTACTAATAAATCTAAAACACTTAAAAAATAAATCCGGGGACATTAAATGAAATTATATAATTCCCCCCCCCCTTTTTTTGGACAAAGCACTGAATTTTTATGGAAACTGGTCATAACTTGTGTTTAGTGACTTGTTACAAAAGGAAAACCTATATATTGTAGTAACAGCTTAATCTGTTCTCCAGATTTCCAACCAAGTGTAATGGCTATTTTAACTGATCACCAGCTGAGAAAAATGCAGAGCTGTTTTTAAAGTCTTATTTTTTTAAAAGAAAAAGAAAAGAAATATTTTTAAAGTATTACAATTTTCCAAATTTAAGCACTGCTAATCTATCCAGACAATATATTCATAATAAATTACTACCTCTTGCAATGTATTCAGATAAAGGGTGTGTCTTCCACAGTCCAATAATTATTTATAAAGCTGCTATGTCAAGCATCGTCTATTAGTTAGGCTTAAGACACACTTGGATCTGTCAGATACGCCAAGTGTTGGATGAGTAGCCAGCCACCACTTCCCTGCTAAAGTGCTAACCTGCTGTTTAACTGCTAAACAGTTTCTTTACTGCACTGACAGCCACAAGCAGCTGTTCGGCACTCTTCAGCTTTGCAGCACAAAGAAAATAATGGGCATGGCTCAGTGCAACTCAGTTACCAAATCTTTGCATTCAGGGAAATGTGTTTCAGGCAGACTAGAATTCAGGTCCTTGCGGTGCAAGCTTCATTCAATTCAGTGAGACTTACTTCTAGGTAGACATGTGTACATGAGTAGATGTATAGGATTGCCCAGTTAATTAAGAAGACTTAATTTCAGTGTGCACCTTTGAATAAAGCAGTAGCTCTAATCCAAAAGATTAATGTGGAGCACAAAGATCTTTTGTATGTGATATGAGTATGTCTAAACCATGGGTAGGCAAACTAAGGCCCGGGGGCCGGATCTGGCCCAATCGCCGTCTCAATCCGGCCCACAGACGGTCCGGGAATCAGTGTGATTTTACATGAGTAGAATGTGTCCTTTGATTTAAAATGCATCTCTGGATTATTTGTGGGGCATAGGAATTCATTCATTATTATTTTTTCAAAATATACTCCAGCCCCCCACAAGGTCTGAGGGACAGTGGACCTGCCCCCTGTTGAAAAAGTTTGCTGACCCCTGGTCTAAACACTTACACTATTCATTTAGTGATGAGAAAATACATATACACTATCCCTGTTGTAAGTGCAGTTTGTGTGTGTGTGTGTGTGTGTGTGTGAATATGTTATTCTAATAATATGCAAAAGCAATTAACAGGTACAAGTACCATGAATGTATTTTTATTACAAACTTATTATCTAATAAATCTTGGTAAATTCAGACAATGAAACTATTGGAAGATGACTGCTGGAAGATATCATGTTGATCTAAGGCATCAATATGTATCTGCTCTATTTCCAACTATTACCGGTATTTTGTACTGAGAAATAAGATTTCAAAAGGACTTTACCATATAAGCATTTTATAGGTGGAACTAAGGCAGGACAGAGAGGGGTCAAGGTTTCATGTTTTGTTCCCACATAAAGAACAGGAGATACAGTATGCCAAATGTCTGTAAAAACAAAATATAATCATAAACGTTGGCAATCTCTCTTACAACCTCAAACATGATCTATCATTGTTATTTTTCAAAGTGAAGACTGACTGTATTTCCTTTGGATACGTGTTCCAGAAGTCTCTCAACACGTTGCCTTTTTGCAACAGAAGTATACTCAGAAATAATTTAACACACGCAACAAAAAACATGCATCACCATACCTGACCCTTAGTCAGCACCAAGCTCTCTCACACAACCTCCCACTTTCCAAATAATTCAGCTAAAAACAGAAAAAGCAACTTCTTGGAATGTATTAGAAAATAACTAACAGCATCAAAACACACCAAAGTTTTTTTTTAAAAAAAAAACAGTATAAATGCTGATACAGAAACCTATCTATAAATTCTAGGTCTGAAGCTGCTTTATAAAGCTACCTTATTCACGCATTATCACATATATTAGAAACTGAAGGCTTTTAACACAATATTTCTGCTCATTTAAAATTACTGATTTCCTCCTTGAGTTCAAACCAAGACCACACCTATTCACTGGCAGTTGTAGCAAATGCAGTAGAGTGAACATTAATGACTGAGTGAGATCTGGTCCTATTTAGGAACACTGACTAATCTATAGACACATCAAAAGATCGTTATTAGGGTTCTGGTAGCAGGTGGCAAGCAAATAAATTAACCCTCCCCATATGTGGAACCTGTGAATCCAAAATGAAAAGATCTAGGACAAGGCTCCCTCATGTCAGGGGATTTTTTTAAAATTCAAAGAGCTTTCTGCATACAAAAAGCTAGTAAGTTGAGGTATGTGCTTTTAACACCATGTAAGCTTCTAGGGGACGTGGGTGGTGCTGTGGGTTAAACCACAGAGCCTAGGGCTTGCCGATCAGAAGGTCGGCAGTTCGGATCCCCACGACGGGGTGAGCTTCCATTGTTTGGTCCCTGCTCCTGCCAACCTAGCAGTTCAAAAACACGTCAAAGTGCAAGTAGATAAATAGTTACCGCTCTGGCGGGAAGGTAAACAGCGTTTCCGTGCGCTGCTCTGTTTCGCCAGAAGTGGCTTAGTCATGCTGGCTACATGACCTGGAAGCTGTACGCCGGCTCCCTCGGCCAATAACGCGAGATGAGCGCCGCAACCCCAGAGTTGGTCACGACTGGACCTAATGGTCAGGGGTCCCTTCACCCTTTACCTTTAAGCTTCTATTAAGGATTGAATTAAGAAAGCTAACAATTTTCAGAGGATCAGTAGGTCCATTTGGAGTTGCTCTTTTATTCTGACACATTGGTTTTCCATGCCCCTATGAATCTGTTCAGTCACAATAACTACACTTTATTCTAAACATTTCAAGAGTAATGATCTTCTAACTGTTCCTGCAGAAGCTCTTATATGCTCATGAACCCTTCCCCAGCACTCTCCACCCCAGTTCTCTCTTGGATATCAAGTTATAAATATGATCGGGACAAAGTAATGTGAGCCAGCCATTTGTTTAACATAGCTAACCCCAAGCTGTTTGTGCTTTTACAAGCTGTTAAGCTCCATCATTATATCAGAGTCTCCAGGAGCCCAAACAGAAGAAGGTCACGTCTTTGAGAAACTGTACACTCCTTGCTTTGTGGTTTACCCTCTTGGGTTTGTTGCAATATGACCTTTGACATGACTTGGAGCTTGAGGTTAGAAGGCAAAGCTGTTCCAGCAGATTTTGAGGCCAATAGCAGTGTATCAGCAGCCCCAAGACATAGTTGCAAAGTCTGCATAGGATATAATTGTAACAGGTCAGCAAGCAGGATGCTATCTATTAATTTATTTTAAATACTTTTATTTCATACTTCCAGGACAGTTTACAAAAACAACATAATACATAATACCCCCAAAAATGCCACAAAATAAGAAAAGCAACATTAACGTTGCATCTAAAAAGCTCTGGAAAATAAAAAATGTTTTCGTTGGCACTGAAAGCACAATAAAGTAGGCGTCAGACAAACCAAATTGGAGCGTTCTAGAACTGTGGTCCCACCGCCAAGGCTGCTCTCGTAGCCCTCAACCTCACCTCAGATGACCAGGGCACCACACGAGACTTTTCTTCACTGTAAATAATGGGATTGTATCCTAAATCGAACTTCCATTTCCTCTCCCGCAAAATCTGATCTCAAATTTCATTTATTATAGCCTCCAAGTAAACAGGTTTGTCCATCCATTTAAAAATAGTCATTTGGGCCACTGAGAGACATAAATTTCATATATGCCCTGTCTTATTTGATTATATATCCTGTTTTGGCTTCATATGCAAACTGCATGCTCAAATCTACTGAAGCAATGAGCTGGGCTGAAAGTTTTAAATAGTTTGTGCATGTTAACCACCATCAACACTTCAAGCAAAACAATGCAGCAAAGAGGAATGCTACGTCTTTCTTGCTTGTGCTTTGGCTATTACACATCTTGTTTCTTTCAAAGCTCCAATAATAAATGAGGAGTGATGCACTAGCAAAAGATAAAGAGGGAAAGAAAGGCTGGAAGTGATTGCTGTGAAATATTCACAGACAATTTTTTAGAAACTCTCACGTGCAAATGGATAGGGAGAGGTTAATTATAAGTGACACTGTATAATTTCTATTGAAGAGAATCTCGAGGCATGTAAAAAGAAAGGTTACGCTGAAGTCTAATAAAACATTGCACTGGAATGCTTCTTTTTTATATACAGAAGGAAGCTGCTATTGTTTTCTGGCTGGCTAGGCAGCTGGCAATACACTTTGACCTCCAACCCTGACTCAGCAAGGAGCTCATTTATGACCTTAGTAGAAATCAATCAATTAAATGAGATCATTCAGGAGAAAATCTCACAGACTGTTTGTCTTCTACCCACACAGCTATCCTTCCATTCCCAGACACATGGTGGCATACCGGTCCAGTCAAGCCGCTCAATTCACTTGCCTTCATAAACTCACCATTTTTCAAGTACGTTTGATAGGTTCTTTCCTTCAAATTCAAAGCTGCTTTCAGAGACGTGTAAGTGAGGGCGAGCTTTCTATTCTTGCTGTGGATTTGATTAATTTGTGGCATTCATGTGCCTATTTCTATTCAGACAATGGAAATAGACTGGTTTCAACTCCATCTACAAGCAATTTATGCTAGCTAGAGACATTTAGATCTAAAGGAGAACAGGGGTTTTTCAGAGCGATTTCTAGCTTATGGGAAAAATCAGGCAACACAGGAAATAAAAAAGAGGGACCCATTATTTTTAACGCTATTACTAAAAAGAGGAACATACTTTATTTTTTAATCATTAATTATTACTAAAACACATAGATAACTAGCTGCATTATCATATGGAACTATTTTAAAAACATACAGCAGAACCATCAACACCTTTGCCTTAAATGTGGATATACAGATAAACTTTTACTCCATTTAAGAGTTCAGCATGTCATGTCCACAGCACACAAAATGGGCAAGGTTTACTTATGAAATTGGCCAGGCCTAGGCAAATAAGCATAAAAAGGTAAAGGGACCCCTGACCATTAGGTCCAGTCGTGTCTGACTCTGGGGTTGCGGCGCTCATCTCGCTTTATTGGCCGAGGGAGCCGGCGTACAGCTTCCAGGTCATGTGGCCAGCATGACAAAGCCACTTCTGGCGAACCAGAGCAGCACACGGAAACGCCATTTACCTTCCCACCAGAGCGGTTCCTATTTATCTACTTGCACTTTGACGTGCTTTCGAACTGCTAGGTTGGCAGGAGCTGGGACCGAGCAACGGGAGCTCACCCCGTCGCGGGGATTTGAACCACTGACCTTCTGATCAGCAAGCCCTAGGCCAGTGATGGCTAACCTTGACACTCCAGATGTTTTGGGACTACAACTCCCATCATCCCTGACCACTGATCCTGTTAGCTAGGGATGATGGGAGTTGTAGTTCCAAAACATCTGGGGTGTCAAGGTTAGCCATCACTGCCCTAGGCTGTGGTTTAACCCACAGCGCCACCTGGGTCCCTTGCAAATAAGCATACCCCTTACCAATTGTCTTCTGAAAGTCTTTCATAGGCCTAGGATGCTGTTGTGGAACATGTCATGGGAAGATCCCAGAGGAAACAATGGCCCAAGTTATTTGGATTCACTGTGATCTACCAACTTTTATCGATTGAACTGTGTAAGTCAATGCCATGCCACCCTAACGGAGGTCAGGCAATCTGCTTCCCCACTCTTGCAATATGCAGAGTAAGACACTTTGATGTGAGCAGGTTTGTTATTTTTTTAAATTTCCCCCCCAAAAATCCCCGAAGAATATATACAGTGGTACCTCAGGTTACATACGCTTCAGGTTACATATGCTTCAGGTTAAGAACTCCGCTAACCCAGAAATAATGCTTCAGGTTAAGAACTTTGCTTCAGGATAAGAACAGAAATTGTGCTCTGGCGGCGCAGCGGCAGCAGGAGGCCCCATTAGCTAAAGTGGTGCTTCAGGTTAAGAACAGTTTCAGGTTAAGAATGGACCTCCAGAATGAATTAAGTACTTAACCAGAGGTACCACTGTAATGACTTGCATTACTTATGATAAGCCAAGCAGACTATTGACAAAGAATATTAAAGGGGGGGAAGTTTTTTAAAATGATATTGCTTATTATAGTTCCTACCTCCTTCCTTGCTTTAATTGTTATATATGCATTAAAAATATTTACTGAATTATTATGCGTCAGTATATATAATCTATGGCTATGAATAAACAGTTGTGAGCAATTCTGTAATGAACTTGTTTGCCCCCAATAAACCAAGATCACAGAAAGTCCAAGATTATCCCTAATCTTCTCTACTCTCCAACATTTTTTATTTCAGTTACTGCCCTAGCAAAAATGTTACACATCCTGTAGGTTTTGAATCTGCAAAAGCTGGGCCCTGAACAAAGTGCTATTTAAACAGGTATCCTATATACTAGGGATAGGTGATCTGTGGCTCTCAATATCCTGTTAGACTTCAACTCTCATCAGCTCCAGGCAGCAAAGCCAGTGCTCAGGGATGATGGGGGTTTTATTTTAACACCTGGACAGTCACAGGTTCACCAGAGCTGTTATATACAAAAGCATTAGAATAAAGCACTTAGCCCAAACTGTAAAACAACAGACTCTTGAATTCTACCAGCAGAAAGAGTATTTACTTGCTGATGGTCTGTAATACCAAAATTATCTACTTTTGCTGCTGCTGCAGTAGCAAAACTGCATTAGTATTATTATTATTATTATTTTAAGCCAGACGAACGGTACAGAAATGGGGTATTTTATTAAATCTACAGATTGTTTAGTATTTTTTTTTAAAAAAATTGCTAATTGTTCTCAACTGTTAAAGTTTTTTATATTTTCGTCATGATCGATGGTTTTTACAATTAAATTTTATTTCAAATGAAATATATTGATCTGACCGTTGGACTGAATATGTCATAAGGCTGCTAACTGTGCTAACTGTGGTGTTTAAAATGGACACAAAACAGGGCTGCAAAACGTACTTCTTACAATAAGCTGACCTCTCACAATACTTTAGAGAGAGCTGTAGGCTTTTCACTTCCTTAAAAGGCTAGCAATTCACTATGGCCCTGTCTGCAAGTCACAGTAAGCAAGTTACCGTAGTAGTATAATATGAATGGGCCAACTTGCACACTTTGCTCTTTCCCGCTAGCATGCAGAAGAAACAAAACCAAGCCCCAAGGTTTAGTGTTACATAGAAACCAGGGTTTGTGGTTTCTTTTGTTGGCCATATCACAAGGAAACATTTACAGTATTTGTTTCTGATCCATTAAAAGTCATCCCTTGTCTATGCTCAGATAGGGAAATGCAAATAGTGGTATACAAAAAGATCCCAGGTTTAACCCTGGCTTCTCCAGGTATGATTAGAAAAGTCTCTTGCCAATCAGCATCAACAGTACTGAGAAAGTTGAGCCACTGGCCTGACCTGGTATTAAGGCAGCTTCCTTTTTCCTTGACTCAAGGCAATATTAAAATAATGAGGCTTTCCAAATTTATGCATTTTATCAGTACATTAAAAGCAGTATTAAAATACTACAAATGCAATAATTTAATTCAACAGGAGTAGGAAAATGAGGAACTCATTGAGGTTAGGCTCTGTTTTGTGTCTATTACAAAAGTAGCAGAATTCACAAAAGTATGTGTAATAAACATATTAATCCAAATATAATAAACAGTGGCAAACTATTTTTTTCCAATCTATTGACAAACCATATGTCTACAATTAAGAGGCTGTGTAAGTGTTCCACAGATGTGTGAGAGGAATAATTCAATAAATTCTCTTCTCTTTCTGTATGCAGCTCCCCACACATTTCCTTCTTGGATCTCTGTAATCACCCAAGAAGGAGAAATTAAGAAAGCAGCAGCAGCAGCTCTTACCAAACGCTGCTTCCATGTAATGGCAAGTTGAGTTCTGCATGAAGTTTCATTTAAAAAAAAACACCCTACAGCCTGCAGAGTTGCTTCTGTTTACATCTGCAAGAGTGTGAAATTCTCCAACCTTCACTTTGCTCTTAATCCAACAAAGGGGCAAAGAGCATTGAAACTCACTGGGTCAAGCTTTCAAGCCAAGGCTCTTGCTGATAATCCTCACTGTGATTTGAAGCTCTGATCGCATAACCAGTGAACTTTTCACTGTGCTGATAACTTGCTGTCTTGGTAGAGTAAAACATTTCCTCCTACACCCACATCATTTACCAAAATGAAGAAGAAGAAGAAGAAGAATAGTGCATAGTCTCCGAGAAATGGAATGAAAGAAGGCTTTGTTCATTTTGATGGTAAAAAAATAAAAATTGTCAAGTTATCTGCTACCTAAACAAATAGCGTATAAACCAGACAGTATCCCCCAGGCTACAAAAATAAGCTTGAGTAATCATTCAGTGGAACTTTCCTGATCAAATTGCTAACACCTTTCGTAACCTCACATCCACAGGGAGACAGTGTGGAGCTCAAGCATAGATGAGAGGACTCAGAGCATTCCTCCCGTACAGTGTAAGAGGTTTACCTTATTCCCAAGGGATGAAAGATCTGACATTCTTTTGCAGCTACATAATGTAACGGATATACTCCCATCTGGTAACTTGTTCTGGATCCCTGAAGAATATTTTTTTTTTCCCTTTTCTGTCCATCTCTGGAACATCTAGAAGGGAAACCTCTGTGGGAAAGGCTGCCAGAGAGAGAACTGCACTGAAAGGGATTTTAAAGAAAGATGACTGACTGGCGTTGCCACATTTGGGCTGCATTCTCCACCGATTGCTGCACAGCTACAGATTATCAAACAATAGGGCTGTACCTGCTTCTTTTGGAGATGGAAAGTGTAACTGAAAATGTTTCACTGGCAGCTGTTTGATCTAACAAAAAAGGGTAGACGAGTACAAATTGACTGTAAGAGGTTTCTTGTTCTTTCATGGTATTATATTCATACAATACCTGGCTTTAACTAGCAATGGCACCCCCTGCTGGCTTCAACTCTGAACTTCCTCACTTTGTTTCTGGCTCCACAAGCATCTGATCTAGCCCGAGCCGAATCAAAGCTACCAGGTCACAAATCATTGTTTGCATCAAATCTTCATCAAAAGCTGCTTCACCCAACTCCCAGGTATCCCATCAATCCTGTGCACTCAGCATTCACAGCATCATATGTGACAGACACAGATGCATCTATTTTGCTGAATGCTATGGAAACCACTCTTGCCAACAAACATTGGGGCTTTCTACAACATGCATATGAAACAAAATATCCGCACTCACCACATGCACAAGAGTAAACTGAATTTCCGACACAAGTGCAGTATCTAACCCAAGGGGTAATAGAAAACCACAATGACAAAAACATTCGTCCAACAGTACAGATTTAGAGATTTCCAACAAAGCATAAAGGGGACCCAAGTTTCGACCCAACTATTTTTGTGTGTGTTCAAGTCACAAGGGCTGTGACTAAATGGAAGAAGATTCACAGTGAGAAAGCTGCTTTTCACATAGGATTTTGTATTCTTAGCCTGAAACCTAAGTTTAAAAAAATATAAAGGGATGTAAGCAGGTTTGAAACATAGTTTCTCTGTAATATACACGGCACCTGACTCCGGTATTGCTTATTGCTAATTTAGATGCATTTTTTTCTTAAGTAGAAAATGTCTAATAAAAACCAGCAAAATGTATTCTGGCACTGACGTTGAGTAGGCAGGAAGCTGGATTTCCTATTTTATTTTATTTTTTAAAAAACCTCTCATAACAGAGATCTCAGAGCTTTCAAATATACAGAATTCTGTACTTCCTTTACACTTTCCACCTCCAGAACTCTGGACTAGATTACCCTCGGGATCCTTGCCAATTCTATAATTCTATGAAATGCTAGAAGTGAAATCTTAAGGACACTTACACAAAACTAAAACCTACTGAAATCAGAGGGACTGCCTTCTAAGAACACTTGTTTAGGGTCGGAGAATAAAAGTTCAAATGGTACAGTGTCTATAATAGCTTGGGAGCGACTTTAAGTCCAGTTCACATCCATATTTACATAGGTTAGCCATCAGCTGCCAAAGAATTTGAGAGAAACCTGCTGTTTCACAACTTGCATTGATACTACATAACAACATCTTTCTGCCCCACCACTACATTTCCTCCTTTTCATCACCACTGCCGTAGTATCTCAGGGCTCTAACAGAAAATCTGGTGTAACACAAGCAGCGAGATTGTTTGAAAGTACATTCCCACCATCATCAATTGGAAACGCTTACTTAAGGAAAACTGCCGCTAATATGTTCCAGTCAGCAATGTCCCTAAGATGACAAAAACCCAGTGTAAAAATATGTGTCGCTTAACCTGATGGCAGGAGCTTTGATCATCTTTCGGGACCATTCATTCTTCCTTCTCATTGACTGATAAACCATCCCATAGTTTCCTGAGCAAACTCTCCGCCTGTTAGTCACAGTGAGGCAAAACAAACCAGTGAAGCTTAAGCTGTACAAACCTCCCTAAAACTATACTGGTTTCCACCAACCTAGGAATGAGCAGAGACAAAGTGAGTGGGCAAAAACTAACAAACCTCTGGCCTTAGGATTCTTGCTACAGTTTCCTGAGCAAGGGGAGAAGACTGCAACAAGACAGGCTTATGCTATACCGGCTTCTAGTGATTACTGAGCAGCATGTAAGCTGAAAATGCCAGCAGTCACAATTGTTTATTCTCACTAAAGAATGAATAATGAAAGTGAGCAAAAAGGAAGCCAAAGAGGTTCAACTGTGCCCTTTGCTTACAAAGTATTCCATGCACATTTGACCACTATCACCATTAAATGTTGTTGCAGAACACTCATTTGAACAAGACCAAGTAAACTTTAGTATACCTTGTACTATCTGAACCTTACATTATCTATCAAAAGGTCTAACTCAATACGCATCAACAATTACTATCTCTTTATATGGTCAGTTACAAGAAAATGTTGACTCCCTACTTCCCCAACCAAACATCTAGCAAGACAAAATTAGCAAGGGTGTGTGTGGAGTGGAACGCTACTAAATCAATTGGATTGCTTAAGGTTCTATGTCGCCTAATTTCCTCACATCTCCTATATTTTAATGCTGGCATACTTCCAGGACTTTGCAGTGCCAAGATTACATATGTCACAGACCATTTCATTGCATGCAATAGCAGTCTAAAGCTTCCTTTCAAGTTAATTAGCTATAATAGTCAGTTGGGGGGGGGGAGACGGAAAAAACCTCCAACATAATGTGACTTCTAGTCAACAAATTTATAAAACAAGAGAAATTGTTTTGCAAACTGGACCACGAAACACATATCATCAGTCAATATCATCCAATTTTGCAAGAAACACAAAATAAGACTGATAAATGAAAACCACCTTCATTGGGTTTAAGCTAATACGCCATTAATATGAAAAGAATTTGACAGTTTACATAAGGGATGTGACCTGGTGCCAACAACCTCTGGCTTCTCCATTTTCCAGATGGAAGGAGATTAGTCTAAAGCCTTTATTCTCATAAGAAGATTTTCCCCCCATGGAAAAACTATAAAGGACAATTCTGTTCCAAACTTCAAGTCTCCTTCACAAACGTCTACTCAATTCTGGTCCCTTACTAATGCCTATTAAAAGAAGCCCTTGGGCCTGAAGCTGTTGGGAGAAAAAGACTAATGCAAACTCCACTTTAATGCCTCCCTTTAAAAGATCTATTGACAAAAGCAGTGGGGAGAGTTTGGACCAATGTTAACTTAAAGAAAAAGGTTGGCGAGTTTCAATTGTGGATGTGAACGCCTGCTTGAGTTTGATCTTGATGGGCTTAAGGCAGAGAAAAGTTAAGCCTACTTGCATATTAAAAATGCATTAATTTTAAATTCAGTATGTACCATTTCTCTCACTTTGATTTATAAGCATCACTGGAAAAGACTTTGAAGGACATTCCTGTTTAAAATGGTAAAGAGCCACAGCACAGGACACTTTCTCTTCTTTGAAAATGTTAATATGAAAAATTGTCCATTGACAAAGCATGACACCATGTCCCATTAATCCTTAAATACAGTAAAATGGGAAACTAGAGTCTTTCATTGGTCTGTCCAGTGGAAGACATGGGTAGTTAATCAAAGAGAAAACATCTCTCAGATAACTGATCTCTTGCATACAAAAATCCCTAAGTAGTACATCTAATCAGACTACACACACACACACACACACACACACACACACACACACAATTTATCCTTACCACACCACTATGCAAAAACAGCTGCAAAAGCCAAGCAAACAATTCTCATCACCAAGTTACACGGTCTTGTCCCTGACCTTGTAGTTAGTGTCTGAAATGAAGCACAAGTTAAGGAGAAAATCTCCGGCTCTTTTCTCCAGTATGAAGACTAAATCTTGGAGGAAAGAGGGCAGAAAACAAGTCCCTGCCCACCAACAGCAGCTAGAGAAGGGCAGAGCCTGTTCTGACTTTGCCCACAGTAGGCACTTCCAATCTGGAGTAACCACTGGGTGTGGTTTCACCTTCCCGATCTAGCTCAGAGCTGCCTTTGTGAGTAACATGCACCCTGAGTGTCTGTTGTGAGCACAGGCAAAGCTACATAATTCTGCTTCTTCCTTCAACCCAATGTCCATTGGATGCAAAAGCAAAACAAGTCCATCAGCTTGCTTTGCTTTTATACTCAATTGGCATTGTGAACTTGGAGTATCTGGCAGGTGCACCTTCCTTTTCTAGCTTCCAGTTGGAGGTCAGATGTTTGTCATGGCTCTACAAAAAAACAAATCTCACATTTCAGCCAACCTGTTGGACTGTGGGGGCAGAAAGTTTCGTTCCTTCTCCTCTTCAGCTCCAGGCTCAGAGGAGGCATTAGATTCATCTTGTTCTCCAAAGCTTGACTCCTGTTTCACCATGGCAATAGAAGGGGAAGCAAAATTACTGAATCCCAGACATCTACAGGGAATTCTGCATGCCAAGTTCCTACACACAATCAGAGCAATTTCTCCCTTCTATTGGGATCTTCAGTGAAATTAATTGCAACTGCATAAGATGCAAGAATGTTCAAATATGAATTTTGCAGAAGACCTCTACAGTTGATTGTGCATTTTGTGACTTCTAATGCATGGAGACATTTGTCCCTTAATACTCATAATAAAAATCACCCACTAAATGCACACTGACCCAGCCATTATAGGACCATCTTGAAATATTAATCAAACAAGTTACTCAACCTTAAGTAACTTGAATGAAAGCCAAAAATTAGTTATATTTAGCTTGCTGTAAGAACAGAACAACTGTCAATTTTATCTTCTTTTAATACACCCCCACCCTTTGGAGCAACCTTTCTAGATAAAGATAATTTTTCATTCCCAGCTTTATAAAAGGAAAGATAAGCGTACTCTAAATCCCTACACAATAAATGTGCTCTTCTAAAACCTAATAACTGATACAGTTATGGCAATCAGATAACCAGTTTAGAAAATTGTTTAAGGAAATGAACACTAGTACATCACAGCACCAGACTTTCCTTTAATTGATACAGTGTGCTTTTTTGTCAAGTGATCACTTTTTTAACAATCAAAATCTGCAGTTTTATTCATCAAATTAATTTAGAGGTACACCAAACATCTGGGGGTAACCCAATTAGGAATCCAATAACCCTTTTTGCGAAATCCATGTCCTGGTAGGGGAAAAAACCAACGTTCCTTTGTTATTTCTGTTAAGTGATACCTGGAAAAAATGTTGCCATGTGGAATGGTTTTGTTTAGTGCTCCAGCCAACCCACCAGGATACAACCTTCCACTCCCCTCCACTCAACTCAATCCCACTTTACACTTGCACACTGATACCACCCTCTGGTTTCTCAGTACACCTCACAGGCATAGCAGAACGTATATGGAAACACTACCAAGGCGGCCTAGTCATGGGTCAGCAGTTGCCGGACAACACCCAGCAGGGACACCACCAATAAAGCCTCCCCTGCCAACCAAAGAGTCTGAGATGGTTGATCTTGGCAGATGCAAGCTTAAGGGCAAACTCTAAATGGCGTGTGAATGTAGTACCAATACCTTGAACTGGGTCCAGTAGTAGCTCTAATGCACCTTTCGCCCTTGTTTGTACTCAAGAAAGGCCTTTCCTGCAATATAAAGCTGATCTCTTTGATCAAGTGAAGAAAATCATTTCCCCTACCAACAGAGCACCTGGTATTCAGTGATTTATTGCTATGGATTTTCTTCTTCTACCATGAACAAAGACTTTAACAACAACAACAACAAAAAACCCTCTTAGATTGCAGTAATAGCAGTTCACAAAATGAGCCTTCACTCTCCATCCAACTATCATGGCTGATTACATAAGCTAAAAACTAACTTTTATAATCATAACCGTCTCCAGGGTTGAAGATACCTTTATCTGTTTACATTTATGAATTTCCATTTTTAAGTGCAGAGTTGGAAAGATATACTGCAACAGCAAAATAAGCATTCAATAACAGGGAAATCCTAGTTAAAGGTAGATAGCCGTGTTGGTCTGTCATAGTCAAAACAAAAAACAAAAAAATTCCTTCCAGTAGCACCTTAGAGACCAACTAAGTTTGTTCTTAATCCTAATGTTTCTTCAACTATCTGTAAATATGTGCAATAAGAGGAAGAGGAAAAGATACCATTCCAATTATTGTTTAATACACATTAGATAAGAGAACCAATGTCCTCAATAGAATTTCAGAGGAAGCAATATAACGAAGAGTGGGTTTTCCTTCACTATGAAATGTTCTATGGCTGAGAAGTACAGAAAATAAAAGCACCAACTCTTTACAAACTGGAGGTTTATTTCTTGCTTTTATTGGAAAAGCAATCCTAATCCCTGATCTCCCATGCTGAAGAGTTTGGAGTGGGTAGAGAATTAAAAGACTAATAAGCCAAGAGGTATGAGGTGAAGAGGGTATATGGTTGGGGCATATAGCCCCTGCCACCTTGTCCACATCAGGCTGACTTTATAAGCTGAAACCATCCCCACAGACATTGGGTACTTCATCTGTAATTGCAACAGCTGCAGACTGTAGATCATTCTGAAGTCGAGCAACTTTAGCCTCATTTTAAATAAAAGCACATATTCTACTCATGTAAAAACACCAGGCAGGCCCCACAAATAACCCAGAGATGCATTTTAAATAAAAGGACACATTCTACTCATGTAAAAACACGCTGATTCCCGGACCGTCCGCAGGCCGGATTTAGGCGGCGATTGGGCCAGATCTGGCCCCCGGGCCTTAGTTTGCCTATGCTTTGGACCTTCCAAAACAACTTTGCTGGCCAGCTACTAGAGGATGCAACACAAGCTGCAAAATGAGCCTGCTTCACAGTTCACCCAGCCACAAGGTAGGCATGACTGTATATGCTACCCAGTTTTCAGCCTCTGCATGGATACTTAATTTACCCAGAATTACCGTCCTGGGGTTCTCCAACCATGCCAGAGATCCCGTCCCCCGCCAGCTATGTCCCAGATCCCATTTGTAATTAGAATGGTCAATATTAGAACAAAATATAAGTCCCTGCTTCCTGCCCACACAGACCTATTCAAGCACTGTTATCTGGCATTGCCAAATACAACTGAGAAATTTGGGTCACAGATAATAAACTAAGGCCCTGTAGTAGGCACATCCCACACTGTCAGGTGGAAAATTTTAATGCCACCACTCCTCTCAGTGTCTCTTACTCAGAATAAATGCTTACCAATCCAAAGCTCCACCCTCCCAGGCTCTCACCCTGGGTAAGAATCACAGGCCTGATGTCCACAGTGCCTGGGCTACAATTCTGTATCCTGGCTGACAGGGAGGGCACCCTTGCACCTCACCAAAATCATGACCCAAAAGGGTTGCCTACCGCTGAGCCTGTCCTTAGGTAGGCTCTGGACCACACCCACATCCCAGTTGTAACCACTCAGCCAGCAATAAAACAATACCACACACTGCAATCAGCCCAACTCTCCAATTGATGCAGACAAAACACAAACACTCATTTCTGTCTGGGAGAGCAGGCCAGGCAGGGCCCAAGATAGTGCCAACCAGCCTCTCCCTGTTTAGCCCCCCTGTAGGTATATTCCCCTAAAATAAATGCATGCAATAAAATAAAAATAGTGGATACCAGAAGACATGAAAGGCACTAGTTAGCAGTTTGACATTTCTATGCAGATCCCACATGTATACATGAAGAAACGGTGAAACATTCACAACCGTAATATCTGCAATAATACCATCTTTCTAGTTATACTATTTTAATTTTACAGCTGTAATGAGAAAGAAATGCAGAGACCCAATTAAGCTTGAATAGAACAGAATTTCCTGACAAATCCCAGCTCAGCAATTTCACACTGGAGCCTCCCTTTGTTGGGAGTATGACGAACGAGGTCAGGAACAGAGTCTCATGAGAGACTGAAATTATATTCTATTCATTTTGAATGTTGCTATCTTTTCATTTGATTTTTTGTGTAGAGACTAACCTGACCTAGTCAATGTGTCTGTATCTTTCTTGGGTGATCCATAGCTAAGTATCTATGTTAGATGATGTAGTTAGGTGTAAGCCACGAAAGGCCTGACATATGAGAGAAAAATATTATCTAGGACTATAGAACATTGATGATACATTGGAGTGGCTTTGGCTGGGAGCTGTAAACAACAACACGCAATATTTTGTCACTTTTTCTTCTGGGTCTCAGGCATCTCCTGAGTACCAGTCTGGCCTTGTCAAACAGTTTCTTCATTTCACTGAATAGGCATTGTAGTTTAAAAAAAATCTGGTGTAAAAGTTGTCAGGTGCAAGTCCCTGTCTGAGAAACAGGAACAAATGTGCTCATTGTTTTCATCATCTGAATTCACATACTTTGAAATACTGAAACAGTATAATGCCACTTCACATCAATTGTGTGTTTCGCACCATTGTGTTTCAAGTGTCAATGCAGAAGGCAGGCTATCCGTATAAATTTGGCTACAGAGTTCAGGCCTTAAGGAAATGCATATTTGTGTGTGCAAAACAACCCAGGGAGATAATCCAGTCTGTAAACAGCTTCATCTGCCAGGCGTATGGCATGAGAATAAGCAAATTAAGAGGGGTGTACAAACACTCATGTGCTTACAAAATGAGAACAGGTGCTTAACCCACCCTTCATGACATTCATTTTATTGAACACCTAGCACGATGGAATATGTAGTGTGGGTGAGTCGTTTTTGGCCTGGCAGGAGACAAATTGCACAAACATGTTTTCAGGATTTCTATGAGCAAAAGAAAATTCATAAAGTCAACTATTTATTATGTACCTAACTTTTAGATTAAACTCAGCAAGCTGCCTTGTCTTGAAACACGACATTGGTCCATCTAGTTCAGTACCGTCTCTACTCTGTCTGGAAACAGCTCTCCAAGATTTTAGTGAGGAGCTTTTCCCTATTCTACCTGAATACACCAGGACTTGAACCTGGGACCCTGAACTATGGTCATTCCCCAAGGATTTCATACACCTCTCCAAAACTGAATCAGAGAAATCATCATGATGAAGGACTATTCGTTATTTTAAAACAGTCAGTTTTCTGTTTGTGATTTTTCACTGTTAATGCTGCAGTTACCGGTACTTCTTTGGGAAATCCAGAGAACTCAACTCAGTGCAACTGACATGCAAATTTTTGTCTACCAATGTAGTTTAAGACACACAGTTCCTCTTTTACCATCAAAGATTTGTGACTTGCCAGTGGTGAAATTATGTCAGACTACATCTGTAGAAGTGGTGCTTGATTTCTCCTTCCCAGTAACATTATGCAATCTTCCTGGCCAGGAGCTCTAAATAACCTCAGCCTCCTTCTTAGACATTGAAGTTATACTTGTCACTTGGTATCTGATTAAACAGAGAAGGTGGACACTCTGGTATAGTGGCAGACATTATAAACTACTCCACTCCTTTAAAATGCTGCATCAGAAATGACCCATAAGCAAGGAAGTCAGCATGCTAAAAATATTAAGCTCCTAGCGAGTCCTTACAGACACTTGCAAGATGGTTCACTAAGTAACAAGCATCACACAACTTTCCCATCACTTCCAAGCAAAACGTTTTTTACCAAGATCAGCTTATATCCATTTCCGATGTTCCCAAACTAATCCTGTTTGTTCCTTCAACCTTCTCATAGACAGTGTCAAGCCTTAAATTTTACACTGTAAAGTAATCATAATATTCTCTGCTTCATAACAATACTTGAGAACTGCATAAAGATAAAAAAAGTTATCAGGCACACAATACGTAAGTTAATACTGTTTTATACCATAAAATTGTTCTGCACTGGTTGATGACTGCTGTAATTACTAGGTCAACAAAGTTTGTGTACCTTGCAAAACAAAAGTGCTTCAAATTCTGAAACAGAAAATGCAGAACAAAAAAAGCAACAATTTGTCAAGAATACATAGAGAAAATTATCAAATATACTAAGAATGCAAATGGATACATGTCACAAGCCACTGCTTAACTTGAAGAGATATTTGCTCTTTTGAAGTCCTGCCAGAGACCTCAAAGCTGCAAATCAGGCAGCTTCAAAACAAGTTGTAAGAAAGTAATAAAAAAAATCATAGCTCCACTAGTCAATAGGAATATTACAGATGTCAACAGAAGCAGGATCATACCCATTGTGCCTTCTAAGAACACAGCTCAGTTCTCAAACTGAATGCCTTTCTTGTTATCCTGCAAGCTCAGAAAAATAATCAAGGCATTTTTCATGTAAGCAAGCATACTCTGTTCTAAAGCAACATTGGTAATAAAATATGACAGCAAAGAATTTCACTTCTGAAGCAGAATTTGCTTGAAAAATGTTGGTATCTTTTCTCCTCTCATTATGACAATGCACGCCTTCATTTTTTTAATTAAAAAAAAGGTTATTTAATATAGATAGATAGTCTGTTTAAAATCCTGTACTGCTATGGGCTCTTACACAAATCTGTAAAGTTAGATTTCACAATCTGTGAGCTACAGATTTATAGATTAAAAAGAAAATACTTTTTGAGGATAGCTGAACACACTACTAGCTTATCTGATTTTTTCTCAGTAACATTGCTATCACATAATAAATGTAAACTTAATATTTATTTCTCGTGAGGATACAAAGAATTGCTCCAGACATTATCCAAAGCAGTGAAAGAGATTGTGAATAACTCTCTCCCCACTGGCCATTTTCATTTGTGTGTGTGTGTGTGTGTGTGTACACACACACAGAGAGAGAGAGAGAGAGAGAGAGAGAGAGAGAGCGCACTTATCTTTGGATACGACCAAGACACATATGAGAGGAAGTGTACAGTCTTTAGTTCCAATTACTTAGAAATAAGTAATAGTAAATATTCCTAAGAAGTAAAAGTTAACCACTGTCAGGTATAGCTCAATCCTAATTACCAAACATTTTCACAGGTTGGTTTTTCTGGTATCCAAAACCAGACTTGCCAAATGAAAAAGATTAAATAGAGCTTCATAGCTCTTCCTGCCACCACCGCCACCCTCTCCGCCGGCGCGAAAGAAAATAGCAAATCTAAACAGCAGTCTCTTCCTTAGAGAACCAATGTGAGCTCAACTGACATCATTGGGATTTATAAAGCTATAAAAATGTGTGCCGGCTATAAGAGTGCTCAGTGGCAGCTGTCACTGTGAACTTGTTGCTTACATCGGAATCTTCCAGTCTATACCTTCTATGTAAGCCGCAAAACCCTTTCTGTGAATATGACTGTCACAAAACGCAGTTAGAACTTCATTATCAAGCCCTACTCTGCGTGGTGGTGGCAGCAGCAAAGAAATTCCTCACTGGTTACACAGAGTGCCTTTAGTGGAACTGATCCAAATGGTTGAGGGTGTTCTCCAACTCCAATATGCGTGTTCCTGAAAGCTCCTTCACATTTTCTTTGAAAATAAAATTGCTTATATCTGCTGCAGAACAGATGCCAAGTTGTGTTAAAGTTGTGTCCAGAGCTTGTGTTTTGTGTTACTGGATGGATTTCAGTTGTCTAAGGATGTGGACAAGGTTCTTGTACAAGCATGGCCTACCATTGGTAGGCTACCAACTGTATTGTTCAACCCATGTTCATCTTGGCTCCTAAGTAGAGAGATTGACCAGATGGGCTTGGGAGGTAGAAATTATGGAGCCGTCCCAGCTGTCCTTTCACAAAGTTGTGAAAAGGTTTTTTAAAAAAAAAAAAAAAAAAAAAACTCCTTGTACCCAGAATATTATAAGAACTGTATTCTGGTTACTAATATTCCTTCTAGGCAAGATATTTAAACAGACGTGGGTTGTACCATCCAGTGAGTCCCTGACCAGAGGGAGTACTTAAAATCTTGAAGTTTGAGTCATTCTGGGAAAACTAACGGAGGTGGAATTAGAAAGAGAGTAATTGGCATCTGGGTTTCTAATTTGGGAAGTGAACTTAGATAAGGATATAACAACTGCCTTACACAGTACAAATTTAAGTAGGTACCTAGTGAAGGATATTGATAATATCTAGTTTTATATAATACCATTAATATACACTGTACATTAGTACATAATATACTGTATGCTAGTATATAAACACAAACAGGCACAAAGGTGCTCTCTTATTATTTATGTATATATGGTTTATATGCCAAAATGGGCAGATTGGCAGAGCAGAGATGGTTACAACCCTGTATCTGCTCAACAAGATAATCAGTCAGTCAGGGAGTACTGTTTCTACTTTATTTTTATTTATTTATTTTTTTAAAAATTGCACCTTCCACTAAAATTGGTGGGTCTTTGAGGAGGGAGGAGAAAATTTGCATGGGGTGCATATGAACCCCCTGAATGGTGGATTTAGTCATCCCTGTCCTATAGCTCAATAACCTGCCATCGTTTCTTAAAAACTGGCAAGGCAGCTCTTCCACATTTGCATTGTCACCAGTGGATACAGGAAGTAGTAACTTTCGTCATTTGCTGTTGTAGAACAAGAGTCATAATGCATAATAATGATGATGATGATGATGATGATGCAGGCACCATTCTAACAAACTGCCTGGGGAGAAAAAAGCCTGCTATCACCTTTCAGTGTTTTAGCCAAATCGTAAAGTCTGAGTCATGCAGCACACCGGGTCTAGAAAATCTTGTAGGCACCCTTGCACATCTCAGAAGGTTTGGTGGTACTGTATATGAAGATACCAATATCTACAGTTGGGTGACAGTAGTGGGAGCAAGTTCCCCATCCTTCACAAGAATTAACCAGTTGGTTCCTTTTGAGACTTGCCTGCTTTGTCAAATCTGTGACAAAGGAAAAGATGGGTCAGTCCAAGACAGTCTAAAAGTTAACAGCAGCCAGCTGTGTAATGACAAACACCAGCAGGCAAACCACTGAACAAATAAGATGTTAATCAAAAGCAAACAAATTCGGAGGACTAGGTAATTTCACATATTTGAGCAAAATGAAGGAAAACAACACACAGTGGCCCGCCATCTCTCACTTTAAAAAGTAGCTTAGCTACAACGTAGACAAGCAAATTGAAATAATCTTCTAAGAAGACTCTTAGGAAGAAAACTCACTTGCTGCTTATGTGGTCAGAAAAGCCACAGATCACATCTATGCTGTCAGGATTCAAAGCAAATCGGACAGTTCTTCAGCACATGAAGACGCTTAGAATTATGGAAGAATCAGAAAAGTTAGTAGCCAAATAAAATATTTTGTGTCCAGTATAAAAGTGACCTCATGCAGATTTTCCTGTTCTTGATCTGTTCAACTTCTCCTTAAATATTCATTTCCCCCCTTAGCCAGTTACACTGTACTGACACTAATCTGCCTTGAAATTGGCTGATTCTGCTCCAGCCAAAGCCAAGTTTCATCTGGTTTTCTTCGCTCCAAACCCAGTCTATGCTATATGGCAGAGGTTATTATTAAAAACTATATATTATGTGCACATGCTGTAAGACGAGTCCCTAGCTTGCAAAAATAACTATTATATCTATTTTCCATTCTCTCAAGTCAATGAAAGAGATTGGTAGTGGTGAAGACCTCGTATGGAAATTGTTTTCTAAATTCATTATTATCCATAAATGCCATTTAGCAACTGGCGTTGTACCTATTTAATATTTTCCCCCATTTTGCTTTGTGGATGCTAAGGTGGGGTAAACCAGGACGGAGTAAAGAATGCAATGTCCGTTCACATTAAGCTGAGCATTAACCGCAAGGGTGGAGAAACAAAGGATTCACACAATCAATTACGTCTGGTAGTTTAGTTTAGCAGGTGTTTTGGCTCCAGCAGAAGGGAAGGGATTCTTAACACCACTCTGTTTTCTAATGATACAAGTATCATTTGACCAACCAACTATGAATCAACATTCTTCCCCCTGCACAAGAATAAACATTCCCTTTTATTATTACTAGATTAAGTAATATAATACGGGTTCTAAAGCTACGTGAGAAGCATGAAGAAATGAATTCTAATTCAAAATATAAATGCTTATATAACTAGCTCATACCTCTGGGAGAGTCCTTCCTGCCCACCTTCTCTTCCTGAGCAGATTTTCTTGTGAGAGGTACAGAGCTTTAGGCTGTGCACATATTACTTGCTTAAAATGCAGCTGGATAGTTCTTTTTTTCTCTCAGTTTGCATCAAAGCTGGTTTAAGGGGAAGTGTTTCATACAAAACCATTAAAAAGACACAAGATATGGATTGTGGCTAATGTCATGGGCACAAAGCTTCCCAAACCAGCTGTGGGAACACAGAGTACGTGGAAGTGAGTCCACAGCTTAGTCTCAAAGCTAAGAGACATGAAGAATCTGGAACTTTTTTCACTTTAAATGGAACCCTCAAAGTGTCCCATAACTCTTGAACCTGAACAAATAACACTGATCTATCCAGCTTCGAGATATATGTATTGCTTTAGTTCCCACCCTCATTTCAGATCTATTTGCATACCTAACAATTTACAGATTATATTCCATTACAGAATGGAATATCATCTGTCACGCTTAAAATGCAAAGGGGCAAGTATGGATGTGGGCATGCCAAAGTGAGCAGGAGTCCAGCACACAATTGTGTGGCAAAGCAGAACATAATGCAGCAAGTGCAGAGGTAAGGACCAATGGGGGTGGGGAATCAACTAGAAAGGAAGCTAGCTGGCACTCATCAACCACATCCCATCTTTAAAACAAATTTCCATACACAAAACCTTCCCTCTATTCCCGACAGTGAATACCCAACTTTCACTGACATGGGGCAGGTTTGGACAGTACCTGAACAGGGCCGATCTGCTCATTATGCAGATGGAAATGTGTCAGTCGTAAATATGAGAGTTTCCATATCAAATCCCATACACAAATGCTCAAATTGTGCTTTGGATTCCCAAATGAAATACAGTATTTTACATTCAAATGGACATGTAAACTACTTTGAGGTTTATTCTACAATCAAAGTGATATAAAAATCTTATGAAGTAAAAAAATGGGGGGGGGTTAGAATAGGCTATTGCTCCTGCGCTGTGGTCTAAACCACAGAGCCTAGGGCAGTGATGGCTAACCTTGACACTCCAGATGTTTTGGAACTACAACTCCCATCATCCCTAGCTAACAGGACCAGTGGTCAGGGATGATGGGAGTTGTAGTTCCAAAACATCTGGAGTGTCAAGGTTAGCCATCACTGGCCTAGGGCATGCCAAACAGAAGGTCGGCAGTACGAATCCCCGCGACGGGGTGAGCTCCCGTTGCTCAGTCCCTGCTCCTGCCAACCTAGCAGTCCGAAAGCACGTCAAAGTGCAAGTAGATAAATAGGTACCGCTTCGGCGGGAAGGTAAACGGCATTTCCATGCGCTGCTCTGGTTCGCCAGAAGCGGCTTTGTCATGCTGGCCACATGGCCCGGAAGCTGTCTGCGGACAAACACCGGCTCCCTCGGCCAGTAAAAAGAGATGAGCGCCACAACCCCAGAGTCATCCGCAACTGGACCTAACGGTCAGGGGTCCCTGTTCCCTGCAGATGCTCAGATATGACACACCAGCTCCACACAATGAACTGGATCGACTCATTCAGGTTTCACCCAGGGATTCAGAAACTGTGCATGCACCCAACTGGTCTCTGAATTCAAGGCCCCATGTGATATTCTGTGCACAAGCACCAAAGGTCTTGCATTATATAACCCTTTCCATCACAGTGACAGAGGCTGTGCTAGTGCTGTAAGACAAAAAAGTAAATGGGGGCAAAGTTACCAAACTCTAAAAATAAGAAAGGTCATCATATAATCAAAACAGAGTTGTTAGTAGGAAATCAGGTCCACTTAATTCTGCCAAACACGTTGATCGTTTATTTTGGCATGACTTACACAGGCTGGTGTGCTGACATATATCACTGATCTGAACTTATGCTATGCTATCGGTGCTCCCAAAGCCCATATTTCAGTTCAACAACCAAGAGCTTAATCTGTTTCCAAGATGGATTTCTCTCCTTACATCTCAAGCACATTTAAAACACTGGTTGAGAAGCATGGGATTCTTGAAAGGGTGGGTGGGTGGGGGTTGAAAGAGAATCTAAGATACCATGCTGATGGCAACAAAGTTATAGGCCAGTGTCAATGGCAGCATCCCCCATCTCTATTAAGTGTGATTATTATTTTTACTACAAGATGCACTGTTGAAACAGTTCTCATTAAGTCACCAAAGCACACACACTTTACTGCTAATTCATTTTTTAAATGAAATTTATTACCACACAACTGGTCTTTGGAAATCCCTACCGGTACAACATGGTATGTCCTGGTATTGTTATGAATGTGGTCTGAGACAGAGATACAATTTTAAATATAGTGATGTTAAGGGAATTAACTTTGGGCCAAGGGCATCCTGGCTTAAATCCCATTCCAGGCATTAATAAATTCCAGGCTTCAATAAATCGTTGAAGAGACCAAATAACTAAGTTTATGCTCAACATCTAGCCACAAACACCACTGGTTACCTGTTACAATACACAACTTAGCTTTATGAGTAAGTCAACAATATTTACTAGCCTTTCTGCTCATGTAATCTGTTAAAGAAAGATGATACCCTGATAAATCAAGGTGGTGGTAGGGGAACCAACAACACAGGAATCTACCTTCTTCAAGTTTACACACATTTACCTGCCTAATCAGAAGTTGATGCTTCTTACGCCCATAGATGATTTGGTGTGTGCATGTTTCAAACATGCATGAACATTTATCCCCATGAATACAGTGATTATAGTATCGTTTTTGGGTTACTGGTGATCAAATGGCAACACACAGTCAAATAAACACATCTTAAAGTACCAATCTAATACACAGAGATTCTCTTTTTCAAACAATATATGGGCTTGGGCAAATGTTGAAATCCCTTTAAATAAATATACTGTATATATAATTTTACCTTCACTTTACAAACTCATCTTGATAACCTATTTAGCTAAGTTTGCAAGTGATTCAAAACTCCAGCTTCCACTAAGCAAGGCTGAGCTTTTCCTTGAATAATAATAATAATAATAATAATAATAATAATTTGTTATTTCTATCCCGCCCATCTGGCTGGATTTCCCCAGCCACTCTGGGCGGCTTTCAACAGAACATTAAAAAAAAAAACAGAATAAAACTTCAATCATTAAAAACTTCCCTAAACAGGGCTGCCTTCAGATGTCTTCTAAAAGCCGGATAGTTGTTTATTTCCTTGACATCTGACAGGAAGGCGTTCCACAGGGTGGGCGCCACTACCGAGAAGGCCCTCTGCCTAGTTCCCTGTAACCTCACTTCTCGCAATGAGCCTCACTTCTCCCAAAGAGGCATTTCAGAAATTTGGACATTTTTCTTTTTCATTTCCCAACAGTCAGCCTTAGTCCTGATCGGCTTACAATTCATAGCACCCCCTTCACCACCCCCTCTCACACTATGGCAAGGCGATACAGCAGGAAAAGACTTTACAGCACTGTGCCTGGCAATCAACTCCCTTCCCATTAGCTACAGATAGTTTATTGGATATAGCATAATGGAGAATCTTGGTTTTAAAACTATTGTTGAAGTTCTCTTACACAGTTGGGTGATTTTATGAATATAGTAATAACTATAACCTTTAGAATTCAAGATGAGAACAGCAGATGGAACCTAATTAAGAGAAAAATTATTAGTCTACATAAGAAGCAGGAAAAGTCAAGGTACTTTAGAAAACGGAGGTCCTTCGTGTCATTCCATAATTGCAGAAGCAGTTTATCGGATAGACTGCAAGGCTCTTTAAACATTACCCTAGCCATATTGGAGCCTCTTTTCTGTTAGCAGTTCTAGTGGGGGCCGAGGCAAGATCTAAATTACCAACAATGTGGGCTAATTCTGAGTGTCTTCCCCAATTGCATGACCAAATCTAATGCAATTGGACTGCACCAACATGGTTGGAATCCATGCATGTTAGTGCAGCCGTATGAGAGATGTTCATGGAAATGCACTACATTAAGCCATACAGTTTACGTTCAGTGGATCTTGTCTGAAACCAAAATTGTGTATAGTCAAAACCCACTGGGTTCAATGGCAGGTGAGATAACCAATATCATTTTCCCCCTGGAACCCCTTTTTTGCCATGCCCATAAAGCTGAATGCACACAAATTAAAGTTGTGGGCTTAATAACACAACTACAGTAACAACCAGGGAAAACATTAAAACACCTCATTAACAGGCAGGCAGGCATCAAAGCTTGAGAAATCCGATATCTAAATGCCAAATAGCAGAACCAGAATACTTGGGTTGTCCTTGCCATCTTAGCAGGAAAATTCTTTTCATTGTATTCCCCCCCCCCCCAATTTTCTCTCTATTTTTTAAGAACATGCATCAAAATATCCGTGGGGATTCATGGAAAACCTCTGTTACTCTTTCCTGCTCAGAACCGATGAGCCATACTTTAAAAGGAAAACTGAGTAACCTTGGGGGGGGGGGATTCATCCCCAGGAAATTTGAAATCGCATTTCCTCCTTTTTGGTTGGGGTGGGGAAGAATCCCATTTTTTATTGCTGGTTTGTTTGTTTGTTTGTTTGTTTGTTTGTTTTGGTAGAAGTAGAAAACATTCTGGAAGCAAGAGATCACAGTAGGTAATAGTGGATCTGACGTGTGTGTGTGTGTGTGTGTGTGTGTGTCTCACACCCACCAACATATAGGCAAAATGACACTTGAGTGTAAAATAAAGGAACAATAAAAATAAACACGCTGATAAAAAAGCGCCGGTGGGACAAGTAATAGTAAAGTTGTGCAGAAGTAAATATACGCTGACAAGCTTACTCACCCAATACATCATTCCACACATCAAAACCAGGCCTCATTAAAAGATAAAAAGTACTAGGATGATCTACACTTCCAGGGATTGCATCACCGTGCTTATTGTTTGAAAAGTCACGATTTTCAGAGGTTTGAAGAAATTCACCAGGAAAGCATGAGATAATTATTTGATGGCTTTCTATTTTATGTATTCAATTACTTTAAAACAAAAACAAAAACTTGTATCATGCCTAATTTGTGAAGAATTCAGGGAAGCTAACAAGTCAAAACATGAGAACAATATATTCAATGTAAAACAATTCCGAAGTTGAAACCAACCATAAAAACCACATATAATCTGCCAAAGAGCTTTTTTGTACAGTCACATCTTTATCAGCCTCCTGAAATCGTATTGCAATGGAGCCTGATGTGCCTTGCTTAGTAAGTCATTCCACAGAGTGAACACGGCTACAGAGAATGTCCTAGCCCTGCTTACTATTAGCTGTGTCTCGTGAGATATAGGGATTTGGAACAGGGCCTCACATAATGACTGGGGCATGCAGAGAGAAACGTACAAAAAAAAAGGCAGTTCTTAAAAAAAAAAAATGAGTGACCAAATCATACATATTCCTCAAACTGTGAATGTGCATTCATTTCCCATTGTGTTTGCATACTTATCACCATAGGTATAAAATCACTGCAAATGCCATGAGTTCACGGGAAATGATTTCAGCTCAAGGGGTAGCCAGCCATATGTTCATATTTATTTACAGTCACACATTATAATATTATTATGATTCATTAACAAAAGGAACGTCTCCAGGTTACTTAAAGACAAATTGCAACTGTCTCAAGAAAACTTGACATGGCAATAATTTTCTGCTTTGTACAGGCATTTCAATTTCAATTCCCATTTCCCTTCTAGTACCGTAGTTCCACCCCAAACACGGAATAATCTGCCCCTTTCTTCCTACTCATGACACCTGAAAACCTAAAGTGAAATGACAACTGCCTGTATTGGTTTATTCTTCATTAACTGTTTGCTTTGGATCAAGTGAAACCGGCAAGGAAATGGACAACTACTCCGTTGGGAGAAGAGTCATGTGGGACAAATTAGAAGCTGCTGCATGATTCTGGAGCAGAGGATGGAGGGGGGGGTACATGGCTAACTGGAGGCAGCTGTCAGGATGTGGATTTTATGTTTATAATCTGCCTCCACCCCACTCCCAAATTCCTTGTGGATATTACGAGAGAAAGTGTGAGCCTGACCTATGAGGAGAGCACCTCCGGTCTTCATAATAAAGTCATGAGAACATAACCTTACCTACAAAAGCCAATTGCCCAGCCAGCAAAGAAACACAACCAAAACAGGTTTATATGCCTTATTCTTCTTCGCATCTTCTGATATAAATACCATAATATATAACTTCTGATATAAATACTATAATATATAACTAAAATTGCCTTTAAGGAAGAAAGGAAGATACCTCTTATAGGCTAAAAGCTTTGAATGCAGAGGTTCCCAGCTCAAATCCTTGTCAACTTCAGATTCGATGGAGGGAGGAACCCTGTTCAGAGAGCACTGCTAATACTGGCCTAGATCAGGCCAGTTAGCAGAACCAGTGGTCAGGGATGATGTGAGTTGTAATCCAAAAACATCTGGAGACCCAATTTTGGGAAACCCTGGCATAGATGAACCAATAGTTCAACTTGATATAAAATAGTAGCTTCCTAGATTCCTGGGGTAACATCTACCCACCAGCAGATGAACATCATTGGTAGACAAGATTCCACCTTTCTCCCTGCAGTCTCGATTATGAAGATCTGTGGAAGATTTTGGGAGTAAATAAGGAAAGGTAATCTGCTTCTGGGGCACTGGATGTCACCCCTATGCACAATATACTGTATGACGGGCAATGCCTTCTCATGTATTTCCTCCCAATTTCTTTCAGAATGAACTAACACTACTTACCGGTATTCACATATTGCTGGCATACGTCTGTCACGAGAGACAATGGAAGAGTGCACCTTTCAAAATATATTACAGCTGATTAACAGTATCCATTTGAAAGACCTTACACCTTTCTATAAAACATCCAAGGTCTTCTGCCTATTAGAACATATGAATATGGTTCTTATTAGAGAAGAAAAACCAATTGCTATGGCTAGTAGCTAATGCAAATAAAGTTTCTATATAGCAAGGAAGCAGAAGAAAAAACACAGATATAAAACTTACAGTGCAGTTTGTATACTGTCCACATCTGATCGTATAAATAATCATTATTATTATTATTATTATTATTATTACCTTTACCACTGCTACTCATAACAGTGTAATGTAAACCAAATATCCAAGCAAGCGTAATGTTTAGAATGCTGTAGCATCCCACCCAAAGAAAAGAATGAAAGTGAACTTATTTTGTTCCAGAATTAAATTCAACCATGATGAGAAAGAACAAAAAAACCCCAAAATGTAAATCGGGTTCAAACTGCAGTGACTTTACGCATGTGAAACAAACCTATCAAAAGTGGTTTTCCTTTAACAGTTCAGATGGTTTGATTTTCCCTGCTGGGTGAACAAATATATGTTTCGGATATGTTTCACAATGCATCCATGCTTCTTTCAGTTTGCTGCAGACAAATAATAATATCCGTCACTATACTCTGCATCTTAAAGATTTTTTAATAAGATTCTTAACCCTTACACTTGCAAGCAAAATATTCACGAGAGCAATACATTAACACTGCAATCCTATACAGAATCCTACTCAGAAGATGCACCAAATTCAATGGGATTTACATTCAAGGAAGTGTGCATAGGATTGCAACCTAAAAGACATGTGCAACATTTCTAATCTGAAGAAGTGTGCATGCACACGAAAGCTCATACCAATAACAAACTCAGTTGGTCTCTAAGGTGCTACTGGAAGGAATTTTTTGTTGTTGTTGTTTCAACATTTCAAATGTGCAACATTTCTAGGGAATGTTTCTACATTTGCATATCTACTTGGAGCTTCAACAATAGGCAAAGCATTTATAATAGAATTATAGGACAGTGGAGTTAGAAGGGACCCCAAAGGTCATCTACTCCATCCCCCTGCAATGCGGGAACCAATCATTTGACTATCTAGAAATCAGATAAATTTCCTTAAATTTTTTTTTGGGGGGGGGGGGTTATAGATCTTAGAAATATCTCACACAAAAGCTGGGAAAAGAAACTCTTTTCTCCTGAAATGAAAGATTAATAATCAAATTGTTACAAAAAAAATTTAAAAAAAAATTACAAATGTGTTTTTTATTTAAACTCTATTACTCAAATTCCCATATCTCTCTCGCACCAAAATTAAAAGGTTTTATTTTCAGGGCCTATTTCGATGAAGTAATGTAGTAATATGCATAAACAAAAAATTCATAGTAATTTTAACTGAAAGAATTAGGCATTTTTTCCTTCACACATAGCTTGTAACGCAGATATATTTAAAAAAAGATATCACCTTAAAGTGATTTGCATCAGGAAACAAAACATAAAAAGCATAACATGATGAGAGCATAACAGCCAACAACTCAATCTATAAAAGCTGGGAAATTACTGGGTGCCAAGCATCTCTGGATCTAGCCATTTCTAAGTAATTAAACATATTTAATTAAATACTCAGCTGATGAGAAAAAAGAACCCACAGATTGCATTTCACACACACACACACACACACACACACACAGAGAGAGAGAGAGAGAGAGAGAGAGAGAGAGAGAGAGAGAACACTAAGAGGCTGAATTATTTGCCAGAAATGAATTCATACTTCACCATCAAAATTATCAAAATATTATTCATAGTTTATATTTAAACTTTCTTCATAGTTACAAAAAAAAAGATGAGGGGAAGAATTTGAATTGACAAATCAGAAGGGTGTTGAAAAATAAAAAGGGTGTTGAAAAATAAAATCTAACAACACAGCTTTGACCAACACAAACATCTGTATGAGAAAAGCAATGAGCAAGTTATTCATCAGCCTATGGAGTTTTCATAAACTGAAACTTGCTCAAAACTAATTTGCAGAGATGTGTTATTCAAGTTATTTCTTGAGCCAGAAGCAGCCAATACTACTACATGATCTCAGGGGAACGTGAAGTGAGGCAGGATGAAGACGGCAGCAGTTTAAAGACTGCCAGAGCAAAGATCCAAAAACATTTGTACTTATTGCAGACTAGGAAGTAGTCATCCTTACAACTTCAGCACTTTGCTTTTTGTTTTACTGCCATTCTGGGGGAAATACATTCCTGTACCAAAGGTCTGGTTTATTTTTTCCACCTCATGGCAGTAAAGTGAAATTACACAACGGAAAGCTATAACTGAAGTTCAAAAAGTTATGCGGGATATTACTTTACATTTTCATACCCCTTACTGTACTTTATCTGATGCATCCTTTTCCATATGGAATAAATAATAAGGATAATTAGAATTTTGTCTTCTCCATTAGGTAACTGGTAGTAATCCTTTATCTCTTTCCCTCACCCCTCCAGCAGCAAACAACAATTCTCTCTTTCTAGGCTCTGGTTAAGAACAAAATATGTCATACATCTCCTTCAAAAAAGGGCATGAAAGGCACTTGGGAAATGTAGTGTGTGTCTGATTCTTTAATTATAATAAAAACACTGTTTTTGGGTAGAGATGGGCAAAAATTGAACGTGACAATTCTGCATGCTAACTACTAATTTTATTTAAATTGTTTTTTATTAAGTTGTAGCTAAAAATTCACATCATAATTCAAAACGTCAGTAAGAAGGTCTTACAGAATCTATGTTTATAGCATGCTCTTTTAAAATATAGTGTTATTTATTACTTTTCAGATGGAGAAACCTGTCATAGTAAACTCAAGTCTTACACTTTTGTGCAACCCCGAGCTCTTATAAGCAAACATGTGAACAAGAATTCGAATAATGACCGAAACCTTTGCACAGGCCACATTTTATTAAAAATTTCTATTACTGAGACTACAGCTTCTTAAAAAAGAATTAAAAGTAATTGTGTTCATGCCAGCTAGGGCTGCCCCACTTCCCTTTTCCAAAGGCTTTTCTCCTTTGATCTGTCCATCTCTGTTATTAACAGAAGCTGCAGGGGCAGCAAGTTCAAGTCAAAATAAGGTAAATAATTCCTAAGCAGAAGGCTGAAGCCAACGAGCAGACAGACGTCGAACAACGTTAAAAATAAAATCTTAAATTGAAAGAATAGAAAAGAAATCTACTCGGGTTATAACTAGAGGTCAATGGACAGCTTCGTTAGAGAACTGCCTGTTAGCATCAGGGCAACCATAGCTGCTCCTAAGACTGCAACACCTTTCATATTTCTGCCAACAAATTCTATTACCATAGTTCTTTCTTATCCATAGTGAACATCTAACTGATAGGGTAAGTGCACATTCAAAGTATTCTTTTCAAAGTATCAGCATTATTGCTCCACCCACAATGTAATTTAGAAAATGACAAGAAGCATTCGTATAATAAAAGATTTGCAAAGGGGGCAGACCCGAATTTCCTATTAATTTAAGAATGATAAGTCAATGTTTGATGATAAAGAAAGAGACAGCAATCACTACCATGACAAAAATATCTTTCCAACTTTCTCATTATGAGAGAATTCACTATAAATGAAGCAATACTTCTTTATCCAACTATTTGAGAGTTTCGTGATAATACCAGTAGTGGTACTATTAGACAACATGGTTTCTAAGCGTAACCAAAAGAATACAAACCTGTAACAGATTTCTCCTTACATCAGGTCAGGAAGGCAATCTTTTCCCCTTATAAAACAAACTCTAAGTTGCATAAATCAATTCATATCATCCCTAGGAAAGGGCTCATGCCACTTATTTTACACTTATTTTAACAATCTATAGAAAGGATTTTATTTTTAATTCTCATCTTGCAAAAAAGAGTAATGTCAGTTATTTTTACTTACTCTCAGAATCATAATTCTTTTTGCCAACAGAGGCTACAAGCCTTTATTATATTTCATATTTCCCCTTGAAACAGGGTCACATAGACAAGAGAATAAAGGTCACTGCCCTATTGGTATACTCATCCATTTTAAATATTTCAAAACAGCAGATCTCAAGGAAACTCTTTTGATGTTTCAGACATGAACATCCAAGGTCAGTAACGGTTAGCACAATTATTGTGTAGATAACTGTACATGCTGCTATGTTTAAATTGCTGCATTTCCGACACCTTTTACAGCAACCTTTAAACATCTAAGAGAGGAGGAAAGAAGCAGGGTATTATTTCAGAAACGAAGGGTGGGGGGGCGAGGAATATTCTAGAAGCGCAGATTTCGATCTGTACTCTCTCAGTCCCATTCCCCTCGCGCATTGCGTGCCAAGAATACCAGAGGAGTTCTACAGAGACTTTCATGATGACGCAATGTACGGTCACGAGGCAAAGGCACTTATCCCATTCGCCCACTCCCCACAATATTCTGTCTCAAATCATTTCCATACTCACACAAGCATGAAAGAGGGGCAATGACAGATTCGTAACCTAGCACGAAATACCAAAGAAATGCTCCTATATGCACTGGAAATTAACCCTTTATCAACTTGCACGATTTCCACACAAAGCAAGATGGGAGGAGGCGCCCATATATGCAGTTGAGTTTGAAACGCACAATGGTAATTTGGGAGGACAGAAAGAAACAATATTAAACTATACAGAAATATTTGGGTAGGGGAATCTTATTATATGTTGATTTATACACGCAAGTGTAGATTGTTTCCACTTGACATTTCACTGATAACAGTATCTGCCATTAAAGTTCTGATCTTCTTCGTATCGTATCTTCTTAGAAGAAAACATGATCTGTGCTGCACTAGAGCGATTAAAATCCCAAAATCAAAACAAATATGAGCTCAAACTTTCTTTTAAATCTGTTTTGCGCTGCAAGACAGTTACTGGAAAAAACTAACTGTTTCGTTCCACTGCAGTTTTGTTTCTCCACTGAACATAGTCTAAATCACAACATTATGAAAATAAAGCAAATATATATGAATTGCCTACAAAAAGGATCACAACAGATTTACACTAAAATTAAACTACTTTTAAAAATACTGTAGTTATAAACAAGAAAGGTGATGGAGATTAACATTAAAACTGATAACTTCTCAAGTAAAACAAAGAATAATTTTAGTGAGCCAACCAACCACTACAGACAAAGGAAAGCTTATTAAGTATTTTGACTTCATTTACTGCATTGTGTACTGAATCTTTACTGAATCTTACAGTAACTTTACTGGGATTCCTTTCACTTTTTTGGTTACCTGTATAGGGCTGTATGAAATTTATCAAAGGAACTATAGCTTAGAAATTAAGACAACTGCTTGCAGAAATTCCAACCTAGTGCAAATTAATGGATCGCCAGATTTAGTACCTTATTGCTCAACAGCTATTCGGACAATTCAATAACATCAGTTGGTCTAGTCCCAGATATATTAGGAAGTCATTTCTTGCTATAAAGTGCATATATACTGAAGGAAGTACCGCATTTTTCCGTGGATAAGACTAGGGTTTTTTTTTACCAAAAAATTAGTTTCAAAATTGGGGCTCGTCTTATACATGGGGTGTTTTCTTAATTTGGAGTCCCCAAGAATAGAGGGCGTCTTATACACGGAAAAATATGGCATGTTGCAAACACAATGAGATCTACATAAGTTTAAAGGTTTTAGGCAAAGTATCTAACATGCCTTTCACCTTCCTAGCACACATGAAGCCTAAACAAGGCAAGGTGGTAAAAGAGCAAGGGTGAAAAGAAAATAGTTTTTTTTTAAAAAAATGCAGAATTTCACTTGACAAAATAAATACAGATCTACAAAGCTGCAAAGCACATAAAATGAAGGAGTCAATAAGTCCTTGTAAGAAAGGAACACCTATTGGTGTTTTCTCTTTCATTAAGTAACTTGCAGTGTATTTATACAATGGCTGAGAAAGGAGGAGAAAAAAAGAATACATTTTCTGTGTACTAGACTGTAAAATTAGCACTAAAAACTATTTAAGGAATGAGTAATGCACTAAATGGTGAAGTGGAAAAATAGAATTACCAGGATGAAACTGTTAAAAAGGGGGGGGGGATACTTTTTCTTGTTCGCAAGTTCAACAAGCCTCATTTTCTTCAAACCATAAAAAATATCAGTAAAGAAATTTTCCATGATAACTTGGACTATATAAGCATAATAAATTATCTCTGCAATAAAAAAATGCTAATAATGGAAAACCTTAGGAAATGCAGTTTTTATTGGTTTTATTAACTTACCAGTATAAATTTGAATTATCTCATTTTGTTTATTTGCTACTTACTCATTTCTAAGTGCCTCTGTACTAATGAAAATAAAATCTCAAGTGCTTGATAAAAGCTCTGGGGCTGGCTGAAACAATTAGAGATTTCTTTTTTATTTATACAAAGATGCTGAGCATCTCACACATGAACTCACACTCCACTGGGCTTTGGGGGTTTTTTTTTAATTATGACGCAACAGATAAATTTTATTTCTTCTGAAAATTCTCATAAGTATTGAGCAAAACATCAGTTAGATATTGCTTCGTATGCCAGTACATAAACCTGGCAGTAAAGCCCATTTAATACACTGCCTCTGATGAAGTCTGTATAGACAACAGCTGCAGTGCTACACTTACTTACCTGGAAGTAAGTCACACTGAACTCAATGAGGCACAATTTTGAGTAGACACGTATAGGACTGTGCTATACAAGTGGAGGATAAAAAAGACACCTCTCTCCTTTTAAAGCAGCATGCTACAAAGTCAATTCATCTTTTTTTTTTCAACTCCTTGTGTTCACGCCAGATTGCACTCGCAGCAAGATTTTTTACTAAAATCCTATTTCAGCTGATTCCAAGCTATTTAAAAACTTATTACTCTCTTCAAGGGCATTTTTATTCAAAACACTTCAGGAGTTAAATTGCCAAGTTAAAATCAAAGTAATGACCCCAAGCAGAGATTACCGCGTCGCAGAGTAAATTCATATAAGGGAGTGGGGGGGGGGGAATCAGACTGCAAAGCATTTCCTGCTAAAAGATACCATACTGATTAAATCTTGTTCTGGCACTAAGTATTCCTTATGGTTCTAACAGCCCATCACTCACATTAAGACCTTCACAAAGAGAAAGATTACTGAACGAACCCAATCAGAACTTTGCCCTCAGAGCTGTGAAAGCGTCCGATTTCTCAAGGTTTCCAGACCACTTGACTGACTGTCTCGTAAAACATAAGGATAATTAAACTGACATGAAATAACGGCCCTGTTTAAATTCTAGGGGCAGTTTGTCTAACCTTTGACCCCTCAAAAGACCACAGTCATTCCAGCACCTGTCCATGAATCTTATTGCTTAAAAGCATATGTACAGTATAAACATCTGCAGGTCCTATTTCTGTTATACGTTAACACAGAAATTGTCACAAGAATGAGCGTATCCGGATTATTAGCCAGTATTAAGCTGTGCTCTTCACTGTTTAAAATTCCTGAAAAGTAGGAAATGAATACTCAAAACTTGGCTAATGACCTTCACCATCATTAAGCTATTTGGTTATATTATTTATACACAGACTATTGAAATTCTATTTGCTGCTTGTTTTATAACTACTATAATTGATATCCACCATTCAGAGTAGCCCTATCAAAATAAATGGGTCTACACTGAAAGCAGCTTAGTGGATATCACCCTATAGGCAGAAATGTGAAAATAAAGATATATAAAACAGATTACAGCATAAATCTGCATTTTTTCCCTTAGTTTTCCATGAATACACAAGAAAGTTTACAAAAATCACAACCTACATTCTGTAATCTTAGAGTTGGCTATCTACAACAATCTCTACAAGACATTATGTGATTAATTCCATCCATGTAAGTGATTTCAAACAAATCAAAGTGAATTATTTAAAGTCAAAGTTCTCAAAGAAAGCAAAAAAATAAAAAGTATATATGTCAAGGGAAATGAATATTCAAATTTGATCCAGAAATCTGGAATTCGTGTCAGTTATAAATTAAACCCAATTAGCTACGGGGTTTTTGGACTTAATACAGTGCATTCACAAGAGGTCAGACTGACATTTTTCAGTCTACCATTCAAAGCCTCACATTCCTCAATATGCAAAATTAGCAAAAGCATCCTATATTGCTTTTCTCTTCCTTTGCTTGATCGAGCCTTCCTAAAATGCAAACCATGTCTAAAATTACTATAAATTAAATTTAAATGGAAATTAAGGCTTAATTCTTCAAGTCTTAACATTCTCTTTGTTCCTGTTATTATGACGATTCCCAAGACAGGGATTTCCTTAGCAGCAACATTATCAAGCTGCTTCTTCATTCCAATCAAAATATATAAAGAAACCTGGTTCAAGAAAAGCCTGAAATGGCGCAAGGCTCAACAGTTCCTTATCTGTTGTTGGATATTAGATGCAGGTGCTGTGATCACATGCAAGTAGCAGTTACCAAGGAAATCATGGCATGCATGTTCAACATGATCACAATAATATTTTAGGCTTTATGAAATACTCTTAAAATTCCCACATTCCATTTCATGCATCCTCCAATGAAAATGACCTGCATCCATGGCGTTAACAATGCTATTTCTTAAAATTGCCAGGGACACTTTCCAATACTGAAGAAGAGAAGCACATAAGCTTCTGAACTAGAACAAAAATTGAAGCCTCGCAAGGGGGAAAGGTTGCATAACCAATAGTTAAACCTTTTGCAGAACAGGAATTTTAGTGAAGAAATGGCTGACATTAAGAATCCAATCCAAACCTCACAATGATTAGTAGTGGGTTGACAATCAATTGCACAAAAATGGAAGTCTTTACAGAACCTGGATCTGCCTCTGTGACATAGGAATACCGGTATGTGGACTCTCTCTCTTTCAACAAAACAAAAGCTTATCATTTACATTCTTTGAAAGGTACTGCTAAACCCAATGCATTTCATGCTGCATAGTGGAACTTCGTCACATATGTTACTGGCCATCATCTACAACAAAAGTTCTTGACAGTATCCCTGCAAATCTGGAAACAGTTTTGAATTGCTCCCTACTCTTCAGTTTATTTATTAAATGGAAATCCCCTACCCCACATGCAAGGTTTTCTGTTGAAAGTGTTCTGTTACCAGATCTGGGTCATTTGTCTGTTATCTGCGGTGGTAAATTGATTTGTTTCTGATTTAAAAACAAATAAAAAATACCCTTTGACAAAAGCTTAATAATTTTTACTTTTGCACTATGGGTAATAGCAGTGAAAGTGACTAATATTAATCAAAATGGATCCTAATCTTCAAAAACTGCTTCTGCAGCTTTTCCAGTCTCTTGCCTCCTCAGAAGTGCCTGCCAGGAGTCAAGTGTATATGTGTGCTGGCATTTGCCAATATCCCCTAAGGAAAAAACTTCCATATTAGAGCTGCATATTGAGGGAGTGCTTACCTGCAAAGGCCACTTTAAAATGTGAAATATTGTGTGCTGGGGTCAGGGTGGGGGCATTATTGCAAAAAATGTTCAGCATGTTAAACTCACGGAACTGCACTCCATGATGCACAGTGGCAATGTATACAATAGTGGAGAAAATTCTAGTTTCAACACTGGAAAATGAGAGTATCGTGGCAATTAAAATATATGAACTTTACATCAAGTATCTTCATTTGGGTAGTATCTTGTTCTTTTTGTGTAACATCAAGCCTGGAGAAGATTTATGGAGAACTTGAAAGCTTCCCACACTTTTGTGACATTTTGGTTGGTTGCAATATTACCGTACCAATTCTTTAGAGAATACCAAATATAGCTACCCAGGGGTTACAAAAAAAACAGAGGAAGATGACCTTCAACACCTAAAAATGGCAATTAACTTTTGGGAGTTACATGCGCTTCACAAACAACCACAAAGTAATGCTATTGAATTTGGATTCTACTGACTGTTTCCTAGGTACATCAACTAAAATTAATATGCAGATTTGTTAATATAAAATATGTCTCATTTTGCTTTACTACTTTTCTGTTTCACAGGGGAGCTGTGTGTTCCCGCCTAGTGCTGAAGACAGATCCAAGTTTATATTTTAAATGAGAGGGGTGGCAGCTATTGGTTGTTTCTTTATCCCAGCAGCACTCAACACAACCTGAAATCTATTTTGCAATTAGCACAGTCCAATCAAATTAACTACAATCTCTTCCTTCGTTCCATTTAAGACTATTGCAAACAGCAGATTTTGGGGCATCAATATTATAGCCAGGTTCCTCCTCCAGCCCAAACATGTTTTTGCTTAACATCCAGTCCAAAGAAGGGTTCTGAGAAATTGGAAAGATTTCTCACTTCTATGTGACATTTGAGGTAATCCTAATAAATGTATCAGCCAACATTTCACACAGTAGGCTATTATTTGTCAATACAAATACATTATTTAATGGTCAAGAGAATGCATGTTGCAGTTGGATAATGCCTATGTCAAAAAAAAAATCAGGTATTTTTGCACTAAGTTCCAGAGGCATAGTCGTGTTAGCCTCTTACAGCAAAAACTATAAAAAGTCTTGTAGCACCTTAAAGAATATAACCAATTTATTATGGCAACTAATAATGCTCTCTTAAGAAGAAAATATATTTTTGATTGAGTATGTCAGTTTGCATAAAACCTACAGCTAATTTTGAACACAATAACATCGCAATAGCATTGCAACAAGATATTGGAGATTGGGCATTAGAATATAAATTTGCCTCCAGACACATTCTTCCACAAATGTAAGGGCTTCTTCAGATCATAGAAGAGACTCTAACGCAGCAGAGGCTCTCAGCAGAAAAGGGGGAGATTTTTTAGAGATCCTCCATGCAGCCCTTCACTTCACTTCCCACAATGTTCCAAAAAGTTCCCTAACCCTCCAGAACAGCTTTTCAGAGACACAGGGGGAAGGAGAAATTAAACTACACCATTCCACACTAAAGCATGAACTACTACACTAGCTGATTGTGCTTCTTACAACAGCAAAGCCAATACGCAAGGAGAAATAGGATGTCCTTTGCATCATCACAGAAGCAAATAATTGACACTCATATCAATTCTATTGCAATAAAACCGTATCTATGAAAGCCTGCAGTAATTGAGATAGTTGCATTCATGTTATGCAATGCTGGCTTGGCACGAAGCATGAAGAATACTTTACATTTTGGCTGTAACACACTTTTTAATAGTAGCAAAATGAACAGTCTGCTATTCTTCGTCCAAGACTATACATGTACTTTTCTCCACAAAGATGATATTATCCCGAATTGGGAACTCGTCATGTTTGAAGAATCTTTCAGAAAAGACATTGAGGACTAAGCTACTAAAGGAAAAGGAAAAGGAAAAAAGTTGGTTTTGGCTACTTTACCTGGGACAGGGAGATTCCGTTACTGCAATTCTATTTCCTGGTTACCAACAATATTTTTTGTTTTTGTTTTGTTTTTTTTAAAGAATTCTTACCAAAGAAAATTACTCAAATTTGAACACATCAACAGAATATTTAATGTGCTCGTTTACAGAAACCTAACACTATTATGAATAAATAGCCTTTATTTAAATACACTTTGGGCATTAACAATTGTATATAGTATTGCAACCATGCTTGCTAAACCTTTCTGCCCTCTTAAAGGCAGCCAGGAGAATCTCCTAAAGTTAAATAAACCACATGAGATCAGTGGCACTGCAAACTCTTTGCTAATCTTAAGAGGCAATTTATACCTAAAATACATTTGTAAGTTTAACAGTTTATCAAAACATATGAATGCAACTGAGCAAGATGCATTCACTAAGTGACACTAAACATAACTTTTCAAAAAGCACTATATGCAGGAAAGCTGGTGAGCAACAACGAAGATTTATAGTTTGGAATCTTCTATAAGCACTTCTAAATCAGTTTTGAAAGAAAATTGACTGATGGATAAAAACAATAAATTATTCTGGCAAAATAACACTGTCTCTGGTAGATGAACTAGTTCTTCCTGTGCTCCATCAGAACAAGATAAGCTAAGTAATGAGGGGTCAACTGTAGCTGCCTTTTTCAATGTGCTATACTACACTACCCAGGCAGATGTTTAAATATGTTCAACTCTTCTCTCACAACCTTCCCCCCCCCTTTTTAATTATCCTTTCCATTCTCTTTCCCTTTCCTTGGCAGCCATATAAATGTTTTCTTGAAACTGTGCATCCTTTAATGAACAACCAAAGTAACTGAGCCCAATAAGAACACTTAATAATAATAATCACAGTTCTGTAGGGACAAAAGTAGGACAACGAAGTTCTGATAATTATGGGAACAGGAAATTCGATGTGATGTTAGGCTGTATGGAACTTGAAAGGAATAAAGTATGCTGCACTTTGCTCTCACCTATGTGGAACCAAATTCTTGAAAACGTTTTCTTTCTACCGGATAGTTCAGTTGGTTAGAGCATGGTGCTGATAACACCAAAGTTTCAGGTTCGATCCCCATATGGAGCAGCTGCATATTCCTGCATTGGAGGGACTAGATGATCCTTAGGGTCCCTTCCAACTCTACAAACCTATAATTCTAAGTACATTACTATTCCGTTGCGCAGTTTTGCTGGCAACATTCTTTCTAGACAAAGTAGATTCCATTATGACCAAATGAAATAATGGAAGTTATTCAGAACTAGGAAATTAAGAGAAATTTGGAAACTCTCCAATCCCAGTTGTATTTTAAGCTGCCTAATTTCTGAATGGGTAATTGCATATAGGGGGGAAAAACTTTCTGAACCAATGTGCATTCACTCTGTACAGATTGCGTGCATAGACAAGCCTGAAGATCACGGAAAGATTTGATGCTTGAGTGAGTCTAACAGTTGAAATGGCAAGGAGTGGAGGTGACACCATTACAAAAATATCACACTGATACACAAGTGGTTTGGGCTTTGTCAGCGGTCCATCTTGGCGACATTTCACAAGGCTCTCTATATTTGTTGGCATCCAGGATGCAGAATGTGTCACTTAGTGTTTCCCTCCTCTCCAAATAGGTGTTACCTTCATCCAAACAAGGTATATTCCATAATGGTTCGTATATATTTCCAGTGAGACATCATAAGAAAATTACGAGGATAAGTATGTAAGGCCAAGAAGAAGAAGAAAAAGTTCCCTTGCAGATAGCAGATCCATTAGAAATGGAAGCCAAATAAATGTAAATATGAATTGTACTCCATAAGTAGGAGCTAAAGAGGCTGAAATCAGTTCTGCAATGTTTCCATGTTAACATGCAAGAATATAATTCATGCGCAGAAAAATACCCATAAGCTTCACATACAAGAAATATTATTTTCAGTAGTTTGCTGTATGAGCACATTTTGACAACGGGCTTATTAGTATATAACATGGTCTATTTCATGCACACACTTCAAAATTAAATATCCCTATTTATGAAAGAGAAATATAACAATACTGATGTAACAAGTGTAAGCACAGGTAAGGTTTGGCACAAATTCTTTTAAGTACTTTTAAATGAAATACAATTTAAGTAATAACTTTCCTGCGGAAGTTTCTACGTGAATATAGCAAGCCCATCTGTTATAAGGAAATCCAACATTTGACACCACAATCGCCTTTGGGATATGTGACTTCTATCATCCCTAGTTTGGAATCATAGGAGACAAAGACTGAATACTATGTTTCTTACGCCTTCCTAAAATGTCACTGAGAAGCTTCCAACTCCTTCCTAAATAATATCATTTGCACTAGGAAGAACACAGATAGTGAAATGTGGGAAACAATATAACCCTTTCCACCAGTGTGGATTAACAGGTCCCAGCAGTGATGGCAGCACTGAAGAACAAAGCACTTCAAGAAGAATTACTTCCTATTGCAGAGGATTATTGCTAGCATAGCTGTTTTGACACAACAGTAGCTGTGCCACTTTTTCCTGATCCTGCTTCTTCATTCAGGCTGTTGTGCATAATCTAAGTCAGAGCATCAACCACCCATAGCACACTACCTCTGGGAGCCCCTTATAGAAAATTTACACAACAAAGGCTTTTCACATCACAACAACCTAGTCACTGAAAATTTTAATTCTTCATAGGCCATCTTTCAAGCACCCTTTTCAAGACACAGAAGTATACATGGAAGTACTTAGCAGTTTTGTGGAATGATTTTTGTGGCATGATTAGTATCACATACAGCTTTTTGGGTCTATGTACAAACATATTTCAGAAGATTAATACTGATTTTAATATTATTATTTTTGACTAATTTTTAGCCATCAGCTCTTATTTAAAGAGTGAGAAGTTAGACATCATGGAGTCTGTTAGCTTTCAGCAGTCTGCAGAACACACAATGGTTTGGTTTGAAAACACGCTAAGCCAAACAATAGCTTCACCAGAACATGCAAGCTCCATGAACGGAGCTTTAACACCATTCTGGTTGTTTTGCTGCCACACTGTGCTGAACTGTGTCACATTTTGGCTTAGTGTGATGTTTAGTGGGCTCATGGTATAGCTCTCCTGGACAAACCACAAGCCATAAACCATAAGACAATCCCACTCATGATTAGTATAGACATAGCTAAACAATGAGACTGGGCTCAGATGACAGTCTAAACCAAACTAGGGACATTATTGAACATTTTTAATGGATAACAAGATAATAAAACTGTGATATCACTAAAACAGGCCATCAAACTTTAATACCCATAAAAGCATATAAAGAAAAATGCACTTTCCTGCAGGGGGATCAATCTATGTTTAGGAGCACAACCACTGCTTGTAACCGCATAAACTTGTATCCCCCAATGTTTTGTAGTTTTGAAGAAGCCACCATACTTTTTTCCATTCTAGTGGGACTACAGAATCAAACCAGGATGTTACCAAATAGCGTCCCTCTACTGACAGAAGGGTAATTGAGCCAGCAGAGGCTTCTATCCACGGATCAGATAATTAACAGATTTTTTTTATATTCACCCTCTTCCCTGCATCCTCCTCCCTGCATCCTCCTCCCTCCCCACCACCACCACAAAAAAACCATCTGCTTCAGAGGTTAAAGGACCCTTCAGATCAGAATGGGAGATAGGGACTATAAGGGGAAAGGCAAAGAGATAAAAGTAGCCTTTCTCACATTCCAAGCGCCTCGCCTCCATCTTCCATTGGTGAAGAGGCAGCATTACATACAATGTAGTTAGCCGATAACAACTTGGGCTCAGAACATGTCTCAGGAACAGAATTATAACCCCTACCAGAGAAGAAGCATGGGTGAAGGTAAAAGCAATCCCAACAAAGGCACACAAAGGGCTTTGATCTCCTTGTTTCCAACCAGCAGCTCAACCCTTTTGGAGAAAGAGATCAGAAAGTAGGACATATCCCTACGGTCTCATAAGTGCCAATAAGTAATGAGACGTTACCTAGAGCAATCAAGTGGACAGTATTAACAATACACTCGGCCCACACCCAGCCACAGTGGAAGTACAGAATAAAAAACAGCAATTATGTACACTGTGTTGCAGTTGTGATAAGTAGAGAGATACATTTCCCCCCATAATGGTAACTTTAAATAGGAAATGTCTTGTGGGTGAAAGAGGATTGCTGCCTGTTAGACAGAAAATAGGAGCACTGTATGCTATTGTCACAATGCAAGTGGAACACACATCTACTGGTTATTAATACTAAGCCTCAGTTTGATGTGCAATGCACAGCATACTACTTCTTTAGTCCATGCAACTAAAGAAGTAGTATTCATACTACTTCATCCTTCATGCAATACTACAACAGTCAGTATTTTGAAACAAGTCAGAGACGCCTTCAATAAAAAAAAAGCTTATTAAGATATTTTATAGCACCATCATCAGAGAAGCTGAAAGGATTTGTATTGCTTCATTAAATGTTACGAGGCTGTCTTTTCTGTGTGAAATATCGTGTCATATACCTTTTCCTGCCATTTTTAGTATTGTAATAATCTTTGTATTATTTCTTTTATTCATCGTTCATTGTTCTCCATTGGTATTTGTTTGCTTGTTTTACTTGGCAGAATTAATACAGGAAATGTTAATGAGGCAAGATTATTAAAGCATGGGGATAAGTTGATCTGGGATCTCTACACTATTCTTCCTAGCAAATGGAGAACAAAGCATTCATTTTCACAGCACAGAAATAATAAAAGTTATTAGCCACTTTATCACCTGAAGAATTGTCACAGAGGGAGCATTTAGCATACAAATGTCTGTATCAACACTACCTCTGTGTAAAAAGGTAATCCAAGCAGACATAGAGTTTAGTATAGTATGATTTCCTTAACACATACCCCTTCATATTTACGATATAAATTCATAATGATTAGCTGCTAACTCTTAGTGTTATCACATTGTACCAAATTATACAAATGCATCAGCTTACATTAAAAAATATAAACAAAAAGCAAGCAAGACCTGTTTAATTATTCCCATCATGTATTCCACATAATTAAAATGGAGATACCATCTTATCAAATATATTTAAGTATCAGCATTTATTTTCACAAGAGTTGAGAGTGGCTCTATTCATTATGAGGTCTCCAGTAGATGGTTTTAAAAAAATCAAAATGGTATTTAGCTGTGAAAGACAAATCTGTTGAAAAATAATAATTTCAAGGTTGCAACATGGTAGCTGGAAATCACAACCAAGAGCCTTGTCAATTCCTAAAACGACTGTTTCTTATTCATTGTCTCTATTAAAGCACTCAATTTACTTACTATTTCAGTACAGTATTAAAAAACAAAGATGTTTTTGCGTGAGCACCTCAAACTGGATTTCTGCTCCTGAAACGGGACTTCTAGAGGGGACTCTAGAAGATTTGGAGGCTACACAGTGGGACTTGCTTGTTCTGGTTATGCAGAGACAGCACAGAATACAACTGGAATGATTTTTTTTCCCGCCGTTCATAGTCAACAATAGAGATTCGCTTCAACTTTAGTTTTCAGTACAGGCTTCAAAATAGTTTAGATGTGAATAATATTCAAGGAGTACTCTTTATTTTTTTCCTAAAGAATAACATTTCAAGGGGGGGAGTTTATGTGTCCTAAAATTACACTGATTCTCCTTGAAGATAAAATTTATGAGTTGCCTCCTTAATCTTTGGCTTTTATTATAGTACGATTCACATAATCATTATCATTATTAAATTTATTACCCATCCTTTACTATAAATTCACAGGGTGGGTGACAATATAAAAATATAGTATTAAAAATAGTTAAAAGAATTATTAATATTAAGCCTTAACATGCCCTCTGCTCCAGATATGTAAATATGCCTACAATTTCAGCATGCAGCTATCAAGACACAGTGCACTGATGTCTTCATTTACAAATAAGTTAATGAATGGTTCCATATAAGACATATTCATAGGTTCTAGCCATGCCATCACTGGTATAAAGTCCTTTTTGAGAAGTTGTTAGTAGTAGGCCATTATGTTCTTGTCCTCACAACCAAAGCTTAAAGGGATTAGATTAATTCAGTTGCCATAAATTAATTATTTCCAGTTGTTAATTAATTTAAGAATAAACTAGCCATAACTGGAATAAACAATTTCTAATACTAGTTTAAAGCCAATTGTTACATCTTCCCAGTTTTTCCATTAGTGATATGACTTGGCAGGAAAAAAGTCAGAAGTGCTGACTCCTTCACCCTCCTTCACCCCCTAAATATAACTCCCAACAAGATGCTAGAATCAAGACCTGTTACTTCTGATGCCTTTCCCTTGGTGGGCATGCACACGCAATCCTGTTGTGTCTCAGACCTCTCGGCCTCGATAGGCTATACCAGCTGGAGCTGCCTCACTGCACATTCGCATCAAATTACTTCTGCTTTTCTAACTTTTCCACTTCTGAGCACCATCAATTATGCACTAGAATAACTGAGGCCTGGCTCGGCAATGTAAAATGTAACATAAAGGCCGATTATGAGTGTAAATAATTTAAACACATGCGTGCCATGTTCCTTTTACCACTGATATGAAGCTATTGGAATGCAACTCATTCCTAGAGAAGACTCAGGTCTCCTAATGAACAGACAGATTCCCCAACTCAAAGGTGGATATGACCACTACATAATTTAGCCCTTAAGGCTACCCAGCAAAAATTAAAATGTAAATTTTGTTAGAAAATTATTCAAACAGCAAATTCCATTATTTTGGAACTGAAAGGGGCCAAATGCTATCTGGGAAATGCGCAATACACTTGCACCACGAAAGCAAAACTGTGGGATAACTCAAAATGGGAAACAAAAGAAGTGTGATAGTCTTCAGTACAACTCCTGTACTACTATCCAATATATTAGAACACCACCAAGGCTTCTCCAAGAAGCCATATTTGGAGCAAGGGAGTGTTTAGCATCAACATTAACCATTCTTATTCTGCACACGGAGCTCATTCTTAAAATATCAATATGTACAAAAAGTATGGTTTCCAAAATCTGAATAAATCTTGTTTTTAACAGAGGATTCTGGGCTATGCCAATGATTCATTGTGGAACACTACCCTAAAATTGTGTTTTTTTTAAAAAAGGCTCAAAATAAGGGTCTTGCTCAGACAAAAGGTAACAGAAGAACAAGACTGAAATAATGTAGGATTAGTTCTGAAACACACATGGTTTCATTAGAAACACGCACCAACTTCATGATTCAGCATTTTCAATATGAGCAGCTTACGGCAAGAAGCACAGGGTAGCTACAGCTCATGTTGTTTTAAAACAACTTGAGGATATTTATAATGAAGTGCAGTTGAGAGGGATAGATTTAAATTACACTTTCTGTTTGCTTTTGAAATCCACTAATAACATGACATCGCAAATGGAATGTTTCCATTTGAAAAGTACAGTTCACGCTTCAGTAAAATTCATCCTGAATAAGGAGGCTGCAAACCCTGCTGCTATGGAGTTCCATCAGACAGATCTATTTCATAAGTGAAGTTTCGAGTGAGGAGTGAATAAAAGAGAGAAGAGGAATGCTAACAACTTGAAGAACATTAGGTTTGCCTGCCCACCCCAAAAAAGAATGTATGTGGGGGGGATATGTTTATGAAGCATTGCTTCCGGAAAGAGTTGGGGTTTGGCCATGCCAATTTCAAATGGAGCAGTAGTTACTTCGAAAGAAAGAAAAAGTTAATGGCATCCATATGACAGCACCAATCAGCATGGCCAGAGTCAATAAACAATCATGCACTTTTTTCTACAACCCTTCCACTATTTGCTGTCGGTTAACTATTTGTAATTAAGGAAAAGGGATTTCACATTTCTTCTTGTTAGATTTATCTTCAAGTGGCATCTTCAATGCAATAGGAGAACAGGCTGTGCAGAAGCTCATAAGCAGAGAGAGATTTAAACCTTTTTTTATTATGAACATGACAAAGCCTTCTTCTTCTTCTTCTTTGGTACATGCTAGGGCTTGCTTAACCCATTATAGTGTTTCTCCAAGGCCATTTCACATGCTTCACATGTATCCCAGAATTATCTGCACTAATATACTCCAACCAAGAATATTGCCTCAATCTAGCGAAGCCAGTTATACTTAATTTCCCAATAAAATCATGTTTCATGAAGTCTTTTGAGAAACAACATAAAGGACATTTCTGTTGCAAAACAGACAAGAAACTGGCCGACTGCACATATGGATTTGGCATATGCACAAATGCCTTTCCACTACAGAGCAATCCACTGACCTTTACCAATATCCTTTCAAATACAGAAAAATTGAGGTGGCCCTTCTTGTATGCAAACAATTCTACTCAGTACAATGCTTTATTTTTTTTAATCTACCTTTCATTTTACTCTGAGTGGAATACAGCAAACAATCCCCCTCTTAGCAGTCCCTTTAATCCAACACATTTTTATGTGTTGTAATGAGAGGCATTTTATAGACGTAGTAATTATCATGGTTTTTAAGCCTTAGGTAATAGACAGCCACATAGTGAGAGGGTTCAGTAAAGGCAAAGTTTCTAATTAAGTAATATAAATGCATTTCCACTAAACTCCACATAGAGAGAATGACAGATAAGACCAAATTTGTAAAGCCAGCCACCCATGGGATGAAAGGAGTTAGTAGAAAGCCCATGAACAAGGTGACTGTACACAGCAAGGCCTGCAAAGGATAAAAACTCCACTGTAAAGTTACACACGTCCACTTTAGCAACATATTCCTGAATGCCTTCTTAGGATATAGGTCCATCACCCCAATGATAGCCTTCCTTCCATGCAAGCTGACTGAAATAAAAATATCAACACAGGACATGGTTGAGGTGGGGCAAAAACTATTCTTGCCGCAGACACTGGTGACCCAAAGGCTGGTGTGGTGATAAAACAAACTGCTACACAGTTGACAAGCATTTTAAAAGCCAACACACAGCTTCATGAGTTAGAGATGTTTATAATTCTGATGGCAGTCAGTGGCGTAGCAAGGTCAGGTGGTACCCGGTGCAGAAAAATTCTTGTCACACACATTGACATTATTAAAAGAAGGAAAAATAAGATACAGTTGCAAGTGTTGTTCTCTGGTTTATTTACTTAACATTGTGAGCATAAGCACTTAAAACCTTTTTTTGTGATGGGAATGTCTTATTTTAAAAACACATATTTTTGCCGTTTTGTCACCCCCCTCAGTGGTGACACCCAGGGCAGCCTGCACCCACCGCATTCCCCCTTCCTACGCCACTGATGGCAGTTCAGACAACCGGAGGACTCACAAACAGCAACAGCCTCTTCCTAGGGCTGTTGGCGTCTCCGAGTTTGTCCTTCCATGGCCAACAGCAGCTCCAGAAGGCTAATCTGGATCAGGGCCATAACCATGATGTGTTATACCGTCCCTCACTATTGAACTAGGACCCTGATTCAAATCAGAAGATCCTACAGCCTCTTTTAAAAATTAAAAACACAGAGCCCCCACGTTATGTGTTGTTGACCCAGAGTCACATAAGTATATTGTTTATATGGACCCTACTAACTCCACATAAAAACTCCAAACACTAGACTTACCCAAAACTAGACAATAAGTGGCACAATGCTTTTAAGGCAATTTAATCATTCCCATTGAGTTAGGCTGCAATCCTACATACACTTCCTTAGGAGTAAGTCCCATTGAACTCAACAAAACTTACTTCTGGGCAGGCATGTACAGGATTGCACTGTTAATTTCATTTTCAGACAAGTATTTTCATTAGGAGGCAAGTATTTCCAAAGAATACGAAGGAGTCACCCAGATCTGAGGGTCCACCAATATCTTCACCTTGCTTTCTTGGGATTTTTTTTTCTTCCATTCTCCATGTGCGTGCCAAAGTCTGCCTGCCCTGCTTGTCTGTAAGATCGCAAACAGCCTTTAATATTTAATTCGGCCCAAAGCACAGAGCGTGCTCAAATTCAATACAAGGAAATGCTTTATCTCCTCCATCACAGGCTAATAATCTGACAAACCCAGAAGCACGAGGGAATCGTGGCAGGTTTTGAGGAAATGACGTGTAGATGCTTTAAAATACTTTTTACTGCAGTTTAGCCAATAACTAAACAAATAAGTAAATGAAATATAAGTGAAATCTGATTCACAGTGCTTTCCACTAATCCACATTTATTCTAACATACCAAAGGGGCAACTGAAATGAAAACCTGAAAGAAAAGCATTACCAAAGGTTAATTTTCTTCTTTTAAACTGAACAGGCATTACTTGAGTCAGAGTTGCTGAAGAAATTAAGAGTAATATTTAAGACTCTTGAACAAAAGTTTACTTAAGCTGTGCAATCTTCATTAGCATTGTATTTCCTAAATATACATTAGTTTACTTTTTAAAATAAACCTTAATCAACTGGCAGTTGTTTTGTGGTTATTGTTTTTTATCTTTTTGACAGAAGATGCAACAACTATACAAGCAATTGCTCCTTTATACTGAGATTTTAAAAGAACTACTTCAATTGTATGTGTGCAATAAGAGAGGACTGACATCTGGTTTTGTCGTTCCTCTTCCATCCGTCCCCCACCATGCCCCCCCCGCCCCCTCTATTTGTTGTGCTGCCTAGTCAACATTATTAGCAGTCTCTTCAAGCAACTAAACCACTTGAAGGTTTTCTTACAATTAAGCAATATATAAATCTTGTTAAATAAAGTAAAGTATAAAATTCATGATTACACTGGGCGGTTTGGTTGTTGTTGTTTTTAACAAAACAGTGTAATTTCTCCTCCCAAACTTAAAGAGTTTATATGAAACAAGGTCACTATATTTATTAACACCTTTTAGGGCACAATTGCCTCTTCAAGGCAGTGTACAAAGTGCCATAAAATACAACAAAAACAACAAATAATAAAATAATTATCTAATTAAAACTACTTTACATCCCCTTAAAATGAAACGGCAGCAGTTAAACCATCAAGATAAATTTTTAAAAGGAACTTCAATTAATAAATACAGAAGACAGCCGTAGAAGTGGCAAGTCTGAGAAGTTTGAATCTATTCTGGTTATAGAAAGTCCTTTCAGCTCAAAGCATCTAGAATGACAAATACTGTAGCACAGCTTCCAGACTACATTAAAGCTTCTAGCATCTGGCAGTGGTATATACTGTCAAGCAAATCACAGCTCAAACTCAATTCACCAGTACAGAAATGGGGGGGAAATGCAGAATGACAACAATCCAATAAGCTCTGATGGAAGGAAAATAATAAATACTCCTTAAACTTAAGTTTAAATAAGGGGGGATTTCTTGTTCGCTAAGAATCAGCGTATATCACCTAACTTTCCAGAGTTATTCTGAGATATCATAAAGGTGTTATGGAGAGAGAAAGTACTCATTTCTCTTCAGAATAAAATGAGACATCTTATTGGTTTTAGATTATTGCAATTAACAGTTTTAGAAACTGAGAGGTCAAAGAAAAATGCAAGTCAATTCAAAGACTGACAGCAAAAGGGGGGGGGGTTTTATTGCTCATATTTGTAAGGGCTAGTGGGGCAAAAAGGAAGACAACCAACTGGTGACATGTTATAAATAAGAAAAATGCTTGATGAAAATGAGAGACAAACTAGACATGATGTGGAAGGAGAGGAAAAGGACTAAAGAAATTTTAAAAAATGAGAAAGCAGTAGTAAGAACTTTACAAAGACTTGAAATGTAAAAAAAAAAATCACTCATGAAATATATATAAAATAATATTGTTACAGTTACAGGTAGGTAGTCGTGTTGGTCTGCAGTAGTCGAAACAAAATAAACACTTCTGAAGAAGTGTGCATGCACACGAAAGCTCATACCAATAACAAACTTAGTTGATCTCTAATGTACCGGTACTACTGGAAGGAATTTTTTTATTTTGTTTCGAATATTGTTACAGTCAGTTTTCACCAATGTATTGGGGGGGATTTACATTAGTAATACATTCAAATACCATAGTAAACAAGTAACACAGTTAGGGTATGGTCTGGGGAAAGGGGAACTCCATAATACAAAACATCTCCAGTTATTAGGAGGAGCGCCTGGAAACTTGGAAGGCTACCATCATTGTACAAGATGCTCCCTCTCATCTTGTCACTTGCCTCAGAATCTCCCATAATTAAAGGTTGCCCATCTAGAAGGAAAACTCTGATTCTAAACGTCCGCTGCCTTGCAGGATACCTTTGGGAGAAGAAAAGGCTAAGAAGTAAAGCCTACACAAATCCGAAGCAGAGTTCCTAAGACAGTTGGATGGCACCCAGTACGCATCCTTCAATTCCTGCAGCCAAGCTGGTGCCAAACATATTGCTCTGCTTCCCTTTGGCCTATATCCACAAGGCTAAGATGGGGGTCTTGTTGTCTGGACAGCCCAGGACTCCATATATGCTTTCCTGGTTTCTACCCTAGAGAGGTGTTGTTTGACTTCACCCCTAGGCACACTCCATTGTCTCTCAAGACAGATGGATGCCAACAAGTTGGGTATCATAGGATGTAGCAACTTTGAGCTACATCGCTGCATATATTTCTATTTATTGTGTAAGTAAAGGGGAAAAAAGACTGTTTATACTTTTACATTAAAAACAAATAATAAAACTGCACAATTTATGTGCACCATACATACACATTTATGCTCACAAAGTAGTAAACCAAGACTAGAATTAGTAAGAAAGTAACAATGCAATTCAAACTATGTCTACTGATAAGTACACACTATTATGGTCAATGGAATTTACACTTAGATTACGGTATGTACCGGTATGTAGAGAATTGCAGCCCAAGTGTTGAATATATTTTGATCCCCCATCCCTATATTTGTTGTCTTTACAACCACTACATCCAAAAAGAAATGCATTTATATTTCCATTTCTTCTAAATTTTCAGATTTTTTATATCTCTGGGTGGTAGACACTTTTATTCAAAACCCATGTTCATACAAAGCAAGGAGTTGAGGTTGGAGTTTTGCATCAAAATGAACATTTGGGCTTTATATATAATTAGACATGTATAAAGAAATAGGTCTGCCATTGTCCCAACTAGTTTGAGCCTTAGCTAGGCATGAACAAAATTCACTCATCAGCTGTCTATGGGCAAATGCCCCCAGACTTCTGTCCAGCAAGGACACCCAGCAACACAGAGATTCCTAACCCATAAGGTCTGGTTTCCATTGCAGTTTATGAAAAGGCAACCCCCCCCCCAAAAAAAACAACCACATACACAGCAGAAATCCCAAACAGTGCGAATCAATCCCACAGTTGCTTACTTTCATGCTCTACAAAAATGAGAGAGCTTCTCTCTTAATAGTCATCTGCAGCATGCCAGCATATGCCAGGAAAAATCAGTGGCAGCCACAAATGATGCCTAGCCAAAAAAAACCCCACCACACAAATGCCAACATTTGTGGACCTCTGCGCACTTAGTAATCCCCAAATTGAATTCTAAACTTGCTACAAGTCAGCTCCAAAAATATAATAATCATCTTGAGGAAACTGCTGAAAATAAGAGAAAAAGATTGTCAGAAACATGTGTCCCGTACCAAATTTGCATTAATAGTCCGATACATGTCTGCTCAGAAATAAGTTCTGCAGAGTTCAATGAAGCTTACTTCCAGTTATGTGGATACAGGATTGTAGCCTCAATGCTGTAAATGTTGCATCATTAAGTGTTTCACTTGTTATGTTCTATATTAAAGACTGTCCTAGCGCCAATATTTTTTTTTTGTACATATTTGGGTTTGCATACATGTAACCCATTTTAAATTACTATTGTCAATGATTGTATAATAATTTACAGCCAAGAACAAAATATGAGGTTTCATCAAAAAGAAAATAACAAATATGACATGAAGTTTGGATGCAGGATATGCAATATTTATAAACAAATTCAAAGCAAAAAATTTTTTACTTCATGCCAGATTGTAGGAAGAGGTAGCACATCATGCTTGGACCTGCATATTTGATAACTTTGTACAGGTTGATTAGCTAATTATATAAATTTGATGAGATGCAATGCATATGGGAAAACAACCTGCAAAAAAGAATGGAGAAAAACAAAGCTGGATATTCTCTGTTTCATAAGACAACATTCAAACAACCATGCCTGTCAGTTTGAAAGAGTCTAATGAAACATTATCTGTAGTTGAACCAACTGTCTTGCTGTATTATTGTCTATGTAACAAATGTTTTCTTAGCCACTGAGTTAAGGTCAAATAAAGGCACATTTAGAGACAAATGAAGGCTCGGGGGCACTGCGGGAACCATAACCAAATGTAAAAGGAGTGACATGATTACTGAGCTTACATTGCAAGTAGTAAAACAAGAAAACTAGTTATATATAGAAGTATCAATTCTTAAATGATAGTTTCAACATATGTACAACTCAGAACACATTATTATTTCCATTTATGCACTCATTACTATCTGGAGATCTCAAGGATAAAAGAAGCAATACTATACAAACTTGCTTGGGTATAAGTCTTATTCAGCTTAAAATTAAAAGTTAAAAATTGCTACGTGAAAAAAGTAACAATAAAATTGCAGGTTAACAAAAAGGGTTTGTGCACCCATTGGAAGCACTTACAAAGGAGTACGCATTTTCTATTTATCCTGGATAGACACTTAATTTAGCCTCATATGTTTCTGATGTAATGTGAAGTATATTCTAGCTGCATACAGTGTTACTTAGGCATGCTTAAAGATAAGGATTACAAAGAAGCATTACTTATTGGCACATTCACGAAGAAGGGCAAATATTCCAATGAAGTGGAAGGGAATCCGGGAAAGTCTATTTGGATCTGGTAAACGAGCGACACATAAGCTTAACAAGCCAATGTCCATCTATTTATGAATCCTCAATCTACAGTCAGACTTATTCACTACTTCCAATTACTTTTTACTTAAAAAGTATAATGGATATATCATAACAGCCAAAAGAAATTAGTCTTTCTCAGCTAAACATGTCAAATATTAACCTTAATTAACAGTAGCATAAAATGATTCTTCTGGCAAGAGAAAGTTCATCGATTAAAAATGTAGTATATGTCCCTCCAGATGGAGAACAAATGTTCAGTTAATAGTAACTCTCTATATTTTATAATGAAGCACTGTGCAGCCAAAATGAGTGGCTCTCATATTGCAGAGTCACTACTGCAATAAGATAATGATCAAAACTACTAGGCTAGCTTTCAAATGTTCTCATCCCGTCTAAAAGGATACTTGTGTGTGCTAACAGGACGCTGACTAAAGAGACTGCACAGAGTTCTAACTTAGTTAACTTTAGCAAAGAAACAACCATCTTCTTGAAGTACCCTATACTAAAAACAACGGGTTTTTAAAATCCTCCCTTTTTTCCTTATGTGAAAGGATAATCAGTTCCTACTCCATGAACTCTGAGTAGGCCACAAAGCAGTTACCCAGTTGTAGCATGAATAATATCATTTTTATTGTGAGCCCCTGGAGATTATTTCTCTCTTGCAAGAGATGGAAACTCAGCTAGGCATCCCATGAATGAGAACTGCAATTGTAAAGTAAAAAATAAAAACATCCCAAACTCATATTGTGAACTGTATAAACAAGTAACTGAATTTACCATCCTTCTAGAGAGTTCTGAGTTTTAAATCTAGTTACCTATAAAAGAATTAACAAATTCATCTTTGATTAGCTGTATGGTGCACACATACACACACCATCCCATTCCTTTCTTTCTTTCCTCTCTTATTTCCCCTCCCCTTCTTTGCTCCAGTGATCTGTTGTTCGTAGAACACTATCTGCCCATGTGCAGAATCTCACCCATCTGGGCTGCTGAAGGGCCCTCAGTTCCTAGTCCTGAATAGTAATTGTCTCAGAGAGCACCCTTACAGGCATTTCAAGCATCAGGGCTTATTAAAATCCTGAAGGGCAGTAATCCCTGAATGCCACTAAAAAGATCTCCAGCTGCTACCGTTTATGAAGTAGGCTTGACAAGAGTGGAAAAAGGGGAAGGGGGTGCAGAAAGAGAAAGGGAGAATTTAGAAAAGGGCAAGTTATCCAAACAACTCCTGTTGGGGAGGGAGGTGGGGGGTGGGAAGAGTCATGTTTTATCAGCTTAGGTTTTCTTGCCTCAGTTCCCAAAAGGTATTTTTCTCCCCGCTGCTTCCCCTTTCCTCACAGCACACAAAATACACACTCTTGTTAAATCTTCTTTGTATTTTCAAAGATCTCATTAGATATGGAGGCAGGAAGCCTAAAACTAGGTGAAGACGACAAGAAAAGACCAGACCAAGAAGCCAAAATCAGAACTGAATCTCATTTCTCCCTCAACCACTATCATAGCTCCTATAAGTTGTTTATGTAAAAACATCCCCCCCAAAAAAGAAAAACCCACCCCTGTTTTTGTATGCAGCTCTTTCCTCACTCTTTTGAAAAGGTCTTTTCATCTCATTAGGGTAAGCTGATTAATAAAAATTCAGCAGTTTACTCGTGGCTCCTTCAGAAAGAGGTGCAGCAAGTTGAAAGATGCAGGCGGAAGGTTTTTGTGTTTGAAGACAATGTATGAGATGACTTCTTAAAACCTTCCTTGTCATCCTCCATTAGAGACAGTCAGACACCTTGGATCAAATTCCTCGGACAAACAGTACTTGGCTACACTCCTTTATCTTCTATTAACTTTCTTGAAAGGATTCAACCATTTCAAAGTGCAAGGGTTTTTGTATATGTGTTTTGTAAGTCATCAAAACAAGGGAATGCTCCCATTTTGACAATTATTTAGACATGCCGCTGAAAAGGCATTACTGATAACATACCAGAAAGGGGGAGAACAGAGAGAGAAGGATTCTGATGACAAATAAGCTGGCATTGGGTCTAATAAGTGGGATATATCATTTAAGAAAAATTAATATTCAGCAATAGAAATTTCAATGACAGTAAACCAATTTCCTCCAACATTGGATTTATATGTTCGTGTGGTATGTGTGAATAAACATTTCCTATATCCGTTTGGAAAATAATATTTTATGTGAATCAGTTATAATTATATCCCTGCAGTAAACTAAGCTGCACACTAAAAATAATAATATATTTATTATAGATGCCAACCATCTAAATGAGTTTACATGCATAGCAGCATTTATAAAGTTATTCCAAAGTACACTGATCATTTAACAATATATAGGGAACATATAGTGAACAGGACAGTGATACACATGTTTACTCAGCAGTAAGTTGCATCATGTTCATGGTCTTGCTCCCAGGTAAGTTTGTTTAAGACTGAAGCCTTAAACACTTAATATGAATTGTTTAAGATTCTGAAAATATGATATGAAACTTCCCAACTGAAAGATGAAGCAAGGGTGCTGATGGGCAGCCATTAGCCCCTCAATGGAAGTCATCAACCAGGCTCTGCCAGGCACAAAGGGAGGTTGCCAGGGTAACGGGGGGGGGGGTGCTTAATGTCACCACAGGAAGAAAGGGTACCCTTTGACAATAGATGCATTGGGAACAGGGGTTGCTGGGGAAAAGGAGCAGGAAGTGGACAGAACTCCATGCAGAATGAAGTGCATCAGTCATGCTGGCTGGCTGTAGCAGGCTGTTACAGAGAGACAGAGGAATGGATTTAGGATGCTTCTGAATCCATTGCTGCACTGCTTGGAAGGACACGCCCCTCTTGGGATGTAAATGCTGTGAACTCTCTCTCCATAAACTCAGTTCAAAATGCATGCGAATAAACCATATTTCATAAAGACAGTAGCCTCCGTTGTGCCTCATTCTCCCCAAGGAAACACAACACTGGGTGAGCGTCTGGAAACACCACTGGAATTTTGCTGCTGCTCAGCAAAGATTGGGGGTGTGGGTGGCGTGTAATCAATCACACCCAGCAAAAGTAATGTAAATACGGCATGCAGCATTTTAACCGCAAAATGAACTATTTCCATCACTTCCATCTGCCATAGTGTTCCTGACAGGACGTACTGAGATACCCACCCATGCCAATGTAAAAGCTACTCTATCAATTACCAATTACATATAGGGGTTTCTTAACCTATGTATTTGCATCATGTAAATGGATCAGTGCACTTATGTAGTGTTAGCACAAAACTACGTCTCAGGTTTACATTGCATAGAGAGTCGCTGCACACAGCTGAAGTTCTTAGAAACTCCTTGGCAGCCCACCAATAATGCTACCCCCCAAGGGTCAGGGTGCCCTGCTGAATGGGGTGAGCTATGGAACAGGAGGCCAAGAGAAAATGGGGAGGCGGCAGAAAGAAGTTAGCTTCCCTGATCATACACAACATTCCCCTTCAGGTCCCTCTCCCATTCCACGGTCCACCCCAAAGCAGCCGCCTCCTATCCAAACCCATTTGTTATAAGCAACGTACTTCAAAAACATGTTGTTGTATTTGCCTTTTGTGGATGGGGGAAATGATTAACATATACTATTGTGTTTGTCCCTTTTCTTTAAAAAAATGAACATGAAAAGCAGAGCAGCAACATCTCTTGAAATGCAAGATGGTGCCATATTAGATAACTTTAAACTAGTGAGTTGATTGAAAGTATCAACATGGCGCAAAATCTGTATTTAACTCTATTGCTATAATCCTTTCTCCTCCAGCCTTCTCAAAACCTAGATGGGCGACTCTTCATCATGCTCCACATTTCCGATTAGTTCACTGCAAAGCCAACCTGCCACAGGAAATTTATTGAATCTATTCCAATCAGCCCCAGAAACTGATTAAAATAATCTGAAATGGAAGCTGCTGAACAAATGTATGCTGTAATAGGTTTGGCACCTGTAAATAAATGAGATTCTCCCCCTTCCTTGTGAAGTAAACCTATTTCAACCTGCAGCACATGTAGACGGTTGGACAGGTGCATTAGGCTATGCAACTCAATACCAGCGCAACATGCTTCTGCATACATTAGCACAATATTCATGCAAATATGTTTAATAAGCACCCAGATTATTTCTATCTTTGTTGACTTTCTGGGTAGAGTTTGTAATTGAATCACTGTTCATTTAAAACCAGCAGATTTCTATAACAGATTCATTTCCTCGAAGACGCTCTTGTATATTTATGGGGAAAACACAAGCACAATAAATTCCTGGCAACTAATAATTTTTATAACAAATCAGTATGAAGGCATCCAAGGTTTAGAAAATAATTCTGCCATGAGCTTAGCAGTATTATGTCTGATAAATAAGGAAGGGCCCACAGTTCCTTCATGACACCTTCAGGAAGCTGAGTTAAATTAAGACAAATCATTTATTTATTTTAAATGAGAGGGAAACTAATTAATATTGGATTTCCATGTTTCACCCTTCAAGTTGATTTCTCCACTAGCAGCTGCTCATGCATCAGCATGACCAAATATGCCCACAACTGTATCTGAGCAAGATAAATGAAACTTAGATTTATTTATATGCGTCATCACCTAAATTAGTTTCTTAGGTCATCAACACACATAACTCCCAGAATCACAACTCATTCCTTTGCACAGGTGTAGTAGAAAAGCGTAAGTAAGTGTAGTAGAAAAGTGTAAGTAACAGTAAGTAAATAAAGCACAGAAAATATGCTTGAGCTGTTTGATTCTTCTTCTTAAATGAATATACACCCGGTTTACTTTCCTTATATCTCTAATTTTACTGTACTGTACAGAGTTATTTGCACATATGCCACAGCTATATCAACGTGATACCAAGAGGGAGTTGTGGAAAGGAATTAACTGTAAAGCCTGCTCACTGCTCTGGCAAAGCTATAATATGACCCCCTACACACACACACACACACACACACACACACACACCCCTTGACAACTGCCAAAACTATGATAAATAGGGTGAAATGGGCCCTGTGTTGCAGCTAGTCATACTCAGAACTGTACGTGCAGCAGACTAATTCCACATAAAAGTTCAGTATTTGTCTTCTACTCTTGGGTGAAGAGAATTCCATATACAGCATCCATACCTTAACCAACATTATGAGCAAGGCTGGTGTAGCCAACAGTGTGCCTTCCAGATGCTGTTGGACTCAAACTCCCATCAGCATGGCCAACGGGTTTGGAGTTTTACTACAAGGACACTTGGGTGGGCACCATGTTGGCCTTTGCTGGCACATTGCTTCATCCACACCATTGCTTCTGGTCAGATATGGTAGCAGGAGAGACATCTTGGATCCCTGAAGGTAATACAGCAATTACAACACTCCCCACATACAGAGATCGGGCAATGGAACAGACCAATGGATCGTTTATCCTTTTTCCAAAAATGCCCAGGAAACTTGCAGGTTTTAGCAATATGAAAAGCTTTGGGTGTGACCAGGCCTTTGCAGTGGGGGGGGGGAAGCCAGGTACATGTGTCCCAGGCCTCAGGGGGCTAAGGCTGCCAGGGGGCCCCTCCAGGGACCAGTTGCTTTTTTAAAGTCTATTCTAACAAGACTCCTGCTAAAGACATCAGACAAACTCTGCCCAGGCCCGCGGGGGATCAATTGAAGATACCAAGAGTAAAAACTGGATGGAAAAGTTTTATCCATGCCGGTTAAATAAGGTGCAAAATATAAAATTAAATATTTTTTCCTGTATACTTATCTACATAAAGAAACACATACATAGTCATTTTAGCGTTTTCTTCCTTATTTATAGAACTCATACAGCATTGATAGAACTCATACATAGAACTCATATAGCACACTACTAAAGATTTCATTAGATATGGCTTCAGTGTCAAAGGCACACAACGGACTGATTTACCTACAGAAGTTGCACTAAAATCTACAAATAAAACACAGCTAGTTCAATAAAAAAATATTAACAGCAAACGGCACAGTGAAAAACAAATGCATCCAAATTTTTCCAAAATGCCTACTAAAAAGGCCCTGGCAGCTAATATTTTAAAAATGAAATGCTACATCACAGTTCTGCTGTAAACAATAAAATACAGTTTATTCTATAATATACCTGCAAGAGAAAGGGAATGTGCTTCAGTGCTGTATGTTGTTTAAAAGCACACAGTAGACTAATGTTGTGTTAATGCTCTGTATAAAAAAGTGTTCATGACAACTGAATTATTTACAATCATAGTGCAAGCCGGACTTGATAAGAAAACCAGAATACACAGAACAGCCATATTCACTTTTTATCTTTTTAACTGACATCATATATTACATCTAATCTGCGTTGGAACAATATTGTAGCTACATATACACATCATATGATATCTATTGATATATTTTGCTTTTCGTTTATATCATTCTTTGTTTCCTTCCCTGAATTTATGCAAGTTTAAGATGAAACACTGAGACACAACATATGTCTCATCAGTAAGAAGCTTTGATGCATACTTTATGAATTTCACTTAAATTGTGCTATTAAAATGTATTACCAAGATGCGTTTAGTAAAAAGCATTTCTAATTTTTTTTATGAAATCTCTCTGGCACTGCATCTATGAGTTAAATAGAATACTCCATGCCGCCATCTCTACAGAAGGACCATAATTATCCAAAACAAGAATTAATAATATTTGACTACAATTTTCTTCAGCATCCACATTTGCGCTGATATCCTCCACAAGTATTTGAGATGCACGGAAACAAAATTGAATTCAAATGCTAACTAGGCCCTCAGCATGGAACTGCATCTACTAACTGCTAACTCAGAAATAGCCACAATTGTGTTCTCTGTATGTTGTTGGACTACAAACTCCCATCTGCCACAGCAGACACGACCAATGGTCACAAATGATGGGAACTGTAGTCCAACAACATCTGGCATGCACCATGTTGCTACCCTCTAGATAACTGTACTAGTGCAGAATCCCTTTTGGAGTCAGGTACTGGTGTGCATACGCGAAAGTAGTCGGTGAAAGTTGATCCAGCTGCAATAAATGAAAGGTTGCTTAAATCTTCAGTCACTATGGGCTACTTCACTCCTTTATTTTAAAATCTAAAACCATCATCAAGGCTCCCCAAAATTTCAACCACCTTTACAGTGAAATCCTACTAAGGCCTACTAAGAAATAAGTCTTACTGAGTCCCAGGTGAGTGTGCACAGGATTGCAGCATCACAACAACCTTCTATAAAATGTATTCTCAGAATGTAGTTCAATGGGACTTACTTCCAGGAAAGTGGAAACAGGATAGTAGCCCATTTTAGTCATAATTCATAATAATTATTTCGCAGTGGGAACCTTGGTAGAGCACAAGAATTCTTAATCTCAGGTTTGTGAGTTCGAGCCCACATTGGGCAAAAGATTAAGAATGGCGGACTTGTAATCTGGTGAACCGGGTTCACTTCCCCACTCCTCCACATGCAGCTGCTGTGTGACCTTGGGCTAGTCACACTTCTCTGAAGTCTCTCAGCCTCACTCACTTCATAGAGCATTTGTTGTGGGGAAGGAAGGGAAAGGAGATTGTTAGCCGCTTTGAGACTCCTTAAGGGGAGTGATAAAGTGGGATATCAAGTCCATCGGGATTGCTTCCAACTCTACTATTATATGATTCCATGAAATAATGAAGCATCTGACAACACACTATATCATTTGCAACCTTATTTGCCCAACAACCCCAATTATAGTTTTATCTATAGGGGGGAATCCAATATGTTATATTTGTCATCAATGTAGTAGGGCTAATTAACATTTGTAAACAGAATAATCAGTAATGTAAGATGGGTCAACTCATTAACATGCAGTCTTACAATTGAGACTTGCCAAGAATGTCTGGCCTTGAAACTCTACAATTCACAATGGTACATTACATGAGGAAAAACTAGGGTGCCTATTGTTTTCTTTTTTAAAGTAATTATGCAGGACCAAACCATCATTCTATTTTGGCTTCTTTTTATCACACTATCTATTGCAGTTACTGCAGGCATGTCCAAAGTCCGTTACGGGGGCCTAATCCGGCCCGCAGGTCAGTTTCATCCGTCCCCCGTGGCAGTCTATTTCCTGGGGTAAAACCCTTAAAAAACCTCAACAACTTCAACCCTAAAAAAGCTCAACAACCTTGGTCGGCCCTCACGGCCCTTCACTTCATCAAATCTGGCCCCCTTTAGGAAAAAGTTTGGACACCACTGAGTTACTGTTTAAAGGCTATGAGTATTCACTTTCTCGCTTATTCTCCAGCATTGATTACACTTTTGAATCAAGAAAAAGAAATGTTTTCATCTAGAATCTAATAAAAATCCAAATAAAGATTTGGACATTTCTCACACCTATAGCTGACTGAACTCGGCCGAAAAATTCTATTACATAAAAAACTCTGAATCTAACACCCAATATATGTAAGCACACAGCTACAAGGGTGTGAGAAGGTAACAATCCACCACAATCAAGAATCCACCACAATGGTCATCACCTAGTACAACTAGATTAGGAAGAATAGGCACCTTTTTGAACAGCTGGCTTTTTATAATACCAGCCAACATCAAAGGAACAGCTTCATTGATTTAAATGGAAACAATACCTGGAATTATTTTGATACAATTTATTCAATGGAAGCAGTTAACAATTCAGGCTGCAATCATAAACATACTTGCTTGAGAGTAAGTTCCAATAAAAATACTACGATTGCACCATTAGCATTAACATTAAGAGAGAATCAAGTTGCTTAAATGGAAAAATGCACATCTTCAAGCACTGCGGGCTTCTGAGCAGCTACCACTAATTTCCACAGCCTGGAAAGATCAAATATTTAATGTCACTTAGGTGTTTTACTTTGGCATTCTGTTCTCAAATAATATAACACGCACATAAAGTAATTTTAAGCATGGATTTCCAAAGAGGTAGCTGTGTTACTCAGTTGCAGGAAAATGAAACAAAAGAAGTATTGTAGCGGTGGGGGGGAAAATAGTCTTTCAGATAACAACAATGTTTTTACAAATGGGACACAAATGTATTGATTGCAGTGTTTGTTAGTAAAATAACTAGTTTGCATTTATTTTCCCAACAACAATTTTATACCGATGAAATACACAACAGCCGTGCTGCATGTATTTTGTACATTAGCATTAGTTCAAGGACAAAAATATAGTATACTCCTACAGTAGGAACACTACAAATTAAGGTGGAGATCCAAGGCTCATGCACACTGTTGCATGCATATTCCAGGTTTTTCTAGTCACCTTTCCTACTGTAGCCCCTTGCACACATGCACACACATACAATGCACAAACACAAAGAGCTGAGTATCATCCGTATTGGCATTGGATATTACCTAAAAACCACAACAGAAAAAGAACTTTCTGCACAAAAGCACTTTTTTGCAAGCAAATCTTTGGAGACCCTAAACTTTTAGTACGATCCTTATACAGGTCTACTCAAAAGTAAGTCCTATAAATACATAAAGAATTGCAGTCTAAATGGAACAAGATAAAAAGTAAAAATAGGCTTGGCATTGTTTTCTACAGATGAAAGTCACAGAAACCCAAGAGCTGCCATATCCCCATTCCAATGGATGAGAAACTATGCATTTAAGAGAGCTGTGATGGGTGTATGTGTGTGTATGTGTGGCTTTCTTTGGTGTGTGTGTGTTTTGTGCTGCTTTTTGTTTTGTTTTTTCTTTCTTTTGTTTTTATGGGGGGCGTGCAATTTCGTTGCACTTGTATAGCGTTGTGCTTGTACTTGTGCAATGACAATAAATTATCTTATCTTATCTTAACTTTGTGTTTAAATCCAACTATAACATACTTCACATTTGCCCCATTAGTGGTCTATATGATTACACATATAGACAGCAGTTTTATACAAAAGCTTACACCAGGAGCCGTGCACTCAGGATAGCCAAGTTGGTTAGATTATGCTGCTGATCACGCCAAGCTTGCAGGTTTGATTGATCCCCATATTGGACAGCTGCATATTCCTGCACTGCAGGGGTTGAACTAGATGATCCTCAGGGTTCCTTCCAACTCTACAATTTTATGATTCTGTGATTCAGAATTGTGGGCCCAATTTTAAGGAACTCCCTTTCTGTTAATGTCAGACAGACCCTTACTATTGAACTTCCAGCTTTTTCTTTTCCAGCAGGTATTTTAACAGAACTCTGATTTAATACTTTTAATTTTTAATCTTTACTGTACTGGATTACTTGTACATCGCTTAGAGCAGGGGTAGGCAACCTAAGACCCATGGGCACAAGCGGCCCACGGGGGTCATTTAACTGGCCCACAAGTCGCCCTCGAACCGAGCCATCCGCTCGGTGAGTCCTTGCGTGCTGTGCTAAACCAGCGCGGCGGCGTTGGGACTCGCTTCATGCACGGGCACAATCCAGCCCATGGAGGGATCTCCGCTGGAGCTAACCAGCCCAAGCGAGGTAAACCTTGCCGACCTCTGGCTTAGAGATTACTGTGATTAACGGGAATATAAATTGCTGAAATAAAAATAAATAAATAATATTAAGGACCCCCAAAATGCATTCAAGAAGAAATATGATCTTCACAATTCCACTAGTTTCAATGGGACTAACTCCAAGTGAAGTACACATAAGATTGCACCCTTAGTCGACTAGTCTTTTTTAAATCTTAGTACACTAGTGTTTATATATATATATATATATATATATATATATATATATATATACACACACACACACACACACACACACACACACACACTGTCTGAAAGACAGCAACCATACAGGATAGGATAAATAGGGATTGGGCGGGAAATCTTGAAGTCACCCCAAAATTAACGAGCAACAGCAAATCAGGCAGTAACATGATACAGCTTTATCAAGTCAAATAGTGTGTATAGTACGAATATGTATTCTACACTGATGATTTTCTAAACTGCCAGTCTGAAAATGGTAGCAGCCCAATATGCAATTAGTTGTTTTAATCGTTCCCATGACAGCTATAGCTCTGCAAGCACCCCCTGCCTTTCCCACTGTTAGGGGAAGCGTGCTAATTATGGTCACTGCAGCCATTGCATGGTCTGTGCCAGGAGTGACTGGCAGCCTTGGATACCAGAAATTAAAATAAATATATATCTTGTTTTACTTTCATAGTCAATTATTGCCCAAATGACTGGGAGGGAGGAACTACATCTCTTCCCCACATTAGTAACATTACACTAACACATTCCTTAGTGATACTAAAGTTGGTGCTTGTTAAAAAGTTCAAGTAATTGATGATAAAGTCAGCAAGATAAACATTGTTCCACTAAACCCCCAAGAGCATTCTACATTTCAAAAAACCAACTGATGGGAAGGGAAGCTCCATAAACAGTGATAACTACATTGGGCTATCGTATCCCTTTAATTTGCCATTCAGTAATATTTATTCAATATTTAGAAGAAATTGTCTCTGCCTGCCATGGCAGCTCTTCTAGTTGTTGCGGTACTTTTTCACCTAATTAGCAACTGGGAGACACACTTTTGGCAGCTCTTTCATCCCTATTATTTCCTGTTGCTTGGCACAAAAACCCTGTCAGAAGCACCACTACTTGTACTGTACCCCTCTTAGTGATGGATCACTAATTTTTAATAAGCCAAGCTACCAAAGAATGGTAGAAAGATGTAAAATGTATTGAACCAACAAGAGTAAACAAATAAAGGAGGCTGTTGCCATAACATGGAATCCTAGAACTTTTTCTGGGCTCTGCTTCTGGATGGGTTTATCAAGAGTAGCACAATCAGGAAACAATAACGCTCACATTGATGCAGAAGGCAGAAGCCTGTTTAGACAAGTGTTTTGATTTCTTGTTGAAAAATGTATCTCTCTTTCTATTTAAAAAAGGCTACAATAGCAACAGCATTTTTCTTGCAGGAGTTTTGCCTTCATACCTTTCCCACAATGTTCATTAAGTTATCCTACAAATTCTTATCCAGGAAGAATTACCACAGAATCCTAACCCAAGAGGGAGAAAACCTATGCAGCAGTTTACAAATCCCCTAGATACATCAAGCATAATCCTTAGTAGTAGGTTTATTAAGTTGTATTGTTGACCATCATGCTGAAAGCTTGCAAATAGCTGCGGAATCAATACAGGGTTCAGCATCTAGCTGTCTTTCATATCAGTAACATTAAAAAAAAATATGCAGTTTGCCATTCTGGTGGCTGCAGGGGACTTTATGTGCCAATGCAGCAACCATGCTGTGCTTATGTGTCAGATTTCAACATCTCTCTCTCTCTCTCTTTCATGAAACAATACATGCACATGCAGCGCTGATAGATCCTGCCTTATTAAGCCCACTATGGCTAAACAGGCAATAGTTTTAAGATTTTAAATATGTGGGTATCTCTTTTTTTAATGAAGTAGTGCTAATGAAGGATTCTGCAAATACTGACATTCACGCTATAGGAATGTATCTAATAATGCCATCTAGGTGATAACCAGCATATATTTCTATATTATCTCAACAGTGAATCCACTGAAATGAATTGTGCTTAAGTTTACATGTTATTAGCCTCACAAAACACTGCAATGTTGCAATTTTAGTACTGGCAGAATTCTCCATGTTCATGAAACAAATGGCAAATTTAAAGGCTTGGACCAAGAAACTAGACAAAGGATATGGCTGCAAGTTGGTAATTTACGAAACTCAAAAATGTTTGAGAAATGAAATGCGAACAATTGTTTTGGTGATTATTTATTATGAACAGCATATATTATGCATCTTTCGAGAATTGTAAAGAAATAATGGGTTCATTCTACCAATGGAAAGGGCCTTCTGTTCTTGGAAGGGACTAAGATCCAATTGAGAATCCAACTTCTGCAAAACAAAGGAAATTCCCCCTTACCCCTACAACCTCCAACACCTCTTCTAACACTTTTCAATAGGACACAGGTGTGGGAAGGTACCTTCCCCTTCTCCAGCCGCTCCCAACCCCAGTGGGAGCAATGTGCCACCCTATGGGAAATCTGGATCCAAGGCAAAAGGAATATTTCTGAATCTGAAGGCAATTCCATTTTTCAACGTGAGCCAACCTTCAATCATTGCTTGACTCCTATACAAATCAGTAAACAATGCAACCCAAACATATACTTAATTATGTTCGCAAAATAAGCTGATCTGGAATGAGAAAACTTGATAATTGATATATTGACGATTACTCTCTTGTTCAATATTCCTCTGCCTCTAAGGAAATGGCTCACCACCAAATATTACAACACACTCCAATAATAGGAATAATAAAACAAACCCAAAGCAAAATATAAGATGTTAAAAGCAAAACCATCGTATTATTTTGTATAGTGTATGGTATAAAGTAGTAGTACTTCTGTGACAGAATAGTGCAATGTGGAGGGCAAGGATGCCATTCAAATTTGTGTGTGTGAAATTGTACTTTAATATTCGCTGTACTCTAGCATATAAATTGCTATTCATATATTTAAAAATTAAAACGCTGTTTCCTTCATGATAGGAAATAGGAATAAAGGGGAAATTTGCCGAGTATGCAGAAATTATGTCCAATGTTAAACTAAAGCCAGTTTTACTTGTTAAAAATATATGTACTCCAACAAAAAACTAACTAGACGATGAAAACAACATATTAAACACAGAACAAGATGACTCTGAATTAATATGCAGCGCTAAAGCTATGCTATAGCATTTCAGTATTGTTTCAGCGAACTCAAAGGCAAAATAGAGACCTCATACATATACTGTATTGTATAATTCAGAACACCAAACATCTAATGTTTTAGTCTATGTAGTCTTTCCATTCCCCATTTCACTACTCACAAGAGCTGAACAGAATAGAGCCATCCAAAATGGAGGTTTCAAAAAGAGCTTGACGCGAACTGAATTAAATTGGAGTGTAAAAACTAGCCTTGGAAATGGCATCAGCAGTTTGGCAACACAGCTCCTTGCCTGAAGAATTGTGTGCGCGCACACAGGCATGAACACACATGCACAAATTGGAAATCTGTGGGATTGGTCATATAATACAAGAAGCATATAGGAGTTACTCAATATCTGTTCCTTCTAGACTGATGATAAATTACTTAGCAGTATTTTATACAGCTCTCTGTTAAGCGCCATGAGCTACAGGACAACTTAGTTTTTATGCCCCCAGTTTCCCCGTCATAAACTGCCCCCTCGCCCCCATCCAGTCCAGATCCTCAAACTTCTCTTTAAACTTCCAAGCTCATTATTTTAATTTTTTTAAAAGAGGTTTGGGGATTACATGCAAGTCACAGTGAAGTTGGGGAGGGGGCAGCTGCAGGTACATACTAGCAGTATTTTCTCTTTCATCAACTCTTGCACTTAATTCCCCAATCAATGTATGCTTTTAACTCAGGAATCAATATAGGCAGCAATTGAACTGGGTACATACAAGTCACCCACAGGATCTCCACTTATCGGTGTAGTTTTAATAATTGTTGCTCAGTTATTTATTCCTGAACACTTCTTTCATTCACTGCATTTTTCAGAAAGATACTGGATGCCCCCCCCCTAATAACTTACGGAAGACAAAGGCTCTTCAGTCAGAAGATAAAACACCAGCAGGTTTTTACTTCAAATTCAGACTCTGAACTTTTAGTAAGGTTTAAGAACAAAAATTAGACTTGAATTTTATTTTCCCCTGGAATGACAAATAAGAATTTGATAGTACATTCCCATCAGTCAACTGTCAACTATATCAAAGATGCTCTTTGGCAACACAGAAAGAAGACATTATAATGTGTCTTTATTATTAGTGCAGTATTAGTCACTGTAAAAGGAGAATGGTATTTACTGTATTTTATTTTCAAGTAGGTCATACTCGGAGTAAACCCACCAAAATCAATCGATTTCAGTTTATCTATTCCGAGTATGACTTACTTGAATATCACACATTAGTTCTCTCTTTTCTTTCTTTTTTTTTGCTTTTGAGGGGACAAAAGTACTTACTTACTTATTCTCTAGTTGATTCTATTACAATGTACTGTATACTAAGCTCATCCAAGGCTATTCAGATGTTGGAAGATGAACAATGTGAAAGACTATTTTTTGTGTATGATGCTGGGTATTACACTCGGGTTATATATTTCAACAGTTGTAATATCACTAGAAAGTGGTTTTTAAAATATTTCTCTTCTAAACTCAGCATCTAATTTCTCAATGACTACCCATTTAAACAAAAATGGAAGAGAAATGTATACAAAAGGAAATTGTTCTCAGAAGTAAATACATCACTGTCAACCTATGAAAAACTAGGTTAAAACAATTCCAGAAGTTTAATAAATATACAGTATGTCGAATATCTAACATATAAGGAACTGTTTATTTGGCATTTTAATACAACCTAATAAAAATAAGTAGTAATATGAGCTGAATTTATCATCTTGGATAGTCATAAGTATCTCTAAGTTCTGTTCCTGCCTAGTAATAAGAGAATCACCCCACAATCTATTCTTGTATAGGTTTTATAATACTAATACTAATAATAATAAAAGTTCCAATACTTTAGCAATGTAATGCATTTTATATTGAGTCATATTTTAACAACCAACAGAGGCCCAAAGTTTCATGTACATTAGACACTTACTGATGACAGCAAGATACAAAATAATGAGAGAACAGCTGTCAATTTAGGATCCCAGTCAATAAATAAAAGTCATGATGCAGCCAAAGCCAAGTTGATTACAATGGTAAATATTCAAACACTAACTTTTCTACTGAAACAGAGCTATGAAAATCACTGGGATTTAGGCTGCAATCTTATACTCACAATGAGTAAGCTTCATTGAACTCAATGGGGGTTTACTTTGGGGTAGACCAGAATGAGAATGTGATGTTCAGGATTTAACTTTTGTTGAACTGTGCCTATTCAGTTTGTAAACAAACGAAAAGCATATCTGAAATCCAAGTTAACAAATATTCCTATATCCTCTCTCTCTTAAGAAACGAGAATACTTTCAATTTATATTGGAAGCATTGTTATTGCTTCTTTTATTTTTCAGTTCAGTATCTCTCTAACATTATATTTCCCCTTACAACAGTGTCCTTGTATGCAGCCATGTCTCATCTTTAAGTCATCAAAAGCAAAAAGGCCAGGATTCCTGATGGACTCACTGCATTGATTTGTTTTCTCATCCCACCATAATCTGGAATATTGAGGAAAAGCATCTTTGCCTGTCTGCCGTTCACAGTAGATCAGGCTGTTGTGTCCAACACAATGACGTATCACCAATTAAGAATTTGCTTGCTTCCTTGCAAGAGAGTAAAATGGGAAAATAACTAGGCATGTGATATTTTTTTCATCCCTCTAGTCAGTACCATCTCTTTTAAAGAGGAAGGCACATATAGCTATGGCTCACTGGATAGGTTTCCAAGTGAGAAGCGGAACTGTATGGGGAGTCCATTTTAAAATACCAAAGGCCTTTCAGGGCCACAATTTTCAAGTAAACCGCATTCAACGACCTACTGATTGCTTTTTCTTTGCACTTTTAATCACAAGAAATTCACTGACTTTGAGATAGCAGTCCCTCCAGATTGTAGCGGCCAATAAAATTAGCATTTGAAACATTAATATTCCTTATACATAAATAGACTTTCTTAAGAAACTAACACTGCAACCCTATGTATCTACTTCAAATAGAGACTGCAATCCCTACAACACTTAAGATAGTGGGACTTATTCATAGGAAATATTCATAGGATCATACTACACAAAGTTAGGACTTCCCATTTACCCACAAAGGCATATTTTTTTCATACGATAGTATTAATAATACACAGAGAAATGATGTAGGATTTGGAAATAAAACTACAAGCGCCAAGCATAAAGTAAAGTAGAACCCCTCTGCAAACCACTTGGCTGAATATTTCTGAGAAACTGCCAAATTCAGTTAAAGCTGAAAGCTTTCAACAGCAATAGCATCTCTGAAAGCTAACCTACTTTAAGGCCTCAGTTACACAGTGAAGGAATTAAGTGCAAGGTTCAATTTAAGAATGCACTTAAGTCCATTAATTTCAGTGAGACTTGTATCAGGAAAAAACTCATATCAAATGTTTGCAAGTCAGACCAGGCCCTCTTCATCTCAACAAAACCTACAGTATTTTGAAGAAGATACATGGCGCATTTTACACTTATGCAGTCCTGTTCACAACAACTCTGATAAAGCAATATTTGTGGCAACCATTCTTAGTGTATCTGATGATTTAATTTTATAAGTATCTAACTCAGAAGTAAACCCGTTTAACAGAATTTACTTCCAAGTGTGCATGGGATTGCAGCCCAAGACTATAATCATACATGCATTACGCTCTACTGAATACAGTTGGATTTACTTCTGTGTAAACATGCATAGGACTGCACTGTCCATTAGATAAGCGCCATTTGGCAAAGTTTTATATTTCTCAAAATGCATAATTAAAAGTGTAATTTTTTTACTCAAGCTTGCACGTGCACCAGTGTGGAAATATAATTAGTTTTTATTTATAGGTATACAAATATTCCTAGGTTTAATGCATGTTTGGCTTTAGTGTAATTACTTATATAAGCAAGCAGTGTTAACTAGCTTTTGTACTTTATGCAGCCTGATATAATCTAGATATAGCAATGGGGAGACAGTTGTGCAAAACACAGCACTAGGGATCGTAGGCCATCTGCAATGTCAGTCTTTGCTTGACATACCGGTACTAAGTATTTGAAGGATAAAGCCCTAAAACAGAAAATGATTTCTTTATGCAATTTTTGGGAAACATAATACTCATTTGCTTCAGAAGCCTATACTTCACCTCTCAAAGCTGCCCAATCATTGTACAAGGGTTCCAAACAGCATCCAGCTGTTCTACATGCAATTCTTCAATGTAGACATTTCAGCCATAAATATAGCTATAAAGTCTGATGTCCATATATAGTCATTTATAGTCACAAAACTACGCACATCATAGTTTTTAGGACAACTTGCCAAATACTTCTTGAAGTAAAATCACCCAATCATTTTAGAAATGGATTACAATTACTGTCCTGATTAACCGCTACTATTAACTGATATTAGTTACAATTGTATGTATTCAATTAACTTACATTAGAAAGGAAAACTAGGTACAGTTATTCCAAGATCTGCTTCTCTTTCATGATGAAGAGTTTTACTAAAATATCCAAATACTACTGAAAATAATTATGTCCATCCTTCATATGTACACGCTGACCATATAAAAACTTAAGTGTACCAACTTCTGCACCGTATTGAGGCCCATATATATATATATATAGCAAAATGGCTTCTTACTGAAAGTACTTAGTGGTAAGTCATTTACTGTTCATCTGTTTAATTTGAAGTCTTTTCTCTGATGCTATATGAGGCTTGGATTATATAAAATCTAAATAAATGAGCTTTTTGGGAATGTACATTAAGCTTCAGAAATTACGCACAAAATATTAAGTGTTCTTTTACGGAAATATTTTGCACTTGAATTACTTCTCAAAAGTTTTTATGGTTTCTCAAATTTGAAGTACAATACATTAAAAAACAGTATTTTGTTTGTCAAGTGATAGCCATCATCTATCACTCTGCAATTTTTAAGAGTTGCCCAGGTTATTAATTTAAAAACTCATTCCTGTAACCTGTGATGGCATCTTTTAAAAAATAATACCATTATGGGTTGTAGTACTTCTTCTCCTTAACCATGAATTATAAAAATACATGGCAAGTTCTCTTAACTTTTAATATCTTATGAAGCAAGGTTTTTCTGGTTCAGTAGAGCAAACAGCGAACATAAAGCATACAGATATAAGTGAACAATTCTAGTAAAGAAAATAAACTCTGATTATATTGCGTTAAATATGAGCTTATAGTGACTGTGACTGCCTTATAGTTTAAAACACTTTCAATAGTACAGTGTTCTAAACCCCTAGTTTCAGCAATTTATTCCCACATCAACCTTTACAAAGTTCTATAACTCACTACTCCTCTGCTATTTTTTATCTCCTCTCTCTTACACACCATTTTATTGGCACAAAAGTTATCATTTAAATGGGCGTTATCCATGTTCACTGCTTTAAACGCTCTAGTTTTGACCCCAGTGTTCCATGGATTATTTATAGTGAAGTATTGTACCTACATCACATCTTTAATTAATACCATAACAGGCAGAGAAGCAAACATTTAATAGCATGCTTTGATTTTCGCAAAAGAGCAACATGTGCAAGTCATTTGGTCAAATTCAAAGCAGCAAACATTTCCGTTTCACAACTACAGTAGGCGAATTCGGTTTATTATTTCACCATCTTCAACAAATACACTTCATTTTTTAACTTTTATTCTAAGATGGGACAATCACCCTTAAGAAAAGACATATTGGGGTGGGAGGGAAAGCTTCCAGATTTCTGCCTATAGTAACAGTTGACCAGTTTTACTTGTGGCTGCAGTTTTCTCTTTGATATGATGGGAGAGAGGTGGCAGGTTTTGAAAACACAACTGTTAATAACTGTCACTAAGAAAATTAAGTAGAAGGAACAGTATTAATTGTCACACACACCACCGCATTAATGTTTGTTTTGCTTGAATTACCACACACAAAATTAACACGCCAAACTGTCTACTGAACTCAAGGTACTTAGCAAGCAGTTTTTAACTTTGGCACAATATATTCTGAGGCCATTCTCACATACAGAGTAAAACAGACTTTGGCAGGCACCACAGATCTATAAAAAAACATGACCTGCGACAAAAATCAATGTGCTAATCTCAATTCAAGCAGCCAAATCAGTAGTATAGCACAAAGATAACATAAAATAAAATGACCAGAAACTCACTTGATGTAGCAAGATAGGTTTAGAAGACCTAAGAAAAATTACTTAACTCTACTTTAACAATGCAACCCCCTCTCCAACAAAAAAAACCCAACTCCTAAAGTACTGAGATGCCTTATTCATACTGGGGCAGCACTGGGAAAAGATTGTAATTTCTGCTACTGAAAAGGGGCAGTTCAGCAAAACTTCCTAATTCAAAGAAGATCCGTCCATGCAATCTTGATGGGAGAGTTTAGAAACAATAACAAAATAGGTTTTATTTGCACTTACTATATTTATTGAAGTGCAAATAGAAGAAAGGAACACAGTGAAAGATTGTTTCTACACAATCTTAACTGGATACCTTGTCCTAAATTAGTTTTATTATTAAACATGTCTCCCACAAGAGAACATCCTCTCTCACGCTCTCAGTATCATCTCCTGATGATGCTAACTCTCTGCATAAAGCAGTCTAGATTCACAGCAGATTTCCTCTGCACTGTGAGAGCATCACCAACCATTGGACTTGAATTTGCTCTGACAGCTTGAGACGCCCTTTTCCATGAGAAACCTGCAAGTCTAGGGATCATCTGGCTGCAGTGAAACATTTCAAACTTGGGGGGTATCATTACTCAATTAACCCAAGTCAGCTTACGAGCAAGATTCATATACTCTTACCCCAGGCAAAAAGATGGAAGGAAGAGTAGCTGGAAAGCAAGGGAAGTAAGTCTCCTTTACTGACTCTAACCCTGACACAGAACAGGTGCCACATGTGGCAACAGGCAACCACAATCCACAAAAACTAAATATAACGAAAACAGAACTACTCTGGTAAAAGTCGTAACACACTGAACAAGTTTGAGGTTCTCCCTGTAGTCACTTGCAAAAAAAAGTTCGCTAGAGTAAAGGGATTAGAATTTCTCTGTTCTGTTAAAAAAAGATCTACCAAAAGAAAAAAAAAACCACCCTGGTAGCAAGGTACTAAGGGAAACACACACATATATATCACAGGCTTCCTGGGTGTATGAGTTCACCTATTTGCTCTCAGGAGTGATTCATTACAAGAGATGCGTGCCTAAGATAAGAGGTGCATTCCTTAGGAACGATCAACAGCCAAGGATTGGAAGTCAGCTGCGCTGATGCAACCCAGAAATAACAAAGCGCAGGGCGATGCCTCCGAAACTACAGACCAGGGAAGAAAAGTTTGTCCCCTTCTTCCAAGCAAGGGTTTCCCCCACTGGAGGATGCCCAACGGCTGGTGCTTCCAAGGGAGAAGGCACTCCATCATCGCCTTCCCTTCCTACATCCGATCCTAGAGCTGCCGCTGCCCCGGGTAGCCCAGCATCCCTGAGAAGCATCGGTGGGGGCTCGGCACAGCCCAGCAGCGAGCCGCCTTCGCCCTCCTTACCTGGGGTTGGTGCTGTTCCAGTAGACGGCGTAGCGGTCGGCCACCGTCTTGGAGCTGGGATCCTGGCAGAAGACGCACATCCAGAGCACCAGAAAGAGCAGCGTCAACATCTCCACGTGCAACATCACTCCCGGCCAACGAGACACACACAACAGCAGCGGCAGAAGCAGCAGCACAAGGGGGGAATCAGGGGGTGGGGAGGGAGAGGCGAAGGAGACAGACAAGGCGCTCCTTTCTCAAAAGACAGACGGCGACAAGGAGGAGAAAACGAGGGAGGAAGGAGACAAAGCCACACCGGAGTCACAAGACACAAAAAACACACACACAAAGAGAAGGGCGAGGGGCCGCCAGGAGATTCCCCCGCGGGGGGGAAGCCTGCGCCGCGGAAGGATCCTCAGGGATTCTGCGCGCCCCGGACGGAGGAGCTGGGCGCCGAGCTGGGCAGCAGCAGACGGTGGCTGAGGCGGCGGCAGGAGCTCCTTCAAGGCGGCGAATCCTGTGGCGAGCCCAGGGCGAGACATGCACCAGCCCGGCCCCCGTCCAGCGCCCACGATGGGCGGCCCCGCGGGCCAAGCCTCCTTTTGCCGGAGGGGTTTCCTTTCGCCCGCCCTCGCGCTTCTTTCCCTCTCTCCTCTCTCTCTCTGAGGCGCCTTTCTTCTTCTCCTCCTTCTTCCCGCCTTTTGGCGCGAGGGGCTCTGAAGGGATCGCTCCGAGGCCGGCTGAGGAGAAGCGAGCAGGAAATCCTCGGAGGAAACGGGGCGGGGGGGGGGAGAGAATGAAGAGGAGTGAGGAGAAGTCCACTTCTGAGGCGCCTCTCGCTCTCTCTGTTTCCAAGCTGGAGTTGGGGAGTTGAGGCGCCTCGCTCGCCCTCTGAAGGGAGCCTTCCCGTCTCTTTTTTTCCCCCACCTCTTCCTGGGTGACGGACGACCAACAAGCGAGAAGAATCCACAAGACCCAGACCGGAGTGGGGGGGCGGAGGGTGGGGAATGCCGCGCAGGAGTTGGCTAATCCTCAGGATAGGTCAGCGCCGAATCGCCTCAGGAGCGGCTTCCCTCGTTGGGTTGGGAGGAGGGGGCGGCTGAGGGAGAAGGGAAGAAGAGAGCGCGCGCGCCCCTCGCCAACTCCGCCGCTGTTGCTTCGCGGTGCAGGCGCCTCGTCTGTCGGAAGGCAGGAGCTGCTGCTGCTGCCCGAGCCCCCTCCCCACCCCTCCAGGCGAGGCGAGGCGGCGGCGGTCTCGCTTCCTTTCAGCTTCGCCAAGTGTCTCGGGGAGCCGAGCAAGGTCCAAGTCGCCCCTCGAACGTCAACTTTGCAAAAGAGAGAGGAGGAGGCGGGAAGAAAAGGAAGAAGCTTCTCTCAGCCGACGACTACATTCGGGCGGGAGGCACCTTCAGGGTCTGGCCCGGCAGCTGCTCTCAACCGTCTGCAGCAGCAGCGCAAAGAGAAGCGGGCAAATGTCTCTCTCGCGACTCCGGCAGGCGAAGGAAGCAAAACTCGAACGCAGAAGAAGCAGGGATCGGAAAACGCAACGAGGATTGGAGAAGCAGAAGTCAACGCACTGCCAGAGAGGAGGTGGGGGGGGAGGGAGAGAGAATTTACGAGGGGGGAAGCATATTTAAATAGTCACGCCCCCTTTTTTTCTTTTTGCAACGACCGGCTTCTTCCTCGCGTGTAAATCCGGCGGCGGCAGCCTAGGCAAAGCAAGGCTGCCGGCGGGGTTGGCGGTGCCTGCGCGCAACAGACAGCTGCATCGATGCCTACACGGGATGTGTCCGGAGAGAGATATATATACACATCCACATGCGTATGGGTGTCAGGAGACGAATCTGGAGAGAGATCCTCCGTTTGTGGAGGTGCGGGGGTGCGCGCCCGCGCGCGCACGGAAGAGGCGCAGTCGGCTAGCTGGGAGCAAAGGCGCTGCTGCTCGATCATGTGGGATTTTTTTGCATGCAGTTTACTTGCGAGGTTGGCGGGGAGGGGGAGGGAGGGAGCCGGAGCAGCCAGTCACGGCCCAGGCTGCTGTTTGCTTACAGATGCCTTCTTCCCCGGCGTTCTCTCCAACGCGATTGGGTTCCGTGCCTCGGAAAGGGGCGTGGCCTTTCCCCGGCGCCCCGCCCCGCGTTCCAAAGAGACGACACCCCGCGCAAGCCCCGCCTTCTGCAAAACCTGACTAATTGAATTACAAGGAGTGGTTCCCTCGGTGCCGCAGGTAACCGTTTCCGCGCGGGAGACGGCGCAGGATCGTGTTGGGAGAGAGATATGCCCTGGCGCTGGATCTCCTTTTCCTTCCCTGCGAGATCGGGGGGCGAGTGGTTACGAAAGCCGCCTCCCCAGTTCTAGTGGACAGGTTGCGGCATCAGCTGCTGGAGGGAGGGTGGATGTTTGCGAGATCAGGGGGAATCTAGCCACAAACTGCAAGTTTAATCTCGCACACGGTGTATAATCAACATTTTGAAAGTTTAGCAGTCTGGAAAACAGACTTCTGAGCTGCTTTGTTCCGCTTTTAATCCTCTCTCTTCCCCCCACCAATGCTTTTCTGCGCCGCTGAATGAGGGTCGGCGGTGCGGCTTTAAATTAGTTTATTTAAGGGGCTTATAAGCGAGAGATGGGGTTGCCCTGCTTGGGTAGCGCAGTTGAAAGCAAGATCCACGCAGCCGGAGAGACCTCTCCGCTAAGTATTTAGCTGAATGCGGCAAAGGGATTCACCTGAAAACCTCTTCCCCCCTCTCACATTTATTTGCATCGAGAGAAGTAGAAGTCAGGGATCCTTCTGGAGCTATTTTTCATTCTTAAAAGGGCATTCGCCTCGCCCTCCTCCAGCAGCTGCTGCCCTGCTTACGCTGCGCTACCGGGAAACTAGCCCAGGTGACCTTCGTCCAGAAGGCAAACGAAAGGGCTGTTTACACACGAATCAGCCTTCGCACCAAACCACACCCTGCCCGCTGATGTCCATTTGACGGGTGATCGCCAGTGGCGATTTGCAACAATCCATGAACAGGTAGTTCCGAGGAAGGCGCGCCACTGAGCCCCCTTTGAGTTAAAAAAAGTGGGGGGGGGGAGAGAACTTTGGAAGAGAGACGCACATTCTGGTGTCCGGAATCTTTGAGGTTGAGGTTGCCTTCCTTCCTTTGAAACGGCTGGCTTTTAATTTGAGGCGAAATGTTTTCCAAGCATGATGTGGCTATATCTGCTGTGGTTTCTTCAGCAGATGAACAAAAAAAAAAAAAAAACACCCACCCAAGCATCATCATACTCTCTCGTCTTTCATCCGCTTGGCTCCCTATTCTGCTTTCTCTGGGCTTTTCAGTCGTTTGAAAGTGCCCAGACTCCCTCTAGTGGCACATTTCAAAGCCGCACTTTTATCTGCAGGGCATTTCTTAATTCAAACCTATAGGAATTTTCGCGACGCTCACAAAAATCGTTTAAATCTGTTTGGAAGCTCGGACTGGGAATCCAAAAAAGGTCTTCTCGTTCCTGCTTCACCCAGTCACCCTCAAACGGTGCAACAAAAAATAAAAAATCCCAGGACCACCATGTCTATGCATTTTGTGTTTGCCCTTAATTGCTGCTGGAAAATATAAAGAAGAAACTTATATTTCCTTTTCAGTAAGCAAGCTTTTTTGAATTAGCTATAAGCACTACATAGATGTCTGTCTGTGGAAGCATCTAGACTGCTGTCCATTGCTATCACAATAGTTGGATGCTGTCGTGTCAGCAGTTAGGAGGCAGATGGGAACTAGGTATCAAAATAGGTTGCATTATTTATTAGTTCCAAAATATTACCGGCACTGATAATTTCCCTTTTAGGAGTACCTCCTAAAACGTAGCCACAATAATGTCCTGTGCCCACTGCGCCTTATCACATAAGAACACAATAGTTAACCTTCACAGTTGCACCACAACAGCCAATTTCAACATTATATAACAGACACTGCCTATTTTAAACAGATTGAAGGCCAAGACAGTATACTGTAGATCCAAACACTACAACTGCAGAACTTAGCTACAAAGACAATAGTTGATAGTGCAGGAGGGCATTAAGTTGCTTATTAAGAAGTGTTTTCCTTTTTTCATCAATGGGATTGAATCCAAGTTTTGAATACATGTGCCATGGGGCAAAAATACTGTTAACAGTATTTCAGGGGGAATATTTCAGGGGGAGGGCTCAACGTTCTTGTAATCATTCTGGATTTAAAGCAGGGGGAGTGTGACTCTGCTGTAATATTCTGTTATTGTTGCTTGTACTTGCTGTTCTTTCATTACATACAAACACATGCCCTGCATATATAAAAGGAAAAAATAATAAAGCAATGTTTCAGTTTTCACTAACAGGTGTTAAAGTGATAAAACAGACCGCAAGAAAAGTGTCCCAGGTCTATTTTACACTTGTCACTGAATAATCTACAGGTACGGTACAGGCAGAATAACTATGGATCAAGTAAGCTTGACTTTTTTTGTTTTTTTTTTTAAAGAAAAAGTCAATAGTTATTAACGGGACTATTGGATTAGCAAATGTCATAACAAAAGCAATTCATGTGGGTGTATTGACTAAAACATCCAATCCAATGTCAGCTCATCTGATCATAGAATTGTAGAGTTGGGTGTCCCCTCCCTAGGTGACATTAAACAATTATTGATGTAAAAGTTATAGACTATTTGTGCATGCCAATAAACACCTCTGACCTTGGTCTGTAATTAATGGAATCAAAAGGTCCATGAAGAAGTGATTATTATTTTTATTTCCAGGATTCAGAACCATTACGTAATTTGAACTATGCAAACAAATATAACCCAATAGTCATAAGTCTTTCCCCGAAATGCTTATTATTATTATTATTATCATCATCATCATCATCATCAGGGAATGTTAAGAAGTGCTCTGATTCTGTATAAAGCATTAAAAAGAAGAAGAAGCTTGAGGCTGGTTATTGCCAGGGAATTTCAGGAATGACACTGAGAATACCTTTAAGTCTAGAATGCATCACCTATGGCTTGTTAATGGATAATAGAATGCATGTTACATATAGCCAATATAAATTCTGAATAATAAATACAAGTGATATCTTATAGTGAACCAGACCACTGGTGCATTTAGCCCCCATAATCTACACCGACTGGCAGAGGTTTTTGCAGAATCCCAGACATGGGATGTTCTCAGTCCTGTTAATTGAAATCCTTTTTACTAGAAATCCCAGAGATCAAACCTTCAATGTGTGCCTCACAGGGATGCATAGTTTGTGTTTTACCATGAGTTATTGGTCTTAACCAAACAAAAGTAAGCAAAACTACATGACCTAGGTCACTGAGCCAGCTTCCAAAAGGCCAGTTTTAAGGACTATTTCAATTAACAAATGTCAGGATGAGAATTGATTCATAGATCTTTTTTTAATGTAGCAGTCACTGCGAATTGACATTTAGAGAGAATTCCGCATGTGTCCTGTGAATGTCCTGACATGTTTTGAGACAAAAGATTACTATCACCCAGAAATTCGTTGAGCCGGAAGCTGGAAAGTTCCTGTTTCGTGTTAGTGCAATACCCCAGACTAGCCATGTACCAACATGTCTAAAAAAGTAAACGTAGAATTGATTTCAACTCTTAAAAAAGCAGTGAAGTGCATCTCTCTTGATGGAGACTTCCAAAAACAGACATACACAAGCATTAAGAATGGGCAGGGGTGGGGGGAATATTCTCAAAAACAGGAACATATTTAACCCCCCTCCCCCCTCCCCCTGGCCCACTTACAACTTAGTACCAAATACAGCATATATCATATGACTTCCCTTCCACACTGTTCCTAGTTCCTTTGCTTTTCTACTACTCTGCGTAATCCACATTTTTTAAAAAAGACATGGTTTAGCCATTCCTTTCTACTCCAAGAGGCTGAATATTGCGACAAAGTTTTCTAACCTCTTTTTGCTACATAATATGGCAATACTCGGTGGGCGAGAGAGAGGTGCCCTTTCTGGGGGGTTTTCACCAAGGACCTTAGAGGACCATGTGACTTGTCCATTGGTTTGACTTGAACCTACTTAAAAGTAAGTACCACTACCATGAAGTCATTTTACTTTGAGGCAAGCCCAGACTTTTATCTATACTTGGGAAGAATCAATACAGAAAGTTTAACAGTTATTCATTTGAGATTGTGGGTATTTACATTCTTTCAAGCATAGATACAATTTTAAATGCTTTGGCTTTCTAATGATATACAGTAGTAGTATATAAATATTTTTATAAACAAAATGAATAAACTGTTAATGGAATATTTTAAACCACAATAAAATGTAGGTGTAGTTTCATGAAGGGCCAATGCACATTTTTAATGCTTACAAGCCTACAAAAGTCTGCAAGTTTTTATATATTGATCCATTTTTTAAACTCAGTCCATAATATTTTTTTTGATAGTGGTTTGTGTATGTTAGATGCTTCATACCCATCATCTTAACATTTTATATTTAATGCTAACATTCATTTTAAAATATAGCTTCAGAAGCTTAGTTTTTTTTACTTTTCAGATTTTAACGGATAATGTTGTTCAAAATAAATGTTTTAAAGCTTTGTTGAAAAACATTAATGAAGGTTTCTTTTAAACAGCTGTTTATGATTATTGATTTTGATAGCTCTATATACACTTGAAATGGCTGTTTTTATGACCTTAAAGATATGGGGACAGCCAGTGTTTGAAAACCTGTTTTGAGTCCCTAAAGCTGTTGCTAAAGAAGCCCTTTAGAAAACAGCTTGAGAGCCAAGGTTTGAAAATTAATTATTACATGGCATGGTTAATAGTTATAAATCCTCCCTCCTTTTATTTTTAATACATTGTACTTATAGCTTGTAATTAAAGAACAAAACATGTTTAAAAGTATTTAGGAAAAACGCTTTGGGCTAAACATTACAAGAGCTTTCTTTGTAGCGTACTTGTGGGCGCACTGCAGACTGCAAATATTAGTGAGTCAAAAGTTTTTATTTCATTAATTACCTTTTTTGCGCAATGTAGTCCTATGCTGAAATGAAAGGCTGGGGGAGGTTGGCTTCTGAAGATCTTGTGTCTCTAGAATTCAGTCTGAGTCAATTTGAACTTCAGGAGGAGGAATTAAGGACAGGGGCAAGAGAACAGAGCCTGCCTGTAGCTCCTTGGTGTGTACCTGAGAGGAAAAGCATGGTAATTGGACACTAAGGTCCAAGGATCACACAACTGGCCATCTGAACAACTATGATGTGCAGCAAAATGACTTCAGCATTGCTCTTAACCAAGCTATCTTGTGAACCAGTATGTGACTGAAGCTGCATGATACCTCCTTGCCTCTAGCTATTGCCTCTTAATAACGTCGTATCTTTTTCTTCTTGACATGCAACAATGGCAGTCTGCCACCACTACTAGAGCTGAGACATGTAATATATAAATCATAAATCCATTTCCAAGGGAACCTTTAGAAGACATCGCTTGGTACAGCTGCTGTCTTCTAGTGTTTCCTGGTCTCCTGGCATCTTTAAAGATTCTGGTCAATGGAAGAACCACTTGGCCTGGTGAGAGGGCCAAGTCTACTGGATGTTGACAACACATTGTTTGCTGACATTTATAAATAAGCTTCAAGATTAGCTCCTTGTTGGACACCTGACATGAGCCTAGTTTCAAGCCATGCATGCATGTTACTAAACCTAGAAGACTTGCCGCCTCATCACATTTATTGGCAGACCACTTCATTGTGAATTTTAGTGGGGGGCTAGAGGTTCCCAAAGGTACTAGTATATATCAATAACACATCCATAAGGAGATAAAGCTTAATATACACCAATAACACATTTCCTACCCACACCTCTGCAGTTCACCAAACCTCGGTTTACTACATTGTCCCGATTCATGTTCAGCACCTCTAACTCAGAGATGTAGGACTTGTAGTCCTCCAGATGTTAGGGGCTAGAGCTCTCGTTATCTCTACATAGGTTGGAGCGAATGGTAGGTGAAGTCCAACAACATCTGAAGAGCCGCAGGTTCCGAATTCTTAGTCTAACTATACATAGGCCTCAGTTTTGCCAGACACTGCATTGACACTGAAAGTCAAGAAAGCAGTCAGATGAAGAAGGAGAGCTGGTTGTGCCACCATGCCAAAAGTTATTTTTCAATGGAGGCAGAATAGCTGCAGATTTGAAGTTCTCTCTGTGAGTTTCATTGGTGGTTTGTTGTTGGTTAGTCGTTTAGTTGTGTCCAACTCTTCGTGACCCCATGGACCAGAGCATGCCAGGCATTCCTGTCTTCCACTGCCTCCTGCAGTTTGGTCAGACTCATGTTGGTAGCTTCGAGAACACTGTCCAACCATCTCATCCTCTGTCATCCCCTTCTCCTTGTGCCCTCAATCTTTCCCAACATCAGCGTCTTTTACAGGGAGTCTTCTCTTCTCATGAGGTGGCAAAGTCTTGGAGCCTCAGCTTCAGGATCTGTCCTTCCAGTGAGCACTCAGGGCTGATTTCCTTAAGAATGGATAGGTTTGATCTTCTTGCAGTCTATAGGACTCTCAAGAGTCTCCTCCAGCACCATAATTCAAAAGCATCAATTCTTCGGCGATCAGCCTTCTTTATGGTCCAGCTCTCACTTCCATACATCACTACTGGGAAAACCATAGCTTTAACTATACGGACCTTTGTCGGCAAGGTGATGTCTCTGCTTTTTAAGATGCTGTCTAGGTTTGTCATTGCTTTTCTCCCAAGAAGCAGGCGTCTTCTAATTTCACGACTGCTGTCACCATCTGCAGTGATCATGGAACCCAAGAAAGTAAAATCTCTCACTGGCTCCATTTCTTCCCCTTCTATTTGCCAGGAGGTGATGGGACAAGTGGCCATGATCTTAGTTTTTTTGATGTTGAGCAGCAACATAATTGGTTTATCCAGTCTGCTTGGAAGCATGTAGGGACACCCAAGCAGAAGCAAATACCCATTTCTATCTTCTTCATTTGAATTTTGAAAGAGGTGCTTTAGTAGATCTTCACACATCATTTCAAAGTGAAACAGTCACCAGAGCTTGTAGAACAGAAGTGCTGAATCGGAAAGAGTACCGGTAATTCTGAGATGCATGAACATTGTGAGGCTTCTCAGAACATTAGAGCACAACAGTCAAAAGCTGCATAATGACCGACAAATTAAAACAGGTGGTTAATTAAATCACAAGGCAGGCATCTAATGGAGTAAAAGCAGTAACTTTTATAAAGTTGAGTGTTTTTCTTTACAAGTACATATTATTTTTAGCTTTACCGTTGCAAAATCCATCATCAGAATGAGATCTGGATGAAGCAGTCAGTAGCAAATCACCACATCGCACAGGACATTTCCTAAGCTTCCAGCTCCTATTGCAGTATAAAGGCTTTTGTTTTAAGAAACAACTGATTGTTATCTACTGTGCAAATATTAGCACTTTTTCTGATAAAAGGAGAGCAATCCTTTCCACAATATTGTTTGCCTCCATTTTTAAGAACAAGAACTAAAGCAAAATAATTGCATTAACACTTTCTATGTATACATTGAACATTACAATTTTTATCTGCTGCACATTAAGCTACAGTTCATAGTTACAATTTTACCAATAGACATTTATCTGATACAATTTTACCAATAGACATTTATCTGATACATTTATCTGTTTCCCTTTGCCATTCGTAACATTGTTTTGCCTTATATGCATAGCATAAATCTGGTCCTCCCACTCCACCCCACCCCAGGCTTGACTGTTGTACTTTTACAAACAGAAACAATCTTCTTGTGCCTCAAATAATAAATATTCCATTGACTTTAGGAGAGTACAGTATTCCACATATTACATACCAAATATTGAGCAGTGTGTGTGTGTGTGTGTGTGTGTGTGTGTGAGAGAGAGAGAGAGAGAGAGAGACTACATGTTAATTTGTTTTTTAAAAACTTTTTCTTATTACATTTCATTCTTTGTCTCAATACTAAAAGCAATTCATCTTCATCCATGGTGTTTAAATATTGTATTTAATTTTATTCAGAGATACTCTCCGAAACCAAAGTGCTCAAATGTGGTTTTGTCTCTTATCTCATAAGGCTCTATTGATGTGACCTAGCCCTTGGTGATTATGTAGTTAGCCTACAGGGGGATAGAAACAATTATATTAAGCTCTATGCACTTCAGCTAATGCACCGGTGAGGTCATCAACAAGGAAATAGTATTAAGTGCATTTCTCATATACACCACACTGAGGAAACAATAAAGTTTTTTTAAAAAAACACCATAAAAAATAAAAATTTATTGAGTACACACATTCAGCCTAATTATTCTGCCCTGACTCTGATGATTTTCTGAAAAACTGAGGTCAGACATCTCTTGCAGCCACAATGCCTCGTGCTTGGAAAATGCATGTAAATGTATTATTTATACACACAATAACAACAATATTGTTTTCTGAGCATTCAAAGCATTTCACATAATCTGTAAAACCCTTTAAATATTTGTTTGTTTGTAAATTAAGCCAGGATAGTTATTCTCCTATTGCAGAGCACAATGGTGGGTCCTACTTCTTTTGTTGAATTTATATTGTTCTATTTCATTTCAGATGCTGCTAAGTGTTTTATAATTGTAATGCTGTTGCTTGTTTTTATCGTGGTATGTTCGATTGTTGTATCCTGCCCAGGAATCTTATGGTAAAGGGCAGGTAAGAAATCGTATAAAGATGAAAGAATACATTATGCAAGGCCACTGACAAAAACAACAACAACATGCCATTTCAATCTAACATTTAGCAAGGCAAAATCTGTGACATGATATCCTTCTGTTTTGAGAGTTTCCCTGGCCCTATTCCATTTCATGGGCTGATTCTGGAGATATGGGTAGGGATAGCTCTGCCACAGTGACCCAGGCAGTGGTAACTTCAGGAATGAATGCTACAAGAGGTTCAAAGTCTAACAGCTAGGCTACTGAATGGAGCTCCTGACTATTGGACAAACATAGGACACCACTAGTTACAGGTAGGTAGCCCTGTTGGTCTGCCGTAGTCGAAACAAAATAAAAAAAATCCTTCCAGTAGCACCTTAGAGACCAACTAAGTTTGTTATTGGTATGAGCTTTCGTGTGCTTTCTGAAGAAGTGTGCATGCACACGAAAGCTCATACCAATAACAAACTTAGTTGGTCTCTAAGGTGCTACTGGAAGGATTTTTTATTTATTTTGTAGAACACCACTGCATGAGCTGCCAATTTTCTACTGGGCCACGTTTAAGGCATTAGTCCTAAACAACCTGGGACCAAACTATCTGAGAGAATGCCAGATATACCCAGTCACTAAGGTCTACGGAGGCCGTCCTGTTTGTGCTGCAGCCCCCTACAGATCAGCTCTTGAAAACAATTCTATTGTTGCAGGTGGGTCAGCATTGCTTACCTGCCTTCCCACTTCCCCAGTGGGGAACACAGTGTGGTCCATGTGCAGCAGTAGAGCCAACTGAACCCTCCTAGCTCTGCACCTGCACTGAGCTCCTTGTGCCTAGGCCCTCTCCCTTTCAGAAACCAGAAGCAATGGGAAGGGAGGCGAGCAATGCTGCCCTGCCCATGCCACCCTGCCTACCACAATTGGTGGTGTGCACCCTTTAAAGTACCCCCCAAAAAAGGAAAGAAGCCGTGTGCGAATGGTGATGCAGTTTTGAACTGACACTTAATGCTCAGTTTATTTTTTCCACTGCAATTGTATTTTATTGTGAAGCACCTTGAGATGTTTTCAAAATAGGTGGTATATAAATATTTCAAATAAATAAAATGGAAAGTGGCAATGTGATAGCATCCCTTTATGTACAATGGAGTGGGGTGGGAGTGCTTGGGGGGAAATCCACATCTGGCAACCAATGCGCCCCTTTGGTTTCAGAGAGTACATGGGTAGACGAGTCTAAAAAGCCTGGGACACAAATTTCCACGGCCCTGTAGTGGTGGCTCATTTATCCGAAGTAATGTATTTAATGTTAACTCTGGAAGTGTAGACTCAATTGTGAGCAATATAAGCCTCCCGGTGGATATTGTGCTCTAGGAGGCTTAGTTTGGTCAAAATTGAGTCTACACTTCCAGAGTTAATGCTAGATACATTATTTTGGGTAAATGAACCACCATAGCCACTAGAGGGGCCATGGAAATTTGTGTCCCGGGCTTTTTGGACTCTTCTACCCATGTACTATCAGAAACTAAAGGGGCACATTGGTTGCCGGATGTGAAATATATTGGCATAATTTTCAGCCCCCCTACCCCACTAATGAGGACAAGGAGGAGTCAGGCTGCTGTTTATGTCATTGCCACGCAATGGATATAATGTATAATTTTGACCAAGGATCACCTAGTGAATTTATGGCAGAAGTATAATTTGAACCAGGGATTTTCTCTTGAACCATTACACTCAATGAGATATACCGGTACTGTAGCCCTGTAAAGAAGCAGTGTAATATTCTAAGCACTTCAAGACATTTTCAAATGCAGAAGTAACTTGCAATTGCACTGCTGTACTTTGACATTTTAAGGTAGACAGTGACCTTTAATCCAATGTCTTTGCATCAAGGAAAAGAATGCATGCTGGTCAACATAATGTATGTGCATTTTTAAGGCCACCAAGGAATAACTGTAATCAGAGATATTAATGAGTTATTCATTTTTTAAAATATTGCTGGCATATAAAACATGCCAAAGTAGTGTCCTATTTTCACGCACAGTCTTAGGAGCCTGCTTTCAGATTTATATTCCTCTACCTCCAGTTTAAGGGTGAAAACTGATTAAATCAAATGCTTGGGTCAGGACAGATTCATGTTAATTTCAGCATTACAACAAAGTGACTGTATTCACCACATCAGTATGTCTTTTGATTACATAGCTTTGAATCTTATCATCAGCATTTATCTGCAAATCACATTAATTTTTTTCCACATCTGATATGTGTATCTCTTTCACTAGTACAATGTACGCAATAATACCGCTTGTCTTCATTACTGAATATATGCTTCAGAAGTAATTGCTAGACAGCCATAGGAACTGACGCGTCCATAATCCAATATGAATTAACCCGCCAGATTCCTGATGCTGAATTCTATGCGGATTTGAACACCTGTGCTCCATATCTGGTCCCGCAGGATCACAGAAGTGATGCTAGAAATCCTGTTCTGGTCTGCCTTACACTGGGATCCTCTCTCTGTGCAAAAGGACAGTATATCTAACAGAAGTTAAAACAGACAGAAGTTAATGGCCCACAGACTGTTACACTGTATAGGAATATGACGGTGTAAAAATAATTTAAAATTTTGTACTTGTCTGTCAAATTTCTTGGCTTCACCAACAAGCAGGCCCGGCGCTTCCATTTAGGCGAACTAGGCGGTTGCCTAGGGCACCAAAATGGAGGGGGCGCTGGCCAGCCTGCCCCCTGCCCCCATCGCCGCCCACCGCCACCCCAACCAGCGGCGGAGCGAGCAGGTTGGGGCGAAAACCGCGGCGGCGCCAAAATGGAGGGGGCGCTGGCCAGCCTGCCCCTCGCCCCCCACCACCACCAGGTGCTGCCCCAACCAGCGGCAAAAATCGCGGCGGTGCGGGGCGCCCGGCGGGCAGGGGGCGGGGCACCGTATGTCATTGCGCATGACGTACGGTGCCCCGCCCCCTCGCCTAGGGCGCCGATAACCCTGGCACCGGTCCTGCCAACAAGAAACCTAGTGAGAGAATAAGAGTTCATATCTGTTCCTTTAATCTAAATACAGTATTTTTCTAGGTGAAAGATAATTCTAGGAACACCTGCTGAAATGTAGAAATAATCTCATCCATCACAACTAGTTTATCTTCCTCCAGAGCACTAGCATTAACCACCAGCATTACTTCCATCTTTTCTGAATTAAACTTCAGCTTCTTTAACCTTGTCCACCTAAATCACAGCCTCTGGACACTTGTTTAGAACTCAGACAGCTGCTCCTTATTGCTTAGTTAATTAAATGTAGAGCTGAGTGTCACCCACATTTTAATCAGGCAATTCAGATGTATTAATGGAGGCAGTGGTTTCAGTCTTCACCTGGTCTAAAATTGAATAAATATCTCTCGACCACCAAGTGGTAAAACTGGGGTGAGGAATATGTGGTCTACCAGATATTGTTGGATTATGAGTCCCATCAGCCCCAGCCAACATGGCTAATGGTCAAGGATGCTAGGAGTCTGGTAACATCTGGAGGGCCAGTGGTTCCCACCCCTGCTGTAAAAGGAGAAATGGAAAGCTGGTAAGATGTGGTGATGGTCACCTCACTCTTCAGACGATCATAATCCTTTCCACATCTCCTCATTGAGCTGGAAACTGCTCTGGGTAGATTTATCATGATTAATATCATGTATTAAATTAGTTTAATTTGGTTTGATTTGTAATTATTTGGAAAATTATTTTTTAAAAATGGGGGGGGGTGGATTAGAGTGCAGTCTTCAAATGAATATGATACAAGCCTGCACAAAAGCTATAGACCGCTTGGGGTGTGCAGGCTTGTATGTAAACCCAGCCCCTTGGAAACTAAACTAGAGAAGTTGATGAAGGAAGTAGGCTGGCATCCAGCGTACAAGCAAGCCTCATCAGCGAGGATGTAGTCAAGCAAAGCTCTGGTGGTCCTCCTGTCTCATCCACTGATACCTCTTCTGACCCATGAGTTTGGAACTCTTTCGGCAAGTGGAGAAGCAGCAATTAACATGGTAGAACATTATCACTTCCAGAGACTGGCAATGAAAGGACTGGAAAAGTCAGACATGGCAATTGGTTTTATGATTAATCTTAAAAACACACATTCAACCATGAATGCTGGCAGAGACCCAGACAAAGGTGAATGGAGATTAAACCCGGAGCTTAGCTCTGAGACAGATCATTAATAACTGAAGCCTATAAAATAAAGTAAACAGCTACAAAGGAAGTAAAGCCAATGCACGTCAGAGGTTACCCCAGCTAAGGAGTGGTGCAATGTACACAATGCTTTTCCTCTTTGCACAAGGGGGGTGGGGAAGTCAATCTCACACTCCAGGCAATGCTAATATTAAAAATTGATGAGAATTCACAGCATGCAAGGTTTTTTTTTCTTTCTTTCTCTCTTTCAAGGAATTGTTAAATAGTTCATGAGAACTTGGGAGGAACATTCCATTCCAAATGGGAAATTTCTTCAGAAGTATAATTTAACTCAGGCTAATTTTTTTTAACACATAAGAGATGTGCATTGATTGTTGAATACTAAAGTGATGTGAACACCTTTGGAAACTTTTAACGCCTCATAAATAAGCGATGAATAAGGAACTAAGCCTACACACACATCTAATGAGCTGCCATGCTGCAAGTCATTGTCATAATCAATGATGATTATCATCTTGCCTCATGCTTTTCTGGGCTTCTTTTCACCGTGTTTTCTAAAAGGGGAGCCATGATAGTCTACTGCAGCATAAACAATGAAGAGTCTACAAAAGCTTATGCCATGATACATTTGTTTGCCTTTAAGGTGCCGCAAGGTATATATCAAGGATAGATGTACTGGGGTGGGAGGATAAGACATTGTCAATATTTGAGCCAACTAGCATCAGTGCTGGACTTTGACATTGACATACCTGATGCAAACAGTAAAAATGACACTGGTCTGCTCATGTGTTTAAATACTACACAGAAACATAGCTGTCAACACTCCCTTTTTTTTGCAGGAAACTCCCTTATTCCAATGCCGTTTTCCCACTGCTATCCCAGATTGTTGATATCCCTTAAATTTCCTGGATTTCAAAGGAAGCAGCTCCTCTCCCTCCCTGCTGGCCAGGGAGGCTCCTCAGCTACATTGCTCGGCTGCCAATAAGGAGTCTGAGACCGACTGGCGGCAGAGCTTGCATGCCTTGTGCAGCCAGACCCTCACGCCCAACCAGACAGACAGCCTGCCTTCCGTCTACGCGCTCGCTCTTTCGCTCACCCATTGGGTGGTGAGTCTACTTTGTGCCATTGAACCACCCTCGCGGCATCCCTTATTTTCAAATCCGAAAGTTGACAGCTATGCACAGAAATAAGGAAACTATAAGCAGGAAAATAGTGTGTACGCACATTCAAACACATAAATGAAAGCATAAAACAGTTTTATGGCCAACTCTGAGCTGCACCACTTCAGAAGACATGTGAAATCTCACATCACTAAATTCAAGAAGAGGAAGAGGAGGAGGAGGAGGAGGAGGAGGAGGAAGAAGAAGGACCGCAATCCAGCTGGAAAACCAGCATAACTTCTGTAACTGTTGGCATTATCAGAAATTTAGGTGGATGTCCAACAAAGTAAATCCATTAGTGCAAGGGCTTCTGGCTGCACAGCAAAAATAACTCTCCCTCTCCACGTGCCCCCTAAATGTGTTTTGGGCAGTGGCGTGCGGTGAAGTTTTCCGTAGGCAAACAGTTATAGCCAGAGGTGCCAGCTTGCAAGCGCGATTGAGGGTGTGTGTGATGTCGTGCTCATGATGTTGTGATGTCTGGACATTGCGTGTGTGAGCATAACGTCTCCCTCCCTAAGACAGACAGAAGCTTCTCGGGCTTTGGGAAGGAGGTGCCAGGCCTCTGACAGGATTCTGGAGACCTACTGCCTCCTTCCCAAAGCTGGGCCAGCTTTGGGAAGGTAATGGGAGGGCTCTTGGACCCCATGGGAGCATCGTGCCTCCCTCCTGAAGAATTTACTGGGAACATTTAGGGGTCCAGCTGAGTCCCCCTAGTCCACTGACTGCATGACACTGGGGCTTCCGCAATCCTCTGGAGCTAATTTGGGGGTGGTGTGGAGGCACGTGGGAAGAGAAGGAGGGGCATTCAAGCTGTGCCAGTGGAAATCCTCATGCTAATGGAACTCCTTCATTTGGCCATGCCCACGTTAGCTGATATAAATAATTTCTCTCACTGCAAGAAGTGAGGTTACAGGGAACCAGGCAGAGGGCCTTCTTGGTAGTAGCACCCACCCTGTGGAACGCCCTCCCATCAGATGTCAAGGAAATAAACAACTATCTGACTTTTAGAAGACATCTGAAGGCAGCCCTGGTTAGGGAAGTTTTTAATGTTTGATGTTTTATTGTGTTTTTAATATCCTGTTGGAAGCTGCCCAGTGGATGGGGAGGCCCGGCCAGATGGGCGGGGTATAAGTAATAAATTATTATTATTATTTATTTATTTATTTATTTATTTATTTATTTATTTAAGCCATAATACAATTACTCACAATGTTGCAATAAATGTGAACACCACAACTATGTCAATACACACAACCATGTGTATTGACATAGCAAAAACCAAACACATTACAGCAAACAAAATATTCCCCATGTACATAAAAACAGCAGGCTACCTTGTTATCAGGTGGTGAAAATACAGGTGGACTCTGAACTTCCCTGGAGAGAGAATTCCTGAATTCTGTTGAAAGGGCCTACTCCTTAACCTTGCACTTGTAAGCCTGACCTCAGTGAAAGAGGAAATTCTGAGCAGTGCTTCCCTTAAAGATTACAGTGCACAGTGGAGTTCAGAAAGATGTTCTCCTAGATGCCTTACGTCCAGGTTTGCACTTGGAAACCAATTTGGTTGCCTGTGGGGTTATGCCGGGACTAGTGTAGCATGATCCTGATGACTCGTAGTAGCAACATTTCAAAGCTAACTGTAGTTTGCAAATGATCTTCAAAGGCAGTCTCATGTGGAACATGTTACTGTAATGTTTGAAGGTATGCATCACGGTGGCCAGGTGGTCATAATTTTCAAGGAAGTGAAGCATCAGATAAATGCTGAGCGTTCATTTGCCACAACCATCATCTTCTGCATCATCTTGTTTAATGGATAGGAATGTTTACAAACTCATCATTTAAGGTTATTCCCACAAGGCAATGTGACCTTGCCCTTGACAAGACGTCAAGACAGAACAATGTGTGTTTATTTCACAGCTATATAATAAATTGTAGGGCTCAAAATGTGGGAATTCTGTGTGCAGTCGGTAGTCTCAAAATCAGTCTGATAATTATCTCTGTTGGCTCCCCACCCCCACCTCGCTCCTTCTGCACTGTATTCTTACACAATTAAAGTAATGATCACGTTTGCATTGGTTTCTGGTGCTTAAATTCAATCCAATTCAAATAGCTGCTTTACGTTTATTCCAAAACAATATCAATAGCATAATGATTTTATATTGTTTTTCGCTAGAGAAGGAATGGTGTAAAAATGACTGCATGTTTACACATTTAAACACAGCAAATTCTTATTCCGAAAATAATTCACAGTGGTTTGTCCCCATTTTACCAAAACATACACACTTCTGTGTACTGTTGCCTCATTTGTGAAGATAACCTTGAGTTGGTGACATTGGAGTAGGCTGGGAGATTAAGGAGGAAAATTAATTTCTAGCTCTAAACAAACCAAATATACTTTATTCTGCACCAAAGCTTTTATCAGTTCTTGCGTTATACAAAATCAATCCAACCCTTCAAAGTTTACTTTTTCCTGGGGCAGAGGGGAGGTAAAGTTTGCAATAGTAAATATATGGAGGAAATCACTATAATTGATCCTTTTTATGATAAGTCTGCATTATTCATAAGACAAGTTCTGTATTTTTATTTTATTGGAAAACTGAACATCTGGATAATTTTATACATAATCTGTTCAAAAGGGTGAAGTTTGTGGCATGGATTTCAAAGATGTACACTGAATGACTTTCAAGTTGAGGGTGAAAATATTGTCAGAGGGTAAAAAAAATCAATCCCAAGCATTGAGGTTCTTAATAATTATTATTTTGTTAATTGCCATGTCAGTACGTTTTATGTAATATATTAAGCAAAGTACAGGTCCCTGCCCAAATCAGTTTACAGTCTAAATTGGGGCAGTAGAGAAAGGGATAAATTACTGTAACAAAGGATGAATGTGGGGATAAAATGCGTGGCAAAGTTTCCTAGTTTAGGGAAATGACAGAGGAAAAGGATCAGGAATTTAAAATGTATCATCTCCTGACGTTTTCAATATTCTCTTGAGCTATTCAGATGCTCAACAACATACACAGGAATATCAAATGGAAGTAGTGAGCCGGGGCTTGTGATGAACAAGGAAAAGTGCCAACAGTTGACAGCAGGGAAGGTGGAAACTGGAGCAGCCATAGAGTGGGGCAGAGGCAACAGATGAGAAGAGTTTGGGAGCATACTGGTGAAAAAGCCACAACATCAATTGACCAAAGGTCACAGAAGAAGCGAGAGGCAGAGCAAGGTTGGATGGGTACTGCACAGCGCTGGAAGAGACGCAGTGATATTTCACAGGGGAAATTCCATAGCAGAGAAGTCAGAGGCGGAGCAGTTCTTAAAGAAGCCAAGATCAAGAAGGAACCCATGGCTCTGAGGCAGGGGGGAGTCAGCCCTGGGGTCAGAGAAAATCACCAAGAAGGATGAAAATATTGTCAGGGTAGAAAGAAGAAGCCAAGGCATGTATTGAGGTCAGAAATGAAAGCTGAGCTGGAACTGAAAGGGATATATGGCAGAGGTGGACAGAAATAAATTCTAATGCAAAGAAATAGTGGGTTGGGATGTGAGGAGACCTCCAGTGAGAGGGCTACATCAGTGTTAAAAATCCCTAGGGAGAAGTTTTAGGAAGGCAAGTATTGGAGGGAATGAGAGAGGAAACTATCCGACCCACGGGTCAACTTTTAAGCAAAACAAAATTGAATGTATTACCATTAAACAAACTAATTATAATTATTTCTTACTGTCTTTGTGAAATATTTAGGCTGGATTTCTATATGCAGATTTACTTCTGAGAAAACAGGCATGGGGTTGCAGTGCAGCTTTCTTAGTGCAAAGTCACTGGGCTCAAGACATGATACATTCTGTTTAGATACTTCTTCTTTTTTTACAGCTTAACATATTATTCATCCAATGCTGCATAGCAGTTAGAGTGTTTTGGACTAGGACCTGGGAGGCTGGGGTTCAAATAGTCACTTGACCATGAAGCTCACTGAGTGATATCTTGGGCCAGTCTCTCAACCTAACCCACCTCCCAGGGTTGTAGTGAGGATAAAATGGGGAGGAGGGAAAGTATGTACCCCACCTTGAGCTCCTTGGAGGTGGAATGTAAGTGTGTATAAAGGTAAAGGTAAAGGGACCCCTGACCATTAGGTCCAGTCGTGTCCGACTCTGGGGTTGCGGCGCTCATCTCGCTTTATTGGCCGAGAGCCGGCATACAGCTTCCGGGTCATGTGGCCAGCATGACAAAGCCGCTTCTTGCAAACCAGAGCAGCACACGGAAACGCCGTTTACCTTCCTGCCGGAGCGGTTCCTATTTATCTACTTGCACTTTGACATGCTTTCGAACTGCTAGGTGGGCAGGAGCTGGGACTGAGCAACGGGAGCTCACCCCGTCGCAGGGATTCGAACCGCTGACCTTCTGTGGGTTTAACCCACAGCGCCACCTGGGTCCCTTTGTAAGTGTGTATAATACATAATAAATTGAAAGGTTAAGGGTAAAAAATGGCTCCCAAATGGCTTACAAGCAAAACAGAAATAGGAGTAGGGAGAGAGAAATATACATATCTCAAATATTTTAAAAATCTGGGATAATTCAATAGGCCTGGTTTCCTAATAGCCATCTACAATTCAGTGTACAAGCTCTTAAAAGAAACTGGTTAACCTCTGCCCCCTTTGAAACGAGAGAAGCTGCGACACCAAATATGATGGGTTGAAGTTTCAGGTGTGATTAAGGAAAAAAATGGCCGCCTGTGACACGCATCTTTTGTAAGCCACTTCGGTCGGAAAGACATCCCAGGGACAATAGAGTGCCTTTGTTCATATATTATGCATGCACCTGCGTGTTTGTGGGGGTTGATGGGAGGCCAAAGGGAATTGTAGTGCAAATAGACCAAAAGAAGCAAAAGCTATACCGGCAGACAGAAAGCTTTAGCGTCGGCTGCAGGAGCTGCTGGAACTGATACTTTGAGCTAGGTTTCTTAGCATTGAAGCTTCTTTCTCCTCTTCCCGAAGCCTATTGTGCAAGCCAAGTTATAGGTTTAAAGTAATTCAAAATCCAGCCTTGTGTCACCTATTAAACTAACAGATGTAGATGCACAGCTGGATAAATTACTATCCGCTTCAACAATGCTTGATTCATCTGCAGGAATTGAGGTGTTGTGTGATGGTTGGGATATTTTTTTCCCCATTGACGTTTTCACTCGAGACACACTTTGCAAAGCACTAACTCTCTCTTTGCGTCTCTTGGCCTTTTGTCTCTGTCAGAAATTTTCTATTAAAAATAAAAGATGTTCCTAACAAGATGATACCAATTTGGGAGTCAGCACCAAGAGAGGTAAGTTTCATGTGTATGTGTGTGATTTCAGATGGATCTCTTGCCATTTAAATTGGACCAAGAGATGCATTTTTTAAAAGAGAGAGAGAGAGAGAAATATATAAAATGACTACACCAAGTTCTTGCAAGCTTTTAGAAAGTATAATAATTCCCAACATGCATATGAAGGGGACTCTTATCACGTACACACAAATTGCAATAAAAGGAAGGTATTCACATAACATTCCCCTTACTCTGCAAGAATCCTGTGCATGTTTACTCAGAAGTAAGCCCCACTATATGCGGTAGGGCTTACTCCTAGGTAAGTACTAATAAGATTGCAGCCTCTCTTTTGCAAACGAGAATGCAGTGTGTTCACCAGCTCCTAATGCTCCTCTAAACTCCTTGTTCCCTCCATGCTCACACTCACAACTTGCTAGCAAGAGAAGTCAAGGACCTAGGCCAAGTGAAACATTCCAGCTTCACCTCTCACAAGTGATGATTCTGAACCTTCAAGTTTGCCAGGGTTCTGCAGGAGAAGATCGGTGTGCACAGATCGTAAGCTAGATTCTCTGCTGCATCTACAGCCTTTGCCTCCAGTATGCTGCTATCACCCAAAGTGAAAGAGAGGGAGGAGGCAGTTGTACAAATTATTTTGCTGTGCCAGTTTGCAGGCTGGTACTGCCTTTTCTAGTAAACAGATCAGCATTGGATCACCAGGTCTGCTCTTCCTGCATTCCACCACCAAAACATTAGGGGGCTTATTGAGGCTTATTCCTGCTGGCTGTAGCACACACTCCACCACCTTTTGGGGTACAGCTGGGACCTCTGCAGCACTGGAGCCCTTGCCACCCCACTCTGGCAGAACATGGAAGAGGATACCTCTGTTGGATCCAGAGGCATACCTAGGCTCACTTGAACCCTTGGCAAAGAGATTTATTGGTGCCTCTGAAGCTGGGAGAAACCACGGACCAGAAACTCAAAAAGCTTGCTTTTTATCACCTTTCACACTCCGCCAGTGACTTCCTCTGTGACCATCAGGGTCGGCTCCATAGGCACCAACTCTATGGAGCTGTGGACAGCTCAATCCCCCCCCCCAAAGTATGCGGGGATGGGGCTGATACCCGTCCCACAATCCTGAGGGGCAGCGGCAGCAGAGAGCCTCATTGAGCCTTCCTGTAGCAGCTCAGGCGCTCGGCTGCCCTACCTGTGGTGGCGCTGGGCCTCATGCCCCTGTGAGCATGATTTCACACACGTGTCACACATGTGACATCATGTGCATGCGACAACCCCCCCTCTCCATGTCGCATGGAACTTGGCACCTCTGGCTCAGGTCTGTATTGCTTTACCTCCCCAACTTCTCCTCCATTGGTTCATCTGTGTGCCTGCCTTCCTGGCTCTCTCCCCCCACTGGCTGCTTTCCCTTCTGCCTCTTCCCTCCCTCCCTTTTCCCTCCTCCTGCGGCTCTGGCCTACTCTGCCCACCTTTCTTCCCTCTGAGCTCCGCTGGGTGTCCCACATACTTCTAATAGTGCCACTGGCCAACTGGGGAGGGGCCGCCACAGAGCTGTTGCAATGGCCCATGCCATTGGCTGGATTTCTCCACCGTGGCACCCAGACGAGCCTGCCCACCTCACCCAGCCACCCAGAGCAGCAGAGTGGCAGCCTGGGGAAGATGCAGACAGGCTAGCAGGCTCCTGATCACAGTGGAGTGGTGCAATTTTTGCACTCCCTGGGCTTGCACCCTTGGTGGGGGCCAAGCTAACCAACGCCTAGGTATATCTCTGACTGGATCCTAATTCACACTTTCAGTGGATTTGGGATTATAATTGCTCTGCTTAAAGATCCTTTTTGCACCGTTAGCTATCAGTTCTCTCTCACTCAGTCAGTAGCAAACAATCTAAGACACATGTGACATGATCAGATAACCCTATACTTCGTTAGATTGATTTTATTGATTTTGTTTGCAAGGCTCCATGTGCAATTGTTGCCTTCCCTTTTCCTTAATAAAATTCTTTGAGTTTTGACATTCAGCTTCATTGGTCTTAAAAGTCATTTTTCTGGCATTTTTCACTAGAATCTTGCCCACTAATGCTATTCTTCCTGATATACAAATGTTTCATACAATTTTGTTAAGGTCTGTGCCCATTAGGCTTTGGAAACATAAATCCAAAGCTGCTCTCACTTTTAGTATTTTCCTAGACCTGGCAGATTAGGGTGTGGCAGCTGGTTCATCTTGTCTAGGGGCAGCCTATCATAATCCTTTTAAAGGGTTGTGGGACTCTGGTACAAAAAGGGGATCTGCCAGTACAGAAAAGTCTCACAAGCCTTCCAGTCCAGGTACAGAAAATTTGCTGCCTGGCCATGTTCTGTCCCAGAAGGAAATGACAACTCTCCACTCCTAGGGCTGCCATATGTCCAGATTTTCCTGGACATTACCGGGATTCCAAAGGTGGAATTGGCATCGGGGGGGGGGGGTGTTCTGAATTTCTGAAAGGTGGTGCTTTATCCCGGACCTTAGGCAAGTCAATCTTTTGGGTGTTCCCTTTAAAAAACTCAACAACTTTCAGGGTGTCCTAGTTTTTACTTTTTGAAATATAGCAACCCTATCAATCCTGAATTTACTAAATTCAATACGAGACAGTGGCTAAAGTGTTGAGCAAGCTACCTTCAATCTCCACTCAACCATGAAGTTCACATGGGTAAAGTCATTGATCTTACGGTTGAACCTACCACGCAGGAAGCTAGTGAGACTGAAATTCTGCTTTGGGAGAAGGTTGGGATATAATAATTATAACCCAGTTTAGGTGAATCAGGAGTAAATGGGATGGGAGAAATCCATCAACCATCCATTTTAATGAAAAATAACCTCACTATAACTGGCTTCATCTGACAACATCTTACCATGTATATCCTCCTTCCTAATATAGGAGGGTTTGTTTGTGCAGAATATGTATTGTAACAATGGTGGGAAAAGGTACAATACCTCTCACTTAAATCCTGAAGCTAAACATTGCAGGTGATGGCACCCTGCCATTTTATTCTTTTGCACACAAATAAAAGAGACACAACAAGGCTTGATTGGCACAGTGCAAATTATCCAAAAGGGCAAATGGCAGTTTGTTGGCATCACCCATCAGGTGACTCAATGTCACACAAAACTTTGCAGGACAAAAGAGATTGGCCCACATATCCTACAAGATGTTTGGATTCCACCACCCCCACCTTTCCTCACATAAAGCTTACTACAATACTTTCTCCCACAATTACATATTCCTCATTCATTTTAAAATGCCCACATTTTCCAGACTGTACCTGACTTGCATCTCTGTAACAGTCTGCAGAGGAAAATTACTTTCAGTAAATGTCAGTACGGAATGTCTGGTTGATTCTGCAGTGTAACATTTTGTCTCTGCTAAGCCAATTTTTTAAAAAAGTTTGATGCTGGAAACAATTTAGATCATATTATGCTGAAAACAAGTTCAGGGGCAAGTCAAAGGCGACTTAGACCAGAGTTGGCCTTACTGTCATCATCTAAACCAGGGGTAGGACATTTCAGGCCTGTGGGGTGAATGCAGCACTCTAGATTCCTCTGCCTGACCCCCTGGACTCTCCCCCGGCCACCCCACCTCAGTGACCCCGCTCCACCCCCTCCTCAACTGCTTCTGAATATGTCCTTGAACTATGATAACACTTCTTGCTTGCCAGGATGAAAGATGGAGACGTGTGTAGGAGTAGAAACTTGTAGAAACGTCTGGCTTTGACATGCATGGAATGTAGTCTCCTTGTACCAAGGTAAGAGTCACAATTGCCCACGCTTGCCTCTGGCCTCATGTGCTTTTTGGCCACCTCTGGCATGGGGCCTCCAGAAGGTCGTCTATGAGAACATGCAGCCCTTTGGGCAGAAAAGGTTCTCCACCTTGATCAGGGCTTTAAAAAATAGTGGGAGGACTGATCTGCAGCCAAATCACAAATGCATGATTGCTAGAGAGTCACAAATGGGGGACTGTATGATGTCATGTAAATAAAACATTGTCTCCTACTCATCAAAAACCACCCAACATTTTCCAGCTTGGTAACATTTTGTAGATTGTGTAAGAGCCTCAACTGGTTCTCACTGGGCACTTCACTTCTACTTGGAGTGTAGAATTCCTACTGTATAAAACAATGTAATTGTGTGTGTGTGTGTGTGTGTGTGTTTACTTTATTTTAAAAATCACTAAGTGGTTTACATAAAATAGTATAAAACATTCATTAAGAATAGTGATAGGCATTAGAAACAGCAGACATAATACAACTATCAAAATACAGATAAATCAAAAACATTATTAACAAATGTACATAATAAAATCACAGGTCTGGGTAGGCTCGCCTAAACAAAATAGTTTTCAAGTGGGCTCTCTTGCCATAGGAGAACAGTCTTCATTATTTGGACGCTTATTGAGGCTGGGAATTACATTTACACTGAATCAGAGTAATGTCCTATCTAAGCCCACTACGGCAGTACTGCTTCAGGATTTGGGGCACAGACTTTCCTCCAATACGCTCCTTCACTGTCACAGCAGGCAGGAAGCCAAAAACACACTCAGATTTAAACCAGACACAATGCACCCTTCACTTATTTGGCTCAGAGATTCGTTAGCTGGAGATTGCAGAGCTGATATGACATTTATTTGGTTATTTAAACTGCAGGTGTGAGATCATTTGCTTGTCTTTGGAAGGGGAAAGAAGTATCATATTATCTCACTATCCCCTCAGTCTGTTTCCCATCATTCTGGCACAATGGGTTTAGGGCTGTAGAGGTGCTGTGTTTAGGGCCTCACTTTTATATGGCTGCCGCACTTAGGTTTTGCAAGCAAATGTCAATTTCATTATATAACGTTTGCCTTGACATTTGCTTGCTCGCCCAGCAAGGGAGATGTGTGCAGAGGCAGCTTCTGCGCATGGATTCCTTTGCTGGATTTGGAATCTTATATGCCATCTGAACGTGGATATTCATTGGGGTGGCATCTCTGCATTGCAATGAAGCTGAAGGTATAGGGCAGCGTTTCTCAATCGCTGTTCCGCAGCACACTACTGTGCCGCGAGATGTTGCCTGGTGTGCCGCGGGAAAAGGGAGCGCAGAAAGCCACCGCCGAGAAGAGGCACCGCGGAGAAGCCCCCACCTCCGTCGTCAACAGGAGGTGGCTTTGCAGGCGTCAAAACCGACCCGCCTGCTGGGCTGGGAATCAGCCCGATGCGTCGGGGTTTCCACCCGCATCATCCTCGGGCCGACCAATCAGGTCGGTCTGGGGGCGTGTCCTGCCCCCGTTTAAGCAGGGAGCGGGCGGGAAATCCTCCTTTTTTTGCCCCGCTCCCCAGCTGTTAGGTTCATCCGCAGCTGTGGTTTTCTCTTTCCTTAGATTTTCTTTGGTCTCTTCTCTTTTGGTTCTTTATTAGTTTTCCCTTCAGTCAACTAGCAGCCTTTCTTAATTTCCTTTATTTTCCTAAAGGTTTAGTTTAGCTTAGGAGCTACTCTCAGCCAGCTGGGCGCATTTCCGCCCCCCCCCCCCAGCCGGGACTCGGAACAACGTCAAGTCGCTGCTTCTGGCGTGCTTCGCCAGCCTCCGGCGGCAGGACCAGGATCGCCACGTTCGGGGCCAGGAGTGGACATGGGAGAGCGAGCCGCTCCAGTGCTTGCCTTTCCCGCTGGTCGGGAATCACCCCCCCCCCCCGGGAGTTTCTCATTGCATCGGCAGTTGCCGTCGCGCGAGACAGCTGATTGCATCGGCCGGGATCAAGCGGAGAGTTCGGCATCCACTCTGGTAAGCCTCTTCAGATGAGATATTTTTTTGGGGGGGGAGGAGAGGGCGGTGTCTTAGCTTCCTCCTGTTTTATTTATGTTGGTACTTCTGCCCTGATTTCCAGTGTTCCTTTTACACTGCTTTACCTGCTGTGTTGTGGAATTGTGGCTTTTTTAAACTGAGCTACGTGTGAGTCTTTCTTCGATTCCAGCCAGAATATCAGCTTTGTGTTCAGCCAAAGAGGCCCAGGTTGCGCACTGAATAAAGTATTTTATAATTTTTCATATTTCTGTTTACTTACTATTTCATAATAAAGTAATTATAAAATACTTTCTTTGTGTTTATTTGATTCCTATTCAAGAGAATTACTTTATATATAGTCAATATAGGCACAGAGTTAAATTTTTAACATTTTCTAATGGTGGTGTGCCTCGAGATTTTTTTCATGAAACAAGTGTGCCTTTGCCCAGAAAAGGTTGAGAAACACTGGTATAGGGCACCCAATGTGGCATTGAAAGGCCAAGTGGGGGATAGAGGAAAGCCACAACATTTAGAGCTTCTGAGTTTAGGGGGGACGGAATAAGTAAGGTGGAACACAGAAGTTTATTTTTTTTTAAATTATATATAGCGTGAAGGCCATGGATAGAGAGTAGCATTTTTCTCCCTCATAACATTGGAAGCAAAGGGCATTGAGTGAAGATGACTGGCAGGAGATTCAGGACAGACAAAAGTAAGTCCATCACCACACAGCTCGTACTTAAGGAATTTTCTGCCAGAAGCTGGTAATGGCTGTTAGCTTAAATGGCTGTGAAACTAATGGAGGATGAGTCTATTAATGGTTGTAAGTCATGTTCTGCTACCTACGGATTGAGAGGCAGCATTCCTCTGAATTAGCAGTTGCTGTGAAACAGTGGGAGAAAGGACCATTGACTACTATTGGATAAAGGCTGCTGGGCGGGATAGGCCTTTGGTCTAACCCCGAGTCACTCTTAGTATGTTTTTATGACATTCAGCAATAATAACACAATAACAGAATTACATACGTGTTGTTGTTGTTGTTGTTTTTAAAGAATACTACAGTCATACCTTGGATCCCGAAAGCTTTGCGAGTCAAACATTTTGGCTCCCGAATGCCTGACGTGGGTTCCGCGACTTCTGATTGGCTGCAGGAGCTTCCTGCAGCCAATTGGAAGCCTCGCCTTGGTTTCCGAAAGTTTTGGAAGTTGAACGGATTTCCGGAACAGATTCCGTTTGACTGCCAAGGTACCACTGAATAATTGCCCAACTGGTCCAGACCAAAGACACCTTCTCGACACCTTCTCTAGCTCTTCTATGGCCAGACAGATGCTTCTGGGGTGCGCACAACAACAGTGTTCCCCTGCTGATTGATCTGGTAGTCTGCTTTTGACTCAGGATAGAGGAATCATATAGACAAATCTATACTGTAAATCTAAGCTACAATTCTATACCCGATTACCTCAGAGTAAGCCCCATTGAAATCAGTGGGTCTTCCTGATGAATAGGCATGTGTATGATGACACTGTAATTCTTTTTACAGGCAATCTAACCCCGTAGATACATCATATCATTACAATTTTTTTTGGAAGGGAATTCCAGAAGTTAATTATGTATCATATAGAGAACTATTTCCTTTTGTCATCCTGAACCTTCTGCCAATCAATTTAATTGGATGACCCCAAGTTCCAGTATTTTGAAAGAAGGGAGTGAGAAATTTCTCATCTCTTGAGCTTTCTTTCTAGGGAAGATGCCCTGATCATTTTAGTTGTCCTTTTCCTGTATCTTTCTTAGTGGGGAACAGAGCATCTCACAGGATTCTAAATGCGGTTTCACTATAGCTTAATATAATGACCTTACACTGCTTTCCCTTTTCATTTTAATTCACCCAATACTTTGCAACACAGACAGCACAAACTTAGGCATCTCTACTTGGAAGCAAGTACTACTTTTTTAAATGGTGCTTCCTCTAAGGTAAGTGTGCCTAGGCTTAAAGCCGTAGGTGGCAATCTTATGCATGCTACATGGAATAATTATATTATGATATATCATATAAGCTGCCCACAAACAAACTGGAACGAACACTCACTTAAATAGCCAACATTATCTACCCCCTGAAACAAATCAGGATAAATGCTCAATAAACAGGTCATTTGAAAGTGATCAATGTTCCTCAACAACTCACAAGGGGAAAGGGGGCAGTATATAAAAAAAGGTAAAGGACCCCTGGACGGTTAAGTCCAGTCAAAGGCGACTATGGGGTTGCGGCACTCATCTTGCTTTCAGGCTGAGGGAGCTGGCATTTGTCCACAGACAGCTTTCTGGGTCATGTGGCCTGCATTACCAAACCGCTTCTGGCACAATGGAACACTGTGACAGAAACCAGAGCGCATGGAAACACTGTTTACCTTCCCGCCGCAGTGGTACCTATTTATCTACTTGCACTGGCATGCTTTTGAACTGATAGGTTGGCAGGAGCTGGAACAGAGCAATGGGGGCTCACCTTGTCGTGGGGATTCGAACAGCTGACCTTCTGAAGAAGAAGAAGAAGAAGAAGAAGAAGAAGAGGAGGAGCTTGGATTTGATACCCTGCTTTATCACTACCCTTTATCACTAACCTAAGGAGTCTCAAAGCGGCTAACAATCTCCTTTCCCTTCCTTCCCCACAACAAACACTCTGTGAGGTGAGTGGGGCTGAGAGACTTCAAAGAAGTGTGACTAGCCCAAGGTCACCCAGCAGCTGCATGTGGAGGAGCGGAGACATGAACCCGGTTCACCAGATTACGAGTCCACTGCTCTTAACCACTACACCACACTGGCTCTCAGCAAGCCCAAGAGGCTCAGTGGGTTAGACCACAGCGCCACCCGCGTCCCGTATACTTTTATTCACCCATGAAGGTGAGAAGCTGAGGCAAGAGCAAGGGCTCTCCCACAAATGCAGAATCCACCCCACATCCTTACAGACCAAGAGGACATAAGAAGAGCCTGCTGGATCGGACCAAGAGCCATTCAAGTCCAGAATTCTGTTCTCACAGTGGCTGAAACCAGCAAGCAGGCTTCAACCACAAGATCCCTCTCCCCTCCTGTGGTTTCCAGCAACTGGCATTCAGAAGCATCGCTGCCTCCGACTGTGGAGCCAGAGCACAGCCATTGTGGCTAGTGTAGCGATCAATAGCCATGACTTTGTCTAAGCCTCTCTTAAGATTGTTGGCCATCACTGCCTCCTGTGGGAACAAGATCCAAAATTTAACTATGCATTGTCTTTTGTCTGTCCGGAATCTTGCAACACCTCAGCTTCATTGGATGCCCACAAATTCTAGAGTTATGTGAGAGGGAGAAAAACTTTTCTCTACCCATTTCCCCTGTGCTGTGTATAATTTCATAAGCTTCTATCATGCCTCCGCTTACTCACCTTTTCTCTAAAAAGTCCTGAATGCTGCAACCTTTCTTTATAGGAGTTCCTCCCCATCCCCTTGAATGGATGCAGTTTCAAGCAAACTACAGTTGCTTTAAATGCATGGCATGCACACAGCCCTACTTGTGTGTTTCCCCCCCTGCCCTCCCCAGCTTCGCATGCACTGAATATGGCAGCAGCTCTGCCTGTGTAGCAACCATGTTACCCCCACACCAGCATAATATATAAATAAGGGATTGCTCTTCCTATGGCTGGACTGGCGCAGGGCTTTGTTTTAGTGCCATCTATATTTTGTCCTAAATAGTTTTAAAATGCTGTCGCCTGCCACGAGGCTTCAGAGATAAAGCAGGTTAAAAGTGGAATGGAAATAAATCAAAGCACCAGCTCAGACAATGCAGAGCTTGTAAAGCCTATCTGGGGAATAATATATGGCCAATTTTAAAAACCTCTTTGGGCAATTTTGTTCAAATAGCAGTGTCATGGGCAACTCTGCAAAGAGGTCATAAACACTTCTTGTAATTGCAGCCCTCATCGGAAGGAGGCAATTAGGCACGCAGATAAATTGTGCAAGTAAAGAAAATGCACGCTGGATCAGCTTTCTTGCACAAGTGACTATATGCTTTGCTTTCCTATTTGCTCTTGAAACATTGGCTCTACAGCAGAGATGCTGGACCTCAAGTCCAGGGATCAAAGCCAATCCAAGGCCCCTCCTGGTCCTTAGTTCTCTTCCCAGGTCCCACCCTTCACTGGTCCTGCTTCAGATCCCAGGTGTTTTTGCCCAACTGGAATGTGTCCTTCAACTCTCATAACTCTTCCTGCTTGCCTAGATAGAACCTAAGCAGGTGTGTGTGTGTCTGTAGAAAGCCTTCTAGCCTATTGTACAAAGATACAATTTGTATTTATTGCTTCATCCAATTGTTATATTTTGATGTATTATTGCATTTTGTGCAGATCATGTTGATCAGATGAAGGACAGGCTTCGTTGGCACCCATCTGTCTCAAGAGATAATGGAGTGACCTCCCTGGGACGCAAGCCTGGACAGGGTGTATGGAGGTCTTGGGCTGTCCAGATGACAAGACTCACCCTCCTCAGCCTTGCTAATGTAGTCCAAAGGAAAGCAGAGCAATACGGTGGGGCGGTGGGAGGCGACAACAACAGCCCTGTCCATTTTTCCTTGTCTATATTTTCACTGTGAGGTCATGGCCTTCTCTGCTGATGAAATTTGAGGGCACTGAATACAGCTATGGAAATATGAATGAGGTGTCAAATTAAAGCACAAGCCATAAGGATTTGCATGCAAATAGTGCGGGTGGGGAGAAAATAAAGGACAAATTCCTAAAGTGAGCACAAGCTAGCTATTACCTATCAGTCCAGGAACCTCCCAAGCTATTAGATTGTCATGGAAGTCACAATGGCAAGAGAGGACAGATTATTGAAACAAACACATGTTAATTCTAGGCATCCCTATTTGTATGAAAGCTTGAGCATATCAAGGTGAGGAAATGGGTTAGGATGAGTTACATAGCTGATGAGTTGGCTGACAGACAGGATTCAATAAGGAGAAAATATTGAGGTCTGGTCTACAGGTCACATGGACTGAAGTGGGAACAAGACTGCAGAATTCTGAGGTGGTACAACAGACTCGTATGGGCAGCCATTTTTATTATGTATATACAGCATGAGTCTGACCAAACTGCGGGAGGCAGTGGAAGACAGGAGTGCCTGGCGTGCTCTGGTCCATGGGGTCACGAAGAGTCGGACACGACTAAACGACTAAACAACAACAGCAAATATACAACCACACAGGAAACAATGTGCATTCATTTCCTGAATCATTTCCAGAAGTGTTTTTACCCAGGGTGATGGAGGTGCCATTCCAAGCTGCTTTGAAGTTTTTAAAAAACAAGAAAGAGACAGCAAGACCTCAGTTCACCACATGCTGGCTGGGGGTGATGGAAATTGGAGTTCAACAACATCTGGGAGGGCACAAGGTTGGGGAAGGCTGACTTTCCCTGGGATTGAGATAGTGCTTAACCTGCACCATATCTGCATTATCAGGTACAGAAAGAGTCTTGCCAGAACACACACACACACACACACACACACAGAGAGAGAGAGAGAGAGAGAGAGAGAGAGAGAGAGAGAATTCATAGCTAATGTCTCCTTCCAAGCATAAATGAGAGGAGAAAATGGGAGAGCTAAACAACAAAAGTTGAAACTCAAAGTCAATTTTCAGACTCCCGTAATGGCTAGAGACAATGTGACACTGGAAAGCAAAAATAAAAAGGCCATCTTCTAAAATGGCACCAGGTGAATATCACGTCAGAGTTTCTATGCACCTTTTAACTTGAATTTTCTTACAGAAGGAAGTTGGCTGCTGCTGTGGAACTGAAGGTTCTTGCTGCATAGTGACATAAGGAAAGTTAAAGAAACAGATTAAAAACTCCTTTAAGATCTACGATTAGGAATAGAGGAATAATAATAATAATAATAATAATAATAATATAATAATAATAATAATAATAATAATAATAATAATAATAATAATAATAAAAATCTCTAGGCAGCAGCCAGTACTAAAGTCTTCAGAAAAGGGATTGTTGGAACCATGTTTTTTAAATTGGCTGCTTGAAACCCCAGGGGTGCAAAGCATTCAGAAGTGATTATCTCGGATTCTGTGAGAAGTTTGCCTTTTGGACATATTGGAGGGCAAAGGGCAAGGAGAACAGCTCTGATCCGATGTACCATGCTTGAAACATTCAGTGTCAGGGGTTAAAGGTTGGGATCTAGCCAGATTAAAAAAAGGAAAAGAAAAGCAACAATAGAAGATAAAGGAAAGTTTCCCTCAACACTAGAGAACCAATTTAAACCGTCAGTTTACCAACATAGTTTGCCAAGTATTGAATATAACAAAACAAACAATTTCTGCAGAGACCAGGGGTTTTTTTTCTAATCATGTAACATTCAATAAAAAAAACCCTATATTGCTTTTTTTAAAAAAAAAGTTTTTAAAATGCCTTCTTTAAGCGTTAATGATGGACCAACTGCACTGTGGCATGCAGTGAAGGAAACTGAGAGGACCACAATTAAATGGGTTATTTGAAGCATCATGCTAATTGGCGTTCATATATAAACCAATATGTACCAAATAATATTAAGGATCGCTTACATATTTCAAGATGAAATATCTCCCAGTGTAATCAATGAGGATTTGGCATTGGAAGTTTGAGGACAAGGAAGAGATCAAATACTGCATTAACCTGCAGATTCTGTATTTAAATGAAGCTAACTCCCATTTCCAGTTTAATTATAATTCCCTTTTTTTTAAAAAAAAATCATTGACTAGAAAGGTGCCCAGTTAATTGGACAGCAGTTTGTGTGTGTGTGTGTGTGTGTGTGTGTGTGTGTGTGAGAGAGAGAGAGAGAGAGAGAGAGAGAGAGAGAGAGAGAGAGAGAGAGAGAACTAATTACTGTTTGTGCTTGGGAACTATCTTTCCTCCCCAAATTTAATCAAACTCTTAGGATTAATCAATGAATGTTTCTTTAATCAAGCAACAGTCCTACTTACGCTTCTTTTGAGGAGATGTGTTTAACCACGAGACCCACTAGCCCCTCTTCAAAAGAACATGAGGGGGGCAATCACTGGTCCCAGCCCCATTTCCACTCACCCAGATACCATTGCCAATCTACCCCTAGACGTTTGTGTTTCAGGAAGAAGGTTTAAATACAGAAGCTATGTGTGTTCAGGTGAACACGTGTAGCCTTCTCCATGTAACCAGGAGCCCAAATCATGCAGGATCCTTGGTGACACGGAGAAACCCTACACCCATTCAACTGGATGCATTTTGGTTCGGCGTAGTACAATTTGTTAGCATGCTTCTTTTCCACAGTTGATTGTGCCCAAAGCGGCTCGCAATAAACATCAACTTATCATCAAAATTACAACATCACATTCCAAAAAAACCCCAATGGTTACAAAATATTGGCAATTTCAAAAAGGGGGAAATCAACAATTCAGCAAACATAGCATAAATGTGTAAAGGTCTGGGTAGATGCATCAGGGATGGAGATTTGGGTCCCTGCTCACTACCCACCCCCCAATATTATGGCCATGTGTGGAAAGTAACCTCTGAAAGGAGCTAGTATAGTCCTCTGCACCATGAGTTCTCCTACCTCAGAGTTAGCTGAGGCCATCCAGATATTGCTGAACTACAGTTCCAAACATCCTTTACCATCGGTCCTGTTGGACGGGGGCAATGGGATTAGGAGTCACCTGGAGGGCCACAGATGCCTCAGTCCTGAAGGAGCATCTCCACCCCCATTGTTCAGCCCAGACACTTAGGTCCAGCTGCAAAGCAGCTCCTTCATTGTGAGGTTACAGGGAACCAGGCAGAGGACCTTTTTGGTAGTCATGCCTGCCCTGTGGAATGCCCTCCCGTCTGATCTCAAGGAAATAAACAACGATCTGACTTTTAGAAGACATCTAAAAGGGAACTTTTTGATGTATAGGGAACTTTTTGATGTTTGATGTTTTACTGTGTTTGGTGTTTTAATTTGTTGGAAGCTGCCCAGAGTGGCTGGGGAAACCCTGTCAGATGGGCGGCATATAAATAACATTATTATTATTATTATTATTATTATTATTATTATTATTATTCCTGCTGTCCCTCATCATAATGGGGAAAGGGGAGCAAACATGTTCCTTCCATCAGATAATCATGGCAGCAGCTAAAATGCAGTTATTGTGGCAAAACGTCTCAGCACGCGAGACTATTGTGGGCGCACACTTTGTAATTTCCTAATACTATTGCATGAACTTCTTAGTTTTGCCATACATTACTTCTTCAAGTACACTCAGAGAATGTGTATTGGCTTCTCCTATTCACACTATATTCCCTCCCCTCCCTTTTTTTTTATAGGGAGAGTCATTCTATATTCTCTTTGGGAAAGATTCAATTTGGGATGAAAAAGAACAGTGATCTTGGTGCTCACTCAAATGGTAACTCACCCAATTAAGCACTTGGGTTGAGTTGGACTATGAATATATTATATATACAGCCAGGAAAGGATGTTCCAGTTGCTATCAATCACTTTCCGTTTCAAGGTATCCTTGCCAAGACATGCCTGTCTCAAAAACGCTGCTTTTCACTTTCAGAGTTCTACAAAAAGCACCATTTGTTCTGTTATGACAATCCTGCGCTGGCCTTTGTATGCTTCTTGGTTGACATTTAGCACAACCAGTCCTTGCAAATCGCATGGCACCTGTGAAAAAATCATTAGGGGTGCCAATTTTTTCACGACTCTCTGCTTCTTTGCCTTCGATAGCAGCCTGATCTGAAGACGTAGCAAACAATAATGCTTAGCTCCATACTACCTGCTGATTCCTGCAGATCGGAAATCACTTGTTAAAAGCTGTCAGGAGCAAGCGAGACAGGCTGGTGGTTTTTTGTTTTTTTCCTGGCCGACTGACAATCTTACAAATTGCACAGATCCCCTGTATTGTCATGTAACTGTTTGGGGGACTAGTTAACATAGGCAGCGTCCTGCTGGATTGGACCCACAGCCAGTGCAATCCAGTTTTCATTTTCTAAGCTTAACTTGACAGATATTCCTTGGAAACTCACAACAAGGGTACAACTGTGAAGCTGATGGCGTTATCTGATCGTTGGCGCCTAGCATTTCATAATCCATGTTGGCAGAACATGAGAGTCTTAATCTCAGGGTTGTTGGTTTGAGGCCCAAATTGGGCAAAAGATTACTGCATTGCAGGGTGTTGGAGCATATGAGCCTCATGGTGTCCCCCCCCCCCAGCTCTCCGATTCTATGAACATGGAGGTTTTGTGCTGAACAGAGGCGTAGGAAGGTCAGGTGGTACCCGGTGTGGAAATTTTCTTGTCACCCCCCCCACACACACACATTGGTTTTGTTTGCTTTTTTGCCTGCAAAAATGGTTTTACGTTATTTCATATTTTCTTACAAAGGAATAATAATAAGTAAACATAAACTTTTATTTATATCCCGCCCTCCCCGGCCAAAGTTGGGCTCAGGGCAGCTAACATCAGATACATAACATTGATATAAAATCAAACAATAATTAAATCACCTCCTAAAAACATGTTAAAATCAAATTAAAGTCTAATTAGATGGCTTTCCGCAGGGTTAGGGTTGGGAACAGTAAGTGCTCCACCGAATTGAAATTTCAGCCTTCATGGCATAGGAAAACAGCCAAGTAAACAGCTATTTTCGTGGAGGAGGGTCAAGATATTAACTGATATGCATGAAATTTCACATATAGCTATATAATCCCTAGTGTGGTAAGATAAGACCTTTGGAGCAGGCATTTTAAAAAACAACAACAGTTTTTTATGAACCACCCTAGTAGGGCAGTAATTGTTCCTTGATAATTTGTCACCCCCTCCATGATGGAACCTGGGGTGACCCGCCCCCCCGCTCTCCCCGCCCCCCACTTCCTACGCCCCTGGTGCTGAACACCCACCCCCGTGGTGCCGTCCAAATGTAGAAAGAGTACTGTTGGTGCGCACAGGTACACATTCACACGAATATACACTGTGTGATATCTTTATCCCTCTTTCCAAAACTGTTTCCCCCTTGTTTTAGAGCAAACTGCACAACACAAAATTTGGGGAGCTTCCACCTGCCCTTAATGGCCATAATGGGGGGGGGGAGAGAAGGACCCTGGCTCCAGGTTCAATCCAGAGCATCTCTATGTACAGTTGAGCAAGACTTCAGTCTGAAACCCTGGAGGGGCTCTCTCAGTCAGTGTAAACAATACTGAGCTAGGCTGGCCCATGATCTGACTCGATACAAGGCAACTGACTGCGAACACTTCAAAAAAGAAAGAAAGAAAGAAAACACCATCTTCTACTGTTCTTCTTCGAAGAAACAGAAAGGGATACATATATAATCCCTGTAGTAAGATTGCAGTTTATCACACCGCCCACACGCCCCACCCTTCTGTGTTAAGGACACTCCCATGAAAATGATTAATGCACGCAAGGACTTTTATGATAGCGCCTAGGTTCAAGTTTTCAGCTTTTAACATTCTCGCTCTGTGCATACTGATCGCATTACCTCTGGGAAAGCTCTTATTAATCTCGGTGTCAGAGCTGTTTCAACAAATCTACTGTAATAATGAAAAGTCATCTTATCACATTTTCCTCTCAGTAAATTTACTATTCTTTGATAAGGTTGCAAACAACTGGTAAGTAATTGATCTGTAATTAGTGTGGCAACTGCGCAAGATAGACTGCGCTGGGATTTCCTCATTTATCTACCTAGTGCTGTGCATTCTGCTCGGCAATAAATTATTCAGCCTCTCCTTTAAATACAAACGGTTTCATGCAGCCCCCGTTATTTAAGGCACTTTCTGAAGGTGGGAATGCCATTTAAATTTCTGATTATCTGTCACCAATGGAATTCTTGTAGGAGAGATCATTTTTCACACCCGACTTGCCATGCACTTACTTAGCATGCCATTCCCTGCCTGATTCTTTGAATGGAAGACTAAGAGGGTCTCTTTGATCTGTTCCTGGCTTGCCCCATTTATCACTTGGCTGCACTAAGCTTCTTGATAAATGTCATTTCTTGGAGCTCAGCTCTTCCAGAGCTACCCCAGCTAAGGAGGCACCGCCACAATACAGGATAGTATCGCCACATTGTCGACAGAGAGTTTTCCATTACTTAAAAAAAAAGCTCTATCAGCCACGATAGTTTATAAGAATATGCTATGTGAAAAAGCTCAAAGAATGGCCCGTTGACCTGATATTTTCACAACTTGTGACTTTGATCACTAGACAGTTGGCCTTTTTCAGTACTCAGAACAACTCCTTGATAGATATTGAAGGAATGACTTGAGGCCATCGGACAAGTCATGCAATGCCCAGGAGAAATAGCACTTCCAACCTTGTGGGAATACCCCACACTAATGCTTCATAAGGTTTGGGGAGGCAACAGGTGCTGGCTAGAGGAAGATCTACTGCTTCCTTCTGGCTATGGAAGCCAGCATTTCCCATCAAGTAGCAGCTGTTCATTTTCAACAGCTGATTCACACGGACACATGCCGCTGTTATGTCCTCATAGGCGCTATGAGAAAGATGGCCTAGGATGTTTTTAGCAGGCGAGTCTGAATTCTGTTTTTCATTTTCTAATGTCCACAGTGCAAATGTAAAACCTGCGTAGGCTTTAACACTGGGTCAGTTTAAAATGTGTAGTCATTAGTTTTTTCACCCTGGGTGAAAAATATTTGCACCAAGGTTTGAAAGACTCTGAAACCGCCACATATGTATGTGTTATGTGTTTAAGGGGAATGGTGTGGAATGGGCAGAAATAAGCTATGACAGGCACATCCAAGAGGTAGATTGTTATCTACCGGTAGATCACAGATAAATGGACGTCTGTGGTAGTTCACTGGTAGATCACTGGCTCCCCCCAACAAGTTTGGCTCCCCTAAAAAAATTGGGCTTTCCTCCCCCCCTAAAAAAGCTCAACAACTTTGACCTGAACCCCAGAAAGCAAGGTTTTCCTTCCCCAAAAAGTCAACAGCTTTGACCTGAACCCCCAAAAGGGGGTAGATCACTGCCAGTCTTTAACTCTGTGAGTAGATCACAGTCTCTTGGGAGCTGGCCACCCCTGAGCTACGAGAATCACTTTTAGGATATTGTGGGGTGCATATAAATAGAAGTGTGTGTGCTTTTGTGTGAGGGAGAGTGAGGATGAGCTTTAAAAAGCATGCCATGTAGGAATATCTCTAGGCTTATTCACACACAGCATTGAACACAGGTACAAGCCGTCTCTGCGCACGGGCAAGTGCTTGTGTGGAAGAATATACACTTGCTTATTTGCACAGCTCAGCTTTTGTGTGCACAGACTGTACACCTGTCGAATGTAAGATGTGAACACCCATTATAAAATGGGACAAAGGGTGTCTGGAGAATCATGAAGCCAAAGGGTACAACATTATTAATGAGGCCTATGAGAACAAGCAAAATGTAGACTGGCAGGAAAATTGAGAGAGCTGAGGGAATATGAGAAAAGAAAGTTGGGTTTTCGTTTGCACAATTCTTCCTTCTTGAGTGATGACAGTTCATTTACAGGAGTAGCATTTCTAGCGTTACTCGGTTCCTTCTTGCAATATTATCCTTTTCACCTGACCAAAATCATTTTGCGTCCGTTGAAAGTATTGCCATTCTTCTCCCTTTTCCAGTTCATTATTGGTAAATGTAATATGTGTGGGTTACACTTCGGTATCCTGTGGTGAGCCCCACTGTCAACCATAGATTAAGTTAAAATAGCCATATTTTCCCCACCCCCTATATTAGCTTCTTGCATTCCTGAGTGCATGAAGATATTCATTTATTTATTATTATATCATGTTCTTTGTTTGGATATCACACTCATATATGTATCTGGGAAGAAAATGCAAATCTTTCTCCCAGTTTGAGCTCCTTTCACAAGTGTCATATTTTAAAAACCTGTTAAAAGTGGCTTTTAAAAATGCATTAAAAATTAAACAATACCATAAAAGCAAAATATAAAATGCTGCAGTATAAGCAGACAATAAAACAGCAGAATGCAGCAGATTAGCAGATTTAAGAGTCACACATGAAAAGTGAGCTAAATTGTAAGAGATTTTGGAGCTGCCTGAAAAGGAGCCTAGCAGATCTCTATGGCAGTGGCATTCCACAGTCTTGGTAACATGTGCATTTGATTTCACCAAAGGATGGGGCAGAGAACAGGGTCCCTAAAGCCAGTGATTAAATTGTGAACAGGCTCATATGAGAGTAGATTGTGCGTGAAAGTGGCGGGAAGGGGCAGTTCTTCCCTCCCTCAGATGAAAGTTCCTCAGCTCGCATTTACAAAAAAACGCGCACATTTCTAGCCTTTGTAGAACCTGAGATATGACACAAAATGTGCAGGTACTATTCTATTTTTTTTGTGTGAAAAACTAGCCCGCTGCTCCCCTTTTCACTATTTTACATCCCGTGACAATGGGAGACAAAGTAGAGATGTGCTCCGATCTTCAGATCCCGGACGACATTATGAGTGCTACCTTTTGGACTAGTTGAAGTGTCCTGTCATTGCAACTGGGAGGGGATAACTGATGCCTGGCCTGTTTTCTCCAGAAAATATCTCCTCTGGCAAACCGACCACAGCTGGTAAAAGTCACTTCACACAACTGCTGCTGCTTGAGAATCCAAGAAAAGCACTTGATCAATGAGCACCCACAGACTACATCCCTGCTCCTTTATGACGTGTGCAATCCCATCTATAACAAGCTGTATAACCACTCTCAGAACCCTAGAATTCCTAACCACAGTATCTCTGGGTTAAGGTTCCATTTGATCACCTCTATGCAACCCTGAACTGAAGCCAGGCACTGTTTTGTCGCCGCTACTTCTTCCCTGGGACCACGTGGCAGAATTGAATGTCATTAGCCTACTGATGAAATGGGAGTAGCATTCATCATTTTGTGTTTTGAACGTGAACCAGCTTGGCCAGAATGAGAAGCAGGTGTGCTCAGATTTCAGGTACAAAACCCAAGGAGTCAGGATGCAAAAATAAGAATGTGGGGGACACCTGTTTAACAGTCCATTTGTGCACTGTGGAATGGAAGCATGGGGCAGGGTGGAGTTTAATTTATCAGGTCTTATTATTCAGTGTGGTGGTGTTGAAAGCACAGGCACAATCCCAAAGCCAACAACTGGAGAGACTCTTAACACACCCACCCACCCCTGTGCTAATGGTGTGTGTGTGTGTGTGTGAGAGAGAGAGAGAGAGAGAGAGAGAGAGAGAGAGAGTGAGTGAGAGAGAGAAATTAAATGAAACCTTAATGATATGCACAGTAAATCAGTTATTAGGCCAAAGATGCTTAGAATGTGAAATTAAACGGGGGGGGGGGAAGCTTTGAGGTCTAAATAGTTCAAGCTGCTTTGCCCTTTGCTGTTCTCCCATTAGATTTAGCTGAATCCGGTGCATTTCAGATCTGATTGCATGGAATATCTGCCCTTCTCTGGCTCCTTTGGTGTTGCTTGTTCGGAATTGCATATCAAAGGAGTTTATTATACATCAGAAAGGAGCAACCAAGCATACTAAGACTCAAATTCTAGACTTTAAGAAAGCCGACTTCAGAAAACTTAGGGAAATGCTGGATGTGATCCCATGGTCAGTAATACTAAAAGGGATGGGAGTTCATGATGGATGGGAGTTTGTTAAAAGGGAGATATTAAAAGCACAACTTCAAGCAGTACCAATGCGACGAAAACATGGAAGGTGCCTAAAGAAGCCAGGGTGGCTATCTAAAGAACTTTTAACTGAGTTAAGATTTAAAAGGGATATGTACAAGAAATGGAAAAAGGGGGAAACCACCAGAGAGGAATTCAAACAAATAGCCAGCACATGTAGAGACAAAGTCAGAAAAGCTAAAGCACAGAATGAACTCAGGCTTGCTAGAGAGGTTAAAAGCAATAAAAAGAGTTTTTATGGGTATGTCCGTAGCAAAAGGAAGAACAAGGAAACAGTGGGGTCACTTAGAGGAGAAGATGGTGAAATGCGAACAGGGGACGCAGAAAGGGCAGAACTCCTCAATACCTTCTTTGCCTCAGTCTTCTCCAAAAAAGAAAACAATGCCCGACCTGAAGAATATGGAGCAGATGATTCAGCAGGGGAAACACAGCCCAGAATAAGTAAGGAGGTAGTACAAGAACACTTGGCTAGTTTAGATGTATTCAAGTCTCCAGGGCCAGATGAACTACATCCCAGAGTATTAAAAGAACTGGCAGAGGTGATTTCAGAACCACTGGCAGTAATCTTTGAGAATTCCTGGAAAACAGGTGAAGTCCCAGCAGACTGGAGGAGGGCAAATGTTGTCCCTATCTTCAAAAAGGGGAAAAGAGAGGACCCAAACAATTACCGCCCAGTCAGCCTGACATCAATACCAGGAAAGATTCTAGAGCAGATCATTAAGCAAACGGTCTGTGAGCACCTAGAAAGGAACGCTGTGATCACTAAAAGTCAGCATGGGTTTCTGAAAAATAAGTCATGTCAGACTAATCTGATCTCATTTTTTGACAGAATTACAAGCCTGGTAGACGAAGGGAACACTGTGGATGTAGCCTATCTTGATTTCAGCAAGGCCTTTGACAAGGTGCCCCATGATATTCTTGTAAAGAAGCTGGTAAAATGCGGGCTAGACAATGCTACCATTCAGTGGATTTGTAACTGGCTGACTGACCGAACCCAAAGGGTGCTCATCAATGGCTCCTCTTCATCCTGGAGAGAAGTGACTAGTGGGGTGCCACAGGGTTCTGTCTTGGGCCCAGTCTTATTCAACATCTTTATCAATGACTTGGATGATGGGCTTGAGGGCATCCTGATCAAGTTTGCAGATGACACCAAATTGGGAGGGGTGGCTAATACCCCAGAGGACAGGATCACACTTCAAAATGACCTTAACAGATTAGAGAACTGGGCCAAGGCAAACAGGATGAATTTTAACAGGGAGAAATGTAAAGTACTACACTTGGGCAAAAAAAATGAAAGGCACAAATACAGGATGGGTGATACCTGGCTTGAGAGCAGTACAAGTGAAAAGGATCTAGGAGTCTTGGTAGACCACAAACTTGACATGAGTCAACAGTGTGATGCAGCAGCTAAAAAAGCCAATGCAATTCTGGGCTGCATCAATAGGAGTATAGCATCTAGATCAAGGGAAGTAATAGTACCACTGTATTCCGCTCTGGTCAGACCCCACCTGGAATACTGTGTCCAGTTCTGGGCACCACAGTTCAAGAAGGATATTGACAAGCTGGAACGTGTCCAGAGGAGGGCAACCAAAATGGTCAAAGGCCTGGAAACGATGCCTTATGAGGAACGGCTTAGGGAGCTGGGTATGTTTAGCCTGGAGAAGAGAAGGTTAAGGGGTGATATGATAGCCATGTTCAAATATATAAAAGGATGTCATATAGAGGAGGGAGAAAGGTTGTTTTCTGCTGCTCCAGAGAAGCGGACACGGAGCAATGGATTCAAACTACAAGAAAGAAGATTCCACCTAAACATTAGGAAGAACTTCCTGACAGTAAGAGCTGTTCGACAGTGGAATTTGCTGCCAAGGAGTGTGGTGGAGTCTCCTTCTTTGGAGGTCTTTAAGCAGAGGCTTGACAGCCACCTGTCAGGAATGCTTTGATGGTGTTTCCTGCTTGGCAGGGGGTTGGACTGGATGGCCCTTGTGGTCTCTTCCAACTCTATGATTCTGTGATTCTGTGATTCTGTGATTCTGTGAAAGGCAAACAGCTGTAGAACCTCATTAATCGGCACAAATGGGAAATGGCAAAGAGGAATCGCAGGGTGCTTAATGAATGACTGAGGGAATCCCTCCATATGAGCCAGCAGAAGAGCTATGAGCATCACCGCCTGCCTGCCACAGAAAAAACAATGGTGCCTGGGAGCGAGATACCTTTGTTAATCCTAGACAACTTCTTGTGGCTAACCAGACTGGGCAGAACTATGAAAGCATCATTCAGACCATGCATAAAACCACCAAATGGAGTCAAAGCAGGCTCTGTTCCCTTTTCTTCAATGGCATTTAAGAACAAGCAGCCATTCTCCAAATTCTTTGTTATATAACGTTTAAGGATTGGAAAGCTTAAGTGGCTGCACTAGCCTTGGGCTGTTATCTATTGCTAACACTTTCACAACCCACTTTTCCTCCAGAGAGCTCTGGTTCTGTTCCTCCCCATTTTATCTTCACAACAGCCTTGTGAGGTAGGTTCCACTGAGAGAGACTGTGACTAGCCCAGATAGACCCAGTGGGTTTCATGGCTGAGCAGGGATGTGAACCCTGGTCTCCCAGATCCTAGTCCAACACTGTAACCCCTAAGCCACGCTGCTTCAGCTTTCTGTTAGTAGTCAGGTTGTGGCGGCGACTCTTGTGCTTCTCTACTAAGCAGAAATTGGTGGGGTATGGGCTTTTTTTTATTTCAGGAGGGGAGGTACGATTCTCAGCTAATTTTACTGGCTTGCACATGAATATATTCAGCATTCCTGCTGGATATAGAGAAGAAAGAAAACAGAATATTTCGAAGAACATTTGCTATGCTTACTTGTTTATACCTCATAACTGCCTTGGCAATGTAATTCCATATCTAACCATCACTCCCGCCTTTTTTCCCCTTGGTTGTTGTTTTTTTTAAAGCCGGCAATGGGATTTGTGTTTTTTTGGAATCCACTGTTTGCAGTAATTGTGTATGGAGCTAGTGGAGAAGCCAGAAATGTAGGTGTTCTTGAGGAATAACAACATACAGTTTTAAACATTGTGGGGTGGTGGGGGGATATGCACTTATCCTTAAATGGCATCCCCTGGGTTTATATATTTAGATGTGTGGTACTGTGGAGCTAGCAAGTGGGATTTGAGACTAAACAGAGCAGGATGAGTCAAGCTTTTCCTTTACTTTTACCAGAACTTCAGCAGCTGCTTTTACTGTAAGTTCTTTCGGTGGCGATTAATTTTTGAAGGCTCACTCACACATCCAAGTCATTACTTGATGCAGCAGTCAACAAGGAATGAACACAAGCATTTGTCCAATTTGGACAAATTGGAGTTGTGTTCAATGTGGATATGACATTGGCAAGGCACAGTGTCTACCACTGTCTCCTTTGTGTGTGCGTGTGTGAGAAAGGACAACATGCTTTCAACCAATTTGTGGACAAAGAAGTAGATATAGCCCCTGAGCTGTTAATCTTTACAGCATGGGGATCCAGTTGCCAAGAAAGCTATGAGGTCATGGTGAGGGCTGGGAGATATCAGCTTTTAAACATCGCAATGTACCACCAGCCAAACTTTACAATATTGTGATACATTGCAATGTTGAAAAGCAGAGGGAGGAACGATCTGCATCGGCCCTGGCCCTGTGAGGTACTGGGGTGAAAATGATGCCGCTCCTGAGGGAGCGGAAGTTTTTTCCAGACTTCAACTTTAGCAGAAGTCAAGATTTGTTCTTGGGTTACCACTCATGGCTTGTTTGGGGAACCAAATCATCAACCTGATATCGGAAAACACAACAAGCCAATCCATAGCTTGCTTCCTGGTGGCAGCCATGCTTTTGTTTTATTTATTTTTTGCATTACATACCTACACTCTGCTTGTTCATGTTAAACCATTGTTTATTTTAACTATGCTTCAATATGTGTGAGCTAGGCCATTATAGAAAAGAAAATGTTTCAGTGGACACAGTGGCATAGCATGGGTTGCCAGTGCCCGGAGTTGCGCAGAGGGGTGGGAGAGAGGAAGGGAAACAGACAGAGTATACATGCGCATTCAACTGCCTAATGGTGTCCACGCCACCCAGGAGATCGCAGCCACAGAGATAAGAAAAGAAGAGCTGCTCCGTTGTCTGGAGAAGTAACTTCCTGGATTGCATGGAGAAGCTGGTTTAATGGAGCTCAGTGACGGAAGCGCGCAGCTGTATTGAGGCAGCACCATGTGTTGAAATTTTGCTCCCCTAACAATTTTGCACCTGGGGGAACTGCCTCTGTGCCCCCTCCTCACACTACACCACTGAGTCGACAGGCATCCAATAGTTGTTTCAAATGCGTAAAGCAACTGCAAAAGCGTCAGTCAGCAGCTGGTTCACACACCTGAGCAAAGGGGCATATAGCCAATCACTGGATTATTGTGATAAGGGTGGTTTTCAGGATAAGCATGGTGGGCGTCTTCCATTTCTGGGTTCTCCAAGTGAACCCAAAGTTCAGCAGGTTGGCTGCCACAGCGACAGCCTTCTCAGCGGTTACATCCCAATTGTAGGATGCGCTTCCCACAATAGCTTTCCTGGCACCTACCTTTTCATTCTATCTCATCTGCTTTACCTTGACTAGGTTTTTTGTTTTATGCTGCTCCTAGTTATTTTATTGTTTCTAATAGAGTATTTTTTTTAATGTATCTGATCTGTTTTAATCTTGTAAACTGGAATGCTTTCGAAGGCTGGGGTCTAACACCCTTCAAAATAAATCATGTTTTGTCTTGATATGGAAGGCTCAAGTACAGATTGGCAGGGCTTAACACTAGACCAGGAGGATGCTGAGGGGTTCTAAGAGCACAAGCAATAACATTTCCCTTAACTTTTCTCCTCCATGATAAACTCTCCCAGTTCTCTTCTACTGTATCTCGCATTCTAAGTGCTTCATCATTTCCCCCAAATCCTCTCCAAGGCTTCTTAATTTGTGTCAACCGAACTGAACATGATGGTCCAACAGAGACCTAAACAGCGTTGCGTGGAATGGTGGCATTATTTACTCCCCATTACATCGATGCAATTTTTCTGCTAATTTATCCCCAAATGGTGTGTGCCTCCCCCCCACCTCCCTTTCGCAATGCCATTAAACAATTCAGACGCAACTGTCACATCTACTTTCAAGGAAAGATAATAGGCATTGAAATGTGCATGAAAGTAAAACAAGTTTTTGTATGTTGGGAGGACTGAGAATTGGTAATTAAGGGGGTTCTTTGTGTCTAAGTCCCTAACTTAAATCAAGCTCAGAATAGTAGTTACTAAGATTTGTTAGTCCATGTTGTCTGGGGATTTTATTATCAAAAAGACAAAAACAAAAATCCCAACCCATTTGTTTGGAGATCTAAACAGATAGATTAAGGGCTGGAAGAGCATGGAGATTCCACGGAGTATGCTGCCAGTCAACAGAAATGAATGTTAGGCAGTGTTAACCGGCTTGCATTCTCCGCAGAAAAATACTAAATGAGCAGCGTTCCCTAGTAGAGAATTTGATTTATGGACTATCTGTAGGTAAATTCCAATGACAACTATATCAGAGTTTATTTTTCATGTTTTATATCAGCTTAAGGGCTACCATATGTCCAGATTTTCCTGGGATTTCAAAGGAGGAATTGATGTCCTGGGGGAATTTCCGAAAGGTGGCAAGTCATTCGAAAAATTGTGTTTTTGGGGGGGCTCAACAGCTTTCGGGGTGTCCTGGTTTTTACTTTTTGAAATATGGCAACCCTACATCAGCTCTCCCCCTCCAAACAATATAACCAAGGTTCCTCATTGAGGAGATCAAGAAATGGCAAACAAACATATCCGAAAGATGGCTTGCATCCACCTCTGCTGACATTCTCCTGCAATGTGTGGCCAGAGGAATGTATTTAGCGTTTTCCGGAGCACTCTCTTGGTTCATGCAGGGCGACAGTGAGACTTCACAGGTCTGCCAGGATCTCATGTGAACCTGTGCTGAATATGCTACAGAATCCTTTGTTTCAAGTATCGAAAAATCTGTATCATTCCTATGGGGCCTTTCTGTAAACCAAACCATTAAGAATTACATATTTTTCAGTACAGACCTCTGCCTCCAGTCAGCCATGAAGTCAAATGTAAGACCCTAGATGTGAGAGGCCTTCCTCTTCATTCTGGTCATAGCAACACCATACATTTAAAGCAGATGGCTTCCCCCAAAGAATTCTGGGAATTGCAGACCTGGTTTTGTTTTGGTTTTTTTTTTGCAAACTACAGTCCCCAGAATATTTTGCAGAAAGCCATGTGCTTTAAAGGTATGGTGGGGAACCGGTGTCTGTAAAACAACAACAACACTAGATTGAGCATAATTAGTGAGCGATGCATTTTGATCAGCCTAGGGGTTTGTTTCATTAGGTATCAGTTAACTGAGCTGAGTTTCGTTTCTGTTGATCTCACAATATATTCTGCTGTAGGAAACATTTTCTTCTTAGAAATGTAGGCTAGATCTATGCGCTATTATGTGATGCCATGGTATAATACCAAAGTGATAAGTGGCAGATAATAAGCTTGGTTTCTTAGCATTTTAGTAGTCTTCTCGTGGCCCAGAAAAGTTGTAAGGAAGGTGTGGCGAAAGTCTGGGACAAAGTTTCAATTTACAGTTGTCAGGGCTGAGATATAGGAAGCTGTTACAGTAGAATCAGGGGCCGGGTATCAGAAATCACGCACTAGGACCCAGCGGTTATGCCAAGAGATCACAGATGATCGATTCAGAACCAAGGAAACACAGGAAAGTCTGGAAAGGCCCCAAAAGAAATAAATCCTTCATACAATTGATTTAATCATGTGTTCACAGGTAACGAAAGATGTACTCTATAACCTATCCACCACCCCTTAACGCACACGTGGAGGTGATAGAATGGAGTCTAAAGCAGAAAATGTTGTCTGAGGAAGCCACACCAGGGTTGATAACTGAGCACAAATCAAAGCTGATTACATTAGATACAGAAGAGACAAGTAAGAGGGGGTTGCAGCGAAAAGCAGCAAACATACAGGCCAGCTATTTAAGTGAGAGAGAAATGAAGTCAAATTCAATGACCTTTATTTTCATTAGCTCTAAATCTGATGCCCGGGCAGTGGAATGCACTAATCTCACCACCACCAAAATCAAGAAAGGCATAAAATCTTCCCAGGCCGGTGAAGCTAAATACAGCCAGCCTTCCATTTAATCTTCCCCTCCCACAGTTCCTTTCCAAATAAAACTCCAAATCGCCTGATGCTTTGTCAAGGACTAATAAATGAACAAGAAACTTGCAATTCAGTAAAGCACTTAAAAATGCGAATACTTCTGACAGAAAGAGAAGTTCACTCAGCAGAGAATTGTGAAACACTGGGGGATACTTTTTCATATTAACAAAAAGAAGCACTTTCCCTCCATATAAATATTTGCTTTATTGGAAAGCTTCTCAGTTCATTGTTACACCATTTGATATCCCCCCGCTGAGTGATATGGGACTATTATTAGAAAACATAGCAGCAAGGGGATTTAACCGAGTTCCAGCACAAAAAGGTCTGCTTCCATTTTGTGAATGCATAATTATGAGTTCTGTTGGTTGCCTTCTTAAATTTTCACACGTAGGGTACTAATTTACACTTATATCGCACCTTCCATGTGAGTATCTCAAGATACTTTGCATGTATTAATAACCTACATCCAATGGTGAGCTCGTATATTTAGCTCTATTTTAGAAAAATGGAAATTCAGTATAGAAATGTAAACATTTCTCTGAATTATGCCTGCTCTGTAAGGCCTATAAATCTTGACTCTTCCCCTCAAGCCAAGTGCAATGATCTACTAACAGTTGTTTCATGAACTACTAGTAGATGAGATAAATGTAGCAAATGCCTCACAATTTGCTTCTCTGTTAATCTAGCTTGCCTGTTTTCTGACCACCTGGTATCACAGATGGGGGAGCTTCTATGCCAGCAGCTCTGGGTGCCAAAAGTGTGTGGCCCTCAGGACCTGCTCAATGCATTTACTGCCTGAGGCAAATCAGCAAAAGGCATCCCTATCCAGTCAAGAACTGTGCATAGAACCCAATGCCAGACAAATTACCGGTACTGAGAAACTTGAAACAGAAGAAAACCCCATGCAGAGACCTTCTCTGGCTATCTTCTACCTGTACTGTTGGAAGCAGTAGGCCTCTGAATACTCGTTCCTGGTATCCATCATACAGGCTGGACACCGAGGTCCATCTCCGAGGGCCTTCTGGCGGTTCCCTCACTGCAAGGTAGATGTGAAGCTACAGGGAACCAGGCAGAGGACCTTCTCAGTAGTGGCGCCTTCCCTGTGGAATGCCCTCCCATCAGATATCAAACAGATAAACAACTATTTTACTTTTAGAAGACATCTGAAGGCAACCTTGTTCAGGGAATTTTTTAAAGGTTGATGTTTTACTGCGTTTTTAATATTTTGTTGGGAGCCATCCAGAGTGGCTTGGGCAACCCAGTCAGATGGACTGCATATAAATAATAAAAGTTGTTCCTAGAAACTGCAAGTAGGAAGAACACTGTTGGACTCAGATTCTGCTTGTAGGCTTCTCATAGGCATCAGGTTGGCCACTGTGAGAACAGGATGCTAGACAAGATAGGCTTTTAGCCTGATTCAGTCGGCTCTTATGTTCTTATGCCATATCACATATGTCCAGTTGTTAATTTGCAGTTCTACTCAAGACATTCAGTCGATACCTAGCACTGATTACTGCTGAACAACATAATACAGTCACAAAGCTGCGCACAAGAGCCCTTCTTCAGATTCCTTTGAAAAATCCATGATGTGCACTCCACTCATTTCAGAAGCTCAAGCTTAATGCTGTTGCAGCCTTGCTTATTACTGAAGCACACTTAATGACCCTGTCCCCTTAGCAAGGAATGCATTCAGCAATCACAGATTGAAACAGGGAGAATTTGAAGACTCTACGGAAAATAACAATGCAATTCTATCCAATGTCTATCAGAAGCAAGTCCTCTCAAGTTCAATGAGACTTACTTCTAAGTAAGTGGGTGTAGGACTGCAAGCTAATGGGGCCTTTTGCTATTTTTATGAGTGCCCTACAGAGCTCGGCTCAGGATCTGAGCTGCCCAGAATCAGGACCAAGCAACAGAGGTTAAAGAAAAGCACTGTCTCCCTTGAAATGGCACTTTCTGTTGTGAAAAATGACCTTCACAAAAACCCAGTGCAGCTCTGCTTTTAACCACCTTATCTAGTAGATATTTCTTTCCAAAGTGGCCCTGTACTGTAACACCAAAATTCTATCATGTCCTGTGTTTAAAAGCTCTGACTCTGATGAACCTGTGATATATCTCTGATCTTACCACATAGGAAAACTTCTAAGAAATGTCAATGATATGAAAATTATTGGCAATGGGGTAGTGTTTTCACTGTGCTAGAAATTAAGATTGTAATTTTTACTGTTAGCTTTGGTGTATTCTAATACATGTCTACTCAGAAGTAGTCCCCATTCAGTTCAATGGGGCTTATTCCCAGGTTAAGTTGTTTCAGTATGTTTTAGGTTTTAATGAGTCTCAATAATGCCCAGTTGTCTCTGAAGAATGGTAATAATGAAATTGTTGTTTCTTACCTTGTGTGTTAAGAGATGCAGCATTGCGCATTAATTGTAGCTATTGTGTCAATATATATTTGAGGGGGGAGCTGCATCTTCCCCAGGATATAGATACTTTGAGTGTGAGCAGATAGTGGCTAGATTCCAAAAGGATGTCAGAAAAATATGTCACAACAGGCCTGCCATCAATGACTTATTGTCAGGACCGCAACATGCTTCCCCTTGTATAAAGATATATTGAGTAGGGGAGGAATACAATAGTCTCTTAAGAGGTGAGTGAAATTGAATGATCCAGCAGAGCTACTGACAAAGGGAGCATGTAAGAAAGCAGCAGACATGGCTTGGTATTTTCTCATGCCACTGTGAGATCTCAGCATGAGATTTCTGATTTTCAGGATAACAGTAGATCAGAACTCATGCACAATGGAAAATGGTTGCTCAAGAATAAGCCTGTAATATCAAAAACATGGATAGGCTTCAGAATAAATTCAAACGTTTAACTGTTTCTCACCAAGAGGCAAAGTAAACAACAACAATAACATATGGTTTAAAGTTGAATAGGTATTACTCATCATCTGTCTTAAGGGCATATCCAAGTATCATTTTTATTGCATATTCATTATGATTTGTCCTCATGATGCTAATGGGGCAGTCACACACAATTCCATTTTCAACACTGTTTGTGCCTGCAAAATTTTTGGGACTGTGGTTGCAGTGCTTCACTGCAGTGCATATCCCATAACTTCCTAGTAAAATCCCATACCTTTTATGCCACAAATGTTCTGTTCTATTGTTGTCCTTTTTTCTTTTCTTTTTTGCACTATAGGCCCTCTGGATAGCAAAAATGTAGTAGCTGTTGTAATACACTGTTAGACACTATCCTAGGATGAGGTGGCTCCAAGCCAGGTAAGGTGGGGAAAGTCCTGCTCACTCCCTCCTTCCTGGAGAGCAGCATCAATTAGTGTCACCATGACAACATAGTTCATTTTTTAAGATGTTGATGAAGATAGTTAATTGACCAGCTAAGGTCATTATCTTATAAAGAGACTGGTGTGACTGGTTCAGCAGGTTCTTCTATTAGATTCATGGATACAGATACACAGATAAACGTCATATAGAAACGCAGGCCTGGAAGAGATCCACCAACATTATCCAGACCTCACACACCCCTGTCAATCATCAACATTGGGATTCTAGTGGATATTTAGCCCCATATGTGCTACTGGCTTTTACTGTTTCCCCAGCCCACCCTACCAATTCACAACTTTCCTTGGGGTATGAATACCATAAAGTGTGATTGATTTTCAAGCATTTCCACACTCAGATTTACTATTTTATGAAATCTCATTAGTGGCTTTTACAGCTAAGATGTTTGCTTAACCTTCTTCCCACATGGTGTTAAATCCATGCTGTTTTAATAGCTGCAAGTTACAAAATCAGATCACTCTTTCGGAATATTTATATGTGAGATAAGATGATCCAATTTGCCAGCAAGTGAGGTTGCAGTGCCTTGTTAAGTCACTCATTCTGATGTTTACTTCTTCTAGAATTGCTCCCAGGGGGTAAATCTCCTTTGCCCCAACCAGATCCTGAATTTGCACTCCATAAGCTGCATCACCCTCTCCACCAGTGATTGCTTGGGGTTAAAGAGATGAGATTCATTTCTGATTCTCTTTACACTTTCACTCTTTCAGAGGTCAGTTTCTTTGAACTGAACTTTCTGCATACTGTAACTTTTGCCAATCTGACGCATTCCATACGCTTTGGATTACAACTCTATGGGTCTCATCTAGCATTACCATCTGGGTGGCATCAGCTTGGCAATGCCTGGCATATTGTATAAATGACAACCAGATCATAAAACCACCCATATCTTTCCTGGGCTCTTAAGAAGATCTGACCTCTAAGTTTTTGTATGGCAAAGATAGGCCATACTTTCTAGTAGCATCCTATAGAGTTATCTATATTGATATAGGGCATACAGCTCCAATGCCTTGCTGTGGCAACTTCTCCAGTTGTCAAATGGAAGGAGGAGGACTAGACTCACCAGGAGCTCTCCAAGGTGTTGATGTGGTTTCCTCAACTTGTAAGCTCTGTGACTATATTGCTGATGCAATTATCCGTGCTGCGATTGTAGAGTGGAGCAAGTACCCACTGTGACTACACCTGATGTGACTGCTGCTACTATGACTGTATCTTATGTGATGTGAACTGCTGAGTTTCCCCTCAAGTCCTGGAGCCTTTCAAATGAGGATACCAAGATCATTTCCAGTCTTCCTCTTCCCTTATTCTTCTGCATCTGCTCTGCCTCCTCACCACACATAAAGTTGCTTTTCGCTTAAAACTTTGTAAATTTTGTGTTACTTTTTTAAATTTTCAGTTAACTTATTATAGATGCTGCCCAGCACTTGGTTTTCTTTGGCTAATCATTCAGGATGATCAGTTGCTGGTTCATCAATGGGAGCAAACAGCATGCTCCAATTTCATTTCCAGGCGTATCAACGTCCCCAGCTGAAAGGTTTCAACCAAACTAAGTGTCAGAGAAACAGCCCAATATATTCCCATTAGCCAGAAATCATTGTTCCCTCAATTTTTTTTTAACATGCAGTTTGAGGACATGGGGATCTACCTTAGAGCCTACCATATGTGTTGACCAGGTTCCAAACTGAGGACCCTCTGCAGCGGCTTTGAGAAGAAAATTACATTAGATTTCTCAACCACAGCTCACCCACATAACTTCTAGTTAGGTCCCAATATATCTCATTCTTGTTTCCTTATGATGCCAGTCGCAGAAATAGTTCACCCATCCATGGAACCTTAACTACACAGTAGGATGCTATATCACACCATTTTGTTTATATGCCACTTTTGCACACACAATAATGCTAAAAGTGGCTTACAACAAAGAGAACAGCAACGTCTCTCAATAACAAAGCAATAGCTATTTCATATAAGGCATAATAAAACATTCACACAATAGCAAATATAACAATATACAGTGGTACCTTGGTTTAAGAGCAGTCCTGTTTACGAATGATTCGGTTTGCGAATTCCGCAAAACTGGAGGTAGTGTCCTGGTTTGCGAACTTCACCTTGGTCTAAGAACGGAATCTGAACAGTGGTAGGGCACCAGTGGCGGGAGGCCTCATTAGGGAAAGCATGCCTTGGTTTAAGAACAGTTTCAGTTTAAGAACGGACTTCCGGAATGGATTAAGTTTGTAAACGGAGGTACTACTGTACAAAAAACAACATTTCAACCCTATGAGTGTAACAGCAAGACATTAACAACAACACCACACCTCCTGCCAATAGCAAAAGCAACAAGAAACCTTCACAGTACCACTTTTGTCTGAGAAACACCCCTCCCAATCCCATGACATTGCTCACAGTGCCCCTCCTGCAGCAGCTTCTTACAACACTTCCAAAGGCAGCAGGTGGGATAGCTGGAAAAACCCTTCCCATGATGTTGCTTCCATACATTCAACTGTGTGAATGCATCCTGGCCACTTGGCAGCCAAAGAGTTGGGTTAGACTCCTGCCTGAAAACCTGGGGGCTGCTGCCAGTGAGTGTAGACAATACTAAACTAGATGGAACAGAGGTCTGACTGGCTGGCAGCTTCTTATGGAGTCCAAGACCAGATGTTGTAAAGTAGACATGTTTAGGGAGTTTTGCATGTTTTCAATTCTGCTGGAAGAATTGTGAAGATTTAAAGCCAATGTGGAAGGTAAGACTAAAGCAAAAATATTACTGAACTGAGGAGCTGAGTGATTGAAACCTATCCAGATGTGCATATTTAGATAGTATCTGCCTTGCATCACAGAGGGTGTAAATAGCCCCCACAGGGGCACTGCCAGAAGGCTGAAGTGTTTACAAGACTCCAGATATTTTCACCAAGTTCATCATTCCCGTTGCCACAACTGCTGCTGTTATTGCGGGATGCGTTCATTAAAGCCTGAAAATAATTTTGTTTCTGGATCTTTTTGCTATCGCAGACAGTTCCTGAGAGGGGAAATGGGTGTGGAGCAACATGATTTTTAATGTAGGTTTATTACACGCCGTTATACTGCCAAGTCAGAAGAGTTCTGAAAGGTATGTTTATAAATTGCTAATGGTTTCTCTGCTGAGCTGCAAACAGCAACTTCTCACTGAAGCATTTAAGTAACAGGCATAATTCAGGAGAGAAGGAATACACGAGGGAAGTTAAACCCTTCACTTCTTTCAGGAGTGTTTGGCCTTTAAGCTTCCAAGCGAAGAAGTAGTTCAGGTAGGCTAGAAGGAAAATCACTGCAACAATTGCTTTGGGTATGAAGGGTGAGAGAAGGAGCTCTCTCTTCTCATCAAACCCCAGTGAAAACGAGGCTTCCCTGTACTTTGTGGATTAGCTAGCTTACCTCAATGGCGGCCTTTCTTGCTGTGCTAGCGTGGTTATGTGGGTAACTCACAACCAGGCTGCTTCAGACACAATGCTAAACCATAGTTTAGCAGTATGAGAAGAAGCCAAGCCACTCCCTGGGCTCCTGCGCTTCCTGCCTTTCATCCTCTGGAGAGGCCCTGAGGAGGCATGTGGAAGCTTTAACTTGCATGATTAAATAATTCCGGCTTCTATGGAATCTGAACCCAGACTAACGATGGTTAATTTTAACTATGGTCAGTGGAAACAATAAAATTTCAAACCTTAGTTTATGAAGCTGGTGTTCTTTCAGACCACACTGCCCAGGCTTGTGCCCCGGGGAGGTCACTTTGGTGTCGCTGACATGGTGGTTCGACTTCACCCCTGGAGGTGCACTCCATTGTCTCTGGAGAAAAATGGGTGTCAACAAAAAAATAAGGTTAACTACCAATTAGTGTCATCATTTAGGATGACACTCTAGACTGCAGTTAACAGAAAACAGAAGCAAAAACTTCCAATCCCATCCTTGCAATCACAATGGAGGAGGAGAGGTTGTGGGTGGGCAGTCAAACCCAAGAGAGGCTTGGCTCATTCTCCTTAAAACTAAACACTAAATACCGGTATTGTACAGTGGAACCTCGGGTTACAAACACCTTAGATTAAAAACACTTCAGGTTACAGACTCCGCTAACCCGGAAGTAGTACAAATCAATGCCACCAGTGATCTATGTTGTCCCATTTGATACATACAGCCTATTTGGGTGCTTCAATGGGCAATCTGTTTAGAAAAGTTGCAGTGGGCACCCCTTTGGGACATCTTAAGGGAAAAAGCTATCAAGGAGACTGCACAGGCTCAGTTTTGCAATGACTGTTTGTACCTCCGTGTAAGATTAACTACCATCTGCTATAGCAAAGAATCTTGGAGCACCTTAAAGATCAACAAATTTATTATCATAATCCTTCATGGATTGCAGTCTACTTCATGCAACTGATGGACTGTGGTCATGAAAAACTATGCCAAGATATTCGTATGTTTTCCTTTTAAGGAGCTACAAAACTCCTGGTTAAAGGTTACAGCTGGCTGTCTCAGTGAGCAGCTAAGAAAGCTGTTCAGGAACCTCTACCCAGTACAGGGAGTGAATCTCAAGGTGGGGGAGAAAATCTCTGTGCACAACAAAAGTCAAGAGAAAGCGGTGATATTTGGTGTTAAGCTGGTTCCATTTCTCCTCAACAAGTAGGATGTGAACCCTGAACACAATGTTGGCAGTGGAATCCATCTGCTGGTGAAAATGAACACAATCTGGATGGGGCTTCAGGTGTTTGCGGTTGCTCTTGCACCTTGTATACCAGTAACATTAAGACAGCGGGGCAGATCCATCCTAGATATCTATTGAATTATACAACAAAAACAGATACAGCCCTCAACAAAACACCAGCCATGTGGTCAAAGGCATGCCTGGGTGTCCCAGAAAAATCCCACCAAAGAAACAGAACAAGGCACAAGAGAAGCAGCTAGCAGACAAATGTCCTGCACCACTCTGCCCCACCATGCTACTGTTTACCATCAGTAGCATGGTGGGGCAGAGTGGGAGAGTCACCTCCTCATCACCAGCATCACTGTAGCTTTTCTGGGTGGGGGTGGGACAGGCCAGCAGTAAGGCTGTGGTTGTGTGGGTGAACTGGTGGGCGCATTGGATTGGTGTATCCTCTGGTGCACCCATGCAGTCCAGAACTTGCTGCTGTCCTGCTTCTCCCCAGCTCTGTCTGGGTAATGTTGCAGTGACACCGATGTTGTGGTGGGGCGGGCAGCTCTGTCCCGACACATGAGCCACCACTGCTCACGATCACCAGCAAGTGGCCCAAGCAGAACCGTGGAACCAGGTAGAGTAAGCAGGATTCTCATTTACCATACAGGCGGCTAGTGAGTCAGACCAAAATGACTTGGCCTGAATCCCACAGCTACATCCTTTTTCATTGTTCCAAGACCAAGGGATGAGCAGGATCTCCGGGTTAAGACCCGGCAGCCCTTTGTGCAAATGTTCCTGTAATAGATGTCAGGGACTATGCTGAGGAGGGCTGCACTGAGGAGGAATGGTGGGAGCCTCCCCCTCCCTCTGCTCTTGCTCAGGATCCTGAATCTTCCCAGGAGCAGTGGGACAGTATAGATCTGGAACAGTGGTGTGCCAAGGGACATAGTTCAGAAGACCGAAGTTGGGAAGAACTGGGTGGTGAACAGCTAGGGGAAGAAGCACTGGGAAAGAGTTAACAGAATCCCTTTCGCTGGAAAGCGTCCATCCGCTCAGCCCAAGGTCAAGGACAGCACATAAGGTGTCTGCACAAAAAGTACAATGGTTGCGAGATCAGGTTGCAAGACAAGGAAGTGAAGTGGGTGACTAGGGGGGAAGTGGGTGGAACCCTTAATTGGGAGCACCTTCATTCCTAGAAATTGATTCTTTGTTCTCTCACTATGATCATTAACATTTCTAACTGGTAAGAGACTCCTTTCGCTTTGTTTTGCTTATCTACTGCCAAAGGGCGCGGGGGGGGGGGACTGAGTCCCTGAAGCCTGACATTTGGCAGCATTTTCACATTTTAACCATTAGTGATTCTCAGAACTGACTTGGGAGCCATGTTGAAAATCCTCTCTCACCTAAATATACGAAAATCTGAAGTTACAGATTACCTGTTTAATGAGCCTTCATCCTGATTTCTTTGCATACACGGTGGGGAGGGGGGTTAGATTATGTCAACTATTTATTAAGCATTCATTGTGACTTGTTTGTAGGAAGTTTATGCAACATTGCATCAAGTTGTTGTTCCACACTTGCATTTCTCTGTCACTTTTCTTACTGCAAAAGGTCTGATGGGGGGCAAATTTGTTGCTGAAGAGGACCAAATTTCAGATGGTTGCACAATCTGGAATTTCCAGGATGTGATTGAATCCCACCCAAAACCAGTGATTTTCTAGATCCAAAGCCCACTTGAGACTGCCTCGGTATAAATGGGACCTCCCCCCCCCCCCCGCAGCAGGCTATTGCTGGTTTGTGGGATGCTTGGAAAATACCCATAAATCTGTATTTAGGGTTAAGGAACGCTTTAAAGCCATTTCCCTGCTTGTGTGAGTTCAGCAAAGCCTGAAGGTTTCGCTGTTGCTGTATGTAATATTGATATCGGTAAGTGTCTGCATTTCCCCCCACCCCCTCCCAAAACAGAGGCATCCCTGCTGGAGCTGCTCCGCTAACCTGGAATCGGCTATGCCTAAACAATTTCCCATTAATTTTATTTGAAATGCAAGAAGGGTGCCTAGACTTGAAGCATATTGTATCCAGAGCTGTAAAAGATGCCGCTTCAGGGTATCAGTGCCTTCATGCTGTTATTCTGCTGCTGTTAGCTGAGTGCAATCACTTTCTAATTTCTAAAGCAAGAGAGGGGGGTGGACAGCTTTGGCAACAGAGTAGGGCAGGCTCAAAGAAATAATCACATGGCAAGAGAGACAGAGGGAGAGATCAGAAGTATCCTCTCCTCTTGTGGCTTCTTCTCAAAACCTAACTTGATCTCCAGTTGGGGAAGGAGCAGCAAGCAACGCCCCTCCCAGTAGGCCTCAAGAAATATCTTGTTTGTGCTGGCTACCAGGAGAGCTGCCACTCTTAACTGGCACAAATGCAATTCAATCAGAAATGCTGCCTTTTAGGCATTGAGGAAATAGAAAACAGGGTAATTAATACTTCACATTTGGATAGCACTTCTGAGTATTTGCTGCACTCCTCAAACACTGTTTCAGTAATCCTTAAAGGGAACCCAGTAATCATCAGCATTTGTTTGTTTAACACATTAATCAGCCACGGTTCAGATGAAGCTCTTTGCACAGCTTACAAAATGAATGAATAGTTTTTATATATATATTAAAAAATATCACCACAGAGCAAAACATAAAATAGCAGGCACAACCCCATTCCAATTCACACCTACAAAATAAAATGGCCTAAATTAAGGCCAGACCACATAAAGGAATTCAGCAAGTGCATAAATGACAAGGGTTCCTCCAGGTCTGCCTGTCTGTCTGTAGTTCAATCACATGATTTTTTTCCACCCCATGTGAGACCAGGATACTCTCTTATCCTATACCTATATTGAAGTGGCCAGTTAGTAATTTTCCCCCCTTTGAATTGAAGAAATAACCACACAGTATGCTTTTCCTCTTTCTCTCTTTCACACTCATATATAATCCTAATAATGCCATTTTCTGATTGTTGTATACCAAATAGGGGTGACAGATGCAAAAGAGGGCAGGGCTCCTACACTTTATAACTTACATGACAAGCTATACCTGCTGAAATTCCCCCCCCCCTTTTCATAGCTATTTGTTGTGCCTCGCTTTGCACCTGGACACCCTAACACCACATGCCAATCTGTGACTTTTTTAATATTAAAAACATGTAAGAAAATCTGTATCTAAATCTGTCAAAGTCAGGGTGCTACTATCACATTGTTAGGTTTTCTTAATATTAATGTGGTCAATGGTGCTACTCAGAGAAGTATGTGTGTTTGTAATCTTAGCCTGCATGGCTGCACACCTGTGAGCTATTGACAGTTCAGCACACCTGTGGTATGTTAGCAATATGCCTAACTAGCAGGGGGAGTTTACCTGCTGCACTGAATGCAGCGATGTGATAGGATAATTGATTATTTTGAATACTGTCTTTAAGTTGACCAAATGCTTTGTATCATATCTTGCTATCTTACTTTCTTGCTCTCTTATTTTGTACTCTCTGACTTACTAATTGACTAGCGTAGTGTTAAAGAATTTGGTTAATACATTGGATAGTGCCCCTTACTAGTGTCATAGCTATTTTTGTTTACTGAGCTTATTCATATTAACTGAGTAATATGACACTGGAGCAGCTCTTTATGTTTCAGCACACAATAAGTTAAAAAAGGAAGAAAATGGAAGGGAGGAGACAAAAGAATTGGCAAAGGACGAAGCAGTGTACAAATTTGATGCTCGGCTCTCTGAAACAATTTGGCAATAAAAATCAAATGTGACAAGAAATTAATCCATATTGCGTTCTAATTACCGTTTGAAAAATGGAGGAAGTGTAAGATGTCGGAGGTACTTAACTTTGAAAGATGACTATTATGAAAACTTTGTATTTACTACTTCAGGTAAGAACATTTACAACTCTTTGATATAAATTACTTCAGTAGCTTTTCAGATGGTATGCACAGTGACAGCCCCTGCACTCATTGCCTTCAATGGGATTTCAACAGCTTAATTGGGTGCACAATTACCGCCCCATCAACATGTCAGTCTAGTACAGGCGCCTCTTATGCTGTATCTTGGCATGTGGGGGTCACTAAAGATTCCAGATTTCTGCCATCATTCAAAACTTCGAAGCCACGGCTTTATGGCTTTGCATGCAGAGGTTCCCTTCCCAGCATCTCCACATAAGGGCTGGGGATGTCCGTTCTCTGAACCCTGGAAAGCTGCTGCCAGTTAGTGTGCATGATGCCGAGCTAGACAGGACCGACCCAACCATGAGACGACGTGACTGCCTTGGGTGGCAGAATCCACAGGGGCAGCAGATCCAACCTCCAAAGAATGCATTGCCTGCTGCTGCAGTGATGCATTTCCTAGAGGTCAGATCTGCCACCACATCGACAGCCCCCCGCCCACAAAAAATGCTGCCTCTACAGCAGCCTCTTGGCAAAGAGGATGAGCTGCTGGTCTCCTCTCCTACTTCTCTCACTCAGCCCTTCTTTCCCAGGCGGTGGGGAGGGAGGGTACAGCATTCTGCGGTTCACCTCAGGTGCCAAAATGCCTTGGACCAGCCCTGGAATTAGATGACTTAATGGTCGGACTCAGTGTAAAGAGAGCTTCCTATGTTCCTAACATAGGAACCAGTGTGGTGTAGTGATTAAGAGCAGTAGACTCGTAATCTGGGAAACCGGGTTCGCGTCTCCGCTCCTCCACATGCAGCTGCTGGGTGACCTTGGGCTAGTCACACTTCTTTGAAGTCTCTCAGCCTCACTTCACAGAGTGTTTGTTGTGGGGGAGGAAGGGAAAGGAGAATGTTAGCCGCTTTGAGACTCCTTCAGGTAGTGATAAAGCGGGATATCAAATCCAAACTCCTCCTCCTCCTCCTCCTCCTCTTCCCTTATGCTGAGATGCTTACAGAGCAAAGAACTACACACCTCTCATCTTAAAAGGTTAGACAACCCCTGTTGGATCACAGTCCTGTTGGATTACAGTCACATGAAGTGGGAGGCTAGGGCTGAGCCCCCTGTTGCATCCCTGTCAACACCTTCCATGCATGGTGGGGAATCATAAGGGTTCTTAATCAACATGGGATCCTACACACATGGAGCAAGATGCACGCTTCAGATGCTTGATGTCAGAGGTGGTTCCAGCCAGTGCAGCTCTGTTCTCTTGGGGTATTGTAATTGCATGAAGAATACCCAAGTAGGACTAAAGTAGGGTTGCCATATGTCCTCTTTCCCCAGGACACGTCCTCTTTTTCATGGGTATGTAAAATGAGAGTTGTCATAACGATCCATAGCTAAAAGTAGAAGTCGGCAAATATGTCCTCTTTTTTGCTCTTCAAAATATGGCAACCCTAACTAAAGGAACAGGGAGACTTGCTATGTATGTAACTAATCCTACTTGTTCACCCCACCCCCTTCAGTTGGACTGTCCCAAGTCACTCAGTGAAACCAAAAAGCCAGCTAGGCATACAAATGTCTGCGCGACCACACACACACACACACACACGGAATCTGGCAGTTCAAATGCAGCTTGTAACTTTGCACTTACATGACAAGCTATTGCCTTGAACATGTCAACTCACCTATGAGGTGCTCAAAAACAAAGCAATAGAAAACACATCCAGCTCAACACACCCGAGTGACATTAAGGTTATGAATCAAGTTGACAAGAGTCTGCTGACACCAGGAGTATCAAAATGACCTGAGACAAGACCTTGAGGAAATAACTCTGCAATTTCCTGCTGAATGGCCCAAGTACTCGGGCAAGCACCTTCCACTCCCCGCTTGCTCTCTGGCATACTGGCAGCTTCGACGTGGTGAAGCTAAAACACTGGAAGGGAAAAGTCAGTTTAGAGCAATTTATAGATTAAACATCTTGAAATGGTTATTTTCTGAATCAGGCAGTAAACTTGCCGCCCAAGTTTCCATTTGGTTAATTTAGACTTATGCACTCAGTTTCAGGCATTCTTTAGCTGCAAGAGCCTGTCATGCTTGACTTATGGGATTGAGTAGGTACAGGGTCAACAGCATGGGGCACCCAGCTGGACCCACCCATGGGGGAATTTCCAGGGAGGGAGCCATGCTAGTTACTCCTTAGAGACCAAGGGCCAAGACAGACATCAGGCTCAATACATCCTTGTACTTAACAAGCATAAAAATAAATATGCAAATACTTCCTTGAAAGGGGCTGATAAATATCAGGAACACAGCAAGTGGAGTGGAGGAAAGTTTAAACCTTTCCTTCTCTGCTGTGGTCCTGATGGAAATAATTTCTTTGACATTGGTATTTGCCTTGGGAGGAAATACTCCTTTGGTGTTCGTGCAAATAGCAACTTCAAAAGAGCCATTTTTATCAGCAGAGAATGAAAGGGTTAAGCCCCCCCTTCCCTATTGCAACCTCAGTAGTGTTCACTCACAGGCACCCAGTTTCTGCTATTTACTTCTTCTGTTTTTAATGTCCACATTGTGGAACCATAGTGTTTTGGTTTTACCCAGGCTAAGAACTGAATGCCAGATGTAGAGAGCATGTAAGAAATAAAGAAGAAATATAGCATTCACTAGTGGTTAATGGACTCTGAAAGGACCAATTGCTTCCAAGAGGTGTAGCCAAAGGTGCTGATAGGTTGCATAGAGATGATGGTTTTGCAGCTCTAAATCTGCCAACATGATGAGTTTGCGCTCCAACGACACGTTACTCTTACTTCCTTTTATTTAACTTAATTGCACACCTCCTCCCCCATCGTTACTGGGATCACAGCACAGGGTATGATAGTCCTCACTTCCAAAATCAGCCCACCTTCAGCTATCAGGCTTCAGCCGTCAGCGCACAGGTGGCGCTGTGGTCAAAACCACTGAGTCTCTTGGGCTTGCCGATCAGAAGGTCGGCAGTTCGAATCCTCATGATGGGGTGAACTCCCATTGCTCTGTCCCAGCTCCTGCCAACCTAGCAGTTTGAAAGCACGCCAGTGCAAGTAGATAAATAGGTACTGCTGTGACAGGAAGGTAAACGGTGTTTCCGTGCGCTCTGGTTTCCATAAGTGTGTTCCGTTGCACCAGAAGTGGTTTAGTCATGCTGGCCACATGACCCGCCAAGCTGTCTGTGGACAAACGCCGGTTCCCTCGTCCTGAAAGCAAGATGAGTGCCGCAATCCCATAGTCACCTTTGATTGGCCTTAACCGTCCAGGGGTCCTTTACCTTTACCTAAGGAGAATAGGTCCAGTCAGGGCATGGGCTGGTGAGGGAAGGCATACCTCTCCCATCTGCTGGCATCCCAGGAACAATCCGGTGACAGTAATTAACTAAATGTGGGGGGGAGAGCTATGGTTGCACAATACACATTCAGCATAAAGTGTCATTTGACTCCAAGATATACCGAGATCCCTTCTCATTAGACTGCTGTGCCAATCGTTTCATGCGGACTGGAATGGCAGCACAGCTACTCTGATAATCACGCCACATAGCTGGTCCTGGAGGTTACCACGGTCAATGAATGGTGTCAAAAAGTCGCAGAGAGATCAAGAAGGAGAAAGTTCACACTCCCTTTGACCCTTTCCCAGTAAAGCTCATATCTGACCTCCATAGCTCACAAGGGGTCCATGCCCCCCTCTCCTCTCCCTTCCAAAGGATGTGATGGTCCTTGCTGTATTGCTAAGGTATGTTTTAGGATGTTCAGCTAGATCAGCTCAAAGTCCAGTGCTAGCTCAAAGAGGGGAAGCTATACCCCCGGCTCCAGGATCCCTGTGTGCTCAGGAAGCAACATGCCAGTTCACAGCACTGAAGGATTAGGAAATGCGAATTCTACGCAGCAAAAAAAAGGGGGGAGCATCCAAGTCTGAAACTCAACAATCTCCTTTTATTCAAAATTTATTGTAGCTGACTTTGTGTCTTAGCACATAGGTCTTTTTCCGTTTCCAAAGTCTAGTAAATATTGGAAGAAAATAAACAATAGTCATTACAGTGGAGGAAGTAGATTTAATGGGGAAAATCCTGTTAAGAGATTAGAATTCAATTTCCACTCAGCCATTTAACTGATTTCCAATTTCCATTTCCTTGTACGCACTAATAACCTAATTTGTGGTCCTGGAAATATACATTGCGGGTAATGTGATTTTTACTTCAAAGCATTACTTTATGAGAACTCTACCTTTAGAAATACGGGCTCAAAAAATACAAGCACAACTTTCAATATTTGGTAAGGAGCCTTTTATCGTGAATATTAAATTACGCTTGGAAGCACTTTTTCAGGTTTTGTGCACTTCTACAGAAGTACTGCTGCCACCTTGCACACCTGGTCACAGAGCACGTTGACCTGAGTGCAAAAACAGGCGCAAGGGGTGGTCTTTGAGTCTGATCTAGCTGAAAACTGCAAATGAATGGGAAAGGAAGTTCATGTCACATTTGTTTCATTGTATAACTGTAGCTGGCCTCTCACTTGGTACAGCAAAGACTGCCTGTTTCAAGAAACAAACACCCAGTAAGGACAGAAACTGAAAAAAGGGAAGTGCATGTGTCACACCTTTTCCTTTCATCCCATGTCTATTGCATTATTATAAACTTGTTGGCAGGGACAATTTTGTTTCTTTAAAACATTGTATAGCACATAGTTACTTTTAGGTGCTTCATAAAATACATACATAAATGCAGAAACAAAAATGGCATCCATTGCTGCCCCAGTGGACTTCCGATGGTGCAACAGGACTTTATTTTAATCTTCCCACCCCACTCAACCAAAAATTTGTAAGGGAGGGTTCCCCAATCCTCCGGAGCTGATTTTGAGGGTGCATTGGGAATCAGTAGAGGAAAGACAGGAGAAGAAGAGGGAGTTCCATTGCACATGAAGGTCACTTGGACACAACCTACTATTTATTATTATTATTATTTATTGAATGTACATACCACCCTATACCAAGGGGTCTCAGGGCGGTTCACAGAATAAAATCAAGATATAAAACCACAAAATACCTTAAAAAAACAAACAGCAACCAATACTCCCCCCCCCAAAAAAACCCACATTTTAAAAGGGCATAGGATGTAAATCGGATCAAGCAAATGCCTGGTTAAAGAGGAACGTTTTTGCCTGGCACCTAAAGGTGTATAATGAAGGCGCCAGGCGAACTTCCCTGGGGAGAGCATTCCACAAACAGGGAGCCACTGCAGAGAAGGCCCATTCTCATGTTGCCACCCTCCTGACCTCTCGAGGAGGCGGCACATGAAGGAGGGCCTCAGAAGATGATCTCAGGGTCCAGGTAGGTTCATATGGAAAGAGGCGGTCCTTGAGGTATTGCGGTCTTGAGCCGTTTTATTAACAACAACATGTGTTTATTAATGTGCAGTTACACTGTTTCTCTCCCACCCTTTCTAAAAAGAAAGGGTTTATCACATGTCACTGAACATTGCAAATGTCAGTCTTGGTCTTGGTGTCTGCCTGTGGTGCTAAACCTGGTTATTAACAGCTTGTATTTGGATGGTCGCCAGTCCGTTGGCTGAAGTGACCTAGATCCGGTCCTTACGCAGCTTATTTAGCTATGAAGTCTCAAAGACAAACTCTGCCCTCTGTGGTACTGTAGCATATATGATGTTGTTCCTCTGGCAGCAGTATAGTTACTGAGGGTTTGGATTTGTAAAAGCTGTAACGGTATTTGATCATTAAGAGGTATGTTCTCTGATTTATCCATGCATGTAATTTCCATTGACAACCCCTCGAGGGGTGGGGTCATTTCACCCTGACATGAAAATAGACATCAATATGGTTTTATGTGACCTTTCGGGAGTGCCATATTTTGTCATGCTGTTCTTTCATTAGGGCTGAAACTGTAAAGAAAAACAATAGCCTTTTCCCTTCAGAAAAGCTGAGACTTTGGAGATCACTATATAAATAATTTCCCAAAGTAAAAAAAAAAGGGGGGGGAAACAATTCTTGCTTGTTTACCTTCAAATAAAAATCGTCTCAGAAGAAAAGCAGCCCTTTCTGCCCACCAAAAAAAACACGAGCAAAATGTGCTCCATGATAAACAGAGCGGTGAATTTCAGGAGCTTCCTGCCTTGATTGCCACTCTGAGATAAAAATCATTCCTCACACTTTGAGACAAAAGTAAATGGCAGTTTGCAATGTTAAGAACCCCTGTGGAAATAAGATGAAATGAGACGAGGCTTCCAGACCTGTGAGAAAAATCAATCTGATGGAAAATTGACAAACTTGTTTAACGTGTCGGCACAAGATCCGAGAGCTGACCCGTAGAGACCTCCACTTAGACACACTGTGAAGTTACTGTCAGTTCTCTTAATCTGTTCAATTACACAACAGGATCTCAAAGGGGAATTTTTACCAAACATCACTTTAAATTAACTTTTTCTCCTCTGTGTTTTAAACCCCCAGCCTTACCTCCCATCCCAAATAATGCCTCTCCAGCATCTCTAATAATTTTTTTTTTCTAAACCCAATTGCCTGTCAATGAACATTTTACAGGAAGATCAATTTCATTTTTTTATTAGTTGGAGAGGAATCTACGAGGCTTTATTTTTAAAAAACAACACCACCACCACCACATCACAACAAAAAGATGAATTTCAATATTTCATGACAAGTTTAACCCCGGTGCAACATTGCTAACTTCTCAGCTATCACTCATATTCACGGATGGGCAAGTTATTAACAAACAATCCTATGCATGCCTACTCAGGAGGAGATCCCACTGAATTCAACAGGACTGACTTCTGTGTAGACATGCACAGGATTGTGCTGTAACAATTTCTGCAGCATGGATAAAATAAATGTCATTTGCCGGAGCTACAAGGCAAAGTCACAGAAGAGTCTGAGAGAGAAGGAAAAACTGGTCTGGACTGCTACCAACTGCTTCTGGGTTTCCTACTATTTTTACATAAATGCTCACTGGGCAAGTGAGGTTCTGAAATCAGGACTGTAGTCCTATGCATCAGTTACTGAAAAGTTAAACTCTCTTTAAAGAATGAGGTTGTAACAGTATTGAAAAGAAACTGTCCTGGATTCACAGAAACAAATTCCACACCACACGTTCCATGAGATGAGGGAATTGGAGTGGCCACATCAGATAACTAATCAGAAGAAACCTTGGGTGCAGCTTGTGGTTAGTGAAGAGAGCACATAACCATGAATCTAGGTTTGAACAACATGCCAGGACACGCCTTGACTTAGCTTGCTGTGGCACAGAAAGGGGAAAGAACCAGGGAGGAGCAAAAGGGCTGCAGGCTCTTCTGCAGGAACCCACATGTCCATGCCATTTCTGTAAGAATGTATGATCCCTCGTTTTATGTTTGCGTTGTTGTCCCTGCTTGTTTGTACCAGGGCTGACCAAAGATGTCTGTCACCTGAGGTGAACCACAAAATGGTGTGTCCTCCTTTCCACCAGAGAAGAAGGGGTGAGTGAAGATCTACATCAGGAACAGGGGTGGCAGGGGTGGTGGTGGTAAAAATCTCTGTGGAGATGTCCTGCCCCTATAGATCCTGTTGTCTGAGGCAGTCGCCTCACCCTGCCTCACGGGTGAGCCTGCCATGGTTTGTAGCGAACTGTAAGCCTCTCAGGGAGCCTTTTTGAGGCAGAATAGTGGGCTAAACATTCTTTAAATAATAATATAAAAAGAGGAGCACATATAAGCACGCAGCGACTCTAGATGTGAAGAGATTTTGTTTTGTTAATCCATCGTGATCTTTTTGCTGATATTCTTTGGCTCTTAACAGTGCAGTGTACATGCAGGAGCAGAGGAAAGGTATAATAGAAACACTTGTACTTTTATTACAGGGACAGCACTGCGATGTCTCGGGAGGAAGTCACAACCAATACCAGTCCACTGAATTTCTGCAAACTGTGTGGACAGGTGTGGGATACTCCAGTACGCATGTCCTACAGGGATCAGTTGCTCTGAAACAGTCTATCTAGTCAATTTAAATTGCAGCTGCTTGAATGTCCCCAAGATGGAAATAACTGCTTTATTCTAGGGGCAGCAGACGACAGACAGACAGACAGACAGACAGACAGACAGACAGACAGACAGACGTGTGATATGATAACATTGGAAGTCCCGGCCTTCAACCAGTGGAAATATTTAGCTAAAAGTAGGGTAAAACTAGACAGCCTGGAGGAACCCTGAAGAAAAGGAACAGCTGCAGGGCCTTCATGAGGCATAATGAGCATAAAAGAACTTTCCAAAACACCTGGATTACAAAGCACCTCTGATAGCAATGGAAAACTCTCCAGGCAGACACACAGAGTTCTCTCTCATATGCAAAGCAGCATTTAGATTTTCACATCAACCTATATGCAATTTGCTGTACACACAATGTCTGTCACTTAGCCGACAGACTTACATTGGCTGGATTGTTTCAATTAATGTTAAAAAGCTGCTTGCAGTATTTTCCTTCCTAAAATATTGCTTCCGTTCAGCAATATGGTTTTACCCAACTATACTTCCAAATAAGATGGAGGGAGAGTTCAGACATCTTGTTTGTTGCAGCCTTGTGGCAGAAGTAGTAAAATGTGACTGGAACTGTCCTCCGCTGAAGCCGAGGGTTACTTTAAACGACTCCACCACATTTACAGGGATCAATTACATGGCATAAATACAGTAGAAATTAAAGTGTTACACGAGTGGATACATGTATGTTGGGGAGAGGGAGACAACCTTGGTGGGCTTCCGATTCAGTGGTTGAGATCCCACAAGGTAAGTCATGTTCACATGAACCTCAGGCTCAGGGGTTGAATGTGTCTTCCAAGCCCCTTGGGATTCTCCTCAGGCCACACCCCTCATTTGCCATACTTCGCATGCTCCTTGAGGCTGGCATTTTCACAGGTGGTACCAGTGTTATGGAATGCCCTCCCTGCTGAAATATGAGAGGCCCCATCAGTGTTGGCATTCCGCTGGCTTGTCTTTAGGCAAGTAGACCCTTGAACTAAACTTTCAGTTATGATTTTTTTTAATAAAAAAACCACAAGCCAATAATGGCCACTTACCTGGTACAGAAGTGGGCGGCCGTTGCGACTCGACACAAGCCTCCTTCTGAAGCCATACTGTTATATAGCGAGTCCAGCCAGTGGTAGTATAGTAACATACTTATTCATGGCAGCAAGCAAGTAAAAAGACACACAAAACCCCCAGCCCTGCTGCTATATATAGGCACCTGGGCTAGCCTACCCAACCCAGGTGAAGCTAATTAAAAGCAATCACTACCTCCTTTAACTAATTCCTGGCTGCTGTGCCTGCAAATTCAAAACACAACACATGCCATATTTCCCCTGATTGTTGGCTCCTCTCCTCTAGCCACTGCGGTGCCTGCTGGGTTGAAATTTCTGGCCAATCCGCAACAGCCTTAGGGGCGGGGCAATCGGAGCAAACCACACTGGAGGGGGCTTCACTCTTATCTTCTCCAAGAGAACAGTGGCCCCAGAGCGTCACTAACCCAGCCCACCCTCTAATTTTTCTTCCCAGGCATGCAGGCATTGCTATGGTTGTACGACGGCTGCTGTTCTTGCGGGTCCGGGAAGGAATTTCCCCTGCTCTGCAGGTTTTGCCTTCCCCATAGCAATTGTCACCACTTTGGCGGCTTAGGCCTTGGGCGGAATCCTTTAGTCAGGCATCTGAAGAAGGGGTGAAGTGGTGACTCACCCACTTCTTGCAGCAGCAATAACAGGGTACTCCGTTAGAGGGGTCATGAGGGTAGTCTCTGTCCACAAGCATATGGCAGAGGGGCCTAGAGCTACCCTCAGTGATTTGGGGAGGGACCAGCTGCGTAAAATCATGTTCTGTGTTGGTCCCATCTTCCCCTAACTGACCCTGACATGCCTCAGACCCCCAGCAAGGGACTGAGAGGGATACACGCCCAATGCCTATGCCAAGGTTTACCTACAACTGAATTCAATAAAGTTGTGGCCATTTTAATCCCAAATATATGTTGCTGTGTCTTCTCCTTTGACTGTGAGGCCTGGCTCCTGGGAGAGGGGGTGCTTTGGGTACGCAATAATCATGCCATGGCAGAGCTAACCAGGTCCTGTTAGCTGAATGTAGTGTCCTTACTATGCAGTACGTAGTTAAAAAAAATAAAGTGGAACAAATAATATTCTCTTCCATCCTTAATTGCGTGCGCCTAAATGAATTCAGAATGTTGATAGGAATCCAGAGGCCTTGAAGGTTTGAGTACACTATTCATATAGTCAGCATTTACAGTGCATTTATAATGAATATAATCTTTCTAGAAAGATAATAAAAAATAAAACCAGAGATTGAGTAAATACACTGCTCCAGGCATAATCAACCTTTGAATACCGAGGGGGCAGTGCTTTCAAAGCTACGCTCATGTTCCTTCTGAAAGGAAAGAAAGAAAAGGTTGCCTTGCCATCAAGGTACCCGTGTGCATTGCTCCTTGTTTGAATTATGCCTGTGAAGTGCACATCTAAGCAGTTTATATATGGAGGGGGAATGGAGACAGTGGCAGCGCTCTCCCTGCCTCTCATCTGTTTCATATGGATGGGACACTACAGTACCGCTCCAGAAAAAGGGGACTTACAGGGAGTGTCATGCTAAGGGTAAGATGTGCCACTGAGATCTGCTTTGATTGATCATGTGGACAAGCCCTTGGCTGGTGGCAATTGAGAATTACTGCCCCATAATTCAATCAATGCCTTTCCTTTATTTTGTTCACAATGAAGGCTCTTAGTTCCGAAAAGACGTACAAACTCAGTGTCTAAGAGAGAGAGGGAGAGAACGAAAAGCAAGTTTAAAAGAGTACCGGTAAATCACTCTTTGCCTTACTATAAAATTAACTACTACAACAGAACACTGGGGATGAATGCAACTATTTTAATGCATCTCTTGGGGGGAGGGGATATTGCACCAGCTGGCAACTGCTATAAAAATGCCAAGATATTAGCGGTGGCTTTCCTAGGAAAGAAACATCACTGAGTGTAGCTCTGATAACAAATGGCAGGATTTCAGTGGTGGCCAAGGGCAAGTCAGTAAATACAAGAAGGAAGACAATCCTTGCCTTCAGTTCTCCTGTCAGCGAGTTGATTCATTGTTGCACAGAGCCTTGAATCCCACTCTTGTTGTTATTTGCTTCATGTTTATTTAAAAAAAGGATGCCAGTGGGTAACAATCACACTGGCACCAGGAACTTTCAATTATGCAGGCAGGGAAGGCAGCAGTAAATGTATTGTTGCACGCCATCCCAACCCCAGAATGAAGTGTGCAAGATTCCAGGGTTCCAAGTGCTTGCCCAGCATTAACACCCCCAAAAGGTTTCATTTCTCCCATAGCCATGGCCTTGGATTCAAACAGAAATCGACCATTCCTCTGCTTCTCTGGCTTTCCAGGCTGCAGCTTTTCTTCTGGGTCACAATTACAGCAAACTCTCAAGTCAAACCCCAGCTTTGTTGGTTACAGCATGCTGCTGACAACGCCAAGGTTGCAGGTTTGATCCCCATATGGGACAGCTGCATATTCCTGCATTGCTGTGAGTTGGACTTGATGATCCTCGGGGTCCCTTCCAACTCTATGATTCTATGATAATTGGGGGAAGGGCTCCCCATTTGCATTTGGCACAGATTCCCTCCCGTTTGCTTTCTTAATGGCCCATCACCTTTCCTTTGTTCTGTTAATGACCCATCACTCCAGGCGATTACCTCAACACATAATAAGCCTGGCTTATTTAGATTTAATACTTACTGGATCCAGGAATTATAGGTGTCAGGCACCCACAAACTCATAACAGTATTTAGCTTAACCTGTGGAGTTGCTATTGTCATTGTGCCTGCCACAGTGTTTTTCTATTTCTGTGAGTCACCTGTCTACCTGCACACATTGTTGTTCTGTTACCCAGGAACTCATGTGCCAGATCCTATGGTTAATTGCTTGCTTGATTTCATGGAACTGTCAGGGCTGGGCTATTAGTAGTAGTCTGGAGATAGCCAAGAACTGGTCCAAGGGCAATCAGGATCGAGTAGAAAACCAGAAGACTGGAATGGAGAACAAACCAGGTGTCAATAAAGTAGAGCAGGGTTGAGGAACCTGTGAGCCTCTAGATCAGGCATCTCCAAACTCGGCCCTCCAGATGTTTTGGGACTACAACTCCCATCATCCCTAGCTAACAGGACCAGTGGTCAGGGATGATGGGAATTGTGGCCCCGAAACATCTGGAGGGCCAAGTTTGGAGATACCTGCTCTAGTTGTTGTTCACCTAAAGTTCCTGTTATCCCTGATGGGATACCAAGAATACCTGAACAGCCTCAGGTTCCCATCCTCGCAGTAGAAGGATCAGAGGGTAAATCAGAGGAGAGGACCAATAAACAATTTGGGAGTTAGGACAAATAACAGAAATGCAAAATACTAGATTTCTGGAAAAAGAAGTCCGTTATATGATCCAATGGCCAGGCCAGATCTGGAAGGTTTCTCCAGCTACGCAAGGGTCAGTGGACAGCAGTTCCTGACACCAACAAAGACAATAGAAGAGTAGGGAACACTGAGGAAGAAGAAAAAGGGAGGGGGACAAAGCTAATCTATTTCAAGATGGATCTCATGAAAACTGAACAATGGGGTCCCATGCCACGAATGCATTCTTAAAGATTCTGTTTCCATAGTGCAGGTGTTTCTATAGAACAAAAGGAGAATGATCTCAGAAGAGAGGGATCCATAGCACCTCAGGGTATTTGGGAAGCTAGTTCAATACTAGTCTCCTGACTATTGGTATTGTGTGAACAGGTTGGGATGGGCTCCTAGTGCATAATTGTACAGGGAGTCAAAGACAGAGCTTTGACTATTGAGGTTGCAAAAAATGAATAGAAGATTGAGGGCAGCGGAGCTATTGAACTATTGTTGGATTTCATGTGCAAATCCTGGGTGGAGGTTCATTACCTTTGGAGGCAACACTTGCTGGCATGGAGCTATATTCCCATCAGAATGATCAGACAGAAGAGTGTTCTTATGGTGGCTGTGTGTAGAAGGAATCACATGCAGAGTAATGTATTTGCATATATCTGAAGTCCCTACATCTCCGTGGCTACAGATGGTAATCCTACCTCCTGTTATGAAGGAGAACTAGAGCCCACCGCTCTTCACTTCCAGTGGAGGCTGGTCCATTAGGTCCACAAGTGGAGCACTGCCCCTCCAACCTACAAAGTGTTAGAATCTTATTTGGAAAGAATTGCACAATTGCTTCAATTGCCTCTTCTCGCTTGCTTGCGGTCACCTATGATAAATAGCTTTTCTTGATGTTGGGGAAAAACCCACTCGAGATTCATTCAAGCTCTTGCCCTCAGAAGAACAGCTACCAGATATATGTTACTTTATTCGCCTATATTTACGATATTGTGTCAAACAAGGTAGATCATTCTCGTGTTTTAAACAAATGTATTCTGGCAGCATTTTATTTTAAACCCTAATATGATTAATATGGGAACCCTACAGGATGCTCCCGGTTGACATTCTCTGCTCTCAACCTATGTACTGCTATAAAGAAGAAAGAAAAATAAGATGTTACTCCAGGGCAGGCATCAATCTCCATAAACAGTTGCTGATTCATCATCAGCTATCTCGCATTGGTCTGATCTATCCATGATGGGAAGACCCCAGAAGGAGAAAATTTTAGTGTGGTGCCTAAATTTTCTTCATGTAAAAAAAAAGAAAAAGAAAAAAGCTCCCCACTGATTTTTCCTTATTTTATTGCATTCTTCTTGGTGGAATAAACAGAACCTGAAGTTTTCAAATATGCATAAGTTGTAGGGAACAGCGGCCCCAATTCTCACATCACTCAGACTGGGTTAACTCTGAAGTTACTTTGAGAAATGTCATCTATATGGCCATTTGTGCTTTTGCTTGATTTAAAACTATGCCAGAGACAAGATACTATGCTGAGGGGGCAATCTGGGCTCTTTAATACACCCTAGAGGACTCTGGGCACATAAAATAATAAATAGATTTTTTTTCTTTTTTCACTATTTATTTCTCTCTAGGTGTCTAATATAATTCTTCACACACTTCTTGTCTGAACTAACAATAAAAACAGAAATGACAAACAGATTGTTGGTCCATTGATTGAAATAATAACAACAAAGCCACAACAGAGCAATATCTAAGCTATCACAAAGTAGAGAGCAAACTTTTGAATTCTCCAGACAATGTATATCTGTCCTATTGAAATCAATGACACCCAGGGGTACTTAGTTTTGGTTGGTTTGAGTTCCATGTATGTTTTATTTCGGTTTATAGAAGACCCACCCTAAAAGTAAAGCAATGTATGGCAAGGCAATCCTATGCATGTTTACTTAGAAGTAAGTCAATGGGACTTACTCTCAGGTGGCCATACATGCATGCATTTCCAAACTTGGTGTCCTCCAGATGTTTTGGGCAGATTCCATCACCCCAGCCAGTATGCTCAATGAGTAGGGATGATGGCAGTTGTACTTCAAAACATCTGGAGGAAGCCAGGTTGAGGAAAGCAAATGGACTGCAGTGTAATTGCTAGACCCTGCTACCTCCTTGTAAAAGTTACTAAAATCCAGTTTTTACACAGCTTATTCAAAGCACTATAGTTTTGTCTGCTGAAAGATAACCCCCCTGAGATGTACTAAGTAATACTGGTATTATTTCATGCTGATTAAAATGACATCCATTCAAAATAATTACCCAGAGCTAGTGCTTTTGCAGTTGTTATTGGGGAGAGATTTGCATGTTGGATGGACACAGCACACAACAATTTGGGGGAATCGATCCAGTACTACTTGCATATAGTTGTATATCCATTTATCTCTGTGACATTATAGTTTTATCTGAAAGGCAGCAAACTTAAGTTTGGCAGAAGAAGTTGTCTTTTTTCCAGCTAAGTTCTGAATCCCTAAGAAGATAAAGTGAGACATCAACTATCTATAAAAAAATAAGACATTTCTCTTACCTTCCCAAAGAGCAGGTCCAGAAGCACTAAAATATCCTGAAAGGCAAGACCAACATCAGCTGGCAGATTGATGAGGGCTCATGACTTTTGCAGGTGCTCCTCCAATGAACACCAGGCAGTTGTTATAGGAATTGCTTACAATGCTTTGCAGGAACCAAATGGGCAATTGCAATGGCCGCCACCTTGCATTTATCAGAAACGTACTGATGCTTCTACCACCTTCCCCGACTCCACTTCCCTGGCTTGTAAGCCTGCCAAGTCCCAACTCCCAAATACAGGAGGAAGTAAAGGGGAGGGAGAGGCGCCATCCATCCAGCACATGCTGACATGGTAGGCTTACAGGAACACAGGACTCTCCCTGCCCAAGAGGACAACATGCTCAGGGGCCAGGTATATATAGGGATGTGGGTGGCGCTGTGGTCTAAACCACTGAGCCTAAGGCTTGCCGATCGGAAGGTCGGCGGTTTGAATCCCTGCGACGGGGTGAGCTCCTGTTGCTCGGTCCCTGCTCCTGCCAGCCTAGCAGTTCGAAAGCACGTCAAAGTGCAAGTAGATAAATAGGTACCACTCCGGCGTGAAGGTAAACGGCGTTTCCATGCGCTGCTCTGGTTTCACCAAAAGCGGCTTAGTCATGCTGGCCATATGACCTGGAAAAACTGTCTGCGGACAAACGTCAGCTCCCTCGGCCAGTAAAGCGAGATGAGCGCCGCAACCCCAGAGTCGTTCGCGACTGGACTTAACTGTCAGGGGTCCTTTACCTTTTATATATGTATAGTTGTGGCCTCTTTTGTCTTTATTTTTTAGTGGGGTGGGTTGTGTCGGAGTTGCCTTTTTACATATGCTATGTTATATACATTTTAGATATATGTTATGGGTGTGTTCTGGAGTTTTTTAATGCTAGGTTTTGATGTTTGTATAATTTGGATAATTTCTTATGAAAGAAGTGAATAATAAATATATAAATTGAATGACTTGGAAACATGGCTCTCGGCTGTTTGGGTCTTTAAAGTTTCATAGATGCTGTTTGAATTGAGCCTGGAAATAGACAGGGAGGCAGTACAGATGACAAAGGGCTGGCATTATATGATCCTTTTTGTTTGCTTCACTGTTTTGGACAAAAGGAATTCTGAGCCATGAAATTCACCTGTTCCTCAAGGGAGTGTGCTGGCAAAGTCACACCAGATTCTTGGGGGGGGGGGTGCCGGTCCTCACAGAACATGGTAAGATTTGGATTGAGGCATTCTGTTCTAGTCTGGGTTTGTTTGCTTTTAAGTAAAAAAAATTAAAAAAATTTAAAACTAGTATGAAAGACTTATTGATCCATGTCTGTATGGAAAGGTCTCTTCCCTCCCTCTCAGCCTACACCTGGTCTTTAGCTCCGTGCCAGTTCCCAGCAGTAGAGACAAGATGATAGAGTAGCTGGAAAGATTACAGTTGTGTGGGAGGTTTATACTTACTTTAATTATGCAGAATTTTAGTTAGCTACATGGTTTGTTTTGTGTAATCACACTTTTCTACATGAAGTTTCTATGGGTTTCTGCGGAAAACCCAGGTAGCTGGGTGGGGTATAATTATTATTATTATTATTATTATTATTATTATTATTATTAGTCTACCAAATATTTTTAAAGGCCACAATTCAGTTTCAGATTTTGTTGTAAACCTAAATATTGCGCTCTTTAACTAAGGCTGTGCACATCTTAACACACAACAAGGCTGTCCTTTTCCTTAATTTGGGTCAAAGCTGGTTTGATGGGAAATTTATCAAAATAAGAGGATATATATGAATTGTGGCTCATGTTGTGTGTATACTGCTCCCCAAAATACTGCTGGGAGCACACTGGATGCAGAGTAGATGGGGATAACAGTATGTATATAGCCCATATGTGAATGCTAGGATTAAATTAGTCAAACAACTCTTGAATCGCCCTTTAGATACTTGCACCAATGTTAGCTTTCACCCATTGTGAACTCAAAGCCAAATCAATTGGCAGTGAACCCACATAAGGCTAAATCAGGAGATTAACGCAGAATCATTCAGCTGTCCATAAAAAATTAAAGCTTTACGTCACTCAAGTTTTAACAACAGATACAAGACTGCTGAGCCATAGTTTCTCCTTACATGCATTCATCCACCCACCTTCCTACCCTCCCATATACTTACTCCTGAGAATTTTTTTTAAAAAAAGGATAAAAAAGCCTCTCCTTATGTCACTCAGTGCAAATAAATAATAGCCAGTTTTATATAACATTTGACAGACTACGGTATTTGGATAAAGCTGTAACAGTTAAATTAAGGCTTAAACTGAAGTGGGCTACAAGTTGCACATTTGAAAAGCACTATCTAGATTGCAGCATGAAATGATGTGCTCTCATAATAGAAACATTTTTTAAAAAAAAATCTAAAAATGTGCTTTGTGTTAAATTGAAAGGGTTTTTGGAAACTGTCAGTGAGGGCTTAGGGAAGTGTGAGGTATTTTGCCACAGGAAGAGTGTCCCTAATGATTGAGGAATATCTTAGGGTGCTCTGTGGCAGTTCCTGAATCAGTGAGGTGACTCAATGGAGATTTATGAAGCTGATGACTGGGCCACCTATAGACCGGGTGCTCCAAAAATGGGCTCCATCTATTATAAGGCCGGCTACAGCTAGAAAGATAGCTGGAATCATTTGAAGACATGCAGAGATACTGAGAAGTTGAAACTGTTGCAGTGATAAGATTTGTGTGTGTGAACTGTGTGTGTGAAATGAGAAGTGGAGATAACTGCTGATGAAGGTAGCTAGAAGACAACAAGAGGATGACATCATGCAAGGTAAAGCAAGATGCAGGGGATGGAAACATTAAAACAACTGAAATGATTGTGGGGTGCCCATCTATAAATATGGATGCCATATATATTGCATTCAACCAATTACTTATCCTTCAAGTATTTCCCCGCCCGGTTGTGAAGAGACACAGCTCAGTGGTACAGTGTATGATAATGCATGCAGAATGGCCAGCAGGTGATGTAAAACCCCTCTGCCTATGACCCAAACAGGTGTTATCAGTCAGAAAAAGACAATGTTGGATCAGATAGTATAAAGCAGCTCCACATTTTGAAGTTATGAATTAAATCAAGATCAGCAAAATAAGATCAGCAACTAAAACATGTTTGCTTGCCTTCAATCTAATCCTGATTAAGGACTGAACTGCAAGGATCGGGGTAGGCAACAGATCAAAGAAATCTCTTGATGTAAACTTCTCTTTTATAAAGGAAAAATACTCTAGAGGGGAGGAACCAATGCTTTTAAGCATTCAGAGGTGTAATATCGTTGCCTTTCTTTTGCAAATACCAAACCTGCAAGTCTAAGGAAGCTCTTCAAAAATTTCTCTGCAATCAACTAACCTTCTCCAAACACTTTGGGAGGGCAAGGGGGGGTGGAGAGAATAGTTGCATGTAAAAAATGAAAGCATCAACATTATGCTGAAGCAGGCCCCTCTGCCAAATCTTTACAGTACGTCAATCTACAAAAATGCACACGTAAGTCTGGAATGTCTTGTTTGTATGTTTGCACTTTGAAGAACAGACTCAGCAATCCCTTTTCCGAATTTACCGATAACGAAAAGGAAAACAAAACAATCTGTCTGTGTTGTCAGTTGTGTAAAGTGAGGGAGATGGAGAAGAGTTATTTCCTCATTTGTCAGGGATTTTCTATAGGCACAGAAACAGGAAAATTCAATAGTCCATTACATTCGGCAGATCTTGTGAGCTGAACAAGTTAAAATTCACTGTCATGCAAACATTTTAGATGCTTTCTTAAATGGACTTGTTTTAAAGCTGTGTTTGTTTGGTTGGTTGTTTAATGCAAGACTGGCATTCATCAGGAGGTCTGAGAGATATTAACAGCAATGCCAATTCTGCCTGATTTTCTTTTGTGACTCTGCATGCAACAACACTGAAAACAGTAGCAGGCTTGCTTTTCCAAGTGATGCTTTGTTGATGTGTGTGTGTGTGTGTGTGTGTGTGTGTGTGTGTGTGCACGCCCTGGACCAACAGGACCTTTGCATTCCACAATTTTCTGCTTCCTTTGTAAAAATTACATAATGGATTTTTTTTCTGTGTTCAGCTTCAATACTTGAGCAGCCCAATGTTCCTCCTTCCCTGCCAACCCCCCTGGGCTACTGATGCCCAGCAGGAAATCACACAGGAAATATATGATTTGCTGTTGAGGGGAACTGCTACAAAGCTGTCCCTGGTAAATGTATCATTTTCTGCTGGGGGTGATGAGATATGCTATCTTTTGTTGTAATTGATGCATGGAATGTGCCATTTGTCATCGAGAAAAGGACCCTCATCTGAACTACAGGTGGCGTGGTGGTCTGGCTGAGAGGACAGGGAAGTAGATATGGTGGCAGATGAATCCCATATTTAATTTGGCCCAGGTTGAAGGGGACTGGTCTCTACTTAACATGGGGCCATCTTATTTGAGCAGGGCTCTTTTAATTTTCAAATTCTCTCTCTCTCCCCCCTCCCCGCCCCATTTCTAATACTTGCCTAATTCCTGAATGAAACAAGAGCAAAGTTTCATGAGTAGCAAAAATATAGTTCCCACTGGGTGCTTCTCTCTCTCTTTTTTACAGCTAATTACAAGGTTAAGAGCAATGAAGAACAACTGAAATATATTAATTACAGAGATTGGTGCACTTCTAAAAGTGAAAAAATGCCGAGGCATCATTTTCATTCATTGTCTTTATTTGTGAAAATACTGCCACTATTTAAGTGGCTATAAAGCCCTGCATTTATATGCATTCACATACGTTTGTGACATGCCAAGCAAAATCCACTGTATAGGGTTTTTTTCCCTTTTGCAAAGGCTTTTAGTCTCAATTTGAAATATCTAATAAGAAAACATTCAAAGAACTGTCACGGAAATGACACAGCAAGCCCTTTCTGTCCTCAGGAATTGATGCTGGGAGACCAGACTTGTGATTTATACAAACATACTAATGTTGTTTTCAGAGCTGTGCTGCCTAAAGTCTTCTAGATTAGCCAAACATTTTGACAATAATGGTAACTCTTCAGGTGAAGCCTGAACATTTGGTATTTTGGATTAAAACACTTTAACCTTTAAAAAACAAATACCCAGTGTTGCATGGGAGGGGAAGAATCACCCTTTATCAAATTGTTACATTCTAAAGGTTACTTATTGCCCTGTCTGTGTTTCCAACGTCTGCTTGTCAACTGTCTTCAAATTTAACCCTTCACAATAGTCTAACAGACTTAAAACGAACCATTTCATCACAACATTCTCTGCACATATAAACCTGTTTTGGATTCCAAACGATTTGCACTGTGGCAACTTCAGGTATGGCAGAACAGTTGGGCAGCAGAAAATTATACGCTGGAACTGGGCACTTTCAGGACTGGGTCTTTAATTAGCTTAACAATAAAACCCGTATTTCATTTGTTTTAATTCAGTATTTACTAACCAGCGATGGCAGAAGAGTAAGGCGCAATACTACACATGCCTATTCAGAAGGAAGCCCCACTGTGTTCAATGGAAGTTTCTTCCAAGTAAATGTGTATAAGGATACCTGTCTAAGATAACTTTGTTATTAGGTCAGTTTACAGGGGCACATTTCTCCAGGTGAAAATGAATCCAGATACGTGACTGCACAGAGAAAGATTAGTTTAAACACATGGCTGTGCACCAGCAACCATGTCTGTGGGTCGGGAAAACTGCAGCGGAGCAAATAAAGATGTTGGTGCATTGTACATATACTTGAGTTCCCAATAAACTTTCTCAATGTGATCTATACATGTGATTGCGCAAAAGAAGGAAACATCATGAATCCACTAAGCTGTATATCTGCAAAGGCATGGATCGAAGAACCATGCACAATGTTTTAAACACAGACTGGGGGTTCTCATACCCCTTCCCACTGCGGCTTACATCCACCCTGAAAAAACATGGATAGATTATATGATGTGGCATACAGCCTAGGGAAAGGGACTGGAGAGAAACCGCCTGCCATAAAGGAGCAAAAATGCCTTCCACTTGTGTATGGGTCACTTGGGACATGCCCCAATATGTAACCTGGCAAGTTTGAACGTAATGGGAAACTCTGGATTTTTACACGAGCCATTTTAAGTTCTGGGTTCATGTGTTTTCCCCTAGCATCTGCTTTTAAACAAACCATAGTTCTTCATTGCATCCAAACATGGGGACGGTGGCTTCTTTTGAACTACAGTTAGTAAGCATGTCAGCATCGATTCTTGATCGTTTGAACAAACTGTAGTTTTAACTAACCACAGTTCTCTGAGTTCAGGTGCAATGGGGAGCTATGGTTTGTTTAAAACTGGAACCAGATACATCCAACTGCCTTTGGCATGCCCCAGGAGAGGTGAAGAGGTATTATACAGACCAAGGCTCACCACAGTTCTTTCACAGAGTGGGGAAAACTATGAATTTTTACCTCTGAATTGGTCATTTATCTTTATGTTTTTCAGATTTGCTTAGTGAACATTGTTAAAAATGAAGACATTGTGGGAAACTGGAAGGTGCAAGCATGGAGAAGCCAAATGAAGGGCACATTCAGCGGGGAATAACTGCTACAGAAGCCTGTCTCAAAATAACATGCATTCACAAGATACTGAGAACTAGATGCAGGGCAAAAACATTACTTTGGCAGCACCAACAGAAACCAGTAGGATCATCTGCTTAAATATCCATTCCACATGAGTCCAGCATTTATTAAAGATTCCATCCAAAATAAAGATTTGTCATCAAAATGTTATATTCTTGCATCACAGTTATGTGTGAATTTTCACAACTGTGCAGCTCAAACACACAAATGTGGGTAGCATCAATTTAAGATTAGTCTCTAATTTAAGTGAGTCCAGGAAAGGAATCAACACTTCCTATCTGAAAGGAAATATGAGCAGCAAAAATAAGGAAAAAACATGAAAGAAAAAAGTGTAATGTATTATTACATTGCTGAAACTACCCACAGAACTAGCAGAAACCCACTTCAAGAAATAAGCCAAAAGGCTTTTAAACATCAGATTTATGTATACAAAAATCTTACAATGCATCTTTAAAGAGTTGTTTCTATCCTGAACTTGTAGTTGGGAAAAAACACACACATCCAAATAGTGTTTCTATTTTATGTAAACTTACAGTTATGTTGCATCAAAAAAAGTTGCAAACCCTCTGCAATATTTTACTCGACTTGCAGATGTTTAGGTTGACAAATAAACTTTCCAAAAAATTAAATATATCTGACCAGGTTTCTCTTTCAATATTTCCACGAAAAGACAGAATAGACATTTCCCACTACATTGAACGATACATACATATATGTATGTATATGTATATTCAATATTAAAAGCTTAACATATATTTAATATAAAGCAAAAATATTCATAAAAAACTTAACAGTGTTCAAATGTTCAGCCTAAATCTGCCGACTATTTGACTATCACATCATGAATTAAGAGGCAGTTGACATATTGGGTGTCCAGCCCATCTGATAAGCCCGTTCCAAAGTTCTCTTGCAGTCTTGTAGTACAGTACTGAAAGTGATGTGTGGATGCTGCTGCACAAGTTGTTCCACAGTCACTTCATTCACCTGCAAACAAAAGAAATAACCTGTCACTTATGTTAAAAAAAAGGGGGGGGGAGCCAACAATGGATTCGTCATGTGGCTGGTTAATTTGGATCTGAGTAAAAGAACAGTTAAGAGGATCTTCACAAATATCTTCTCGAGGTGGTTTTCGTTTTATACTACTCAGTGAGAACGAACTTAGAATTAAGGTCCTTTTTTGGGTAACAGTTGTAATGTCGGCCATCAATAATTAAAATATACAAGCCACGCAGGTCAGGAGCATCCCTGCTAGACCTTATCCAGAGATACCACCTTTGTTCCTTGATCATACAAAGCAATCAGAAAGACCTAATTAAACTTAACACCTTTACAACCGCTGTGCTGCGAGGGGATTAATTTGTCAATTATTTTAAAGCTGATTGTAGTTCATATCACAGAAACAGACAGCTTCCACCGTCCTTTTAGATAAATAATAGATTAACCTAAGAACCACAACTTTTAGGTAGCTTTCTTTGGAACCTTTATTGAACATATAAAGATACATCAATATTTAATTTAAATACTCAGCTACCTAAATCTGACAAGAGTGTCTCAGCAGAACAACTGCTCACTTTGCATTTCCTATTTTCGTGCCCTACATCCAACTAATATGAGATAACAAGCTCAGTAATAGCCATGACAACCACTTTCCATTCTTGCCACAAATAAGTATTCACTTTCCTTGAAATCCTGCTTGGCAGAAATCTTTTAAGCACAACCAAAACACCTTAAATATCCACCTACTTTCAAACCCCCCCCCCTTAAAAAAAAAAAGAATCCCCAACTGAAGCAATTGTGCTAGGCAGTGCAGAGAATGAACAGTGATTGCATTTTATGACAGGGATAAATGATGGGTTTAATCTACAGTTCTTCTGCTTTGATAATAGAAACACTCAATCTTCATTGGGAGATTTGTCAACTGAAGAGCAACTTGGATAGAAAATAGGTTTAACTTCTTTTCCAAGAACACAGAGACCCTGCAAGCTCTAAACACTTTTGTAAACAACTACATTACAGCAACACCAAAGGTGTCTAAAAGCAGCAACTGCCTTTTAATAAATCAGAATGAGATCTGTGATGGTACAAGCCCCTTAGTAGCTTGCGCATATCAGTAAATCACATTTTAAAAGCTTAGAAGAAAGTAGTCCCAAGAATGGATTCTGCTCTGCTTCTGCATCTGTTATATGTGGATGATAATTTAGGCCTTACAAAGTTGTTGCAAAGATTACTGAAATAAGGTTGGGTAAGTGTTGTGTGAAAACGAAGTATTAATTAGCATTATTAAGGGTAATTATAAAGCCGACAACTCAAGAATATACCTCAACCCATAAATACTATTTCTAAAAATTGCACACATCTAAATTGCTAGTAAAGAAAAAGAGAGATGATTTTCCTTGGTATTATATGAAATATATATGATGTCATAAGCCTCCATGTATTGCTTCTGATGAAAACACTGTCATATCTCAAACACTGATGGAGAAAACATCTCCAAGGAGCGAGGGGCAATATATAGTATTTGGACAACAGCTCTTGGATATAGGAAGGCCATTCTAACCAATTCTTGCAAGAGAAAAGAACTACAAAAGAACACAAGTTTAACATTAAATAGCTTTCACTTTCTGCTGAATTTCCCAACGGTATTTAATTGTGAAAATAAGAAATACAGAGCAGTTTTAATTTGATTTATCAGGTCAAACCACATATATTAGCATTGTTCTGTAGCTTAAGCCTGTGCAATGGGACAATCCTTTTTAAAAAAGCAAAAGCAAAAAACAAAACCCATATTTAAATATGCAAACATCCTTTATAAAGCCTAGCTGCTTATTTGTATATATATATTTTTAAAAATTATATATGGATGTTTTATGATGACCTATATTTGTAATGCCTACTAAAGGTTTGGCAAAGTAGAAGCATAAAGCCTAAAAGGATCCACTCAAATCCTGAAACAGAGGTTGATTAAAAATAACATTTAGTTATTTGTTTTTCATAGTGAATATATCTTCTGGAAAATCTTATGTAAAAACTCTGTAGTTTCTTCACAGTGGAAAATAAAAGATCTATAAAGGTCATACAACCAGTTTAGTAAATAAATTACAATTCACATACTCATCAAACTGGGATGAATACCTGCAAATGTATATTGAAATGTGAGATTCTTCACCCTCAAAAACGGGCAAGATGAAAGCGGGCATACATATACATCAATAACTATGTCACATATCTCCTCATAAGCACAGAGGAAGTGGTTCGTGCCCACTGCACATACAGGAGTCCTTTATCACTGAGTATGTGATCTACACCTGTGAAGGAAATCTGTTTTTTCCTACACAAAACACATTTCTGACATAAAACAGCATGAATCTGTAGATAATCATGCATGATTATAGTATATACATAGATTTCGCTTCCGTGCCATCCGTGTAGCAACAACTGAAATGTGGGAGGCTGCCTAAAATAAGGAACTCCATTTGGAAGCCAGAGAAGTACAGTGGACCTTGGTTTCCGAACGTCTCTGAAGTTGAACGTTTTGGTTTTCAAATGCCGAAACCCTGGAAGTAACTGTTTCGATTTTTTAATGCTTTTCAGAAGTCGAACATGCCATGCTGCTTCCATATTAAGTTTTCCATAAGTAAATGCTTCCATTTTTTAATGTTTCGGAAGTCGAACGGAACGGAATACGTTCGAAAACCGAGGTACCACTGTACTAAAATAAATAATGGCTAACCACTAGTGCCAAATAACGCCCCATGGATCAACTTTCTGTTGACAAAAAATATTTTTGACAAGCTACAATTTATTCATTAAATTCCAATAAAAACTAGGAGATGGTACATATATATGGTACTAGCACTAATGATGGAAGGTCTTCAGTCCATCGGCAGAAGCGAACAGTGTTCCTCTTGCAGATGTTTTCTCTGTGATATTTTATTCCAATACTCATGGTGAACTCTGCATACAGAGAAATGTATCCAATGTCCAACTCTCACATTTGTTCTGGGCTGAAAAAACTTTTATGCAACCACCACCTTTGCTTTGCTTACAATTAATGGACTAGGCAGGTTTATGTGCTATCTTGCTGCTCTATAGGTATTATTTCCTCAAGTCATTTAAAAAAAATAATAACAACAAATGCTTGACTTTTAAAAAACCTAATAGTTGAATGAATAACATTCTCAGGTGGCCCAATTATAATTCCTGCCTGTAGCTGCAACACAATGAAAGGTTTGTGGAGTCATTTTGTGTGATGTGCTATGCACTTGATCTGCTAAGGCCGATATGTTCCACAGAGTTTCAATGATTACCTCAGTGCTTAGGGGCTTAAGACTAGTTGAATAACACACACACACACACACACACACACACACACACACCACAACATCTGCATTCTGGATTTCCTGAATGTTAAGGCAAACAATGTGCTTCGATTTAAATTATGGATCGAAAACAACAGCAGTGGCCTCGTAATGAATGCACCTGGTGAAAGTCAGTGTTCACCAGAATACTGATGCAACACTTTGTCAAAATGAATTACAGAAAGGGCAGGATTAAGACCTTTAGAGGCCCTAAGCACTGAAAGGATTATGGTGTCCTCCATATGTAAAACAAAATAAAAGCAACACTAAACCATCTAAGTATTATTATTTTTAAATGACACAAATATTATGCAAACCTAGTCTGTCCTGAAACACTGTTGTTCATGAGAGGTTTTTTATTTATTCTTCTCAGCTGAGAAAGAGAGTTTTCTGCGGAGCAGTTAGTAATTATCAATGTTAGAAAAATATGCAGTGCAATCTCTACATTTCTCCTGTTTCATTAAACTTTGTGCACATATATTTGTGCTGGTCTTTGTGACCAGCAGAGGTCAAAGAGATAAACAACTATCTGACATTCAGAAAATACCTCAAGGCAGCCCTGCTTAGGGAAGTTTTTAACCTGTGATATTTTAATGTATTTTAATATTTGTTGGAGGCCGCCCAGAGTGGTTGGGGGGACCCGGCCAGATGGGTGGGGTACAAATAATAAATTATTATTATTATTATTATTATTATTATTATTATTATTATTATTATTATTATTACAGTTCTCCATATGTTCAAGTCAACAGGGTATGAGTCATTAGTGGTCACTAATGGTCTGCTAATGATTGTCAGAGGTTTGGAGTGTTAAGGAATGCAGTTAATGAGTTAATTTTCTATGAGTTGTCAGAGATGACTCATTCCCCACAATGCACCTGCAGACATCTTGTGATTCTCTTACCGTGTTTCTCCTAAAATAAGACACCGTCTTATAATCTTTTTATCCTCCAAAAAACACAGTATGGCTTATTTTTGGGGGATGTCTTATTTTTATTAAGTGTGGTACAGCAATCTACATTTATTCCATTATAAGAAAGTCGTCTTCTTCTGGAACATCATCATAACTCTCCAAACCTGGAATTCCATCCTTAATTTCTTGCGACTCCATTTCCTTCAGAATCATTGGCCCCAATCTTTCATGTCGGGCATAGCTGTCAAGTTTCAGATTTGAAAATAAGGGATCAGCAGCTTCACTTGTCCCGGGGACAGTCTACGATTCTCAGGGACAGTCCATGCCGCGGTAGTCATAGAATCCTAGAGTTGGAAGAGACCACAAGGGCCATCCAGTCCAACCCCCTGCCAAGCAGGAAACACCATCAAAGCATTCCTGACAGATGGCTGTCAAGCCTCTGCTTAAAGACCTCCAAAGAAGGAGACTCCACCACACTCCTTGGCAGCAAATTCCACTGTCGAACAGCTCTTACTGTCAGGAAGTTCTTCCTAATGTTTAGGTGGAATCTTCTTTCTTGTAGTTTGAATCCATTGCTCCGTGTCCGCTTCTCTGGAGCAGCAGAAAACTTTTCTCCCTCTTCTATGACATCCTTTTACATATTTGAACATGGCTATCATATCACCCCTTAACCTTCTCTTCTCCAGGCTAAACATACTCAGCTCCCTAAGCCATTCCTCATAAGGCATCATTTCCAGGCCTTTGACCATTTTGGTTGCCCTCCTCTGGACACGTTCCAGCTTGTCAGTATCCTTCTTGAACAGTGGTGCCCAGAATTGGACACAGAATTCCAGGTGAGGTCTGACCAGAGCAGAATACAGTGGTACTATTACTTCCCTTGATCTAGATGCTATACTCCTATTGATGCAGCCCAGAATTGCATTGGCTTTTTTAGCTGCTGCATCACACTATTGACTCATGTCAAGTTTGTGGTCTACCAAGACTCCTAGATCCTTTTCACATGTACTGCTCTCAAGCCAGGTGTCACCCATCCTGTATTTGTGCCTTTTATTTATTTATTTTGCCCAAGTGTAGTACTTTATATTTCTCCCTGTTAAACTTCATCTTGTTTGCTTTGGTCCAGTTCTCTAATCTGTTAATGTCATTTTGAAGTGTGATCCTGTCCTCTGGGGTATTAGCCACCCCCTCCCAATTTGGTGTCATCTGCAAACTTGATCAGGAGAGAGATGGTAATTACTTAATTCTGGAGGAAATGGGAAGGTTTTTTCACCTCCTCCCTTCTTGCAGAGAAACACCTTAAAATTCTTATAACAACACAAAGGAGAAATCCCAAAATGCAAGGTTTATTGGGAACAAGGAAAGTATGATGAAATTATAAAATAATATACTAAAGCTGCAAAGCTGGCTGCTCTTATATGCAGGGCTGCAGCAGCAAGAAATCTGGAGTTTAACTTGTTGGAACAGAAACAGAGTGTATTTGCCTTGTTGTTCCTTTGATATGGTAATTACTTAATCCAAGGTAAACAAAGAGGGTTGAGCACACGGAGCAAAAAGTGATAACGGGCTCTGCTCCCTTCCCCCACAACCAAGCTAACCTCAGCGCAGGGGAGATCTGTGCTATCTCTATCTCCGATCTCTGTTATCTCCGATCGCTGGCTGAGGGGAACTTCAGCGGCAATGGATATCGCTTCCAGGGCTTTTCTCTGCAAAGAGCCGAATGGGGAGAGGGAGAGGAGCTGTTTTCTTTAACCCGAGAATTTCAAGGGATATAAATTTTCAGGGAGAGCAGCGGGAAAAGGCTTAGAATACGAGGGTTTCCCGCCAAAAACGGGAGGGCTGACAGCTCTGCACCAGGTACCCGATCTCACTACCAGTACCCGGCACGTCTTATTTTCGGGGTATGCCTTATATTTTGCGACCCCTTGAAAATCCTGCTATGCCTTATATTTTAGGTATGTCTTATATTATGAGAAACACGGTATATGTGTTACTGGGCGGAGTTGGCAAGTAACTTTGCATATAAAAGGGATCAGGTTACAGCATACTGTTTGGGCCATGGTAGGAGATTGCAAGAAGTGTTGAAGGCATTGTTGAAGGTTATCTGTTAGGACTGTGGATTCGAGTGAAGACTATTTGAAGTGATCTTCTGAGGAAGAAGTTGAAAAATTGGCAGACTTCAGAACTCAGATAGCTCAATCAGTTGAGGAACTTTGCAAGGACTTGGTTGTGTGTATGTGTATTCTACATTTCAAATTAAACATTTTACAAACTTTAAAATATCCTCTGACTTCCCTTCTTTTCCTTCCATGGTTCATATTACATATCATACTTTCCTGCATATTTTACTATAACCATTCAAATCAATTTTCCACTTTCACATCAAACAAATATTGTTTACTCTGTTGAATTTATACTCTGTTGAATTTATCTTAATGCTGCCAGTGCTTTGTACAATTATTTTCCATACTCTTTTTTTCTGGCACCTGGGAATTTTTGTCAGGGTTATTCCCAACAAAAAGGACTCTGGTTTTTTGGGGGGGAGGTAATTTAAAACATTTTTTTCAACTCATTATAAATCATTTCCCAATATTCTTTCACCTTTCTACATGTCCACCACATATGAAAAAAGGTTCCTCCCATTTCTTTACATTTCCAATACGTAGCATTCTGCTTTATACATCTTAGCCAGCCTATTGGGAATTAAAATATCATCAATGAATCATTTTCAAGTAGTTCTCTTTCAGAGAATAACACGCAATAAATTTCAAATAACTTTTCCAAAGTTTCTTCCAAAGGTTTAGGTCTATATTGTGTCCTTATATCTATTGCCCAGTGTGTCATTGATGCTTTAACTAGCTCATCCTTTGTTTCCCATTCTAATAAGAAATTGTACATTTTAATACAAAAGTTTATCCTTATTTTATAACAGTTCTTTTTCAAATTGTGAGCTTTGGTCCCAAAACCCATATTTATTTATTTATGTCTACCTTAAGCCTATCATATATCAGGTGGTATTGTAACCAATCCTTAACTTGGCTTCTTAAGTTCTCCATAGGTTTCAGTCTGGGTTCGCCCCTTGCAAAGTCCAGCAATTTCCTGTAAGTTGCCCATTGTCTGTCCATATTAACCCTCTTAATAGTAATTGTTTCAATGGTGTCAGGCGGCAGAGGATCCAACCCCCACGGCAGGTTGCCAGCAACGGATAAGACAAGGAAAAGTTCTTACCAACTGCTTTTTATTCAATATACAGGTCTTGCTGCAAACAATTTATGTAAATGTCATAATCATTATTTTTACCCCTGCAATCTGACATTGTAAACCACCCACGGATGTTTGAAACCCGATTTTGTAACGTATTAGCCTCTTTATGCTTTGTTAAGTTCAGCTAGATAGGCTCTGAAAAAATGGAGACCATCTTATGTAGTTTCATGTTTGTGTACAATATTGTTAAAAACTCAAAATAATTATGCTACTAAGTAAAAGGGAAATGCTGGAGTCTCCCACAGCAATTGTAATGTTTGTAGCTGTCATAAAAAAAACCAAATCGGATGGTTATTGATGTCTATAGTTAGTAGTAATAATAATAATAAATTTTTATTTGTACCCCGCCCTCCCCAGCCGAAACCGGGCTCAGGGCGGCTAACAACAACAAAAATCACAATAGAATAAAAACCAATTAGTTAAAATACAAGTTAAAAACCAGTTTAAAATGCCGATTCATTTTGCACCCATTACCAAACCAAGGGGAGGAAACCATCAGACTTTAAGTGTCCGACCCGAAGGCCAGGTGGAACAACTCTGTCTTGCAGGCCCTGCGGAAAGATGTCAAATCCCGCAGGGCCCTAGTCTCTTGCGACAGAGTGTTCCACCAGGTTGGGCCAGAACTGAAAAAGCCCTGGCCCTGGTTGACACCAGTCTGGCAGTAGAAGCAAGACAAAAAGAAATGTAACTCATCTACTCACTTGTTTCCTGTTTATAGATAATTTATGAAAAGGGATTTATTAGAAATTATAAACAATGTGGGGATGAACTGGTTAAACTGGAGATGTGAAATAATCTATCTAAAACTTTTCTTCCTGAGCAATTCAGTAAGCACTTTTCAGTCATAGACTTAATAGAAAGCTTCTCCATTTCCCTTCAAAAGCATATTTTGTTCTATCTTTTAAAAAGCTAATGTTCCAAATCTAAATTTAAAATAAGAACACGTTGGATAGGGTTGGAGTGGATGAAAGCATTGAAGTAAATTGTTTTCTAATAGGATTCTCTGAGTGAGAGGATCTGGTATACCTAATATTACACACAGTACTTCCTATTACACAATATTGCACACAATTGCTTAATATTTGATTTGAACAAATTACAGCCATTTGTGGCTGGAAATAAACGCTGCATACTTAGAAAAGATTAGGTTTCGTAATTCTCTACAAGAACCACAAGTTATTTCAAGTCTTTCTTTTTTGTTTAAACCCATTTTTTAAATACTGTTTTATTTTAACATTTACCAGCTTACTGAGATAACGTGAAGGGAACTTTTGTACTATCTACCAGAAATAGCCACATGACTTGATATTGACATCACCTACCTTTTTAACAGCTCTTTGGCCCTTTGATATTAATATGGCAAAGTTATATTGATGATCAGATAAAGATGATTCTCAGGCTTACAGTTAAAAGCACAGGCAAGCATTCCCCACTTGCGATGCATCATAAGATTTACTTCAGATCCTAATTTGGCACTTGGTTTGGGAACCCAGTTTGATTCCGACCAATTCAGAAGCTGCCTAATTTGACTTGGGTCCAAACCAAAACCCAATATGGAAATCAAATCCATTAACTATTATGAAGAACATTTTGTAATGGCTGTAAATAATTGGATGAAATTTTTGTGGTTATGTTTTATTATTATTTATTTTGTCCCGCCAAATCCATTATAAAAGATAAAATATATATGACACAATAAAAACAGAATAAAATACATTACAAAGATAAAATAATTACTTTTATAAAAGAAAAAAGAAAGTGCAGTGAATACTGCAAATTTTCAGAAAGATAGCTGCCGTGCGATCTTTCTGAAAATTTGTATGAAAATAGCATACAGTACAGAGGTACCTTTACCTTTATGTAAGAAACTTGCTGAAATTCAGAAGAATGGATAAGGCATTTTGTACTAGGTGCCTTGAAAATTGATTTGGGGGGGGGAGGTACTAAAAGGGATTCACTTCCCTCCCTGTGGTTTTGTGGAGAAGAATGTTAGTATGAAAACAGTATGCATCATATAAGAGCGCCTAAGAAAGTAACCTGCAAAATTTCAGAATCCTGAATGGAAGGCAGAAAGAGCTATGATGAATTGCAGGCAGGGGAGGAACAGCTCATCAGTTCTGATGTCTGGCTTAAACACTGAACAACAACGCGAAAGACAAAGCTGCTCCTTTGCACAACCTGAGGGATATAATTACCAAAACATTGTGCCATCATACGGCAATGTTACAACTAATGAACAATTAGTGTCATTCAAAGAAAGATGCACAATGGTCATGTTACAGTGCCAAAACATTATGGGTTGTATTGAACTATTGAAATTAATGGACCTATGTTAGTCATGTCAATTAATTTCTATGGGTCTACTGTGAGTAGGCATAATACTGGATACAACTAAGTACTTATGTGGATAGAATAAGGTCTTCATCCCCTCTGCTCCAACATGTCCACCCAAAACAGCTCTGGGGGTTTGAAGGGACCCCCATAACAGGTTTAGGAGTGTGTGGAGGGCAGGGAGGGGAGCCTCATTACATAAGGGGACCATGCTCCATGCATAAATATTCCACTTGCTGCCACATTGAATTCTTTCCCATAAGTTTATGATGCAGACATGTATGCGGGAAAGGAAGAAGATGGCCCAAGCAGCTTGAAACTGAGGCCAGACAGTGACTGAAAATGCCGCATTTACAGGGTTCAAGAAGGAATATAATAATGGATTACTTCGCACTATCCAGCGAATTTGCGATGAAAACTTGACTCCACTTGGAACATTGGGAAATGTACAGTGTTTCTCTCCAAATGTCTTTGGTCTATGTGTTTTGACCCACAGTGCTTTGGAAACTCTGAATGGCTATCATGTGCCAGAAGATATAGGATGGCCCTAACTTGGATGGCTTTAAGATTAATGGAAGATAAACTAAACAACAGAACTATGTTTTACTTCCACTGTCGGAGGCGGTACACCTCTGGATTCGGAATTGCAAGTGAGGAGACTGCTATGGCACTCAGTCCTGCTTGTGGACTTCCCACAGCCATCTGGCTGGTCACCATGCCTGACTAGGTGGGTGTTTGGTCAGATCCAGCAGTGTTTTTCTTGTGTTCTTAATGGCTTTGGTTGAATTTGAATCGTAATGCATACTTAACATCTAGAGCAGCGTAAGAATAAGAACAAGAACAAGAATAATTTCTTGCTTACCCCCCCCCCCCAAAATCTGGGTGGCTACCAACAGATAGCTGTTTATTTCCTTGACATCTGATGTGAGGGTGTTCCACAGGGCGGGCACCACTACCGAGAAGGCCCTGTGCCTGGTTAGTCTACTCTTACTTTGGTTAAATGATTGCTTATTTAAAATATGTCTATCTCACCTTTCTGCCTGACAACAATCCTCCAAGCGAGCTAACAATAAGAGAAAACCAGCATGCAATCAACATAATAAATTTTTAAAAAGGAAGGAAGGAAGTCAGTGATGACTGATGAAGGTTCTAGGGGTTCACAAAATGTGAAATGTCCGTAGTTGTTAAGCAACTGTGCAGCAGCAGGTGACATGGTGGGGTATACCAGTGTTGTTGCCCCTTACTGGGACAGTGGGGGGATGGGGCAGGGGTGAGGTTGGGGCTGTATAGGTGCACAGACAGAGCTAATTCCTGCACTGTCCCAGTTGTGGGGCACTTCCTCATCTGGGCAGCTGCACAATGTGTGGCTTCTGGTTCTTTCAATAAGGAGTAGTGATTGATGTTCCTGTCTCACCCTTGGGGAACAATGACACAAGATGTCATGTCCTTAGACAGTAGGTGCTACTGCTCTTAAGTAAAGACCTCCAACTAGTTCTTATATCATGTTCCTTGAAACTGATTCTCCATTAACTGGGCAAAACAATGAAAGTGATTTTAAGAATACTTGGTTTAAACTGATAAAACAACACTTAAGACTTCATGGAGACATAAAATTGCTATTTCTCATGGTCCTAAGATTATGAAGCCAGTTCCTGCCCCCTTATAGCAGTGAATGTGTTGCTTCCACACTGTACTTGGAAATCAAAAAGACCACAGTAAATGGCAACTTAATGAGAAATGAATTAATCTGATTATTTTCATGGTGTGGATCAATAGAATAGCCACTAGTGACATCTATAGCCTAGAGGCAGTTATATAATCGATGGAATCAAACAGAGCCTGCCTTTACTCAGCCCTGCAGTTTCTCTGATCTTTTTTGGCAAGGCCCTTGACGCCTTTGTAATTCTAAATTTATTTCAAGTGCGTTTCAAAGAAATTCTGAAGAGATGATGTCATGAAGAGTATTTTGGTATTGATTGCTGAAATCTATTGCTGTATGCCCCATCTATTTCTCTTTGTTTCTGAGCTCCTTACTTGCATGTCAGGCAATGCCACATAAGAAGGGAATGGCTATCAGGTATAGCAATATTAAATAATATTTGGGAAAAGGCTAAGAAGCACCCGGGGGAGGGGCAGACTGGACCAATGTGTGGCCCCCACCCAACTTTATGAAAGAACGTTTTTCTGCCACAGTGGCATTTGAAAACCCTTCTCATTAATGTTCTGGGTGCTGGCATTTGGAAGAAGAAATTAGTTCTGCATGAAGTTAGAAAAGCGAAGGAAGTGGTTTTGTATGATAACTTCTCTATTCTCTGGATATGGAAGAGGCATGTAGCTCTTAGAGCTGCCAACACTGCATTTTAAACCTTTTAAATTCAGGATAGAGCTTCCGAAAATTTGTTCTTTTTATGGCTACTTTCCTCATTCTCCTGCACATAAGAGGTTTAACAAGCAAGTTAAATGACCCCCAATGGTCCCCCTAATGCCACACTTTACAGCATTCTCATCAAGATACCCAATATACGTTTCCCATTAATCAGAAACAGTTTTCCCCATTTGTGCTGCAGCCGTCTCGCAGATTTTTATTCCTGCTAGCTCAGTTGTCTCCCTACACAGCATGCAGTCCCTTTGTAGGAAGCCAGGAAAGCATAAGCCAGCAATTAAAGGAATACAGAATATACAGTATGCGTAGTTTAACTGATGTTGTACTAAAAACTGTTTGCAACATCAAGGTCATTGATTGTCTTTAGCAGCTCAAGACAGGATAAATATATTGCTTTTATTAAGTCTTTCCTGATTGTACAAGCTGTTTTAACTAAACCCACAAAAGATATGTATGTAAAATTGATCAGGTGATTCAGGGTCAAATCTAAATCCCAGGGTCAAGTAACCCTTTGAACAGTCTAAGCAGATAATCTTAGCCCAATTCATCAAAGGAGACTCTCACACACTTTTCTTCTCTTGGCTCTTACAAAGCATTCAAGTTTAAGGTATTATGTTCCATCAATTCACAAAATAGTGGTTCTTCGGCTCAGAAGCTATACTTTTTATAGCTTCATATTCACAATTTGCTTTTGTAAACAGAGAATGCAGGAAGCAGGAGCTTCTTAACGTGTTTCTAAACGGGAAAGGGAAAAATATATGGAAAATTTAAGAATCAAGGCCATTGAGTTGAAACATTTCTCCTCTGAGTGAGCTACACAAAGCTCTTTGGTTCATCTGTTTTTACAATGAGGATTTGTGATCAAGGTTACTGAGCTGAAAATTATTTCTTTTGAAAGTCAGACGGCAGTATTTATTTTTTTTTTGCTATTACTGCATTCTGTGTTTTAAGACAAGACAGACTGCTATATTAATGTCATGACCCACTAAAGACAGAAATTATAAAATTCAGAAAGCAGCAAAAAAAATGTACTACCGGTAACATCACTGACTCAATATCAGAGACAGTTATCAAATGTCCAATATGCATTTGCTGCTTTTTTTGTTAATTACTGCTAATGTGAATGCAATTGTGTGGAGTAAATGGACATGCCACTCTTGCCTATGTAACATAGTCTTTTATGCAAAAAAACAAAATTCTTACCTTATCACATCGCATTAGTCCCAAGTATCTGAGCGACTTACTACTTTGAGCAATTTGGGTGGCTCCCTGATCTGTGATTTCTTTGCACCATCCTACATCCACAGTCTCTATTGTCATACTGTATCGACCAATGGCTATCAGTGCTACAAAACATATAAAACACAAGAGAAACAAAGCACAGGGATTAAATGTTAAGCAGCGAAATATTTTAAATATTATATATTTTTAAAAAAAACCCAAGTTTATATCGTCAAACCATATATACATGCATGTATATAAAGAACAGTCTATACCAAGTTACATTTCCCCCCTAAAACACTGAAAGGCTCATATTACTATAAAAATGATCAAGCTGCCTTTTAAAATTGCGCAAGAATCCCTTTCATAGGTAAGCTGCATTGCCCTAAACAACACAGAGTCTAAATTTCAAGGACTGGAAAACGGCATATGATTTATTTTTATAAAATAAATTAATATTTGGGTTTGGATGAAATATTAACACAATATTAATAACCATTTGTTACAAAATGTCTTAAGAATTATTTGTGAAGAAAACCATAGGAGCCATGTGTGCATTCCAGAAGAGGTTTCCTGAATCCCTACTGGCTAAAACTTGACAGGTGATTTTTAAAAGGAGAGCATCAAGATACAGTGGTACCTCAGGTTAAGAACTTAATTCATTCTGGAGGTCCGTTCTTAACCTGAAACTGTTCTTAACCTGAGGTACCACTTTAGCTAATGGGGCATCCTGCTGCCGCCGTGCCGCGCGATTTCTGTTCTCATCCTGAAGCAAAGTTCTTAACCTGAGGTATTATTTCTGGGTTAGTGGAGTCTGTAACCTGAAGCATCTGTAACCCGAGGTACCACTGTAGTTTTAACATATAATGAAGAAGGTATACAAAATATTTATTTAGCATTAGCCCAGTTAGTGCTTTTGCACTCTGTAGTAGCAACTTTGCCTTTATTGGCAAGGCAGGATTTGTGCTTCTGACTATCAGCTGGTATCAAACGATCTCCTCTTCATTTTACTTTACTATGGCCAACCCAACTTGGATTTTCTTATTTGTGATGGAATGAAAACTGCTCTATTAACTACCAACTCCCTTCAACTAGGTACTTGGTTTTATTTAAATATTATCAACGGAAGTTCAAAGGTTATGTACATTACAGTGTCTATAGACATGGTTCAATGAATTACTTTGTATATTAAATCTCTTGTCATTTTCGGATGAGTAAGAAAAATTACCAAAGACTGCCTAAAAGCCAATTTAACAATTAGCTAGGATAAAACTCAGTTATTCTCTCAGGGCAAGAATTTTTTTTTTTTTGCAGCACACACATGGAAAATATATATTTATATTTGGTTTTGGACATACTTTCTCCAGGCTAAACAGTCAATCTTGCAAAGCCACTTCTAAGCATCATGTTTTGCAATGTGTTGTCATGAATTGTAGCACTCTTAATATTATTTGACAATTATATATTTCTAGCACATTCTTGACAAATATGCTACTTAAAACCACCTACACTTTTAAAGGATTTTTTAAAAATGACTGTGATTCTGACTGTGTGTTTGCATTGGTGAGCAAAACCAGAAAAATTTCCTAGCTAGAACAAAATGATATATTGGCGCAAATAGCCAACCTAGCAACACCTGAAAGATGGAAGTGCTTGCCAAGAAAATGTTCATATGTTACGACGGGGCTGAAAGCCGGATTGAAGGCCAGATTCAGAACCGTTCCATACTCCATGGAACACTTTGACAGAATGCACTCCCAATTCTTCCTTTTGAACTTGGTGCCACACGTTATGATGTCATATGATGTCATCATCATATGATGTCATAGGATGCCATCGTCATATGATGTCATAACGTGTCAGGTAATGGACAAGTGGCTGTGGCTTGGGGCTAACTGGGGCATTTTGTGAGTGTTGTTGATATCAGCAGTGAGTTGAATGCTCTGACACAGCCTTAGCCAGTAGGCATTGGCACACTGTCTAGCAGTTCGCTGAGCTTTTATTTTTAGTTGATGAAGAAGTATTAAGTCAGTTAAGCTAATCCATCAATCCCCTAATTGGATAGTTGGATCCCAGTTTATTACTGTATATACCAAATGATGGAAACTACAATACTTACACATTGTAAATACTAGTGGGTCTCCATGTATTTGTCTTTTTTCCTATTGAAGGACTACTATACCCATGAACACCTCTCCAATTACCATAAAGGTAAAGCCTGGACCCTATGGAGCTGTTCTTTCCCCTAGTCCCACTACATAAAACGTGAACAAGTTAAGAATAAGACACCAGAGCAACAAAGCAAAAGCTTCTCACTTTCCATTCCCTGCAATTCCTCCTGTCAATTTAAAAGCAACATGGTACCAGTAGAACTTGCTTTTTTGTTATAAAATAAAAGAAATCTAATTTATATAAGTTATGTATCAACTAGAAAACAGTACTGAACAGCTACTGATAATGGCCTTCTTCTTATGGTGCTTGTCCTTAAATTATATTTACTATAGTCATCAGTTGGCCAATGAACTATCAAGTGGCCTATGATAGCCACTTACAAGCAACTGCAGAGCTTTAGTACAAGGAAAATTGGGAAATGGTTTAGGGAAGACCAGTGGGAAATAGCTGGTGTAATAGAATGGAAATGAACAAAGAAAACTGTAGACCCATTATTAAGAACTTCTAAAAATGGATCAACTGGACAGTGGAATATTCATCTCTAGGGAAGTGGTAAGTGTCTCGCTGCTCAAGTCCTTTAAAATATGCTGACAAAACTCTTCAGATATTAAACTGCAAAAGGCCATAGTAGCAGTTTTTGAATAATATAAAAAGCTTTATTTCTATTAAAGGAGTAAATAAAAACCCTGTGTATAAGGCAGTTTCATATAAATTGATCCTCAAAGCAGTGGTTAATGCCAAAAGGAAAATGGCTTTGTTTGTGGGATTCAGGAGCAGGGTTCCTTGTACGACAAAGTCCAAGCTGGTTTGTGATCTACCTGATCAATGTGCTGCAACAGTTGAGGCCTGGAAATTTCTCAGCTCAACCAAGATTTCAATAGCACACAAAGATTATGGAGATGGCTGTGGTGTTCAGTCCCAGTCAGTTCACTTACCAATCTTACATAATAGTTATGTCTATTTGAAAAGTTATGTACCCAAAATGGCACCAGCCTTGCTTAAGAGGGAGGTATCAGCACAATTTAGTCCAACATTGGTAGAAGTACCAAAAATAAAATAAAATAAATAAAAATCTTTTGAACTCTAAAGAAGGAAAGCTCTCTGAATCAGGAGAGGGGTAATGGAATTGGATGGTGAAGAGACAGTAGTTGGCTGTCGCAACCAGGGGCGTAGCAAGGGGGGGCAGGGGGGCGGCCCGCCCCGGGTGCCACCCTGGGGAGGGTGACAAATTGGGTGCTTAAAAAAAAACTTTTTTTTTTAAAAAAAAATTTTTTTAATTTTTTTTTTTAAAGGCTATTTTCGGCAATTCCGGGGTGGAGCCACAGGGGCAGCCAGCGAGGAGCGGTGTCACCCCCCCCTCGCGGGCCGCCCCTGCGGCTTCACCCCGGCAACGCCGAAAATAGCCCCCCCCCTCCAGCGGCTTTTCCCGCCGCTGGCTGGCTTGCGGAGCCGGGGCATGGAGAGGGGCGGGCCCGCCCCTCTCCCTGCCCCGACTTGCGCTCTGCCGAAGGGGTGAGGCAGCGAGGAGGAGGCGGCGGAGGGGTGTCACCCCAGCGATGGGGTGACACCCTGCCTCTGCGCTGCACCCGGCGCCCAGCAGCGGGGAGGAAAGCCTTTTAAAAAAGAGAAAAAGCCAAGGCAAGCAGGCTGCTTGCCTTGCCTTTGCTCTTTTTTAATGGGCTTTCCTTCCTGCTGCCGGGCGCCGGGCGCAGCGGAGAGGCGGAGTGTCACCCCAGCGATGGGGTGACACCCCGCCTCTCCCCTCGCCCATGTAGGCGGCTGCGCCCGGCGCCCGGCAGCGGGGAGGGAAGCCTTTTAAAAAAGAGAAAAAGCCAAGGCAAGCAGGCTGCTTGCCTTGCCTTTGCTCTTTTTTAATGGGCTTTCCTTCCTGCTGCCGGGCGCAGCGGAGAGGCGGGATGTCACCCCAGCGATGGGGTGACACCCTGCCTCTCCCCTTGCCCCTGTAGGCGGCTGCGCCCGGCGCCCGGCAGCAGGGAGGAAAGCCTTTTAAAAAGAGCGCTTTGTTTTAAAGCGCTCCCCCCCCCGCTGCAGGGGCGGAGCCGCAGTGACATTGCGTCGTGACGTCACGACGCGACGTCACGACGCCCCGCCCCCAGGGGGGTGCCTCCTCCCGTCGCCGCCCCGGGTAGCGAGGCGGCTTCCTACGCCCCTGGTCGCAACCCAGGAACATAGCTGTCAACTTTTCCCTTTTTTTGCAGGAAATTCCCTTATTCCTAATAGGATTCCTCGCAAGAAAAGGGAAAGGTTGATAGCTGTGCCCAGGAAACTTCAAAATGTTAGTGATCAGCTGGCAGACAGGCAGGAGAGGCTCATAAGGTAGGTAAGGAAGATATTAGAAACTGAGTAGTTGTATCTCGTCTCTCCTACTCAACTGTCATTTGCTCTCTCCCCTTTTCTTTCATCTAGCAGGAGAAATATGTGATTTTAAAAAAGAAAAAGAATATTGGTTATTGAAAATGTGAAATGGGGGTGGGTTGGATTCGGTTTACATAGCGTTTGGGAGGAGGGCATTGCTGGTTTAGGAGGTGAGAATAAACTACAACATTTTGTTTTAGATCCCATTTGTAATTTGGATTGCCAATCAATACACACATGTAAGTTTGAATGTATTCAAAGAGAAATACAATTGGGCAATAGTTACTTTCTTCCTGTCTGGGAGAGAAAGTAACTCCAGCTGTTAGCATAGCCTGTTAATGCATGGCTGACTGATGAATAACAGATAATTTGGGAGAATACTGGGCAAAAGAGCTCTTGTTCAGTTTTGCGGTTTTTTAAAAAGGTTGTGCTGTTTAGCAACCCCATACGAACAAATCTTGGTTATTAATGTTCTAGCATCTGTATGAACATTCCAGAGAACCTAATGCAGCACAAAGCCTCTGTGCTAATGGGCCACCTAGAGCTGTCCTCTTCGCAGGAGACCACTGACTTCAAATAACGGTCTTCTTCACACCTACATGCAGCTGTGTGAGAGCTGCTTCCCCAAGGTGCTCTCTGATGCAGCTGCAGTATGAGTGAGAATGCCGCAGCCATGTGGGTGGAGCCAACTGCATGAGTCTTTTCTAACTGATGGCTCTCACGAGGCAGTCTGGACATGTGAAGGGGGCTGCTATGCCATCCTTGCTTTATGCCCCACACCATCTTTTAGAGGCATCAATTCACTATAGCACGAACGTGCTTAGCCACCTTAGAGCACAGCCCTATGCAATTGACTCAGAAGCAAATCACACTGGCAACAATGAGACTTACTCCCATGCATATGATGGGATGCTCAACTCACACAAATGAGAGTCACTGTGGGCTGTCTGATTTGAAACGCTAAAACAAAGCTCATCTATTATTGTGATATAACTCACAAGTGAACAAACTGTCCTCCTTACAAGCTAAGCCGAACAGAAGACAAATATTTAAATGTTGCTTTTGTGATACATTGTTAGGAAACATGAAAATTCTATGAGAGGAGTAAACAGATGACCGAGATATTGTCTGCATACATTTTCATAGCAGACCTACCACCGTTTTTTTAAAAAGATGTAGTGAGAAAAGCTGTATGCGCCACCTGCCTCAGGCTGCTCGAGGTCTCCTGTGGTAATTTTGTAGTTATACATTTGTGCACATGTGGATGTACCACAGTTTGTAAAAATGACGTATGGGACCACAGTGAAATACAGAGGATACAGTGGCATGACTAGGCTGGGAAGCCAATCTAATATGATGCCCTGAGGAAATGGAAGGAAGTGAGTCAGACTACATCCCTATAGCAGCCAGTCTAGTTTTTCTGAGAACTTTAGCAAGTCTAGTTAAATTCCCTCTTTCCGAATGCATATTTTGACCTTCACTGGGAAACGAGGCGACAAATTTCTCAACTAGTGGCCAAGGAGCAAGAGTGAATCAATAACTTTGCATGGACGGATAAAAATACTTCTACATCTTTATTATTCAAAAGATAATAAAGCAGTCAGAGATCTGTTGAAACTAATAATCTAAACTGTATTTCTTTTTACATGAAATTCAAAATAAATCCAAGCCATACTGCACAGCTCACTCTAATGGGCTTTTCTTCTGCCTACATCTCAGGTCACCGAATAAAATGACATAATATGGGAATTCATCGCAACATATCTGTAGATCCAAGGGAAGTAAGAACAAAGCGTGAGCCTTAATTTTAAATTTTCTTGCTTCTGACAGTGGGTATCACTCCAAGCCTCAACATGAATTAATCTTAACAAGGCTTTTGTATTTGCTCATAACCCAATGTTCAGTGACACACACACAGAGCTCTAAATTGAGGGGCACAGCCAGTGACCACGATATTGTATCTTGCCATTAAGTTAATTATGATTAACTAAACTTGAGTTGATCTCATTTGCTCATATAAATCAATATAAATGGATGCTTAGACTGTGTATTACTGAGGCTCTGGGAAAATTGAACAAAATTAAAAAGGGCTTCACACTGTGAATCATCACAAGCAGACTTAAAAAGTAATGAAGGAACTGCTTCCAGACACCCCCTTCAGAGGTTCTCATTATTAAACCTTCCAATTTGTGTCCTACTGAACCCAGAAGAACTACTGAGGCTGTGTTGTCAATGACATGCGTGAGAGAATTTACAGCAATGTATTTTCAGTGGACTCATCAAATTACTTCCAAATAATGACAGTTACAATACATATCCCAGGATAAGGTGTAACTGGATAGACCTTAATTGCATATTCTGCAGATTAATAAAGCTTCTAACATTAATTAGCTGTCCTGTATAAAGAATGGGATAAAACTTCTTGAAAATAGTTGCATGTAATCACCCCGGGAACTCTTTAAACAGTAATTAACATGATGGAAATGCAAATAAAAATGTTGAGTCCTAAGGGCTTGAAAAAGGCTACTTTCTCCTAAAGTATTTTTCAGCACACTTCAGATTTAGCAGCATAATTTCAGTCTTCAAAATATTCACTAATAAGAATCATATCCTGAGGGAACATGCAAAAAAAAGCACAGCACTTTAACATGGAAAAATTCCTCTTCAAGAGGAGAGACAATAATACCGTAGGTAGTGATTTTATAATGCTTATTGAACAGTCATTTGGTCAGATAATGGTGGAAAGCTGCATACTGGCTATATATGCTGATTTATCATAGCTAATATAATGCCCCGATAGAAAAACAAGAGATAACTAAACTACAATTTCTTGTTTCAACCGTTAGTCAAAATACTAAACAACTAAAGAAAGAAAGAAAGAAATGGATAATGTAATAAAGGGGAAAAAAATCACTATTCTTACAATGGGAGGCAGAATTCAAACTCAATTTTTAAAGAACAATCGGAATGAAATTTCTAATGAACGCAATGGATAAAGATGTTTAGCTCTGAAATTTCTGAATAATTGGGGAATAATCATGTTCACAGCTCTTTTCATGCTCATAAACTTTTATACAAATACTGTACAGTGCTTACTTTAACTATAATAACTAAAACCAGTACCAAGAAAATGTGGAAGTCTACATTCATAAATTCTTAAGGCTACTCTTTATACGGGAGGAAAACTGGCCTGCAGCTTACCAGCAGTTTCAGTCAGTTGAGTGGATTTCAATAAAGAGATTTTTATATTACCATGAGTTGTATCCATAAGTAGTCATGTTCATTAATTTCAATGTGTCTACTCTGAGGTGGGTTATCATTGGATACATGTAGAATTATTCATACACTTGAACACTTGGAATATCATGTTAGTTCTACTCAAGAGTAGAGCTACTGAAATTAATGGAGATGCCTAACTTAAATCCATAATTTTCAGTGAGTCTACTCTGAGTGGGACTTTGTTTGACACAACTCTGCATATTATGCTCAGCAAGTAAGATTATGCTGGCAAAATGGCAGTGAGAACATGCCGGTGTTTGAATTATGCTAGCTGTTTCTTTAAAATCTTATATTGTGGTTTTGTGCTTGTCCCAGCTATTTCAATGGGCCCATGTAGGAAAACTTCTTTGCGGATGCCCACAGTCATTAAATATAATTGCTCTGCATATATGACAGCCATGGAATTAATGGAGAGATGTTATTACATTTTTATGACAGCGAAATTAACTTACAGTTGAAAGTTTTGTTTATCTAAAGCAGTGTTTCCCAACCTTGTGCCTCCAGATGTTTTGGGACTACAACTCCCATCATCCCTCGCTAGCAAGACCAGTGGTCAGGGATGATGGGAATTGTAGTCCCAAAACATCTGGAGGCACAAGGTTGGGAAACACTGATCTAAAGGAAGGCAGCAAGTCAATAGAGTTACTGGTTTAAACTTAAAACTTCAGTACCAGTTTACTTCAGAAGATTTTTTTCTTCCAAGGAACTATAAAAGTAATTATTTTTACTCTGTCTGCTAGTCTGGAGTTTCAGTGAACATTGCTCACCGACAGCAACTGTCCTGGTCCAGATAATTTTCAACACTGAGTGCACCTTTGTGCATGTAGTGTAAAAAATAATTTTGATCCTTGTGATGGATCAATACTTTGTTTTTCTCAGCTGTGAGCATTGCTCGTATTCTGGACATTTCTCCTATAGTACTATATTGAAGGAATTATATCCCCAAACTGAGATGAGCTTCCACAATGTTTTACTGTTATTGCAATGTGTCTTAGTTGATCTCTCCCTTACTTCTCAATCATATTGACAAAAATAGTTTCTAAAAAGTTTAAACATCTTTTAACTTTAAACAGTATTTGTGTCACATCTATCTTTACTGGTTCCATTGTGTGCTGCAATGATTTCACTGCATTCTTTGCTCATTTAAAGTGTTTTGTTTTACTTTGGGAAATCCATTAACTAATCATCAGATGGAATGAATGGTCGCTAACGGTGAACTTCAGATCTTTCTTCTTTCTTCATACAAGCAAGCAATTTCAGATAAGACCACCAGAACAATTCTAGTAGATCATACCAACCGTCCACTTAGCTCAATATCCTATCTTTCACAAAAGACAGCACTGGATGTGAAACGAGTATAGCAACTTGCATTTCTCTTCCTACCACCTCTTTTCCTGGTATCATTTTCTCACATAACCTGCTAAAGGGATAATAGTAACACACTAGAAACACAAATTGATTAAACACTACTAAATGTGTTGATAAATAAAGGTTAGGTTATCTGATTTCTAAGAACATTGAAACAAAAATGCTCTGCATATCTTTTTTGGGGGGATTTGTTGTGATTTGTCTAAGCTAAGGATACACATTTGTATATGCCACTGAATAACACACCCATTCCATGTTGGTTATGTGCAGCCTTTTGGCTATTTGAAAGCAAGGACAATGCTCAGTCAGATATTGGTTTTTGGCTAAGTACATGTTCAGGAGAAAAAATCATAATGGAAGAAATGGGAAGGTCTATTCAGTTCTTTGTGGACAGTGGAAAACTATTTTTTTTAAAAAAGGATTTGATATTGCTGATGATTACCATTAATATAAATAAATATTTCCTGAGGATTATGATACAAATTAACAGGCTTTCCCCTCTCAATTTTGTTTTATGCTGGTATTACTAAGGAAACATTCCCATCACATCATGCATATTCCACAGTATGATTGTCATCATAAGTCAAGGGCTTTTTTGCTTTTGTTTTAACCAATGCCTTACACATTGAGAACATGGACAGCAAGATGCAAAGTCATTTTGCTTGTGGGCAGTTTGATCTGCACTAATTACTTAGTACTAGCAGAGTACTAACTACAAATGAACCTGGGTCTCTTAAAATATGAGCATGGGGCCTCAGTTCATTTTTTTAAAAATTATTCCAAGTCAGAGGTACTAGTCAATAATATCTATATATTTAATGAAGAGCCGATGCAGACATTCTCCCTATGTGAAAGCCAGTCACAACTGTTCTCTAAAGATAAATGAAGTGCAAGGAAGTGACAAGTTACGAATCATGAAGCAAAGAGACAGTTCTGAAGAAGTATTCACCACTGCTTCTCAATTTCTATCACAAAAAAATAACTCAGGTAAATGAAACAAAATCTAAGGAATAAAATAAAAAGACCATAGTCTGCAATTCCAAACACTTACGTCCAACTAGACAAAAAAAAGGAACACCCCAATCAATGCCTTATTCCAGTAAAGTAGTACCTTGGAAGTTGAATGGAATCCATTCCGGAAGTCTGGTCAACTTCCAAAGCATTTGAAAACCCAACTGCGGCTTCTGATTGGCTGCAGGAAGCTCCTGCAGCTAATCGGAAGCTGCGGAAATCCCGTTGGACGCTCGGCTTCCAAAAGAACGTTCAAAAACCGGAACACTCACTTCCGGGTTTCGATCGTTCAGGAGCCAAAACGTTCAAGAACTGGGCTGCTTGAAAACCAAGGTACCGCTGTATTACCAAGCTACCAAGAAGAAAAAGAAAAAAGAGGTTACAAAAAGAGGTTAATCTGAGTACAGATTAAAGTAAATAAATATATCAATTTATGCATTGCTTCCTACGAAATATTTTGGATGTGATTAACAACTATAACAATAACAAAACAATTTTGTATATAAAACAATTATGCAGTATACACTTGTGTAATCCAACAAGAGTGACCCTCTAAAGCCAAATAGCAGCTGCGGTGGGTTATTTTCCTCTGGACCACAGTGTTGGTGGAAAGGGTTACACAATGCTCTCCAAATTATTCGGATCTCCCTTTCTGACACACGCACACAATTTCCAAGTGTCACTATTGTGATAATTTTCACCCAAATAGTTACTTGATGTAGGAGTTTGTTGGGACTGTGATGGAAAAGGGTTAACCCCTCTCTGATCCTTATATTCTTGATAGACTTGCACTGTGGCTGCTATTTGCAGTTGTAAAAAGATTCATGCATACCGCTTGGCCCTTCTAGCAGACAACTCGCCCTGGAGAAAGGAACACAGTTGAGTGTTATGTTTAGTTTAGCCTGAGATGTAATAATCTGATATGTTCTGGAAAATAGGCAGCAGCAGCAGCAGCAGCAGCAGCAGCAGCAGCACTGAAGTCAGTGTAATCCCAGTCACCACTGCCCAGTCAGAAACTCTTCTTCCTTTCCCTGGGAACTATTCTCAGTCATGGTGGCAAGAAAGGAAGCTGTAGTCAAGACAACAGTTTGGGGACAACTACTCCTCATGCCAGCACCGGCTTCTCACCACATGACCTTAGTTTAACATTGATTTCTGTGCAATAAATAGAATGCCACCCAGCACAGTGTTTTACAATAGCTATTATTTTCTATGGAATAAATCAATTTTAAAGAAATTGCTCTAGGAGCTGATTTTCCTAGTAGCATACTAGTCTCAGAGTGTTATCAAAGGTACATCACTAAGTCATGCTCCTCTTTTCCTCTAAGAATTAATAATACTTTTCAGTAGCTTCCTATTGTGTTTTGCCAAGCTTCTTTTCTCCTCTCCAGATGATGAACAAAACATAACCTTCTAAAAGTCAACAAGTCTCAAAGCAGAATCCTTCAGGCTGTTTATATGCTTCTTGAATAAAGTACTAGATCAAAGATGTTGCCTTCTGTATAGGCAAAATATGTTGCTACTCAGCAAATACAATTTAAAGAAAAATGTTAGTAGTGTTGAATATGCACCATATATTGGTTGAAAAGAGAAGGATTTGGTTTTGTAAATATTTTACACAGCAAAGACCCCAAAATATGTTTTTTAAAAGGTTCTTTAGTGTGGAATTATCTGACACAGTGATAAACCCTCTTTAAAAGGTAAATTTAGCATTCACTAAGGATGAGACTTAAAAGGTCTCCACAGCTAAGCCTGTCAGGGCTACAATATTTTATTGTGATTTTAGAGGCATGGGCATTTTTTCAGCTCCAGAATCCCTGTTTCCTCAAGATTCCAGCATGCATTTCACACACCTTGACTTGCTTACTCCTACATAAGTATATTATGCAGCCTGTAAATTTAAATAGGGAATTCACATGAATCATCAGCTGTATCAATTTAGCTGTCTGTACCACATTTCTTCCTGAGATTACAAACTACAGTACCCAGAGTAACAAATATCCTACAAGGCTGACCACTACAGAAGTCACATCCACTGAGACAACATGAACACCAACATTTGATTGCATTTCTAGATATTCCATATTTGAGAACCACAAAGAAAAGGGATTCAAAATGCTACATCTGGATGGTGTATTCTACAGAAATTTGCAGAAAAGATAGCTAGTGGCAGGCTGTGTGATGAAAACATACAATGCTTTTAATACTGGAAAGTAATAGAAAAAGTAGCAATAGAAACATAAGAGAGATGTGCTGCAAGAATCGAAGTTACTTTGCCCCTTTGTTACAGAAAAAAAAAGTAAATCCCACATCAGCTGCAGAAGGGATATGGGGCAATGCTCTTAGAGACCAAACTGTCATAGGAACAAATTTCAGTGACTGCCCATTCAGCCATCCTCTACCTAATACATCTTCAGGGAACTCAGCAAGCATAATAAGAATCCATTCCATTAAGTTCTCTTCCAGTGTTGCTCACATCAAACAACTTCACAGACAAAAAGGTGAATGAGGGGTTGGGGGAGGGGGGTTGGACATGATTAAAGGGCTGAAAAGTTTTCAAAAAAGACAGTCCCTTCAGGCCTACAGAATGGCTAAAAGGGCCATCAAGCTGAACAGACTTTGAGACTTTAAAAGACAACCTCAGTACTGTGCAAAGCCCCTAAGGATGTGTGGGATAAAAACAAAATATACCCAGCGGCTGAATATTATGTAAAATAGCTCAGCCTACACTTCGTTTCAATAAGATGAAATTGACACTACTTTGTATTTCTGTCAACACGCACTTGTTATTGCAAAAAAACACGTTTGATAATACTATAATGAAAATACTTCATCTTGTAAGAAATGTAAAGAAAAGTTTGACTAATGTCAAGCAAAATGGAAATGTTTTGAAGAGACTATAAGGAGGGACCCTTATTCGGACTAAAACTTGTGTCAATTTTAATATAGAGCAAAAAGAAAAATCTGATACTGTTAAGGCTTTGTTGAAATAAGGAAAACATATGAAAGGAGTATTTGATTGTTTGCACAGTAGCAAGAAGTAACTGTACGATCTGCTGAAGCACGCACATGGCAAAAACACACACCCTGATTTTAATTCAAAGTAGGCAAGATATATAACTCAATGACTGTCTCTCCCCATATGTACCAATTCAGACCCTGCGATCATCATCTGAGGCCCTTCTTTGGTCTAGACGTCCAGAGGGTGGCAACATGAGAACGGGTCTTTTCTGTAGTGGCTCCCCATTTGTGGAATGCTCTCCCTATCTTTAGGTTCCAGGTGAAAATGTTTCTCTAGCCTTTGGTTGATTAACATTATATACCCTTTTAAACGTGAGAGGGGGTTGTTGGTTTGTTTTTGTCTTATTATGTATTTTGTATTTCCAGTCGCAGTGGGGGGGAATGCTCTGCCAGGGTCTAGGGGCATGGGTAGGCAAACTAAGGCCTGGGGGCCGGATCCGGCCCAATCGCCTTCTAAATCCGGTCCGCGGACGGTCCGGGAATCAGCGTGTTTTTACATGAGTAGAATGTGTGCTTTTATTTAAAATGCATCTCTGGGTTATTTGTGGGGCATAGGAATTCATTATTTTTTTTCAAAATATAGTCCGGCCCCCCACAAGGTCTGAAAAAGTTTGCTGGCCCCTGGTCTAGGGAACATATGCTGCCTCCAATGCCTTCTGCTGTCCTGCCCCATGGCAAGTTTCTGGGGTGTTGGGGCATGGTTAAGAGGGAAGCAATGGAGCATGCACTGTGAGCACTCTCTCAATTTATTTATTTTTAAAGAATCTGCATTGAGCACAAGTCAAAAGCATGAGCTTGCAAAGGGTGAACTGTGGTACACTTATTACTTCTAACTGAATCTGTGCAATGTGTACCCTGCCATCTATTGCTTCAAAGCAGACTCAGGGAGCTTGGCCAGAATTGTAGTGTTTTGTATGTCATGTAATATGTTTTAGTAATGGCTACAGACAGTTAAAGCTTATTTATGTATTTTCCTTGGTTATTCCTGATTATTTACAATGACTTGAAACACTGATGGCTGGGATTGTTGCAAGCATCAGCAACAATAATGATGCACAGGCTATATTTTATGCATGGAACAGGTACCATGAGTTGACACTTGTAGGCCAGTACCCAAACCTTCATGGCATTGGTTCTCTATAGTTAGCTCTTCTCAGAGCCCTGAATTTGACTTTTGTACTTGTTGGGCTGAGGAAAGAGCTGGGAAGAATGAAGAGCCAATAGAACTAGTAACCACCCTATATCCAGCCACCATAGATCTCCTGAGAGATACAGCAGACACTCCCCCTACCCTGCCGACATGCTATTCTCCCCTAGTAAAACCTCTGCTACCAGTAGCATGCTTTGTCTGAATGCTCCTCACACTACGGCCATAAGCAAACCAAAGAGAGCCCCACAATACAGAATGTCCTGGGAGATGCAGAAGACGTCCCGTTACTATGACCCACAGAGGTGCACAATGGCACACCTGACTTGTGGTTGCAGGGTATAGCATGGTTTTTTTATAGAACTAGATCCTTAAGGCTGGATGGCTGTGCAGGCAGCATATATATATGGAGTCAGGTGAGTGTGGCTTTTTCACATGCAAAAGCCTCCATGCCACCTTCTTTGTTCCTGCAAACATGGGACTCTGCTGCACTCATAGGCTTTGAGTCAGGCATCGCCAACCTGTGGCCCTCCAGGTGTTTTTGGCCTACAACTCCCATGATCCCTAGCTAACAGAACCAGTGGTCAGGGATGATGGGAATTGTAGTCCCAAAACATCTGGAGGGCTGTTTGCCTATGCCTGCTTTAAGTAGACTGACATGCAACTTATGTTCCTAGTAGGAGTACTTTGTGATATGCACATTCCTAACCATTACTCTTAACAGTGAATGATATCTTGATAATAAATGTATCCTTCAGGACTGATCCAAGTGCCTAGTATTATCATTTAAACTATTAAAAAACCTAAGGAACCAACCTGAAACTCATTTATTCTTAACATTTGTGAATTTAGGATCGTACTCCAGAAAATGCAGAAATTAAATTAACCGTTCAAAGTCAAAGTCATTGAAAGCAAAGTCATCCAGCAAAAACCTGAAAGGATTATGGATAAAGCATAGGTGTTCCCATTCATAGTTTTATGAAGGCTCTAAAAATGCTATTTTTCTTAAATGTGATATATATATACCACATTTGGTTTCCAACACATTCCGTTCATATTGACATGCATTTCACAGCTTGAAATTCTGTGTAATTTAATATTGTATTGTTTTCTGCTGTGCTTTTATCATTAATTATTCTCCCTTTAACAGCTAATGAAGAAGAGCAAACTAATATACTGAAAACTGTAACAATCGTTTTCTCTTTCAAATTAATTATGGCATTTTGTACATTTTATCATACTTTTAAGAGTAGCAATGTGAATAATATATTTCACCATATTATTACTTGAATCTAATAATATTGGTAATTAGGAGTACCGTATATACTCGGGTATAAGCCGACCCGAATATAAGCCGAGGCACCCAATTTTACCACAAAAACCTGGGAAAGCTTCATAGGAGCCAATGCCTGCCTCACTCGAGTATAAGCCGAGGGCGGCTTTTTCAGCACAAAAAATGTGCTGAAAAACTAGGCTTATACTCGAGTATATAGGGTATACATATTAAGTACTTATAAATCCAGTTGCACCTTACATTCCAAGTGCTTTGCAGAAGCCCCTGGAGGAAATTTCAGTGTTGTCCTGGAAAATTAGCCTTTGTGGATATCCGCCTACCTATAACAAAGGAGATTCTAAATAAGATGAAGTGTGAGAAAATATTGTTTCTTTGACCCACTGGTATAGGAAATTGTATTATAGCAAGTCTGGTGCAGAAGAAATGCCTGGAGAAGCAAATAATGGAAAAACAGGACACCTGTAGAGCACATTCAGATCTATGGAGCGGCCTTTCACTAAGGCTGAAAAGGGAAATGGAACAAAATCCTTTCACCAGCTTTGAAAAGAATTTATATACAGTAGCAATCTGTTCCACTCTTCATACTACTAAACCCTGCATACTTTGAAATTTGCATTCATGCAATGTAGCTGTGATACTAATGTAGAAAGCAGTTAGTTGATCCTTAGGGCTAAGCCCCAGCCCCAGAGATTTAATCACTGAGCAGTTTGATAGTAGAACTACTGCATCTGTAAAGTTGCTAACCTGTAACATTTTACTGCTAATCTGTAATATCCATTGTCATATGGTGAAAGGCCCATCAGACTGAGGCTATTCATCCAGCATGTCTTTGCTGACTGCGTAAACCACTAACATCACTTTCACAGTCATCGTCATACAGTATATGCCACTTCATATAATAATAATAATTTATTATTTGTACCCCGCCCATCTGGCCGGGTCTCCCCAGCCACTCTTCAGACATCCTTTACAAATATATGTGCAGCCACTTGGCCAAATCTATCGTCACGAAGGCCTAGTATGATTGCGAGAAATTGTTCATTCTGATTTGGAGATATACTCACTAGCTGATGTGTGTATCTCCAAATCAAGCTCTTGGGAGGCAATTATGCACAAGTCTGACTTAGACAAGAACTGAAGCAGGTGTCTTGTATATAGACAACCAGCCCACTGAGAATTAACATGCACACACTCCAAGAATAACCATTTCCCATCTTTGATTTTTGACCTAGGGCTTATCCACACTTGTACTGCTGCTTTCCCCCGGGGAAAACCGCTCTTTAGCGCTCAGTCGGAGCAAACAATTTGAGTTTTCCATGGATTGGCATTTGTTCTGATCTCTCGTTAAAGAGTGGATTTTCCCTCGGAAGGAGTGGAGGATGGGGGAAAATCACCCAGACCTGCACCTAGAAAGCAGCGGCAAGTGGAAAACCACTCAGACCCGTGCTTTCTAGGCACACCACATGTGAAAGTCTGGACGAGCCCCACTTGTATTTTCTGATTTGTATTCCATATATAACTGATTATATGGGCCCTCACATTTCTGAGGCTAACATTGGTCAATAGGCCGTGATTACATTTGAAGGAATGTCAGAAATGCCTGTAATAATAATGCCTTCAGTGCTGAAATCTGTCTAACCTGAACGTGCAGCAAAAATGTGTTTGATGAATATCCCAATACTTCAGACAAGTACCTTGAAATACCATGTTCCGAGCAAAGATATAAACAAATAAGAGAATGTCTTGCATACAACTTCAGAGCTCCTACATGATGCCTATTTGCTGGTCACCAGCTTCAATTAATAAATATATGTTCCATACCAAAATAAAATAAAAACTTCAACAGTTGATTACCTAGGTTATGGGGAACAGTGGGTATCATTTGACTATGTCATATTCTGATTAGGCCCATTGCAATCAATGGATTTTGGAAAGTCAAGTGTAATTTATGTTAATTAATTATGTCTTAGTCAAATGCCATCCAACGATGTTCTTGTCCCATTTTATCTTTCTGCATCAGGCATCTATAAGATTTTAATTGCTTCAATGCAATTCAGATTAGTTACTTAAATTATATTTCCTAATAGATTTAGTTGTACACTGCAATGCCTTGCTCCCTAGGACAGGGTTCCTTAAGTTGGGAGCTGTCCCAGGAAAATCTGTATTGTTACAGTTATGGTAAAGATTTTTTCTAGTGTGTCACCTTGTGTGAAAGGCATTACAAAACATAAGCGAAGAGCCTGCAGCTTAGTGCTATTATTGTGCAACAAGACAACAGGCTGCTTAAGAGATGAATGAGACTATCTTATTGATAAGGTCAGAATCGATCTGCAGTGGATTTTTTAAATTAGCAAAATGTTGCAGCACTTTAGTGTCACCAACAGCCCTCCTTTGTGAAAAATGTCCTGGCTTGTAAGAAAACTATAATTTGTAAGTTTAAGAAAAAATTTCCTCATAATGGCAGTTTTGCAATTCACCTTGTAATTGTAGCTAGGTTTTACTCCTTTTATTTGCTAGCAGATCTAAACTTTTGGGATCCACTCCCCTGACATCACATGTCTCCTTTTTTATTTTCTACTCTAATGAAGACTCTACAACAGGCATCCCCAAACTGCAGCCCTCCAGATGTTTTGGCCTACAACTCCCATGATCCCTAGCTAACAGGACCAGTGGTCAGGGATGATGGGAATTGTAGCACAAAACATCTGGAGGGCCGAAGTTTGGGGATGCCTGCTCTACAAAGTATGCAGGCTCCAAGAAAAGAAGAAATAAAAATCCTGTAGATGACTGGTGTACAAAGAAATCAAAATGGGAATGAAGTACCATTGACCCCCCCCCCAATAACATAGAGCAGGCATTTCCAACAGGTCGATTGCTATCTACTGGTCGATAGCGGGGTTTCCCTGGTCAATCTTTGGACCTTCTGTGGTTTATCCCCCCAAAAATAAAACAACAACTTTGGCTCCCTAAAAAAAGCTCAACAACTCTTGTCAATCCTCCAATGACAATGGGTAGATCACTATCAGGTTTTTTATACTGTGAGTAGATCACAGTCTCCTGGGAGTTGGACGTGCCCAAAATAGAGTATATATTGGTTGTTCGTCTTCAAGATTTTCACATGAATATATGGGGGACGGTAGTAACTAAGAAGGCAATCTTCCTACTGACATTATTGCACTTAGTGCTGTTAGGATCTAATGTTATGACCAGTATGATAATGATGTTTACATAAAACATGGCTTCAATATGAGGGGATAAGAAACAAAGGAAGAGTGAGTCTTTCAATGCAAATGCAGTCTTTCATAGACTTTAAAAAGAAAGCCACTCTGAAATGCTTTTGCTTCGGATAAGCCAGCGCCTCTTTAGTTTCCTTTAAAAATTGGTTTTGAATCTGAAATCCCAACTGTCAAGGTCATTTCTGACAATTTAGCAAACTTCAAGGGAGCAAAGGGCTTGCCTTTTTGACAGATCAGCTATCCAAAACTCCAAAAAAGGCCTTTAAAAACACTGCTGTTAAACATATCAAAGTCATTTTAAACTTTAAATCAATTTCTGTCCTTCATAAACAATACTTGAAATACTCTCTTGTTGATTTTGAAATAACAGAACTTCAATCCTGATAAGGCAGAACTACAATATAGGATATGCTGTTTCCGAGAGGTGTTCATCTCTACCTTAGGAACAGTTTGATCCTATGTATGCCCACTGAGTTAGATGGAAGGAATGCAGTCAAGGACCCAAAGATTAAAAGAAACTGCAGGCAAAGGTTTAATACCATGTACTAAGAGATACAAACCTTCCCTTCCTTTTAATAACATTTTTGAATATGCAGAAGAGTTCAGTGTATTTGAAAACTGCACATACTGAATTGTCCGTCCTAGTAGTTGTATTTTACTGACCCTATAAAGTTTGTACTTATATTTTTATACCAAAGCTTTAGTATCTGTTTCCTCTACTGACCTATATTACCAAGTACATCGGTGTAATTTATTTACTACACAGTTGAAACATTTTCTCAATATTCATTCCTCCACACAACTAACTCTGACCTTGCAAGACCTCATTTTGCATAAAAAGAAGGAGCCACTTTGCTCAGGTACACCAGTCAAAACTAAGCAGAAAAAAGCTTTAAAAACACATAATCTCTTCTTATATGGATTTGGTCAGGGATGACTGGCTAATTGGGAGAACACATGAAAGCACATCACTATCCAATTAGCACTTCAGTGCAATTAAATGGAAGAGGCTTTGCTATTCTGTGGAGATACAGCTTTGATCTTGCAGTGAAAAATGTCCTTCTCTACAGCTGCTTTTTTGATTTTTTTTCTCCATAATTAGTACTAATTGTGTGCCCAACTCTGACCTGCCACAAACAGAGTGTTTTGCTGCATTTGACACAATGACCTTAGATCAGTGTTCCATTTTGTCTATATTGTACTTGCTTATTATATATACCCTGAACTTACTATGCTAATTGCTAAATGCACAGTATAAAAGAAGGCACTGAAGTCGGATGAAGCCGTTTAACCATGCTTAATACCTTGGGTAGATGTTTTTGCTACCTTTGTATACATTTAGGATTTGAACAAATGTGGAGCTTAACTCAGGCATCAAACATTTGTGTTTTACTTGTCTTGTTTTCTTCTAGAAATGCAATGCAATTCACCAGCCAATCCTGGGATTCTATAGACCAAGTTCTGAAGCCCAGAAGCAGAGCAACATCAACATCTAACCGTGAGCCACATCACATGTAATCTCTAACTATCACAGTGGTTTCTCCAGCTCGCCCTACCCATTGCTTCATCCAACTACTCTCCAGTCCTTCTAGTGAAAGTGTTTTCCTATCTTGTAACCTCAGTGAATATTAACCACAATGATGTGCACTTTTGCAATACAGAGATGACACCCAGCCATTTCTCTCTGTTCCATCTGAATCAGGAGACGTGATTGAGGTGTTAGACCAATGTTTGAAGGCGGTGATGAGCTGGATGTGGGCCAATAAACTGAAGCTGAGTCCTAAGAAGACACAGGCGTTATGTGCCCCACTTTCTCACATCTGGGAGGTGTCCTGGACACGGTTGCACTCCCCTGGAAGGAGCAGGTTTGCAGCTTGGGGTTGCTCCTGGATTCAACATTGTCACTGGAGACACTGGGTGGGTAAGAATGCCTTTCTCTAGCTATGGCTAATTCACCAGCTACAGCCCTTTTGGATACTAATGACTTAGCCACTGTACTCCATGCTCTGGGCACTTCCAGATTGGATTAGTGCAACCTGCCCTTGTAGATAATTTAGAAACATCAGTTGGTCCAAAATACAGTGGTCAGATTACTTCTGGGGTTCTGTTTAGATATCACAGAACCTATTTTTTTTAAAAAAACAGGTTGCCAGTTCTTTTCCAGGCCCAACTCAAGGTGTTTAGTGTTTAAACAAGTCAGGCCTTAAATACCTGAAAGATCACCTTCTTTCCTACAGACACTTCTGGGTGTTTAGATTGGCAGAGCAGGCCCCATGGACTGTTCCAGTCCTCAGAGAGGTGCATCTGCCATCTTCATTATACAGCATTTGGCAAATGGTGAAGATACACCTTTTTATCCTGACTTTTGACACTCGAGGTGTTTATATTTTTAGGACCCACCTTAATTCTGTGACCGTAAGTTGTTTAAAACTGATTTTAATATTGTGTTTTAATTGTTGTAACTTGCCCCGAAACCTTAAAGCGAAGGGCAGATTAATAATAACAACAGCAATAAATAACATCTTATTACTTAGTTGGGCAGATATTTAGTTACCAGACCTTTACATTGACAGATCTAGCGTTGATTGATAGTTCCTACCGACAAAAAGTTGGTGCAGCAAAATTTGTTTCCACAAACCAGCAAACTGATGTGATCTAAGCATAGAACATAAGTGCAATACTAAAAAATCTCAACTAGCAGCATGTGGTGCTCAAACAAAATTTGATAATGAAACTTAAGCTAATACTTATTTGAAGTCTACTCTTTAGGACATTAGTTCAGACGTTTCAGAAAATGTGCATTTACTAGTCACTGAATGGTTGGCTGAATGCTAGTTTTGTAGAGAGCTAGATTGGTTGATTTCTCCCAAAGGCAAACCAATTAAGGCCTAATCCTGCAGCAACTGACGTCAATGGGAGTTTTGCCATCAACTTCAGTGCAGAAAATAAAAGGCCATTAAAACATAATTTTACTTACCATCAGTCTTTACACAAATTGATGGAATGACTCATTCAAATATCCGATTCATTACCTTTTAAGCACTTATATATTTGACATGGCTTTAAAATAATTAAGTTTTAGGAGTATCTTTTAAAACAACATTTACCCTGTTTGAATTGGAATTAATCCAGCACATCTCTTAGGTCTGAAGTCTTGGTGCATCACCGAGGGTGAAATACAAACATCATGGTTTGGTAAGAAATATATACTTTGATAAAGTAATAAATTAGATTCCTGAATTTCCCTCTGATGTAACTCAAAGAAGCTCCATTACATTTGTGTCCACTGCAGCTGACTTAATAAGGTGGGGGGTCAAGCAATACTGAGTCTGTACTAGCTTAAATCTGGAGTGGTTATACATCAGACAAAACAAAAAGCTCATATTATGCTCTGTGCTTGGCTTTCTAGACTGCATTTCAAGCTGTCTGTCTTTGAATTTGCTTTGATATATCTGTGGGAAAGGAGTGTTGCATTGATTCCTGGTAGTCCCAAGGAGGGAGAACCTCAAGCAATCCTTAGTGTTTCAGTTTATGGGTACCATGGTGCTACCACTGGGTTCTATTGTGCTGTGGTGAGAGAAAAGAGGCTAGAAGTACTGTGCAGGAAATATATAAGTATGATCACGTCAGATCAATGATACTCTGTATTAATAACTTCTCACTGTTTGTAGGTTTTTGTTTTGTCTGTTTTTTGGTGGAGTCCAACTTCCATCAGCCCTAGTCAGCATGGTCAATGGTCTAGATGATGCATGTTATAGTTCAAAAACATCTAGAAAGCAATATGTTGGCTATCCCTGGTTTAACATATATTTAGTGGTTGCAAACATACCGGTACTTTACCGGTATTTAGTTTATACCATTTCTACATGAACACTTATCCCCTCTGTGTTCAAGCTGTATTAGGAGTACTTTTACATTTTGCTGGAAACCTTGCAGAATAACAAAACAAGAGAAACAAAAAGAATTTTGTTATGCATTTAAACAGAGCTCATGCTAAAAGCATTAGATGGGAAGGCAAATCACACATGCTGCGTACAATGTAGAGGCATTGTTGAATACACATTTATGCATGTGAATGATAAAGGCACAGTAATACTTTCTATTTACTTTCTAGGAGTCTAAATCTGCATTCAGATAAATCAGACAGCACCTTTGCAATTTACGGTATATAAAACAACTTTTCAGACCCCTACTTCACATTCAGGAAGAAAATCAATTTTCCAAGGCACAGTGGCCTTACAGAATCATGAAGATCCTTGTGGTTTAATGGTCTCAGCTTGATACCTACAGTTATTACGCAATGCAGTCAAACGATAAAAGTTATGAAAGTGAGGATGAAATTGCCACTGTGAAAAGTCACAACAATGAACAGAAACAGCAATAGTCCCTTGCAAATATCTCAATAGCATCTTTCCTTTTTGTACTATAAAAGTTAATGTTTATTCCTAACTAAAGTGTGTGTGGGGTAATGTTGATTTCAGGGTCTATTCTGAGTCTGACTTACTTGGCTATTACCCACTGTGTTTAAATATTCTCTTAATTTAAACAATTAAAAAGGTACAATCATCAGTCTATAGATTTTTATGGGGAAGGGACTAACTTCTAATTTATAAATTTACTTCCTTGGATGCTAAGAATCCTTTCAGGATCATATCTATGCTCCATTAAAGGTGTTTTGATATAGATTAATTGTGCAAATGATTCCACATTGTGATAACTCCACCTGCAGCCTAATCCTGTATTTCTATGGAGTTTCTGGTAGCCATGGAAAATCATCCCTCCAAAGCCTGGTCACTGGGTCCTTACTGACTTGTGTTTTGACTTGTAATAAACATGCCTATTTTGCCAGTGAAAGGCTGGGTATGAATTGGTTTGAATGTCAGCAATGAATCAGGTCACAAGGGTGAATGCATTGCAAGATTGATCTCTGCCAATTATATGCTGGCAATTGCATAAGGGAATTGCTAACAACAACAACAAAAACACAATTGTGTGAATTGGAGGTAATTTTTCTTCTTGCAACAGGTAAACTCAACAATGTGATGATTCTGTTTAAAAAGGAAGTGGAAAAGAAGAATCAGGTCCCCATTACATGCTCTTGCAGGGACAAAGATAGGAAACGATCCTTACTTAAATTTGGAAGACATAGGAGGTTTGTGACTCTAGAGTTTAACGCATGAACAAGAAAAGCCAATATTTGGATTAATGAGAATGTGCACATTTCTGCATATTTATTATAATTCATGCCTGGATTTTATTTTTAAAAATTCAAATAAATAGACATAGATTTGAGTACCAGGTAAAGAGGTTTATTCCTATACTTGATGTATTTTAACCCATATAAAGTCAGATAACTTTAGAGGTCACCATTTTGCCGTCTTTAAATGGGGAAATACAAAGGCACAGATGTCTCCATGAAAAAGCTAAATGGGAATTTGCTTTGTTTCTTTGATGGACAACAGCAATCAATCTTCAGTACTCACTACTCAGTTGGAAGGCAAAGATAAAAATATGTTAACGATATGATCTTGGTTAAATAACAAGCTTAGTGCACAAACTACTTTATACAACTGTGGCTTTGTGAAGCATCTGTCTAAGCTACATTTCTTATTTGAAACACAATTAAAACAGAAACATTCTAAGTATATATGTACAGACACAGATACAAAACCACAGACATACACATATAACTATATATTTTTTTAAATTATATCCCACAAGGATAAAATAGATAAGCACTGAATGCAGTGCTACTTGGCTAATTGATGGACCTTGCGGACAACATTTCTATAAACTACTCTTAATGAGCACATGTACCAATTATAATGCCGTGCTAAAAAAAATAGGCCACAATTTGTCTTCCTGTCATATGCAATAGATTTTCAGCAAACAGCCTACAGGTACCACTTGAAACAGGCTATGAATAATAGTGATGCCCTGTAGCATCTTCACAATTAAGATTCTGTCAGCATTTCCATTAAATTCAGTGTATATCTAATGCAGATGTTAAATGTTCAGGTTACTGTTTTAAAGTCCTAATACCTAGGATTCAAAATCACTGGGACATGTAGAATGTGCCAATGGAAATCCTAACCTAATATACAGATTACAGAGTACGTATTTAATTAAACAAAACATAAGATTCAAAATATTCACAAGGTAATAATAAACTGATTCTCAGCTTTGGCAAACTCATACATATCATATATTAATTTCACCCATGCTTTAGCTCACACACCAGTGTGAATGAAATGCAACCAAGAGGTGGAATTTTACCATTTTTAAAATGCATGTTTATATACTGGGGCATTACCGCTAAATTCTGGGACCAGGTCTAAAGGATCAGGAACTGGTAAAGGGTCTGGCATGTTTCCTCTAGTTCTATTGTCTATTGTGAATCCCCTATTTTTTCCACCAGGTCTAAATAAGCGTCAGCTTTAACCATGTTTAACACTCAAACCTCCCCCCCCCTTTCAAATCTTGGATAACAGTACATTGCAGTTAGAATTAAACATGGCTAATGTTGGCATGGGCATAAATCTTAAGCGTCAGTAGAAATATGTGTGCCACGGGAAGGGAGAAATACCAATTCCTGCAGGCTGCTCCTGATACCTAAAACAATGGCTTAAAGAAACATTATTCTATGTTTTCCACGGTAAATAGAAACTTTTCTCATGAAAGTAACATGATGTGTGGTTACTTTTAATAAATAGCTCTGAGGTTTTTCTTTACAACCAAGCCGGGGGGGGGGGGGGGTGGCGGCATCAGAATTGAAAAAAAATAGGTATTTTAATCAAATTCATGTTGTACCAGGAGAAAGCAGTTGTTCCTTAACCAGACAAGGATCACAGTGTTTTATCTTGCAGCAAGGAAAGATGTCTTTGTTTTGGCCCCAAACTGTGTCATGCTAGACCTATCACCTGTATTGTGCCAAGAAAACCAATCAAAAGCTCAGTCCCCAAAACACTTTGATTTCCTGTGCTAGATAGTTGGTGCTCACTCTTTATGGCAAAAATCCTTATGTGGTCTTTGGGGGCTATCTCCCCCAAAAAACAACTTGGGTGGGGCACACTCCACTGCTGCCCTTGCACCTCGTGCTTGGAATATTTAATAAAATATCAAAGTTGTTCTGTTTGATGTTTAAACTATTGATTTATTAATTTTGGGTTCAAAAAATAGGGCTCGTCTTATACATGGGGGCAACTTATACATAGAAAAATACAGTATGTCTACCTAGGTCTTTTTCAATTTAGTACTCCATGTTCAATAGATTTGACAATATATGCATGTAACAGAACCAAGATGACAGAGAAACTTTGACCACATTAGTAGCAAGTGCCTCACTCTTGCAATACCTAGTTGAGTTCTTGAAAAGACGAGATACAAGTTCATAGCAGTCTATGAATAAGGATGATTAGCCCTCGTACTCCTGGCATCAGGTTGATGATATGGCATCCTGCCAAATGTCTTAAGAGGATGTTCAGTACAAGTAGTACAGACAGCGAAGCAATTCCAAAATTACCTCCGAGACTACTCTGACTTTTCTGCTGAAAGCCTGTCATTTCTTGATTACATGTTAGAAACTACTCTCGAAGTATCTTGTGAAATTGGTCTCTCATGCTTTCACCCATTATATCACAAACCAATTAGAAAAGCAGCAAGATCTTCATTCTTCTGTAATTGAGTAACATTTCTGTCTCTTTGCTCATGAGTAGTCTCTGCTTCAGATGGTTTATGCTCTTCCCTCCGATAAAGACTTTTTAAATGTTCAAATAAAATACCATTTACTCAATCTTAAAGGCATTTTGGCTATTGCTTTGGAGTCAATGAGAATTAAGTAAGCAGGGTGAATTTCTATTGAATTCAAAATGAGAGAATGCTAGGCATTGTATGTGCTAACTGTAACCTTCTACTCCAGCAATTGCAGCCTTGTCCATCCTAACATTGATATGTCACTCCAGATGTGCACAACTGGGTCTCAGGGCCCTAACCACACAATGCAACAGGCATGCTCTACTTGCCTCTGTTTTCTCTCATTAAAACATTAGCATATTTTGAGCCTCAAGGGCCTTTCAATATTTCTGTACTGAGGATTTGCTGACTCAGAAGCACCTACTATTAGCTTGTTTATCTCAAAATCCCTCAAGTCACACAGTACTATCAGAGCTCAATTTATTACTGAAAGAGGCTCATATTAAGGAAGATAAAAATGTATAATTAGAATGGAAATGAGATTATAGCAAGCATCTATCCACACACCAAAGCTGTTAGCCTAAAATCTCAGTCCCCCTACAAGCATAGACAGATAGACTGTGACTGTGTCTTAACATCAATTGCTACTGGAATGAACTCCCTTTTGTAGTGTACCAGTGAATAGTTAGTATTACAACCACACCCTTATGGGATACTGTTAATAATATTCAATGAATACCATGTAACTTCTTTTCTTGTATTCCAATGATTCCCTAGGTTACAAGAGTCTCTGTACTAGGAAATAAATTGATCTAGTCTCAAGTGTGGGAAAAGGCACACTCTGCAGCTTCTCTGCAATAAACCATGCATTTTTTTTTTAAAAAAAAAACAACCCATGTTGAGATGGCAACAGAGAGGAGTGGCCCAGATTGAACATACCACAGTCATCAGCCCTGGAAAGCACAGATTTTCTCAGTTGGGACTCCACATGGGAAATGTGGATTTAAGCATGAGACACTCACTATGCTCTAGGTCAGAAATGGGCAAGATGTTATCTTCCTGTTGCTGCTGAACTTTATCTCCAACTTGCCCTTAGCCAGCATGATCAACGGTCAGGGATGATGGGCACTGTAGTACCAACATCTGGAGACACATTCCTGCTCTTGGTCCTTCTAAAAACAGGTTTAAACTCCACTCCAATTTCTAATATGTCTTCTAAAAGTGCAAAGTATCTACTTAGAAACAAGCTCTACCAATTTCACTGTTTCCCAGTGTTTTACATGGCTATCGGAAACAAAATAATGTGAATCTATTATTGTAAGATGCATTGAATTTGACACATTTCATTGTCTGCAGGAGTGTCATGACTCCCTTGGTGTCTTCCAGTTCATACCCAGGATGGCAGACTCTGGAGGAAGGCAAGGAGGTAGATAAGGAAAAAATGGGAGAGGAAAACTGGACCGGTATTTCAACAATCAATGACATTTCAGTAAGAAACATTATTTTCAAAATGTATACCTTTTTCTTCTAACCAAATTTTAATGTAAACTGTATCCCTAACTTGGTTGTGGTGGCATTATCTAGCTATGGAGTTTACAAATTTCTATTCCTCAATAAAATCCAGAAGAGAGAGCCATGCCAGCCTTTTGCAGCAAAATAACAATTCCCAGTCACTTACTTGATATAATCACAATGAAATTTGCCATATTAAAACTTATTTTCTTCGTTGACTCTGTGAAATTCAGAAATGGAGCTGAACAGAACTGCTTTTATTGCTCAAGTCATTTCTCTCCACCTATTAAACTGTTTTTGCCCCACTGTCAATTGTTATTTTTTATTTTAAATCAGGAACTGCTCTGTTGTCCCAGAGGTATTTTCTGAGAAGCCTGCAAATAAACCCAGCTATGATTTTAAATCAAAACTTCAGGAAGCTATTTTCTTTGAAGAATATAGAGTCCATCCCTCATTGCCCTCCAACAGCTTTACCATCTATGTAATTTGTTTCTGTGACTCTTTCCCCATTTTGCAACCTCTATCCTAGTGCTCCCTTTTCTTTAACTAATATATTCAGCAAAACTGTTTTACAATAGTTTGTTCTGACTGTTCTGCTTGGATCATCTTGTAAGCTGCAACCATTCTTCTTTCTAGATCAGCCACTCGGCAGGTCAGCTCACCTAATTGGAAAAGAGTAATGCAGCGATACCTTGCATGCATCGTCACTTCCCCCTTTTTGTGTAAAAAATGATTTCACAGAGACTTACTTGGGGTCAGAGCGGTGTGGAAAAACTATCACTATTGCCCAGTGGCTCCCCCCCCCCCAGTGAAGACTGGAAAAATTGCTTTCATGGTTTCTATGCAACAATACAGTACATGTTTTGCACACAGTGCAAAGATCCACATCTCCACGGTGAAGCAGTACTTTATTCACAGTCTCAGCAAACATACAGACCTGCTTTTTTACTATTATTTGTTTAGGCAACTGATGAAATAGACTTACTTTGCCAGTTCTCATTTTTTTCTTTATATATGTAGTCAAATGTGTTTTCATTTCAGCAGCCAACAGCAATTAGCTGCTTTGCCTTAACTACCGGTATGGACATATACAATTTTTATATTGCACTATGTTCTGTTTTCATCTCTTGATGAAATTAATAGCAATAGGAAGCTCTTCTATGCTCACCAAGAAGTATCCAGAGGTTTATGCTTCTTATACTCCCAGGATATTCAAGATTAATAGAATTGAAGCCTCACATGAGTGTGTGTGAGAGAGAGAGTTGAACAGATGAACTTACAGACACACCTAGATAAGGTGTAGGAAACCTCTGCTTGTCATGAACTACCTCTCCATATTAGAGGACTTCTGGTACAGCGCCAGCATCCCTGGAATACTGAGATTTCTTCAGATAAGAATAGGACTAAACTAGTGCTTTATGGGAACTGCTCTGCAGCCAACAAGTTAAATGATACCAATCAAAAAGTATATGCCCTTATAATGAAATACCTCTTTCTGAATTTATTAATTTAGAAACCCTTGTATATTGTGGAGAGATGGTTGTAAATCAATAAAATTCAAGAAGCAAGTTTTACTGATCAGAGCTAAGAGTCCAACAATAAGATTCCTAATCAAAGGAGGGACATAACTGGATACAACCCAACAGTTTCCTAGGACACTGTAACAACTTATTTATTTTAGGCTTCCATTAAACAGTAGCATAGGGAAGTGGAAGCTCACAAATAACAGCAGCAGCAAGCAAAGTCTCAAGATATATCTAACAGATCGCAGAAGTCTCTGCCGCTGCAATTAAAATTAGTTCACGTTACTGTGCTCAGACAAGTAGCCCATTTGCGTGCCAGTAAAAAAAATGTGCACGGAAAAAGCTGTGTGTGAAATAACTGGGCAACGTAAACAAACAAGTTTAACTTTATTGCTTTCACATTTATCCTAATTCCATTATTCCAAAGAAGTTCAAACTGATGATCTAGTGCAGTGTTTCCCAAACTTGGGTCTCTAGCTGTTTTTGGACTACAATTCCCATCATCCCTGGCCACTGGTCCTGCTAGCTAGCAATGAAGAGAGTTGTAGTTCAAAAACAGCTGGAGACTCAAGTTTGGGAAACACTGCACTAGTGCAAAGGAAGCAAACAATTATGATCTTTTCAACATCGCAGAAGTGTGTGCCTTTCAAACTGTAAGGTTGTTTCACTCATGAGGACACACTTTTTGCTAAAACAAACTTGGTTGCAGCTAATCCTAGAGGATTAACAGATTTAAGATGTTTATCATGTCTCATCAGTATCTTTAGAAACAATTCTAAATGATGGCCTTACATGCCAACACCAGTATGTAGAAACGTAATGCTCCAGATGTCTACCACACAGTTGCAGCTAAAATCTTTATGATCTTAAAAACATAGCTGTAAAGGAAAAATAGCTGTAAAGAAAAGCCGTCTCTTTTTCAGTTGCTCAATGAGGATTCCTTCAGTCATGATCATTCTACTCTTTTCCTAAGGCCAAAACTGTACAGCTATGGAAGACACTTTGTTTGGGAAGTAATAGTTTATTTGAATAATAAATGAAATTATCCAGCTCAAGCTCCCAGATTCTCAAGCTATTATAACAGTATGCATGGCCGGTTATCTCAAGTACATGAAAAGAAGTTACAGAATTGGAAGGGACTAAAAAGCCATCTACTCCAGCCAACTGCTAAAAAGCAGTATGACTCAATCGTATAAGGCATTGCAAGTTCACTTATACAAAAGGCCAATGTAAGTATCTTAGTATAAAAATATCACTCTGCTGTTGAATATTTACAACATTATCATCCAGTTAGTAAAATGAAGCTTAGCTGATCATTACGCTAACATTGTAAAGATAAAACAGTGAGTGCATGATGGGGAAGGAACATATTTCAGCATTTTTATTTTGAATTAATGAAATATTTGTTACCTCTATGTTTCTAGGTAAATAACAATTATGAAAGAAAGTGAACAGGCAAACACCTGTAAGTGTCTATGTATTAAAATGTATTCTAAAATGTGCTGTTAAAAGTACTCCTAATAGGCACCAAACCATAAAGCTGAAAATATTGCTCAGAAACACATTGTGCAGTTCAGACTTCAAAAATACAGATATTTATTTAAACTTCACTGAATCTTCATGTAAATTGAGCAAATTAATATTGTGTTGCTTCATGAAACAAAGTGAAAACAGTTGTAAAGCTGATAACACAAAAACGACAACATTAATGGAACAATCAAAAACCTTCAGGGATCTCGTAGGGCTGAAAAATCCAGATAAATAAAAGGCGCTGACACAATCATAACTTACATCCAGCATCTGTGAAATAGCTGATTGTATTTAGAGTATTATTAATTTTAAAGTATCAAGCCGCCTTGAACAGCTTCTCCCCCTCTCTTTCAAACAAATGGTCTGATTTTACAGGCATTATTTCATCCCTGAAGTACAACAGGTCTGGGAGTGGCCTGTTAGTACCTCAATCTAAGACTACCCAGGACGGAAACCAGATCTTCCACTCTGATCTATCCAGAGGAAATTCATTTACCTGTAAGATGGCTTTGCCCTGCCTTTTCTCAAGAGCACAAGATGGCTAACAAATTCAAAATCATTAAAAGTATAAGCAAAAATTACAACTCAAAACAGAACGCAAACAGTAGGAAATGTTCACTGACAGCAAAACAATCTGCGGAAATGGCACTTTTACAAGTGCCACATACTTGTAAGAAATAGCAATTTTAGCACAACAGCATCTGCACAGTCTGACTCTGGAGGCGAGATATTGCATCCGCAGACAGAGCAGGAGTAGCTTAGTTCAGCCCCGCTTCATCAAGAGTTCCCATACTCAGATAGAGCAGCAGACTTGGAAAGCCCCCAGGCAGAGGGAAGGAGATAGATTGAGGGGGTTGCTATGCAACCAGGAGGTAGGCAGTGGTTAGCGGGATCTTTATTTGATAGCGGGGTGGGGAGTTCACCCACCTTCTCGCCGAACCAGAAGAGCTGAAAGGGTTAAAATGCTATGGAAGTACAAGAGAGGAAGGGATGGACTTCGGCGCCCATTGTGCTGCAAAAGGGACGGAGACTCAGGGTGACCAACTCGAAGCTAAGAGCGGCAGGCTCGGAACTGCGCTCTGGATGTAAATTGTAAATAAACGTGCCATAAAACTGCCAGTCTCATTAATTCTTATCAGGGCTTGCTTGCTTGCCTGAAATCATTACACCATTTACTCTTTGACAAACCACATATATAGTCAAATTGAAAAGACTATCCAGGTTAATTAGGTAAGGCACAGAGAATTTTAGAAATGTTTAGTCTTACAAATATTTATCTTTTCAAAAGAAATCTGTGCTCTTATAATTTTACAGTTTTCAGGCCACTTTATTTTTTCAAAGACACTGCTGAATCTCAGGACCTATTTTCTTTATTATAGAAATTGGCCACATATCTTCTGCTTGAAATATTCTCTTTTTTGTGTACTAAGGCCCAAGTGGTTACATATTTATGGAAGCATTTATTATGAGCTCTTGGCATTTTGTAATTAGATGCAATGTATTTCAGTATGTACAGTTAATAAATAAGCAAGAATAGGGCACTGGATGAAAGAGAATTGCACATAAAGTATGCCATTAGCTTAGTTAGGTCAAAAGATCCCTGACATTTCAAAAACTAGAATCATTCCACTTGACTTATGGAGGAACTAGAATACATACATTTAAATTACTTTGGATTTTTATATAAAAAAAATGGCACTAAGTTGAGTTCTGTAGCTTCAGTTCAGCAAGATGAAATGGCAATTCACTGATGCTGCATAGTCCTGAAAGGCAAGGTTTCTGGATCACAATAACTGAGCCTACTAGATTCACAAGTGGCAATAGGCAGAAAAATAGAGATACAAATGCACTTGTGCTTATACTTGCTGCCACAAGTCGTAATATACAAAGAGGCAATTTGCACTTCTCATTTGGAAAAGTATTTTTGATTGAAAAGCTGACATGATGATCAGTTAGTGAATGGATTTTCTAAAAATGTAAAGTTGTTGTGACGCTCTGCTATTTGCGTGGCCGCACCAACTCCAGCATGCCGCCAGAACAGCAGGAAGGAGAGAGCATGAACAAAGCAGGCAGGCTCCCTACCACTACAGCCGCATTTAACAGAGTGGGGAGGCAGTGGCAGCAATGGAGACAACGGCACATTAAGCTGCCACCAAGAGCTTACAAGCGACACCAGCACAACTGCACAAGGGCAAGTGGCCGGGGGGCAAGAACCTGAGAGCCACCGGAGCCCCTAGCATAGTACCCCCCAAAGCCTGGAGCACCCTAGCTGGGGAAAGAGGCTGGGTGACTGGCGTGACAAGAGCCACTGTGACATGACCCTCCATGACAGACTGCTACTGCTGTCAAGTGCCTGCTGAGGATCTGGCGGCTTCATGCCTGAGGGACTCCTGGCTGAGCCGAAGGAAACAACACTCAGTGTGCTGGTCAAAAACAAACCAATCGGGAATGGGCTAGGCGGGGAAAGAAGCAGGAAGGTGACAGGGACTGCAGGCAGCTGCTCAGGTGCAAGGTGTAAAAAAAAATGGAGCCACTTTGTGACACACTAAAAATGGAGTTGGACTAGCTCCATGTGGTGTAGTGGTTAAGAGTGGTAGACTCGCAATCTGGTGAACCGGGTTTGAGTCTCCACTCCTCCACATGCAGCTGCTGGGTGACCTTGGGCTAGTCACACTTCTCTGAAGTCTCTCAGCCCCACTCACCTCACAGAGTGTTTGTTGTGGGGGAGGAAGGGAAAGGAGAATGTGAGCTGCTTTGAGACTCCTTCGGGTAGTGCTAAAGCAGGATATCAAATCCAAATCCAAATCCAAACTCTTCTCTCTGAGCTCCCCCACCTTTAAACAGAGGTGGGCCTTGGGGTGGAGATAAGCAAAGGATGGGTGAGGTGTAAAGTGAGGGTTTTTTGGGTCAGGTGTAAAGGGAAGAGGTGTGGGGGAAGGGGTGCAGGAAGGGGGTTAGCAAAGAGGTGGCTGTTCCTAGTACTATGATATTTATATTATTTTAACAAAATCAGTTTATCTGTGAGTTTTTCCATTCAGTGCTATCTAAGACGAGTAGAGTTGTTCAGACCTACTGTAATTCCATTCCTCAGACGAGGTGCCCTCTTCAGCTATCTACCAGTATTGATTTTTTTGTTCGTAAGGACAGCTGCCAACAGAATGGGGACCCTGCTGCCCAACAGTCACCCTAATTGAGCTAGCTGGATAGTCTTGGGCATGGAATCTCCCAGATTGATGGTACTGAGTGATTTCCACTTCCAGGCAGATGCTTCATAGCCTTACTATATGTTGAGTTGAGAATTACAGGAACTCTTAACTTCCACAGGAGAGAGGACCTATTAAAAAGAAGTAAGATGGATCCAAACAGTTTGCTGGGTGCCTTGGGGAAGTTTCCTATTTTGTCACTTGATGATTCTGTCAAAGCACTTATCAGTCTCTAGGATGGGGAAACGACCAGGAAGTTTGACATAATTGCTCCTGAACATCCTGTCCAGTTGAGGCAAACAAGTTACCTGGCTTTACAGAGATCTCATAGCAAACTAGACAGGGGGAGTAAGTCCCTGTTGGTTTTGCTGGACCTCTCAGCAGCTTCCAGTCTGTTGACCACCATATTCTTCTGGACTGTTTGGCCAGGAAGGGCTCTGGGGAGCACTGTTCCCCGTCTTTCCTTAGGGGTCAGTTCCTAAAGGTGATGTTGCCAAATCCAGTTTGACAATTGGTGTATGACGTCCCTCAGGAATTAGGAAAAACATTTTAATGTGATCCAGGAGGCTTCTGCCAAGTACCTGAACTTTTATTTACAGGTTGTGCTTTATCTGTGGTCTCTGACTACAGAGCAAGTGGATAAGCAAGCAGAAGGAGTTGCTTTTGTGAGTCAGTATCTTCACTATCAACCAGCTCTGGAATTCATCTTCAACTTTTTCTACCCCTCCTCCTGCAGGGAGAAATCTGGATACTTGCCTGAGATTACGTCAAGTGCCAGGGACCAACAGAAACAACCCCACATGGACCCCACACACCAACAGATGATATGGTACCTTTGAATGGATTTGAAGTATTCTATATTTGGCCGAATAGTTGGATACAAACCTAATAACTAAAATACAATAAAGTAAATAGAGGTCACTGATCCCCCACCCACCCAAGATGAAGCAATTGCTTGGTTTTTGTAGTAAAAATATACTTTAATTTTTTTATATAAAAGAGTTGTTATAGATTCTAGGACCCTGGGGAACAACACTTTAGTTTTAAGAGGATGAAATGTTAAGTTAGCATTTAATGTTGCGTTTTCAAATATGTCGTTTCCCACAGTTTGCTACCCAGGAAGCAAAATAAACCCTCAGAGAGCAGCAAAAAAACCACTTTAGAGGAATTTAAATGAAGGCAATAGATGCCTTTAAACAGGGAGGCACAAAGTGAAGCACAATATACGAGACTTCTGCAATGGAATGTAAAATATAGGTAAGAGCACATGGTGCTCTAGTTTGGGGCATAGTGACAAGCCACATTCAAAGCACACTTTCCTCCAACCTGCTATTTCCCTGTATACTTACTTAGTGGGCGAAGAAGGTGCTGATAATAGGGGCAGTGCATCATTTTACATTATCAAAAAAATTAAAAGTTCGGCTTAACTGTCTTTCTCAAATTGAAAATCCTCCATAATGTACCACGAGACAAAAGATCTGCAATTCTTATAGTTGAGAAATATGCTATTGCTGTAATTTACCTCACTATATGGGGCTTTGAGATGCACAGTGGCATTCCAAACCAACTCTCAAAGAAAATTGCCTGGAATTTTCATGACATCAGGAGTATTCTTAGAAGTTATTTAAAGAAAATTGATTTCTGATAGTTATGAATTACATATAGCGCTGGCAGATGGTAGAAAATGTTCTTTTTGCATGAGTGATTGTTAAGAATATTGTCAACAAAGTTTTAATATAACTTTCTTTTTTAAAGGATTATTTATGTGATTTACAGGCTGACCTAGGTGACTACTCTTTATCTGTCATACTAGATAGCCTAAGACTTACAAATAAAAGTTATATTATTTTCAGTCTTTTGCGGGACAGTCAACAGTATTAGTCCTGGAAGTCAATATTTATATTAAGGTTTTTAACATGCATATCTGAATAAAGATACTGCTTGACTTCTTGACAGCCTGTCACAAAATGAGAGCTTAGCTGTAAAGTGTGCAAGTCAATCCAACTGAACTTAAACCAAGTTGGTTCTGTGATCCAAAAGCATATTTAATACTTTACACTCATCTTTTAAGTATGGAAAATGTTAACTTGCTTGACATTAGACCACTTAGCTGCTTTCCCCATTTTTCTCCCCAAGAGTTACTTATCTGAGTCATATTCAAATTAAACACGCATACACACATAACATGATTGGATAACAGCCCCACACCATGTCAAAGATATGTTTAGTTGAACAATGAATTAACTGAGACATTACACCAAATCCAAGTTAAGAAAGCTTAGCTATGATTTAGCACAATGCTCTATTGAAAAGCCGGTTATTGTTATTGTTCAATCTCTGGAAGCCACTGCAACTAGATATGGAAGTGCTTAGAAGATGGAAAGCAAAACCTGTAGTAGACCTGTAGTTTAAAACCACCGGTTGCCTGTAAATTTGAAAGCTCACAACAAATACAGTGGCAACTTATGCATTGCCCAAAAGAGGAACTGAATCTCAAAGAGAGAGAGAGAGAGAGAGAGAGAGAAAAGAGGATACCAATTTGCATAAAATGTGCATGTGTTAGTATCATTAAGATAGTAATTATATCTAAATTTGCAACTATAATTTTAATAGAAATGCAGTACCATAGTGGGCAGTGACTGTGACCAATAGATTATGTTGCAATTGCTTACAAATAAGTTTTGAAGCTACATATTTATGATGAACATTTCTTCCAACTTTTCAGAATGGAGAAATCTTAAAATATCAACTACAATTAACTCTTCTTGATGGCATAAACGTGTTTTAAAAATGAATATTACATACCATAGTCTGTGATCTTACAGGACACCAAATAAAGTTCTTTCAAGTTCTGTCCTTCTTTAGCAATGACTTCTACACATCTGGAATAAATAAGAGATCTTAATTAATGAGTGACCAATGACTACCAGATATTTAGAATGTAAATTACTAATTTTTAATTTGGTGTGTGTATATATGAGGTTATTTCAGAATACATTACAGCCTTACTTTTCAATCCGAGTGATTCTGGTCATTTCAACAAGATGGAAAATAGAAATGTTGACAACATAAAGGACTTGCATCATTCAGTCTTGAGTTCTTAATTTTGAAATATTACACAAATATTTCAGACTGATAAAATGTTGAATAGTAGCACAATATTTGTAACAGAGTTAGATTAAAAACAATAATCAAAAAGTATTTTAACCTTCATCTAATTTTGAGATACTATTATAATGTAGTTTACAGTTTTAATGGAACTTCAGATACTACTCACAATAATTATAAATTAGGTACCTTGATTCATTGCTGTATGTCCAAAGTGATTATTACAGACATCAGCAAACATCCAAGCATGAAATATCACCCCCTACTTGAGCACAAATGTTTAGCTACAGAAACATGCATTAATTAGAATGGAGATTTAAGTTCCAAAGTGTTTGTTAGTTTGTAAGAGAATTATAAAATTGTGTTTATTATTATTACATTTCGTATCCTTTTCTTGAAACTTCTAAAAACAAAAACATAGGAGTAAACACAATCAAAATTCCATTGTGTGAACTATTTCCTTTATGTTATACATTTTAGAAAAATGCAAATGTTTGTTTGTTTCAGAAGAAACACTATGAATTTATTAACAAGGTGCTCAGCTTATAATTCAAAAGTTGCAATATGTAACAATCACGTATTGAACCTATTGCAAGTTCTCCACAAAGTTTCCATGTTTCTATCTTGAAAACCACACAAGTGAGAGCGGTTTGAACTTTTTTACAACCCAACTGGCACATATAGAAGAAGAGGAAATATTGTTCGCAAAGCTATAAACCAAATGATGTCCTCGTATCAAAACATACACACATACACACATAGAATTACTAAAATTTTAACATGAAATATAAGAGCAAGAACCCTATTTCAAGTTCTGCACAACACTGCTTTTTACCCTGATCAGCACAGTTATCTAGTCACAGAAATATAGTACGGTGCAAACCTACAAGCTAACTATTACATTGCATGGGACAGCAACGCGCCTCAAATGCAAAGCATTGAATGTAGCAGAGCAATAAAGTATAGAAAGATTATCACACACACTCATTCTTCTCCTGCCAAAATGTAGTGGTAAACATTTAAGAACACCACTTCCACTTTGGGTGCATTTGAACACTTTAGCAATTCTATTATATTCATGGTTTCCTGTTTTTTTATGCACTGAGCATAATAATTTAAATGCTAAAATAAATATTTTAAAATCAAAGGTTGATGCTGTCTATTGTGCATTACAATTTGTGCATTTTCCCTAAGATGTTTCTTCCTTATATTCAGTCTTGAATCTGGGTGAATGTTAACTAATTAAACCGTGCAAGCTACAAGCTATCAAATGGATTCAAAAGGATCTTGAATTACAGAAAATAATTGTCTGTTCTACATGCATATAGCTTTTATGGGTTTGGGGCTCTTTTTTTTTTTTTTTTTTTTGGTCAACTTTGCAAAAGCCTGGGACATGGCATTAGTGACAATTGAAATGAGCTAATGAGGAAATATGACTACGCAGCTTGTGAGAAAAGTGGTCCTCAGAGACCTTGTTACTGTTTGTGATGCACTTCAGTTAATAGGAGCTGCCAGACACTGGTTTAGGACATTTCACTTTAAAGAACTGCATTTCGATCACCTTGGTATGAAAGGAAATGACACCGTCAAGAGTCACAGCCTGATGAGATTTGGAATGAGTATCAGAATGCACACGCCACCTCAACGTTACATTTGAACAAGGTAAATATTTTTTTCTAAACAGAAAAAAACTCCTTTAAAATGCAAACAAGGAAGCATGAAAATTCACTGCGAACAACATCTAACTACAAAGATGAGCTAGTAAAATGTTCCCTCCTTATACAAACTTCACTCTATTAACTGTTAATCGAAAGAGAACTGTAAGGTTGCTGTGGTGATCCCCTGCGAGTAAGCAGTCAGGATGCCTTCTCCTTATTTACAGTTTTATTAACATGCTATATACAGTGCAGAGCTCTAAAGTTCATGACCGCTCGAATCCGTTCCAGAATCCGGGAGTGGCCCCTTCTGGGACCTCCCCCAGCATAACAGCTTTGGCACCCCCCCCCATCTCTTTCTAATTTCCTTACGTTTCACCCCTCTGCGCAACTGGGGCGACGGAAGGGGAGCGACGTTCCCCTTGCCAGATGGGACAGGTGCGTGCTGGGGCTTTGCAACATCTCCCCGCCCTCTCTCCACCACTCTCCCTGGCTGCTCCTCCTCCTCCCCGCTGAAAGACATCCTGCTTTCCCTGCTAGAAGAGGAGCTGCTGTCCAAGAGGCGCTGGGGCTCTCTATACCAGTGATGGCTAACCTTGACACTCCAGATGTTTTGGGACTACAACTCCCATCATCCCTGACCACTGGTCCTGTTAGCTAGGGATGATGGGAGTTGTAGTTCCAAAACATCTGGAGTGTCAAGGTTAGCCATCACTGCTCTATACCCTGACAGCCCCAGCGCCCCTTCCCTGGGCTACGACTGTTCCCTGACAAGAACTTCCGGAAATTCACCCATCTCTCATTTTTACTGCGGTTTTAAGTTTTACTTGGGCTGTCCCAGGTAAAGGCCCTAAAATGTACCTATTCTAAATAGAAACCCAACATCTCTGAAAATTGGCAACCCACTAGTAAAATTACAGCTGTCACCTTCCTATGGGTCCACGGTGAACAAGATAGCAGCTTCTGTACTGATGAAGCAGAAAAGTTTGTAGCTTAATAAGTGTACTAGTTTTTATAGTCCCGCAAGATTCTTCATTATTTATGAAACACACTTTCACCTGCCATAGATGGTGAAAGTTTCTGTAAGCAATATGAAAAGGAAAATTAAAATAAATAAATCCAGGCACATAGCTGCCAGAATAAGCTAGTTAGATCAGCATTAAGGATCTTTACCGTTTTGGCCCCTTTATCTCTTATTTTTCTATCCTCAAAAGACTGCAGAATAGGTAGACGTCTCATAGTAGACTATAATTCCAGGGATTAAAGCTGTCTGTTTGAGCTTGATAAAAAGTAACAAAGTACTATCCTTGGTTGGATAAATTTTGATTTTCTCTCTCTCTCTCTCAAACTGTTGTATTATAAGTAATTTGCACTGGCAAAGGACTTAGCCTTGAACAGGCACCAGAGAGAATTCAGCAAGTGTGGAAATGCTTCTGTCTTCTCATCTAGATGCAAAAAATGACTCTCCTGGCCAGGAGTTAATAGAAAGCAGGCAAGATGCATAAGCCAGGATTGCAGGAAAGAGATACACAAGCAGTAAATACTTTGAGTGCACACATTCACTACTAGCAAATAAATGTTTAAATAGAAACCAATATTGCTTCTTATATGAAAAAAGAAAATGTGAAAAACATCATATGAGCAAGTGTCAACCTCCATTGAAAGATATAAGGCAGCTGAAATAAATTACAGTGGTACCTCGGGTTAAGTACTTAATTCGTTCCGGAGGTCCGTTCTTAACCTGAAGCGTAGTTAACCTGAAGCACCACTTTAGCTAATGGGACCTCCTGCTGCCGCTGCGCTTCCAGAGCACGATTTCTGTTCTTAGCGGAGTTCTTAACCTGAAGCGTACTTAACCCGAGGTACCACTGTATTTAATTAGATAAGTATGTAGAATTTCTGTGAAACACAGTTATAAAATGTAGACAAAGGAGCATATTTTAAAAATCAGCTTACTACTTTGATTCCTATACAACTAATAAATACAATGACAGTCAGAAGGGTGAAGTTGAGCTGTTTATCAGCTACAGTTGGAGGTGTCATAAAGATACAAAACACCTATTCTATTTGCCCCACTACGGTCAAAAAGGCCTTGAGGGCTTTTGACGGAAATTATTACAAAATCCTACAAAACTTTGAACAGAAAAAAAATAATGGGATGGGGGACGGGACGGGACGTGTATCTGCAACATAAGCCACCATAGTGTTATAAAAATGCTCACCTCTCTTCGTGAGCCACAAAATAAAGACATGGCTTAGATATATTTACTTTTGTTGGCTGAATAATATATAAGGTGAAATGTAAAAAGTTGCTGCCTTGCGCCTAGGTTCTTCCCTCAGGAAGCCCAGAAGCAAGATTGCTACACAGCCCAAGAGCTGCATATCTTCAAGGCACAGTTTATGACTAATCACAAGTAATTTTAGCAGCTCCCAGGTAAATGCCTACTTTCTCCACAATTCTGGGCTCACAGCCACTAACTAGGAGGCTTCTCAATAGCTTTAAGTCACCTAAGCAGTTTTCACAAAGGACAAATGTCTAATTGGGCCACATGGTGGGTCTGAACCCCAGTGTACCTGGGATTTCTAGGGTTTGGCTGTCTGAAATTAAGGGGTTAAATGCACAAATATAACCATTTGTGCCAGTGTCCAGGTTCTTAGCATACTGTGTCAATGCAGTGCTGAGCACATGCGAACATAAAAGGAATAATCTAAATCTGTTACTGAAGAAATGTAATTTATTGGTCTGGTTCGCAAACCACATTAAACTATTGTCGAAAACAAACTATGGTTTTATGTGAGCAAGCAGAAGGCAGGTGGGTGATGCTCAAAGGTTCTCACAGCACTCCTCCCCCAATCTTGCTGCAGTAGAACAAAACTTGGTTGCCGCTTGTGGTTTCTTGGGAGACAAACCACGAGACCAGGTTGGGACAACAAGAAAAAGAGGCTCTGGCTTGTTTTCTGGTGGCACAGTTTTTGTTTTACACTAAGGCGACATGCAGATATCCTGATGCCTATGTTTATTACAGTGGTACCTCGGTTTAAGAACAGCCCTGTTTACAAACTATTCTGTTTACGAACTCCGCAAAACCAGAAGTAGTGTCCAGGTTTGCGAACTTTACCTCAGTCTAAGAACGGAAGCCAAATGGTGGAAGGGCACCAGCGGCGGGAGGCCTCATTAGGGAAGGCACGCCTCGGTTTAAGAACAGTTTCGGTTTAAGAACATACTTCCGGAACGGATTAAGTTCGTAAACCGAGGTACCACTGTATTTTGTGCATTTCCTTTTATTTTTATATATATTCTGGTATGGTGCTTTGGAATGTCAATATTACCACTTCTTTAATACCATTAAACAAACTTAATTTCAAATCAGAGGCCGCCGAGACCATATAACACTGGTCCTGAAAAACCTACATTGGCTCCCAGTACGTTTCTGAGTACAATTCAAAGTGTTGGTTTAAAGCCCTAAACGGCCTTGGCCCAGTATACCTGAAGGAGTGTCTCCACCCCCATCATTCAGCCCAGACACTGAGGTCCAGCTCTGAGGGACTTCTGGCGGTTCCCTCCCTGCGAGAAGTGAGGTTACAGGGAACCAGGCAGAGGGCCTTCTCGGTAGTGGCACCCTCCCTGTGGAATGCCCTCCCACCAGATGTCAAAGAAATAAACAACTATCTGACTTTTAGAAGTCATCTGAAGGCAGTGCTGTTTAGGTAAGTTTTTAATGTCTTATGTTTTATTGAATTTTTAATATTCTGTTGGGAGCCGCCCAGAGTGGCTGGGGAAACCCAGTCAGATGGGCGGGGTATGTATGTATGTATGTATGTATGTATGTATGTATGTATAAATAATAAATAATAATAACAATAATAATAATAATAATAATAATATAAATAAATAAATCATTCTAAACAATTTCTAGTCCTAAATCAGTAGGGGTTAGTAGAATTTAGCTAATGAGGTTAAAGTTAGACATTGTTACTCTTTTCTTTCTTACAAATTGGGATTGTTTTACTGATTTGTAATTTTACCTAAACCATCCCAACCATGCACTTCATATATCACATTTTATCAGATCTCTAAAGCAGTCTTGAAAAAGCTATATTTACATCACATTTGTAGACGCAAAACTTTGCCAGGTTCACAATAGTCCTGCAATTATAGATATTTCTCTGTAAAGTAACTGAATGTATGTACAATAGATTATAGAAAGCTGCACGGTGATTACCAACTTTGTTATAAAGTTGGATATATGTTCAGTGAAGCCACTCCAGTAAGGTAAAGAGGCACAACCCCACAGACCAGGCTACCCATCCTTCTGCTTGCCACCACCAGTCGAAGGATGCAGCTTTATCTATCACCCTCCACCTTAGTCAGACTTAGACTTGTCCTTGAGGAACTCAGCAGGCAGTCTTACCCTACAAAGGTTCACAGGAACAGCATTTGGACATGCCTGAAGTACCACCTACATGCTGAAGGTTGAGGTGCAAAAAAAACAAAAACTGAGATTTCATTTGGGAGGGAAAAGGCTGGACAGGAGGAGAGGAAATACTAGCAGGTTTTAAGGGATTTCTGAGACCACATCTCTGGAAAGCTCTTGAGTGGAAACATTTCCCCACACCTTAAACCTACGACTTATCTTTTGCAACCAATCCTACCCACACACACAAATCCCTCAATAAATCCTCCTGTTTTTTTGTTCCATGTGCATTCATTGCATAAAACAGTCGTATTGATTTCAATTGCGTTTTTCTTGCTTTTATTTCTTATGAAATTCCATAATACTCCAAGTGTTTATACAATAAAATAAAATATAAATAAAAGAAGCAATAAAAATACAATACCCAACATCACATTGTAATTGTTGCAACAAGCCGAACAATTATTATCTAGGCCTCACAGACCCTCAGCAATTTTCAAAGAGTACATGGGGGAAAAGGTTTAGGAATAAAGTGAAGTAAAGGTTACTTAGATACTTGGTAGATTGAGAGAAAACATTCCAAGAATAATTAAGACAGAAGGACCAGTGACTGGCCTACCCAGAAGTGCAATTAAAGAAAATACCAAGGTGTTACCAATAACAAGACACAATGGTTATAATTTAAGTAATCCTTGGGGCGTAACAGTGAGTACATGTAGTCAATAGTTTATCACAGCAGAGAAAGCTTCTCTCTCTCTAGTGTAAATTTCAAGGAATATAAGTACGAATGTTTTGTTTTTTTACAATATTATTAGTTTTTTGAAGCTCTGTGTCAATATTGCAGAAGGTAGGTACTTTTCTTAGTAAACTAATTTGCAGTAATGTATACATGCCGTTCAGATGTCATACAACCATAAACAGAAACAAGTTCATTGTTGTACAGAAATTATTTGGGGTATTATGCTCTCTTAAATCTTTACAATGTTGATTGGCTTCAAATGCAAACATGAAGGTTTGCCAAGAAGAAGAAGATGATGAAGAAGAAGTCTGCATTTACAGCCGATGTAAAGAGCTGTTTCAAGTTTTTGAAACTGATCCTCAATGGCAATTTATTTTCTCTAAACAGCTGTATCTCCGTACAAACATTCACACTCAATGTTAGCCTTTTTTAAAAAAATGAACAGCAAGGTGTAAGCCCAACTGGAGCATAACCACTCACATACTAAAGTTAAAACGAGAATTTATAATCTGTAGCAAGGATTAAACTAATTGTGACTAATCAAATAATAGGCCTTCTGATGCTTGTTTGTTCATTACTAGGGTCCGTATAGTTAAAGCTATGGTTTTCCCAGTAGTGATGTATGGAAGTGAGAGCTGGACCATAAAGAAGGCTGATCGCCGAAGAACTGATGCTTTTGAATTCTGGTGCTGGAGGAGACTCTTGAGAGTCCCATGGACTGCAAGAAGATCAAACCTATCCATTCTTAAGGAAATCAGCCCTGAGTGCTCAATGGAAGGACAGATCCTGAAGCTGAGGTTCCAATACTTTGGCCACCTCATGAGAAGAGAAGACTCCCTGGAAAAGACCCTAATGTTGGGAAAGATTGAGGGCACAAGGAGAAGGGGACGATAGAGGACGAGATGGTTGGACAGTGTTCTCGAAGCTACCAACATGAGTCTGACCAAACTGCGGTAGGCAGTGGAAGACAGGAGTGCCTGGCGTGCTCTGGTCCATGGGGTCATGAAGAGTTGGACATGACTAAATGACTAAACAACAACAACAACAACAACAGGTTTGCAGATTAGGATCACTGCATGGGGGGAGGTGGCCCATGCTGCAATACTGATCCAGATTAGTGCCACCCATGACTGCTAACGGATCCATAAGGGAACATTAGAAGAGTCTGCTAGATCAGATAAACAACCCATCTAGTCAAGCATCCTGTTTTCATAGCAGCCAACCAGATGCCTGTGGGAAACCTGCATACAGGAGCCCAGCACAAGACCACTCTGCCCTACTGTGGTTTCAAGAAACAGGTACTGTATTCGAAAGCATTATTGCCTCTGACCGTGGAGCCAGAGAATATCATCACAAGTTGTAGCCTCTGATCAAATCAGGATGCTGGACCTCAATACTGAGACGTTTGCTATTAAGACATATCAGTCATTTCTCAGCAAGAGCTGCCATCTCGTTTCTTTGCTTACCGGTATAAAAGAGTGGGTTAATTTCTTAAATTAATGTAATTAAAAATAATCCACAATTCTATACATATCAAGCAGGGAGAGCCTAATTAGGGGCACAAAAATCTTATTACAAAAATCTGCCTGCAAAATTTAAATGTATTATTACAGACTCTCCGAGACTAAAGGGCCAATGTAGCCATGCGGTATCTACCGCTATTTTGTGTGTACAAGCACTGAGGTTTTACAGATTATTGCACTGGGGTTTGTGAATTATCAAATGCCTCCTTGTTTATTACAATGAGCCTAATTTGCACAACAACTGCTAAACAGAAACTATTTTGAAAAGTAGAGAGAGATTAATTGACTTGGCTCAAGGAATGCAATGTGCTACATATATATTGTTCACTTCAGCGTTAATGCCCCCTAGAGCATAAAGCCAATTAACAAAGCAAAATAGGGATGCAGACATTTAGGAATGGCTTTTCTGCATTACACAGCATTTTCTCATGTTGTGTATAAGCACCACAGTGTCAATCTCCTTTGTATAATCTTTGGAATATTGGGATTGAGAATGTGTTCTCATTTTATACCATTGCATTTAAAAGATTGTGTTCGCAAATAATTAGGAAGTAAACAGTTACCTTAGAAAATTGCTGTTGTGTTCAGGTCATTTGGTGCCCCAATCTGCCTGTGAATATCTCTAGAATAAGACTCATAGAAACATACTAACCGGATACCTTGCAGACAGGTCTAAATGCAAGGGTTAATTAGAAAATGTAGAGGGGTCACAGTAAGCTGTTCTGTGGGCAGCAATATACTTTGAGCTGAGAACTGAGAGCAATGCTGCCTTTCAAAGCCCACATGAACCATCATTTTGACATCTGGGAAGATGTAGCAGCTGTAGTCAGGACCCCGGGACAGGAAATCTGCTACAATGACCATTCAGTTGGTATCACAGCAAGTTAGCTGCTGGTTTATCCCAAAAAGATTAAAAGAGTTTCCTCATCGGTGCTATAGTTACAATTCAAAAACATTTCTCTTCTTACTACAAGGTGTCTCTACTGCTTTCCATCATTGCTGTCTGTAACTGCTTCATAGAAACATGGGAGTTGGAAGGGACGTCAAAGTTCATCCAGTCCAGCCTTCAGTCTGTAAACTAGACTGCCTCCATTTTATTGTTTACTAAAATATTTGCACAATTACCAACAGCCCATTTATTCTCAACATAACCCCAATCTTTGCGAACGCTTGGCATATTACAAATGTACTTCCCAATGTGAAATGCCTCACATTATAATTTTGAAAAGAATGAATTGCAAATGCTCTCAGGTGCACTGACCACAAAAAGGATATTTAAAGGGTTATCATGTCTTTGTACTTCACAATTCAAATCGCCAGTGAGCAGACAGCAGGAGGTTCTTGAAGTCGTTAATACAGATCTCTTTAAGCAAAATGTGGTGCTGAGAGGTAAAGAAGTTGATAAACATACTCACTTTCCTGCTGATCTTCACTGGGAAAAAATCCTGAAAATTCATTGTTTGCGTCTCTTATTGCAAAGCAGAAAATTTATCTTTTATGTTGTTTATAAAGTTGCTCTTCCCACCCCCCTATCAGTAAAAACATTGACCTTCTTCCGAGAAGGTTAAACTTCCTGCTTTGTTTGAAACACCAGAATGCCTTTCCTCAGAAGAAATGCTACATGTTCATGCCGCAAGCAAAGAAGAAGAATACACTATCGTTCCATCCCTTCATTAGTCAGAGGATCTTGGCAACAGCAATGCTGCTTGTATACGATCTCTGCATGAAAAACTGTTTTCAAACATAACCTTGCCAGGAGCTATGTTCTATCTTGGCAAAAGGAAGCAAACTTTGCTTCTTTACCTATCGGCTCAGTCTGCATGAAAAACAGGTGTTGTGGTAGGAAATGTGGTTTGAAGAGGGAACAAAATAAAATTAAGTTTGTTTTTGTTTTTAAAAAAGGGGGGGAAATAGAGATAACATTGCAGGGTCCAAGTGTTTGTGAAAAATGCAAATCATGAAAACTGTTTAAAGGATTAAATGCTCTTTTGCAAAAAGTGACCACTGAGATTATAATCATTAATTAAAATCATGTAAATAATGTTCCAAAATAACTCTTTCTTTTTATCTCACAGGTTTCAAAAAGCCTAATGGTAAAAAGGTTTAGTCTCAGAAGAACTGCTCTAATTAAAACTAAAAATCTAGTACAATTAATAAGCTTGCACTCCACTTAACAAAGGCATATTTTGAACACTAAAGTCATGCAGAACCCCCATTTTTCAAACTGTACAATGATATATATACATAATTCATTTATTTTCTCTGTTGATTTCTCTACCAAACATTTACCAGCAATCCTTAAGTTCAGTGCATACTAATCTTCTTTTGGAAAATCTGAAAGTATCTTCTCAACAACTTAGTCCCACTGATTTGCTGCAGAAAACAGTAATCAGTCATCCACACATATCATTTCTCCCTACATAATTCCACACACTTAAGACTATTCACTAGTTTGATTTTGTTTCCCAAACCTCACATTGATATTTTTAGGGTTGCCATATGTCCGGAATCTCCCGGACATAGTCGGGATTTGGCTGTCAGAAGGTGTGCCCGGGCGGAAATCGCTGAAATGTCCGGGAAAATCCGGAGATATGGCAACCCATGTCGGTAATGTCGATTTTGGCAAACTTCCTTAAAAGTACCTCAAAAACACCTCTCTCTTTTTAGATTATGTAAAAAAAACCTCAACAACTTTTGTGTCTGGATTTTCACCTTTTGAAATATGGCAACCCTAGATATTTTACATATTAAGACTTAGTTGAAATATTTATTTTTATGTCTACATGGAATGGCTCATTAATTAGGGCAGAGAAATCTCCATTTCTAAAATAAAGCATCTTTTTGGAGCATCTATAATTATTTAAATTTTCATACAGCTTGCTGAAATAGATGAAATTGTTAGCTTTTTATAAAAAAAATTAGTTTTATTTTAAATTCTGTGAAGTGGATTAAAAGTCAAAAGAATGACATGTATGAGTGGACATCTGCTTGTGCAATGAGACTCCTTCTTCCTTCCCAAAACCCTGCTCAGCCCCCATACCCCATGAATCTTCTCCAGATGATCCCAGATTTTGGGGGCTACAGGGAAATAGGAGGAATCCATTCAAACACTGAGAGACACCACTGCAATTCATCCCCTACATAATTACAGAATATGTATTTAATTGTATGACCTTTACTTGTATTTTAAAGTAAGGTAAAGGTAAAGGGACCCCTGACCCTTAGGTCCAGTCGCGAATGACTCTGGGGTTGCGGCACTCATCTCGCTTTACTGGCTGAGGGAGCCGGCGTACAGCTTCCAGGTCATGTGGCCAGCATGACTAAGCCGCTTCTGGTGAACCAGAGCAGTGCACGGAAACGCCGTTTACCTTCCCGCCAGAGTGGTACCTATTTATCTACTTGCACTTTGACGTGCTTTCGAACTGCTAGGTTGGCAGGAGCCGAGACCGAGCAACAGGAGCTCACCCCTTCGCGGGGATTCGAACCACGCTTGTTTCTCTTTCCAAATGAGAAATAATTTTTTTCCTGACCTCATCCAACCCCCAATCAGGAAAGGATTAGTGTACAGAGAACATGAAAATTATATAAGGATTGTGTGCGTTTGCAGTTAACTGAAAGCAAAAATGTTTAAAAGTTTACAAACAAAAATTCACAAAAGCAAATACAATTTCTATCCAACTTGAATCTAAAAGAAACTGGGGGGAAATAACTCATTTTTTTATGTACAAAACAGGAACAATAAGGCAATTTCAAAAAATGATGCAAGGTGCTCATTCTCAGGATAAATTAATCTAAGGATTTATTTGCATCCAGGTGAATAAGTCATTAACTATAAGTAAAAAATGAGAGTTGTCCCTAAGCAAATAGCAAGGTGCTGCAGGTTTCTCATGCCATTCTATACCACAAAATTGCAGTTAAACCCAGGAGTAAAACAGGTCAGTAAAGAATATAAGGTATAATATTGTCCAACGGCAACTACTAGAATTCAAGGTACACCAAAAACACACAAGGCGCAAAGCCAATCTGTGAAACAAAAACTAACAACCTAGTATGCTTTTCTTTAAGTCATTATTTTCAATACAAATTAAGTGCTATGAGACTAAGTTAAACCACTGGGGTAGGACTCTGGTACACAAACAAGTTACAAAAGTCCCCAAGGTTTTTAACATACAAAATTAATTATATGATTGTTTATATGCTTAGCATATAAATGCTGCAAGTCTTTTAAAGAAATCTGGCATAATTTCAATAATTATATCTAGAAAGAACTCTTTAAAAGTTCCAAAGTATTAATATAATTTAGAAATTATTTTACAGAGTAAGTGCTTTTTTCTTGCTTCACATATTTTTTTAAAATAATAATATAACATGGCAAACTATACATGAACTTAGCATGACGCAAATTGCCTCCTTGAATCAAAAGAATCTCCAACTTCGCATCCTTAGAAATACAGCTAAGACGTTCCGGGTGCAGAATCTCCTTGCCCCTGGGCTAATGCTGCTAATATTAGAGCTGACCTCTCAAATTCTCAAATAATAATTTTCTACCAAAAAAAAATCGAACGCCTGGAAATTCCTAGAGAGTAGGAAACACCGAGTCACAGTTGAGCAAGTCTACCTGAGGCAGAAACAGAGCAATTGCGCTGTTGTTAACAGGAACCTGACATACAATTGTCCATGCATTGCTTTGACAGATGACAGCACCAGAAGAGGCTTGTTTCTATCTGCAACTGTAATTCTGACTGAAGAGAAGAAGAGTTTCTGGCCTCCTTTACATGAGAGCTAACACCTTAATAATCTGATATTAGAGTCCAGAGTAAAGGCATTTTGACAGTGGAATGATGATAGTCAGCCTCTATTGGCAAAGGGGGGGGGGATGCTGAGAAACAGGCCCCTTTAAGTAAATGAAAAAAGTGCCTGACACATGGAACTGTCAGCAGTTTACGGTTTAAAACACACAAACTTGCAGCTTTAACATTCAGGATGCCTCTCATATCCTCTGAGCTGGCATACCCAAAAGCCCAAAATAATTCCAGAACTGGCTTTCTTCCACTGCTTCTACACAACCATCTAGTTTGGACATAATGCTAAAATCATGGTTTAGCATTATGTGCACAAACCTCAGGCTCATGCATTTCCCTTTTCCTGGTATAACCGCAAGCTTCTGCTTCGATTTTCAATTAACTGTGGTTTGTTGTTATGTCTGAACCTGGGACTGTGGTTAATCTTAACAGTGGTCTTGGGAAATAAGTCAATATTGAAGTTGGCTTGTTTCCCTGAGCAATAGTTAAGACTAAACAAAATTTGTTCAGGTCTGGACATAACAAATAACTGTGCTTAGTTGAAAATAAAAGACAAACTTCTGACCGTCCCTTCATGGCAATACAGTGGTACCTCGGGTTAAGTACGCTTCGGGTTAAGAACTCTGCTAAGAACAGAAATCGTGCTATGGCGGCACAGCGGCAGCAGGAGGTCCCATTAGCTAAAGTGGTGCTTCAGGTTAAGTATGCTTCAGGTTAAGAATGGACCTCCGGAACGAATTAAGTACTTAACCCGAGGTACCACTGTACCAGAGGTGGAGATGGGAGGGAACAGCTCATAAGCCTGAGATTCATTCGTGTAACATTAAAGCACAGTTTCAAATTACAGCCAAATACAGCCAAAGACCACATTCAGATGATCTTCCAACAACAGTATGGAAGATACTTCCCCCATACACCTGTGACTTAAATACTTCCCAGTTTAATTGGACCATAATCTGAAACATTTTGATGCTACAGAGAAATATGATTTGATTAAACACGGAGGTATACCCACACCTTACACTCAATTTTATTCATACAAAATGCCTTAGAGTGAAGGAGGCAGGGATGACTGCTGATTATGTGCCAAGCGAGTCAGTCCCTTCTGCCCTCTGCAGCCAAGTAATTCATTATTGCCACATGAAGCAGAGGCAGGGGGAACTTATGTACATAAAACTGATTTGTGACCCTCCAAAACATAGTTTGGAGGATCATTTGGATGCTGGGTAAGTGGTCTAGATGCAGTTCAGAGAAACTAAAAATAAAATAAAATAATGCACATTGTGGAAAAAGAAACATATAGCTGTGGTTGCTTTATGTTTTGACCATGGCTGTTAGAGGCTAAGAGAACCCACAAGCCTAAGCCAATTTAACTGTTAATAAAACTAATCGGCAATGAAAAGTAAGATATTAGGGGGGTGAATAAGTGGTTTTCCAATATGTTAAATGCTCCTAGATAGACTACAGAGTACACAAGAGATGTGCCCCAGGTGGAACAAAGCTGTGTGCAATGCATTTTTGTTACATGTCAACAATTCAGGATTCTAAAAAAATGCAAAGATGTTCCAGAACATACATTTTCAAGCATTTTAATTTATTTAAATAGCAATCACTATTAGTAAATGAAGCTCAAAAAGTTTCTAATATATTCCTGGTCTACGTAAATGGTCACAAAGAGGCGAGACAGCTTTTGAGTTCGTCAAAACTCTTCATCACACTGGATGTTTAAGCATAAAAAGAGAAAAGGGGGGGGGGGATGTTACCAGACATTGTTAGTAGATTGTTACAGTCTTCAAAGGAAATGGGAAGGTGCTACATAAATCAGGTTAGACTGGTTTGCTGCCCCAAACCCACAAAACCCCCTCAAGTTGCACCAAAGGAAAATATAAAACTCCTCAGTTATTTAGTTCTCTCTCTAGCACTAACTGAAACACCCAGTCCCTCGGAAGCACCAGCTAGTTTCCTTTTGCCTAATAGGAGGCTCTAGCTTTTAGGAAAAATAAAAATACAGCTGAGATGCTGATGATACATTAATCTGAGTAAATAACATATTTACTGTGCTTTCACAGACTCCACACTGCCACAGACTTGCCTTCCAACAGGGGAGAGGATAAAGGGGGTTGAAGGAAGATAACGCCAAAGCAATGTGAGCGATGAGGTATTGGGTTTATTTAAACACAAAAAAAGCGTTTTGTCTTTGAAGAACCCATTCATACAATATTCAGAGGTAACCTCAGGGTGCTACAACCCCTATTTATGCAAAACAGGGATTATACAGGTCCTGTGAAGACGTTATTCTGCCCAATCTCCTGGACAGGGTTTCAGGCACTGTTATATGTGTAGTTTCCACAGTATTTCTTCAGACCCCTTACTTATCTAGTGGTCCTTCACTGGCCACTTTGTTTCTTCATGCAATTATTAGACCCTTTTGCCTGCAAGAGATAACCCTGCTTTTGTTTAAATGAACTTTTATTTCAGAATGAAGGAGAGGTGAAGCAAGCCTGTCATCTTCCCAAGGACTGCTGACTGGCTCTTAACTCTCCTAAGACACCCTTCCGACATACAGAACAAGAGAACAAAGTAAGTTCTGGAACTGTTAAGCCACAATAAGTGATTGTGCAAAACAGAGTGCACACCAAAGGCTCGACTAATATTTTCAGTCCGGTTCTGCGGCGGTGATTCACTAGCCATCGCCATTAATTCGCTTTGTTTTGCTTTTTGTTTCAAGGGAAAGCTTCGGTTTTCAAGGGCACTCCGTCCAAACAACAGATTGACTTCTGATTTATTCTGAAATAAGCAGAAGCACCACTGAAAACCGAGGAGGCGCTGGAGACAGATGTGTCACAAAACATGAATACTATTGTAAAAATCCTTTTCGCAGCCTTGATGCTAACTGCAAATAGCCATAAATTGCATCGCTACTTTTCAGTTGTAACTATATCTAGCGTAAGAATTTGTTCTTGGGCCTTTTGATGTGAACCGAGGAATGTTACCAAATAAAAGGGAGAGGGGCTATGTCATCCTCGCATCAAATGCTTGTTTCGGAGGCATATTTAAAGGCGGAGGAGGCATTCAAGGATCTCTTTAGAACTTTGCTTGAAATGTTTAATTATGAATGGATACCACAGCAAACAGACAAAGAAATTCAATGTGTGTACACAGACCTAATGTTAGCCAGCCAAGATTTAATTTCCAAAATGACACAGAGGCTGGTCACCGAACAATGCCTGTGTTTAGCTCATCATACTGAGACAGTACTTGTGCCAGCTCACTTAAGCCTTTTGCTCTTCCACTATTCATTACAACAGATATCAATATTCTTCAGTTCCTGCCAAGGTTGACACAGAGCTCATTCAGCATAAGCTGAATGTTTGGCTCAATCAAAGCAGTTCAAGGAAAACATGAAAAAGTGTTTTGTGTGCAGATTTCAGCCGCTGGCAGGGTGTGTTAATGTAGTACTATTTCCAGCTAATTCCACTCATTTAAAGAGTGCAGCTTTTCAACTAAATTGAGTTACCTCTGTTCTTGGGATGCTGTTATCACTAAATATTAGGAGGAAAAAACCTCCCTAAAGCTTGGATTCAAAAGTCTGTATTTACTTAAGCCAAACATTTTCTTCATGCCAATCTACACTAATACGTAACGGAAAAATTAACCCATTTCTTAATAATCATAATATTACAAGAAGAGTAAATGTGATGTGAAAAATAACGTTGAAAACATATTACATACCACCACAGTGCATTTAAAAAAAACATTATTAGTAAGAACAAAAATTAAAAGGGAATCAGAAACAAGTAGTTAGAAGAATTTTAGAAAAGTTATCATGATTATTAATTATTTTAACAAACTGCACCCAGAAGACCTTAATGGTACCTAGGTCTAAAATGAAAATTTAATCATGACTTATGTCCCATTGATTATAATATGACTGAAGTTTAATTAACATACTATTCGTTATTTGGAAGAAGATGTTGTGTCTCGTGTGACCTGGATATTGCACTCAATCAATTGATGATTATTGATTTAAGTATAAAGCAATACAATAACTTCAAAATTACAGCTCCAATTCTTTAACCAAAATAATAATTCTAAGAAAGGGTTTCATTCATATTGTCCAAAATCAGAATATTGTAATTCAAATTCCCCGCAATCAGAAAGGAGGACTGTGCATATCCACCTGTTTATTTCTGTAGTTCTTCTATAGTGGCTTCTCCTAATAAACATCTGTCATCTGGCCTAAGTTTGCAGAATTTGAAAAGTGCTGAAATAAGAATCATAGGAAATGTTGAACTGTCAGCATAGGGTAGGTGGATATAGTGCAGCAGTCACAACATGTAAGGCAAGCATGCTTGCTTTTCTGGCTTTGTGTTGGTGTTTATTGTTTTCTTCACCACCTGTGAATGCTATATTACATTTATATTCTGCCTTTTCTCCTATGAGCTAAAGGTGGTTCAAGCTCCTCCCCTCTTTTGTTCTCACAACAACCCTGTAAGGTAGGCTAGGCAGAGAACTGGTGACTGGCCAAAAGAAGTGGGCAAAATCAACAGGTTTAGTGAGTTTAAAATGAAAAGCTGCACATGATCAGAGGTTTAATTATTATTGATCATGTTTGGCAGACTTTTTTTTTTTGCTTAAAACCACAAGTGGGGCATTACAGTAAAAGCATGGAATGCAGAGGGGAAAATGTCTGCTTTCGTGGCTTTATATATATTTTTTAATATGTCTCTAAGCTGAGTCTTCCATTTCCTCTTTTGGGGAGAGAAATCAGGTGGGGGTCGGGGTGCTGCCACTGCAATACTGGCCACATGACCCGGAAAGCTGCCTGTAGACAAGCGCCAGCTCCCTTGGCCTGAAAGTGAGATGAGCGCCGCAACCTCATAGTCACCTTTGACTGGACTTAACTGTCCAGGAGTCCTTTACCTTTACCTTTTACTTTGCCCTTAATCTCCTTCGCATGTTAAAACTCTTTTAACACAAACTGATTCTTGCGATCAATTAATTACAACTAAATCTTTACTTTTTCCACTGGTTCAAGCAAATGGAAGTTTACTTCACATGAAAAGAAATGCACACAATAATAATGTCCACAATCTGGACGTGCTCTGGCAGCTATGCGTTTGACAGTAAAGGGGCTGCAAGTGGCTCACATTCAGCGAGCTGCTTTGTATGAAGTTAACTGAAACTTCCAACAAAGAGCTCTGAATAAGCACTCTGCCTGAAGGAACTTGTAGATTTTCAGAGGAACATAAAAATGTGAGCTCTCGTCTCCCGAGTGAAGCATCACTGGAGGATGAAAGGGGAGGGAGATGTATAGAGCAGAAAGACAATAGGAAATATGGGCAATATTTGGAAAACACACCTCACCTACTTTGTGTTTATTTATTTTTTGGCTACAGTATTTATAAGCAGCCCTATAGCAAAGTTCTCAGGGTGGCTCACAAGAAACAAAAAAACTAAAATGTCAATTATTTTATAAAAAAATATATAACTATAGTCTAAAAACTGTTGCAGAAATAATAACAAAAAAAACAGTTTAAGGCTAAATCAGGTTAAAAGAACTGGGAAAACAGAAAAGTTTTTTTCTGGTGCTGAAGACACCAAAATAGGCACCAGGCAAGCCTTCTTAGAGGGAATTTTGCAGCCAGGGTTCTAGAACTCAAAAGCCTAGAAGGGGTGGCACTTAGAGACAGGCCTCCAAAGAAGAGATCGATGAATTGAGCGAAGTGACTCATGTCAAGAAGGGCCTTAAAGGTCAAATGCAGCACCTTGAATGGGGCCCTAAAAGGATCTGGAAGCCGGTGAAGATGATGAAACACTGGCATGATGGGTTCAGTCCAAATTAGCAGCCTTGTACCTTTATTCTGAACTAAAGAGAAATTTCTGGATTGTTTCAAAGGTTGTCCCAAGCAAAACACATTAGTGTATAGCAAATGGGAGGTTACTAGATTATGGATAACTGAAACAAAGCTGTATTAAACATGATCGAACCATTTAAGAGATGCTCTGAGCCGCAGGAGAACAACAGACATTCACCCATCCCAGTCTACAACCAGATCCTCTAAAAAGGCTTTTACTGGGGTGGGAAAACCACCTCATACTATCTCTACGAATGACATTTCTCTTGTTTTGTGTATATATCTAAAAGCACTGGGGATAAAATAAAATCATGCAGTATCTCAAGCCATAACAGCTAAGGCAGGCTTCCTCAACCTCGACCCTCCAAATGTTTTTGGCCTACAGCTCCCATGATGCCAAGCTAGCAGGAACAGTGGTCAGGGATGATGGGAATTGTAGTCTCAAAACATCTGGAGGGCCGAGGTTGAGGAAGCCTGAGCTAAGGAATCAAACAGAAATCCCACAGCACCGTGTTCTGGAATTGGCCTTCAAGGTACAAATGAAATGATTGGAAAGCAGTATCCTCAGCACCCAGCTTAGACAGTTTCTCAAAAGGAAACCATGGTCTATGCCTAGCATGGGAAACCCTTGACCTGTGGGCTGGTACTCAATTTTATCCAGATCAGATCTATAGAAAAACACTATTCTGGCAGGATTAGGATGGCCATATTGCTTTCTCTGTTGGGAGTCAAAATATAACCAAATCACATTTTACAATGGCATTAACTACAAGGGAGCAGCCGGTGTCTGTCTGCTAGCTCCATCAAACACTATTCTGCTACAAGGAGAGCCCTGGAAGAAGTTGGGCTTACAAACTCAATAGCTCATGTCTGATGAATTTCTGCCCTGTCATATTCCAAGGATAACATCACCACGATTTGTGATACCTAGGATCTTACCGGTAGGTAGTACATTGCAAATACAGATAGTGAGGGGGGGAAGGGGAATGCTGACTTGAGCAAAGAGCCCAACACCTAGCTCCGGACTGTGTTTGTACTACTCATTTCTTTGGCTCAGTCAGTAGAGCATGAGACTTTTAATCTCAGGGTCATAGAGTCAAGCCCCACATTGAGCAAAAGATTCCTAGATGAACCTCATGGTCCCTTCCAACCCTATAATTCTATTATCTTCCCTCTGCAAGCATTTAAGGCACAGTGCCTGTCCAGGGGTGGAAGCCTATGGATTGCAGCCTGGGGTTTGTCTTCAGACCTAGGAAGCCACTAAAGAAGCATCCTCATTATACATCTGAACGCAGTTCTCAGAGTACTTGGATGTATGGAGATTGTGATGTTTGAATGCTAATTTTGTGTACAAATAACATTGTGTAGGTAGAGGAAGGGATCTTTGGGAATGCAGAGAGATACAGTAAGTGACTTGTCTAATGTTATCCACTCTGTTCACAAGATGTAGCAACTGTAAAGACGTTTATATATATGTCTTGCATCCTATGAAGGTTAGCATTCCAAGATAGAAGTTGCTCATTCACAAATAATGTATCACACACATGGTTTCTTTGTACTATTTGTTAACAGTGTGGGAAAGCTTCTCCTTATTCTAATTTCTTTACTACTACTGTAATTGGACCAACAAAGCTAGTTCTGTGACATCCTGAAATATGGGGGGTTTTTTTGTAAATGTAAAATAGTTTGATGGTATTTTTTACCATTCTCATGGGAAAATAGCTTTCCCAATCTCATTGATGTAGATGTGCCAATTTATAAGAGTATAAAATTCTGAGTCTCTTCCTAAGCATCAATTATAACTTACACAGCTCCCTGAACAGCATTTAAAACACAAAGAACAGAAAACAATATTCTGTTTGCTGACAGCACAGAAAACTAGCTAACAGCTTCAGAAGTTGGTTTGCTATTAAATACTGTAAATATCCATCCCCCACAGACCTGGTTGGTTCAGGAAACTGTCCCAGCTCTGTGCTTTTCAATCAAGTGGAAGTTGTTCTAATCTCATCCATGCAATAATTATACTAGGCCAGCACTTGTTAAAAGCTAAACGTTGCATTAGAGTGGGTGGGTGAGATATAGGAAATGAAACTGTTCTTTCCAAAAAAAAAAATTTTTTTTAAAGCATAATCATTCATTTCCTTAATCATTCATTCCCTCCTTACAGGGTTTCCCCCCCCCTTCTTCTTAAACATTCCTATTATGACAAAACTGTCCATTAGAATTCATAGCAAATTAAATAGGTATTTAAAATATTTATTTTAAAAGGGAAACAAATGACCTTAATTAATGAGCATAAAAATAGCTACACACGAACAGGCTGGCAACAGGCAGGTTCCACTTTTGTGCAGGCAGAGGGAAAGGAAGGTGAAGTAGGGTAAAACAGACCCAATGCCTCGTCACTGGATTACTGGATCACCAAGTAGCAATGGCACTGCATTTGGCTGCCTTGGGTGGGTGTGATGGTGGAGCTGCATCACTGGGTGCTGCAGTGGCAGCAGCAGAGAGCTTTAGATTGCCATGTAATTATACTTAGTATGGCTGCAGAAAGGCAAGGTGTTGACTGATGCTATGAAATGTATTCTCACCATGCATGGTTCATTGGCGGTCATTCAGCTGTAATATAAAAACAATTATACAGTATACACAGGAGTGTTCCTCTACATACACCTGTATTTGTAGAAGACCAGAAGACCAAGGGGGAAGTCTTCTGAACAGCAGACCCTGAATGGATAAACAACGTCCCTAGAATATTTTTAATGCACGGATCATAAATGGTTATAATTCTTAGAGAAAGTGGAAATACTTTCTCTGTGCAGAAGTTTTGGAGACAGCACCAGAGAAAATGAAATTATTTTATTTCGATATCTAAGTTACACCTTTGAAGATATATGGTTGCCCTAACTAAATTTCAAAAGACTGACCATTTTTAAGTGGTTGTATGTGAGTGATTTCCCCCCGAAAGTGAATCAGGCATATAATGCAAAGTTACTTTTTGGAAGATCTATATATTTATATAAATAATCGGAAGCTCTATATGATACAAGCTCACCTAGCCTGGATATAATTTTTGCAATTATGCCAAAGAATTTCATTTACTGCTATTTCCTAGCTAAAATTTAAAAAACCAAAACTCACTCTAGTAATCTATTTAAAACCAGGCTGAAAGAGAAGGAAGGCATGTAGCTGGTTAACAACATTAGGGCACAAACTAATGGTTATTAAAACTCATGGATAGAAGAACATTTTCTCATAATTGAGAGATAAAAGGTTCATAATAGATTCTAGTGATATACGATCACCAGTTGTGCCCAAACCTAGTTTCAAAGTAAAATAAAACATAAATATAATGGCATACAGTAATAAATGCTCCTTTCCAGATAACAGAAGATAACAGCATATGACTTATATTTAACAACACAAGTCTGACAAGATTTTAGTTTTTAAAAATCCCTTCAAAGGAAACTATTTTTAGCAAGGGAAAAAAGGAAATGGGAAAGAACCTTCAAGCAGAAATGTGTTGCTTCTGAGGGGAAAAAAAACCTTTAGTTTTCAAGGGTCTTTACTTGAGATGTTTTGACTTTAATTTCATGAGGATTTAAAAATAAAGGCTAATATGATCAAGCAACAGTTTATATTAGAGTCATCTGAAGCTAGGAAAGCAGAGAGCTTTTGAAAATCAAGCTTTATTATGCCAAGGAAGGAAGTCACAAAAATACGTGCTTGAGACTAACAATAGTTAAACCTTTATGGTGACCTTTTCTAGATAGTACACTGATTGCGCAGCTCTGGTCACACCAATTGACCACCTTAATTTGCCTGGGAAGTTCACCCTATCACCCAGTTGCAAGCAGTTAGTATTACATTTCCCTTTTACTGCTTTCTGGCCTCCCTCCCAACAATCCCAGAAACTGATTATGTGTGGGCTATATACAGAGTCTAAAAAGATGTCAAGGGGAAAAGAAAAATGTTTCAAGTTTAGTGTATTGTGGTGTGAATGGCACAGAAAAGGGGAGATGGAGGAGCATGTACTTCAGGCATCCCCAACGTTGGCCCTCCAGATGTTTTGGACTACAATTCCCATCATCCCTGACCACTGTTAGCTAGGGATCATGGGAGTTGTAGGCCAAAACATCTGGAGGGCCGCAGGTTGGGGGTGCTTGATGTACTTAATTGTTATGATCAAATGTCAGCTCTATTCTCTGCATGTGGGTGGGGTATGTTTGCAGCCCCATTCTTATTGATCACAAAGCTAAGTGATTTGGGGGAACACCAAGCAACTATGCAAATCTGATGCCATGCATCTATGGGAAGATTTCAAAAGTAGCACACACATATGCTCTACCTTCTAATGAATATTAATTTAGAGGATAATTAAATCATGTGCTCTCTACTGTAGAAAGCAACTGCACCAAAGAAAAGGATGTGCATAACCTTAAAACTGACCTTGGTGGCTGTCTGATACTTTTGGATGATGTACTAATACCTGTATCAAATGAAAGAGACTGTATGTTGTTATATAACATGGATACAGGCTACTATCCTAACTCCACTTACCTGGAAGTAAAGGTAAAGGTAAAGGGACCCCTGACCGTTAGGTTCAGTCGCGGATGACTCTGGGGTTGCAGCGCTCATCTCACTTTACTGGCCGAGGGAGCCGGCGTACAGCGGCATGACTAAGCCGCTTCTGGCAAACCAGAGCAGCGCACGGAAATGCCGTTCACCTTCCCGACGGAACGGTACCTATTTATCTACTTGCACTTTGACGTGCTTTCGAACTGCTAGGTTGGCAGGAGCTGGGACCGAGCAACGGGAGCTCACCCCCTCGCGGGGATTCAAACTGCCGACCTTCTAATCGGCAAACCCTAGGCTCTGTGGTTTAGACCACAGCGCCACCTGCGTCCCTGGAAGTAGGCTCCACTTAATTCAATAGGACTTACTTCTAGACATGGTTAGGATTGTCACTGATAATCAAGTACTGATCAGGATTGTCTATCAACAAATACTGCTTTGTTAAAAGGACTTCATTTCTGTAACAGACATTTTCTCACAGTACCTTTTGCATCTTCATAATTTTGTTTCTTCTCTGTTGTATAAAATTAAATACTCTTTCTATTAATAACTATAAAACCAGTAGATGATGAAACTTCTGCTTGTCCTAACAAGTTCTAGTATCATATTAATTTTAATACTGGTGATGAAATATCAATACCACCTTCATTGTCAATGCTTCTGAGGCCCTGAATCTAATAGTAAAAGTGGTCTTTGTGAACTAGACAACTTTTCCAATGTACTGTATTTTACATTCACCCAGTGAGATTTGCAGTTCATCAATGCTATTTCACTGTTGAGAGCTCCCCCTGCTGATCAATGTGACTTCTTTCTAGTGCTGGCTAGTATTTTATGGAAAAACCACCCGCCTATGTGACATCAGGCATATATAGCATTTCACATGCAGCATGTTCCCATGTTTCATTAAACAAGTGAAAAATAATTTCCTGCAGACCTACACAGAATGCATTAAGTGTTTCAGATGCCTGCCTAAAATAAATTAAGAACTCAATATTCCGACAAGCATGCACAGTTAACACAACTCCATATGAAATGTCAGGCTTAGCATTATTGTTCATTGATACATTTTTCAAAGTTTCACATTTTGGGATAGAAAAATAACTCCTGCAGCCAACAACAGCTTCACAGAATGGCTGGAGGTGAGAAAACCTACAATCAAAAGCTACAACGTGTGTCTTCATAGGCTCTCTGCTTCTTTGATTCTGCAGCTTTCTGCATTAACATCACCAAACATTAAAGTTTTATAACATGATACATTATTCCTGAAAATCTTTTAAATGAATCTTTGAAAGAAAACAGCCAAGTCTGATGTAAAATTATTTGGGTGCCAGACAACATAAATATGTGTGCGCGCATGTGTGTGTAACATATGTTGTACATGTTTGTGCATAACCTGTACAAGCCCACACCCAAACACACTGCCCAGGGATCCTAACCTAATCCAATAGTCTGTTTCCTGAACCAAATCCTACTTATGACAGAAGACCTGGAATACTTTATGAACAGAGATCTCAGTTCCCTCATGGCTGGCAGGATCTTATGCCCACACTGATAATCTAGCTCTATGGATTCTATGCAAAGCAAGAACTGAAAATTCTGACTGGCTTTCCCATAAATTATAGCAATCTATGACAATTCTGCTGGTGCTATTGTTATAAGACAAGACCAAACCTTTCTGCCACTTTTTGAGTACTCCTGGGCCCTCCCAGAACAGTCCAAGAGGTGTTTGTATGGGAGCTAACTCTTTTAAAAGTCAGATTAAGGTACAGTGGACCCTCAACTTACGAATTTAATCTGTTCCGAATGGACATGTTCTCTCAAACATTTGGAATAATTCATGACATCCAGTTTGGTATAGACTTTCGTGATCATTTCTTTCAATTCCAGGTTAGAATAACCTGACTACAATCACACTGCATAATTATTAACATGGGCAATCACATCTTATATAGACTGCAGAGGCCTGCAGTGAAAATTCAGGTGGCCTGTTGTGTACCCGTATCTAAAAGTATACATTGTGCACTGTGAAGAAAGAGAGGCGGTAAATTATCATGTTAACTGTCTTTAAATGTTTGTATGTATTGATTGGAATAAAACATCCAAATCATATCTTTCATGCAAGTCTTATCACTTCTATAATCGGCACTCAAACTGTAAAAAGCCACATACTAGTTATAATTACTTTGCACACCATTTTTGCTTCCCTTGTAATCTTTTTGCAAACAGTAATTTTTCAAAGACTGTTTGGAGATTTTCCCCACTTGCAACTCCCAGCAGCAGGTGAATTTAAAAGGAATTTAATGAGCTAAATCTGTAGCCATGCCCAGAATGATAAGGTGAAACTGTGAAATAATTTGTGTCTAAAACTTACAGATGCTCCATTTTATGTTTTCTTTTTTTAAAAAAAAAGTCAGCTCAATCCACAGTCTTTCAACCCTCCAGAGATTAAATCCACAAAATAGCAGGCTATTATAACTATGAACTTTTTTTTTTTTTTACAATTAGCTAATTACTTTTATCTACACAGTTTACATAAATAACACTAATTGCAGTCTTTTGGAAAGTAATTGCAAGTTCAGAAATATAAAAAAAACCTAAAAGAACATTTAATGAATGTTTTTCTTTTGCTTTTTTTCAGGCATTTTGGTGTTTATCAAATAAATAAAACCAAAATTAAAAGTAGAAACAAATGCTCACAAATTCATATTACCTCCCGTTTTTTGAAAACAGATGTGCAATTGGTCTGATACAGGACCAAGGTTCTGAAAGTTTTGTATATATATCTCATGATGCTATTTGAGAAGATAACTGATATAATAAAAACTTAAAAGGTAAATGATGGGCAACACATATGTGAAAGTAATGTAACAAATATTTCTCAAAAGATTGACCTAAAGCAACCTTAATTATAAGACTCATAAATGTATGCTTTAGGCACTGATTAACCTCAAATTCAGGTTCATAACGTATCTGTGTAATTATTATAAAAGCCTTAAGGACATTAATGGACCATTAAACTGATCGTGGTTTTTTTAAACATATTGTTTAATACGCCTCTAATGACTTATAAAAAGAAATTGGCAGTTAGATATGAATAACCTCATTTTTAAGAGATTACAAGTTGGAGTCAACAAAATGAAATGAAATGCATTCTTAATATTTCATCCATTTTTGTGTGTGAAATCTTGCATAAGTACCCCAAGGCTGATGTGTACTTAAATGTGAGCCATAATTCAGTGTGCTTAAATTCTCTACTAATGGGCTCCCCTCCAGTCAACCTTTCCTTAAACCAGGGAAATAAGTAACCAGAGTGCAGGTGATCTTAGATGAATGTGTGCTGAGGATAGGACACATAATTAATCAGAGAAGAGCAACCCCACTGCTCAGTTAAACCCCACTGCTCACATAAACATACCCCTGGGTTGAACAGCATCTGGGTAAATCTGTCATGAGCATTTCTGACCCTACAACATGAGAAACATTCTGGTAGTCTTGAGCAGGTGATTTTTTTTATGGTTAATATTTATATTAAATGGAGTCCCACATAGGGATATATGATTCTAATGCATTTTCTTTAGGAACAACCCAAAAACTTAATTTTTATCACATGAGACAAGGGAATGAAGAACAAATTTAGTAGCACAACTTGTATTTCTACCTGAACAGCAGCATCCAATAGGTTCACACACACATTAAGCACTACTGCTACTATTCAAGCCAGCCAGTTTTAAAGCAGTCTTAAAGAGACAAAGAAAAAGAGAGAGTCAAGACTGCAGAACATCTTTTTTCACGCCATGAAACACATAACAATAGGAGGGTCAAACAGCCATCTGGCACATCCATTTCTACTCATTATAGCTGCCAGGTTTTACAGTACATGAATCCTGAGAAGAGACACACAATGAAAGACGGTGCAATTAATAGATGTTGCTTAGGGTTATCTCTCTACTACAGCACCAACCGTCTGTAATGGAGCAAGTCTGAACTAATACCCAAGAAGATTAGATTTATATATCCTCGAAAATGTGTTATACGCTGATGCACAACATAAAATTGACATAATGACTCTTCGGGGCCACAATGCAGCTTTCCCCCAATTTAATTGGTGACGATTAGATTGACCTTTTCTTTATAATTGTAATGATAGTAGAGCAATTAGAGAAACTACCACCTCTACTGTTTCACACATATATTAAACCAAAAGAGCGGAAGGGATTACCAGTTTCAAGCTTTTAACTGCAGTTCAATCCAGGGAACAAAATTTAATTTCCAGAGAAAATGGTATGTGTGTGAGCGCACCCACCAACCCTATATACATTTTATTGTATTGCATACTATAATGAAAAACTCCGAATGTTATGAGTACTCGAACACTTATCACCATATTTACCCCAACATCTACCTCTTTATCCTGCTGCTAATGGCTGATAGTGTCTAGAATTGCGCTATCAGAAAATGCAGGAACAAGTTAAAGACTGTCAAGCCAAATAAATAATAATAAATAATAGTAGTAGTAGTAGTAGTAGCAGTAATTTATTATTTGTACCCCGCCCATCTGGCTGGGTTTCCCCAGCTACTCTGGGTGGCTTCCAACAGAGATTAAAAATATATTAAAACATCAATCATTAAAAACTTCCCTAACCAGGTAGTTTGTTTATCTCTTTGACATCTGGTGGGAGGGCGTTCCACAGGGTGGGTGCCTCTACCAAGAAGGCCCTCTGCCTGGTTCCCTGTAACTTGGCTTCTCGCAGTGAGGGAACCATCAGAAGGCCCTCAGCGCTAGATCTCAGTGTCCGGGCAGAATGATGGGGGTGGAGACGTTCCTTCAGGTACCTGTATACTGGGCCGGCTCCTAATGCTTATTCCCACCATTGTAAGAAGTCCCATTCACCTGGAGCAGCCTTTGTGGACTGGGATGGTGGTAGAGAGATGAGCTGCTGGCATCCCAACCTCTGCATGTGCCTGGCAGGGCAATCACTGTCCCACACAGTGATGCCAACAGCTGGGGGAAACCTGCGAGACCCAGGAGCTAATCAGCACTCAGTCTGGGATGGCGGAAGCATTAGGACTATATGGAAAACAATGGTGGGACAATACAACCAATATTAAATAAATTCTATTACATTTCATCATCAGCATGTACTAAAATATATTCTTGGTCTTCGAACCAAGCATGTTTAATGTATCTGAATTTCATTTTGTCAGAAACCAAATAGACATAAAAAACCTACCTATTGGCAAATCAATATGGGTAGATTGGTGGGGTATTATTTTGTTATATATTCACCATGCATAATTTGGGATATTTAGGAGCTGAATTCTCAGTATAGACAACTGACTGATCCTTTTAATCAGATGACAGTAGATAAGGAATCAATATTTTAACATGGCAACACCACTGACATGAGCAAGAACCTTTGCTGTAAACATTTTTGTTTAGGCAAGCCTACCCAGATGTGTATTTTAATACATAATTTTACTTTCTAATTTATAGTGTGCGACTGCTGATATATATACCATATATATACCACATATAAGTTAACTTCTTTATAACAATGGACTGTATTCACCTTTATTCAGTGTAGACTCACTGATGTTAACACAACTAAGTTGGAAGCATGAATTTCAATAGGTAAACTCCGAATAAAATCTAGCTGAATACCAACCTCTAACTTCTACTTGATAATTTTAACATGTATTTTTTCTTTTTGTAAGCCACTTGTATTAGGTGGTATACAAATTCTGCTAAATAAAACATAAATAAAAGAAATGTTATGTGAACCTTTTCATTCTGTAACATTAATGGGGCATTGATTCTAAGGGCTGAAAGTGGCATGATGCAGCAGTAGGCCTAAACATTTCAGACATGGTTCATCATGTTCAAATGCACCTATCATGTGCTCTGCCCATTTGCATGTAACATCACCATGCCAGTAGCAAGTCTACCTGGACCACTTTTGCTGCCATGCTAATGTTACAAAGGGTCAAGGGGCTTCAGTGTACAGTGGTACCTCCGTTTACGAACTTAATTCGTTCCGGAGGTCCGTTCTTAACCCGAAACCGTTCTAAACCTGAGGCGAGCTTTCACTAATGGGGTCTCCCGCTGCCGCCGGCACGTGACTTCCGCTCACATCCCAGTGCAAAGTTCGCTACCTGGAACAATTACTTCCAGGTTAGCGGAGCTCATAACCCAAAGCGTTCATAAGGAGGATGGTACATAACCCGAGGTTCCACTGTATTTGAAAGTGGAGACACGTGACAGTAGATTTACACAGACATAGATTTTATCCATAGATCAGCTCACATCAGCTTCAACCCTTGGCATCAATACCAAGTCCATGTTGCAAACTGAAACTGATATTACATTGACTACTGTGTTCTGCTTGAGAATATTTTACTTACTATATGTCCTAGTTCACAAGAAATATATACATTCAGTTCATTTCTTGCTTGCACTATTCCCCATCCCATTCTAAACCTGCCATGAATTCTGAACGTATGAGCATTCCAAGTGCGTAGCTGCCATATAAACACATAACTAAATTCAGCAGATGAAGACTTAGCATGTGCTATCTGGAAGAGTCCCAAAACTGGTATCACAGATGTAATGTAAATCAGTACCAAAGTGATTCAGGACGCCTGTTATGTGGTACTTTGCGCAGCTTCTTCCCAGACTTTGTCAGCTTCCAACCAATACTAATCCCTCATTTTTATGGAGAAGCACATTTCACATGTGCACACATATACACAAATTACAAAATAATTTACATTTCAGCTGAAAACTCATGTGCCAAGAGAGAGCCCAAGGCAAATTTAAAAGATGAGTTATGCACCCTTCAGAAATGTTGTTTATAATGGAAATACTGACAGACCTTAAACAATATAGTCAGTGCAGTAAATCATCACGACAGCCATCACTTTTTTTCCTTTCGTTTTTGAACAGAATGGCAGGGTACTGTGCAGTTAATTATATGAAGTAGTTTCAAAATATAAAATAATTACAATAGATTAGATCCTGTTATCAGTGCCTTTGTAAGGCACTTTATACTGTTTCATACTACTTTACGTTGTAAGATCATAAATATTTGGTCTACAGAAGAATGATATATAGAAAGCCATTTCGGTTTTCATTTTGTACCGAAACTTGGATTTATAATGCAGTGTCATGCCATCCAACTGCTATCCTTTCTTAATTTCTGTGCTGAATGTCATATACAGAACAGACATCCTGATCTGACACAGGTTTCTCAGAAGTGCCATCTCATTCAGTAAGATTTACTCCTGAATTAGTATGTATATAATTGGACGACACCCAAGTCAAATCTGCCATTTTTTATTACCACCAATCTAAGCCCAAGTAATTTCTCCTTTAATTTAACATCTACATAGCTATCTTCCAAAAATATTTATGCCACAATCCATAAAGCAGTGAAGGCTGATGCTAAATCCTCTGAACTAAATAACTAATTCACAGGAGGTGTTTACCATCTCAAAAATCTTACATGAATATTGTCAGAATTAATCACTTTTCTCACATTTTCACTATGTGCAGCACCTTGTGTACCACACATTCTAGCAGTCAGACAACAGTGAAAGTAGCTATTTTCCACAATTTTCAAGTTTGGCCAAAAGAAAAAGGGGGAAAGGAGACTTTCACCAGCACAGTGGTAAAAAAGGGTTCATGTTTCTAACCAAGCTTTTTGGGGTGGTGTATAGCTTGTTCTTTCCTGGTCTCGGCAACTGGGAGTTTGTAAAATGTTTAGGCATTTTGGAGACTTGCAATGACTAGCTGATATAAACTCTGAAACCCTTGTCGTTACAGGTCACAAACACACTTAAATGAGGAGAAGGACTACAAAATACATTCTCACCAACAACCAACCTTGCTACTTAGTTTCCAAGCTTCCTCCTGGGAAAGCTTTTTTATATACAGTGGAATCCCGCGTTACGCATGCGATCCGTTCCGGGGTCGCGCTGTGTAACCCGGGCGTGCGTAACATGAACGCACGGGGGGGGGCCGACAGAAAAACCCTGGAAGTTCACGTTTTTTGCGCTTCTGCGCATGCACGAACTGCGCAGAACACTTCTGTGCACCCGCACGTCACGCACACTCCGGGGAGAACTTCCGGGTCGCGAAGGTCCGCAACTCGTACTTACACAACACGGAGCGTACGCAACATGAGGTATGACTGTATATAGTATTTTCTTGTGGTACAACCAGAGGTATATTTATAGGGCACATCCTCTTAGATTGACATCAATCTGTTTTTTGGAGAAAAGACTCCTTTTAGCTGCATAAAGCTAAACACAAACAAAACCAGGAGTGAGGTTTCTTTCCGATGTGCCATGTTCAAGGTCCCATTCCTGCCCTCCACCCCCCAGTTTTGGGACAGATGCCCCTTGCGCTAAATCAGGCTTCCTCAACCTCGGCCCTCCAAATGTTTTTGCCTACAACTCCCATGATCCCTAGCTAGCAGGACCAGTGGTCAGGGATGATGGGAATTGTAGTCTCAAAACATCTGGAGGGCTGAGGTTGAGGAAGCCTGCCCTAAATCCAAGCATGTATTTAGAAAGTAACTGATCTTTTGCATCTCATGGGTCTCCAGAAGGGAGGGTTGCCACTGCACACTATACTTTTATTGGGAGGGAAAGCGGGGGCGATGAGGACCCACACAACACCAATTTCCTGCCGTCAGCTTCCACCCTTCTTGGTAAGCACAGTGACATGCCTGACAGGAGGCAAGGTGTGTAACGACATCCCTTCCCACTGACCTCCCCCTGATTAAAGTTCTGTATCTATTTGGACTGTTACCAAAGGTTTCAGGAAAAAACTGAACCGTTCAGTCTCTTCAATATCATTCACATACACTTATATTTGCATATATTACTAGTTCCAACATTTTATTAGTCAGAGGATGAGGACAGTGCTATCTCCTGAGACCCAAACAATTAACCTGTGATTGTTTTGTGAGAAGCTTAAGTGTCTCGCACTCTTTGCTATAATTCTAATAAATTAATTCTTCAAATCGCTGACCACTCTGAAGGCCAATGTCAAAGCAAGTATGATAGATATCAACATTTGGGAGCTCAATGCATCAGGCAGACTTTGATGAAAAGATTTGTGCCAAGAGACTGTCAATACAAGTGTTTGTAATAAATGTAGTTGTGTCTGCCGGTCCAAGTTCAAACAGATCTCATCAGAAGCCTTAAAAACTAAGGACTCAAGCTGAGAACAGCTGTGCACTCCTTTGCCATAACAATCAGGACAAAAGGCAGACCACAGAACTGACCAAGTATCCCCCCCCCAAGTGAAATATCCAGTTCCAATCGTAGTTAATTTCTGGACACTTGCTCTTCACCATATAAGCAAAATGCTTCTTTAAAGTCTGCCAAGACAGAGCATATGATAATCATCTCTATTCTGCCTTTTCAACCAATCCAGAAACCGAAATCCTAAACCTGACCCAGTATATCCCATTCATGACATTATGGACAAGAGCTAATAAATTTAATCCTAAAATGGAAGCAAAAGCTGATTAACATTCTACAGCCTTTTAAATGTGTTTGTGGCAGGGGACATTATTGTTTTGCTGTTTCAATCAGGCATCTCTCTTAAAGAGGCAGGCCACACACACTACAGCAGGGGTGAGGAAACAGGGTAAAACTTCATAGTTAATTTTAACTGAATCTTTCCCTTAGTTATCTGGGAGTGTTGGTGTGGATTGACTTCTTTGTTGACTGAATTTGTATTATTGATGAGATCCAGATCAGCCTAGCTTCGGCAAGGGTACCAAACCATATGCCTTAAGACTATACTCTGGAATCTGCCAAGTATTCCCTTGCATATTGGCAAAATAGTATGCTCACTGGAACAAGTTTAGAATGCACAAGAAACAGTTACGTTCTGCCAGATTAGCAAATCTCTCCCTACTTTGACTAAATATCATGACTTCTAGAGATAAATGTATCAAAAATGACTAACTAAAACAAGAGAACAATATTTGTAAACATTTGAGATACTTTTCCAATAAAGGTTTCCTACGAAATTTACAACCATTTTGCATTATCTCCAGATGTGAACCAGCAAATTGTTTTTGCAATTTTATTTACCAAAATGATGCATATGCTCTATGCATATTTAGAAGAATTTAAACACCTGCTGAGACATTCAGCATAGTTTAGACTGCCCTAATAAGCCATTTAAAAATAAACTACATTAAGGATGCTTTTTATTACTCAACATCTGTGAAACATGTTTGCTCATCCTGATGAAAAAGTAGTTTTCTTCGCCCATTAAAAATAATTCAAAGCTATCTTGCATGAACATGCTTTAGCTCTAGGTAAAAATAAATTAATTTTCACTACCCCACACTTGCCTTGAAGTCACAGATGTTTTAAAACAAAACAGCTTTTAATAAAACATGAAGTATCATCAATGGCTCTTTTATTAAAGAGAACTGCTTAGAGTCACAGCAGCAGAACACAAGCATGTGTGCCACAAGTCTAAGCCCAGTAAAGGTCGGCAGCTATTGAAAATAAGAAATTCAATGCAAATTGCACAAGGCGAAATAATGATGTGATACAAAAATGCATAGGATATTTTATGGGTGGTTGTAATATAGAAATAGCAAGGCAATGATTTAATACGACGTCAAAAAATCAGATTCAGTTTTGTACGAGAATTCAAAGATGACATAATCTAGCATTAATTTTGGAGTTTTGGAGTGTGTGGTCAGCAACAGACTGATGATACACATGCTCTACTTCTATGCTCTGCAGGTGTGCAGTCAATGTGCTGGACTGAAGTCTTGCTCTGTAACGTACTAGACAAAAGCCAATAGCCTGAAGCTAAATCCAGACAATACTTAGGCACCGTTAGTGGGTGCTTTCCTAGACCGGATGAGTGGGATGTGCCCTACTCTGGACGGGGTCACACTCCCTCTGAAGGAAGAGGTTGTGGTTTAGGGGTACTTGTGGATCTATTTCTGGCCTCAGTAGCATGGACTGCCTTCTATCAGCTGAGGCTGATGGCCCAGCTGCTCCCATACCTGGAAATGGACAACCTGACTACTGTTGTCTATGCTCTGGTTACTTCTAGGTTAAAGTAGTAATTTTCTTGTTTAATAGAAACTTCGACTGAGAGAAGTTTGATTTCATATTTGGAGCCCAATTGAGGAAAGGACCAAAAGAACTTTGTCCTTTATATCGCCGTTTTTTCCTTTGTATATTTCATTCCCACCTTTTTCCTTCTATGTTTTACACTCCAGTAAAGATATCAAAAATAAATAAAAATACAGTGGACTATGGAAATTCTTAGCTACAAGAAAGGCCATTAAAATTAAGTGCAGTCAAGTTATATCAAGCATCTGTGTTACCAGACTATCAACAACATTTTACAATTCAGTCCATCACACCACCCTCAATTTATTTTCATTATCCAATTTTCAATATATGTTATATTATGTTGCATACTGAATAAATATTTCATATTTGAGTTTTAATAATAACCCACCCACTAGAATCATATCCTGTTAGCCCTATTTTAAGATGTAGTCATAAAATAAGCCATAGCAGGATTTTTTCGCATTTGCGAAATATAAGCCGTACCCCGAAAATAAGCCATAGTGATAGGTGCAGTTCTGGAGGGCGCCAAGGAAAAGGTGGGGCTGGGCTTACGTAATAAAAATAAGACATCCCCTCAAAATAAGCCATAGTGCGTTTTCTTGAGGGAAAAAAAATATAAGACGGTGTCTTAAAATAGGGGAAACACGGTAGAATCACAGAATTGTAGAGTTGGAAAGGACCCCAAGGGTCATCTAGTCCAACCCCCTGCAATCCAGGAATCCTGCCCACAGCTCGGACCAGATGCACTGACCCATTGTGTCACAGGAGATGGTTAGGTTTTGTTTTGTTTTTTTAAAGATAGTTTAGAATCAGTATTTTTTAAAAAAAATGGGTTTGGACACTTTGATGTATAACAGGGTGTCATGGGAAGGGGGAAACATTTCCCACGGAATCTATAACATATGGAATTGATTTTAAAGAAAAGTGACCAAAGCAGAGTATTGCAGTAACTTGGAGGCCAACAAATGAATTCTGGAATAACACAACACATTTGTTCATCTTAAAGGTGCTATAACACTCTTCATTGTATCTGCTGCCATGGATCAACACAGCTACTACTAGAAGCAGGGACCAAGTAAGATTTACACCAGAATGTACTACTGCAATTAATTCGGCTACACCAAGATTTAGCAAACACGTGGGGCTATTCAGCTAACCTTTGCTCAGAGCAGACCCACTGAAATAAATGGCCATGACTAGCTTGGGTACATTAATATATTGATATTAGTCTACTCTGAGTACAGGGTAGTGGAATACAAGCCATGATAAACTTCAAAAGGGAGGCTTAACTCTTCCACCGTGAAAGCAGGCACAAGTACCCCTAGATGAATGCCACTACCCTGTCAATGAATCAGAGGCTGGAAGAGTTGTCTCACAATATTATAGCTAGGAGGTGCAGAAACACTCTAAGTTCAACGTGCTTTTTCATTACTACTACTATTATTAAAATCCATTTCTGAGTCACCTTTCTACTCAAAAGCTTAACAGTTGGTTTCCACAGGGTTCCCTGCATAAGTGAATGGCATTATAGTTATGCAGGTCCCCCTGCACACACATAAAACAACGACCTTCTTCTGTCAGGAAGCAGTGTATCTAAAAACTAACATTGTGTTTTCTGGAAGAATTTCAGTTCTTGAGGACAGAAAGGTTTAAGACTGAAGTGCACAGCATAACTTTAGAACAGCGTTCACCAACCTGGTGCCCTTCCGAAGTTTTGGACTGCAACTCCTATCGTCCCTATCCATTGGTTATGCTGCCTGGGGCTGTTCTAAAATATGGTACAGCGTGAAACTATATAGCGGTATGTGATAAGAATACATCTTGTGAGCGGAATACATCTTGTCAACGCACCATGACCTGTGAGACTGCTGCAAATGCAGATGCATATCTTCACTTGGCTCCTCCACAACAGGGAAGCTTATGGAACCAAGCCTTTTCTAAAACTATTTTTAAACTCTTCTATTTGAACGAGTCTATATTGCATAAACAAACCTGGCATGAGGGCAGCAGGGAGTTCACTGATTGGCACCTCAATTCTAAACATTTGCACTGGTGTATTTGTTTTGTGATGTTATTTTCTGGCATGCATCTTTGAATCAGCTAATTAATACAGCTGGAACAAACAGGCTAAATTGTTTTAATTCCAACTAGTCGACTATAAAGCTTATGCTTTGATAGGAGCCCTTATATGGGTTTCCTATTTATTTAGTGTGTTTTTTAAAAAAAAAATGATATGAGAACATGTTTTCAAGGTTATGGCCAAGGCTATCCTTTAGAAACAGAGAACATTCTACCATTTCCATTTAATAACTTACATCTAATAATAAACACCTTTTTATAGCAGCAGCACAGAATCGAGTAGGAAAAAGACGAGTAAATAATCCATCGAGACAAATTCCTCCCATAAGAAAAAACACACACAATTGACTAACCTCTTTTTGAGAAATAGAAAGTTTTCCAATCTTCCATGGCTCCTCCATTTTTATATTTAAAAGATTTTTCCTAACCTAAGATCTAACGTCACTTTAAACCTCTATTTCTTGTTTACTTTTAGTTGATCAAATATAACACAAGTTCCTCTTCCTATTTCTGGTATTAGGTTTTTGAAAGTCACCAGTATTTTCTCAGGTTAAACACTTCCACTCGAAACACCAATTCTCCAGCCACCTGCATGCACAATCCCATGTATGTTAACTTGGAAGCAAGTTCCACTATATCCAGGGAAACTACTGTCTGGTCCGCTTTTTTAGGATTGCATCCTTAGAGTAGGTTTGTTACACAATCATGATTGTTACATAAATATCATGTGTGGCCAGTTTAAAATCATCTGAATCCGAGGTTGTGGTTTCCTTCCTTCCAACAAACCACAAGCTTCAAACAGGAGCAAACCTCGCTTATCTGGAAACCCTGAGGCCATGTTTCGACGACAATGGCTTACTCACAGCAGTGCAGCAGGAGCAGAACTAGAGGAGGTGCAACACGGCCACAATCTCTCTCCAGGAGCCCACAAGCTTGTGCATTCATACTCAGCCATGGTTTGGCTAACTGCCATGTGTGAACTGGCTCAATATACATCCATCCATCTACCTTTCTAGCAAAGGAGTTCAAAGTAGGAAGTCTGCATTCAAAATTCAGACCTACAATCAGATTTACTAATAGGCATATCTATTTTTAGGCAAGGATTCTCCTTCAAGATAGCTAATGTTAAAATGCACACAGCGACATTATTCTAAAAAGACTGTGCTGACTTTTAAGATTCATTTCTTCCCAGCTTCATAAAATTATCAATTATTAATCATATTTAACACAATGGTTTGACTTTGCTTTTCTATGATGAAGTTACCTGTCATTTATAATCCAGTTCAGACACAGATTGAGGGAGGTAAGGTTTTTGCATCTCTTTACTATTTCCATCACTGTTTCATTATCCAGTTCTGTGATATGACGTAGATCCAAGCTGGAAAGGTTTCTTAGCTATTAAGATAAATACAATGGTAAGTTTTGTAATTCATATATAAATATAAACTATTTATAGAATTAATTGCAGTTTTGATCTGCTTGAGCCTGCTTTTGTCCTTTTAATTAATGTTATTTTTTTTCTACCTGTGCAATAGAAAAGCTGCAAAAACTATTGATTTCAATCAAAGAGAGGACTTGTGTATATTTTTTATTTAAAAGGAGTATCTCCAGCTCTGTTTTTCACCAAGGAATGTACTAATTGAATTAATGTAATATTTTTAATGTAATTTATTTATTTATTTAAAAAATATGCTATTAAACTTTTGAAATGAAGTTACAAATGAAAGCCTATTGATAAAACTTTAAAATGTTTTTTTCATCCACAAAACTACACAGGGTAGTATTCAATGGTATCCATCAGCAGAATCGAGGAGGGAGGCAATTTCCATCTATTTCCCCTCCTCTCTGTAACTTGTGCCTCACTTATTTGCTCCAGCAGGTTGGGTGATTCTCTGGAGAAGAAGCGGGAGCATGGGAGGCTGCAGAAACAAGGGGAATCACCAATAACTGCCTCTGCCCTGTTCCGCTGACAGGTTCCCTCCATCAGGAGATAAGACCCTCTAGGGTAGCAACCACAGTAATTAAAGAAAAACCCTGGTAACACTTCTCATACCCAATGTGAAAAGAGTAACTATGATATATTCTTGCAAAGTAATACTGGAAAATAAATAGTCATGTGCTAAAATTTAATATATCAAGTACAAAAGTCCCATTTGGGATCCTTACCAAGCTGAATAGCATCATCATCATCACCATCATACAATCTGAAGTTTCCTACCCATATGATTTGATACTGATGAAAAGCATTCACTTTAACTCAATAATTGTTAGTATGAATTATAATAAACATGAGCATATTAGCATTTGGATTAATTCCTGTATTTCCAAGTATGGATGTCTGTTAACAAAATAGTCTCTGCTTTCAGGCCTATTATTTAAAAAATACTGCTGCACTGATATGTAGCACTCGATAGATGTTGAGACAGGTGTCTAGAGTGACAATGTTACAGATATGACCAAAGAAAATCTGGGAGCTCTAGAGTGGCAATCATAACTAGCTAACAGGTGAAAACTATATTCAATAATCACTTGTAAATAAGGCAGATCCTTCTTACATAGACACAGTATCCAACTACAAGTAATGCAATATGTCCCTGTCCAAATATGGCAAGGATGTCTCTAGAACCTCCATTAAGATTAAGAAATAACAAGCTAACACAGATAGAAGTTTAGAGCTCATTCAAAGGAAACAGCTTTAAGTATCAGTAAATATATATGTAAACTATACTAGGCGAGATAGGCATTTGATAGAGACATTCACCAAGAAAGGGCTTTCTACTGGAACTATTTAAATTAAGAAGTGGAGAGAAAATATTTTCCAAGAATGGGAGGAGTCATCTCAGCAGCACATGAGAGGTTTTGCAAAAAGAATGCAAAATCATGACATTTTCCTAGAAGTGAGCTATAGTTGGGTTAGAGAGGACACAGATTTCACAAATTAAAAGGGGTAGCAACTGAGGAAATAGCAGCTTAGTGAGAAGTGTTCGTTATTCAACTCCCAGAGGAACCAGCTGCAGTGGCCCCTCACATTCACACAAACTTGAGAGGAAAAAACCCAAAGTGCAGCTTGTGAAGCAACATGATTAAGCAGCACAGAATGAAAAGAATGTGAAGAGCATAAAAGTTAGCTACATACAGCACACAATGACTTTCGGCCCTGTATTTTTGTTGCACATTGCTTCAGTACATTTTTTTTACATGGAGAAAAATTCATAAATACTGTACAGTAAGCCAATCAAAAATCGAGGTTACTAGAGAAGCTAGGTTGTAAAAGGAGTTGGGGGTGCTTGAAAGCTCAACACAGCAATAGCAAATGACCCCTCTGCTCAAGCTAGAGGACAGTTGAAATTGGGCAATTTTGCAATGAGCGGTACAAGCAGCCTTGCCCACTCATCGTCAGATTAAATCACAGACTTTTCTTCTGGTTGTAGATGGGACAGTTGGTGTTGGCTCTTTGGCCACCCACCACCAAAAATGAACCTCGGCCCAAATTTCCTCCCCAAATTTCCATATCATACCTATAACTTGCTCACTACTTTTTTTCCTCCCTCCCTCTGAATATAAATCTTAACTATGTATACTCAAAGTTAAATCCCACTGATTTCAATGGTTTTTAAGTGGAATTAGGAATTAGGATTACACTCGGTCTATTTATTTGTTAACTCCATATGGCTGTTCCAGGATTTGAATTGAGTTGGTCTTGTTGTTTTAATTAGGTTCATCTCCATTAAAACTTGATGTTTGATTTTCTTGTAATTTTATATTGTATTTCTTATTTATTGTGTGATGCACTTTTATAGAAGAAGCCTTGAATTCACATTATGGAAAGGGTAGAATATAAGTATTTAAAATAATAAATAAAAGAATAAGATTGTAAGCAAAACAGTAAATTAAAACCCAATGTGCATATAACCCAAGCAAGGTGCCAATTAATTTAGGGCATTGAAATACTAGTTCAATTTTTGAAGAAAACCCACATCACGGCCCCCATCTGCAACTTCTCCTGAATGAACTGCATTTTGTTTGTATTGATGGTTGGTTGGCTTCTAAAGTGCCCCACACACATTAAAAAGCAATTCTGCTCATGCAAGGTTACCTTCCCAAACTCTGCCCATTTCTCCTTCCCTTTACAGAGCTAGACCCCATCTCATGCCGTTCCAGAGGTTCTGCAGGCCCTTTTGATATTTCTAGTGCGTGCAGGAAGCTACCGTTGGAAGGAGAGGCAGGAAACCCCACTTATAAGAAAAAAAACACCACTTGCACTTCTCTGGTTCTATTGCAATGTCCTATTCTTTGTCACCTTCTTTCTGCTCTTCCTTTTCTTGATACAACATCTATATCCTTCACATTAATGTTACATCCACTATTTCCAGTCAATTGATGAGCAACTTAGGAGACGATCCAGAAAAGAAATAAATATATGTGAAAGAATAATAAGCAAAGCCATGTTTTTTTCTTTCGCTCTTCTCTACAACAAATTGCCAATGATAAACAGAAAAGGCCCACTGTGCACTTGATTTATCAAGTTTTTCTGGTTGTGGACCTGGATATTATTATTTTTTTGTTCTTAGCTATCACCTATGGACATTCTTAACATTTCGATAAAAGACCTTCCTCCCATCACAAAATTGATCCTATTTCTTAATAAACACTTCTAATTGGTGCAATCTGGCCGGAGTGCACCAAAGCTGTCACTTGTATCAGTTTTGTGTCTCAGCTAGATGTGCATAGTTAAAGCTAATGTTAATAATAAGTGAAGGCAAACTGTTATCCATGTTAAAAAATGCATCCCTAATAGTGCTTCTAGTACGTAAGATTACCATAACTATATAATTTTGACTCTATGAAAAACACCTCTGTTATGTCTATTGTGCAATATTATCCTAACTGGAACTGACAACAGGAAACCTTGTTGCTGTACTTACATTGGTAAGGTGTATGACTCCTTTAGATGTAACAGAACAGCCCATAAACCCAACATACTGCAACTCAGGACAATGTTCAGCAAATGCTTTAACCGACTGATCTGTCACCTGCATAAAGAAAGAAAAAAGGCAGCTGAAGGTGACACTGAATATTCAAGTACAATGAAGTTTGGAGGCATCATTGCAGTAGTGACAACTTGTGGGTTCAATAGTTTCTTTTGTCTTAACGGCATGAGGGATAGAGTAAAGTGTGTCTAAAAGGACTCTGGGGAAGAAAGAACATGATGAAAAGGGTTCCTCTCCTCCAGCAAATGACAAAGGAAGTACCAGGTGAGAACAAAAAATTAAAATATAGGCATTGAATATATCTGCAGGGGTAACTCCCTGCAAGTATTCTTTGCTTTTATAGAAGCTTGAAACTATAACCAGAAGCCGCAGCTGTCCTCTGTCCCCTAAATGGTTAGGCAGTACATGAAGCAGATTATATTTCGGCTAGCAGTTTAAAAAAGAAATCAAGACAATGTATTTACAAAACGTATTACCCTGCAGCCTTTTCCCATTATTCAGAGATGCTGCTAACCAAACCAGTCTAACATATAGCATATTGATATGATGGGGCAAAAGTAATACTTTAAAATTTTTCATTAAACAAATTACCTTTCTATGGTCTGAAAACAGTAAAAAGATGAATTTCGGTTCCTAATAGACATTTAGGAATGTGAAGGATTCTGCCACCAACATACCACAACCAAATCCCATTCCAAACTTATCACCATTTGAAATAATGGAAAACACATGGGCATAAAATCCTTTTGGCACTGCCAAGAGATAATTCACAAGACCCATTGTGATACCATATTGCAATACCACTGAAATGCCATTTTGCCACTTTGGGTTCTTTTGGGAGGAGCTGCAGAATATAATCATAATAAAATTAACAAATTATTAAAAAAAAAGCAAATGCAGTACATTTCAGAGCGAAGAATAGAGCAAAGGGAAATTTCCTGTCTCTGACATCCCTTTTACCTCCAAAGGCAGAAATCATTTCTGAACTTCACTTCCTTTATTATATGTACTCAGTTTTACCTCTGTTCTTTATGCTACCTTAAATGTTGAACAAACAAAATAGTCAAAATCTAGTTGCATTTTGAAGTCTCTACTTTTCAGCAAACATTAAGAATATCTAAACCTTTCCATAGTTGTATTTAGTTATGTAAAAATGAAGTAAGCCAGTGTGTGTGTGTACACACATATATAGTATATACACACACTATATATTATGTGTGTGTACACACATTTGATTACTCACTCATGTCGCAATCTATGCTATACTTAATTAATTTCTCTGCCATCCTTCAGCTTAAAAATAATACATTAAAACCGTCACATCCTAGTAATTGCAGAGTGTGTTGAGCTGGAATAATTGCACTGGAACAAATAATTACTGTTTGATTCTTTTCATGGGTTCATCCTTGAGAGTCTTTGCATACTCTACTTTTCTGTAAGTCTGCTTGCATTTACATAGGAGACTAAGATAACCTCTTAAGCCAGTGCTTTTTTCTAAAAAAATAAATAAAATGTTTAGGGGTACTCTCATTTTCCTACTCATATTGAAACACTGCCCCTCAATGAGGCCAAAATGTTTATGGGTATGGGTACCCCAGAAAAAAACACTGGTTACAGCAGTTAATTCTCTGAAATGTACAAACAGCAGCAACTCCAAAAGCGACTATGTAAAAAAAAATTGAGACCTTGGGCTCAGTTATAAAATCTTTTGCAGCCAGCCCACAGCAAAGCTACAAACTGCAAGATTAGTTGGATCTGTAAAGAAAAATAGTGAAAAGTCTCAGTCAGCGCCTGCAGTCTCCTTGTCAGCATTTCTTACCACACTAATATAAAAAATTAATGTATTTTCACAGCTCCAATACAGCACATAGCAATGGATATTTTAACTCAGTAGTGTCTAGTAAAGTGCCAGGGGATTTCACTAGATATTCCAATCTATCATCATTCTATTCCCTGGCTGTAGTTTGAGAGAGCTTCCAACTAAATTGATTTATTTTTAAAACTCCAAATGGTGTTAATGAAGACAAAGACTGTTATGAAGGAAAGTTAGGTACTCTGTTATATGGATGTTATATTACAGGTTTCTGATGCAGGAGAACCTAGGTCATATTGGAGTAGTTCCTTTGAAATCTGACCATAACATTTCACTTTACTATCATCATTCAAGACTTTGGTATCTGAAAAGATGTATTTATCATCTTGTGATGGACAGCTGGGGACTTCATAGAAATCTGGTTTCAACCCTGTTTAAAGACAATGCATTTAAGGCAGTAGTGTCTGATCTGCCTTTCTGTTCAAAGCAAGACTTCCTTCTGTCAGCCAACAACTAGATTTCATAACTCCCACAAGTCTTTAGAGGAGGAAATTTTAAAGGTACTATACAGATTACTGTCTCCAAGAACCAAAGCTACACTCAAATGCACAGATAATAATAATAATAATAATAATAATAATAATAATAATAATAATAATAATAATTTATTATTTATACCCCGCCCATCTGGCCGGGTCTCCCCAGCCACTCTGGGCGGCTTCCAACAAACACTAAAATACATTAAAATATCACACATTAAAAACTTCCCTAAACAGGGCTGCCTTCAGGTGTTTTCTAAATGTCAGGTAGTTATTTATCTCTTTGACATGGGATGGGAGGGTGTTCCACAGGGATTAGTTTTTTTGATGAATTTTCAAGTGGAAATGCACAATGTGCGTGTATTCTTTGCATAAATTCCACACACACACACACACACACACACACACACACACACACTACTCAATTATCCAATTCATAGGCACACATTAAACACACCTCACACACACAGATCACTAACTCTCCCTCCCCCTTAGTCATACACATTTATTTTATTTATTTCATATAGGTTAGATATTGCTTTGCCTTGCTTTGCCCTATTTATTTAAAAAGGCAGAACTATAAACTAAAAATGTGAGACAGCTTAGCAGGACAATGCACCTACAGGATACATACTTAGGACCACAAATTAGGGCAGTGATGGCTAACCTTGACACTCCAGAAGTTTTGGGACTACAACTCCCATCATTCCTGACCACTGGTCCTGTTAGCTAGGGATGATGGGAGTTGTAGTTCCAAAACATCTGGAGTGTCAAGGTTAGCCATCACTGAATTAGGGTTTGGCAGGCAGCACAGTTACCCCCTCACTTCCACCCAATTAAGAAACCTGTTAACTTCTACGTATTCTTTCCTTGACGAACTGTTACTGCTTAGAAGCATCACCACAGTAGGGTGTCATGTTGCAGAGATTATTATTATCATCCATGAGCAACTTAATAGATAGTTATTATTGTAACTGAAACTTTAACATGGAAACTAGTCACCACACTCTGCAATGCACAACTTAGTCAAATCAATCCAAATTCAGCAAAGAATATACTATAATTTTACTAAAAAACGAACCCTTGTGAATGAGGGCACAGATATTCACAACTAATCACATTATAAAGGTCCATTAGTGTTCACTGAGGAATCAGTAATAATTTGATTGCCTGTTCGACCTTCAGTGACTTTCTTTTATTCTGCCTTATATTATGTTAGCCTTGCTTTGAATAAGTCATATAAGATGATGAAAAGAGATTTATAAGCTATGCACAAAAGCACTGAGAGTGGGAAAGACATCAGCCTGGAACTAATGGCGCAGATATTAGACACCCAATAAAAAATAAAAAAACCTATCATGAGTTTGGCCATTTTTCTTGAGCATATTTGACTAGTTTGATGCTGCAAATTTAGATTATGTTATTGAAGCTCAGTATTCTGGGAATGGTAAACTTTTTTCTTGTGCTCAAGTTGCCCCAAATAACTGTGATTAAGTAAATATAATGACATAATTCAAGCCATCTGCTGATATAATCTCTAAGCGATATAAAGTGAGCTGCACAATTTTTCCAAGACACTTTTACAGTATTGTTCTACTACCAAGATAACCTCCCACCAAAGCAAAATATCATGTCACAAGAAATAGAAACTATTAAACATTTCAGAACGGATGCCTATCTCCAACATGTTAAATCCTGAAAAACCAAACCATTCCAGCCTTGATTCCAAATTACACATTAGAATCCCGCCTGCACTTGCACATATATATCCTCACAAAGTCATACCTATACGGTTCCCTAAACCTATCATAGAGATTATGTAATCAAACATTTCATTGCAGTTTACCATCACCCAAACTCCAGAGTTTATGTAGCCTCTTAATACTGGTGGTGTTAACAATCCCTTATCCTAGGGATTTGCAGGTGCCCTCAGGGTCCTTGCTGAAATTAGGTTTGAAAAAAAATCCTATTGCAGGCAACAGAATAGGTTGTGTGGTACACAAGACTGTTTCTTCAGTTTGTAAATGCGCCCATTGGCCCTAAAAGGATGGCAAACTCCACATGGCATTAGCATAACAGGAAAACCACAAGCCAGCAAAGGTTTGAGTTTCCTTACAAAGCACAGCTGAACTAAAGGTCTCAGAGCAGCAGTACTTAATATTAAGATGCAAATATATTATTATTGGTTTCTGATTTAACTTATCATTATTCTTATTTTCTGACACTGAGGTATTTATGATTGGGGGGGGGGGGGAACCTCTGATATAGTTCCAGTCAAATATGGCAAACTTAAATTACCCTGTTTCCCCTTTTTTAATACGTAGTCATAAAGTAAGCCATGGCAGGTTTTTTTTACCTTTGTGAGAAGTAAGACGTACCCCAAAAGTAAGCCGTGGTGCCGCCATTGTTCCCGTCGCCTCCTCAGTCCCTCCTGCTTAGCGCGCAGGGAGAGGCGTGGGGGGGGGGGGAGACGCCTCTTCCTGCCCCGCTTGTTCCCCGTGCGCATGGAGCCAGTGAACCAGCGAGAGGCACAGGGGGGAAACGCGCCTCTTGCGGAGTTCTGCCCCGCCTGCTCAGCGTGCAGGGGGAGGCTGTACTATTACATACTGACGTAATAAAAATAAGACATCCCCCCGAAAATAAGCCACCCTGTGTTTTTTTGAGGGAAAAAATTTATAAGACGGTGTCTTAAAAAGGGGGAAAGACGGTATGCTTAGGAATTCAACTATTTATCTTCTTTTCAAGTACTAACATTTCAGCTTCTTTTCAAACAGCACCACAAATAAAACTTTGTTTAAACCAATATTACTGGTCATTCTGACTCTGATGATTGTAAACAAACCAAAAGGGTTACAGCTTTAAGGATAGTGCACTGAGATTATTAGAATCAAATAAGCAAATCAGCTCACAACCTCATTCTGGAATTTATTTTTTCATGTATACAATTTTAGCATGCCAATTAGAAAAACACATTATATAGGAAGTCTGTCTAAATACTGCAACCCATCAATCCAATAGTTTTCTAATTTTTCACATACATCGTTATTTACCTTAAATATCTGGGTTTAGATTGAATCCTTAACTACAGATATTATTAAAAGAGTAATTACAACTAACCACATTTTAGTATGATTAACGTAGTCTTGGGGGGGGGGGGGACAATGCATGACCAACCAGTAAATTTAAGAGGTCTCAAATAACCATTTTAATCAAAAGAATCACAACATAATAACTAATCAATAAACCCATCATGTATTATCATGTATTTGAGTATTTTATACAGAAGACATAAAAGTTCTAAAACTAGTTTACATTATTTAAATATCATTTTTGTGCAAAATTATTCATTGTCAAAATATTATTTATTATGGATTGGGTTAAAATAAAATCTGCTTCCAAAGCACAATATTTAAAGTTCCCTTAGAGAACAATTATAAAGAAAGCTGCTAACTTTTGGAACTGTAGAAAAACTGTTTTAAAATTAAATTGCAGGTGGCTGGCAGCAGTGTGTTCAAAATGATCTGCAGAGATTTGCAAGCTAGGTGTATGATTTATTCACTATGGACTTGGGGAATCTAATGTCTGCAAACTGAATGCCTTAGTTAACAAAAGTACTCTGTGCAGATATATTAAAATAGTACACACTTGCTTTGAGTTCTGGAAGTCACTGTTTTGCTTACGTAAACGAAACATACAAGAATGTCAAAAGATGAAATATTCTCTAATGGTTATTTTCCCAATTTAATTCATCTCTTGCTGGCAAGTGAATACCATGGTGCTATGCACTATGGGAGCCCAAGTGCTTTATGCAAGTAATTAAAACATGCCTTGGAACCACAGGAGTCATATACTCCTTTTCTCCGCCACCCCCAAATATCAATTCCTTACAGCTATGAAGAGAATTCTGAAAACAATCACTTTACCTAAGCACTTCCACAATGAAATCATTGTAGCGGAATACAAATACAAAAGTATCATGCCTATATCCACAGAAACAGACGAAAAGTGGTCAGCATCTGTAGGCCAATTGTCCAAAACATAACAATAGCAAATGGGGAGAAGTAAGGTATTATAAAGGGACGCGGGTGGCGCTGTGGTCTAAACCACAGAGCCTAGAACTTGCCAATCAGGAGGTCGGCGCTTCGAATCGCCGCGACGGGGTGAGCTCCCGTTGCTCGGTCCCTGCTCCTGCCAACCTAGCAGTTCGAAAACCCGTCAAAGTGCAAGTAGATAACTAGGTACCGCTCCGTCGGGAAGGTAAACGGCGTTTCCGTGCGCTGCTCTGGTTCGCCAGAAGCGGCTTAGTCATGCTGGCCACATGACCTGGAAGCTGTACGCCAGCTCCCTCAGCCAATAAAGCGAGATGAGCGCAGCAACCCCAGAGTCGTCTGCGACTGGACCTAATGGTCAGGGGTCCCTTTACCTTTTTAGGGTATTATAGAAGCAGGGAACTACAGAAATACAGTACTGAGGTGTATGTGGCTTATTAACTGAGTGACAATAGAGATTTATGGCTAATATAAGGGTTCAGAGGAGGACAGTCATACAAGAGAGAAGCTGGTTCTCTAGCTGCTTATCCCTTATTCCCACGATAAAACAGCTCAAAACAGCTGAATTAGGAGCTGAATTACGGAGCTGAAGTTCATTGACTTGTTGGCATGCATCTGTCTTGGGAGACAATGGAAGAGTGCTCCTTTGGGGGTAAAGTCAAACCACTGGAGAATTACAGCACCTGCTGCGGCTGTAGAAACCAATATGGGAGGAACATGTTTTATTACATGTGAGGCAGGTGAAGGTGTCCGGTTGTACTGCTACAGGTGCACAATGGCATTTCTTCTCTCTGCACTGCTCCCAGTGGTCATTCCTCCTCTGGTCATAGCTGTGGATATACAACCTGTCTGTCTCCTTGAAATCGTCTGCAAGGGATTTCCATACAGTGGGGTTAATGTTGCCAGCCTTCATGTTACATCTTTGTAATGAAAAGTCCTTGAGGATCTTGCCATCTTCCATTCTGTGGACATGATCAAGCCAGTGTAGAAGCCATGTTGGGAATGTGGGCTTGGGAATGCACATCTTTGTCTGAGACTCTGTCCTGCCATGTGATGCCCAAAATCTTCCTGATGCAGTGTGTACATCTCTCCTGACGGGTGTGATTTGCTCATTGCTCATTTCCATAAAGTAGTGCGCTCAACACACAAGTTTGGTAGACCATCATCTTGGTACTGGTTGTTAGCATCACATTCTTCTATACCCTTTTGGACAGGCGAGATACTGAGCTGGACATGCTCATTGGCAAGGCGGCTACAGCAATGTTGATAGAAAGGTTGCTAGTTATGGTGGAGCCCAGGTAGACAAAATCATCTACCAGTTGTTTCGTGTGGTAACCAGTGCTGATGCATGGAGTGCTGGCAACAACCTGAGCTTTATTTTGGCACAATACCACACTGCCCCCACGCCAGTAAGGACCAACATTCATATAAACGAATAATGAATTGTTGGCATGTACTTCACAATAAATTTAGGACCACCAGCATTAAAGAACATTGTGCAACAATAACCTTTTTCATCTTATAAAACTGTTGCAGATCTCAAAACTAGTTGTTCTGTAATGGATATACAGGATATGGAGTCGCTGACATTTATTTTTGACTGCAGGGGCATAATTACTTCTGCTTATGAGGAAATAAACAACTGGAAATTAGTAACCAACTTCAGCTCAGAAGAACACGTAGAAAGTGTGTGCCACGTAAGTTTCATATGTGTACATGATATTAAGAAATTCTATTTGTTAAGCAGATCTATGTTTGCAAAGTCTGCTGTTTGATATGCAGACAATTAGTATTATCTTCAATAATACACTTCAAACAAAAATGAGCCACAGCTTCAGCCCAAAATTAACTCTTTTGAAGTTTTAAAGTGCCTGGAAACTCTTCTTTAGTATAGTAGTATTGTGGCCCAAGGCAATTTCTTTTCAGTATTTCAAAGAGAACTTTCCTTACCTTTAAATCAGCGTTACTGAAGCAGACATGCATAACTATAAGAACTACATAATCAATTCTATGTTCTATACAATGGCTTGGATATCTTGGGTGCTAAGTATCTGCTGAATACAGTATTTTCCTGCGTATAAGACTACTTTTTAACCCAGGAAAATCTTCTCAAAAGTCGGGGGTCGTCTTAGACGCCAGGTTGTATTTCTTATATGGCGAGTATATCCCAAACTCTATATTTTAACTGGAAACGTTGGGGGTCATCTTATACGCCCAGTCGTCTTATATGCCGGAAAATACGGTAATAGTTTACTGGATTACTGAATATGGATTACTGAATCCATATGACTCAGTAATTTCATAAAGGCAGGGTGGGGTGGGGTGGGGTGGAGGAGAGGTTGCTCCCTCCAGGATTGAGAAATAGCCTTGTGATGGTTAGTTATAGATTGTAGGTCTATTATCCAAGAACATCAGGTATGTCGAACTTCAAAAACTCTTTCAAATACTTTTCTTTTAATCTCACTAGCTCTGAACCCAGTTGTGGTTCCTGCCAACAAAATGGGGGAGGGGCAATTTTTACTGACTTCCCCCCTGCAGCCCCCAGAGCTACCTTCCACACTATTCTAAAGGGTTCGCCCAACTTCCAGAGGTTTGTGGTGGGGTGGGGCATATGGAGCTGCAAGATAATTGGTGATAATTGATCCCCTTCCCCTCCCCTTTCTCTTGCAGTAGCCTTCACTGTCTTACTGGTGGGTGTGGGTGTAAACATACAGCTTCTTAATACAAGCTTGCTTTTTAAAAGTTTTTTTAAATTGAATTTTCCAGGCAACTGATCTTGCTCTATATCAGGGTGGTCCAGCACGTTTCTATTTTCTCTACGTACATTCTTTAGCAAGCACACTGTCATGTGTGAAGGAGAGTGAGTGTGCATAATCTGACAACTATACACCTGCACAGTACAATATCCATATGACTCAGTGGGATTTAGTGCAAAAATAGCTCATGCCACAAAGAACCCCAAACACTTTTTTAAAAAAATTGCTGTAACATTCCCAGCTACATCAGCGACATTTACACTACTCTTTCTAGCTTCTAGGATTTTGCAAAATACTTTTGTCTTGAAACTAGTAATTGTTTTAAAACAATAACTGGATATAAGCCAAACTGCTGCTTCACTAGTCCAAAAGTGAATTAGGGCTATTACTTATTTTCTCCATCCCCTGTTTAATTGAAGACACTCTTGCTTAAAATAGACCACTAAGATAGACAAGTTTTTCACTTGGGAGATACAACCTAAAAGAAAACTTTAGGTGGGGAAGCTAACCTCTCAGAGACCCAGAGCGACTGATTTATTTACTATACATTACTAATGGATAAAGTTTAAGACTTTGATACACCCCTAGTACTCACTTTGATGTCAGCAGTGAAAAATAACGGCTCCTTTTGTGCTCACTTTTAAAGCACCGCATATATTTTTAATGGCCTTTTGACAGCATCAGTTCTGAGTTTTCATGATAAGACAATGCTAAGTAATACAATGCATGTAAAATTTTATTCCCTGACATTGTTTCATGATTTTGAGGGGAGAAAACATTGGGGGAAAGCACATACACCAAATTAATTCAAAGCTAGGTTACAAAGAAGGCAGAGCCAAACAATGTGAGGCGAAGTTTAAAATAATAATAATAATATGTAAATTAAAGATGGATGGATGGAACAAACTATACTACAAGCAGATATATGGGAATGTTTTGTTAAAAGTTCCTGCTCATCTGTACACTTGTAAAAAGTACAGGCGGCAACCATTTTTAGGCATGTCCAAATGATATATGATCACCAACGTGCAGGTCCTTTTGGACTCAGAAGAGGGCAGAATGGGAGTAGAGTAGAATGGAATGGGGTGGGGCATAATAGGGCAATCCCACAAGAAATGGTCGTGGTCTGTAGAAGCAACAGAGGCGCAGAGTTTTGTAATAGTATTTCTGGGCATTTGCCTTCATAAAGGTAGGGTGGGGTGGGGTGGGGTGGAGGAGAGGTTGCTCCCTCCAGGATTGAGAAATAGCCTTGTGATGGTTAGTTATAGATTGTAGGTCTATTATCCAAGAACATCAGGTATGTCGAACTTCAAAAACTTCTTGTTTTGAATGCAACTTCTGAACTTTTCATTTAAAATATCACCCACACCACTAATAGCTTTCACCAAACAAGCTTCCATCATCTTCACATGTAGACAGAGGTTGATTCCCATAAGGATAATCTGGTCATTTCCTCCCCCCACCCCAAACCATGAGAACTTAGCAAGAGGCAAGAGGCAGATACTTTTAAAAGGCAACCAAGGGAAAGTAATGCCTTGGCATTTGCATTTCTAATAGTTGGCTTGTTGGTAGGGACATGTATGGGTTCAGCGCAAGAGGTGCTGTGGATTAGTAATTTCCTTTCCTTCTGACTTCACTGTTTACAATCCCTGCCCTCACCATATGTATATATTTCTGTATCTCAAGACTATACCTCATGAATCTGATGAAGTGGACTGTAGTCCATGAAAGCCTATGATAAACAGACTTCTGCTTGCACAATTGCATTTCTCCTGCTCCCGGGGGTCCCCCAATCCTGCAGAGTGTGGGAGATTAGCAGCCAAATCTAACAATGCATATTATTGCTAGCTAGCATGAAAGGCCTTTAAGACCACACAGCTGTACTGCTGATAGGCAGACCATAGAAATGTTGTTCGTCGGTTCTGTGTGATGTCATTTCCGCTTCTACCCTGAGTGGGGAAGAGCATATCGTATTTTTCTGTCCTCCCCCCCCCTCTCTTTTTCAACCAGCGATGGCAGCAAACATATATCTAACTGCTTCAGTCCCAGGAACATGCCTGAGGCTGTTTTTACTGTAAATATAAGTATTTTACCTGCATAGTTTTTACTGCTGCAGTTGCTGAGAGCCAATGCATGTCTATGAGTAAGTAAATCATTTTTTAAACTCAGTTTTCAGTCTGTTGTCTGATTCTTTGTTAAGTGAGGTAAGAAAAGGGGAAGTCGGCTTCACAGTCTATGCCTATATGCTTTCCATTGTATGTTCAACCCACACATGTGGGCACCTGGAGGGATAAATTGCAATTAATATATCTTCTCCTACCCATTAAAACCCATCCCACACAGAACAGGTATTTGGGGGGCCGCAGGGAGGGTGGTATGTCTGCTCATGTAATGTTGGCTGTCACAGAGCTCTCTTGCTTTCCCAGAATAACTAAAATTTTAAAAGTATCCATTCACAATATGTTTTTTACATGCTTTCAATCTTAACCTATGGAGATCTCTCTTCGTGTTAATAAGACTACTACAGTCTTCCCATAAACTCTCTATTTTTGAATCAAGATCTGGATCAAACATGCCTGAGAGATCAAATACCACAATCTCCCTCTTTTAAAAGATATCAGGGTTTGTGAACTTCTAGTTATGTCCAAGAAGACTGCTACGGCCAAGGAAAAATACAACTTTGTTTCCCAAACAAGTCCACCTGCCACATGGCAAAGCACTTTTGAAACTTAAAAAGCAGTTTGTGATATGGCAGGGGGTCATCCCATTCAAAGGAGAGAGAGAGAAACTTTCCATGGGAAAACCCAAACAGCACTTTAAATCCCAGCCTATGCCGTGGGTTCCATGTTTCCCCAAGTCAAAAATATGCCAGCTAGTCTAGTAACCTGTATGACCTACCATTAAATTTGCAACGAAATGTGTTATGTTTGCAGCAACAAGAACAATATGCGATATCTCCTTGGCTGGAGACTAAACTGGTTTGCTGTGTGACACAGAACATAAAGAACACCAACAATGATCTCTTCTTCCCAAAGGAGCAGCCATAGCAGCTCAAACCAGAGAGGCTGGGTTTCATGCAGTCCTCTTATTGTTATATTCTGATACCTCAAAGAGGATTAATTGATCAATATTTACACAGTTCTTTCAAAATATAAAGTGCTAACAGCCCAGATTACATCACAGAGGTCACATAGGGTCACAGAAACGGTGACCTTTCCTAACCATGAAATTGTCGATCCTTTCATTTTTCAGATCTGGGCATGCTCAAGACTAAAGAAGAAGAAAAAAGTATTTGGTCAGACCATTAGGAGCAGCTGTAATATAAGACAGTCGAGAAAAGAAGTCTACCCTAATTCCCGATTCTTCACCACTGTTACATTGTGTAATCTACACCCACTAAATGGACAGAGGAAAATACACTTTTAATGGATGGCATGGAATGGAAGAAGTACTTGGAAGACCGTATGAGAAGGAAGATGTGGGAAAGCTCTTTATTCCACTACTGATTTTAAAAGACCATTTTTACAGAATGCCACAAAACTGGTTTTCAACACCATTTTGCACCACAGTCACCAAAACATAGTATGAAAAAATATTGACCTATCAATCAAATAATCACAGTTGTTCATTCTTAGAAACTGAGCTTCCCTTCCACCTGTCACCACAGGGCTTTTGAAGAACCATCTTTCCCTGAGGGAAGTTAAAAGAAGCAGTAAAGCTGCTTATAAACAAACAAGTCGTCTTTTCCATTTTATTGCAACTTTTAAAAAAATCAATACTTATCACTGGAAAAATCTTATATAATCCGCTTTGTGAGATCCACCTGAAAAGCAGTTATGCAAATACCCTAAAATAATAAAGTTGGGCAATTTCTTGACCTGTCATATTGACGTTCTTTTTTCAGTGTTATAGAAACTTTGTTGCATTGTTTTACAGTTAAGCCTAAAATTGTGCATGTTGGGTTACAAGTATGAAATTTGGCACACAGATACGTTGTTCCACACTAAATGTTTTTCTATGGATCCGCTAAGCAATGCCCTCTGGGGGATTACAACAGTAACAGGAGTGGTTAAGACTAAAATTGCACACTTCAGGTTAGAACAATGAAACTTGGCACACTTATTCATCAGCTCATGCTGAAACTTATTTATACAGATCCCACTAACAATGTGCACTTCTGCCTTTAAGTTCTGTGATTGCTGTATGGTTCAAGAAATCTCCAATGATCATACCAGCCTGCAGGGATATAGCTGCTATCAGCTCACTGCAGCCTCCAGCCTCATAAGGACCACCCCTCCCCTTTCTCTCATTATTTGTTCTCCTCGGGACCATTTCCTACCCTCCTCAGCAGTCCTTGTGCTATAGCAGAATACTAGTAGGGGCTGTGGTCAGTGCACCTTTGAAACAGTTTAGTGTTACAGGATTAGGATTTCCTATTACATTGTGAACATGCACAGACTACGTTTCATGTTTATAGTCTATGTACATCCATTTTACATTTGTCATCTAATTTTACTAGGAACTTACCACCACCACCACTAGGAACATTTTCTTGATACAGAGAACATTCATTCACAAGTGAACTGTGTAAAGATTGAAACTCATTTATTTGAAAACAAGAATAGGGTGGGTCATTATCGGAGAATGTTTAGGCATTGTCATTTTCTGTCCATGGCAAGTTTGATGCTTCTAATTGAAAAAAGCACAATTTGGTCAAATATATTGCTCCACTACAGATTCTGTGAGGCAGATGGCTACGCTACTGCTCAAATTTTAATTGCTGTTTCAACTTTTACTCAGAGTAGACTAATTGAAATTAATAGACCAAGTCATTGCCATTAATTTCAATGGGTCTATTCTTATTCTTTTTAAAAATAAGCATATAAACAATTGCTACAACAGTAAATAACAAACAGCTTATCCCAATAAAATAATGGACATCTGTCACGCTATATTAGGTTATTCTAAAAGGTCGCACCACATTTCCCCGGGGTGTTAAGCATTACTTGAGTGCAACCCTTAAGGTTTGCTTGAAAATGTTAATCAACATTTATGATTGAGCATTAATGTCTATATTGAGTTTTTTGTTTTCTCTTTTTACTTCATAAACATGTGTGTTTATTTCCCAGGAAACCTTCAAAGCCGCTTATAATAGAAAATCACAAAAATTAAGAAGCAATAGCCTAAAACAGGTTTGATGTTTAAAAACATCAATAAAAATTGGAAATTGGTACCAAAAACTAGAAGTGAAGTACAAGAGGAAACTAATTTGCATATTCTGAATATTTTAAGCCATTGTGTATATTAAAAACAGTGGGAGGTAACCAAAAGCTATGCAAGTGCAAGATTGCTCATAGAATAATTCCTTGCCTCTGCTCACGATTCAGCCAACTGTGCCCTTGAAAGGCCTCTCCTGAGGGCTTGGAGACCATAAATAAAGGCCTTATGCAGAATAGAGAGCTGTACTAAGAAGGAGGGGTAGGAATATTCCTCTTCATTTAGCATCCTTAAGCTGTCAAAGATACAGCTTTTCTCTATCCCTTTTCTTACGAGCACAACAACTCAACCGATATCCTGGGCCTTTTTTAAGGTTCACCAAAGCCAATGTATTAATCAGCTCTATGATTCTATGATCTATGACCCCCCACAAAAAATACATGCAATGTTGCTATATTATATACAGGCATAGCTACATAAGAACGCCATGTTTGAACAGCAATAGATGTGCTGAACTGGGGTGAAATGGTAAAAAAACACCAACCTGCCTTTGAAAGCTATTGATTAGAACATTTTAAATGAGGAAAGAATACTTTATGGTTCCTGTCACCTCACCTCCCAAGGGATACTGTAGAGCTGGGAAAGGTTCCGAAAAGGGCAACCAAAATGGTAAATAGGATGGAGCAACTCTTCTATGAGGAAAAGTTGAAGCATTTGGGACGTCTTTAGAGAAAAGGCATGTAAGAGGTGACATGACTGAAATATGCATGCAACGGAGAAAATGGATAGAGAAAGGTCTTTTCCCCCTCTCTCATAACACTAGAACTCGTATACATGCAATGAAGCTGAATGTTGGAAGATCCAGGACAGGTGAATGGAAGAGCTTCCTAACGTAGCACGTTGTTAAACTATGGAACTCACTTCCACAGGAGGCCGTGATGGCCAGCAACTTGGATGGCTTTAAAAGAGGATTAGACAAATTAATGGAAGTCAAGGTTATCAACAGCAACTAGCCATGGTGGCTATATTCTACCTAGACTGTGAAAGGTAGCATGCCTCTGTGTACCAGTTAGTGGGGATTAAAGATGGGCAGGGTGCTCTCACAATCAGGTCCTGCTTACAGGCTTCCCAGATGCATCTGGTTAGCCACTGTGAGAACAGAATGCCACTGGCCTGATCTTCTTATGTCCCTATACCAGACCATGCTCTAGGGTTCAAAGAGAGCGAGGAGGAGCTGCCTAGGTCAGCTTTAAGGCACCCTGTGGGTCCGGTAGGCAATTGACTGACACGTTCAGTCAATCTACTTGGCATCTTTATAAATCTGCGGCACAGCCCTCCAGAAAAGTGTGTGGAAGACCTGGTAAGCCAAGTTACATGCCCCTACAGCATGTCTCTGGGCTGAATCTGTGCACAGTGCAAACAACAGAAGCCTGCCACAATCTGCTATGAAGATGTCTGACACAGTCATGATGCAGTTGTGTCTTGGGTCAACTTTGCATCCAGCCAACGAAAAGTGAACATATCAACCATAAGAAATCTATACACCTTGTTGACCTCAGCTGTGAAAAACAAATATTGTTGAAATGGTAAACCAATGATAATGCAGCGTTCACCCAGGTGATCTTAGTGGACATAAAAGTACTTGCTGAGAATAAAGTCATAATAATGCAACATGAGATTAAAGCGTTTTCCTGAACTGTGCAATACAAGCACCAATCTGGAAGCATACATGCAAAGGAAATTGTTTTGTTTTTTAAAATTATTCCAAATGTCACAGTATCAAAAACTCACAGTCAAGATTGCTTTTTTAGTAAGAATGCCCATCTTTGTATACTTTGAAAAACCTTTTCTTTCTTTCTTTCTTTCTTTCTTTCTTTCTTTCTTTCTTTCTTTCTTTTTCTTTCTCCAAACTTTTATTAGGCATTACAGATATAGACCATCTTAAAACATTCATATACAGCAGGCTTCCTCAACCTCGGCCCTCCAGATGTTTTGAGACTACAATTCCCATCATCCCTGACCACTGGTCCTGCTAACTAGGGATCATGGGAGTTGTAGGCCAAAAACACCTGGAGGGCCAAGGTTGAGGAAGCCTGACATACAGTGGTACCTCAGTCTACGAACAGCCCTGTTTACGAACTATTCTATTTACAAACTCCGCAAAACCGGAAGTAGTGTCCCGGTTTGCGAACTTTACCTTGGTCTAAGAATGGAATCCGAACGGTGGAAGGGCACCGGCGGCGGGAGGCCTCATTAGGGAAAGTGCGCCTCGGTTTAAGAATGGACTTCCGAAACTGATTAAGTTCGTAAACCATGGGACCACTGTACAATTTTTTTTAAATATATACAAAGAAGCAGCTATATAAGATATATAGTAACAGAAATTTTCATTGGAGTGTCTTCCTGCTAAATCGTGCTATTCACCACTCTAAGAGATACTATTGACAGAAACTCAGCCACCCTTGCAGTTACCTCTGGGTTAATATCAGACAGGTAGAATCTGGTATTTTCATTGTGCCATGATGTTAAACTACCCAAAAAAGGGGATAACACGTATTTACGTAGCTGGTTGTACCGTGGACAGTAGAAAATGGGCAAGAATACACCCTTGTTTAACACCTTTCGTGTTAGGAATATCAGAGGAGAGGTGACCTTTGATATTGAGTTTGTTTTGGGAGAAAAGAATATAAATTCTGTATTCAGATCAACAAATGTTGATCAATTCCTAACTCTGCAAGCTTCATCCACGATATCACACTGAATCAAAGGCACCATGGAAATCTACGAAAAACCACATTTCATAGAAGCAGCTCAATTCAAAGACATGAACTTTTAAAAGATGTTTGTATAGATTTTGAATTTTGAATAAAACTGTCAAGAACGAACCATACATCATTATGTACAACATGACAAGTTTTACCAACGATCAATTCAAAATGATAGCAATATTAATCACTTGCTTATGTCTTCTTCTTTTTTAAAAAAAGGTCATTAAAATTATGTGCAACAATAAAATAGGAAAAGGTTGACTTGAACTCTGAAGTACAGCATTCTTATTGACATAAGCCAAACTCTTCATTAGCAGAGAAGATTTTGTGCTTACTTCTTTTTAAATAAGCTATATGCTTGTTAGGCTATGCTATTATTTAGATGCTATCTAAAATTGATTGTTAGAACTACACAGAGGGTGCTATTCTTTCTTTGAGTCCATTATTGATAAAATCCATTTTTAAAACCCACAGAAAGATAAATGCCAACAAAAATGAAAATCACAACAACAGTAACCAGAGTTACTGAATGGACTGAGTAGCGAACATATGCACAGGAACATGAAATTAAAAAAATGTGAAACAAACTTTTCAACAAAAATATTTATCAGTACCTAAATCTTCAAAACTTGGCAAGGGCAGTTTAAATGGGGAGATGCTACTCAGGAAAAAAGACGAAATAATTTCAGCTCAGAACTTAGTTTAAAAATATATTTGTTACAAAACACAATGATGAGAATTTCCACCACAGCAAATAAGATTAAGCATTAAAATTTATAACACAGTTGATGATCAGAATGGTGGCTGCCTAGGAGGTAACTGGCTGAGTTTTTCCCATTCAGATAACTGAAATATCACAACCATGCTGTATGTGAAGTTTCATGCATCACTTTGAGTGTAATGGATTCCAAGAATTATTATTTTTTTGTCAATTTATACAGACAAGCGTCCCCCCCCTTTCCTTCCTAAATAAACTGGAAGGTTACTATTATATTTTGTTAATTTTTATATTTCATGGAAGTGTAAACATTTTATGTAATTTGCATTGTGTGATTTGCTTGAAACAGTAACAATTCAAGACTTACTGACAATAAAGATGTGGACTCTGATACCCCACTATAGTAACAGAAGAAGGCATAAAGATTATCATCATGCTAACAAATCTGGCACTAATTAAAATGTAAACAAACATTTGATGGTTTAAATAGGGTGCATTCTGCAATGTTTCATTATAAAGATGGGCATCTCTCAGTTTAGAAACATTTACCCATTTGTACTGAATATATTTATAAATATAACATAATTCCATGTCAAATAATAATTGGATGATGTCATTCATCTGAGCAAACTAGAATAAGTTTTTAAAAGAGGCATGGTTTTCAGGCACAATGTGTTTATTTAAGTCTACTTCTCATTAACAAGAAAAGAGCTTATTAATAACATTAAAAGGCAATTTTATCGACTTCTACATGTAATTTATTTCAGCAGAATCCAATACTTGAATTTCAGTAGCAGATGCTCCAAATCTTTGATGTTGAAATGAAACATTTCAATTTACAGTAATCACATAATTAGAAATATGACTAGTAGAATTATAAATACCTAACCCCCAGTTTAATTAGAAATAGTCCAATTAGAAATACTAACAGTTTAAAAGACCTTCATTTCCTTGTGCTAAGAATTGATGCTTCACATTTACTATTCTTTAAATTTTTCTGTACAAAAAGCGCAAAATTGAAACTATTTTAAGGATAGTTATATGTTGAAATATAACAAAGCTATGACAGAGCCTGTGCTTATTTTCATTCAGAGGAATCATGCTATTATTCATTTATTCATTTGAGATCTCAAATCTATGCAGTCAATTATTAAAATCTATGTCATTATGAAAATATATTCAGGTGTATACGATATGAATGTCTTTACTATTAATTTCTATTGAAGAATATTCAAACAAAATATCTTAGAAAATATTTAGTATTATATTAATTAGGTATATTAATTAATATAATACTAAATATTATATAGCATAATTATACCAGCATAATTATCCACTTTTTCATATTTCACATTTTCATCAGGTTTAGTTATAACAGTTTGAGATGGTTGAGCAATAATTAACAAAGCAATTAGTCATATTCTTTACACCTTAAAAATGTCTATATTACACTCCAAGCCTTACACAAAATAATTTGTGTATTTGGATTTTTAAAAATTAACTAATACAAAACAATAAGTATATTTTACCAACATTTGATAGATTCAAAAATACTGCGGAAAGACCACAGCACAACAACCAACAAAGGTAGCAAAGAAAATGACATGTTATGTCATGCAGACCTCAAAAATTATTGCCCCAAATATTCCAACATTGTTGGAACCTGTCATTAAAAAAACCAAAAAATGCATCTTTAAGATAACTTTTTAAAAAACATCAGAATAGTCATGTCTGTTTATCTTGACACGTAGAACTTAGAAATGCCACTATGGAACCACATTTAAGTTCTAACAATACAACAGTAAAATAAAACGACACATTTCTCAATCATTATCTTTTTGGAAACTGTACTCATCAGCACAATCCAATTTCAAAAACACTCCTAAATGGTTTTTAAAGACTATTCAACTACAAAGTTGGAATTGAAAGACAAAGACATAATTCTTGCTGGCCCTCTAATATAGGTATATTCTATGGGCACATGCAATGTTCCGGGAGTTTTTGAGGACAGGGCCTTTAGTTGTGTTTTGTCTGAAAGAGATTGCTTTGTATTATTGCTTTGCTTATTTCTTTTGATAGTAGAAAACCATCAAAGCTATAGAATTTGCATGAACAGACAAAGTGCAAATCAAAGATACCCTACTTTATCCTTATTGCTCTCAAATACCTCTTAAGTTATTCTGCAGAGAATTCAAAGTTAGATATTATATAAAACTCTGCTAACCCACTTACATCAACAAAATTCCAAATCTATCTGTTATCCATATTTTTAAACAACTGAAATAAAGATCAGAGTATGGAATAAAGATGGATATTCAGAACAAAGTGTAAGATGGGACTACGCTTCTAAAAGCAAAGAACAAGCAATAACATGAGGTAGGGGAAAATGTTTTTTTTTTTTTTTAATGCAGCAATCGTTCTTAAACCCAATTGCACTATGTCGATCCTCCACTACCCTGGGGAAGTAACATTACTATTTGGAGAATGAAGGAACAGAATACTGTACGTAGATTTCAGACTTCAAGAACTCAACTGCAACCTAATTGCTTCTTTACACATATACGTTACTATCTAGTCTCTCCATCCACTGACAGCTCTAATTTTAGAGAATCTGCCCTGCTCTTCACCATTCAATAGCTCTGAATTAACTTCAAATTGATTTCCTCCTCTTTCTGATGTATGCTCTGACACCACATCTCCATGTTGCAAGGAGTGCTCAGATTCTACAGGGTAATAAATTTAAATCCATGGAGTGAGTTTACTTCTGGGCTGCAAAAATATGATTTTGGCTGCAAAGTAGTGACAAGACATCGAGTTTAACATAATCAATCAATTATTTAGAGTTTGTACCTTAGTCATGTTCAGATTCAACAAAAAATAAATAAAATCCATGCTGAAAGCTTGTTAAAACTAGGTTGCTTCCTACATGCTTACAGAGAAACAGAAATGAAATGACTGACTGACAGTATTCTGCATTTAAGTGCATGTTTTGCATGCAACATTAAAAAAAAATCCAAATTTATGTCTCAAAACTACCGTTTAAGGAAAAGCAACAGAACTGGGACACATAAGCTTCCTTCAGATGGTTATGCAGCACATATGATCAACAGAAAGCTGCAGACATTCAAACAAAGATTTCTGAGCAAATAATATTTTTTTATTAAACAATCAAAACTACTGTTTATGGTTTAAGCATACAGGAAAAGAATGGTTTCCTTCTCTAGCACTTCCTTGAAGCACATCATAGTGCCAAACTGCTGTTGCGAAGTTCTTGTGCCATTTTTATCTACATTTCAAATTTTAAATGTTCATACATCAAACTTGTGAAATTTATGAAACTTTAAACTCACAAGTGAGATATGATTGTGGGGTAAGAAAAATATGACAACTATTTCAGATTTCTGGGATGCAAGCATTCTGTATTTTATACATGCAACAAGGTTGAATTATATAAATCTTGCCCAATACAGAAAACATTTAAAAATAGGAAGAGACATAAACTTCCTAATTCACATCAATATGGCCAAATACGAGATAAAATTATGTATGACAAAATATACAAGCCAATGAAATTAAAAAGAACTGTAATAAACAACATTTAAAGTGAGCATTTGAGCTTTCATATTAAAGGAAGCTAATTAACAGTGCACTAATTATTTTGATGTATTGCCATTTTCTATGACAAAGCACATTCTATTCTATAACACTACTAGAAGGCTACTTGATATTATACTTATTTATCATATAGTTTCAAGAAACATTCAGTATTTGGCGTAAAAATAACCAAATAATGTTTGGTTTTCAAAATGAAGTATTCTTCAGAGTTCTTCTAAAATATTTATATTTTCCCATTGCTTGGCACTATCTCTACCCATATCTAAGATTATGTTTACTGAGCAGACAATACACATTTGTACACAACATACACAATACTATGAAATTATATACGGCCATTAAAAAACAGAAACATACCATATGTTTTACCTTTCCCCTAAATGATGTAATTTGCTGCTTTCTCTCAGTTAAGAGTAAGCAAGTTCATGTGAAGGCCTTCTACCTCTGATCAAATAATAGCTTCAGTGTGTAGGGGGTGCTACAACTCAATAGGGAAATGCTCCAGCTTATTACAACATCTCATAAACATACAGCCTTGAAATCTATCCCAAGCCGCTTCTTTCCCACTTGTCCTCTGCAGTCTAGAGGAAGAGATAAGGAATTTAAAGAAGGATCAACAAACTGAGCTCATCTCAAGGGGTTCTGGAATGCAACCAGTTATAAATAGAGTCTTCAAGTAAGCTGAGCACACACTGGAGCTTTCTTGAACCTAATAAGGCTTTCAAGAATTGTTTTTCTTTGCTGATTTATTCATTTCTGAATAAGATCCATTTCTTCCATAACAGGCTGTTGTATATATTTTAGCAGATTTGCTTTCTGCTTCTCTCTTATTGTCCTATAAAATTGTTTGCCAATGCATAATTGCTGCTGGGGTGGCTTTAACTTAAAGTCCAGTATTTATTACCTACAGTTTAAAATAAAAATGAAAATGAAAAGCTTACAGACAGTAGCTAATTTAAACCCCTGTATGCTGGAAATACTGGAAATTAAAGGGAGGCTATTAGAACTCATATTAGCTGTATATATCCAGTAAAGATATCGAGACAACCAAAAGGCAGAAGTTGGACATTTATACCCAACTTGCAATTGCTTGAATCACTAAGAGTATACTATTATATTGGAACCTTATATTTGATATTGCTACAATAGTTACTCATTAACTTGTGTATAAAAGAAAAAAATCCATTGTTAAAAAAGTAATAGTGCCATCTTAACAGTGCAACAAGCTGACAGATCCCTTCCACGCTGCAATTATTCCTTCTACATAAAGGATATGTCTCATATGATTCCAAACACACAAATATTATTAAAAGTAAAATGTAAATAATTCCTTTGGTTACATTCTTTTGAGTTTGCTCCTGAGCCAAAGACTATTCCAGTGTTTGTAGTTCATCCAGAAGCTCAGCTTTCTTTTCTGCTTATCTTTATATTACCTAATGATTATCTCCAGCTCCCCAGACACTTCCATCCTCATCAAGTTTCCCTACTTTTTAGGCATTTCCAATAGTTGCCCCTCCCTTTCCAAGATAGTCAAGTGCCCCTTAAGCTAGGCTCTAACATTATTCCAGTGGTGCTGAATAGTCAGCAAGGACGTTTGTTCCCAGATCACTAAGTAATGCTGCCATGTGGGAACACTTTTAAGCAGTGAAAACTCAGTAAGTGATCATTTGTTTTCATCTCCCTTTGTCTGAGAAAGGAATGAAAAGGCACGTGCATCTCCTGTAAAATGTTAAGGACAATAAAATTTTGTACCTCAGTGCTGTCCTTGGAAAGACCTGGGAGGAAGTATTGTAAGCCAGGTAGACAAAGAATGGTGGCATCAACCATTGTTTTTTAAGCATCCCCTGACACGACCATGAATATCCATTCCACCACCACCACCACCCCCAAGATTTTTGTTCCTACTTTTATAATCTCCAGGTTTGGGCTGAATTTTTATTTACACCTTGCCTTTTAACACAAATTGGTTTACAATATAATACATACACATTCTGGTCACAAGCAGTTGATGTCATAGTTCACAGTCCAGGATCTTTCCTGAACTCGAGGGTCAGCTGATGGTAAGAATGTTAAGCCCACGCTGATTTCAAGTTGTCTAAAGAAAGAAGCTCAAAAGTCTACTCTGGATCAAGAACGTGGAAAGTGCACTGGCATGAGAAAATCCTTAAAATAAAATTCTAATGACAATAATTCTTCACTGTAACTCAGGTTGTAAATGATAAACATAAAAGCACCCTAAAACAGCTAAACAGCCCTATTTCATTTGCAGGTAGGTCTGCCATAGTCGAAACAAAATAAAAACATTCCTTCCAGTAGCACCTTAGAGACCAAGTTTGCTCTTGGTACCGGTATGAGCTTCCGTGTGCATGCACACTTCTTCAGATACAATGAAGTGTATTTGAAGAAGTGTGCATGCACACGAAAGCTCATACCAAGAACAAACTTAGTTGGGCTAGAAGGTGCTACTGAAACCTATTTCAGTCATACTTCAAGCAATTTTGCATATCAGCATCTTGCAAAGAACCACCAAACAAGAGTAAGAATTCAGAAAACTCTCACAAATGGGTAATAAACACTTTATGGAAACTGTAAGAAGACCATAGGTTCTCCAAAGCTACATGGTGGCTGTGTTCACATGCCACAATAACCCACTGTGAAGGAACAGAACTTTCAGCAATTTTGTGTCTCAGTTTTTGTTATAAAAGCTTGGTTGTAAAATGACTACTTGTGCTTTAGACACCATCTTGCACAGGAGGGTTGAAGTTCATATAATGTTTGAAAGAACAAGGGACTGTTTTCTTCATGAAGTTTTGCACAGGTCAAAGGTTCATCCCAGGAACAAGGCAATCAATTGGGGAATAAAATCTAAACCAGGAGTCTACTTTCCTTTTGAATGGCTAAGAGGTTAGGAGACAGTGCTATGGGATGGAGGGAAGGTCTGAAACACTTTAAGAGAGCTGAAACATTGGGAAGTGTTAAGAGCACTGTAGCTGCAAGGAGCCAGGAGAAGACCTGAAAGGGAACCAGAAACTTGAAGGATGTGAGCTGATAAAGATTGGCTTGGCTAGGGAAACAATGTAGAATAGGCATCTCTGGTTAGGTCTCTCTCTCTCTCCCTCCCTCCCTCCCTCCCTCCCTCCCTCCCTCTCTCTCTCTCTCTCTCTCTCTCACACACACACTGCTTTATGGAAAATCCTTAAACTGTGAAACTAGTGTAGGGGGAGTTATTTCTTTAAAAAAATTATCTGAGCTCTTTTTAACCAAAAGTGTTTTTTTTTTGTTTTTTTTTAATTAGGTCCAAGGCCTTGTTATTCACCTCATGCCTACTGTAAGTATAATACCAGTTTACCCAGTAAAAGGAAGAATTTGTGCCAGTAAAGTAGAGAAAGTTAAAGGTATATTTAGAGAAATAAGCCAGATAAAAGATAAAGATATCCATTTGGTGGCAACTCTAGCGATAATCCACAATACAGTTTCCCTTCAAACGATGCAATGATGATGTTTTGGATTTTCAGTGACACTGTTTACTTATATGAAAAAATGGGGGAAAGAAATGTGTTAGTTGCTAATTGAGAAAAACCAAACGTCAGTGTGTGCGCACATGCGCAAAACAGCACAAATAGGAAAACAATGCATTATAGGTACATAACTCGCTTTTAGTTCACAGCATATTTAAATACTGAACATAAACCAATACTGATGTCTAACAACTTACACAGGCACACATCTTAATATGAAACTGATTAGGTGCTGTTGCTTTCCACATACATATATTATAGACTTCTATTTCAAATACAGAGTGTTTGCTGGAGTGACTATTTTCTCCTTAGTTATATTAATCCAGATTTGAGTATGTTTTAAAGCACAATCCTAAACTCACTTATTCTTAGGAGTAAGTCAAAAGCAGTCACGTGGATCTGTGTTTGCAAGAAAACAACACAAGAGCATTGCCTTTCCCTAACGTAGTTAAACATTATTTCTCATAAGAACCACCAAGAACACTACCTCTAAGGTAACATCGTTAACGTATTCAGTAATAATAACTTCCCTAATAATAATAATACTAGTGCACAATTGCTACTCTATTTAACAGTTCTCCTTCGCTTTGCATATGCTTCCCAAGTCTGAACATTTCACACTTTGAGGGGACATTGACAAATCTTACAACAGGAGCAGAGCCAATATTAGTGTCATGTAACAAAAGCACATTTAATTGCGCCAAGAGAAAAAGGAAATCAAAATCTTCCTCTCTCCAGTTCAGCCTCCATCTTTTCCCATTCACTGTACATCAAAGAGAATTAGCTCCACCTGACACACAAGGCACATTTCCCCCACTGATCAGGCAGGTGTCAAGGCCAAAAAGCAAGCCTATTTTCCACAGCCCCTATACCTTGTTTGATCACTGGTTACTTTTGATCTGACATTGCCCTCACTCGAGTAATGACTTCCACCTCATAGAACCTACCTCACATCTGTCAGAAAGAATAAAGGACCTCAAACTGAGTCCTGACAAGGCCTATGGGCCATGAGTTGCGCTGCCAATGGAACATTCCCCAGCTCCCACAATTTCCAATTCAGTTTCTTTTGTTCTGGTGGGTACAGGGGTTAGGGTACCATTGAGAGCATGAAGGATTATACACACACTGTGAAGCCAAGTCTTCATGAATTACTATCTTTTCATGTCAGCTTCTTCGTCCCCTTAAATGCTGTGAACGTCATGGTAGTTACTATGAAACAGACTCTACAAATACTGTTATGGGAAGTTTGTTTAAATCTTCTTTGAGATACTGAATGTCCTGTCGCTGATCTATAGGGCTTTCTCCCCCAAAGTTTTCAAACAGGTGTAATATTAGGTCGCTTGAAACCAGCTGGCCACTACTATTGTGTGGGCCGTTTTTAAGAACACCATTAAATAAAAACTGAGCTTTAAAGTTTCATGATAAAGCAGACAGACTAAGCCTATTATTTTGACTTCATTCCCTCTGCATTTCAAGTATTTCAGTTCCATGAAAGATCATAAAAAGCTAAGTAATAAAACAAGGTTTTTAATTAAAATAAATTAACTCTCTCGTGGTTAATTCCTTATACTTCAACTATTTAAAACCATAAAAGTGTGAATATTTTGTCTGTACTGTGGACACTGCATCAGAAATCTACCGGTAATTGAAATTATAATGTACTGGACGTCACACCAAAGGCTCTTGAACCCCATTGCTTCCAAATACTCTCACTTTTAAAAAGTCAAACATTTTTGCATGCTACGTTTTACATGGCGTAACAGCGTGTCTGTTGGACTGTGAGAAGGAACTTGATAAATAAAACTACAAGCAACAGTGTCACTGCAAAAGTATCTTTCCTAAGAATTCATTTCCCTGCAGAGGGCTGTGTTATAATCATATCCCTGGTTCATTAAGGCCTATGTTAGAAGCTGATGTCTAAACACTCTAAGGTCACCATCTTAAGCACTATTGCTAAGGAATCCGTCACAAGGAACACACATAAGATGATGCTGTAATACAGTTGGTCAGCACAGGGCACAAGTTTTATCTAGTGCAGATTCTTGGATCTGTTAATATTTTATTTATACATTTAAATAAATCTTTATTCAAAACACTATTTCAGTCAAGACTTTTTACAAGTTTAATTCAAGAGAAACCCATTAAATACTGCTAGCATAAAATATTATTTTAAGATTCCAAATCTAAAGAATATAGAATCTGCCTGCGAGCCATTTTAAGATAGGTAATGAAATGTTAGAATACTTTATCATCGTAAAACATGCTGTTACCACTGCTGCTTTTATATATCTTATGACTGTTTAATTCAAAAGATGCTAAATAAATAGTAGCCAAGATAATAACATTTCTAGAAAGCAAATTATAAAGAATTAATCATCAAAATATTAGCTCAAAAAAACCAACAGCCAATCAGTGATTCAGTCATTGATATCCAGCAGTAGTTACTTAGGGTCCATTGATTTCAATAGGGTCAACTCTTGAATTGGATATCACCCAGTATAGTTAGCATAAGGTTAGAAGAAAAATTGTTGTTGTTGTTTTGTTTTTCTTTTTGAAATATTTTGTATTGGTTTTTACAAGAACAAATTTAAAATAATGAAAAGAAAAAACTTTTAACATATCTATATATGAGATTCTCTGAATCTCGGTCCTTAAAATAATTTTTCTAAGACTACATATCATTATGTTCTCCACAGTTTCCATCTCTCTAAATTATCCATGTCTTTCGTTTCTTTACAAGTTATTTTAAAAGTCCAGCTAACGTTTTTATTTGTTTACAATTGTCTCCTAAGTAAGTTATGAATTTCCCCCATTCTTTTTTAAAGTCATTATCTTCTTGATTCCCGAGTCTCCCAGTTTTGTCATTTCAGCATAATCCAGCAGTTTGGCTTGCCATTCTTCCCTAGTCGGGACTGTTGGTTCCTTCCATCTTTGGGCTAGTATAAAATTGTTGTTGTTTTTTTCCTTTAGCCTCAAAATCAACATGCAAAGCTATGTAAATAAAAGGCAGAACTATGTACACTGGTGAAGATAAACATATTCCTGTATTGCAGGGGGTTGGACTAGATGATCCTCAGAGTCACTTCCAACTCTACAATTCTACTATAAATACATATGTATGCCAAAAGTAATCATGCATCAGATGAACATGGTATGGACACAACTCATGGAGATGTGAACACGTACACAATACGTGAAATTATAATAATACTCAATACTCTTTTCCAGTGGAAAAAAATACACAAACAAGTAACACATTTTTGTTCCCAAAGTCTCTCTTACATTGTTACAGCAACAGAGAGACTGTCTCTAGATATGCAACAGAGAGACTGTCTCTAGCCCTGTTTTTCTGCTACCATGCTCAGTACCAAGTTACAGATGGAAAGTCACAGAGTTTGCAATAGAATTATACGAAGTAATTGCATATGAAGATGTTTAATGTACATAATTGGAGAAATTATGCTTTTCCCCTGGTTTTGCTTGTTTTGATGAAGACTACGTAAGGCTATATACTGCGAACTGACTTCAAGAGATATCCATGTAAAAAGATCACCAATGGTAGTGCCCAACATTCAGGGTCTCTTTTTCAAAGAGTATTCAATCATTAACATTATGCAGATATATGCTAAACCATGACTAAAGGCCAACAATGGAAAGGAATTCACACTACAAGGAAGGAGGGAATGCAGTAGACCAGTTTGAAAAGCATAAATAAATGCTGTTCATGTTCCAAGCCCAAACATAGGATTCGTTCATTACAAATAGCATCTCCAAGGCAGATATACCTGTGTCAGGTGACAACCTGCCCAAAGTAATGTCATTCCTTTTGGTCCATCCACTCTTACCAGTTTAACAGAGTGCAGATATGTAACTGCAGTCACCCAGCAAAAAGCAGAAAATAATACGCTACTTAATTATGCATCACATAAAATTAATCTTTCTATGTATGCATTTCAAAGTTGAAATACCTGGATAAAAGCTGTTATTAAAAATGCACTTTACAATAATTTGAATACACCTAAAACACAAGCAAACGCTAAGGCATTAAAATTGATTTTTCTACAGCAATGATACTTTTGCATGACACTGGCTATAAAAATGCACTCAACATCAAAACAGGTATGAAAATCTACTACAAAAAGTATCTTTGATCAAGGATTTGTTTAATTTAAGGAATTTCCCATGCTTATCCATCAGCAGTGATTACAAAGAGAGATTACATGGAGCTTTAAGAAGGCATTTAATCAAAGAGTTTACCCAGGAAATAAGCTTGGATCAAAATTTAACTGAAGACCTAGTTACTTTATCTTCTGGAGGAACAGACACACTGACAACACAAACATCCTGTTAGCATATCTTATTATTCAGTTACTGCTTACATGTGAAGAGCATGTGTCCGCATTACACTTTGTTCTGGAATATTTGCATACTCAGAAAAATCAAATGGGTATTTTTTTCTACATTATGAGGGAAATTTAATTAAAACGCTTAACTGTTTTGAGAGGATGCTGGAAATTCAGTATTCCAACTAGCACCATCTCAAAGCTCCAGACAAACGTAACTTACTACAAAAACAGAAAAATTCAACAAGAGATCTCACTCACTACAACAGTGATTTACAAACTTTATGCTTCCAGGGTGTTATTTTTAGGCACTATCAACGAACCCCTGCATATCTGCCATGGAGTCCCAGCCTCTTTCAGGAAGAGTCTGAACCAAGATGCATGTGGAGTATTGGCAAAGTTTCTTTGATGCCCCCATTTGAACTGAGGGTGTGACCTAAAACAAAGATCCACCACTCTAATTGTTGTAATAAGCAAGCTGTCTTTCAGAGACACTTGTTTTCCCTTATTGATTTTTGCACTGAGGACTTTAGGAGCACCCAGGAGCAAATTTTGAATCCCACAATGTTTTATAGAATACGTATTTTATAGATTGTGCATTTTAAAAGCTTATTACATATGTAGGCATTCTTTTTATGCTATTTTTCGCAGAATTGTAGAGTTGGAAGGGACCCCGAGGATCATCTAGTCCAACCCCCTGCAATGCAGGAACATGCAGCTGTTCTATATGGAGATCGAACCTGGAGCTCTGCCATTCTCAGCACCATGCTCTAAGTAACTGAGCTATCCACTTGAATCAGGTTTTAATTGCCATTTGTTTTAATTTTTAATTTTGTATTTTTGGGGTGGGAAATTACTATTTATTTATTCATTCAATTCAATAAATAGATCCACCTACATAGCGATTGTTGCTCACTGATTCTATGATTGGTGTGTAGCATTTTAAATAGGTTTAAATCATTTATAATTTAGTGAATTTGGTTTTAATGTTTTATTTTCAATTTGTATATTATCCTGGCATCCTACAGGATAGAGCATTCAGAAATGTACTGTTTATCTTGTAAAGAACCACATCTTAGGATGAAACAGCTTCGGAATATAAATTGAAATATATTTTCATAAATTACAAGTATCACTAATCAAGACTATTGTAACCTAACTTTTTAAGCTTGCGTTTAACAAAAAATAATAATAATAATTAGAGCAATGGTATAAAAGTGTTAAATGGAGGATTCCAGCAGTCCAAACTATGCAAAGAAGTTGGAAGTGGCCAACGACAGACTGGAAAGAAGGAAAAATCTGATGTCAGGCTTGGATGCGCTGAGGAAGTATGGCCTTGACAGAACAAGGGAAGGGGTAAAATTAGGCATAAAGAAAGAATGTGAGTGCATGCATACACAGGTGTGAAGAGCCTAGTTTTAAGCTTTGGAATGTGTGATACTATGGCACATCAGGAGAAACAGGCCTTTTCATCAAGCACGCATTTTGCAAATCAGTCGCCTAAAGGTCACTTCAACTTTAAAAAAATAAAATAAAATTCTCCCCACATCATTAGCATCTCTCAGTTCTAGGCTACTTCCCCTAAACAGGTCACAGCTGTAGTACCATTTTCATTCTTAGGACAAACGCTTTATTCTAATTTCATATTGACAGCCACCAGATGCCAGCCACTGCTCTACCATGAAGGCGCTGAAACGTGTCACACCCACATTTGAAATAAAAAGCCAGAAAGATCTTACACAAATAAATTCAATCCTCATGTGCATTAATATTCGTTTCACTGTATCTTGCACTCTGAAGTCAAACCAGACTTCAGGTCCTTAATATATTAGGCTTAAGAAGTAAATCTAGGAATCAAATTCTTTTTTTTGAAGGAGGCATCTGGAAAGTTACATATATGCATGTATATTCCATGATATTTAAGGGATGGAATATTATCTTCATACCCCCTTAGGTTAGGTACAGCCATTTTAAACTTTCAGGACCTAAAATAAAATAGCATTTATATGCTGTCGTATGATACAATGCATTAAACAGTTTCAGCCTGCTGTTAAGTGTTGGATTTGAGACTCAAGACGACTGAAAGTTCACAACCTTCAACCTGTATTTTAGCAGTTCAAGCCTGGCCTAACTCCACAGAGAAGGAAGCTTTGACAAGTGTTCAGAATAAGATGAGCTGGTGATTATGGCCCACTCTGTGAGGCTTGGGGAGGGCACATCTATCCACTATCAAGAGGTTCCACTCCAGGACAAGGGTTGCAGCATTGTAGATAGGGCGAAAATAGCAAAGTATAGAGTAGTTTGCAGTGCAGATGCTCATGCTGTACCTGATTAGTGAACAAAAGGGGACTTTAGTTTCCGCTGCACTCCATCTGGAATATTTTGCAAGGAATATCTAACTTTATACCGGACAAACCATATTCAATTTGCTTTTCAGGATCGGGCCAACCAGCAAATTAAGAGCTGCAAAAAAAATGCAACAGTATTTCTCAAGTGCAGAAAGAGAACTCAAAAACAATCTGTGAGGCTGTATTTCATACTGATTTATGGCACTATATAATATTTAGAAATACTGATATCCAACTCATTTGGAAGCTGTTGTTAAAAAGGTATTAATCAATAATTGCACTTACGCATGATTAGATAGGACATTATCCTGAAAAAAATATTATTCAAGTGCAGCAAAGCGTATAGCTTTATGAGCATTAAAATCAGTAGTACAAGTGCAGAGAACAAGAAACTACACACACTGGCCATTGTAAATAAGAAAATTATGGCTACATAGTATCATTTTTTCCTTTATTTGTAATCTACTGGTTCCAGGCATTTTATTGTTGTACCAAGGACAGAAAGGTATTTTAGTAGCATCTCTAACGTCAACACTGCCACCTAAAGGTCATAAGAAACAAATACATTTTTCCAGCAACATCTGCAAATCACAACACTTAGCATTTAAAAAACTAATATGTTATATTGTACCTGTTAGGGACTGTTGCCCACACAGATGGGAAGAGTCACATTTTGTGAGAATAAAAAGAAACTACAGACCAGACTGTTATCAATTGTACTGGTTCAATTATTAGTTTAAGTAAGCTATGTTGTTTTAAGAGCATTTCAAGCATAGCTTAAGAGTATTTGCTTAACTGTTCCTGTAACATTTTAAATAGTGGTTAACTTGTTGTTTTAATTAAACTAGGCTTCTGGGAAGACTGTTTCCATTTCAATTTGGAGCAGTAGGATAATTGCTAATACAGCTAGCAAGTCTCCACAGATTTTGAGCAAAACAACTGGAAACCCAAATGCCCAAAGTTTTCATTAAACTTATTTTCATAATATTTAAAAAGGGAACACATTCTCATGTTTCTGACTCTTGTTTTGCAGAAGCTGACTGCTGAAGCCCAAGAATTTCAAAAGTTTGGGGGGGGATGTGTGGGACAGTGGGGGGAAAAACCCCAACCAGTGCATATACTTTCTTATGAAAGCTAAATACAAAGTACTGGATAATATCTTAAATAGTGCCCATCATAACCCATAATGTTCCACCCAAAAAAGAGGAGGAAGTTCACTCTGAACAATAGCAGAACTACTCAGGCTGATCATGCCTCAGGATAGCTAAAATGATTAACAACTTGTTTTTCATGTTGTAAGCCGCCTTGAGCATGGTTTTAACTATGGAAAGGTGGCATACAAATAAAACGATGTATGCATGTATATACTTTTTACCTTGTGTTGTTCAACTGGATGCTGATGTACTGCCCAACAGCATAACTGCTTAAGTAATGTAAATCCACTCTCTAACTTTAAGTGAAGCAGAATGAGTAACACAATGGCTGAAATTTTCAGCTGTGAACACTGTCACAGGTCCAGGTTTGACAAGCTTCAGCTGAAGTGTCAGACTTGAACTAGCAAGGTATAGGAGAGAGTGGTGGAAGGGCAGAAGAGACTCATTCAAATCCTCACTTGGGCCTAAAACTCACTAGGTGGCCTTGGGCCAGTTACAACTTCCCAGCCTAACTTACACACTGAGTTATTGTGAGGATAAAATATAGAGGTAAAACTATAAACATCACACACACAGAGCTTTATTGCGGTCCATAGACCCAAAATACACAGTACAACAATAGTAAAAACCAACAGTTACCACTCTCAGAAAGAAGGCGAGGATATAGAGCAAATCCAACATTACATGAGCAGACTTCCACTTACACAACAGACTTTACTTTCCTCTCCTCCTTGGGAGTCCCGCCCCACGTTCTGCTCATGATGGTCCCCAACACTCCAGAGTAGATTTTGAGAATGTGGAGTAGAAAAAGAAAGTGAAGCCGTAAAGGTAAAGGGACCCCTGAAAATTACGTCCAGTCGCGAATGACTCTGGGGTTGCGCCGCTCATCTCGCTTTACAAGGCCGAGGGAGCCAGCATTTGTCTGCTTCCGCAGACAGTTTTTCCGGGTCATGTGGCCAGCATGACTAAGCTGCTTCTGGCGAAACCAGAGCAGTGCACGGAAACACCGTTTATCTTCCCGCTGCAGCAGTACCTATTTATCTACTTGCACTGCGTGCTTTCGAACTGCTAGGTTGGCAGGAGCTGGGACCGAACAATGGGAGCTCACCCCGTCACGGGGATTCAAACCGCCGACATTTCGATCAGCAAGCCCAAGCTGCACAGTGGTTTAACCCACAGCGATACCAACCATAAAAGAGGATAAATAAAAGAAGCAAGGAACAAAATACTAGAGTAAGCTAAATTTTAAGATTTCAAATCCCACATTTCTTCTTACAGGCTAATATTCTAGGCACATGTGTTTTATACTGCATTTCCGAATGTTTTTCCCCCTTAACAAAGGTATAAAGATATAGAACTGCATTCTAGATACTCATTGCACTCTTTACTAATCAAAACTGCCTAGCTACTCTGCTAACATGCTTCTAACTGTCTCTGATGCACGTTGACTTGGCTGTAGGATGCTGCTGAAGTAGAGTGCCCTTAGGCTTGAAATGAACTGATAAATCATTGTGTGTAAAGAGTATTCTGAGGAACCGGGTATGAAGAATTGTTTTGTGGCAATGAGACTATGGCATGCTCCAGGCTGAAAAACCTGAGAGCCTTCATGACATGTCAGCATGAAGCTATTGCATTTTTATTACATACGCACACATTTCTATACTGCAAGCACAGTTCAGAAAAAAATATTCCATCACTGAACACAGCGGTGCCAGGGAGAAGCAGAAAGCCAGTACAGTGAATGACCAAAGGCAAAAGGGGTCACTATGTGCATAGTAGAATACAAGAATGGGCATGAGTTATGTTCTCTCTAATCTTTACATCAATCATCAAAGCTAGGCTGATATATTTCCATACTGCATAACGGAAGAGGTGGTGACCCTAAGAGAGAGCAGCTTACTTTCTAAAGCAAGGATAAGAACCTGTGGCCTCCAGATGCTCTTCTGACTGCAACTCCCATCATCCTTGGTCATTAGAGCTGATGGGATTTGGACAACATCAGCCAAAGGACCACAGATTCCCAATCCCCATTCTACAGGCTGGTGAAATTGAGGGTGAAGCAAGATCTGAACCAGGCATGTACTTGGTCCCTACAATCATTCTCAACACAAAGATATATATTTGTACAGAAGCAGCAATTTAACTAAATTTACTCAGTGGTGATCTTCACATGCAGCAAATTATGATTTGCTGTTATGAGCATGAGTCTTGGGTGCATTGTCTCTCATGCACATACACACCAGAAGAGATTGAAAGCTTCACTTTTAAATAAACTGCAGTTTCTTTATTATGCCCCAAATCGGGAAATTTTTTCAGTGATATCCAATGATATCCAGTCCAGTCTCTGGAACAGATTTTTGGAGCATGCAGGGGGCTGCAATGGGAAGGAGGGAGAAACCACACCGAGCAAGCAGGCTGACACTGTTGGATGTCAACCTCTGGTTTATCCTGTGGATTAGCAAAACCAGGACAGCAAATCATATTTTGTTAACTAAACTACAATATCCTACTGGCAATATATTCAAAAGTGAAAGCTCACTGTAACAAAGGAAGCTTATAGATATCATTCTCATAACTAACCATGGTTTGTTGTTATGCATATAGAATTTGACTGCAGAATTATTATTGGGGGGTGGGAGTGCCACAAAATGTGCAGAGTCTTTACCACACTACACTGAGCACAAACAAAATGTGGTATGTGTCCAATAAGTCTTTGTTGCTGACCTACTAACAGAAAAATGCTAAACATCTGCTTTGAGTCATCAGGTGTGGTGCTTTTATAGGTTCTTATGCTGCACATAGAGAAGCAGCATATTTTCTGGTGGCTTCCAAATCTACCTTTGCAATTACAACTGAGTCCTTGCCACATAATATAAATTAAATAGAAAACAAAATGTAACTGTTCAATAAGAAGCCCATTAACTGGTACTATATTTCCATTTTTATTTGAAAATTATTACAGTCTCATATTTTTGTGCCCCAAGATACCACTTTTTGACCCTCCTTTATTTGGAGAAAGTTGAATACAGTGCTCGATATTTCAAAATCACAGATACAAACAGGGTTGCTCTGAATGCCACACAGCTCTAAAAACTTTAGCTACCACTTCTTTAAGTTATGGATACTCTCAACTGGGACCCTCCAAGTTCTTGAGCATGAGGAGGCATTTTTGTACTTGAATTTTTATTATCTGTATCCTTTAGAATGACCAAGTCTCCTTTACTCTTTCCTTCATTGTGTGGGGAAACAAACCAGTAAATCACAGTAAATCATAGCTTCTCATTATGTGCAAAATGAGAACTACGGTTCGTGACTTCCAACAAGCCATCTAGCTTAGTGTTGTTACATTAATTGACAGTGGCTGTTCAGAGTTTACAAAAGGGATCTTTTCCAGAACCACCTGGAGATGCCAGAACAGATGAAGTCACTGTTTAAAGCTCTGCTTTTGAGTTGGTATCTGAATATACTGAGATTTCCTTAGAAAGCTTAGTTCTTTCTTTGAAGAAGAAATGAGCCACAATGTTTCCTACTCTGGATACACCAGTAAAACAAACTTTAATGTACAGGTACTTATCTAGTGCCTTGACAGCGATCTATATTAGACTTTTTAAAGGGTCAGAAAAAATGAATCACTTAGTAGAACATGGAATCAGCAATCTATCCAACACAGAAGACATTAAACTGATTGACCACTCAAATTCCTATGACTTCCGTAATAGACATTTGATTGACTTGCAATGAAGATCTAATACACCGGAGATCTAATACAATTATTTTGAGTTTTGGAAACTGTTCTAGTATTTCAGCAATGGTTTATTTTTCCAAAGAACATCTTCAGAAGTTTTAGTTTCACTCATACTAAATTATTTGAACACAAAATGTGTTTTTGCTTGCCAGCTTCCAATTCTTCCTTTACAGTACGCTGTAAAGAGTGTAATCCAAAAGCTTCTACTACTGAAGTGCTGTTGAGAGACGTACTTGGAAAACTACATCAGAATGAGATCTAAGTGTTTTTTAGTGCAACCTATTTTGCCACTTTTTTAAAGTGAATGCCTAGGATATGACTAGGATAGTCACATCCTAGGCTTGGCTGCCATGAAAGGAGTTGCAGCAAAATTAATATCTTAGGAACAATGAAACATCAGATTCATGTAAAAGAAGCTTAGGATGGCCATAAGAAAGTGTTGGTTCTCCAGTTTTAACTGTTGTATAAGAAGCATCTAATTGAAGAGTGCCAAGTTTCACACCTAAGTCTGATTAATGTCAATATTTTCAAAATTATCACAAGAAAATTACTCTGAGTAGGCCCACTGAAATTAATGGGTCCAAGTTAATCATGTCCACTAACTTGAATGGGTCTACTCTTAAGTAGGACTAAAATTGCTCTGAGTCAGCAAAGTACAGCACTACGGATTGTATCCACCTAGTCCATCACAGTTTAATCTGAAATCTTAAACGCAGTACTGCACCCAGAGCTCAGAAACTGCTTGTGCCAATGAAATTCCTTGTCTCAAAATGCGCCTAGTACAATGGGAGTTTTGAACACTGCTTAAGTGGCAAGCCCCGATATAAGTAGGAAGTAAGTTCATTAACAGGGTACAGTTGTGACAGCCATCTGTTTGTACCCAGCATGTTGTATCCACAGAAATATTACCATTCTACGCAAAAGTTCCATTTAGCTCTTAATGCAGATTCCACCATGAATCAGACTATTTATTTTAAGTCATCAAATGTGGTAGTCAACATGACACCTTGTAGTCATATAAAGCAGGTTCTTCACATGTAAACATACATGTTTATAAGCTAAGCCCATGTAAAGTTTAAACATGGCACTGCAAAAGTGTACAAAGATCTTCAGAGAATATTTTGTATCCAACAGAATAGAAATGCTTAGCTAGCATTATTACTTTTCTATCAACTACTGAAACACACAAGGCAAAAGCAATTCCACAATTAAGTGTAGCACGTTAGCTCAAATAATAATAATAATAAATAATAATAATAATAATAATAATAATTTATTATTTGTACCCCGCCCATCTGGCCGGGTCTCCCCAGCCACTCTGGGCGGCTTCCAACAAACACTAAAATACATTAAAATATCACACATTAAAAACTTCCCTAAACAGGGCTGCCTTCAGGTGTTTTCTAAATGTCAGGTAGTTATTTATCTCTTTGACATGGGATGGGAGGGTGTTCCACAGGGTGGGCGCCACTACCGAGAAGGCCCTCTGCCTGGTTCCCTGTAGCTTTGCTTCTCGCAGTAAGGGCCCTCGGCACTAGATCAGAAGGCCCTCGGCACTAGATCTCAGAAGGCCCTCGGCACTAGATCTCAAAGAAAAGTATTAACCAATATAAACTGAATTCTAAGAAATAGCTTTTTAATCACTATGTGTATTGTAGGTTAACACTCTCAGAATATGGACATAGGTTTCGAACCCTTCAAAACTCAGTTAAGATACACAGATAAAATGTTGGATGTGGGCGAGTATAAAAGAGGGTGTAGGCATTTTTAATTTAAATACAGGAGAGAAAATACTTACTAATTTGTTTTCCTGCATGTATATTCTCTGTAACTTCAGGCATCCTTTAGCTATAATTATCATTCCTTCATCTGAGATCTTATAACACTGCCCAAAATGAATATCTTTCAGTTCTCTGCAGTCTGATCCGAGCTGCAAATGAAATTTAACACACACATAAATATATAACACCAACCTTGCCTTCAATCTATGGTGTATATACAAGCATTACATTGCTAAACAATTAGTTCTGGTTTCAACTAACACATTAGCCAAGAGGCCACATTGCTCTCAAAATAGGAAATTGAATGGCAGTATAAATTTCAGCAGTCCAAGTAAGAGAACAGGTGTATTAGATTTAGCCATATCCAACATGTATCAATAACCAGAAACAAATTGTATTGTGCACACCAGAAGCTCAGAATTCCAGTTATCACCACCCAAATCAATAAAACAGTCTTGCCTGTAGAAGCTAAAAAGTTGTAAAGATGTCTCTAACTTAAAAAAAGTTACTGTAGTTGTCAAGAAAAAACAAAAAGGCTTGCAGTTAGATTTCAAGGATACTATTACTAGCAAATGCAACTTAGTTTTTAAGTCGTGACAGTTTGACAAAGAAGGCTAAATACAGTCAAACCTTGGTTCCTGAACTCCTCCGTTTTGGAACATTTCAGCTCCCGAACAATGAAAACCCAGAAGTATCTGCTTCAGTTTTCGAACAATTTTCGGAAGCCGAACGGTCTTCCGGAACGGATTAAGTTCGAAAAACGAGGTTCCGCTGTAGTATAGTTCTTTCTAATGTCATACTCTGGTTCACCAGAACAGAATCTGTGACTATTTGCAAAGTACATGGAAGATATTCAGCCATTACCTAAGAATGTATTTTTTCCTTCTTTTAATTGGTAGGTTAAAAAAAATGGTAGGTGGGCAGGATAAAACTTTTCACTTGGATCCAAACTTCACCCTCCATGCATGGAATAGATCCTTCTGTCCATGGAACACTTTTGATCTACCTGAGTGATTCAACCAGCACCACCCCCTACACCAGTGATGGCTAACCTTGACACTCCAGATGTTTTGGAACTACAACTCCCATCATCCCTAGCTAACAGGACCAGTGGTCAAGGATGATGGTAGTTGTAGTCCCAAAACATCTGGAGTGTCAAGGTTAGCCATCACTGCCCTACATTCTTCTGGATGCTCCCTCAACTTTCTAAAGCAGTTGTTCAGATGGTACAAGGGGGCTGCAGGAGGGAGGGGAAACTGGCAAAAGTAATTTGCTCCTCAAGAACTCTGCTCAGGAAATGTTCTTGCCCATTGGGAACAAAATACTATAAAGTACCCACTAAGATGCTATGTTATGCCAAGTTCAGACATGTTAAGCGCAGTAACTGTGAGAGGGAGAAATTTATTTAGAACAGGTAAAAGCTTCACAGGGGTACAAGGAAGTAATGTCTAAAAGGCAGGGTATAAGATTGTAGGACACCCCCCCAAAAAAAGACCATAATCCACTGAAAAGAAAAATAGCTCAAAACAGTGTGGTAGGGCTAAGAATTTCACATTTAGATTCAAAATGGCCTGCAAAATTTGCATGTCTCTAATGAACATATAATGTCACTAGCAGTCTGGAAATTTAATAGTGGCTGCAGCAGCACAAGTTTGAGTGGCTCAGAAAACACCCAAACTGGAGCTTGCATGCACTATTCTAGACAAAAAGCCCCAAAAAACTATTTCCTGGGTTCTAAAACTGGGGTTTGCACACAGCACAATTAGAGCTAGTTATGGCTCATTGGTTGTATTCAGTAAGAGCTATGGATACACAGCTAAAGAACTGTGGGTACAGGCAATTTTAAAAAAATGTTATTCCACGTGCTGAGATTCCTGCATTGTAGGGGGTTGGATTAGATGACCCTCATGGTACCTTCCATGATTCCCAGAACAGAAAATTCAACTTCTTTTAGCCCTTGATTTGTCCTTTTATTTTACTATCATATACCATCTAATGTATACCTTTGAGGGCAGTGTAAATTGGAAATATAAACATTTTGTTCTGACAACAACAGCCTATTCCTAGACATGTTCCAGAATTTGGGTAGGGGCTACTCCCAAGTGGACATAAAAGTGCAGCTTAAATTATTCAAAAACAATATAAAATACTTTCACCAATATTTAAAGTTCACCTGCTTGAGTCCTTCATCAGTGAGCCGATCTTGGTTGCCCACATGTACTTTCTGCAGTTGAGGACACTGTGAAGCCACTGCAATTATAGACGTATCAGACAGCTGTTTACATCTATATGCAGTATATCTTAGAAGTCCAGGACATTTAGATGCTAATATACATACTCCTGTATCCGATACATTACGGCAATCTGAAATATTGATTTCAGTTATATTCTGGCTTCTTGATGCAATTCTTTCCAGTAACTCATCGGTGACCTGTCAAAAACAATTTGAATAGGTAACATTCATATTCTCAGTTTTATCTGTATTTTTTAAGAAAAAAACAAGCCTATACATTTAAAACAGCATTTGTACCAAACCAAGTTAGTACTTTCACTACAAGTTTGGCCTGCATGCTTTCCTGCTCAACTTAAATTTTAGGAGTCTTTTGCTGCAAATAATTATTTTTTCAGCACTATGTCTGACCAATGGATACCACCTCAACAGCCCCTCCAGATTCACCCAAACAAAAAAAACCTGCTCATCAGATTTGCCCAAGGCTGCCACAACAGCTACAACAAAGGTACTGTTGTTCCCTTGTACTGGGAACAGATACATAATCCCTGTTCAAATAATCAGGCTCTAAGCTTCTTTAGATTATGAAAAATGCAATGCAGGTCATGTCATTATATAATTCACCATCATACTAAATATGCATCTATTCAGTCAATGAAAGCAACTTAATATATTCATGTGTGTGGTTCAACACAGGCTTTTAAGACAGCCAGTCACTGTGAATGAAGGAATTCACAAAACTCTTGTTATGTTTTCTATATGAAATATGGGCTGAAAAGTGAAACAGGTATTTTTATCTGAGGAAGACAAAGGAATTGTTTTAATTTGATTAAAAGAATTCAGATTTCAACGTAGCTTCCTTCATACCTGCTGACGACTACTGAGATCCAATTGCTTCCAAAACTGGAAATCTAAACAGAGGTCACGCCAATATTTACAAACCAACGATGCTGAAAGACATCGCTCGTTCAAAGATAAGTTGGAAAATATCTATGAAAGAAAAAAGGAAGAGTTAAGAGAAAGTGAAATGCCTCAAAGTTCTTTCCAAAGACATGCCCTTTCTATCATTCTTCTAAGGCTTTGATTCTTCTAATAAGCTTTGGACAAATATATTTGTTTAAAACAAAGAAAATTGATTTCCTTCCAGCTATGCATCCTTCACTACGCCACCAATTTTCTACTTTCCATTAAGTAATAGAGGTGATGACAATTTTGCATGTGTTCAATTGACGCACAGCCAACGTGTGGGTCCTTTTGGACCCAGAAGAGAGCAGAATGTGAGTTGGGCAGGGCAGAACATAGTGGGCTTATGCGTGCTCCGTCACCATGCACAGGAACCAGGAACGCAACACCTGCGCAAATGGGGGGGGGGGTTGCCTGTGTCTACAGTGATAAGCATTCAACTTGATACTATGAACAAACTATGTATTAGGTAATTTGACAGTCCCATGCAGATGAGCAGCGCCATCTTGAGTGAAAACCTTAAGGCCCTGGTCAGCAACTACCGTAACTGTCCTGGAAAGCTGATGGGGCAGCAACTCCACCCACACCTCATAAAACGGCTTGCCAACAAATACTGTTACCACAGACAACATTTTCTCATGTTCAGCTTTGCAACTGAAAAGTTGGGCAGCATTTTTTGGGGGGGAGCGGGGGATTCCATCTACCTAATTCATTTCTGGAGTGTGTGGGCGAGTGATGGTTGCAGTTTCTGTGGGTGTCCATTTGTAAGTGTACTTCATCCTAAGGCAGTGATGGCTAACCTTGACACTTCAGATGTTTTGGGACTACAACTCCCATCATCCCTGACCACTGATCCTGTTAGCTAGGGATGATGGGAGTTGTAGTTCCAAAACATCTGGGGTGTCAAGGTTAGCCATCACTGTCCTAAGGCATAGGGAAGGCTTGGACGGGACCCTTGAAACACTCACAGGCTCCTCAGCATTTATACATACATCACAGGCAACAGTCTTCCACAACATCCCCAACCCCTTTACACAGTATATTCTGTGCTGTTGTCAGACAGTGCAGGGAAAGCAAAGAGGAGCAGATTGAAAGCAGCTCCAAGACATACCCAACAGGGGCTTTCCACCTTTAGCTCCCATTTACCGTTCTTGGGGATATGTCTCATAGAAAACTACTACAAACCAGGATTTTAACTTCGGTAAGCCATATACAGTGATTACTCTGTTCTAAAGCTCCAAGCTATCTATTCTCACGAAACCTTTCCATAGGCTTTTTCAAGAGCTTAATACACTGATGTGAGATTCAGCTATCCTGAGAATGTGCCCTGGAAGCACTCTTTGCTTCTTTTAACCCTGCAGGTCAGAAATCACCCTTTCTCAACTTTTCAGACTTCCTCATTCCACCAGCTCCAGTCCAGTGTAGCAGGCTCATCTAGTACTCACACCAGTCCTTGAACCTTAACTACTCAGGTGTTCCCATAATATTGCTTTGTTTTGTTTCATAAAGGCAGGATTACTAGGAAGTGTGTTTCTTTGTGCTATTAAGCCATCAACAATGCTATTAAACACTGTTTCCATGTGAACCAATTCTGATTATATCAGCACGTGCAAATAACTTGGAGAAGTGACTATTCTGGATTAAATGATGTGACCAAGACCAAGACAGGGACTCTGTTTCAATCAAGCACCATTACTATTTCACCTTCAACTGGATTAGCGTCTAGTGCTTTAAGTAAAAACTTATGAACTTAGTAGAAACGCTTGCACATGCAACCAATTCCCAGAATCCCCAACCATTGCCAGCCAAAACTGAAAACAGGAAAAGGGAAATTATAATTAGGTGAGGTCTTCTTGTATCGCCACCCCTATAACGTGGTCCTGGGCACCTTTGCAGAGTAAACTCCAGGAGACCAGGAGTTAAGAAAAGGGCACTCTTGAGCTCTACATGGAAAAACACACAACCAAGAAACTCAGGAGGAGGGGGAGCAAGGGATGCAGCGACAGGTGTCCCCCCCCCCAAAAAAAGGCAGGCAGCCCCCATCCTACCTTGGCAACCTCTACATCCCGGACACCTGCCAGCTCACCAAACCCACCTTGAGGAGGATGGAGGGCGGCAGCTGGTTGATGTCGGGCGAGGGGGGCTGCGGCTCCCGGCAGCAGTCCCCGGGGTTCTCGGGGGGCTCCTCGCAGTCCGGCTCGCGGGCCTCGCCCTTCTCCCTCCCGTCCAGCTCGGGCAGCTGAGTCGGGGAGCCCGCGGGCGCCTCCGCCTCCGCCAGCCCTTCCCCATCGTCCCCGTTCTCGCCGACGGCGGGGTCCTTCGGCGGCGAGCGTCCCCGGGCGCGGTCCGAGGCGCAGGGCAGCGGGCACAGGTGCTGCTCGGGCAGCGAAGCAGAAGCAGCGGCGGCGGCGGCAGAAACCTCGGGCGGCGGCGGCGGCGTGGAAGCGGGGCTCCCGGCCCCTGTCGCTGGGATGGCGGCGGCGGCGGCGGCGCAGCGGGGCTGCTTTCGGGGCGGGCAGGGGAGCAGCCGGACGCCCTTGCGCTTGCACACCATCTCCGGGGAGGCCTCGCTGCTCTCCAGCGCAGGCCCCGCTCTCCGCGCGGAAGGCGGAGGAGAGGAGAAGAGGAGGCCGGAGAGCAGCAGGCGGCGGCAGGAGAAGCGCAGCAGGCGGCGGGCGGCGCGATCCTCGGGCGCCTTCAGAGCCGCGTAGAGAAGCGGAGGAGCAGCAGCAGGAGGAGGAGGAGGCGGCGGAGGTTCCTCGGCGGCTGGCGGGCTGGCGCTGTGCACCAGGAAGCAGAGCATGCAGGGCCCGCGCAGGAAGCAGCTCCGGTCCCGAGGCGGCGGAGGAAGAGGAGGCTGCGGCGGCAATGGCACTGGCACTGGCCCTTTCCCCCTCAGGGGTCGGCGGCAGCGGCGGCTCCTATCCGCGGTCTGACTGGTTCCCTTCCGCGAGAGAAAGTGGCCCATATAGGAGGCGCCGCCGCCCCCCAGCAAGGCCTCCTTCCCTCGGAGGCTTCAGCGGCGTTGCCCGGGCTTCATCGCTCGCCTCCGCCCGCCCGAGCGCGGCATCGGCGGCGGCGTCTGAGGAGGAGACCGGCAAAACTCTGAGGCCGGCAGTCACAACAAGGCAGGTTCCGGGACGTTGGAGGAAGCGGAACCGCCGGGACTTCCGGTTCCCTGACCCCCCACGCGCGCACTCACCCCCAAGAGCTGCTCGGCCGCGCGACCCTCACTTCCGGGTTCCCCATAGACTCTTCCATGTGCGGGGCGAGGGGATTGCAAGAGAAACGCGAGGGGAAGCGGCTGTTTCGTCACATGGCCGTGTTTTTGACAGGATTTGGCTCTTTTTCTGGCACCCCGCTCCGACCAAGGAAGGGGAATGAGACTTACAAAGGTGGTGTAGGGGTTGTGCTGGCAGGCGTTTAAATGTAAATGCCTGAGGGGTAATTGTTACTTGTCTCTAGCTTCTTTTGTGGGTGGAAGGCATGTTCATTTCAAAATGGGGGGATATGGGGGGGGTACTGTAGTTGCAATTGCAGGGGGTTGGACTAGATGACCCTTGGGATCCTTTCCAACTCTACAAGTCTATGATTTCATGAAAACATTGCAACAAATGGCTTGCCTGCTGTATCTGTGGATTTGGCACCAAAAGCCATGTATTGCCACCACTCTTGCTCCACATGTGGGAGATTCTGCTTACTACAAAATGGGAACCAGATGTACGTTTGGAGAACCGTTAAGACTGCATCTCTTGGACTCTCACAAACAGCTGTCAGAGCAAAGAAGGACCTCCTATCTCCGGCTTTAAGCAAGAGGACTGAGTCTGTCTCTGCAGCAGCTCTGCCCCACTGTGGCATGGCGGAAGGACTGTGCCTATTCGACTTTCTCCCTGAGAAATTGGCCAGAAGGACCCTGTACCTCACAGAAAGGCTTGGTCATTGTGCAATTATTTAAAAAAATGCATATCTGCCACAGTCACAGGTAGTTTGGCCCTGGAATTCTGTAATGCTTTTTGACTTTTTCTGCTGCAGTCCAACACGAAGGCGCTTTCTGATAGTCAATCTTCTAAACTTAGCCAATTTAAAATACCTCTTCAGCAGAGTCAGAACCATCTTGGAAAGCAGTTCTTTAAAAACCTAGGAGACATAAAGTGTTTTGAATACTGTGTAGACTGAGTGTATTAGGTGCTTTTAGTTTACAGAAGAGATTATTTGTGACCTGAGCCTTTCCCATACATGCTAAGAAGTAAGTGCCATTGATTTCATGGACACTTACTTTCAAATATGAGCATGCTTAGGCTTGCTGCCTATGTGGAAGGGTTGTAGCTTAGTGGCACAGCATCATCTTCGCATGTAAAGGTCTCCGGTTCAACCCTGGCATCCCCAGCAGGTTCTGTTCCCAGCATCCCAGGGATGGGAATGTTCTCTGTCTGAAACCCTGGAGAGCCTCTGCTAATCAGGGTAAATACCCCTTTAAAACAACCACCACCAGCGTTTGCTATATTAGCCTGCCTCTGGGAAGGGAGATTTAATTTTGGCTTAGAGAGGGTCCGTTACAGGAAGCCATTGATAGCCATCTCTGCCATTCTTCCCTTATCATTTGTAAATTTAAAGTCAGCGAAAGAACATCAATTTTCTTCCAGAAGTGTTGTTTCAAGATAACATCACCTAAATATCACTCTTTCCTTCCCCGCTCTTCCGCAATCACTAATAATTTCAGTGACTGAAGCTCCTTCCAGAGAAGCCCAAAGGAAACCTTGAACTCCCCCCTCCCCATCTCACCTACATAGCAGAATAATATGCATTTTAGACTAACGGGCCAACCCCGTTTGAAAACCTTTAAACCCCAGTCATCACCAGGAAGACAAGTTTTGCAGTACTGTATTTGTTTTTATGTTGATTTTCAAACCCATCTTGAGCATACAAAGCAATGCTTTTCACCTTGCCAAGTAGGAATCTTTGGATACCTATGAGACCTCATCTCTCTCTGCCCAGGAACTTTCCTGAGAACCCCAACACCCCAATCCCTCCTTCTTGCTTTTCTCTGTATCCATTTGCTGTCCAACTCCAACAGGTGCCCTCAGCTCCAACACATCAATCAGCCTCCTTGCAGAGATAAGGAACATGTATTAAATGTTTCTTCTCTTTCTTCCTTGGCAAGCCCATCAGCTGGCAAAAACTCTCTCCCCCTTCTTCTGTTTTCAGCCCAATCACCTTCCAATTTCTTGGGGAAACTTGTCCTTTTCTTCCCCCACCCCTCTTTTTTTTTAATTCTAGTTGATTCTAACAAAGGTATTACCCAACTGCTATTTTTGAACCTATCTATCTATATTTTCTAAAAGGCCAAAATGAGTAGGCCTACTTTACCAAAAGTAACAAGGGAAAATTAAAGAATATGGCTTGTAACCTATCTACTTGGTCACTAGATGGCAGCATAGTTTAAGGTGAAATAAAGGCTTGTCGTGGGGCAGGAGTGATAGGCCTACCTAGTGAGGAGTTCTTGTTATTTTAATTTCAGCAGCAAATTATTACTAACTATCCATTTCTATATAATTACTGAACATGTAGGATGGAACTGAAGACTATTCTCTAAATTCAAACGCTGAATAACTATCTGAGTCAGCAACGTACATTTTGATGATGGCATTTAAAACAATTTGGTCTGTTCTGCCTATACTCATGAAGGAAATTATCAACTGGTTATGGTGTAATGCAAAATGTTCTGAAGCCCTTCACATTTATGTCAAAGGAGTGCCTGGATTTGGCAATGAATTTTGCATGTGTTCATGCATATATCTATTCCATCCATTTGCACATTAATTTAAGCTTTTAAAATCTATACCCAAAAATCATATTTAAATAGGTTTTTATCACAAAATACATATTTAAGCACATATTTCATCTCAAGTGTATGCATTTCTAAGTATTTTATGTCCTGAAATATGCATTTTGTATTCATTTTGATACTTTTTTTTTTAGTTGATAGCTGTATTGCAGAGTTTGGAGAGTAATCTGCAGAATAATTATATTGCAATCCATGTAGTAGTCTGAGAGGTGCAAATGAGCTCAGTTCACTTTAAAATGGGGACAGAGGAAATGTATCTATCCCTACACCTGCTAGGGGTGAATTATAAATACAACACCTGTCTCACTTGATAGGAAATGTGAGTGTAAGGGAATGAGAATATGGCAGATTCTTTTTTCAAGTATGGTTCTGGAGCCATTGCTGGCATACTGTGATGGCCAAACTTGGCCCTCCAGCTGTTTTGGGACTACAACTCCCATCATCCCTAGCTAACAAGACCAGTGGTCAGGGATGATGGGAGTTGTAGTCCCAAAACAGCTGGAGGGCCAGGTTTGGCCATCACTGGAAAAACCTTTACACTAGGACTCAGGGAGGTAATAATCTAAACTGGGGAGATGTATCAAAAAAGAACATCGAAACAATAGTATGGGGAAGTATTGCAGAAACGGGACATTAACTGGTGCATGGAATTTGCTTCTTCTCAGCTTTCAAATCACAGTGGCACGCCTGGCACCTCTTAGCTATGGGTTGTGCTCATAAACTAAAAGTGAAAGCTTTATGAAGCAGCAAACCATTGTTGCAGGCGAGACAGTGCCTGTCTGCTCAGCCAAGAGTTTGAACAGTTGGTGCACTAACATGACCTAACAGAACTTGCTCCAGCAAAAGAGAGATTCAATTTATTTTCATCCTTTAAAGGTGGCCGCAGTAGGGCAGCAATATATATTTAAGGGGGGGAAACAGTTAACATAAACACAGCTGAACACAGGCACCGTGTAACATGTAAACAGGAGTATATGCAGCCTTGGTAGCAACAGTCCCCATAAATACACATGCACACTCTTTTGTTCCTGTTCCCAGCTTCTTCCAGTATGTGCTTCATCTCTACACAGAAAGTATTCTGTCCTCTTTTCCCTTTCTATGCATGGTTACAAATGTAGAAGCCTCTTTAGGACTGTGTCCAGAATTGATGATTAGAGTACTCTTTTAACTGGGTTTCAAAATGCTAACTTAAAAAAAAACTATTTAAGCCAAATACACTGTTATTGGGATTAATGAAATGTTCTCAGGGCTTTGTTGTGCCAAGTATGTGGAACAGTTTTCATCTTTGAAGATGGAAAGAAGCACTTACCAAATGAAAGAGCTCTACTTTGAGTCCTTAGGCAATTGTCTTTTATGTCCTGCCATATGATTCATGAATAATCACCTAGAAAAGCTCCTGAACTATAAGGAAGTAGAGTTCTAATTAAGATACAGAAGGGAAAGACTAAAATCCACAATTTCTTATCTCTTCTGTATTGGATTTGACATTTTTTCAGTGATCATTTCAAAGGAGATCATTCTTCCAAGCTTTGAAGGATGTCTAACCTTAAGAAACCTTCACCACTGCTTCAATTGGTGCACAAATGATAGAACAAATATTTCCTGTGAGTTGCATGGGCCTGTCTCCACCCAATCCAAGATGCTTTTCATGCTCTCAATTCATGCTCTTTTATTGAAAAGAGAATGTAGTCCCGGGGTTCTTAGCATAGAAGTGTCTAAAATTGACGCAGCTAATTTTTATAAACAACAAATTTCCACCTTCTAAACATTGCCAAGAAAAGATTACACTGAGCAGATGTGCAGTTCAACGTATAGATATTAACTATAGCTCTGTTATACATGCTTTAAGTCCAGCGAATATATACATTTTGGGGGTAGGCTGTCTAGTCGCAGAGATGGCTAACAGACTGAAGGCTGCAATCCTACAGACACTTCTCTTTAGTAAGTCCCATTGAAGTCAATAGGACTTAGATCTGAGTAGACATGTGTACAGAATTAAACTGCCAACTAGAAGGAAATGAAATCACTCTCCTGGGATGTTGTTGTTATTATTTAGTCGTTTAGCTGTGTCCGACTCTTCATGACCCCATGGACCAGAGCACACCAGGCACTCCCGTCTTCCACTGCCTCCCAGAATTTCGTCAAATTCATGTTGGTAGTTTCGAGAACACTGCCCAACCATCTCGTCCTCTGTCGTCCACTTCTCCTTGTGCCCTCAATCTTTCCCAACATCAGGGTCTTTTCCAGGGAGTCTTCTCTTCTCATGAGGTGGCCAAAGTATTGGAGCCTAAGCTTCAGGATCTGTCCTTCCAGTGAGCACTCCGGGCTGATTTCCTTCAGGATGGATCGGTTTGATCTACTTGCAGTCCATGGGACTCTCAAGAGTCTCCTCCAGCACCATAATTCAAAAGCATCAATTCTTCGGCGATCAGCCTTCTTTATGGTCCAGCTCTCACTTCCATACATCACTACTGGGAAAACCATAGCTTTAACTATACGGATTTTTGTCGGCAAGGTGATGTCTCTGCTTTTTAAGATGCTGTCTAGGTTTGTCATCGCTTTTCTCCCGAGAAGCAGGCGTCTTTTAATTTCGTGACTGCTGTCACCATCTACAGTGATCATGGAGCCCAAGAAGGTAAAATCTGTCACTGCCTCCATTTCTTCCCCTTCTGTTTGCCAGGAGGTGATGGGACCAGTGGCCATGATCTTAGTTTTTTTGATGTTGAGCTTCAGACCATATTTTGCACTCTCCTCTTTCACTCTCATTAAAAGGTTCTTTAATTCCTCCTCACTTTCTGCCATCAAAGTTGTGTCATCTGCCTATCTGAGGTTGTTGATATTTCTTCTGGCAATTTTCATTCTGGCTTGGAATTCATCCAGTCCAGCCTTTCGCATGAAGTATTCTGCATATAAGTTAAATAAGCAGGGAGACAATATACAGCCTTGTCGTACTCCATTCCTAATTTTGAACCAATCAGTTGTTCCATATCCAGTTCTAACTGTTGCTTCTTGTCCCACATAGAGATTTCTCAGGAGACAGATAAGGTGGTCAGGCACTCCCATTTCTTTAAGAACCCCCCATAGTTTGCTGTGATCACACAGTCAACGGCTTTTGCGTAGTCAATGAAGCAGAAGTAGATGTTTTTCTGGAACTCTCTGGATGTAGTTGGTGGTATTTAAGCCAAAACTAATAAAGAGAGCCTTGGTATGGCTGGAACCAGGGGATCAAAAAGGGGAACCACAGACAGAGGAAGTGGGCTACAGTCATCCAACACTCTTCGTTGATCCCAAACCTGCCACCACCATCATTATCGCTGAGAAACAGTAGTGCAACATCAAGATAAATTCATGATGCTAGTGGAGTGGAGTGATCCTATCCTATTTAGGAATGACCGAGTGCATGTAACTCAATGATCACACAGTTAGATAAGCTATATACTACATGCTGTCAGAATACACATTTAGTAGTGTCCATTCAGAATTTTCATTCATTCTAAGAACTTCATCCTTCCAAAGCCAGCTGGCCAGCAGACTCTCAGAACTGCAAGAATAAAGCTTCAGTCCTGTACACAAACTTACCTTAGAGTAAGTCCCATTGAACTCAGTGGGCCTCACTTCGAAGTAGGCATGTATAGGATTGCAGTGTAAGAATATGAATATTGCAAAACTATAATCCATCATAAACTACATTATTTTCTTGTGACACATGTTACTTGGCTGATAAAGTTGTGTATTAAAGTAAAAGTCCGTGAAGATAGTTATAGCTCAAATGAAATGATGATTCCATAACTTTTAGAAATGTTTGGAATTAAATATTTGACAGTGGCACAAGTGAAAATTGCATACCACTGTTAATACTCTTTAATTCTTGATGACAAAAGCATGGATTTTAGTCATTGAAGCATAAACTGTGATTCTCCAAAAGATTTAAAATTTGAATGCTATAAAACCTAGCCAGGGTAGATTAGAGTTTGTTATATATTTGTCTTTTTAAAGAGCAATGTTTTTATTTGGACCTTTAAAAATATTATACTTTGGAAATGAGTGTTTTCCCTTTCATTTAGATTCAGATTTTATTGCTACTATGATTTGGTTTTTTCAAAAGATTAAAAGGACTAATGAGGTTGTCTTGTCCCATTAAGTAAGCATCCTGAACTTGGAACGGAGATGGTTGTGTGCTGACCTCTATTCCCTCGTGTCAACATTACTAATGGATTTTGTCTCCAAGTGAAAAAGCTGCTGGTCTACAGCAAATTATGTGGCACCTTTGGCTGAATGGCTAGTTGTTACATTGTCAATTTCAGTGTTCCTAGCCATTAGGCAGAAAGACCAAGTAATATACTGTTTACAGCCTGCACTTGTCTCTCCCCCCAAGCATTTTTACTTAAAGAAAAGGGAGAGATGTCTCATTGATGTAATCTTATACTTGGAAATTATTCCCAGACTGTTTGGGGGAAGAAACACTGGCAGATTGCCTTGAGTTCAAATTTTGCCCATGCCTACTCTGCGAAGGTTGCGTCTGCATGCCTATTTCTCCAGGACTGTTATTCTGTTGTTCAAGATATTACAATTGGTTTCCGCCAAGGCTTCCTGGAGAGCTAAATGTTTTCCACAGTTCTCCACTTGTGTGTTTATTTCTGTTACATCTCGTTTAATCTGAGCCGTTTTGACTTTCAGGCTGGATATTTCTTCCTTACGATCAGTAATTTTTGCATCTAAGGCTGAAACCTTGACATCCACCTGTGTTTATTTATCTTGCATTTGTTTCAGGCGTTTAGTCTGGGACACAATTTCCTTAAGTGTGTCGGCAATGAAACTCTCTGACACCATCTCTCTCTCTCTCTTTTTCCCAGCCTCTTCCATTTTCTGTTTTGCTATTTTGCTGCATGTAGTAGGAGCAGAGTGGGGGGATGGGCTGGTCGGGGTTTGACTCTTACCGTCTTTTTTACTTGTCTTGGCTGACATCGATCACCTTTCCGGTGACAGGTAGGAGATAAGGAACATCTAGGAGCTTGTTAATTGCCTTTGAAGTCGAAACAGGCCGATGATAAGATTTATTACGAACTCTGAACTTAAAAGCGCGCAGGGAGCGTGCTACTCCGCTATCGTCAAACCCAGAAGTGCAAAGGCCATTCACACTTGGAAGCAGGCTTCTTCTTGTGTGTCTCTAGATGTCCAGATTCTTCTGCTCGCACCAAACTTTTGCAGTCTTGTGTGAAAACATGAGAACTACACAAACATATCCAGCCCAACTCTTCTCTCTCCCTCTCCCCCCCCCCCCATCACTACTTCCTTGTTTTTCCACTATTGTAGGGTCTGGTCAGAGTAAGTTCTGAGGGCTCTGGGATGTAGATAAAACTGAAAGTTGGGTTGTTTGTTTCCCATGTGCTAGGCTTGTGGTTCTGGGGTGCATTTAAAATGCATCCCAACAATAAATGCTTTACTTGTATCTAATTTTCAAGAGATACTAGGAAAACCCAGACATTAAGGGATTGCTGTACGTAATTTAACAGAAACAGCACTTATAACAGGAATATAATGGCAGTTGGTTAAAAAAAACCAACCACCTGTATTTAGAAGTGCATTTATGTGTTGAGACAATTGTGCAATTCAGAGAATTGTCCAGTCCTGGTAGGGTTAGATTCACAAGGGAGTTGGGTTGGGCTAATTTATCAGGTCATCTGGGGATGCCAGCAGGAGTGGTGTACTCAGAAAATTATGGCTAAACTTCAGGATACATTGGTCATACTTTTAATATCCTTTGGGGGAAAGGAGCACTGGGGGGGGGGATTTTAAACAGGAAAGCAATGCAGGCCCCCAATCCAGAATAGCAGCACATTACCAGATTAGAGCCCCATAACTGCTTTCCCCGCAAAACAAATTTTGCAGTATTACAGCATTTAAGAAGTGTATTTAATGTAATGGGTAGTTTGGCCTTCAGTCAGGAGCCAAAGAAGGCCCATAGACCAGAAACTCAGAGCAGTCAGAGAAAGACCCTGCAGCACCCTGGACAGCTCCAAGAGAGCAGACCACTTGTCAATTCGAGCTCTTACATTTTGTTTTATTTATTACATAATTTCTATGCTGCCTTTCCACTTCAGAATGGTGTGTTCAATGCACATAACACTGAGAAACTAAATAAATGCAGTAACCCATTCAAAGCACATTAAAAAAATCAAATGACAAATGAAGTCCCAGAAACGTTCCAGAGGGAGAACAGCCAAATCAAACAGAAGACAGGCCCAATGACAGCTGTTTGGGGGAGACTTCCAACAGGTGACTGCCCCCCCCAAATGAAGAGAGAACTAGACGAATCTGCCAGGGTAGGGAATTCCCAGTAGCTGCCGTCCTGACACTGGGGTCACTGCAGTTCACCTGGATGGGAGAAGGTTGGCAAGGTGGTGCTGCATGAATATGCAAGTAGAGCTCAGCCTGTTTATCCATGAAGCCCTGATAGTGTTTCAGGCATCCCCAAACTGCGGCCCTCCAGCTGTTTTGGCCTACAACTCCCATGATCCCTAGCTGACAGGACCAGTGGTCAGGGATGATAGGAATTGTAGTCCAAAACATCTGGAGGGCCGAAGTTTGGGGATGCCTGGTTTAGATTAATGTGTGGCAAACCACCAAATTGCAGGTTGCAACAGTGAAGTACCATCAGGTCCTGAACTGATTCTGCCCACCCAGGCTAACCATTGTCTCCTCCTGAACAGGAAAGAGTATAAGATAGCTTCCTCTTCTAGCTAGGCCTTTCCAGAAAAACAAAGTCTTACACATCCTGTCCTGCCTCCTGATTTGCCTTTTTGTTCTGGCTTTGTCCTCTGGCTCCGAGTCTCTCCTGTCTCTTTGCTTGACTCATCACACATAAGGAAGCAGGTATGGGAGAAGGTTCTGTGGCCAAGTATCCAGGGCCCAGACTGCAAAGGGCTTTGAAGTGAATCATCAACACGTGAATTTAATCTGGCATCCTGTGGCACTCATACAGCTGTAATAATAATAATAAATTTATACCCCGCCCATCTGGCTGGGTTTCCCCAGCCACTCTGGGCGGCTTCCAACAGAACATTAAAATGCTGTAATCTATTAAACATTAAAAGCCTCCCTAAACAAGGCTGCCTTCAGATGTCTTCTAAAAGTCTGGTAGTTATTTTTCTCTTTGACATCTGGTGGGAGGGCGTTCCACAGGGCGGGTGCCACTACCAAGAAGGCCCTTTGCCTGGTTCCCTGTAACTTGGCTTCTCATAGTGAGGGAACCGCCAGAAGGCCCTCGGCACTGGATCTCAGTGTCCGGGCTGAACGGTGGGGGTGGAGACGCTCCTTCAGGTATACAGGACCGGGGCCGTTTAGGGCTTTAAAGGTCAGCACCAACACTTTGAATTGTGCTCGGAAACGTACTGGGAGCCAATGTAGATCTTTCAAGACCGGTGTTATGTGTCTGGACATGGGCACAGGAAAGTTTAGGAACTGCATTTTAAGTTGCTTGCCCCCCTGTGTTTCCAGATTGTTGCACCACTAATGGAAAGTTCTCAGGTGACAGTTGGAAAAAGATAAAGGCAATTCTTAGGTTTGGCATGAATATACTATAAAGAATGTTTCACTCAACCATTTGTGCTTTTTTAACATTTTTTTATTTTTACAGTTATTGCCATATATCATTCTGGAACTGTTGGGGTAGCTTCTAATTTATTCAATCAAAGTAAGCTGTAGTGAATAATTACACACCCTGGAGTGCCTTCAGTCCCAAGAAGGATGAATCAAGCTCCATCAGAGATTTGCTGAAGGGAAATTCTGTGAGAAATATGACATTAGTAAACTTTTATGATTCCTTGCATTGCATTTCATCTTGATGGCGCAGACTGCGGGTGAATTCAGTCTGGGAAACAAGAAGCTGGTTTTTTTTCTTGTGGCTCCGGTGACAGAGTGAAAAGGACCCAGCAGTCTTTGTCTTCTCAAACCATTTTCCAGTCTGTTCCCAAGACCTGAGAAGGCTAGCGAAAAACTTGAATTAAATTCCCTGATGACGACAGGCTGCATATCACAAGTTAATGATTCCTCCATGTTAAATCAGAGAGTTGTTTGTGGAAATGATCCCCACAACTCACTTCTTTAATGAACAGCTTATTTATTTTTTTATTTTTTTATTGGGGGGGGGGAATCCCTGTGGATGAAGCCTTTGCACACACATAAAATATTAATGCAGCTGACAGAAACTGCCTGCTCCTGTCACTTAAATAAACAAGTGGGATACTAAAACTGTATGATGCACAGAATACAGTCAGTGTTGATTTTATTATATTTATTTATTCCTTTTTTATAGCCACTGAAGAATAAAAATAGAGCTGGCTGCATAATATTGAAATTAATATGCGCCACCATCACATTGTGATTGGTCATGTGCTAGATCATCAGCAGGTTGCACCTAACTGGACACATGATTTCTTTGCGGTAGTCCTTTGGAGGTCAGTATGAATACTCCAGAGTAAGTGGTCTGAGACAAGTGAAACCAGACTTGTTAAACCCGCTTGTCATAATTACAGGAACTAAGTTACCATGTAAACACTTTTGGGAAGTGATGAAAGTCCCCCTAGGCATGGGAATGCTTACAAATTAATCTGGACTGCAATACAATGCGCATATTTACCTGGGTGAAAATCCTGTGAAACTCAGTGAGACTTCCCTTTGATGTAAAACGTGTTGCATTGTGGTATTATGATAAAGTATAATTCATACTTGATGATATCTGGGCCTTTAAAAAAAACACAGGAAAATTTTAATGAGTAAATGAGTAAACTTGCTATGATTGTGTTAGCTTTCATGATAATTGGCCTACAATCTAGAATAACTAATTCCACCCATGTCTAATGTATTTCCCCCACAACCATTTGGGTTTGGTGGTATTCCTTCCTGACATTTTAGGTTTAGCAGGAGGTTAATTAGACTCAGTTTCAGCACTACTGAGATGCTTTAGGGCACAGCACAACAGACCAGTTTTTTAAATGTCTGTATTTTAGAAACCCCAGGAGATACCAGCACGAAACCTGTAGCACATTGAAACTACAGCTTCTTCTGCACAAATATATTGAGTAGAATAGAATTTAGTTCCCAAGTATAAACTCTAATTGGACAAAGTTGTGTTAATGATGTGCTCCTGAAGGGCATAATGAAATATCTGACTTTGTAAGTGTGGCTTGCTTTTTAATGTTATAGCTTTCAGGCACGATGCAAATGTTAATATCCAGATGTTCATATCCAACAGGGATCAAAGATTTTCATGCTGAATACAGAATGTTGGCCATCCTGGTTCTTACAACTTAGTTTGTATGCTTACATTTGGACACTTAAAAAATACCGAGTAAAGATCAAAGAGTAAGTGTTACTTTGACATGCTAATTTCTGATTATCACATGAATGTTTCTTAGTATTTTACCTCAAAGGCAGAAAGATCATAAATCAAACCACTATCTTGTGATTGGAATAACAACCATATCTACTGCTAAAGAGTAATGAAGGACAGTGGACTAGATTGCTCTTTTCTCTTGCAGACGGGAGACAGTATTGAATATATTGATGAACTGATTCCATATTTATAGGTGTAAAAAGGTAAAGGGACCCCTGACCATTAGGTCCAGTCGCGGACAACTCTGGTGCTCATCTTGCTTTACTGGCCGAGGGAGCCTGCGTACAGTTTCCAGGGCATGTGGCCAGCATGAGTAAGCCGCTTCTGGCAAACCAGAGCACCGCACGGAAATGCCGTTTACCTTCCCGTTGCAGCAGTACCTATTTATCTACTTGCACTTTGATGTGTTTTCGAACTGCTAGGTTGGGAGGAGCTGGGACCGAGCAACGGGAGCTCACCCGTCGCGGGGATTCGAACCACCAAGCTTCTGAATGGCAAGCCCTAGGCTCTGTGGTTTAACCCACAGCGCCACCTGCGTCCCTCCATTTATAGGTGTAGTGCCTGTGAAAAGGTGAATCAATAACAACCTGCCATAGCTAGAAAGTAAATCAAATGAAGATATTTGAGCTAGGGTGCCTGGATGCAAAATGACAGTGTACTTGTGCCTTGAATCACTGCAGAGAAGCCACACACTTGCTAGTTCTCATATGGAGGTGGAGGAGCAAGCTTGGCTTTCCCCATGAAAATAAATCAAGCATGATCCATGCAGACCTGGTTTGTGTGGTTCTTCTCCCTCTATAGAGACAAAGAATCATATGAAGTGGGCTTTTGCAGAATTGGGCATTAACCCTTGTGTCACTGGACACCCTTGGCTCAGCACCTCCAGCAACTGTCTCGCCTTCAGTGCCTCTCCCTGTCAGTTAGTCTTGCCCCTCAGGTGAGAGTCCTGCTGACAACTCAGATGCCAAGCCAACACTGACTGCCTCTCTGTCTCCTGGGTCACAGAGATGCAAGTGCAGGCACACACTGCTCAGGTTCCACCCACAGAAATACCTGTTTGCTTGCCCATTCCTAGGACTTGCTGTGCTAAGCGCTGTGCCTGCCCCACTCTTCAAAAGGAAGAGGGGGTGTTGCTTGTTGCATCAACATCTTTGCTTATGCTTAGCCATGCAGTTCATCTGCTTTCCCTTTAAAACCTTTTGTGCATACCATACTGACTTAAACATTAAGGATTTGGGCAGAAGCAGAAATGAGTTGAAGATCTTGGTTGAGTAGCAAGGGCCAGGACATGGAGTGCCTGGTCCACATTTGATTTTGTTGTGCTCTGTGCTCAGGCAAGGCAAAACACATGTGGGATACAGTTTAAGGTTGAAGCTGGGTACCAGCAGACTGAAGCAAGGCTGGATGTAGGGGGGTTCCAGCTGAATGCTGTGGCTCAAGCTGTGCTCTTCAACCACAAATCTCTTGTGCTGCTTCAGCAGAGAACAAACCAAGTCTCAGCACCTCTATAGCAGCGGCACAGCTGCCTCCTAATTGTGAGCTCTGCCCATGCTGAAAGACGCTGTTTTACTTACAGGGACCAGCCCTTTCGATTAGTCTCTTGCTGTGACAGAGCTGAGGAGTCTCTGACTGCCCTGGGACCTTCACTGAGTCTTTTGACAGAGCCACATCCTCTGACCAGGGCCAAAGCGGTCCTGCAGAATCCTCTGGTAGCAACACTCTGGGGTGTGTGCCCTGAATGCCCTTCCCCTTCTGTCTCAAAACCCTCTGCTTCATCACCTGAAGTGGAGTCTGATTCCTGGTCCCCCAACATCCTTGAAACAAGTGTTCTACTTGGAACTATCAAAGGTCCTGAAGCTCCAGCCTGAAACTACCTGACTGATGAATTAATCTACTCCCAGGTATCTCTTGTGCCCCATGGACCCTCATTTGTGGTGAAGTCTGTACAAGACATCTTCTGTGTGAGCTATCAAAGTCCCTATTTGTGCTGGTCCCATTGGTTACCCAAAAGGCGAGGTCCAAGTCCGGTCCGTGGTCAGAGGTACAACGTAAAGGCAGCCCGGAGTCAGTGAAGCTGGGTGCAGGGCAGGGAGTCAGGCAAAGTCAGGAACAAGTAGGCAAGCAGGGAACCAGGTCGGGTTAGGAGCTCAGGCAGGAAAGCAGGACAGGTTTCAAGCAGGAACACTGGCAGGGACTGGTCAGCAATGATGTTGCTCCTACAACTTGGGCTGGGGCTGGTCAGCTTTTATCTGCCCCAAGGCAGAGGGCGGCCCCAATCCTCTGGTGACTCGCCTCTCCTGGCTTGGAGGCGAGCACTCCTCCTGCGGGAACTTAGTTCCCTTCGCCTCTCTGCCCTTCGCCTCTGCAGCTCAGGGGAGACTGGAGGGTTACCGGACCCAGAGGCAACCTCAGCTTCCCCTGACAGGGCTGGGAGTGGAGCACCTGCAGGCAATGGGTCCTCCATCCCAGCAGGAGCCAGAGCAGACTCATCAGATGCCTGCACCTGAGGACCCAGCACAGGTGAGGACCCTTCAGACTCAGGTCCTAGCCCCAGCTCTGCTGGTTCTGGAGGCGGGGAATCCTCTGCAGGCTGGGATCCCTCAGGTTCAGCATCTGAGTCTGAATCCCAGGCCATCACACCATTGCTGTTTCACTGGCTTGTCCACACCTAGTCCCAGTGTGCCTTCCTCTCTCTCTTTCTTTTTGGACCTTTCTCCTTTCTAAGGTCAGTGCTTTTCCCCAAGGTCAGTGTCACAGATCCCAACACAGGAAATATAGTTTCAAGATTAAACTGTCCTGTTACTATGAACCAGGATTAGCCATGCTGTCTGGCACTGATAGGAGTTGGAGTTCTACAGCGTTTGGATACCACTTGTTTCCTACCCCTGCCTTATGGGAAGCCAACAAATCGGACAAATCTCCCACTGTAGTTCCACCAGAACTGGTATACAGAAGTATGTTGCCTCTGGTTCTGGAGATATTACACAATCCTCATAAATGAGCCCTACTTTCATTATGTGTACATTTCCCTCTGATGCTGAGAATTTGTCTAATATCTTTGCTGATTGATTACTGGGGTTTCTCACGCTAGTACCAAATCAAATAGCTTGGTTAATTTATATTCGGTTCAGAATATTTGAATACTGATAGATCTCCATGACACTTGAAATATATAGTTCTGTGAACTGAATCTGAAAACATCGTTGCCAAGCAAGTCAGTGATAAATAGCATTAGTAGAATTTTCAGATAAAATACGTACCTAATTCACAAGCCTCACAGACAGGAGACCCCTGTCGAGATATATTAGCTGTTGATTATTCTTTATAAGAAACGGGAGCCGCAGAACTAATTCAAGATAATGTGCTCCATGGGTACCACACATCTGTAAAAAGGTAAGCATACAGACGGAGGCAAAAATTCGGAGCAGAAAGCATCATTCTGCTTTCTCTGCAAAAGAACAGCTGAAGGCCGACTAATTCAAAGTTAACTTTAAATGAAAATGCTGCTATGAAACTGCTGTTATTTCATGTATATTTAAATTGCATATCCTTTCAAATGATGCAGTGAAGTAACACACATAAAACCAGGAGAGAGAGAAAATTTCAAGGGCCATATCATCTGCAGTGGCTAATAAATAATGCACCATAGCTGTAGGCTCTATATTTATGTCTAAAATCAAGGCATACTACCAACATTTTAGTATGCAAAGGACTGATGTTGGTGCCTCTCAACAGTGGAGGCCCTACTAGTTTACCAATCTTGTCAAACCATTCAGCAAAGGGTGTGGCAGGTTTCATTTGAGAGATGAAGTTGAGAAGCCAAGAGGCAGAACCTGGTGTTTTAAGAGGTGGAGTCTGATGGAGCCTTGACAGGTCAGCAGGTAGACCCTGGGAAGTTAGGAGGTCGTTTGTAGAAAACACCTGATCCATGCAGTTATTACATATACTTCCAAATGTTTTTGTGCAAACCAGGTGTGGGGAACCTTTGGCCCTCCAGATGTTGCTGCACTACAGTTCCCATTGGCTCTAGAGAGCATAGCCAACTACAGTATGAACTGGCTTTCCAGTTCTGGTTTGGAGGTAAGTTGTAGCTATTTCCACATTTTATCCACGTGAATAAGGTATGCTGTAGTCAGGGGTCAGCAAACCTTTTCAGCAGGGGGCCAGTCTACTGTCCCTCAGACCTTGTGGGGGGCCGGACTATATTTTGAAGAAAAAAAATAATGAATGAATTCCTATGCCCCACAAATAACCCAGAGATACATTTTAAATAAAAGCACACATTCTACTTATGTAAAAACACCAGGCCGGCCCCACAAATAACCCAGAGATGCGTTTTAAATAAAAGGACACATTCTACTCATGTAAAAACACACTGATTCCCGGACTGTCTAGAGGCCAGATTTAGAAGGCGATTGGGCCGGCCCCAGCCCCTGGGCCTTAGTTTGCCTACCTATGCTGTAGCTAAACGGGGAGAGGGGCTGTGCCACTGGTCACAGTACCTGACACCATGCATACCACTTGTCCAGTCTGCAAGGGTTAGCTGAGAACATGGAGGCAGCCCCTGCAGTTGGTGCCCCTAGTGTGTAGAGTGTATATGAAAATTCAGCTGAATTCACCTTATGGTATCTCAAGAAGACAAGGGCCTGTGCAGGGGCAGCTGTGAGGCCCCATTCCAGTTTGTTTTATTCATTAGGCATATTTAAATCTCACCTTTCATCATAGGAGGGCAGGCTAGAGCATTTATGTTACTTCTTTCATGAAATGTATATACTCCTTGATTGTTTAAGAAGAAGAAAACCCTCAAAGCAATACGCAAATGGAAAACCTCATTATTGCAAAGTTAGCTAGAAACAGTTACAAAAATAAACGTTGGGTTACTGATAAGAGCAGCAAATTTACAAGGGATGCTGAGAGTTGTATTCCAACAACATCTGGAGGGCACCAGACTGGGGAAAGCTGGTGCGGTGTCTGCTATTTTGAGGGATGGGGGCGGAAAAGGCAGATTGTCACTAAAATCTCCACCAACCATTTGTATGTCTTCCCTGAAGTTAAGCATTCACTGTATTTCCTTTGAGGCAGAGAGGAACACGGTTATTAAACTAACACACTGGATTGTCCATCTGTCCATTGCTCCTGTGATGAACCATTGGACTGGCAGGAACCTATATTGTTTGCATGTGGGCACACTTCAGACTCTCCCTTTTGTGGCTGTTCTGCCATAAAAACAATGAATAAAGCTTCCACAATGCCATTGTGATTTCTGTGTTGGGACTTTGAGGCGGGAAGTACCTCTAATTTGGCCATTGGAGTGGGGGAACTCAATATCCTAGCTCCATTTCAAAACTTGTATAATATTAATACTAATCATTGTTTATTAAGATTCCGACATGTTCACAACTGTTCTAACAGCTGAGTGCCTGTAAGCTAAATTGATTTTAGCCCTCAGACACCCATTAACAACTCTGCTTCCCATTTAGATAATGGAGTACAGTTGTTTTGGGCTGGTTTGTGAAATGACATCCATTTGATTTATAACTGACCTTGGCTGAATAAGGCTGGTTGCATGCTAGCATTCAAATGAACAGAAGCCTCATTTGATTACTAAGTGGGGAATGTGACTCTTGAGAGAGGACAGGAATCCAAAAAGACCTTAAACATCAATTTCTAGTTCAGTCCCTTCATAGAGTGGCTGGAATGTTTCTAAGACCCCGTCCTGTACAATAGAGGTGGGGGGCCTGTGGCCCTCAGGATGGTGTTGGATTTCAATTCCTACCAGCCTCGGCCAGCAGGACCAATGGTTAGGGTTGATGGGAGCTGAAGGCCAACAATATCTGTAGGGCCAGTTTCCTCACCCCTGCTGCATACAATTATCTGGAATTAAGGTACATAGAATTCATTGGTGCTTAGTACCGAGTAGACATGCATAGGATTATACTGAAAGATACTAAGGGCTAGTTTCATATTGTACTTAGGTGTTGGACTAGGACCCAAGGGATTCGGGTTCAAATCCCCACTCAGCTATGAAGCTTATTCGGTGACTTTAAGCTACTACTCACTGTCTCGCCCTCATTTACCTCATAAGTTTGTTGTAAGGACTAAAGGGAAGGACAGACAGCAACGCTACACAACACTATTATTATTTTATTATTTGTTGAATTTATATACCGCCCTATACCCAGAGGTCTCGGGGCGGTTCACAAAACAAAATCAAAATATTAAACCACAATATATATAATCAAAATAAAAAACAACCCAATAACACACCCACACCCAAAGAACCACATTTTAAAAGGGCATAGGATGTCAATCAAATCAAACAAAGGCCTGGTAAAAAAGGAACATTTTTGCCTGGCGCCTAAAGGTGTATAATGAAGGCGCCAGGCGAATTTCCCTGGGGAGAGCATTCCACAGACGAGGAGCCACAGCAGAGAAGGCCTGTTTTCGTGTTGCCACCCTCCAAACCTCTCGAGGAGGGGGCACATGAAGAAGGGCCTTAGAAGATGATATTGGGGTCTGGGTAGGTTCATATGGAAAGAGGCAGTCCTTGAGGTATTGCGGTCCTGAGCCGTTTAAGGCTTTATAGGTCAGAACCAGCACTTTGAATTGGACCCGGAAACTACCGGTAGTTGGTAGCCAGTGCAGTTGGACCAGGATTGGTGTAACATGCTCAAACCGTCTTGCTCCGGTGAGCAACCTGGCCACCGAATTCTGCACTAGCTGAAGTTTCCGAACTGTCTTCAGAGGCAGCCCTACGTTTAAAGCATTGCAGTAATCTAACCTTGATAGTAATCTAACTACACAACACCACTTATGCCGCTCATCTGACTGGGTTACCCCAGCCATGGTGACTTCCGATAAATTAAAACACAGTAAGACATTGAACATTAAAAACCTCCCTATTCAGGGTTGCATAGCCTTAAATACATGCCAGCCCAAGACTGCAGTCCAAACCCCATTTATTTGCTAATAAACCCCACTGAATTCAGTCAGACTTCCTTCTGAGAAAACATGGTTAGGATTGCAATGTAAGCTCCTAGGAAGAATGAATTTCTAGTGTTCTGAAAACCTCACACAGATCAAACTTCAAAGAAGCATTCATTTTAGGAGTTGATTATATACCAAAACGTGAGGTGTTACTCATTGTGAGGGGCTGTGTAAAAGGTGTATCTTTAAGTATAGCTACTTAGGAAAACCCACTGACATATTTTTACAGAGGGATCTCAGCATGTCGCAACAATAATGCCTCTCAGCGTTATGCTAGTTTTTAAATAATAAATGAAGCCAGAAACTAAATAATTAACAACATGTTTGTTTAAAATAAAATCATTTTCCCAGGATATTTTTGTCGCATACCAGCAAGAGCAGAATGCTCTCCCTTGAAGTGGGTATTGAGGGCATTCTCTGCATACAGACATTTTGGGGCAAAGGTGGTGTAGCAGCTGGTGAAGAAAGGTCTCAAAAGCTTTATGCGTGAATCTTAAGTTTTAGGGAGATACTCCCAGGGCCAGCCTAAGATATTTTGGTACCTGAGGCAAACCACAAAATGGTGCTGCCTCTGCCCCACCCCCTGCCAGGGAAGAAGGGCTGAGCGAAGCTCTGAATTAGAAACAAGGAAGGAATAAAGATCTAGACTGGGGACGAGGTGGGGGGACAAATCGACCTCCCTCGACGGTTGAAGTGGGAAACAAAGGAAGCTGTGGGGTGGTGGGGAAGGGGCCACTCTGAGACACTCTGGATAGCTGTAGAGCCCAGAAGACTCCATAGGGCAGCCCCACCAATTTCTCTCTGTGGGTGGAAGGAGACCAGCAGCACCTCCTATTCGTTGAGAGGCTACTGTAGCAGTGCCATTGGATGGGGACAGGGCTGCCAAGAAGGCGGCAGAGCTGGCTTCCAATGAGGAGGAGGAGGAGCAGCAGCAGCAGCAGCAGGAAATACCTTTGTGGATCCTGTTGCCTGAGGTAGTTGGCCCAACAACTACCGGTACCAAAAGGCCCAACAGAGATTCCATTTCCTTCCTACCACCTGGGTTGTATTTGTTCCAGAAACTGGAACAAATGTTTCTGTCATAGTTTCTACATGTTTCTACATACACACAACCCTGCAAACATTAGCAGTTTCAAAGCAGCCTCTGCAGAGCTCCCAGGTAACCAGAGGTCAGGCAGAGAAGCAACGTTCAAGATCTTCTGCTTGATATGAAGAAAACTCATAATGTAAATACCGGTATTGCTGCGAGTGTGGCTGGCTCAGTCACTGGGTATGGGTGCTTGGGGACTTGGCAAAAGAAAGTTAATGTTTCTTTATGACTGTGGGTGGTTCCCTGAATGGTGATTCACCTGGAAGGATGGGGGGGTCTAAGACAAATGCCCAGCAGGTGTGTTTCTGTGTGTGGAAGCAAAAGCAGGGAATGGGCCATTAAAGGCAAAAGGGTTTCACATATATGCTGATGAGGTCTGAGCTAGCAGTGACTGACCAGGAAAGAGATTTGGGGATGTGAGAAATTAACTCAAGGAAAATAGCCTTGATCCAACACGAGGGTGCTGTGAAAAAAGGCAACTTGCGTGTTAAGCTTAATTGGGAGAGGGAGTTCTGCTTCCCCCCCCCAAAGTATATTGTAGAACTCGGGGACCACCCATGAGGCAAGTGACATGGCTGCCTCGAAAGGCAGAAGCCCATGAGGTGGAACAGCCATGGGCACCTGTCAGGGATCTGCCTCCCCCTTCCAGTCCAGCTCTGAGTGCTTACAGAGAACAGCCACCCATTCTGACGACTAACTCATCGGGGAGTGGGAGCAGCTGTTCTTCGGAAGGTAAAGGGGTGCCAGGGCCCGAGGGATGCAGCGAGAGACCTGGCACCTCCCAGCAAGCAGGTCCGGGGGAGAGATTACTTAGGAGGAAAAGACGTTTCCGTTTCCCTAAGCTATTCTGCTGGCGGGGAAATCGTCGTGCGCCAATTCCAGATTCTGCTAGTGACTGAGCAGACATGTTATGATTAAGCTCTACATTGTAAATACTGAACACAGATAAAAGCTACTGAAAAGGCAAATGACTCGACCTCCTTATTGAACGACTGATGGGGGGGGAGGCCCTGACAGCACCCCACCAGCGCTATCACCTCTGGAACAGTGGTACCAGTCTCGTGCAAGATCTCATGCACTCCACAAGGAAAATGTATATATATTAAAAAATTGATCCGCTAATGTCTTCTAAAACTGATTTCCACAAGGTTCCTCCAAACCTAAATTCATATGCTAAATAGCTGGATCATGTCCTAAGTATCTAGAAGATTTTGTATATCAGAATCCATAAATTAATTCAACATCAGACAACTGAAATATTCTTCCCGAGGGTATTTTTCATCCATCAGTCTTCAGCTGCTGAGGAATACCGGTAATAGAAAATGAAAGCTCACTTGATTCATATGAATTGTCTGTCTGTCAAGGCTACGTTGTTTGCCAATCTCTATGTGGGCTCCTTTTTTTTTTCTTTTTTTTTAAGTTCTCTGTACAATGTGATTTTTTGTGTCCTTGAGAATGAGTGTGAACTTCACTATCAGGGCCAAAGATTAGGAAGCTGCTGTTTATTTCCTTATCTGTGTTTGACAGAGTGATCTACACTTACTGGGCAGGAAGGAGGGCATCTGTTCCAATGGCAGCCCATTAAGATATTTAATTTAGAACATGATTCCTGGATATCTGTTGGAATTTATGGCTCTTCCTTAAATTTCATCCCACACACTCTTCTTATATTAGTGTGTGAGATATGGTAGTTTTTGTAATGTATCAGACAGAACAATCCTAGGCATCTCTTCCAACTCTATGATTCTATGATTCTCAGAAGCAAGTCCTACTGAATTCAATGGGACTTGCTTCTAGGTACATATGTATAGGATTGTTAGATTACCATTTCCAGGCCGGCCGGCCGGCCTGCCTGCCTTCCTTTCTTTCTTTGTATAACAGCCTATATTTCAACAGAAATATCTATGCAGTTTACATATGCCAACAAAAATGAATATATGTTTTTTAAATGCAGTACAAATTCCACATTCAACACTAGACAAAATGAGCATGGCTGCTGGTGATAGTAATACGGTAATTCCCCATTTTAAGTAACACAATTAAGCAACAACAAATATATAAAAACAATTCACATGAGTACATAAATAATATAAATAAAACCCACAAAATGCAGCATCAAAATGCAACCGAAGTTATGTAACTTCAAGTTGATTCCAAAAGCAGGTGTGTGTGCTGTCTTTACTCCCAAACTGTTGGAAGATGTTCTTTCTGGATGAGCAACACTGCCTTTTGGTTCACTCAGTTAAGGGGACTGTTCATGGAGCTGAATCATGGGAGGGAGGTTCATTGCAGAGACATTAATTAGGCACTCTCTGTTTATCGCAAGTAACTTCTTAATTGTATTCTTAAAGAGAAATAGAAGCTCAAGCGCTGTAGCCAGAATTGTCTTCTGCTGCCAAAATGACTACTAGCCTTCTCTAACAAAATTTGTGACCCTGATCAGATGATTATATGCAGTATTGGTCTAATAAGCTGAGATATGCACAGGCCTTTTAACAGTGCATGCAGCTGTTTCTCTCCTCCTTTCAGGGCCATCTGTAAGTAAACCCAGAATTAGCCATAGTTCCCCATGTCATCTGAACCGGGAACCTACAGCTATCAGAATCAGGACAAACCAGGATCTTAAATCATGGTTTTAAGTTGGCTTAAAACTCTGGTTTCTTCTGATGCTGGTAATTATAGGGTGGGATTCAGCTGATAAGAACTGCTAGTGAACATGAAATTGGTTGAAGGAGGATGGCAGAACACCCAGAACGGTGTGCGAGGAAGGAGAAGAGGCGTCATTCTGTCCAACAAGGGGAAATACTTTCATTAACAAAAACGATAAAAGGAACGCCCATAGTTTCCTGGTTTAGAAGAATTGGAAACTATGGCTTGCTTTCACATTTGATTAAGATGCAAAAGAAGGAGAGGTGGAACTGTCCCATGGGCAAAGAGCCAACATACATTGCAGCTTACTATGCTGAGATAAGGTGGTCTGAACATGTTGGTGGCCAGAGGGGGTGGGGGGGATTCAAAAAAGTGCTGGTTGCAGCCATTTTTTCCTTGAACTTTTCTGCTAGAGTCAGGAGCATTGTCCTATGTCAGTGATGGCTAACCTTGACACTCCAGATGTTTTGGGACTACAACTCCCATCATCCCTGACCACTGGTCCTGTTAGCTAGGGATGATGGGAGTTGTAGTTCCAAAACATCTGGAGTGTCAAGGTTAGCCATCACTGTCCTATGTGCATGTACTGTATCAAGAGAGGTGGGGGGGAGCAACGAGTCACATAAGCAGAGTATTGTACCATATTGTGGAATATAGACTATGTACTCCTAATGTGTTGAAATGCTTCATTTTATTTCTGTACATGCCTCAGTCATGTCAAGCCATATCCCAGAAAGGGGTGTTTAAAAAAAGAAAAAGGAAAAAAAACCAAATACAACCGATGATGTTTATTTTTAGCTCTGCCTTGATGGAATCAGGATGACAGTTGGCTGAACTAAATCTATAGGGATCATAGCTCTGTTTGGATATGATATGAACATCTGGAGAGGGGGCAGCTGTCTTGCAGATGCCAAACCTCCACAAACATTTATCAAGTCTGAAAGAGCCCCCCCCCCCGTCAAATTGTATACATGGATACATCTAGGCAGTATTTCACATTCTTCCTATGATGTTTGACCCTACAAAAAAGGAGAAAGGTAAGGAGAAAGGCAATGACTGACTTATTTTGTTGTTGGCTTGTAAGTAAAATGTGCAGCCTGGGTGGAACTGGTGTGTTTGTCTGTCTGTTACCCTTTCGTCCGTAGAGAGAAGCCCAGTTTCAATGTTATGGAGAGGGCGAAGGGCTTCACTTGTGCCCGATCATGCATTCCCTATAACATCTCAAGGAGTCCCCATGCATAGAAGACTCTATGCATCCAAATAGGAGGGGCATAACATTGTTTCTCGAGACGGACAGATGCCAGCAACAACAGGGAAATCAAAAAGCAAAAAAAGCTATTAAATCCTGAAGCCCTTTTGAACACTGATTTTTAAGAAGTGATGTTACCATTCGCCACAAGGTGGCACTGACACATATATAAAGCCATTCAAGGAATTGGACACCCTAGTCAGGGACCTAGGGTGCTCTAGTTTCAGATATTCTGCGCCTTTACATCCAGTGCCATTGCGGAAGCCCAAAATGAAGGTGCATTGCCCGCATGCATGTTCATACAGCAGCACCCCAAACACACCAGCTAGTTAATGAGCAGACCCAGGGAAATTCAAAATGAAGCAGATTTATGCTAATCTTACCATCTTGATGATCTCTGTAGGCCTACTATTTATTTCCCCTGCAAGTGTCAGTTTCTGCCTTCTGCAGAGCAGAGAGAGAACACAGAGGTGCGGAGGGAATGAGGAGAAGAAATAACAGATCCAAATGAATTTTGCTGTCATGAACTGACAGGTTGACGGGGAGGAAGGCTGGGACTGGGACAAACCGGGGCCAGCAGGGGATAGGGAAGGAAGTATTCACAGGGTGACAGAGAAGAAGAAGAAGAAGAAGAAGAAGAAGAAGAAGAAGAAGAAGAAGAAGAAGAAGAAGAAGAAGAGGAGGAGGAGGAGGAGGAGGAGTTTGGATTTGATATCCCGCTTTATCACTACCCGAAGGAGTCTCAAAGCAGCTAACATTCTCCTTTCCCTTCCTCCCCCACAACAAACACTCTGTGAGGTGAGTGGGGCTGAGAGACTTCAGAGAAGTGTGACTAGCCCAAGGTCACCCAGCAGCTGCATGTGGAGGAGCGGAGATGCGAACCCGGCTCCCCAGATTATGAGTCTACCGCTCTTAACCACTACACCACTGGCTCAACAGAGGATGTTGAGGGGATGGGGATGAGTGCACAGGAACCAGAGCAGAGCAACTGGACCCATCACCAGAGCCAGAGGGGCTCCTGTCTCCATGAACACGGTGGGCTCTAAAGCGTAGGAAGCAGCAGGAGGGGCACTCTAGGAGGCTGAGGCAGGCAAGGACCCACAGCCCGACTCTCTAGCTGGCCAGGTAGGTCTCGCTTGCAGTTTTAGGGGTTGGATATAATGGGTTGCATGACAATTACAGTTAGATCAGTGGGCAATAATTGCCTTGATCTAGTGAGTCTCATTGATTTTAAATAGATTTGAAGGAGCTTAGGTCCCATTGATTCCAAAGAGCAGCATATTGAGAAGCAAGAAGACCAACATTAGCATGTTATTAGTCAGATCCATAGGTAAAGGGTAAAGGGACCCCTGACCATTAGGTCCAGTCGTGTCCGACTCTGGGGTTGCGGTGCTCATCTCGCTTTATTGGCCGAGAGCCGGCGTACAGCTTCCAGGTCATGTGGCCAGCATGACAAAGCCGTTTCTGGCGAACCAGAGCAGCGCACGGAAACGCCGTTTACCTTCCCGCCAGAGCGGTTCCTATTTATCTACTTGCACTTTGATGTGCTTTCGAACTGCTAGGTGGGCAGGAGCTGGGACCGAGCAACAGGAGCTCACCCCGTCGCAGGGATTCAAACCGCCGACCTTCTGATCAGCAAGCCCTAGGCTCTGTGGTTTAACCCACAGCGCCACCTGGGTCCCCAGTCAGATCCATACCTGAGAGTAAACCCCATTGAACCGAGTAGGACTCGTTTTTGAGTAGACATACATAGGATTGCCCTTTAAATCAACCAACAGCTTGCAAATACCCTAGGCTATCTTAATTTTGGAGACTTTCTTTATCACGATGTTGGAAGTCTGACTACTCCTGAAAGAGTAGGAATAGTTATTTTCTGCTACAATGACTATTCATATTAGCTAAGGTAACTGTAGATGCAACTTCCATCCCTCCCTTGTTCTATCGACTTCTATTTCACATATATAATAATAATAATAATTTTATTATTTATACCCATCTAGTGGGGTTTCCCCAGCCACTCTGGGCGGCTTCCAGCACATATAAAAACATAATAAAACGACAAACATTAAAAACACTAACATAGCAAGGGATTGATACAAGGCTGAAACTGTTGAGGCGGGTATAATGAGGATGGTAATGATTTTATCAGCAATGTCCAGACACATTCACACACTACAAGAAAAGTAAATTTGTCTTTGAGAAGATTCTGCACACAGGTGAAGATCACTTTGTCTTTGTTTGGCCAGGTGACTGCAGAATGCCTGAGGTGATGCATGCATGCGTTTTTGATCATTTAACAAATATGAAAGGGGATGGCCACTTTGGTTAATGCCTTTGTATATGTGGGATATATGGGAAGGAGTATATGAATCTAGAATACTGTCATTCAAATGACCTGCCATTATTTACACTTTCCGACTGTAGCTGATATGCTAGCCTTGCTCCACTAATTCTCAGCTGGCATATGGTTCCTTAGACAGCACAGTCAGGCCAGCTGGTGTAAGTTAGACTCCGAACGTGTGCCAATCCTAATGATGTGACCAAAAAACAGCTAATGGATCTGGTGTTTATAACAGGCTGGCTGCCCAAGTGCTTGCATTAGTGTACAAGAGAATCCTTTCCCAGGAGTGTATAAACAGAACAAGTTTGCAGCAGAAATACATGATAGTTTAGTAGTTCCAGGTTGAGTCTCATTTCTTCGTACTGTTTTCTAGTTTACTAAGACATAATGACCAATTGGAAAAGAATTTCTTGGCAGCTAACACTGGGATCAACATCCAAGACAAATGCAACCATTTCAGATGGTCAATATCTGCCAGGAAATAGCTGACCCTGAGGTCATTCTTTCTGGGAAATGTGTGTGTGTGTGTGTGTGTGTGTGTGTGTGTTTCTAACCGTACAATCCTATATGCCACAGTTCAGAAGCGAGTCTCAATGAGTTCAGTGGGGCGTATTCCCAGGTGACATAGGATTATAGTTCATTTATAAGTTAAATGTCCTCACAAATCAGCGGGGAAACTCACAGGATGGAGATGCTGTGAAATGCAGGAGCTTAACTGAACGCAATGTTTACAAATCTTCTATTTGTCTATGTCCGTAGGCCTCATTCATTGAAGGCTGACCAGCATCATACTGTGGCGGTAAAGCAAAGAGGTCCATATTGTAACCAAAGGACCAAACTTCAGACACCTTAATTAAAAAAAGAGAGTAAAACTACAAAAGAAATTGGTGGGAAATCTGTACATGATGCACGCAGTGGCGGACTTTGGGCTCTCAAAATTCAGTGGCGTCCTGTGTGACACTAAAATTTGGTGGTCCCCCCAGCCTTTTGCACTCTGTTCTACAGCATTGTTCTGGCACCCCCTGCAGCACAGCACCCAGTGTGGCTGAATCAGTTGCGCTGCCCTAAAACCTCCTCTAATACATGAAACAAAATCCTCCATTGGTTATTTCCAGAAGAGTCAGTGCTTTTTTTAAAAAAAGGGGGGGAGGTGCCAGTACTCACCATGAGTTTGTTACAGTCAGTGCCTAACTTTTGGGGGGGGGGCGTTTCCACCAGTACTGCATACCCTTGAGTACCCCAGGAAAAAAGCGCCGACAAGAGTCATGCTCACTAATCACACTAAAAAACCAGTGCTAGGTGCATTTTAATGCCTTGATCTTTAGTTGACATTTGAAGTAATTAATTGGCAAAGATGATTATGCAATGTGTGGTTTGAAACCTTCTTACTATGGAATGAATGAAATGAAACTGTATCAAAAGTTTGGGGTACGTTTTGTGATCTATCTATATGTCACCAAGCAAATATTTTAAGGTGTGCGTGCGTTAAGCCTGGTTGGCTAAACAACCATCAACTATTTTCACATTAGTGTTGTTAGTGTGCTCTGTCCCACATGATCCTACTATTCAACAATTGCCAAAGAAGCATGCAGAGGGGAGAGAAATTCAGTTCTGCATGTGACAACAGCATAGAACGCATGCCACCTGTTTTTCAGTGTGGACAATTTGTGTGACCTGAGGGTGGGGGTAATCGCAAGCTCACGTTCTTACTCCAGTTACAGGTAGATAGCCAGGGCCTCCTGCACCTAGAACAGTGTTGGGGAATCTGTGGCCCTCCATATGTTGTTGAACTACAAGTCCCATCTTCCCTGGTTGGGGAGGGTGGGAACTGGAGTACAACAATATCTGGAAGGCCATAGGTTTCATCCCTCTCTGAATCTCTAGAACTTGCAAGCCAGGCTTCTGTGTCAACTAAACCTTTGTTTTTTTAAAAAAATCAATGACTTAGTATGAGAATGCTTCTCACCTGCTGGTTTTCTGGGAATGTTTTCTTTCCAATATTCAGTTCTCTTTTTTTTTACTCTCTCACACACAACACAAAAGAGTGGAGGGCTGACCAGATGGTCAAAGAACAGCATGGCAGGAAGATCAATTTAATTAGCATTCCTTTAATTCACAAAATAGCAAATGTCCATCTCCGTTAAGACTATGTAATGAAGTAAACAATTCCCTCCTTGTTGAAAAGAAAAAGCGAGGGGCAGGGGGGAGAGCTCTAGAAGACTAAACAACCTCAAGTGACTTTTTTATCGCAAAGATACCTCACATGGTAATTTTACATGCCGTTTTCTCTTCCTGCGGTGTCACCTTCAACCTGAACTTGCATTAGTTCTAGGGGCCAGGGCTAAGCTATGACGTTTTGTTGCCTGAGGCAAAGCACAATATGGTATCTCCCTCCCATTTCCATGCACAAGCCAACCAGACAGGCAGTGGAATCATATTTCAACACTGGTCACAGGATAGTGACCTTGGGCTAGTCACACTTCTCTGAAGTCCCTCAACCCCACTCACCTCACAGAGTGTTTGCTGTGGGGGAGGAAGGGAAAGGAGATTGTTAGCTGCTTTGAGACTCCTTAGGGTAGTGACTCGGATGACACTGTGGTCTAAACCACAGGGCCTAGGGCTTGCTGATCAGAAGGTCGGCGGTTTGAATCCCTGCGACGGGGTGAGCTCCCGTTGCTCGGTCCCTGCTCCTGCCAACCTAGCAGTTTGAAAGCATGTCAAAGTGCAAATAGATAAATAGGTACCACTCTGGCGGGAAGGTAAACGGCGTTTCCGTGCACTGCTCTGGTTCGCCAGAAGCGGCTTAGTCATGCTGGCCACATGACCTGGAAGCTGTACGCCGACTCCCTCGGCCAGTAAAGTGAGATGAGCGCCACAACCCCAGGGTCGTCTGCGACTGGACCTAATGGTCAGGGGTCTTTTTACCTTTACCTTTTTAAGGTGGGGTGAAGCGGGATATCAAATCCAAACTCTTCTTCTTCTTCTTCCACCACACCTGAGGGTAGCAAGCTATTTTATGGAGGTGCAGGTCAGGCCATGTGGGGGATTGCAAAGATGCAGGACTTCTTAAGATGGCTCACCCTCAGAGGCTTACAAAAGCCAATGGATTCCTGAATCCAGGGAGGGGGGATTTTTTTCCATTAATCAGTACTGGACATTCTACTGAGGCCTTGTCTCTCCTTAGAATGATGAGGCATGGCAGGAAATTGACCCAATTTTGCATTCTCTGATACTGTGGAGCTCAAGCAGATTACTAGTTTCCTGGAGAGCTCTGAACAGTGAAACATGTCAGGAGAAAGCAAATGGTGCAAGGTTCACTGTGTGGGTAACCAAAGATGTACTTTCATGGGCGCATAATTGGGCCTCCTGTGTGGTGGCGAAAGTGGTGAACTTCCGATGTGTCCTTGAGCAGCTGTCCAACAGATTTTCTCCGAGTACAGTGGTACCTGGTTTTCGAATGTAATCCGTTCCGGAAGACCGTTTGACATCCGAAACGTTCGAAAACCAAAGCATTTACTTCTGGAAGCATTTACTTATGGAAAACTCAATACGGAAGTTGTTCGACTTCCGAAAAGTGTTTCAAAACCGAAGCAGTTACTTCCGGGTTTTCGGCTTCTGAAATGTTCGACTTCTGAGATGTTCAAAAACCGAGGTACTGCTGTAGTAGTAACTTGAGCTCAGGTCAACCTTTCATGCACACAAGTGTGAGTCATTACAACAGGAAGAAACACGTTTGCTTCTCTGAGCTCCTCGGAGGAAAAGATGGGATAAGATAAGCAAACCCAATCAGTGTTTCAGTAGGAGCAGCAACCAAAACAAATATGTGGGCTGGTTCCTTATTCTGAAAAGGATGCTGTTGTTGAAATTTATAAGGAAGAACAGTACCCATTTTAATAATCATGATTATGATTACGTTAATATCACCTTGGCAGTCCCTTAACTTTAGCTCGGGGTCATCTTCACACCTCGCTGTTTGGCTGTAATGGGCTTGTTGAGTCTAATGGCTTTGGGAGGGAGCTGAGCCAGACCCACACAGCCAAAGATGCCCCAGTCACATGACTCCTGCCTAGCATCCACATTCCCCCTTTGGGACACCTGCCTAGTTCTCTCACGCTGCTGCATGGGATGGTGTAATTAGCAGCTTTCCTCCTGTCAAAAGCCAATGCCAAACGAGGGGTTTGGGGGTGAGGAAATAAATGATAATGGTCTGATGATGAGTCTCATCAACGCTTCCCACCCTCTCCCTACCCCCTTTCAATTGCTCCCGCATTTCAGCTGCAATATCATCTTTTTAATGTCTGCCTTAACAGGCAGCTTATGCAGCAGCAGGTCAGAATTCTGATTTTCGTGAAGCACAACCATTGCAAAATAAAATACAAGAAGATAAAGGAAAAGCAATCAGAGAAGTTAGGAGAAAGAACGCAGGTGGGGAGAAGAGAGAATCTGGACTTGCCTGGAAGTGTTTTCTGCAAATCACTGTGGCAGTTCACAGGGCTTCAATTGCTTTTATATACAGTATAAGCGATTTTAAAACAACTGCGAAAATGTAAGCAAAACCTGTATTTACCCAGGAGTAGATTATTTCAAGCAAGCAAGCCTCCCAGCAGCCTTCGATAATGTTTTTAAATCCATTCTGTGGCAGCAGTTTTGACACTCTTGAGAGTTGTCATTTTGCTTAGTTATTACTTTAAGAAAAAACACCCACCCATGGAGAATTGTGCAACTGCACAGAACTCTGAAAGGAATTGCACGGAAAATGTAGAACTGTACAGAACAATATCCCGTTCCTCCAGTCACAGCAAACAAAGATGAGAGAAACTTGACTACGTTTTACCACAGATCTAGTGGACTAAGGCAGCAGAGGGATGAGAAAGAAATGGGAGAGAAACACATAGGAAAATAGGAAGCTGTCATATAATTAGTCAGATCATTGGCACATCTATCTCAATATTTCCTACACTGGCTGGCAGTGGCTCTCCAGTGTTTCTGTTTTTTTTTTTTAATTAATATTTATTAATTTTATACACTTAAACATAGACACACACTCACAAAACTCACACATACACAATACAACAAACTTAAACAATACTACACTTATATAATCTTTCTTATTCTAACTTCCTTAACATTGTAAATTTGACTTCCTCCTGTCAATCCCTCTGTGTTTCTTTTTCTCGTTATCTCAATTGGCAATTTCCTTTAATTTATTTTTACTTAATATCATATAAAATTCTACACTCACTCTACTTGCCTTAACCTAGATCTCTATTTCTTACTTTGTTGATTTTCGGGTAAGTTTCCATATCTCCTATTTATCTTAAACATTCTATTCTTCTTATACTTCTTAAACCTATTCTATATCATAATCTACATCTATACTATTTCATACTTCTACTTTTAATCTGCAAAATGCTATATCTTTGGCATTATGTCATTTTAAACTTTATAATATTTTTTAAGATAGTGTTTAAATTTTTTCCATTCTTCTTCCACTGCGTCGTCCCTCTGGTCGCGGAGTCTCCCGGACAGTTCAGCGAGTTCCATATAGTCCATCAATTTCATCTGCCATTCTTCCAAAGTCGGTAAGTCGGCTCTCCAGTGTTTCTGGCAAGGATCTCACCCATCCGTATGGGTGGGGCCCTCACTTCTGCCCACAGGATAACACCATAACCAAGATGGGTGAGTACCTAGTTGACTTGGGTGTTTTGATGTCTTGTTGAGCCAGTGTGGTGTAGTGGTTAAGAGTGGTAGACTCGTAATCTGGGGAACCAGGTTTGTGTCTCCGCTCCTCCACATGCAGCTGTTGGGTGACCTTGGGCTAGTCACACTTCTCTGAAGTCTCTCAGAGCCACAGTCACCTCACAGTGTCTGTTGTGGGGGAGGAAGGGAAAGGAGATTGTTAGCCGCTTTGAGACTCCTTCAGGTAGTGATAAAGCGGGATATCAAATCCAAACTCTTCTTCTTCTTGTTAGGTCAGCCCAACAGGATGATGACCCCAGGTTCTGAGTTGTGGCTGGGGGCCAGAAGAAAACACCTGACCCACAATTCCGACCCACAATTCCTGTCGCTGTGCCCAAGTGGGCATATAGTCCAAGTGGGCAACACTGGTCCTGAAGGACCTACATTGGCTCCCAGTACGTTTCCTAGTACAATTCGAAGTGTTGGTGCTTACTTTTAAAGCCCTAAAATGCCTTGTCCCAGTATACCTGAAGGAGCATCTCCACCCCCATCGTTCAGCCCGGACACTGAGATCCAGTGCCGAGGGCCTTCTGGCGGTTCCCTCCCTGCGAGAAGTGAGGTTACAGGGAACCAGGCAGAGGGCCTTCTCAGTAGTGGCACCTGCCCGTGGAACGCCCTCCCATCAGATGTCAAAGAAATAAACAACTGTCTCAATTTTAGAAGACATCTGAAGGCAGCCCTGTTTAGAGAAGTTTTTAATGTTTGATGTTTTATCGTGTTTTTAATATTATGTTGGGAGCCACCCAGAGTGGCTGTGGACACCCAGCCAGATGGGCGGAGTATAGATGATGATGATGATTTATTGTATGGGTTTCAGTTCTGGGATGCCCCTCTCTTTTCCCTCTGCCACCCTTATTTTTTGACAGCCATGCAAAAGTTGAGTGAGGCTGGTTTTCCCATTTATATTTCCCAACTTATATCTCCTCCTGCTTCCCAATCTCCTGCTTTGTTTGGTGAGCCACTGGAGGTTTCTGCTGCTGCTTATATGTGCTTCTGGCTTCCCTAGTTGTGAGTCCTTGTACAAAGAGAACAGACTTCTGCCCATGCACCAGAACTTTCCCTTCCTTTTCTTCCCCCATGCATGTCCAATATTTACTCAGAAGTAAATTTCACTATGTTCAATAGGATGTGTGTGTGCATAGGACTGCAGCCTTTCCAGGGGGTAAGCCCATCAGATACAGTAGGTCTTTACCCCATGAGTAATCATCCATAGGATTGCATTGACCTTTTATTATTATAAAATAATAAACTGCTAGGTTGGCAGGAGCTGGGACCGAGCAACGGGAGCTCACCCCATCACAGGGATTCAAACCGCCGACCTTCTGATCAGCAAGCCCTAGGCTCTGTGGTTTAACCCACAGCGCCACCTGGGTCCCTATTTTGTTTAAAAATAAAGCAAATATTACCTATTAAAGCAGAAGAGGAAATGCTCAAGAGGTGATTATTTCAATTTTTCAGTAATGTGGACAGCTGAGCACTATAAACTTTTTACAAACTCACTGCCAATGAAACCTGTAGTATTTCTGAGGCTACAGTTACACAATGCATCTGTTGTGCTAATTACTTCTCAGTGCAAGATTTCATTTGGAGCTCTCTATGGCCACCAGTGCCTTTCAGCAGCTTCAAAGTAATTAAAAATACTAGTCTCAAAGAAATGTCATAAAATCTAAGTTGGTCTGGTAGGAATTATAGAGAGCTAGTTTGTGCCCATTGACAGTGCTTTGCCATTTGCCCACTGTAAGGCCCAACACCAATAATCTAAGCCCACCCAGCCCACGACAAGTTTCAAGATGAAAGAAATGAAGGCTTTATTTCTGCATTTGACGACACCTATTTCCCTCATAAGCCATCAAGTGAATTTGTAGATGAATGTGACTTTGCAGCTTCCACCAAAATTATGTTGGATTCCCTGTAGTGTCATTTTCAGACAGCTGGCTCTGTGCAAGTATGAGGCTGGGTAATAAACTAGATACATAAGAAATTCAAAATGAATGTGGAAGAAAAATGTTCAGTACACCCTGTTGCATGAGGAAAGGCCCCACAGGGATGGCAAGAATAAACATCATAAATTTGGCACCACCCAGTGGTGTCCCGTGTCAAATCGGTCCCCTTCTGGGTTGTCACCTCTTCTATCCAATAGCCAGTGTAGAAGTGAAAAAGTTTATCAACTTAAAAAAACAAACAACTAATTTAATTCAACTTATGCATTTATTATGACGCTATTGAGTCGCAGGTGCTGAATTATGCAGATGCTTGGGGCAGAGCTACAGATCTCTCTGTTTAAGAGGAAATCATGGCTGTTTCCATTAATTTCTTTGAAGCTCCTCCTGGAAATGTTGTAGCCTCACTTTGTAAGAAGGTCACAGGCCCCCATCCCTGATCTATGGCTATAAGCAATCAACATTTTTGTCATGTTAGCATATTGTGGTCTGCCAGGTGTTGGGCATGCAACCTGAACAATGAGTTCTTTATTAAAGGTAAAGGACCCCTGACAGTTAAGTCCAGTCGCAAAAGTCCAGGCGCTCATCTCGCTTTACTGGCCGAGGGAGCCGACATTTGTCCGCAGACAGTTTTTCCGGGTCATGTGGCCAGCATGACTAAGCCGCTTCTGGCGAAACCAGAGCAGCGCACGGAAATGCCGTTTACCTTGCCGCCAGAGCGGTACCTATTTATCTATTTGCGCTTTGACGTGCTTTCAAACTGCTAGGTTGGCAGGAGCTGGGAGGGACCAAGCAACGGGAGCTCACCCTGTCGCTGGGATTCGAACCGTCGACCTTCCGATCGGCAAGCCCAAGAGGCTCATTGGTTTAGACCACAGCGCCACCCGCGTCCCAAGTTCTTTATTACCTCTGTATTAATTTGCTCTAGGGCATAGCTGTCAACCTTTCCCCTTTCTTGTGAGGAATCCTATTCAGAATAAGGGAATTTCCTGCAAAAAAAAGGGAAAAGTTGACAGCTATGCTCTAGGGAGCACACGGCTAAAGAGCCAAAATCTCACTGAAAAAGAGTCAATTTAGCAAATGGTGAAGAACTATAAATATTCATTAAAAACAGTGAAGACATTGAATGAAATAAATAGCATAATGCATTAAAACATAATAAATTGGCATGCTTCTGAGCTCAATGAAAAGACCTATAAAGCTCTTTACATCTCAAAACCGCAATATTTTCTAGAACATTTCTCCTAATGTGAACCTACCTGGACCGTTAGATCTTCATCTCACATCCTTTACGAGGCGCCTGGAGGCTTGGCGGATAATGTAACGAAAAAGGGCCTTTTCAGTTGTGGCCCACCATCTGCAGAATGCTTTCCCTGGTGCGGTCAACCTGGTGCCTTCACTTACATCTTTTAGGCACCAACTAAAAGTGACACGCTTACCTTTCCCTCCAGGCTCTTGATAGCCTATGATGGTATTGATTTGCTGTTAGCATGCAGCCAAAACTTTCTGCCACTGTTATGGGGGCGGGGTAGAGGGGAGATGCTCGGTGCATTTTTTAAAATGAACTGCCTGTGTTTTTGTGTTGATGTATATACACTGCCGCTTACGTCGTTGTTGCATGTAGGGCAAGCAGTGGAACTGCTAAGTATCAGAAATGTTTGCAGGAAGGTTAGGTGATGTTGGCTATTTAGTGAGCATTCGTCCCGATTTGTTTGTGGGGCTGTTACATGACGTTGCATCAAGCAATCATTAATCATGCTTCCCGGTGCATTTTTCTGTCCTTTTCCTTATTTCAAAGTCTGATCTCTCGGGGAAACTCTCAATCAACTGTAACTGAACAACCTCAATTTGCCGATATTTCAGTTTGAAACAGCGGCAACCTGGAAGTGCCCTTGGATGTGACAGAAAATTGATCATTCTCCCCAGCTGGTAGCCTTTCCCACAGCCTGATAGCCTTTCCTTCCTGCCTACCACATTCAAACACACACAGTCTTGCACATACCTTCCCTGCAAGAAGGAGCTCTCATCCCATTCTGGTGGCATCTCTCTGGAGGATCGACGATTTGTTTGACACCAGGTCCATCAGGTACTTGCTGCTCACCCATTTGCAGCCTGCTATTTATCATGGCTGGATGCATTTCGTGTGGCTTGCTGCCAGTGGATTTGAGCCAGAACTGCCAATTGCTAATGTCTGTGATATATCACATAAGAAAAGAACATTTTCATACATGGATTAGCAAAAGCACTGCGATGATGAGGGAGGTGGCAGGGAGAAGTTGCTATCCCTTGACTGAACACTCCAGTGATTGTAATTTGTGCTTGAAACTCTGGGATTTGGGGGGGGGTCTTAATGTATTTTCTTACTTCTAACAAGAATCTGTGCCTGCAATGCTCCCCTGCTTCCCAATAACTTCTGCACATTGCTGCCACATGTATAATAGCATTCTTTAGAATATCCCAGAGATTATTTTATGCTGGGATTTGCAATGACTTGAGGTTTGCTTTTTTACCATCTTGGAGGAGTGATAATGAGGTACTCTCTGCCTCTTACGTTTATACTCCCCTTCCAGGCATGTAATTTTCTTCAAAAGTTGATATTGTTCCCATAGCAAGCTGCTCTTTCCAGTAATGCAATGCAAAGCAGCGAACTGCCCCCACCCACAATTAGAACTTAAGTTTTCTTAGCAAGAGGATTAATTCCATGCAGCATTTATGGCAACTTCGGTTTGGGAATTGAAGACAATGAAGTGGAAAGAGGGAGAGAAAAGTAGTCAAGGGCAGAAAAGATTCAAAATTACAAAACAATGTTGAAGTAATATGGAGATGAGTAAAAAGAAAACTGTTATGTACTGAGTTGAATAGGATCCAAAATGCAGCAGTCTGATTGGTCCTAGAACAATAGGATTCAGAATGCAGCAGTCTGATTGGTCCGCAGGAGCCACCCAATCCAGCTCCAGGTGGAAGTGAATCCGCAACCTGATTGGCCTACAGGAGTATCCTGGAATTAGCCAATCACGTGGGGCCCATTGTGTAAATAATGTATATAAAGCAGACGTTCTGGGGGAACTCTCATTCCTCGCTACTATGAGCTGAATAAAGAGCATGAAATCCACACTCGACTCCGAGTATATTTCAAAAACCAACCTTGATTCATTGATTGTACCGAGCAGAAAAGGCACCTAGGGCATATTTATATTATAAATATCATTATTTTATATTATATTCATGTGCAGCAGCCCTATTATTCTAACTTAAAATGTCAAAGTGATGCTTCAAGACTGATTGCAGGATCATCCATCTCAAAAACTGCTGATTTTATTTGGACAATTTGAGTAGTTGATGACACTTCCAGATTGCAAAAGAGTCTGTTGTTGTTGTTGTTGTTGTTTACTGTTCTTAATGAAAAAACACCTCAGTGATAGACATTTAACCAATGGCTTCAAGTCCTATTCAAACACATAAATGTTTATATGGTTGAATTTATAGTTGGATGCCACCTTGATAATTATATGGAAAACAGTATATAACCCTTTTAATGAATAAATGAAGAGGTGATGATGGAATAGTACCCCCATTTTTGTCCACAGTACGCTCATTCATTGCCTGTGTTTTACTATCTGGATAAACAGCATTTGCAGGTTTGTGGATCACCACAAAAGCCTTTTCAGCTTTCTGACTCGGATGCTGATTGTGGGAGGAGAACAAATGAACATCCCTGGATCATGGCTGACTGTGATTGGGGAGTAAGGGAGAGCAAACTGTCACAAGAGGGAAAGATTGTGGATAAGTAAATAAAAAGTTTCCAAAAGAAAAGGTGGTGGGAAGAAGGAAGACGAAATCAAAACAGTTTTCTGTTGCGATGGAAACCTTATGGCAAAATAAGCTACAAACATTGATAAAGAAAAACACATTTATTAAACTTGTTATATACAACAATGGGCCCTGTATTATGTTAAGGGCTGCTGGGAATTATGTCGCTGTGAGGGGTAAACTATAGTGCCCAGAATTCTTTGAGAAAAGAATGTGCTTCAAATGTGCTTTAAATGTAGAGTGTGTGTACAGCCGAAGATATGACTGTTTGATGTAGTTTCTCAAACCAGCTGGAGCCCGTAAGCCATTCCTAATTCAGCCTGTGTATGAGCACATTGTCAGTCCTGACACATTTTAATTTTTTTGCTTACTTGTGGGTCTCACTTTTTGTTTTTGTTAGTTAAACATTTAGCAGTTCTACTGCAAATCATCTTCTGCTGCAAATCGTCTGCAGTCAGGAGATCCCAATTTTACCTTTTGCCTGCTCCACGTTAGACGATATCAAAATCTTATATGCAACTGGCAGTCCTGTAACATTCATTTTTAAACACATTACACTAGCCCAGAATATAGCAGTAGACTTCCCAAGATTCAAAAGCAAGTGAATCTGTGTAATCAACAACTTTCTACGTAATGTTTCTCTCTGCCTGAGGCCCCTGATTATAATGATTTCTCATTTGTGACATGTTTCCACGCTCCTATTGTCACATATATTTATTCGCAGTAGCCCAAGGGATATTAGAAACATTTATACTTATTATGAAAGTGACACACAAAAGATTGGAGACATCAGATCAGTTTAGTTCTCTTGGAAGTTATTCCTTGGGTATGCTACTAATCTCTGGAATTTTGTCATATAATCACCACAACCGTGATATCCTCTGGTCTAGGTATGCAAGACAGTGGCAGTTCACCTAAAACTCGACACACCATTCTGCTACACTTGGTCCTAATCCTGAAAATGCCCCCCCCCACTTAAAGCCATTAATAAGATAACTCTTATACGACCATTATGAGAGATGAGGTGTAGTTCTGCAGATGGTAGACTACCATTATGTGACAAATGCAGGGTTTCTCTTCAAGACTATTTTGCAATAAAACAAAAATAAAATAAAATGTGGGGAAACCAGTAATTAAATCTTCCCATGGTGATCAGGAGCATGTCATCACTAATGCCATATTGAGGAGAAATCAGAAGGAAGAAGCTGCTTATTAAAATTGCAGGGGACCTTTGCTGAAGACAAAGGTCCTCAGTAAACATTATAGAATAATCTATCATGGGGATGAGCACTGTCAGAGAATATAGCAGGCATAGGCAAACTCCGGCCCTCCAGATGTTTTGAGACTACAATTCCCATCATCCCTGACCACTGGTCCTGTTAGCTAGGGATGATGGGAATTGTAGTTCCAAAACATCTGGAGGGCCTGGAATATAGAATTATAATGGGCTGCTTAGAACCACGGTTTTAACTACACATTATGGAAAATTAATGCATCACTGAAAGACAACGCAGGTGGAAGCAACCTGGGACAGAATGGTTTTCAGTGGGTAGATAAGATTTGGGGAGCACCAACTGCTAGTGTTAATAAAATGTTCACAGCTTGAAGCAGGGTAGCTAAAGTAATTATAAGACTGGTCCTCCAAAGACATTTTAACTTGCACAACACAGTTTTTACATAGTGAACCATTTTTGGCAGCATTATTAAACCCATTGCCAAGCTCCACAGGATTTAGTACTATATAACAACTGTATTAAGAATTTATAGAACCAAGATGAATATCCTGGCCTGCTACTTGAAATTTGAAATATACAGGGACAATGGGAACTTCCACAGCCCAGTATTCCAACACGCATATGCTTTGAGTGCCTTGGCAGAAAAGCACTATATAAATGCAATTAATAGTAGTAGTAGTAGTAATAAAATCATTTTGCTTGCTCTTTGCTAGAGTGTTGCCCTAGCCCAGGGGTGCCCAAACTTTTTTCAAAGAGGGCCAGATTTGATGAAGTGAACATGCGTGAGGGCCGACCAAAGTTGTTGAGCTTTTATTAGGATTGAAGTTGCTGAGCTTTTTTTGGATTTTACCCCAAGACATATACTGCCACGGGGGCTGGATTAAATCGACCAGCTTTGGACATGCCTGCCCTAGCCTGACCATTGCTTATTAGCTGTAAAAATAGCTCATTTTTTAGAATTACTCTTTATTTCACAAATTTTCTGTTTAACAATTACAAGCAGTTGCATGCATAAGAGCAACATGTTACCAACTACAGTACAATGAAACCGTCCCACATATACAAAAGACAAGCTACTACATATATAATCAAAGGGCATTAGTTGCAGATTCTGGTAAAGGCTTTCCACTTCTCCTGACTGCTATTCTGGCCAGAAAGATTTGAAAGGATCTGGAGGACAAACTTTTTTGACCAGTAACATTTCATAGGAATGTTTGCCGTACAATATCAAACTTATCTATCTTAGCTTTACCCCGTAAGACACCATGATGCTGAGTTAGTTTTCCAGCCAAGGCAATACACCCTATTATTATCCACCAGCTTTGCTCTGTAAATGGAAAGTCATCTTTCCAACGTTGAGCTATCTCCAATCTTGCAGCTTCAAGGAAAGAACTCGTCGCATGAGTCTATGCATGGACTCGGGAAAGAGGCAAATGAAAGCGAAGCCCAGATCTGGGTAGGCAATTTGATCAATAATTTTTGTCATCTTCTGAAAAATCCTGAGCCAAAAAGTTTGCACTACAGGACAAAGCACCACATAGGAAAGAATGTACTAATTTGTCCACAACCCCTCTAACACCATGTTATCATTTACTGTATACATCCCCAACTCTGCTGGTGTAACATCCAGGGGGTGGCCCATCTCCTTTTGTTTCTCCTGGAGAGAAACAGGAAGGTGTTGCACTGTGAGATCCTGGCTGGATGCCTTGTAAACTCATACAGTACAGGGAAATCCGGTACGGAAAGACAGGACTCCACAGCGCCATCTGGTGTCACAGTGTTATATTGCATACACAATGTATATACAACACTTTTTCTTTACCAATCTAGCTGAGTCCTCTGTGGGGGCTTTTATGACATTCTGCGGGGCTCTCATAAGATCTTGCCTGCACCCGCTTCTCTGGTGGCACAAGGGTAGGGGCTGTCTCAGTCTGCCTCATTGATGGCCAGCCGGTACCATCTAAATGTCAACTTTGTTTCACTCAACTGTGTTGATAAAAGATTTCAAAGGCATCTTTAACCATATGGTTGCCCATACTGATTCATCTGCTATGGCTCAAGTCCTATGCTATGCACAAACCATTAGGCACATCATGGGATATTGATAATAAATGTGCCTTAAGGCTACATGTGTACCATATTTCAACTTAATGAGTTTATTCTATTTTATGTTGCCAGGTATGAAGGGAAGTAAAATAAACAATATTCAGATCCACAAGTAGGACATTTACAGTAACCAGTGTATTAAAATGCTTGAAAGTATAATGTGTGAAGTGATATACCCTTTAAAAAAACAGAGACATGTTCTACCTATTCCAGTTTGAGTGAAAAGGGCTCACTGTCTCCTGTGGTTTTTTCATCTCTCCCAAGATCAGGCACATTTCTCTTAGCCACTTGGTAATGAGAGATCATCTAACAGTCTCATCTTTAGAAGGCCCTCTTTACTTAATAATTATTTTTAATAGTTATTTTTTAAATTAAGCCCTTTCAAAAACTTTATTCTATGCTAGTAATTGGGGCATTTTACCTTACTCAGAAGGATATATTAAAATGCTCCAGGGATATTGTATAATAGTAATTTGGTTGTTCCGGCTTTGCCGTGAAGCTTTTTATTATAGTTCACTCATATCTATAACTTGAACACTAGCTTTGAAACCTCTCGCCTGTCTGTTCAGAAGTAAGTCCCATTAAGTTCAATAGAGCTTAATCCTGAATGTGTATGCATATGCAGAATCAAGTACAGTATACCCTTAAGCAGGATGAGTGAGCACCTTTAAAAGGAAGCGCAAGGATTTCTAGTCCACAGAAAACGCCCATGACACAACACAACCCACAACGTAAAGGTGTTGTTGTTCAAACAACAGAGAATCCAGTGCTTGATTGATACCGGTTAGGTGACACAACTCTTCCTCAGGGGCAACCCCAGGAGGCCAGCCTGTGCGCGCAGACATGGGAGTGCCCGCACGGAACTGAGCGCAAACACGCTCGTCGGAACGGGCTGCACGTGAACACGGGAGCAGCGCGATCGTGCCTGCGCTCGTTTACACGAGACCCGAGCGGGCTTACTCTGCACTTCGGCAGCCCTGTATAGGAAGGCTTTTTATGTTTGACCACGTTTTCATACATGTTGGAAGCCGCCCAGAATGGGTAATAATAATAATGGTAATGGTAGTAGTAGTAGTAATAATAATAATAATAATAGTATCAGTCTCCAGCTGGGATTCTTCCCAAGCAGGCAAGCGCGGCGATACGACGCAGCGCAGCCGCCCAAGCGAAACTAAGGGCGGACCCAGCTGCCGGCTCGGCCGCAGGAAAGCGACGGGCATCCCCGCACTCGCCGCCGGCCTGTTCCCGGCCGGGACTCGATCCCGGCTCCGCTCCCTCCCTGAGAGGAAGTCGACGCATTCCCCTCCCCGAACGCCTCACGTCGCGAGGGCGGGTGGGGTGGGGTGGAGAGCAAGCTCCTTCCTCGCCTCTCGCCCATTGGCTGGCGCGGCTCTGGGCCCATTTCGGATCGTGCGCGAGAGCGGCGGAGAGCTGGCTTGCCGGCGGCAGCGGGGTCACCGGCCTCCGATTGGCTGGACCGCGGGGGTGGGCAAAGCGGGCGCGGGATTGGCCCGGGCGCGTCGTCACGTGAGCCAGGCGGGGCCGGCGACGGGCGTATTGTGGTGGAGGGGCTCCGCTTGTCAGGTAGGTGGAAGAGGATGGGGATGAGGAGAAGGAGAAGAATGAGAATAAGAATGAAAGAATAAGAATAGCAGCAGCAGGGGCGGCGGCGGCGGAGGCTCCGCGCGCGGGGCCGGGGCCGCCTGTCCTTCGGGTGGGGCTGGTGCTCTGGCTGCTCTGGCCGTGGGGTGGAAGGGGCCTGAGGCGAGGGGACTGGAGCCGGGGTCGTGAGGGGGTGCCTAGGCCTGAGGTGGGGGTGGGGGCGCTTCCAGGGGATAAAGGGCGAGAGGGAGGAAGCAAGGAGGACGCGGTGGTGTTGCTCCTCCTCCTCCTCGGGGAGGTATTGCTTTCCTTGGGGCTCGTTTGTTTTGGGAGGTTGGGGGGCGGGTCCCGCCTGGGTGCATCACCCGCCTCCTCCGCGCAGCTGCAGACGGGGGCGCGGGACGGGTTTCTCTTAGGCACCCCACGCTCCGCCGCGGGTGGGTTTTTGTCCTCCCTTTGCCTCGCCTTCTCGTGGGGCGCCTGACCCCTGGGCGAAGGAAGTGCCGGGAACAATGAAGCTCCGGGGTTGGGTTTCCAGGCTGTCAGCGGCCGCAGGGGCGTGCGTGCAGGAGGAGGGGCGGAGCCGGCGACAAGGGGGGGGGGCGGTGCAGCCCTGTGGGGCAGACTGGCACCTCAGACGCTGGGGTGGAGGAGGCGCGCCCCACTCCCCCCCACCCACCCGCCGGGCCTGAGCACTGCTCTCTGCTATGGGTCATGCATAGGGCAGCACCCTCTCCTCCTGCGGTGGCTGCAAGAAAGAGCACTAGGAAGTGCCCGCTAGGCACTTGAGTGGGTATTTTCTCTTTATTGCAAGAGTGAACAAGTGAAGGCATAGTGGGAAGAAGTGGTGGGCCTGAATTGCAAGAAGGTAGAGCTGGGCCTTGCAAGAGCAGCTGCTTCTTCTGTTCATTTGCTTATGCTCTATAATGTGGAGGCCTGAAATATTCGTTGCCCCTCTTGCTTTCTCTAATAGCTGACCTTAGAGAGGAAAGCGGAGATGTGAAAGTGAGTGGTGTTTAGCAGTGCTGGTAGGCATCTGAGTAGAGGTGGTGGTCATTTCCATTTACTAGCTCTGGGTAGCCCTTCCTGTGCCCATTTGCCACTGCTCCGTCACCCAAACAGTAAGAACCAGTGAGTGATCTGGAGCATCAGTCCATCTTACCTGCTGTGCTACTAGTTGGGGATGGAAGCAGTCGAGCAGGGGTAGTAATTTCTTCCCTTCTTTTGCTTGCTTGCTGTGCTTCCCCTGCGCTTAGTCCTTTCTGCACTACCTGAAGGGAATGCACAGAAATGTGAGAGGAGCAACTTTTACGTGCTTCTACCTGCTTTTTCCCTAGGGATCATTCAGCCTGTCTGAGAGACATCTGAGTGAGCAGAACCTGCTGCTGTCCCTACTCAGTTGCCTTCTAGCATTACTCTAGGCCCTGTGCACAATCTCTGCTGTTGAACCACCAAGAACGAGGCCACAGGTGACAAAAATGGTGAGGCAGTTGATTCTTGCATGGTCTCTGCCTACTTGTGCTTTTCTGCTAGGGGCTGTGGTGGTATAGATTAACACAAATGCAAGTGGGTTGTGGTGGCCCTACTGTCTTTGGGCAGTTCTGTATAGGCCCTGTCCCCCCCCCCCAAAAAAAATGTTTCCCTTAGAGCAGGCATGGCCAAACTTGGTCCTCCAGCTGTCCTCCATCATCCCTGACCACTGGTCCTGTTAGCTAGGGATGATGGGAGTTGTAGTCCCAAAACAGCTGGAGGGCCAGGTTTGTCCATGCCTGCCTTAGAGAGTGCATGTAACCTGTGCCTACTAGTTTGCTTTCTAGGATTGTGCTGGCTAGTGGGTGAGCAGGTGGGAGGGGGTCTCCAAAAGGTGTGTTGCTTAAGGGCTGCCCAGAACTTGGGATGGAACCGGAGAAGGGGTTAAGAGTGGGAAAGTGGTTGGGATTGACAGGTAGGACTCTAAGGCACTTTTGGGGTTACATTTGCCTTCCACCCAGCAATGAAACACTTCCCCTGTTTACCATATGGACTATGGGATTCCTAAGCGTGCTTACCTCCTTCCAGAGATGGTGACAGGATTTCATCTATGTGAAAGATAAGGCTTCACTTCACTTGTCAAAATTTGGTGTGCTGATCAGAGGAACTCGGGGAGGCGGGCGGGGAGAGATGAAAAAACATTTTCCTGGTTCTATGATTCAGTACTGTGAATATAATTACTTTTATTTTACTTATTTATTAACTTTGTATACCACCCTTCATCCATAGATCTCAGGGTGGTTCACAACATAAAAATACAATATAAAAAGCACAAAATCCATAATAAAAATAAGAACAAACCAATAATTCCTCCCTTCCATAACACGTTTTAAAGGGTGTTGGATGTTTATAAAAGGGTTTTAAAGGGTGTTGGATGTTTATCAGCCAAAGGCTTGGTTGAAGAGAAATGTTTTCATCTGAATTCTAAAGGCATATAATGAAGGCATCAGCCAAACCTCTTTGTGGAGAGCTTTCCACAAATGGGGAACCACTGAAGAGAAGTCCCATTCTTGTGTGTCCGGGCCTCTTGTGGAGGAGCACATGAAGAAGGGCCTCAGAAGATGATCTCAGGGTTTGGTTAGGTTAATATAGAGAGAAGTGGTCTGTGAAGTATTGCAGTCCTGAGCCAACTTTTGCTTGTACACAGTAGTGGAAGAGTGGAACTCTTATTTTATACTCGGGCTTCTTAGAGCTATAGAAAGAGGCTGTTGAAGGTAATGTACTTTTACACAAGGAGGTAGTAGAACACTTTATATATTTTTTATTTTTATTATTTATTCAATTTTAGCAGTGGTCCTGGCAGAAACAAGTTCCTTGTTTTGTGCTTGAGTTTTATAATTTGGAGGAATGGGACCCATCTCTGGTAGAACTTACCAGTTGGATCTATTGGTTTATAATGTAGTTTTCTTTTTTGGTAGTGTCACAGAAGACTAGTGGCGCAAAGAAAACTAGTTAAGCAGGTAGAGTAGGTTTTTCATCTAGTTGCAATTCGATTTGTGCTTCAGTGCTTTCCTCTTGTTCTCTTCAGAGTGTTGTATGGAAACAATTTGAATCATAAATGATTCAGATGTGATGCATTACTTAAAATATCAAGTGGCTAACTGCTGTGAAGAATATGTTGCTGTCAAAGAAATAAAATGTTTCAACTTGTTAAATGTGTTTTTTTGCAGAGTGGGTTAAAATCAATGTTGGGTCCCTGCTGCCTGAAACCCCTAAGAGGTGTTACCAGTCAAACAAAACTAACTTAGAGGGACTGATGGTCCGACTCTGTATTATAAGGCTTCCTATGTTACCAATACTCCCCCTTACATGAAATTCTCTTTGCACCTGGATATGTAAAAGAAAATGCCTTGATATGTAAAAGTAAAGCGCAGAAAGCTTAGCTTCTGCTGACAAACTTGGGTTGGTCTGTCATTGCTTGAAACAGCAATTTTGGTTGGTTGACTGCTTATCAGTTTATAAAAGAAATGGCGCCACCCAACAAACAAAGTAGTCATTTCTGAATACTTGGGTGACGCCCTAGAAACGCAAACATGGGCCTTTGAAAACTGAAGTGAAAATACCTTTTAAAACAGTGGTGGAAAATTCACGGTCTTTCAGATGTTTGACTGCCACTGCTGTCATTCCAGACCATTGGCCATGCTTGCTGGGCCTGATGGGAGTTTGAATCCAACATCACCTGGAGGGCCACAGGTTCTTTCCCCTGCTCTAAATCAACCTGACATATGGTGTTGAGATGCAGAAGCCAATATCACCAGTTGATGTCAATATTCTGTAATATATTTGCCTCCGTAGTCTGTTCCAAAAGTCTTTATAATTAATTTAAAACCAGAACGATAATGTTAGGATGGGGTAAAAATATCAAAGTCTTTGATTACTGAGTCTAAAGCATTAACCCTGGTCATTAACATAATTTCCTGTCCCCATTTGCCATGAGGTGTGTTAGATGTAAGTTTAGTTACATTTCAGCCATAGCTCTTTCCAAGGCTGTGGGGGGTATGTAGGATATGAAGTTTCATTCTACTGATTCCCAGGATGGGGGCACTATTTGATACCAAACCCAGAAACACCAGGACTTGTTTGATCAGAATGACAGTGAGATTGAACACATTATTGACAAGAAAAGGAAGTCTTTCAGAACTGGCAAAGAGATAGAAACTGTGCCATTAAGGGAAAAAAAATCCTTTGCCAACACTAAGGGTAAGGTTTAAAGAAGAACCAGAGAGCTAAAGAACACCTGCTGGATAAAAAAACCTCAAGAGAACCAGCACTTAGCTGACACTCAGTGTGCACAGAGTTTCTTTAAAGCCGCAAAGACCATCTATGGTGTATGGTGTATTTTCCCAGCTTTTGCTGAAGCAGGTAACTATAGTTTCCTGGTTTGAATGAAATGGGGAAGTTTTGGTTTAATTAGAGACTTCCTGGTTTAATTGTGGCTTGTGAGAAGGGAGGAGCAAAGGAACTGCATGCACAGACAAAAGGTTATTTCATATCTCTGCTTCAAAGCTAAGGCTGCATCTGCACTATACATTTAAATCAGTATCATACCATTTCAAACAGTCGTGGTGTCTGCCAAAAACTCATGGGAACTACAGCTTGTTAAGGGTGCTGATTAATTTAGTATCCTCAGCAAACTAGGACACCCAACTCTAGATTGTTTATGAGCAAGTTAAAAAGCACAGGTCCCAATGTGCTTGTGGGACTCCACATTCTACATCCCTCCATTTGGATATCTGCCCATTTATTCCTATTCTGTTTCCTGCTGCTTACCAATTCTTGATCCACAGAGGACCTCTTCTCCGTTTTAAACCATATTTTACTGATTTTCAAATATAGCAGAACTAAATGAACAATAACATCATTACCAAACCAACCCCGCTCCCCAAAGTAGAGATAGCATTAAAGAATAACACTCTGGAATCAACAGCTAAATTGATGCCATAAAACGAGAATAAAACAAATGTATTATTCCACATTGCCTCTTATTTCATGGACCTCTCCTCTTATTTCATGACTTAGGTTTAGACAGGAATCTAGTGAGGTACCTTGTCAAAAACTTTTTGCAAGTCTCAAGTATCCATCCCTATCCATATACTTGTTGACACTTTCAAAGAACTCTGATAATGGGACTTTTATTTGATCACACAACCTTACAACATCTATATACAGTACATTATTGATCTGTACAGTGCTGGGATAGTGCTCCATTATGCATTTGGGTCATAAAAGGCACAGTGACTCCACAACAGCAGCATAGAGGCTTGGATTGAAATGGGGTCTTCTACTCAGGGAATGCTCCTACTGAAAGGAGCAGAGTCAGGATCCATGCCAAGTAGTCTATAAAAGCAATAGCAGGCAGTTTTTATAGACTCTCTATCATAGTTTGGCATTTCTAACTTCTGACTTAGTTGTTGAGTATGTAATAACAGTATTCTAGAGTACATTATGTATATTTATGGGTGCTTATGTTGACTAACTGCTACACCCAATTTGTAACAAGAGAACAGTTACATCTATAGCATTTTTAATATATAAGATTATGCTTTATTAGTTAGCAGTTTATTCATGCCGCTTCATCTAGGAAAAATATGAGTGACTAGAAGAGATTATGACAAGAAACCTATGTTAGAACTTTAAATATAGGGCAGTTTATATGCATAGTCAAATCTGAATTATTAGAAGTCAGGTTGCATAAAACAGAATAGAAGAGTGTGTTCTTGAGTATTAGCAAAAAAAATGGGCCTTTGCCCTTATCTGTCACTATAGTAATTTTAAAAATTAATTCATAATTTTGAAGAATTGTAGTAATCCACTGTTTTGGTCATATGTAATAGGGGTTAATTTCTCCAATAATACTTGAAGTCTAATTGTTCAGACACTATTTTGTTTTATTATTTATTGAAACAAACATTTTCATTTGTTGCTGCCATTTCTATTTGGGGAAGTTGTGAGATGCAAGTGGCAACTAAATCCATCTTTGTTGACATCAGGAAAAATGAAATGTTTTATTTGTTCTGGGTTAATAATCACAATACTGTGTTATACAAAGTATTCCAACCATAAGAGGAATCTGGTGATCACAAAGAAGTTCAAATACTGCTAACCATAAAAACAATGCAATATCATGAGACGTTAAAACACGTAATTCTATTGTCAGTACAGATATATGAGGTGATAGTCAATGAAGTCCAGATCTGTCACTGGAGGCTCAGGTAGCCTCAGTGGCTAGAAGTGCCCTTTGCCAACTGCAACTTTTTGTTTTAATCATATTGGACAATTGGGCATCATTAGCAAACTTGGCTATCTCACTCCTCAACCCAAGCTCTAAATCATTCAGCGAAAAAGCCAAAAAGGCACAGATCACAATACTGATCCTTGCAGGATTGTGCTTTCTATGTCCCTGCACTGAAAGAACCAGTTGTTTATTCCTACTCTCTCCTTTCTGTTTCTTAACCAGTTACTGATTCATAAGAAGACTTCTCTTGCTCCATGTCTGCTAAATTTACACAGGAGTCTTTAGCAAAGGTACTTTTTATCATGGGTTATACAGATGGGGCACTTCCAAACATTGAAGAACCTGCTTTATACTGTTTGTGTTTCATCCCTGGTCAACATGGAGTCTGCTGAGAAATGTGGGTGTTTTCCCCCTGCAAGTTTCAGGAATGTACATTTTGGATTTATATTGTTTGCTCTTTTTGTTTACTATAGAATTCTGGCACAATGCTGTTGACTTCAATATTTGACAGTCAGTTGTAAAGGATATGAACTGTTGTGGTCAGGGAGACAGAGCAACTGTGGTTTTTATGTACTTATATAGTTATATTGACACAAATGGAACCAAGTGAATTTCATGGGCCTTTGTTAATAGTGTGCAGATCTTTGTGATTATGAGGTTTTGCAAGTCGGTGTGAGTACTTCTCTTTTATGTTTGGGTCCCTGCAAGCGATCATGCCAAAGAATATGCAGGTGTGTTGAGCAAAAATCAAGGCTCCCTGGAGGAGCCAGAAGTATGTCAGGGAGCAGCAGCAAGTCTGGTAGAACAGAGGGAGGGTTTGGTGGCCTCAGCAACAGAATTCCCAATCCGAGGAAAGTCGGCAAAGAACCTTCTTGGAGTTGGTGTGAATGACCAGGCATAACTACTTGTATTTATGACATGAAGACCTGATTGTGCAGTGTCTGGTGCACAGGCTGCCGCTTCAGGATTCATTATGTTTCCTTTAGTGTTGTGGGCAAACTAGATCATACAGTATTTTTGTTTTGTATAGACGGGATAACCGGAACAGGGAATTGAAAGTGCTGGACGAAGGACCACGGCACAAGTGTTGGAAAATAAATTTGTGGGAAGAAAACTTTTTTTAAAGGTACGTATCTTAAATTTTGTTCTCTTTCTGTCTGTGTCATTTTCATTCTTTTCTGGTATGTCCTATCTAGGGCACTTACCAGCAGTTGCTAAAAATTAGAATTTCCCAGCAAATGCTTTGAGGTTATGTCCTAACTAGAACTCCTGTCTCATTTCACTTCAGCTTTTTCACTCATGCTGCTGATACAGATATTTGTGCTTCCTTTTAAATGTATGCTTCCTCCTTTCACTTATCTTTAAACTTCTTATAAACTATATGTAATAAATTGGGGCTGATATAATTGTGCACAAGTTTGTTGTTTTAAAAACAACAGCATGCAAATACTAAATATTGGCAGGTAGCACATTGTGAGGAATATATTACTATGCAACTATGACATTATTCTGAAAAAAATGTTATTTATTAAATGCTCTAATTTGAGAAGCAATTTCTCATTAAGATTGAAATTATTCCAGCAATAGAAGTTGCAAAATTTTGTTGTCTGTTGTGATATGTTTTAAAGAAACATCTCTCAACATTTGATTTTCGCTAAGATGTGAGAAAGCTTGACCAGCTGGCATTTTTGAATGCTACAAACTGTTTGGCTTCCCCATTCTTTGGGAATGGTCCATACTTTTAGTCTGTAGTCTAAGAACATTATTGGTTCTGGCTTTCTAACAGCCCAAATACTTCTAAATGGCTCTGGAATAGTGTACTTGTGTTGTCCTCAAAGCCAACTGGACTCAGAGTGTATTGCTGATGACAAGCGGCTTAAACAAAGCAATTTTGGGGCATTTGGTGGCATTTTCCAGTCAGTCCATGTGTGTTTGTAGAAGGACCTGGCAGGGGTGGGTGATGGTTGTGGACTGGAGAAGACCTAATTTGATAATTTAAGCACTTTCAAAGTCACAAACTGCCTCTCTTCGAGAGTGTAGTTGAGCTTAAAGGTAAAGGGTAAAGGGACACCTGACCATTAGGTCCAGTTGTGACCGACTCTGGGGTTGCGGCGCTCATCTTGCATTATTGGCCGAGGGAGCCGGCGTACAGCTTCCAGGTCATGTGGCCAGCATGACTAAGCCGCTTCTGGCGAACCAGTGCAGCGCACGGAAACACCGTTTACCTTCCCGCTGCAGTGGTACCTATTTATCTACTTGCACTTTGACGTGCTTTCGAACTGCTAGGTTGGCAGGAGCAGGGACCGAGCAACGGGAGCTCACCCTGTCGCGGGGATTCGAACTGCTGACCTTCTCATCGGCAAGCACTAGGCCAGGGGTCAGCAATATTTTTCAGTCCACCATCCCTCAGACCATGTGATGGGCCGGACTATATATTTTTTTTGGGGGGGGAATGAACAAATTCCTATGCCCCACAAATAACCCATAGATGAATTTTAAATAAAAGGACACATTCTACTCATGTAAAAACACGCTGATTCCCAGATCAGCGGGCCGGATTGAGAAGGCGATTGGGCCGCATCCGGCCCACGGGCCTTAGGTTGCCTACCCCTGCCCTAGACTCTGTGGTTTAACCCACAGCGCCACCCACGTCCCGTAGTTGAGCTTACTTCTTGTTTTAAGTGTCTTAGTGAGGCACAGAATCATTGCCATGGAAATATAGCATTAATAGGTTCTGCTTTTGACAGCTTTCTCATTAGTCTTGTTCTGTCTACAGATGTGTTGATGAGAAGAATCTCTCACTTAGTGGCCCTTGAAAATCTAGTGCCTTATAAAAGATGGGGTTTGGAAGTGACCTGAAGTATTCTCATGAAGCATTGGTAAAACTGCAAGATTGGGAATTACGGTTACTAGAAACGGTGAAGAAATTTATGGCCATGAGAATAAAAAGTGACAAGGAATATGCATCCACTTTACAGAATCTTTGCAATCAGGTTGATAAAGAGAGTACTTCACAACTGGATTATGTTAGTAATGTATCTAAGGTAAGAAAAATGAGGAATTTGAATTGATCACACTTTTGTGTATTTGATTTGCAAATAGTAAATTTTATGGCCAAGAGGTGTAATAATGTTTAAGGCTACAGTCCTAATCATACTTATCTGGAGATAAGTACTATTGACTAGCTGGACTTATATAACCATCCTTAGGATTTCAATGTATGTTTGGGTGGTGTTAAAGGTTTTTTTTTTTGGGGGGGGACCGTTTTTGGGGTGAGACTGATCAGGTTGGCAATCTCTGAACTGAAGTCATATATATATTTCAGACTCTATGGATTGAAAGATGTTCATACTGCCTCTCCTAGCAGACATCCTCACTGTAGCCCAGAGCAATGGGTTTGCATTCTCTTGCTGTCAGTTGTCTCTCAGTCTCTGCTTTCCATATCTTTGGAAAATCATTACAGTGACTACTAGCCACAAGAGCTATGCTCTCCACTGCTCTGCCTCCACTGTCAGAGGTAGTATATCTCTGAATATCAGTTGCTAGAAATCAGAGGTGGGCAGTGTGTTGTTGCATTCATGTCCTGCTTACGGGACTTCCACCACCAGCTAGTTGGCCATTGTGAGAACAGGATGATGAATTAGATAGGATAAGCCATTGGCCTGATAAAGCAGACTGTTCTTACGGCATAGTTGGACCTCTCTGGCCTCTTCCATTTGCTGTGTCCTGTAGCTTTCCCCATCCTGTATGTATTACATTTGCCATTCTGCAAGAGTGGAGATTAATAAACTCCCCCCCCCCCCATCCCGACTTACAGGATAAATTTACCTTTACATTTTACATTACAGGATAAATGTTCTAAAAGCAGTAGATATAACACAGTTTGCAGGTATGCTGTACCTATTGTGGCATTGATTGAATTATGTTGGTTTTGATTCCTGTGTACTTGAGCTACTAACAGAGTAGGCTGGATTGTCTTGACATCTGCTTGTGAACCATGTGGTCTTTTTCTAATGCAGATCCATCTTTTCAAGGCATTAATGCAGCTCACAAAAACGTAAAATGAAATAACATGTTAATAATATGCATTGGAATAAGAACTGCGCATTGCTTTAGTTGGGTTTATTAGCAATATAAATCAGTTTAGTGGATAAATAGAAGTACTTTTAGTTACACTCAAAGTTGAGCATTAGTAGTGTGGCTTCTTTTCCCTGTAAGAATGATAGTTTCATTATAATATCTCCTTCGCCTTTTCTGTTTAGCTACCTTTGGGGGTCTATTTGGAACATTAATTGCACTCACTGCAGATTTTATTTATTATCACTTTTGCAATCTCTGTTCTTCAATTACAGTTTTATTAAATTAATAGATAAATCATTTTATGACCCAAAGATTCTTGGGAGGAAAAAAAAGTTATTATTTTCTATTCAAAACATGTATCAGGCCAATTTCAATTCAGGCTCTCAATTCTATTTCATAATAGTTTTATTCTGTAGTTTGAGGCTGCAGTCCTGTACCCGTTTACCTTAGAGTAAGTCCTGTTGGACTCAGTAGGATATACATCTGAGTAAACATGCATAGAATTATGCTGTGAATGTAGCCTATTGTGCCTGCTGTCTTTTTCTGAATCTAAATGTAATAATTTGCACTTCAAACTTTCCAGTTATTCATTTATTGCTACATTTCTGACCCTCTTGTCCTCTAGGAAGCTCGAGATAGCTTATATGGTTTACATCCTCCCCATTTTACCCTCACAACAACCCTGTGAGGTGGGTTAGGCTAAGAGACAGTGTCTGGCCCCACGGTCATTCAGTAGTAGAATGATTTCCTTTCAATGTGTTTATTTCCTGAAACTGGTAAGTGTTTGCAATATGACACCAATTTTGGGTATAATTGTATTGTCAGGTGACCATTCTGTGTGTAGAATCCACAAGTGTAGTCAGATGTTTTTATTCCTACTGTACAGTGATCTTTATTGATATGTATCTAGTACTACATGCTACTGTAAAAAAAAAAAAATCTAATCTCAGACAATTAATTTTGTTTTTAAGCCAATAACAAATAAGCTCTCATCTCTTGTTTTCTCAAGTCCTGGCTGCTCATTGTGCAGCAAACAGAACAGCTTAGCAAGATCATGAAAACGCATGCAGAAGACTTGAATGCTGGGCCATTACATAGACTTACCATGATGATCAAAGATAAGCAGCAAATCAAGAAGAGTTACATAGGTGTTTACCAGCAAATTGAGGCAGAGATGTTCAAGGTATCTCATTCAATCATTATTCTGATTTTTTTAGTTTGTAGAACAAATTTAGCAATCCAAATCACCCGTCGCTGCTTTGTGATCAAAGGCATTGGTGGATTTCTGAGAGAATGTCACCTTATATTGAGCACTTTTACTGGAACAGAATAATAATTTGAACTAAACAATATTTAAATAGTATCCCTGTGCCTTAAAAATATAATCCAAGGTTCAGCTCAAATGCTAGTCTGTTGAAGCTGCCCAAATACTTCTGCTTGGTAGTGCTCCACTTAAGGAACAGTAACGTTTGAGTGTGAATTGCTGTGTCTGATTGTGTAGGACAGGCTGTGCATCCTTTCACATGGCTGAAACACCTGTTTTCTCTCCAAAGAGTGTCCTCACACATCTCCTGTTTCTTTCTTTGTTTGTTTTTTCTTGCTAGGTTACAAAAACAGAATTGGAAAAATTAAAATCTACTTATAGACAATTAATTAAGGAAGTAAATTCTGCAAAAGAGAAGTATAAGGAAGCTCTGTCTAAAGGTAGGTTCTTAATGATAAATAGTACTACCGTTTGTATCTGCTCTGACCCTTTCATGAAACACTCGAAACAGCATGTGTAATAAGACCTTAATAGAAACAGGACAAATTAGTGGTTAAGTAATTGACTAGATAGTTGGAATCTTCGTGGAATACAGCTGTATCCCATTCCACAGGCAATCCTAGACAGCCTCTTTTGTCTGTAGCAACTGTTTGAGCTTTTTCTACAGTCTCTTATATTTCAAATGGTGACCTGCGCAACTCCTTAGCTGCACCTGAAAAAGAAATACAGTCCTTCTAAATTACGTGTTTAGCTTAATATATCTATGTAGAATTGCACTTACTATTATTGTATGTGTCTTTCTGGTAACTTTCTGTGTTTTTATGTTGAAAATTAAAAAGAAGACATAAAAAAAATCCTGTGGGTTCAACTTCACACATAGACTTGATGCTGACCTCCAACTTGTGAATGCATAGTAACACAGAAAGTCTTACTCTGGAGTCATATATTTGTGGGTGCCTATCAATGAAATGCTACATTGATCACAGGTCATTTGCCAGAAAACCCCATTCCTACAGTTTCCAATAAAAATTACCATGTTTGACACTTGTTTATGATACTTTATGTATATTGCTTCAGATGGGTTTTTTTTTTTAATTATTCATGCTTTTAGAGAATACACTCATCCAAGTAACAAACATATTTTGTGTTTTAAGTAATATTATTTAAGGAAACTGACAAATGTTACATTGGTCACCTAGGAATTACCCATTACTATTTTATCCAAAAACAGAAATACAGCATCTCAACAAACAATCACAACTATGAGTGTCTTTTGCAGAGTTATCTGAATCTCTTTATAAGGACACAAATCAGTGCATTTTAATGTCCAACTAATGTGATTATCTTACTAGGGATGTTGTACTGAAGGAGTGACTTTGAAAAAAGGGTTTTGAAGTAATGGTCTCAAGTAATTGTATTACGGTAACTTCCCAGTGTGGTGCTATAACCGGCATTTTTAATAAAGGCCTCAGAAGTACAAACAAGTGAAGTATTTAAATGATTAGTTTGGAATAATGTAGCAGTTATGACAGCAATACTTTAAACGTCTGTAGAGCAATCCCTTCTAACAGGACATTTTTGAAAGGGAAATGTCTTGATTATTCAGAAATTTGTAAACATATTGTTCAAAGGAGTTACAGAAAGCTACTAAGTTGTAGGTAACATTTTTGTGGACACATTTTTTACCACTGTTTTGCCAAATATGCAGCCTGTTTTGCCAAATATGTACACACATTCTTCAGTTGTTGTCTGTTGTCTGCATTGAGCCAAAGCTAATATGTTGATCTGCTCACTTTCAGGAGCAGACTTTGCTAATTTCATGTGATGCAGCAACCTCTGGCAGTAGGAGTGGTTTAACATGATCTGACAGCAAGTTTCAAGAGTTTCCCCATGATGGTAGTAGCTTGTGAGGGGTGGGGTGGCAGAGGCATTGGCATTGGCATTGGCATGTTTTTGGGATCCTCGGCACAACAGGGATGAGGTGAGGAGGTGCCAGTGAGGGTGGAGTTGCTCAGGGACAGTGGTCTTGCAGGTATGTGCACACTTGGGGGACTGCCAGCATGAACCTTCAGCTCCTGTGACCCCATCAATTATTATGTTTGACCAACTGTCTTCAGGATCTTCACGATGTCAAGTTGGGGTCAAAATATAACAGATTGGATTATTGTAATGTGCAGCAAACTGAATTAACCCTTTAACCAGAAGTTGAATGAACTGCTATCTAGTTATTTGAGAAATAGTTTTTGTAATAAATATGTACTCTCTTCTGTGTTCTGTCCCCATCTTAGGCATGGATGGCAGGAATCATAGAGCTGTTTACCTTGGGAGATCCTCTTGGTTGTTGTTCTTATCTGATGGCATTCTGCCATTACATGAAAATATTTTTGTTTTGACATGTTTCCCTCCCCATAGATATGGATTTATTTTGCAGGCTGCTTCCCTTGTAGGGATGAGGGGTCTCTGTGTTTGTTCTTTTAGTATACTTCAAGTTTAATGTTGCCCCCTTGAGTTCAGGTTTTGAACTAGAAAATCAGGATACAAGTTGTTAATAAATAGACTTGGATGTTGAATGCTAGCTAAATGGCATTTGAACATTTACCAACAGTAAAAATGGATTCTGTCTGTATCTGGTTTCCATTAGAACCTAACATCTTTTTGGGACAAGTGCGAAATTTAGAAGATTAGGCTGCAACCCTACACCCACTTATCTGGGAACAAATCCCATTGAATTCAGTAGGGTGTATTGCTGAGTAGACATGTATAGGATTGCCCTTGTTAGGGAGGCAGAAATAGGAACTAGAATAAACAGTACTCCTGATTACATTCTAATGTCACAGCAAGCCACAATGAATGGTTTAGCATGAATGTGCAGATTGCTCCCACTTCACTCCAAACCTCAACCCTTGGCTCATAGTTGCATCTGAACTGGGATTGTGGTTTGTTTTACTCCAAACAAACCATGATCGGAAAGTTTGTTCTTGGTTTACCAATCCTAGTTTGCTTGAGTGAAACGAACCACGATAATCCAGTTTGGGTGCAACACTAAGCCGAGGATTGTGGTTTGCTGCTCCAGTGCTCTAGTTTACTAGTGAGGAGGAGCAAAACAGGAGTCATCTGGTTTACTGTGGCTTGTGAACACACCCATTGTGTTTGTAACTTGGAAAGTTTAACATCGTGTTCTTTCTGTTTTTCTGTCTATGACAGGCTTTACTTGGTATTGGTTTAATATGCAGGCTTCTTCAACAAATTAACTTGCCCTCATACTATTGTGGTATGAACTTGCACACATGGGTTAGTGTTTTAATGGGCAAATGGTGGCAAAATCAGAACAAAACCCAGAAATTATCCATCAAACAAACTGCCAAAAAAGAGACCATGTCTCAGGATGCTGATAAATATTTATTGGTAGCCTAGCACATTTCATTCAAAAGGCCTTGACTAAGAGTGTTATGTACTATTGAAAATATTTTCAATAACTCAAAGCAGTAACTAAAAAAATAATCTCCAGATATCTCTGCAGGTATATAAAGCCCCTGAAAAAGACCCTTTCGGCTGAACTGTGATGGGTTATCCGTAAATACCTATCAGCATCCTGAGACTTGGTCTCTCTTTTGGCAGTGGGGGAAAATATACAAACGCAAAGCCCCTCAGATGGGAAATGAAATTAGCTTTCAGTAGATGCATTGCACACTCTTTGTGTGGTTGCTCACAAGCTTGATAGCTAGAAATGTTCTACAAGTGTTCTTGTACAAACTGAACTTGTGTAATGGAATTCTATAAAGGTTTTTGTGGCCTGACATATTGCACACAACCCTGTACTATATTAAACATTAGCAACAGGTGATGGCAGTAGTTATAATTAGAACATTTTGTGAAACCATTTTACAGCAAAAGAGGAATCTCTTTCTTCATCTTTTATTGAAAAATAGAACATGTGTGCACCTGTCTTTAGCTTTGTTGCAAAAAAATCTAAAAAAGAAGTTCTAAGTTCTAAGTCTGACATACAAAGGGAATATAAAGCCATCCCTGTTTTAAAACATTTTATATCCTGCGTATTTTGGCACTTCAGCTGGTTTTCAATAAAAAGTGCAGCAGGTTGGACAAATAATGGTCTTAGTTTTTCTGCCAGGTTTTGTCCACAATGTGTGATGTCATTGCATGCCACCATGTGGACCTGGCACAGCACAGAGTGCATGTAATTTTGGAAAAGAAAACGGAGTGCATGGTATTGGTAGAGCACACTGATGTTCTTATGGTATGAGCGGCATTGAGTGTGTCTTGAGCCTTTGCCAGGCTTCTCAGGTTAAGGTGGACCTAGGAAGGTTACTTTATGATTCTTGAGGTTTATGTCAGCCTGGCTGTTTGACACTCAGTCTTGAGCATTATCTATTTCTTGTTTGGCCTGCCTACAGTGCTGCTAATATCCTGTCCAAATTTAGATGTGACACTAAGCACTAGATTGTTTTGTTTCACTTACATTGGCATCTGGAGTGTGAGAGTGAGTGAGAATGAGATCTGAGTGGCACAAGGAGGGAAGGAATTAAGTTATTTGGGCTTGATCCAATCCTCATGTGGTTTGTGTCCTTCCCTCCACCTTACATTAGTCCTCTTTTCACCATTCATCCAGGAAAACAGTAATAGAAATGGTATATATACAATCTGGAACTTGGAAGGTGGTTCAAGAAGATCAGTGAAATAACTGCAGGAAGGAGAGCAGAATAACTGCTGGATTTAGTTTTAAATTATCATCAATATGCATATAAAATGCATATGTCTGAACTTAAACCGTAACAGACTGGAAATTTAATCCAATTTATTGACTTAAGGAAGATTTTAGTTATTTCCTCCCTGGTTTTAATTGAGGCCAAGGCATTCTTGTAATTTTTCAAAATGCTGAAGTTTAGGTGTCGAGAAAAGTGACAGAGATGTTCTCATGTAAGATAAAGATTAATGTTAATGTCCAATTAATGAGATTCTTTTTAATATGGCACAGTCAAGACTAATTTGCAAGCTGACCAAAAATATTTTGCAAGCAGAATTTGTTCCTCTCTTTGATCCAGTTGAAATGTTACTTAAAAATAAATGTGGGCATTGGAAGTGCAACTCTACAAGACATTCAAAGGAATACTAAGTAGTATCTTCTAGGATATTCATATAAAATTGCTTGCTTAGTTCAATAAGGATACTTTAAAGAAAAGTATTTCTTCACATATATATATATATATATATATATATCTGATTACCCCCCTTTCTATTTTACAAAGTGGAAATAACTTTGCCCAATTTAGATAAATATTTATGCTGCATAGATAAATTTGTGTGTATGTGCACACATATTCTTGTTCCTTTTATGTTGGAGGATTTATACCAGTGCTGCAACATATATGGACATGTCTGCTTCTGATTGCATAGTGGAAAAATCAGCATATGCAGTTCCCAGAAATGAGTTGCAGTGCCAGAATTTAGTCCATTGCTTCTAAAACTTTACAAAACTCTCCCCTTTGTAAAATCACTTTTGCTTGTGACTATTCTTCATACTTAGTTGCCCTTGTAGCCAATCTTGGTTTATTTTGTAGCATTTGCCCCTCATCACTTTTCTTACTTCTCAGTACTGCTCCTGCATTTTTGTGGGGGTATTGCCTCTTTTCCAAACGTACCAGCTGTTTGGATTACACACACCTGAGAATATCTGTGCTACAAATCTAAACCAGTTTCTAACTTGTTCTTAAGTAATGACTTCTATCTGAAGGATCCAGCAAATTACTGTAATTCTTTGTAGAGGCTAGTGCTCCTTGACCCCTACACTCTCAGAAAGCCAGGACTATCAAGCCACTTTTCGATCTAATTATGTAGTGTAGGTGTACTTGGGTATATAATTAGGTTTAGACTTTTCCCTGCATCCACAAATGAGACGTTATCTCTCCAGGTTCAACAATATGGTCAAATGATTGATTATCTTGTATTGTTGAAAACTTGTTAAAGGTAGATAGCCGTTTTGGTCTGTCATAGTCAAAACAAAAAAAAAATAAAAAAAAATCCTTCCAGTAGCACCTTAGAGACCAACTAAGTTTGTTCTTGGTATGCACACGAAAGCTCATACCAAGAACAAACTTAGTTGGTCTCTAAGGTGCTACTGGAAGGAATTTTTTTTATTTTATTTTGTTGAAAACTTGTTTGCAGCATAATTAAATAAACTATGCTAGAAATGTGGGTTTATGCTGATAATAGTCTATGCACATCCAATTCTGAAAATATATTTTGGAGGATCCTCATTTATATGGCATTTAAATGCCATTTAAAAAGCAGAAGGCAAAACTACTTTGAGGGCAAAATAGAGACAAATGTAAACCTTTCTGGGGTTTTTTACATACTTCTGAGATTGTACAAATAACATTTGTTTGTGTTGGTGTAATAACAGTTGCCTCACAAATGACAATACAGTTAGTGAAACCATATTATTGCTGTTATGCTGAGCATTGTGAGAAGGCATGTTCAAATGTTAAGGTGTATCTTCCAGGCTGTAGTTTTCAAACTATGGGGTAAGCTCTCTCTCTCTCTCTCTCTCTCTCACTCACTCTCTCACTCTCTCACTGTGTGTGTGTGTGTGTGTGTGTGTGTGTGTGTGCGCGCGCGCTGGGGACGGGACAAAAGACAACACTTATGGGTACATGGTTGCAAAATCCAAGTAGGGAATGGATCATGTACCCTTATACTCAGATGTACTTTCTTCAATATCAAAATTGCTGTGGTCACTGTAGAAGCCGCAGAGGCAGGAAGCATATGGGAGCTTCTAACCACAGCAGCTTCTCTCAGCTCCTGTCACCTTTTCAGTTCACTGGTTTTAGGAAGTGTTCCGAGATGCCTATTGCTGTTCTCTTTTAACACTAGTATTAGATTAGTATCCCAGTGCGCAGAGACTTGACCACAAAACAGTGTGCTGTGTAAATGCAGCTGTATGTGGAGATTCTGCACACTCACCTGCCCAAGATATGGCTGCCAGCATTTTGAGGTGTGCAGTAATTTTTGAACAGGGGTCTGGAGTTCAAAGCTCTCCTGAAGGAGCTATTCATTCCATATAGACCTGCCTGGTGCCAAGATCTAAAGGGGAGGAGGCCCTGCTCTCAGTTTTGTTCAGTGTGGGGTTTGTGGGGCAGCAGTGCACAAGAAGACTTCTGTTGTGATGGTGGCAGATTGTGGAATGCTCTCCCCTCTGAGATGTATCTGGTCTCTTCACTGAATACGTTTTGACAACGGGTCATGAAACACCATTTTGAATAGGCCCTTGGGGAGTGGACTTTAGATTGTTGGGATCACATGGTGAAGGATGTGAGAAACATGGCTGTAGAATTCCTGTCGTAAAATGCTCTTTGATGGGATTCCTCCAGTTTAACTCTACATTAAATCCTATAATAGAAAATCCCTGCTGTGTCCTGATATCCATATTTAAGAAATATACATAAAAAAGCAGTTCCAGTTGGTCATTTATTCGTCAGAAGGGAACCCTTCTGATCTAGGGATGACCATACGTAATCTGTCCTGAGTGCTGGTCATTATATGCCACATTTTAATTGCTGTATTGAGGATTCCTTATTTACAGAGGGTTTGTATGTTTTTGTTTTATTTTATATATGCCAATAAAGGTGTTGATTGATTGATTGATTGATAATTGCTGTAATTTTATTTATTTTAGTTTGTTCTGAGATTTTAAACTTTGTAATTGGTGATTTTATCCTGATACCAGTCATTGACTGTAATAAAATGACTTATTACTTAGTTAAGAAGTATTTAGAATATATTAATGTATGAATCAATTACAATTGTTTATGCTGTAATCCTTTGTACACTAACATTTATTTCATTGTGTTATACCTATGAGTAAACCTGTAAAGGGTTGCACTATTTTACTAATTGCAATTGCTATTTTGTATAGGGTAAAGAATCATGATTTATGTCATGGGTAACTTTGACAAAAACAATTAATTGAATGATGCCTCAGAATAAAAACACTTTGAGATATGAATGTATATTATGAGAATAAATGTTCAGGTAACTGCATTATGAGATTTTCTAGCCCAATACAAACTAAATGTAATAATACCTTACCCTTCATGAATGTGTAATTCATATTGTCGACCATAGAGCTGAGAACAAAATATGCAGGCAGCTCTGCTGCTATATGAGAGAAAAAAAATCAAAATAGGAACATAACATCTGATACAGTTGTTCCTCAAACTTGGTGTTAAAAAAGGGAATAAAAGAAGGATAAAGAGTGCATAGTGTAAGCTTTTTTGCAATATATTAAACTTTTAAAAATGGTGATTCAGAAAGCTCTAATTAGGGTAGCTTGTGCCCAGTTCAACTGTACTTCGGCATTCTGAGGCAAAGAGGCAAAGCCTGTTTTCATTTTGAAAATTGAAAGGGTAGCAGCAATTTGAATCTGTTTCTAGCACTAATTGGAACTCATTGCACCCTGGTAAGGCAGAGATCTGAAGTAAAGAAATTGAATTTAAAGCCTTTAGAAATTGACAGAAGAACTTAAGGGTCTCATTAGGTTAATAGCTTTCATTAGATTGCAGATATGAAAATAGAAGTGGTGGCTTGGATCCAAAAAAACCCAAGCAACTATCTCTTTAGGCTTGTGTTTCTCAATTGCAGGCACCGTGTGTTGCATGGCAAACTGCTTTTGAAGGGAGGTGACCTAGGGTGTACTTAAGTATTTCTTTGGATCCCTGCCCATGTGCGTATTTAGTTTTAAATGAAATCATGACCAAAGGTTAGGGTGCAGCCCTTCACAATTAATCATGTTAAAGCCCTGTTGAATTCAGTGGAACAGGGTTATGTCATATGCATACCTGCACCATTAAAATCAATGGTAGTTAAAAGTGGTTAACTTTGGCTCTTGCTTAAGTTTTTTTTTTATTGCAACCCTATATAATTATGGATTTTCCTTCCCATTGCTCTTCCTTCAGGAAAGGAGACTGAAAAGGCCAAAGAACGTTACGATAAAGCTACTATGAAACTCCACATGTTGCACAATCAATATGTGTTGGCGCTGAAAGGAGCACAGTTACACCAGCACCAGTATTATGATGCTACACTTCCTCTGTTCCTTGACTCCTTGCAGAAGATGCAAGAAGAAATGGTTAAAGCACTGTAAGACACATTTTCTTTTACTGTAAAACCATGCATACTTCAACTGCCTGGGCACATTGCATTGTTATTTGTAAGTCGCGGTAGCCTGAAATAGCATCCACTGCTGTTAGCTACTCCCAAAATTCTACAGTGGCAGCTGAGGATAGAAACATGAATTTAAGGTGCTGGTTTTATAAAGCGTTGTATGGTTGGGAGTATCTGAGGGAACACTTTCTGCCACCCTGGGCCTGTCTCAAAGACCCTGCACTCGGTGTCACTGCCCTCAAGAGTTGAATAGTCAGCGCAGAAATGGCCTTTCTAATGTCGGAGTCCTCATTGTGGAACATTCTCTCCAGGGACAGTAGTCAGCACCAAACTTTTTATTTGTGTGTATCAAGCGAAGAAGGTAATTTTATTCTCATGGGCTTTTAATGGATGATTCTGTTTTCTGCTGTTACTTGTCTGAATTGCTGATGAGGTAAAATCAGCAAATGACCTCAAGAAATAGCAGAAATAAAATAGCTGGTGCAATCTGAAAGCTTTAAACAGTGCTACATTGGAAGCTTGAACATTTTCCATTCCCTGTCATTGTTGGTTTTTATTAATTGGGTTGGATAGCCGTAATCACTCTCGGTCTTCCTTTTTTGACAGCATAATCTTACAAAAAGACTCTTAAGGTACCGTAAATGGAGTTGCAATTTGGTTATGGGTAGTTTCCCTCCCTTTTAGCTCAACAGCTTCTGTAGATATTCTAAAACCAGGTTACTCCCTCTTCAAACAGTTGCTAAAATATTAATGGACCTTTTGAGACAAACAGGGTTGCATTTTTTAATTTACTTTGAAGTAAATTGTTAAATTGGAGCCCGTATTTGCCATTCCCAAAGCAACTGACCCTGTTCTTTATTTTGTGACTTTTGCTCTTTTTCTTGTTTTGGCAGTAGTGAGTAGCATTGTTTCTCTAAGCATAGAAGTTGTGTCTTCGTGCTCTTACCTGTTCAGTGCTTAGGATTTCATGGGGAACAATTTGTACCAGTGGATTAAATCCAATGGTGCCCATCCCACAAGTAGACTACATTTCCTCTCTCACGATAGGACTTCCTCTTCTGGGGATTCTTCAGCACAGGAGGCTGCTGGGTGAGAAGAAAGGAAGGGAAAGTCCTGTTGTGTGAGAGGAAGTCTATTCTACTTGTGGATGCATACTATGGGATTTACCCACTGATGCAAATCTTTGCTTATTTGACTTGTGCAGTTGAGCCTATTTAAAAGTACATAACCTTCTTATAGTTTAGTTCTGTAGCCTCAAATCAGCCTGATATTCATCTGGCTCTTCAGAAACCTCCTTGCAGTTGCTGGGACTTCCAGATCACTCTTGATTGGGATCTGTCCTTAGCCTGCTCAATTTTATGGGTATGGTACTGAATATTTGACAACCCAGTAGAGAAAGGTTTTATGTTTTGATTGATTGATCTCACTCTAAACAAAAGCTTTGAAAAAGCTTCATGCAGCAGTGAATACATTGTAGCATGCAGAGTGCAATTCAGTTCTTCAGTGTTTATTTTTATTAAGTCATCCTGCTCAGCTGAACCTACAGCAAGTTTCTCATATTCTGGTGAGCAGGGTAGATTATGCTAGATAAATGGCTACCATCAGGATGTGTGGTTCAAGGGGATCTTCATTTCCTTCTTCAGTTCAACAGAAATAGCAGGCAGAGGAGAAGAGATAAGAAGGGTGGTATAGTGGTTTCCTTCACTTCTCTCTTTCCCTTCATTGGTGGTGTGAAAATGAGAAGAGGAACATGGAGCAGCTGCTATGGCATGTTTCTTGCAATCTGTTTGTTCCCCATGTGTAGTTCTAAAGAAGGAAAGGGAGGAGCAGAAGGGAAATTGCTTATGCTTCAGGGTTGCTCTCACCTCCCTTTCCTGCTTTTGAAGTATCATGCAGGTGAGGATAGGCTGCATACCAATGTACGGATCTTGAATGATGAGTGTGTGGTTGAAGCATGATCACTGTTGCACAGTGTAGACACATTATTGTCTTTCCCAGACTGGGCTCTGAGGGAACTTGTTCACCTGGTTCCTGGCAGAAACTAGATTTGTCACATTGTTGATTGGATGGCTCCTGTGTCAATTATGGAATTCCCCCTGTCCCTTTTCAGAAGCAAACTGTGCAAAGCCCTAGTTGTCTGGCTGTTGTGTCCACTGTAAAATAACTTCCTCCCCTTTCAGAACTGTTTCTAAAACGTTTAAAAACACTGTAAAAAAATAAAACATTTTAAGAGCTGAACAAGCGTTTGATAGGATGAGCATGCCAGGAAGCAGACAGCCCATCTGAAGCACTGAGGGAGGGAGAGTGTGTGTGTGTCGGAATCTGATCCACAGACTGTGATCTTCACAGAAGGGCAGGGAAGCAGATTGCACGCTGTAGCTCCCCACCCCCTCTTGTTCATATGTCTGTACCCTAAGAGAGAACTTTTGCTCTTCACAGCCTACTCATAAAAAGCATTTGGAGGCCTTGGGAAGGTTGCAATACCAAGACATTATATTATGAAGCAGCATATATCATATATAAATAAGACTTAATTATCCAAGGAGTTAATGAAGAGTTAAAAAACAAGAATTCATCCATTCCTTAATGTTTTTAGTTTATAAATTACTAAAAGGTTTTCTAGACATACTTACATAGTATTTTTTCTTTCCTCCAGAAAAGGTATCCTTGAAGAATACAGTCAGATCACCAGTCTTGTAACAGAAGAAATAGTGAATGTTCATAAAGAGATCCAAACATCTGTTGAACAGTTAGACCCTGGTTCTGAGTACAGTAGTTTCATAGAGGCTCACAGGTAAATGTGTATTTATAACTGCTGTTGTTGTTTCACCATTGCAAACTATAATCTGTTCTAAATAAATTTATCCTCAACACTGTAGAACATCAGATAATATGTTGATGGCTTCACATGCATGCTCCTCATGCAGCAGCATGTGAGATAGTGTCTCTTTTTCCACTTAGTTGCCTGAAGTTCCAAAAGAACTGGTTGTAGGAATATGGAGAATCTCCTGTTGGCTTTCTTGTCTGTCTTGCCAGTGAGCAGCATCTTGTGTTTGTCTCTGGATTCAACTAGAGAGTCATTCAGGGTTTCTTCTCCAAGACGTTTGCCACCCACATAGTGGGTGATGGAGAGCTTAACGCAGGACCGAATATCTGCCTCCCATTGTGTAGCTGCCACAGAGTGCATCTGGCCACCACACCAGCTACAAGGACATGAGAGGCATATTGTAGTATCTATTGTAGCATCTGCTATGAATGCAGCTGAACAGTGTAGCTTGAGTAAGGTTTGGTGGGTGCGACTCGTATCTTGAGCAGGGTTGTCGAGAAGATCACCCACCTACATTAAGGATGCATGTGCAAACACCAATGCTGTGCAAGCCACTTTTCTGGCTAAGGCAGTGACCTTGTGTGCCCTGTGGATGGCGCAGTCTAGGTGGCGTTCTTCAGCTGAGAGTCCCCTTCCTGCAGAAGCAGAGCTTTAGAAACTGAAATGGAAATAGGTAGAGCTATGCTGGGCAGTTTTAAGGAGTCCATGAAATCAGAATCTAAATAGTATAAGTTTTTAGCGAGCACTACCGCTTTCTGATGCTGGAGGGTTGAATCCCATTCAGCCTTTGTAACCTTCAAGAAGGGAGCTGGAACCGGAACTCCAAACATAGGAGGTTGTGGTTCCTTTAGTACTGCCACTGTTTTATAGTGGAAGCAGGAGATGACTCGGCGGGGGCAGGGGGGGGAGTTAAACTCCAAGGTAGCTAAAGTTTTGCATAATAAAGGAATGTAATGAGATTCCTGGAATAGCTAATGTGAGAATTGTTGGTGTTTGTGTGTGGAGTGTCACTCCATACATCCTCATATTGATCCATGTTAGTAAAAGGAGTCATTGGATTCTCATCCTCTCCCAGACCAAAGGAATGGAGAGACTGAGGTCTGGTGGAAGCAAGCTCAGTGGTAGGTACATTAGGTTGCCTTGAGCTGAGAGAGAACCTTTTGGGCACTGTGTTTGAGCTCATAAATTCCTTGCCAGCAGGTCTAGCTTGAGCAGGTGAAGAGGCTTGTAAAGCACGCAAGAGCTGAGAGTTTCTGCAGGAGAGCCTGCTTGATTTGATTGAGTGTGTCCTCAGATAGCTGTAGGGTATGAGCAGGAGCTGGCTGAGAGGGGGGAATGGACCCCTGAAAAACCCTGGTCAGTGGTAGTATTGGAGGAAGGAGGGTTGGAACCCCATGAATTCCTCTTCATCTGATGATTGAGAAGGACTAATGGGATGCAGAGCATTGCAAGGAAGCAGTTTTTAAAGCCCTTGTTTGCATCTCAATTGGTATATGCCTCAGAGGAGGGAGGGGCGCTTTCCCCTTCCCCAAGTATCTAACCCCAGTAGCTTCCCTGGAACAAGAGAAACTGTATCTCCAGTGGGGTGGGCGCTGCAGGAGAGGCACTGATGTGAATTGGCAGGGATGGCTGGCTGATCACTGTATGAAAGGGGTGGTTCTACTTCCTTCGCCTTTCAGGTTTTTGTAAATGAGTTGAGACTCTCTTTTGGTAAGGAATCCCCGATAAAGAGATTTTTACTGCTTGCTGGAAGAGGAAAAATGGCTTTATTGCCAAAAGCAAGCAAGGTTTCTCAGATCCCTTTCCCTTTGTCTTGCATATTAAAGGACTGTTGCTGTAGTGGAAAGGATTTCCTTTTCTCCCTTATATTGGGGGGGGGGGAATATATAGAAGCTTTTGTTAAATTCTATCTATTCTGGAGCAGTGGTGGTGCTCTGTGAAAACCAAAGACACAAAGAACCTAAAGTTAAATCTGAGGACTTAAAGTTAAATCCGAGAAGTACTGAGTAAAAGGATTCAGTAAGCTATTTGGAAAGACAAGAGAAAGTGAATAAAAATGCAAGAACCTGAGAAATCAGCGGGAGCTAATGGCAACTGGCTGCACTTTGATCAAAAGCAGGAGCAGAACTGCATGATGGATTCCCCACCTCCCAAAGGTTGCTGCCTGCCTTTGGTCAATGGGCAGAGCCATTAACCCATCCTACTAAGCTAGTGTCGGGAATGGGAAAACTGTCTTCAACACTGTGGAACAGCAGATAATTGGGTGGTGACTGCACATGCATGCTCCTAGTGCAGCAGCATCTGAGATAGTGTGGTTTAAATCACCCAACCTTTTTGAGGGACTGCTTCATACAGGTGAATAGTTGCACCAGAACTATGTGAGCCACCCGTGAGAGCTGTCAATTGTATGAACTGGTCCTCCTTTGATCGTGTGATTGGTGTAGATTGCAGCCATTTCATCTGCAGAGAAGGAGCTTTCAAGGATCAGGATAGAAATTCTTATGGACATAAGACCCATTCCTCAGGCAAGAGGTTAGTGGGATGGGGCATGGACAAAGGAAATCCACGTATGACTACTTCATTGTCAGCTATGGATGCATAGTTCATAAAAGTACTTACTTTCTCTACGCTTGTTTTAAATATAAAATATATTGTCTTCTATGGTCCTTCCACTAAATCTTAGTATAATTGTCAAAACTAACAGTCTGTAGCTGGCCAGCCTGGTATGGAAGAAGAATGCAGTGTCATTCCTACTTCAGATGCTTGGTGTTAGTCTGTGTCCCACCTTTGGCAGTACCTAGAACAAGTAGTCCTAGTAGCTCAAATGAAATCCCATTTGTGGGATCTGTATTCATATAGAGTCACAACAGCACCTATGGACAACTGTGATATGTTAATATCCTGATTCCTTTAATTAAATGCAGTTGTATTTTTGTAGACTACGAATAGCATATTGTACTTGTGTGTGAAGTGTCTTTGAGTATTATATCAAACCAATCAATTGTTTTGCATCTGTAAAGGACACCAGATGTTGCGCAACAAGAAATAGAGTTTGATACATCTTTATTGGAAGAAAATGAAAATCTTCAAGCTAATGAGATTATGTGGAATAATTTAACAGCTGAAAGTTTGCAAACGATGTAAGTAACTTAGCCTCCTTTCTCATTTTTTTTTCATCTTGCCTTATATGGTTCAGTTACTGGCATGTCCAGATAGACCCCTACGTGAAAGCTGGAGAGCTGTGCCGGTCAGTGTAGATTGTTTCACTGCAATACAGCTTCCTATGTTCCTATGACTGGAGTCTTTCTTTCTTGACCACAAATTTGTTGACGAGGGTGATGAGCAAAGTGATTGCGGTATAATGACCAGTAAGCAGTATTTTGTCTCTTACCGGTATGAACTTCAGACCGCGATAAAGGTTTCATATTTTTTCCACCCTGTAATATATCGAGAATGCACTTCCCAGCTGGCCTTGCAGACTCGGCAGGCAGGAAGAAGCACTTTACTGCAAAGCAAACCTTTACTGCAAAGTAGATGGCCATTTGCTGCCTTCAGATCTTCAAAGCATAAGCCCCTGCTGCCTCTCAGCTGGTGTTGCAGAGTAAAGGGCTTTACTTTGCAGTAAAAGCTGCTCTCTTCCTGCACAGTCTGCACAGTTCCCCATGCCTCTGGCTAGAGACAGACCCAGCATAACAATAAGCTTCCCTCCCGAGGCAGGGAGAGTCACTAGGCAGAATAGAGACCCAGCACGATATCAGGCTAAGCATGATATCAAGGTCTCTACTCTGTGGATCTTATTGGCAGAAAAATAAACTTTGTTTGCTTATTGGAATCGATTCCGATCAGCAAACAAATTTTCTTTTTCGTGATAAGATCTATGTGACTTGGCTCCTGCTTTTGTTAAGGCAAAGAAGCAAAAGTTTACTTTTGCAGTAAAGGCTTTATGCATTTGGAAACCAAGGTGCAGATGATGCTGGTGAATGGGCTGTTGAACTCGCAAGTAACCCACCAGCCTGAGCCAACATGGCCAGTGAACAGGGATGATGGAATTTATAGTTCAAAACAACTGGAGGACTATAGTTGGTATAGAATGTATTTCCCCCCAATCGATGTAATAGAAGCAAATAATAACAATAGATGGATATGTGTCCATAGATACGAAAAATCTAGAATGGCTTCATATAAGTGTATATTGCTATCTCTTACGTTTTCAACTGTATTCTGATGAAAACACTAGGGAGTTGCTAAGTGTATGCAATTTATATTTGTGAGATGCATATATAATTTTTTCCATTGAAACCATAGGTTGAAAACAGTAGTAGAAGAGCTGATTCAGACACAGCAGACACTTCTAAACAAGGAAGAGCTAGTACTGGAATTAGAAAAAAAGATAGAAGAATCTTCTAAGATCTGTGAAAGGAAATCTGAGTGAGTAGTAAAAAAAAGTCATGAAGTTTTACTGTGCCATGATTGGATCTCATATCTGAAAATACTTAAGCAAGCCTGTCTGTATGCAAATGACTTGTTTATAACTTGTTAGGATCATGTATTCCAAGGTAGCAGAAGACCCTCCACAATTGCTCCAATTTGGGCATTAAAATCCCCATAAATATGTATAAATGCTGTGGGAAATTTATCACTGACCTGCTCCAGTAAGGAAGTTAACTCTGACCATATCCTGGTGGTCAGTGACCGACTATTAATAGGAGGAATGTAGATGTTTAAAAGCAAGGTTCCTAATTGTGTTAGCTCCTAACAAGTCTGGATCTATTGACCAGTTAGGTAAGCTTTCATTAGAGGAATATATAGCAAAACCTCTTACTTGGGATAAGGCATACCCAGTCCCATTTCTTGCACATTTGGCATGTAAAGAACCAGGGCTGTCCATATAAGGCAAATAAATTACACCGTGCTGCAATTGCTTTGTAGTTACCTCCGTCTCCCTTCCCCTAGCTGCTCCAGTTGAGGATTTCTGGACAATGGAGTCCCAGATGATTTATTTGAAGCACTGTGGGTCTGTGCTCATGTGGTAACCATATTAAAACCATTAAAATTGCAGAATATCCCTCAGTCGAGATGAGCTTTAAAATTCCTTATCAGCAGAATGCTGAAAGCCGAATCAAAAGTTGCCCTCTCAGCACCTTTCCTATAATTAACATATATGACTTTTAAGTCCACGTAAAAGTAAAACAGATAAGCTCCTTGCCTGCATGTTGCAATTAACATGAACAGCTGAGCCAATTGACTTTAAAACTAAGACAAATTAAAACAGACTGTGTAGCTCGAAGGACCCTCACCATCCCCACCCAGAAATCCATGTTTTTTGAGAGGAGAAATTAACTTCAGGTTCCCCCTCCCTAAATTAATTTTATCTCTTTCATTTTCAGTGTTGTGCTGCTGTTAAGCCAGAAACAGACACTGGAAGAATTGAAGCAAACGGTTCAGCAATTGAGATGCACTGAAGTCAAGTTTGCTGCCCAGAAGGAACTTCTAGAACAAAAAGTGCAAGAAAATGATGGGAAAGAACCACCACCTGTTGTAAACTATGAGGAGGATGCCAGATCAGTTTCTTCAATGGTAATTCCTATGATTATTATGGTATAACAGTGACATTAATGGTGTACTTGTATGGGGTTGCAACTAGCAGTGACTGTTAACTGAAGGATACAGCACAACTACAAGGCATCCTGTTTCACTTTAGAGTTACTTTAATAATACTTTGATGAATTAGGATCTTATTTTTTAAAATAATTTTTTAAAATTGAATTTTGGTGCAACTTGTAAATACAAAGAGAACTTAAGAATGAGGATCTTACTCGATAGATTGCTTTAAAGCTGGATTAAAATTAAGGTGGCTAGTAGCACATCAAGACCAAAGAGAAAACAGGTTTGCATAAAACTTGCATAAGCGAATTGATATGTATAGATTGAAATTCAGAAACGATTGCTGTAATTTAAATGAAAGAGCAGCGCTTATTAACATAGTGAGGAAGTCTGGGGCCAAAAGACCTGTGTGTCTGGTGAATCTACTGCCTAGGTTCTAATTGCAGAAGGGCTTCATTGACTATGATAGCTATGACTATATCCTCTTTGTCCAGAACATTACATTTCCAATTACTAGGGCTGTGCACCAGATTTGACTAAGTCCTGAATCCTGAGCCACGTTGGGCCTATTTGGAGGGATTCAGGCCTTGCACAATTCAAGCTGAGATAGCCACAGATCCCTGTGGGTTGTGTTGAATCACCCAAAGGGATCTGGGGCTGTCAAGGATAAGGCATCAGGCAGGAAGAAGAGGCGTGAATTGAGTTCCTTGTGACTGACAGCTGCCTATTTTGAGAGAAGGTAGGAGCCTAATGCCCTGTGACTCTCCTTCCTGCCTGATACCGCACTTGATCAGTGCCTCTGCATAACAGCTGTTGAGCAGAGGCATTGATCCTGTGTGGTGCGGCGTGATCCTTGCAAGTGGCTTCCCTACAGAGAAGTCACTTGCAAAGCAGCACCCTGAAGGATAGATGCCTTCAGCTGTTGTGTGGAGGAGGCATTATTTCTGCATGGTATTGGTCCTGGATTTCCTGCTGACATCATAGGGTCACTGGGTTGGAAGCTGTAGCTCTGCCCTGAGGACGAGGCAGGAAAACCAGTCAGCTGGTTTATTAGTTTCTGACTATCCTGGCAGAATGGACTATATGGATTTTGGGGACTCAGTTATGTTCTTACCTTTTGGAGTAGGATATAAATCTCTGGATCCCCACAGGAATTCTAATTCATAATATCTATGAAATTGTGTGGCTTGGCATTGCTTCTGTTTCATGGCAGGCAGATAAAACAAAAAAGAGATAATTCATTTTATGATAGTTGGTAACCGTGCATCGATATGTGGGAGTGATTCACTAGAAATTTCTGAGTGGCTTTTCTCAACATGCAGAGGTTTGGAGCTTGTGTTTGGTGAAGAAAATTTTCTGTCATTTTTTTGTTCTGCCTGTCTGCATCACGTCAACATGACATCTTGGTTTGCAGGAGAGAGGACTTCATGACATCTATATCTCATCCATATGAAAATATGCATTTGATATAATTTATTTCTGTCTCCATTAGGGCATGCTTGTTTTCTCATAAACATGTCCAAATATACTGTCTCAATACTGGCTATTGTTTCACCCTCCCTCTCTTTTTCCATCTAGCTGTTTTTCAAATGCCAAAGTTGCATTCATTCCCCTATCACTATTATTGGTATGCAAAACATGAGATGTACATGCTGCTCTGGACAAACTAATTTGATAAGAGCCTCTGCTAGAAAGTTTGCAATATAAATTAGATATAGTGTAGCATGAAAAAGTATATACAGTACAGTGGTACCTCGGTTTAAGAACGATTTGGTTTACGAACTCCGCAAAACCGGAAATAGTGTCCCCGTTTGAGAACTTTATCTCAGTCTTAGAACGGAATCCGAACGGTGGAAGGCACCAGCGGCAGGAGGCCTCATTAGGGAAAGCGCGCCTCTGTTTAAGAACGGTTTCGGTTTAAGAACGGACTCCCAGAACGGATTAAGTTCATAAACCAAGGTACCACTGTATAAAGAAAATTAACTGAGAAAAGGAAGAAAGCGTTGCTGTATCAGTACTTAAGTAAAAGTAAATTAGTTTTCTCATAATATTGTCATGGCCATACTAACCATAGAGGCAGCTTGCAACTACTTTGGTTGCCAAAATGCCTGGGGTGCTAGCCTCACCTATGTAAACAGAGCACCACTGTGTGGACTTTTGAAGGTGACATAAGGGACAGCTTAGTAGCTCTTAAACTGGGTGATATTCCCTCCCTTCCAGGAAAGATAAATGAAAGCCTTTTGATCTTCATGGAAACACACTTCGCCAAATATGTGCCTGTTTTGATGTAGGAGCATTTCTCACACTTCTAGCCATTTCCTTACATTTCCTGGACTTTACACACCCTAGTCTTGGAGACTAGCTTTCAGAGGGAAAAGGGGGCAGGGAGGGTGTTTCCAGGGAGTGTTGGGACTGGAGGGCACTGGAGGGGTTAAGGATCCATTCCTACCACATGATAGGAATGGGGTACAAATGACTACTACCCCCCACATTAGTGCTATCTATCTTTGCTTTGTAAGATGGGGTTCCCATACCGTTAATTCAAAGAAGAATGCTAAACAGTATTTTCTGTAGTGATTGTGATTGATCATCCATTTATCAGAATTTCTTCGAAAAAACAAAGGTATTTTGAATTATATACAACCTTCTCTCTTATCTCACCATGCTGTGATTCTTAGTCATTTTTGAATGACTTTTCAGATTTACCACGTATTATAATGATCCTCCTGAATGAACATTATTTATTTAATAAGAAGTTAAATTGTTGTTTTCATTGCAAAGCAGGTCATCCTTTCGACTTTTTCGATAATGTTATTTAATTCTTCTTGGCTTAAACAACTATGAATGCCTTACACATTTCTGATTATGATTAACAGCATTCTTTCATGAATTTATAGTGTTGTCGAGCACAAAAATATACATTCAGCAGCATAAAAAACCTTGCTATCTCAACTATCCTTAAGTAAATTATGCAAAGCTTCTGTATGCAGATGCAGTATAAAGTTTAGAGTATAAGGTATCTGTAAAATAGATCCTTGATCAGAATTTTTTTTTAAAAAAAATTTCATTATTCTAAATTAGAGTGTTACTGATCGCATGGGTTTCAGTTTGGCATTCATTTAAATATTTTAAATGTTTTTAATGAGGGTTCATTGCTCAGTTTTTACTTGCCCTCCAATACAGCATGGAAGCTAAGGAGTGAATAGGGTAGAGCTTGGTTTTGAGTTGCTCCCTTCCCCACTACCCTCATCAGAGTGTGAGACATTCTTTCAGATAAACACAGTGTCTCCTTGTATTTCACTTCCATCTCCTCACAGTGAAGGAAAGGGTAAGAGAGAGAGAGAGAGAGAGAGCTCTCAGAACCCAACCTTATCACTTCCTGGGGGTTAATTGGGCTGTATTTTACATTAATTCATTTCCCATGCTTCCACTTACTGATTACCCTTATGGAATTGAGAGAGCTCTGTTACCTTGCTTTATGTCACTGATAGCACTGGCCTTCATCTGGTAGGCTGGTTCCCACAAGTTGGTCATAGCTTGGCATTTAGTGGGCCGCCCCTGTAACACTGTTTCTGCAAATGTTAAAATAAATAAAGAAGTGGGTACCATAATGCATATTTGCATTGAAAGGTGCTTCCTAGGTGTGGAAAGTTGAGAACTGCAGGTGTAGTAGTGTTGAATTTGGGCAAACCAAGGCTAAGCTCCTCTTGCTTCAGCGTGTAGCTTGATGGGTGACTTAACCTGACAGGCCTATTGGGAAGATAAAAATATTAACTCCATGTATCCCTGAACTCCCTGAATACTTAAGAGGAGAGTAGGGCATAATTGTGATAAAATAAATGCTGCAGATATCAACATTTTGATCTTGTGGGTAGTTTCTGTCAGCTTTCTCTCATAAAGTATTCATAGCATTTTAGTGTTTATTAACCTTAAGGGCAGGATTCTGCAGGGAAGAGAAATTGTGACATAGCTTTATCATGCTCACTCATGATTGCATGGTGAATGTGAAATTTCAAGATTCTTGCTGGAATCTTTGTTTCCTCTTTCAGTTTCCTCCTGTGAGATGGGATCAGGTTCCCTGTATAACCCCTGCTCCTGATTTAAAATGAGATAGTAACTTCATTTGTATTTGGTAGCTTTTCCTTGGAAAAACTTAGTTCATAAAACTGTTATTTTGAGGTTGTCTGTGTTGTATTCAACTTATGTACTTAATAGGGATTTTACACATCCAGTGAAACAAATAAAATCAAGTTTGGTGATTTGTAGTAATGAACACTGGGGGGAAAGAAAAGAGAAACTCAAAAGTTGCTTAAAAAACATTTTTGTCAGCATTTTTATATGAAGAATTCCGAAGTGAGATCTTAAGAATGGTTGTGATTGAAGCTGAAGTTAGAAATAATCATATTGGCATTAAATCAGTGGCTGTCTAATAAAAGTATTCATCTTGTTTTTGTAAGCTATATTTAATTACTGCTGGAAATAAATTGTGGGAACATCAAATGTTTTATCTGTTTTCAAAAAAGTGAATAAAAAGCAGAATAACATTAGAACTCTGTGTAGAAATGAGGGTATGCAAATGTATGGAATGCAAACAATGTTAACATGACTTCATGACAGCATTCTGGAGGAAGTTAGGATAACTCTGCTGTTCCTAGATGACCAGGGAAGGAAACCAGGACAAAGAGGTCTAGGCACTATAAATTGTTTTGGTGCTTTTACAACAAAAGGTCTCGTACACGATGAAGAAAAAAGCCTGCCAAAAGGGGTCCCAGAATTACTATATCCAATATCTGATCTCTTCCTTTCCCAATTCTTAAGAACACAGATGGTGGAGAATGGACAGATTTACAACAGGGAAAAGAGGGCTTGAAGAATTGGGGAGGAAGTGGGGAGGAAATACCACTAATAGCAAACTCAGGTGGCCAGCTCTGACAACCATTGGAGATTCTGCCTTCTCTCTGTAGCCTGCTTTGCTCCCTGTGCAACTGGTCTGAAAACCTGCTCCAAAGGAGCTAAATGTCAGTTCTTCTGTCTCATAGCGGAAGAGAGACTCTGATCCATCGTTCTATAAGATTTGCAAGAGAAGCGTGTGTTATAAAAGTGTGATACGGATTCAATTATATAATGGCCAGGTTTTGATGTAGTGCTAATAATCTGTGATTTAATGTTTCATGTACAAGCCTTTGACTCCTACAGCGATGGGGAGGGAATTGGAAAGTTTCACTTCCTTGTTCAACCAACTGCTGCTCCGTATGTGGGAAGTCTTAACTGCAATTTAGTGTAGCTTCCCCAACCTAGTACCTTCCAGATGTTTATGGCTGCATCTCTTATCAATCATGTCCATCCAACACAGCATATGGGTGAGGACTGATGGGAGCTGTAGCTAAAACATCTGGAGGATACAGGTTTGAGAAAGGCAGGTTTAGAGGAGTAAGTCAGGATCAGAAACGCTGCTATGAAGATAGCTGACTAAAAACCTACTGTACTTGGACACTCTGAATCTGTACCAATGTCCAGTGCTTTTTCTCTTTAAAAAAATGTTTAGGGGTACTCTCATTTTCCTACTCATATTGAAATACTGCCCCTCAATGAGGCCAAACTTAGATTCACAAAATGTTTAGGGGTATGCGTACCCCTGCGTCCCCCGAGGGAAAAAAGCACTGTCAATGTCCATCTCAAATTGTTCATATCATTGACAAAAAATAATAATTCAGTAATAGACGGAATGTTAAGTATAAAAATCCATCATATCTGGGTCAGTTTGCCAGTAGGTGGAGCTCACTGCCAGCTTAAAGGTATGATTTTGAAGAAAAACCTTGATTTAATTCACAAGTTTGTTTTTTAGAACAAAAAATTACCTATAAGGTAAGAGAACCAATTGATTAAAAAAAAAAGTTTCTCTGTACTAAAGGAGACTGCCTTAAATCACAAATGTACCGGTATGTCCAAATTATAATGAGGCATACTTTTGCTACACTTCAGTAGGGAGAATAGTCGGATAAGGTCAAGCTGGGAGAAAATCATGGACTCTACCATTTGCTTAATTTCCCATCACCTTCCTTTTCAGTTAATACAGAGAACATAGTTGGTAGGGCAGCTTTTGCCAACCTGGTGTCTTCCAGATGTTTTGGACTACAGCACATCGGTATTAGGGGAATAGCTTAAGCAGCATTTTTAGCTCAGGCAGCATCTTTAGAGTTGGTGCTTGGTTTTTAGGGTCATTTTAACTGCGTGTTATTTAATTACATTCTCCCCCACCTGCCCACCCAATACTACTTGTATTTTTAAAAGCCCTCAAGATAGATGCTAATATCAACATCCCATATTGTTTGGCCCACAGACTTAGAATCTGCTGTCCTAAATCTCACTAGGATCATGCACTGAGCTCTTATGGCTGATTTTTTTTTTTAATGCTATTCTCCAATTGCTCTGTAATGAATTCAGTTTACAAATTTTTGATACATTATGACTCTTAAAAAGAACACAGACACCTACTTTCTGCTACACTGAAAAACACAGCCCCGCCCCACCCCCATCTCCCAGACCCTACTTCTTAGAAACCTAAGTTATAACATGAACCTATGCATGTTGATTCAGAAGCATGTCTCACTTTGTTCAGTAGAAGCTTCTTCCAGATACAGTCATACCTTGTGTTGCGTACGCTCCATGTTGCATACCTTTGGGATAAGGACGGTGGCGACCCGGAAGTCCTCCGCGGAGCGCGCGTGACGCACGGGTGCACAGAAGCATTCTGCACAGTTCGCGCATGCACAAAAAACAGTGAACTTCTGGGTTTTTTATTTTTTTCCTCGTGTGTTCATGTTACGCACACCCGGGTTACGCAGCGCGACCCCGGAACGGATCGCATGCGTAACCTGGGGTTCCACTGTACAGGATTACAGCCTCAACCTCCAAGTGAGTGAAATCTGTCCCTTGTCTCAAAGCAGATATAATTCTGAAGTAGGTAGGCTGCATGAGCAAAGCATTTAGGTCCATAGTTTTGGATTGCACTGCTTGGTTGTGCAAATACTTCAGTTAATTTGTTGAGGACATAAGAGAGGGCCTTCTCAGTGGATGCTCCCAGATTGTGGAACTTGGCTAGGCTGGCTCCTCCTCTGCTTTCTTTTCACTGGTAGGCAAATACGTTTTTGTTCCAATGCTGTTGGGACAGGGTTTTCTAAGGTGCATCTTGTGCTTGTGGTGCTGACCTTTAAAGCCCTAAACGGCCTCGGTCCTGTATACCTGAAGGAGCGTCTCCGCCCCCACCGTTCAGCCCGGACACTGAGATCCAGCACCGAGGGCCTTCTGGCGGTTCCCTCACTGCGAGAAGCAAAGCTACAGGGAACCAGGCAGAGGGCCTTCTCGGTAGTGGCGCCCGCCCTGTGGAACGCCCTCCCAGCAGAGGTTAAGGAGATGAATAACCATCTGACATTTAGAAGATACCTCAAGGCAGCCCTATTTAGGGAAGCTTTTAACCTGTGATATTTTTAATGTATTTTATACCTGTTGGAGGCCGCCCAGAGTGGCTGGGGAGACCCGGCCAGATGGGCGGGGTACAAATAAAAGAATTATTATTATTATTATTATTATTATTATTATTATTATTATTATTATTATTATGTGTGTGCTTTCAAATAGTTTTAAGTGCTTTCAGTGATGTTTTTACTTGGGCTACTTATTTACTTGGGCATTTTTATATATTTATATTTATTGTGTATGTTTGAGTTGTATCTGCTTTCTATTGTTACATATGTTGCCTTTGGTGCTTTGCTAGGAGAAATGTGGGATATAAATAAAATGAATAACTAAATAAATAAGAGTGGCAGCCAAGTATGTTTTAGCTGTTAAAGCAACCAGTTTCCTTGTTGATTTAAATCACCTTGAATTAAGCCAATCCATCTACTCTGCTCCAGAGATCAGCTGGTCACAAGTTTGTGGTTTCAGTTTTGGGCGATAATTCTTTGAGGCTCAATACTCCTTGTGACAAGATTAGCATTGCCAGCCACATGGTGAGGCCCACATCCCAGTAGAGAGTCTACTGTCAATGCTTTAAGTACCTGCTGCTGCTGCTGCTGCTGCTGCTGCTGCTGCTGTTCTTCTTCCTTGGTGTTTTTTTGCTCTCGGCTGTCCTTTCCAAGAGAGCTGCCACTGGGATGGATGAGGAGAGGGAGCCAGTAACCTTTGCATGATTTGTCCTCTCCCTCAGGGAGGTGGTTTGGGTTGGACCTGGTGGAAGAGGCAAATGGTGTAGGAATGTTTAAATAATTTAGTTTAGTTGCAGAATTAAACGTTTCCTTATTGAGGTCTGCACAGCAGCAAACGGCTTGCTGACTTGTTAGAGTCTTTCATAGTTGCGAATCCTTTTTATCCCTCTTAAAAACAATACACATGAATCTGTGTGATAATAAAACAAACTAGTTTACTGTCAGATTCATACTTAGGTTACAAAATAAACTATATGTTACATATTAGTGGGTCTTAACAACTCCATCATAGCATCTATCAGCAGCAGCAGCTTAACTGTCCAACTGTCCAGCTGACACAGAGATGACAGTTAGTCCTTCTTGGAATGTTGGACTTGACTGACACATCCCACAAATGGATGGGCAGCAACAAGAGGGGGGCACTGATAGCAACTTGCCCAAAAGCTCATCAGAACCTGGAATTGGCACTGCTTTGTGTTATCCCCGTGCTCTGCCAAGGCTTTCTTTCTTTTGGTTTCTCTGAATAAAATCAGTGCATTTGCTTAAATGCTATATTTTAGTTTGCTGCTGTTGTTTTTAATTAAAACACACTCACCCTTGGAGACTGCTGTTTAAACATTTCCTTAAGCTATATATATATATATATATATATATATATATATATATATATATATATATATATATATATATATATATCCATGTACCATAGGGTTACAGTGCGCTGCAGCACAGCCAAATGCATGCAAGTGTTCTAAGCATTTCCAGGAGTAGAATTTTCATATCTAAAGTGACACAGGAACTCTGTCAGATTCTGGGGCATTCTATCACCGCAGTAACTGGAAGCTCAAGAGTATAGCCTGGAACACCTGCTCACCAATGGAAGCATTTTTCAGTAATGCCTTAAGTACTATGAAAGCGCTTTCTTTATAAATCAGAATGGAGTTTTAAAAAAACCTGTTGACTTGTATTGCCGTGAGCCTAAAAAGAAGCAGAGCAAATGACTGATCGCTTGCAACATTTTTGTTATTGGGTGAAGAATAATCTTGTCTGGCAGCATATGGAGTGAGATATAAACTGAATATTTTGCTAAGATTTGGAGACTTGATTTGAAGTTGGGTACAGTCGAGTTGAAGATTGTATGTCTGAAGTTTAGGAATTAGCAGAATCGCAAGAGAATTATTTGAGATTCCTGATTGCTGACGCACAGCTAGATTTTTTTGTTTTTGTTTGGGGCTAATCATATTTAGCATACTAGAATCCACTATGGCCCGAAAATTCAGCAAATGTCCGGGGTTTGCGGAGAAACCAGACCATGAACACCATACTGCACATGCGACGGTTGAGTCTGGGGTTCCTCCAGTTTCCTCTAGAGCTCTGGTACCTACCCCTTCTAAGTCCCTCACACCTTCTACAAATACAGAAAGCACCAAAGTTTCGGTAAGATTCTAAAAGTGTTTACCTCAAGAGAATGATTTGCATCATTATTTTATGGTGCATTTTATGTTGAAATTTGCTCCCCAAGATGTTGAAGGAAAGTTAACCTGGATTTGTATTTGTTTGCCTTGTGTTCATATTATTTATAATTCCAATGGCTATGATCTGACCTGGACATCTTGAGTGCAAAGAGGTTGGGGTTTTTAGTTTGTTTTTTGCTAATTTTATTCATGTGAGTGTTCCATGAGCTGTTGTCTGGATCCAACCTTCTTTTATTGAAGGTGTATTCTTAGGGTAACCTGTTAAAGCAGCACAGGAGTACCCCATTAGTTAAGGCCAGTAGAATCACAGAAGTAGCAAAAAAGAAAACAAGGTTTCACATTTATAAAAACAGCATCTGTCTACCCATTAACTTGAAATGTGGTAAGCATAATTGACCTGATGGGGGTGTACAAATTTGCTGAATCTCAAACTGATCCAATAAAATTTGCCACAGATACAATGTTGGAACTTGACATTGACCCTTTCCCCCCCCTGAAAACTGACATTAAACATTGGAGTAAAAACAGTTAAAAAACAGCCACCTACTGTATATCCAATTTTCTTGAAACTACTGCTGTACTTTTATTTAGGCTTTTGGAGGATAGTAGCTCTTCATAGGTTTGGTGAAGTTATGAGCAAAGATTCAAAAGTTAAACGTTTTCTTAGCAAAGCATCGCTGGCCATGCACAAAATTGGTTTTTAAAGCAAGCTTTTGGCTAGGACGCCAGAAGCGGCTTAGTCATGCTGGCCACATGACCCGGAAGCTGTCTGCGGACAAACGCCGGCTCCCTCGGCCTATAGAGCGAGATGAGCGCCGCAACCCCAGAGTCGTCCATGACTGGACCTAACGGTCAGGGGTACCTTTACCTTTTTTACAGTGTTTGCAGAGGGAGCTACCTAGTGGAGGCTGTGTGCAATGCCTATTCATTGTACAATGATTAGATGTGGGCTTGCCAACATTTTTGGACCCACGGGCCCATTTGGAAACCTGAGGAACTGTTGTGAGGGACACCACCTCACCCTGGGACAGAGACACATGAACCCTCACTCTTTGCTCCATACTAACACCCCTTTCTAGCACTTTCTAGCACTCAAACCCAATGTCTGCCACATCAGACAGAAACCCTGTATCACACTGAAACAAACCGTGAAACACACATAGGCGTTAGGCATGGCTTAAGGATTCCTACAGCCATCCTATATTATAATCTTCAAGTGTCCCTGCGTCCACCTGCAATTTTCTGTGTGTCACGGAAGTAAATTCTGCGCATGGCACAGACGGACGCAGGGATTGGAGGGGGCGGAGAGGGGGGCGGGACGACGCAGAGACACTTCCGGCCGGGCGAAACTGCGCCGCCGCCATTGCCGTGTCCTCCTCCTCCTCCGGCCGCCACCGCCACGCTCCTCCTCTCCCCCGGCCGCGCTGATCACGCGAGCCCCCGGCTTCACCCGAGGCCTACGAAAGGAGAAGCCGCGGGGCCCGGCGCCTGATGCAGCAGGGCTGGCGAAGGCCACGCTGTGGGGAGGGGCAGCTTTGCTTTACCAGCGGCGGCCAGCAGGGCCAGGAGCGTCTCGAGAGAGCAGCGGAGGCGGCGGCGGCGGCAGCAGCAGCAGCGGCGGTGGAGGTCCATGCTGCACGCCCGGCTCCCTCCGAAGCGCGCCGCCGCTGCCAGGAAGCGGAGCCCCCTCCGCCCTGCTCGGAGGTGGCGGCGTCTCCGCCTCGAGTCCCGCAGCGCCCATCGCGCGCTGCCCGGCCCTGCCTTGCCCTGCCCGCGCGCCGCGCAAGCCCCGCTCACCTCGCTTCGCCCTGCCCTGGAGATGGCCGCCAGGTTGGTTCCCGGGCTGCGCCGGAGAGGCTGGGGTTAGTCCCCCCTCCGCAGGGCGGGCACTGGCTGCGATCAGTCACCGCCGGCCGCCTCCGCGCCTCCGGTCCCGCTCGCCGCCGCTAGCGCCCGTTATCAACGGGCTTAATTCAACTAGTATATTATAATAAGCCTCAGGTGCTTGATGAAAGCAGTACATGACCAGGACAACATGGCAAATATTTTTTCATTCCAGGCACCTCAACCCCCCAATCTGAATTTGGGCCTGAAAGATGAAGGGAAAGTGTTTGTGCGTGAAAGGCAAGTGGTAAGCACCACAGTTTGCGATACAGCTCTAGTTCATTGCTGATCATGGGGCATGTATTCAGCTTTGGGTTCCAGTTTCCCTGCTAAGGATACTTACTGATAAGTAAGTAACATAAGTAACATAAAACGTTGTTCAGGTTACTCATCGCAAGAACATGATTTTGATTTGTTTATCATGTTTCTTGAACTCTATTAAAAAGAACCTTCTGTATGAATATAATCTTGTGGAGAAATGGCAAACAAATGAATGAATTAATATTTTGAGTTAGGCTAAATGTTTTAGGCGTTGAACTTTTTCTTTTTTTTAATTATATTTATTGGGTTTTAAACAAAAAACAGACAAAACTTAACAAAATACATGATACATAATACAAAATACAAAATACCAAAATACAAGAACACAAACATACATCATAATTTCCCTTTCATCTTGTCTAATCATATTGGGGTGACTTCCTCCTGTCCCCCCTGCTGCGTTTCATTGTCAATCATCTTTAGTAATTTCCTCTCATCTTTAAATATTTTTTCTTATATTACTTATATTCTCATATTATAATCATCTTAACCAAAAATCATATACGTATATTACTTAATCCAATTTTCTAATCTGTAAACTCTCATTTCTTCCAACTTTTTTCTAACTTTAAATCTTACAATAGTTCTTTAAATATACTTTAAATTTCTTCCAATCTTGTTCCACCGTCTCCTCCCTCTGGTCGCGTAGTTTCCCGGTCAGTTCGGCGAGTTCCATATAGTCCATCATTTTCATCTGCCATTCATCTATCGTAGGTAGTTCCTGTGCCTTCCAGCTCCTTGCAATCAAAATCCTAGCTGCTGTTGTGGCATACATAAAAAAAGGTATGATCCTCCTTAGGGACCTCTTGGTTCACCATTCCAAGTAAAAAAGCTTCTGGTATTTTAGTAAATGTGTTTTTCAACACTTTTTTCATTTCATTATAAATCCTTTCCCAGAAAGCTTTTATCCTTGGGCAGGTCCACCACATATGGTAAAATGTCCCTTCCACCTCCTCACATTTCCAACATTTATTGTCCTGCAAATTACAGATTTTAGCAAGTTTGACTGGGGTCAAATACCATCTGTATATCATTTTCATAATATTCTCTCTTAACAAATTACATGCAGTAAATTTAACTCCTTTCTTCCACAGTCTCTCCCAGTCCTCCATCATGATGTTGTGCCCAACATCTTTAGCCCAGTCTATCATTGCAGATTTAACCAGTTCATCTTGCGTATGCAACAAATTGTACATTCTGGATAGGTTTTTTGTTTCAGGCTCTAGCAATTCCGTTTCCAACTTGGATTTCTCTTTCTGAAAGCCAAGTTTTTTTTTATCAATTTTGAAGGCTTCATTAATTTGATAATAATGAAGCCAATCAGATAGTTTTCCTTTCAATTGTTCATACGGTTTCAACCTGACACTTTCTCCTTCTTGTATCAAAATGTCATTATATTTTGGCCAATTACTTTCCATGTTCAATTTTTTGGGGGGCCTTTGCTTCTAATGGTGAGATCCATCTGGGTGTTTTTCTCTCCAACAAGTCTTTGTATTTCATCCATACCCTAAACAAAGCTTTCCTAATTATGTGTGTTTTAAAGCCCTTGTGGGCCTTGATTTTGTCGTACCATAGGTATGCTTGCCATCCAAATAAATTATCATACCCTTCCAAGTCCAGTACAGTGGTACCCCGCAAGACGAATGCCTCTCAAGACGAAAAACTCGCTAGACGACAGAGTTTTTCATTTTTGAAGTCGCTCCGCATGACGAATTTCCCTATGGGCTTGCTTCGCGGGACGAAAACGTCTTGCGAGTTCCCAATGCATTCCTATGGAAAACCGCGCTTCAATGCATTTCTATGGGAAACAGCGCCATCTAGCGCTTCGCAGGACCGTGCTTCGCAAGACGACAAAACTCGCAAGACGACAAGACTCGCAGAACGAATTAATTTCGTCTTGCGAGGCACCACTGTACATCAGTATTTTCCTGCATAAACCAATCTTTCAACCAGCAAAAAGCTGCAGCATCAAAGTATATACTCAAATCTGGCAGGGAGAAGCCCCATCTTTCCTTAGAGTCTGTTAAAATCTTATATTTAATTCTGGGTTTCTTCCCCTGCCAGACGAATCTTGATAGGTCCTTCTGCCATTTTTTAAAACATTCCATCTTATCCACAATCGGTAGGACTTGGAATAAATACAGCATTTTAGGCAATACATTCATCTTAATCACTGAAATTCGGCCCATCAGGGACAGTTTCAAATTGTCCCAAATCTCCAAGTCTCTCTTAATTTCATTCCACACTTTCTCATAATTGTCTTTAAACAAATTAAGATTTTTAGGAGTCATATTCACACCCAGATATTTAACTTTCTTTGCAAATTTCAGCCCCATCACCTCCTCAATTCTATTTTTTTCTTCTGGTGTCAGGTTTTTACCTAATACCTTAGTTTTGGTTTTGTTCAATTTAAAGCCTGCTACCTGCCCAAATTCCTGGATAATCTCCAGTGCTTTAATAGCACTGGTTTCTGGTTCTTGTAGGGTCAATACTAGGTCATCTGCAAAGGCTTTTAGTTTGTATTCCTTTACGCCCACCCCTATTCCTTTCACCTCATTGTCTTTCCTAATCATATTCAGCAGGACCTCCAGGACTGTTATAAATAACAATGGGGAAATTGGGCATCCTTGTCTTGTTGCCTTCTCGATTCTGATGTCTTCTGATACCACATTATTAACTATTATCTTTGCTTTCTGCTCAGTATAAATCGCATTTAAACCATTCATAAAGTTTGTACCAACCTCCATTTTTTCAAAATTTCCTTTCATAAATCTCCAAGAGATATTGTCAAAGGCTTTTTCAGCGTCAATAAACATTAGCAGAGCTTTAGTATTTCTTTTTGTTTCCAACCTCTCCAAGATATCCACAATATTTCTGATATTTCCATTCATATGCCTTCCCGGTAAAAAACCGGCTTGAGCTCTGTGGATAAACTCGTTCAGCACTCTTTTAAGTCTGGTAGTCATAATATTTGCAAATATTTTGTAATCCACATTGAGTAAGGAGATTGGTCTGTAATTTTTCATTTGAGCTCTGTCAGAGTCTGGTTTTGGTATCAGTGTAATGTAAGCTTCTTTCCAAGACTCGGGTGCCCTGCTTCCCCTTAATATGTCGTTGCAAACCTCCATCAAGGGTTGAATCATCCAGTCTTTTAAAGTTCTGTAGTATTTTGCTGTTAGTCTGTCTGGTCCTGGGGCCTTGTCTAGCTTAATCTGTTCAATTACTGTTTCTACTTCCTTTCTTGTAATCATATAGTTGAGTGGGCCTGTTTTGTCCTCTGGGATCTTATGCAGTCCATATTTGTCCAAAAACTGTTTTATTTTAGCATCATCTCGATTAGTCTCTTTGCACAACTGTTTATAATATTTCTGAAAGCCTTTTCTGATCTCCGTAGGGTTCTCGATGTTCTTTCCTTCTACAACAATATTAGTAATTGTGTTTTGTTTTTGTCTCCTCTTCAGCTGCCAAGCTAGTAGCTTGCCACACTTGTTTGCTGAATCAAACATCCTTTGCCTTAGCAGCTTGATTTTCCATTCAATTTCCTGATTTATCAATTGTGAATACTGTACTTGAAGCAATTTTAATTCTTTTTGTACTTGCACATTCTTTGGATTACTTCTCAGTTTGGTTTCCTTCTTAAGTTGTGTCAGGATCTTTTCTTTCTTTGCATTTTGTGTTTTCTTCCTTAAAGCATTTTGTTGTATCAGAAATCCTCTCATTACCGCCTTACTTGTGTCCCATACGACCCCTTTTCCCACAGAAGAATTTAAATTTATTTCAAAAAAGTCCTTTAGGGTCTTTTGGGCCTTCTCACTTTAGGGTCTTTTGGGCCTTCTCCTTAGAAACTTCATTTCTAAGGAGAGAATCATTCATTCTCCATCTATACGAACCCTGCGGTGTTAGTCTCAAATCAGGTTCTACTGCATTATGATCAGAACATGTTTTTGGATGTATCTCTGCTTTGAGTATCTTTGGGGCAAGCTCCCTAGATACCCATATATAGTCCATTCTACTCCACAACTTCATTGCCTCTGAAAAATAAGTTGCCTCATTGTCCATTGGATTCTTTAATCTCCATGTATAAATCCAGTCCAGGTTGTCTGCCATGTCAAAAAATGTCCTTGGTAGTCTTCCTTCATTTGTTAATCTTACTCTTTGAGATCTGTCCATTGAAGTGGAGACTACTCCATTGAAGTCCCCCATGTGGGCTTGCCAACATTTTTGGACCCACGGGCCCATTTGGAAACCTGAGGAACTGTTGTGAGGGACACCACCTCACTCTGGGACAGAGACACATGAGCCCTCACACTTTGCTCCATACTAACACCCCTTTCTAGCACTTTCTAGCACTCAAACCCAATGTCTGCCGCATCAGACAGAAACCCTGCACCACACTGAAACAAACCGTGAAACACACATAGGCGTTAGGCATGACTTAAGGATTCCTACAGCCATATAATAAGCCTCAGGTGCTTGATGAAAGCAGTACATGACCAGGACAACATGGGAAATATTTTTTCATTCCAGGCACCTCAATCCCCCAATCTGAATCTGCGCCTGAAAGATGAAGGGAAAGTGTTTGTGCGTGAAAAGCAAGTGGTAAGCACCACAGTTTGCGATACAGCTCTAGTTCATTGCTGATCATGGGGCATGTATTCAGCTTTGGGTTCCAGTTTCCCTGCTAAGGATACTTACTGATAAGTAAGTAACATAAGTTACTTAAACATAAAACGTTGTTCAGGTTACTCATCGCAACAACATGATTTTGATTTGTTTATCATGTTTCTTGAACTCTATTAAAAAGAACCTTCTGTATGAATATAATCTTGTGGAGAAATGGCAAACAAATGAATTAATGTTTTGAGTTAGGCTAAATTTTTTAGGCGTTGAACTTGGTTACAGCATGTTTGGTACATTAGTTAAATGGTTTCCTGAAAACTCTCAAATATAATTTTATTGCTCAATATAAAACTGCTTGCTCTCTGAACTAGGATATAAGCTCATGTGAGAAACATGGAGGACAATAGACTTGGTTCCCTCATTTTTTCCAATCTTAACTTTAGTTCTCCACATTTCTGCAGCAATTTGCTTAAAATTTTTTTTGAACATTTTAATATGGATTTCTCCAAATAAACACATTTTTGTATGCAATTTGTCTAATACACAGACCTGAAAACAATTTTCCATAATGCACATCTTTGTTATTTTCACCAATGCTTACATTTTAATGCACAGCTTCTCCTCATATAATGCATTCTTGTAGTCACTGATTGTACCCAATGTAGTGGTAAGGTAAAGTCACTTAACAGTACATATGTTCTGCTACTGAAATATTTTGTGCCAGTGAAATGTTGTTGCTGAAGAGAACGTATAAGCAGTTTGCTAGTAACGTTGTGCACCACCAGCTGCATAGTGAGTTTCTTCTAGCGCAACTAGTTTTGGGTTCTTCAGTTACACAATATTAAAATACACTCAAGAACTCTTGTGGTGATGGGCAGAGAACATTGAATACAGCCCCTCTCGTTTGGTTGGAGAACTGCATTGTAAAATTTGGAGAAGTGAATATCAAAGGGCGGCTGATTTTCAGTTTGCATATTGGTGCAGATTGGGTAGTTTCTCATTAAAATGCAAACAAAATAAAATTTCTCCCCCATCCCTAGCTATAGGTCACATACATGGCAATCCTAGGCATGCTTACTCAGAAGTAAGACCCTCTGAGTTAATTGGATTTCACTCTGAAGTACATGTGCCTAGGCTTGCAACCTTAAATGCTGAAGGAAAGAGATGGACAGAGCTCTGGCCCTTATTTTTTTAATTACTTTCAATCCTGCCCTTTCTCCCAAAAAGGATCCCAGGGCAGTTGACCATTTTGCTTCAGGCCATTAGCTTATTGGTTCAAATGATTCAGGGAAAGAAGTTGTTGAAAAGAATGTGAAGATAACGCAGAATTTTTGAAGAGGTTCATATACTTTGGTAGGTTTGTTTCATTTGCTTCCCCCCGCCCCCTGCTGTGTGTGTGTGTGTGTGTGTGTGTGTGTGTGTGTAGTTTTTTTACTTTTGCAGGGCAGTAAGCTTCTACTGTAAGCATATGATAGCACAGTTGGATTGCTGGGAGCAACTTATGTTCCTAAGGTAGCAAGATCACACCAATACCCATCAACAGATATGTTTAAATAAATATATCGCAGCTTTTTATTTATTCTTTCTGGAGTGATAATGGTGAATACCATTGTTTCTCCCTAAGGAAATGTGGGCGTAAGCAACAAACATGCAAATACACAGAATACATACGGTATAACCTCCTCTGTGAATATTTTAGGTGATCTTGATGCCTAGAGCAGTAGCTTTTCTGGGAATAGAATGGTTTTCTGCTGCATAGAAACAAATCGATGGTAGGGATAGGAATGAAGGCATTTTATGCCCTGGCAAGGTAGGGTCGAAGCAGAAAATCCAAGGGTGTCCATGGCTGAGAGGTCATGTGACTGACAACTTAAAACACCAGATTGTATGAGGATATTAAACTATAACAATATCACACTTCTTTAAAAAGTTACTTTTAAAATTCCTATACTTAAATCAACAAACTATGTATTTATTTAAACATTAACAGACTGTACTGTCATAAAAATACAGCAAGGGGTTACACAGCATGCAAAATTACTATTGGATCAATAAATAACTAGTTTGGGAAAAGAAATTCATGTTCCAAAGGACTGCTTGAATAACAGAGTTTTCAGGAGACACCTGAAAGTCAGCAGGGTTGTTTCCACAAAGAAGGGCTTGCCGTTCTAAAGGATCGGTCCCTAGTACTCAGGAATAAACAAATATAGATAGGCTGCACACCCAGGTTTCTCCTTTTCAGTTCACAGTTCAAAATCTTGGGACTTGCGTGTTACAGGTGATACGAAATCAGAGTGTAACAAAACATTGTACATCCAGGCTATTACAAATAGACCTCTTGATGAAGTATGTATTCATAGTCTTGCTGAGCTGACTGCCTGACAGGAACAGCCACCTTGGTTTTTAATCTGTTCAGTCTGCATATCTCTTTCTGTTTCAGCGTATGAAAGGGTAAGATTTAGCCTTTAATACAGTTAATGTAAAAAGCTAAACTGGTTAAGAGTGCATTTCCTTCCCTATCTCGCCAAAAGCTGATCAGGGTTAATTCCGTCAGGCTTCTGTTTTACTGAGATAAAGAATTTTCAGTATCTCTCCACATGAGTTTCTAAGCAGAGGGTAGACCTGCAAGATAGTCATATCTAACTAGATTTTTAATAAACTTCTTGCTTGTGAACACCGAGGTGCAGAAATATTCACAGGGAAGGTGGTAATTTTAGGTAGCTTGGAGGCATGATGTTTGCAAAGGCACCTTAATTGGCTGTAGGTTTTTCATATTGAAAATGTAGTTTTAGAACTCAAGTAAAGAGCTCATGGAACAATGCTCTGCCACCCCGCCTGTAACTGATATTCTGCAGTACATTGAATTGCCAAGTACCGGTATTTTGGATACTCATTAAATATTTCAGTAGTGCTAAGAGGCTGACTGCATTTTTTTAAGGTTTTATTCCTCTTGCTTAAATATGCATATATTTAAACTGTAAGATAATGGTTATGTGAAGAACGTCAAGGGTTATGTACATTGGCTGTTTGTTGTTATTACCTAGAGTCTCGTTAGGTGATAATCAACAAAATATTTGGTATTCAACACAAAAATTAGCAGTGGTGCAATGGGATCTCCCCCACCCCGCAATTCATGTTCCCTTTGCCATCCTCAGATCTGCTCTGGGGGGTTGGGGACACACAGGGAGAGGAGAATGTTCCATTGTTCAAGGAGAAATTCTTACGCTGGTGTTAGTGCTATGTTGAATACTATCCTTTATAATAAAGCAGGTAGTGGGTTTTCTTTCCACACTATTTTCAGTCCTTTTCTTATATGCAGTAAGTTTTTTTTTAAAAAATGAATTCTTATATGTTATAGAAGGAGGCTATTCCATGGGAGAATGTTTCAGTAAATGGAAATGCTCCCATTGCTATGGCAGTTACCTCTTTCCTTGTGTTAACCACTGTGTATGTATGATATAGCCACCCACACCCATACATAAATAATACTGTAATGTGAAGGTTGTGAATGTTTATGCTCATTGACACTAGCATTAAAACATTACGGAGGCATTTCTGGTTTCTGTTGGAGTTTAAAAAACATTCAAGACATAGTTAATATGTCTTTGGCTGAAGCTTGGCAATGCTCTGATGACAGAGAAAATGAAACGAAATGGCCATAGCCCAGAGAATTCTGCAACTAAGCTTAATGTCACATCAGGTGTGTGTATTCATGTTCCCTGTCCAGCATTCCTCTTTGTCACATTACAAACGTCCTTTGAAGACTTGTGGGGACAGGATTTTAAAAGCAGCCTGATGTGAGATCCATGTTGTATTTAAATAAGTAGTTAGAAGCCTGACTTGGCAGGCTAAAGCCCATAGGTGTGCTGAAATAGCTTTCTGGGTTATGGCCAATAAGTAGATTTTGAGAATCACGGTAAAGATTGTGAATGACTGTACTATACCCTATGGAGAATAAATGAAAATATCTCTAGTTGCGGGCACGATCCATTCCAGGGTGCCGTTCACACCCTGAAAAGTCTGCAACTAGAGCAGCACTTTTGCGCAAGTGCGGAGTGCAATAGAGCGCTTCTGCGTATGTGCGAAGCGTGCAGAACGCTTCTGCACATGCGCACGTGGCGAAACCCGGAAGTATACACTTCCGGCTTGCCACGTTCGCAACCCGAAAAGCTGCAACGTGAAGCAAACGCAACAAGATGTATGACTCTACTAGGAAGAAAATGAATGTGTATGTGGGTGAAATTCTTAACTCCCTCTGCATCCTCCTTTATCTTTCTGCCTTATCTCCTTTTCTACAGTTGCCCACCATATTGTCACATTGGATTTATTGGAGAAATGACTGGGGTGTCTCTGTTAGGCAGTCTCAAGATAATCCAGACAGGAACAACCAGGGATCATAGTATAGTAGAGTTGGAAGGTACCCCAAGGGTCATCTAATACAGCCCCTCGCAATGGAGGAATAGTTTCCACAGCCCTGGGTGGACTCATACCACCAACCTTTTGTTTAACAGCCAGACACACTGACCCATTGCGCCACAGGATACAAGGGTGTGCACAGGCAATGCAATGTTTATTCAGTTCAAATCCTCTTTAATCACCCTCTCGTTCTCTAGGAGCTCTTTGTGCTATGTCAGGTTTGATTTGTAGGTAGCTCATTTCAACATGGTCTCCTATTCGCAAATGCAACATGCTTTTCTGTTCTTGGTGTATATGATGTAGTAAGTCAACTTTGTAGTTTTAAAGCTTGTTTAGACACTTCCGCATGTGACAGACTTAAAAATTGTCAACTGTAGAAACCTTTTTTGGGGGAAATGGCAAATTAACAATGCTATTTAAATAAAAAGATGAACTAATTAATTACAGATCACCTTGTCTGATAATTATTTTTTTTTGTCTTCATCAGCGTATGAGCTGATTAGTTAAGGACTGAAAAGTGAACCTGGTGTTAAGTTTTGAAGGTTCAGTGAGCTAGCCTTGCAAGGAAACAACTGGTTTTAATGTTTTCATAACAGTTCTCTATTCTTCAGCAGCCATGTTTATATTTCCAATAGATGTCAACGTCATGAACCAATGATTTCATTTCATGACTATATAATCCTTAATGTGGCCAATACGTTTCACAACTGAAACTTTTATTTGCAAGATAAAATCACTTCAGCTTGACTTGTGAACCCAATTCCTTTTACCAGCCTTTTCAATCTGTTAATTTGTATCTACATATCTCCATTAAATTGTAAATGCCTTCTCCCCTCTGTATTTCGTACTGAGAAGGCACTTAAAGAAGGGACCCTGTAGATCAGGGATCCTCAGACTAAGGCCTGCGGGCCAAATCCTGCCCGCCAGGGTTCTGAACCTGGCCCACCCGGGCAGAACCAGCGCCGCCACCTTATTCCCGATGGAAGGAGGCGCAGGATCGCCGCTGCCCCATTTCCCCATTACAAGCTCTGAAATGTGCTTGCAACCAGGTTAATTTCCGAGGGGCTTGCTCATGAAGAAACGAAGCGGGCGTTCATCTAATCTGGCCGTGTCGCAGCGCTCCTCCCTTGGCAGCCGCCTCCGCCACTTGCGAAAGAGGAGGCGCCACGCCGAAAGCCCCACAGAGCAATGTCTGGCACTGTCCACAGGCAGCGAGAGGACGGGAAGGAGGCAGGCGAGCAAACAAGCGGAGGAGGGAGGGAAGGAGAGAAGAAAAAGCTCCCTAAATTCAGGACCCAAACCCTGGAACGCACAGGGTTAAAAAAGTGATCCCCTGTGTGCTCCTGATCAATTGATCGCCCGCCCCCTTGCTTTATCCCATTTCCACCACCACTGCCACTGTGAAAGCCTCTATTCCCTGCGGCTGCGGCTGAGTGTAGGAAGGAGGGAGGGCTGTGTACTGTTGGGTGAGCATTTTTATTCAACCCCCCCCCCCAAAGCTCAACAACTTTGTGCTCTTCCCCCTAAGAGAAGCTTAAAAACTCCTGCTAATCCCTGCCATAAATAGCTCAACAACTGTTGGCACTCCACCCTAAAAAAAAGTTCAAAAACTGTGGCCAATACTCCGCCCAAAAGGCTCAACAACTCTGGGCAATCACTTCCAACTGGGTGGATCACTGCCCTAGAATTATAGTATTGTAGAGTTGGAAGGGACCATGTTGAGGATCACCTTTTTACATTTGCTCTCAGCCCTCATTTGCTGCCCTCCTATGTAAATTTACATACGGTATCTCTCCCCCCCACACACAGTTGCCTCGGATGCTAGTCCTACTCAGAGTAGACTCTCTGAAATGAATTAAAAATCCAGACAATAATTTCAAAGGATCTCCCCTAAGTAGGATTTAGTTGGATGTAGCAGGCTATTATTATGACCAAAGTATCTTACCCAAAAAGATCTGCACAAACCAGTTTATCTGAGTGCATTTTTCTCCGGGTGGGGGGACTCATTTATTTATAATTGCTTAATCATATGGGACTAAATTGCATTATATTGTAAGGACCTTTCATAAAATCTCCAGATTTCCTCACCCTTTTGCCCTAAGCAAGTTTCCAACCATTGTTCCACCTAGCTCAGTATTGCCTGCACTGACAGGCAGCAGTTCCAGATAGGGATCTTTTTGTGCACTACAAATAAAATATGTGCAGTGTGCATAGGAATTCGTTCATATTTTTTTCAAACTATAGTCCGGCTCCCAACAGTGTCTGAGGAACAGTGAACTGGCCCCCTGTTTAAAAAATTTGAGGACCCCTGCTGTAGATTATCTGAAAGCATAGATGGGTAGGTATACAGTCATACCTCGGGTTGCACACGCGCCAAACCCGGAAGTACCAGAACAGATTACTTCCGGGTTTCGGCGCTTGCGCATGCGCGCAGAATTGCATCATGCGCAGATGCAGCGGCGCGGGTTGCGAACACGCCTCCCGCACGGATCGCGTTCGCAACCTGAGCGTCCACTGATGGAAAAGAGGTGGTTCTTGATAGCAAGGTCCCAAGTTTTACAGAGCTTTGTAGGGCTGGAACCACTCCTTCTCTTAAATAGAAGATTTACTAGCCCCTGGACTCAAGACAGCTCACTTTCTCTTCCCCCCGCCCCCCGCCAGCAGATGTAATAAGCTAAAAGAATGAGGGGAGAGAAATAGTAAGATGTAAAAATGTAAAGAATATACAATAGGAAAAAATGGATCATGCATCAAGATATAAAGATATGAATTAAATGGTACTCTTAAGTGAGCTCTGTGCAAAACTGGAATCCTCTCCGTCCCCCAGTTGTGCAATGTTCCCCCCAGAGAGGCTCACCTCCACCAACATTAATGTCTTTTCAGTGGCAGGCAAAGACCATTAAAAAAAAATCCCAAGCATTGTAATATTTTTGAATGTTTTTAACACTATTTTATATCTTTTAAATGAGCTTCCAATACTGATTATTTAACTGTTTTTTAATGGGAGTTGGGATTTGACCTGTTCCTCCAAGTTTGTGATTAGCTACAATTTTTGGTCTGGCAATGTCTTTGTTCAGGTTAACTTTCTTGATTTAATTATTTTGGTGTCTGCATTCAATTCCTTTTAAACTGTGTAATTGTATCTTACCTAAAATATATGCCGTCAGGCTAAGAAACATAATAAATACTGTTGGTATTTTAACAGCTGTATTATATTACTTGAATTTAGTACCGAATGTGAGTTTAGTGCAAATAAATGCTGCAACATACATGGCTTGTCCCGAATTGAAATGAGGTACTGCCTTTGTAGTGGATAGGCTTCTTTTAAGATTAGGTTATCTGTTTCTCCCATGATGCTTGTGCGAAACTGATATTGTAGAGGAACTTCGTTTCCTTCAGTATTTGAACAGGCTGCCCCCATTTGTGCGACATAGGATATATTTTTTTCCAGCGGCAGTAATGTATAAGAAATATAATACAATTTAAATTCATTGTGGGTGAGTTAATAGTTGTGAGGACAAAAAATAAACCCCAAATAAATTGAAAAAACAAACAACTGAGGAATTGATTTCAGTCTCTTTCACATGAATTACACATACAAAAAAAGAAATCCCCCAAGTTGGAGAGATCATAATCCTTGAAATAACATCAGATGTATTTCTTTTGTTCTGATTATATTGGAGAAGTTTTCCAACTGGGAAGATGCAAGAGCACACATGAATGGCTACTCTGGAGTGATTATTCAAATATCTAATCTGTCTACAACTGTCTTTACAGTATCAAAGGCTGTCCTGGGCAAGTTTAGCATCTAAAATCCTATGTGTTTTCCTACATATTACTTCAGCATTTTATAATTTGGGTATAATTGACTTGGAGATAACATTGTTATAAGAATGCAAGGAAGTTTCCTGATAGATCAGACCAGATGCCTACCCGTGTTTCTCCAAAAATAAGACACCGTCTTATATTTATTTTTCCTCAAAAAACCCCACCATGGCTTATTTTCAGGGGGTGTCTTATTTTTATTAAGTACGGTATGGTTGCTGGTTGCTGCTGGGGGAGAGAGACCCACAGTGATGAGTTACAGGTAGGTAGCCGTGTTGGTCTCCCATAGTCAAAACAAAATAAAAAATAAAAAAATTCCTTCCAGTAGCACCTTAGAGACCAACTAAGTTTTTCCTTGGTATGAGCCTTCGTGTGCATGCACAGAAGCATGCATTTGCTTTCACCACCAGGGTACTTTTGCTTGGTGCAAAAGTAATATTTATGCATGGTTTATGCAAGCTGTAATTGCATGCACAAAAGTAAGTCTGCTGTTTTACTCATCACTGTGGTCAAAACAAAATAAAAAATAAAAAAATTCCTTCCAGTAGCACCTTAGAGACCAACTAAGTTTTTCCTTGGTATGAGCTTTCGTGTGCATTTCAAACAAAGCATTTCAAACAAAAGCAAGCAAGCAAACAAAAGACAACACCTCCAGTATTAAACCCCTGGCTGGGGGGCAGCAATTACCGTAGGCTTAGAGGATTTTCTAAATGGTTCTTCAGTGAAAGCATTTGAGCAGGAGCCGCAGCGCCTGGCTCTTTAAGCAAAGCCCTGATCGGGCTGAGAGAGAGAGAATCACCAGAGTGTCATACAGAATTACCGTTCCTAATGCACCCCCCATCTCTTTCCAATTTCCTTCCGTTTCACCCCTCTGCGCAACTGGGGCGACAGAAGGGGAGCGACGTTCCCCTCGCCGGATGGGACAGGGGTGTGCTGGGGCTTTTCAAGCCCTCTTTCCAACACGCTCCCTGGCTGCTGCTGCTCCTCCCCCTCCCCCCGAAAGACTTCCTGCTTTCCCTGCTGGAAGAAGAGCTGCTGTGCGCTGCGCTCTTCAAAGCAAGCCCCGATCGGGCTGAGCAAGAGCCGCAGCGCGCGGCTGTTCAAAGCAAGCCCCGATCTGGCTGAGCGCCCGGCTCTTTAAGCAAAGCCCTGATCGGGCTGAGAGAGAATCACCAGAGTGTCATACAGAATTACCGTACCTAATGCACCCCCCATCTCTTTCCAATTTCCTTCCGTTTCACCCCTCTGCGCAACTGGGGCGACGGAAGGGGAGCGACGTTCCCCTCGCCGGATGGGACAGGGGTGTGCTGGGGCTTTGCAAGCCCTCTTTCCAACACGCTCCCTGGCTGCTGCTGCTCCTCCCCCCTCCCCCCCGAAAGACTTCCTGCTTTCCCTGCTGGAAGAAGAGCTGCTGTGCGCTGCGCTCTTCAAAGCAAGCCCCAATCGGGCTGAGCAAGAGCCGCAGCGCGCGGCTGTTCAAAGCAAGCCCCAATCTGGCTGAGCAGGAGCTGCGCGCTCCGGAAATGCGCCCACCTTACCACGTCTTACTTTCGGGGTACGGCTTATATTTTCTAACCTCTAGAAAACCCTGCTACGTCTTATTTTCTAGGTATGTCTTATTTTTGGAGAAACACGGTATAAAGTTCAGCATTCTATTCTAACAATGAGCAACCCAGGTGTCCTTGTGAAGACCACAAGTTGGACAGGAGCACAATATTGGTCTCCAACTCATGTTTAAGATCATAAGACGAGCTGCTGGATCAGGCCAACACACCATCTTGTCCGGGCAGTCTATTGTCACAGTGACAAACCAGATGCCTGTGGGAATCCCACAAACAGGACCTGAGTGCAAAAGCATGCTGCCCATTTGTGATTCCCAGTAGTTGGTATTCAGCAACTGTGAAGGCAGAACATGACCATCACAGCTAGTAGCTGTTCATTAGCTTTATAATCCATGAATTTTTCTCATCCTCTTTTAAAGCCATCCATGTTGGTGGCCGCCACTGCCTCCTGTGGGAGCGAGTTCCATAGTTTAACTGCGCTGCATGAAGAAGCACTTTCTTTCGTCTGTCCCGAATCTTCCAACATTCAGCTTCTCTGGATGTCCAATAGTTCCAGTGTTATGACGAAGAAAGAAGAATTTTTCCTCTATCCACTTCTTCCATGTCATGCATAATTCTGCTGGCATCTATCATGCCACCTTTTCTGTAAACCGAAGAGTACCAAATGTTGCACCCTTTCCATCCTTTTGATCATTTTAGTTGCTCTTTCTGCATTATTATGAATATTAACACTTCTGTCCCACTGTTCCTTTGCTCAGGACATGACAACAGTAGCACAAAAGGATTGTTCTTCTATATGCTTGCTAATTCTTTACTTTAACAATACTTTCCACCAGTTTTCATGGATGTTAAACTAACCCGCCTGTCATTTCCAGGATTCCCTCACCACCAGATCCCTTCTTAAAAATTGGTGTTACATTGGCTCTTTTCCAATATTCAGAGGTCTACAGCATTTGGTGAAAAGACAGCCATCATGATCAGTAGCCTTTGATAGCCTTATATATCTATTTCTCTTTTAAAGCTGTCCAAGTTTGTGCCTGTCACTACCGTACATCTTGTGGTAGCAAATTCTGTTAACTATACGCTGTGTGAAGAACAACTTATTTCTCTCTGTCCTGAATCTGTCACTGTTGTTGTTTTTTACTTGATGGCTCTGGGTTCTAGTAGTATAAGAGGAGAAGGGGAAATATCTTTTTCCACACATGCATAATTGTAAATGCCTCTTAGCAGGTTTCTTATTATTCTTATCCCAAAAAAAATCCCCTAAAAGCTCTAAACATTAAACCCTTTCCTGATAGGGAAGCTGTTCCGGCCCTTTAATTATGGTTACCCTTTCCTCAGTATGGGATGCGGGTGGCGCTGTGGGTTAAACCACAGAGCCTAGGGCTTGCCGATCAGAAGGTCGGTGGTTTGAATCCCCGCGACAGGGTGAGCTCCCATTGCTCGTTCCCTGCTCCTGCCAACCTAGCAGTTCGAAAGCACATCAAAGTGCAAGTAGATAAATAGGTACTGCTCTGGCGGGAAGGTAAACGGCATTTCTGTGCGCTGCTCTGGTTCACCAGAAGCGGCTTAGTCATGCTGGCCACATGACCTGGAAGCTGTACGCCAGCTCCCTCGGCCAGTAAAGCAAGATGAGCACCGCAACCCTAGAGTCGTACACGACTGGACCTAATGGTCAGCGGTCCCTTTACCTTTTCCTCAGTATTGCACACCTGCGATTGTCCCCAATATTTTTCTCCTAAAAATATTGTAAATTAAATTGGACTGAGAGACATTGACTTGCCAAGGTCACCTAAGCGAGTTTCATGGTTGACCAGCAATCTGAACTCAGCTCTCCCTAGTCTAGATGCAACACTGTTTGTTATAACACACTGCCTATTGTATGTTCTGTACCTTGAGAAAGTATTAGAAGGAACTCTAATTGCTAATTGCTCTGGAAACAACATTTAAGTACATTAGGTGGCTGAATCGAAATGATATTAGTGTCACTTTGAAGTGCTTATCTACATTTCAATTTTAGATATGTGTTATAAATAGGATTTGCGTACTGCGTTGCTTGGTAAATGGAGTTCAACCAAGGGATAATGCAGTATTTACATCCAGTTACAGTAACTCCATGTGTTGTTGGAGTTCAGTACTTTTAACCAGATTTTGCATATTCAAGCTTACTCTGGCCTGGTTGTTGCTGTTTGTTGTTGTACGTAATTTCTAGCTTGAAGAAAAGAGTGGGAGATCGATCATACCATTTGATGTGTGCACACTGTCTTATGTGGGAGACTATGGATGTTGTATTCTGGGCTGTAATGAGCTTGTGTACATTCTTTACTGATATCATACCAAGGAATGTGCCAGGTGTGTCACTCTCCTTTCCTGGGTCCACTAGTGCATTGAGACTTGTTGTTGTTGTTAAAAGGTGATAAAAATATTAGAAACCAGTCCTTTACAAGGCTTATTTTATAGATAGTGCACTGCATCATCAGATTTGGTGTGGCTTCATCTCAAGTATTTATTTCTAGTCAAAGAGGCTGTATGCGTTGGTAAGCATATTCTTTCATTTTGAAGCTGCTGTTTTTTAAAAGCCAACAGTTGGCCTTCAGGAACACTGTCTTCTCAGCATCCCAAATGTGTTTGGTGACTCAGCCTTTTGAATGTTAGCATGAGTGCCATCTGGAAGCTTCTTGAAAAGCTGTCCAGCTTTTTCATAATATTGGTATAAATTAGCCTACATGCCATTGATGTCATAAGAAAAGTTCTTCTGGATTGGACCAAGGGTCTAGAACTCTATTCCCACAGTAGCCAACCAGAAGCATAATGTAAACTATGCCGGTGTTAATTGGAAGGGTGCACCATAATCAATGCCTAATTATAGTGTGACTTTGGGATGGGGTAGAAATTAATTCCTGCAGCTGTGAAACTCTGAACTCATTGTGAGCCAAGCCCAGTTCTCCTACCAGTTTGTTGTGGTTTCTTTTATTGCCAGTCCTCCCTATTGCCAGCCAGTCCTCCTGCCTCTCGTCTACCCTTACCAAAGTTATTCTTGCTAAGGTCGGGGGACGAGTTGCAGAGAGGGCTGGTGGTGGAGGCCTCATCTTTTAAGACCTGGATGCTTGTATGGTGTGTCAGTGCCAATGAGCAAGGAAAAGTTTCCACTACTCCACATCATTGATCCAGAAGGCACGGGAACATTCATTCCCCATTCTTCTCTGTGACAATGGTTTCTCTGTGTTGCAAAGATGAAACCTCTGCTTCTGCTCCAGCATGTTAGTGATTCCCCCCTCTTCCTCCTCTTTTTTTTGGGCAAAGATAAGTCTTAGGGAACAAGAAGACTGGTGGGGAAGGCTGATGGAGAGATCCCTGTGGCTCATAATGTTCCAACATTACATGCTGGAAGAGAAATCTCAGTATCTCCTCCACCCAAGCTAACACTTGAGGCTCTTTTTTCTTTTTCTTTTTTGAAGAAGTGGAAAGAGTAAGCAAACTCTGAACAACATGTGGGGAGGGGGAGTTTACCAGTCATTACTCATTTTAATCTTCAAAGTCTGTGAAAAATTGGTTCCTAGCTGTATTTTAATGTAGATATTAATTTAAGCTGTGTTAGCACTTTTCCAGCTACATTTTCCATGAGTACTGTATACTTTTCTGATTGCATGTGTTCTCTTTGGAAATGTCAAGACTGTGTTTTTCCCTGGACATATCATGTCATTTTTGCAGGATCAGAACTTGAAGGCAGCAACTCTCAAGCAACTAGTTAAGACAGTTACTGCTGAAGCTGAGTCGAGTTTAGGGAGACTTGGCAGAAACTTAAATGACAGCTTGAGGGCGTAATAAAACTTGGCAGGTTATAGAAGGCTGCTCTGTTTTATGTCTATATTTTTGTTTTGTATGTTTCCTTCTGTGATTTTCTTCCTTGATTTAATTTGTGGTTACCAAGCAACATGGTGAAAGACAGGTCTTGTATTGCTGCTGCTGCTGCTACTACTGCTGGTGATTGGGGTTGGGTCAAGGGAGTGGTGACTACTTATTTGTGTTAAGGGGGTGATGCCTGCTGCTTTAAAGGAGGTGGTGGTGTGGCCACTACTGAAAAAAGCTAGCCAAGCACCCAATACATTTTTCCAGTCTCAAATTCTTCCTTTTGGGGGAAGGTGCTGAAGAGGGTTGTTGCTGGAACAACAGCAGGCAATCCTGGATGATGATTTGGATCCATGCCAGTGTGGGTTTGGACTGAATCAGTATCGTCACCGTGATGGATGGTCTTTATACATAGAAGGACGGGGGAGTGCAACCTTGCTCCTTCTGCTTGATTTCTCAGTGGCTTTTATACTGTTGAGCATGGCATCCTTCTGGACTGACTTTGTGGGATGGCCAATCACTTAACTCACTTGCATCTGTATTAACACATGGAATTTGGCCACATACTTTCAAATATCAGGCTTCTCAATGGCTTTGAAGTACATGGGGGATGCTATAAGAATGCTAGCATCCCCCCCCCCTCAATGAACTCTTAACATTCTTTTGTCCCATTTGCTGAATAGCCACATTAGAATACCTGTCTTAGCTGATAAGCTTGGATGCACATGATACAATCTGTTTCATGCAGAGTTACCGTTTTGTATCTGTCTTGGCAGCAGCTGTTACTGACCTCCCTGTATACAAAGATCTAGTAGCATTTTCTTCCCTTGGCAACTTCTCTGCTTACCATGTGTGGAAAATAATGAAGTGAGTGGATTTAATATCTGTAAATGAAATAAATGTATGTGTTTAATGACTCCAGGCAAAACAGAAGAGCTAGGACCATCATTGTAGATACCCATTTCCAGGGGGGGAAATGTTAGTGAATGTAAAATTAAGGCATTACTGGGATGAATTTGTAGGAAAACTCATCAGCATGCACACTTCGTTTTTTGTCCCTTTCCCCCTCAGTGATATGAGAAGCAGTCATTTAGCTGCTGCTAATCCCCATGACTCGTTTATCTGAAGAAGACCCTTTATCTTGTCATTACCTGAGGTGCGTGAAATGAGCTGATCATCCCAAGTCCTGGCAGACCTAGAGGCAAAATTAGGCACCGTATCCATGGTAATGCAGTGAGCGGTTTTTAAAGTAGCCATTTAATCCATTGATATAAAATCGACCCACCAGTGGACTCTGAGCAGCCTGTTTTTATTATCGAACAGATTGTAATTTAAAATTGATATGACATGTTGTGTAGACATGACACTGTTTAAAAGGAGTAAGACATTTTATTTTGTGAGAATTTTGGTTGCCGAAAGAACAGGTATGAGTTGGAGTGTTTTATAATGCTGCCTCAAGATTACTTTGATGCAGAATTTAATTTCTGCATCTGCTGTTGTCATCTCTGATAATATCCTGTGCTTCATTGTGGGAGCTTTTAGGCGACCAATGTCTCTTGACAAAACAAACATCAGAGGGAGTCTTTAGCAGAATGAATGCATTTGAAAAGGAAGCTTCTGGTTTGAATGCCATAACTGGTATATTGGTTGGGTTAGTGGAGACAGGAATTCTAACTGTTGCCCTGCAGATGGGGCCTACCAACAAGGAAACTCAAGTTGGTGATGGTTTTGAGGTACAGCAAAGATGGGGATAGGTCTGAACTCGCTTATGTCCCTATCAGATTCAGTGGCTAATCAGTTTAATGACATCTATCAAGATTAGTGCTTAAGTTCAGATACCTGTTTTCACACCAGTATGAACGCTCAGGAAATGGACTTGGAGAAGTCATTTTTCATTCTTGACCTAACCCCTTCAGATCCAAGGCTACTGATAGTGGATGAATATGCTGATAACACACTTGCTACTTTCCAAGGAAATTATCTCAGGGAAAGGGAATTGCATTCTGGAAAAAGCAACTTGAGAGGAAAGAGTAGGAAGTTCTCAAGTAACCTATCCCAATAATATCCACATACGCTCCAACAGACAATAAGGGAAGATTCATTATATTGGCCTGATTGCAGGGATTGGAAGAAATAGGCCCAGATTAGAAGTCCCAAAGGCCTACCCTGCTTGGAAGCTATTTTCTGATTCTGGGCCAGAGAAGCAAGTAAAGCAGTTGCAGACCTCAGAACATACCAAGGTGGCTGTACAAGGTACAGTGTACAGAATGATTCCTGCCACTCCCCAGAGGAGGAAGAAACTTGTGGTTGTGGTAGGTGACTCCCTGCATAGTGTGTGGACAAAGCAGGATGTTCCAGGAAGTATGCTGTCTTCCAGGTGCAAAGATTCACTGACCACAACCCCTTGCTTTTGATTTATGTGGGACTAGCTGACCTGGCCACACCTTGCTGTGGCTGATTTGGTGAAATGCAAAAGTAAGATACAGTATGAAAGAGAAAGTGTATGTTTATCTTATCTCGTTGAAGTTCAGTCTATGTGTTCTCCGTTTGACCCTCCCGTTTTTGTCTTCGTTTCTACAACTGTTTATTACTACTATTTTAGTCTATGAGGTTCTTTGTCCCAGTAGTGTTTGTGGACGGTCTGTCTGTCGATTGGATGGTGGTAGTGACGTCGGGAAAGGAGGAGGAGGGGTCAGAAAGAGGTGTGTTGTGCTGTTTAACGTCCACTGGAGGGCGCTGGTTTTTTTTTGCAGAAAATCACATTTTTACCTGGGAAAGGTGTGCTATTTGTGCAATGTAAGTACATATGATCACTCGCATATGGGCATGGAACGTTGTGTCCAAATTTGAACGGAATCGATCAAGGGGTTATGGAGAAAGGCGATTGTTAACAAACATCCAACTTGAACGATTTTATATATATAGAATTTATGTGCCAGACACAGCCTTCAGCTGATGTGAGGTGAGAATATTCTCTGGAGAATATTCTCTGCTTGTAAATTCTCCAGAGAATATTCTCCACAAACAGTATATTCTAATGTAAGAACCAGTTTTACAACCCACATTTAAAAAACCTAGTAAATAATAAGTCAAGCTGTGATATTGCCAGTGTAAGTAATGAATAATGTGTTTGTTTTTTTTATCCAGTTACATAACTGGGCATTGTGTCATTCACCATTGGCAGTTCTGAAATGTGAGCTACAGAAAACAGTTTTTTGTTTTTAAAAAAAATGCTATTCATTTAATTTGATGAACATTTGAATTCATATGTATTTCAGCTATATAATAGCCTTTTTTCTATTTTGGTGTGACCTTATTCTTAGCAATTCTGTACCCTTGGCCATACAGTGTGATTTTTTTTTTAACAGAAAGTAGCTTTAGTGCTTTATACACTTAAAGTACCTAGGTCTATACAATTATGTGTAACAGCATGTGAGGTGGCCTTGATTTGAACAGTTGACATTTCTTTCTTTTTTTATTTAGTGTCAACAGTGCTGACCAATAAGAAATCGAGTTTTCTGTACAGTTTTTGGTTGCCATCTGAACAAGTTTACCTATGGATAAACATGTATTTTAACTAATTATATCATTTTCGATGCATTAAAATTAATATTCTCCTATTTTAAATGAATATTCTCCAGAAGATTATTCTCGAGAATTTAACATCACTAAGGACTATGATACTCTGGGCAGGAAGCTGACAGGCCTGGGGGACAGGTGGTTTTTTCATCACTCCTTCCTGTTGAAGGTCAGAGCCCAGGAAGAGAAAGAAAGGGTTTGGCTTTTCGAACTACCGTCTCTGCTTCCTTGAGGAAAGCCTTCAGGCAAGAGATGTGCTGCATCTCACAGCAGTTAGCAAGAATGTGTTTGCTAAGAGTCTCATGAACTTGATCAGGAGAGCTTTAAACTAAATGCTGTGGGGAAAGGAGACAATATTACAGATGACAGAGGAACACCTCGTGCTGGGGAATAATAGCTTCATTGATGCATAGGAAAGTGAGGTGGTGTTCCAGAAACCTGCTAAAGGGCTGGAGACTACATGAAGGAAGCAGCTGGAGGGAATACTCATGGTTGCACTTGCCTCTAAACCAATGCACAGAGTGTGGGAAAACAAGCAAGATGAATTGGAGCCCTTAATACAAGATGACAAATATGATAATCACATAAGAAAACCCTGCTGTATCAGATTTATCCAGTCCAGCATTATGTTCTCACAGTAACCAACCAGATGCCCTTGCAAGGCCAGAATGCGGAATAAGCACAACAGCGTTCCCTGTTACTGGAGATAGTACCCAGCTCTCAAGACTAGTTGTCTTCAGTAACCCCTTTCTCCATGAATGTGTCTGATCTCCTTTTAAAGTCTACCGATGTTAGTGGCTGTTTAAACGGAGAACTGTAGAACCCGCCTTTGTCCAAATTAAGGGCCCAAGGTGCATAGTTACACTTCTGCAAAGCCAATAATCACAGTAAAGTTATGGTAAAACAGCCCATCATTTAACAATTCCAGATTCACACTTCTTCTACAAGCTCACTAAATTATAGCTCCCTCTGCTCTGAGGAAGTTCCACAAATGTGATGCTGGCACAGAAGATACCTTGCTCTTCATCTATTTATGGCGGACAAGAAGAAAGCAAAACCTTTTGTGAAAATTTAATGGGGTGCAGACATTCCTATGGGAATGACAGTAAATTATTTGCTGTTCCATCCAATGCCATACACTCAAGGGATTGAGTGCATCTTGTGACTCTTAATAGAAATAGGGGAAACATGATTTAATTGTGTTAGATTTTAGACTTGCTGACTATTCATGCTGCTTTTTAAACTATGAAAAAGTATTAAAGTTTGTGGCTTAAACAGGCAGGGAGTTTTTACTGAAGTTGCCAAAGTTTCATAATTTATTTTACCCAATGCTATTGATAAAGCAGGAACCCCACCTAGCACTGAGTACTTTATCTACAAAGGATAGATTATTTAATTTCTAATGGTCTGCTTTTCTCCTTGTTTTTTAGGATAAGAAAGATAAAGTTTCCCGGTTTGATACCATTCGGCACTCCATTGCTGGAATGATAAGATCTCCAAAGTCTATGTTGGGTTCTTCATCGGTAAGTCCACAGGTACTGTATTCTCATTTTTTTTCTTCCTTAGGAAAATAACTTCTTTACACTATGTGCATAACATTCTGGTAGTTGCTGTAAGAATATTAACATGTAAAGTGGTTGGTGGTTTAGCTGGTGGTAGCATTGAAGAAAAAGGTACTGCTGTATAAGCCAAAACAATGTCCATTCCAGCAACTTTAGGAAAAGGCCTTGCCATTCCGTAAGACACCAGCTGCAAACCTGTGGCCTTCTAGATGTTGTTGGGCTGCAGCTCCCACCAGCCCCAGCCAGCGTGGCAAATTGTCAGGAATGATGGGAGTTGGAGTCCTGCAATATTTGGAGGACCACAAGTTCCCCATCCCTGTCCTAACATGAGACGGTTAGCTTGGTGAAGTAGCCAAAGCATTTTCTGATTTATTGTGGTCATCATCCTTCCTCAGAAATAGTATTCATGTTTCTCCATCCCATTTATCCTCTCAACGAATCTATGAGGCAGGTTAGACTGAAAGAGAGTTAGTGACTTGCCCAAGGTCGTTGAAAAGTAGGTAAAAGAGAGGATTTGTACTTGGGCTTCCTGGTCTTAGACTGATACTCCAACTGCACCGCACTGGCTGTCATGTACTATTCTAGAGACATGGAAGTATTTTAAAGTTGTTGGATTTTAAAAGTAAGTTATTTGCAATCTTCCTGTTTTGAGTTCTTTGGCAGCTCCTAATTAATTAGATATGTCGCTTTATTGCAGCTTTCAGTTGAGGAACTTATTCTACAGATACAGGTTGCCACCACCTGTCAGTTCTGCTATTAGGCATGGCAGGTAGAACATTTACGTGATGGTGGCTATTCAGCAGAGAGCCTGTCATGCAGTGATGTGGGTAGAGCATTTGTTGAGTACTTCTGTACTGTACTGGAATAACCTTCATGGGGAATTTCGCTGCTGAGTTGGTACTCTTTGCTGCTCTTATACCTGATATTTGGATCAAGCATTTGAAAGTACAGGAAGCATTAAATGTGGCCCGTTGCTCAGGCAGAGGTTTATTTGTGTTTATTGGGAGAGAGGAATAGGGTTTGGAGTACAACAAAAGGCCAAGGTGGAATAAGAAGAAAGCTTCTGATGCAATAGGGCAAAATCCCTGTTGGGATGGAGCTTTTAAAAATATGCGTCTTGCAAAACAGTGAGAACTCACCTACTTGAATATGCATAACTGATACAACAGAATTTAACTGGCTGATCCTTCTTGCTCAGTCCAATTACTGAAAAGACAAGTTACAGTATTTTAGGCTGCGGTTTTTGTAGTTTGCTCACCAAATGACATAATTTTTCCCCTGGATTTAAGTCATTTGAGATATCTAAGGAAGCATTTGAGTATCTTTGTACAAAAATGGACAATGGAGAGCAGGGCTTTCCTTTCATGGAAAAGTGTTTTGTGTTAGAATGGCTAATCTGAAAAAAGAGACACACACTCCCAAAGTGATTCAAAACAAAATTGCTTTTGGATATGAGCAAGCCAAATAGGCTGAGACAACTGAGTAATCAGCAGCAGGAGGAAGCCAATTCTCTGCATTTCAGTTTGTTTTATCAACTGGTTACAAGGATACAAGGTGGTAATTCCTTCGAGAAAACTTGATCTTGTATTCTTGCCCCTCATCTTATATGAAGAGGGAAAGACACACCTTAATACTTTTATCTCTTTCTTAAGATGTTTTAGCCCCTCATAGACAGGCTATATATCTCACTATGAAACTGCTCAGCATTTTTCATGTTCAGTTGTGACATTTCTAATGGGAGGAACCATAGCTCATTGGTAGAGTGCATGCTTTGCGTCAATTTCTGACATCTCCATCTAAGAGTCTTAAGTAGTAGCTAATCGGAAAGGTCTCCAGCTAGGACCATGCAAAGGTACTGCCAGACAGTACTGAGCCAGATGGACAAATGGTCTCACCTGATACAAGGAAGTTTCCATGCCAATGTTCTGTACTCCTTTTAGGGGAAAAGACTGTAGCTGAGTGGTAGAGCTTTTGCTCTCAAATGGGCCCAGGTTTAGTCCCTGTTTACCCGCAGGGTTTGGAAAGGGAGAATAAGTAACCTGAAGCATTCATACAATTCACATCAGAGATGCGGGTTTTAGTGAACACTGGGATCTTGGTACTTCCTGTTCACTAATCTGAATCCGATGTATCCTACTTAAACTTCAGGGGAAATGATTCAAAATATGTTGGGTTTTAGGGATTAGTTTCCTTCTAAGATAAGGTTACCAGATTTTTTCAATGAATCCGGGGACACTTTTCAATTTCAATAGGAATGATAGGATTTTGTCAGGGGGCGGATTTGTAAATCCGGGGACTGTCCCCGGGAAACAGGGACGTCTGGTAACCTTATTCTAAGATTCAAGCCCTATTTGGGCATTGTTCCCCATGCAAGTTAATACCATTGAGTAAGAACAGGGCTGCATGAGCTACCCCTGCACCTTTAGACCTGTTCCCTGCTGTCTCCACCCCTCCTGTCCATGCATTAGAGGAGGGTCCCAGTAAGGGATACTGCTCAAAAGGGTACCTAACCACAGGGGAAGCCTACATGTGGCCAAGAGGCTTCCTCTTTACAGATGAGCCCCCAACACATGGACAGCATGGAAGTGGGGTGAGTAGCATGTTCAACAGCCAGAGCATCACCAACAAATACGCCCCAACACTTTCCATGTAGTCTTAATTTCAAGGAGGGAATAATGTCTCAATAGGGTTTAGCTGACTGTCATAGCCAGAAAGATTTTGTTTGATCTAATCAAATAAGAATTGGCTTTTCACATGGTGATACTGATAAATGTTTGCCTTGCCTTGAAGAGTAAGACACATCTTAGTGGCTTGACACAAAGACGCAAGGGTAATGCTTCTTTCATTTGATGAAGTGGTCTATAGTCCAGTCCATGAAGGCATATGTAATAATAAATATGTTGATAGTTAGAGTGCCAAAATACACTATTGTTTTTGTTTAAACAGACTTAAAAATTATCAGAGGGGGTAGCTATGTGTTTATGCTGTGATTGGTTCTTTTCAAAGTGATTCTCAGGATGATTTGCAATATAATTAAAAGAATCTTATAAATAAAGCCAGCGGGATAGAACAGAATAGTAACAATACATACGAGCAAACTGGGGGGAAACCACGGAAGCACAATTAAAATTTAAAGCTGTCAATGCCTGGGTAAATGGAAATGTTTTAATCTGTTACCTAAAACCATTAAGGCAGATACCAGCTAAATGGATATAGGGAAGAATTTCTGCTGATGAGGTGCCATCAACAAAAAGTCCTTACCCTCAGATTTAGTCTCTCAGAGATGATGTCTTAAGCTTTTAATAACTGGGCAAGTTTGTATGGGAATAGATAGATAACCTGTTTAAGGCATTAGGAAATATGATGGGTGTGTGGTAATTGCTTTTAAAATTTTTTGAATGTCAATGACATGAGCTTATTTGCTTGGAGTTTTTGGATGTGGAAAGCTAAGTGTTTTGCTGTGGCTAGGAAACAGGAAGCACAAATTATTAGACAATTGACCCTACCCTGAAAGAAAGAAAGAAATCAAATGCATCAGAAAGGGAGGAAATATTTCACTGTAAGAACGTTTCAACAGTCCTCAGTAAAACACGGTTTGTTTGTTTTTTCAAAATAGCATTCATATGATTTCCACCACTTGATGTTTCTTTCATTTCTTTTTCTCAACTTTTCTCTGATGCATGGCTCTGCTTGTTACGTTGAAAGTAAGTACTTGAGAACAACAACAAAACAAACTTGCTCGGTTCTATAGCTGGTTAGCTATGCCCACTTTAGTTCACTCACTAATAAATATACAGTTTTCAGAGCAGTTATGAATTATTTATTATCTACTGCAGTTTAAATGAAAGCGTAATGTACACAACCTATATTTACTAACCTTCATTCTTTTTTCATATTTTCCCTCAAGTTCTTTGATGTAATATCAACCAGCGAGAAACCTCTGGCAGACCAAGATTGGTATCATGGTGCAATCCCAAGAATAGAAGCTCAAGAGTTATTAAAGCAGCAAGGAGACTTCTTGGTGCGAGAGAGTCACGGCAAGCCTGGTGAATACGTCCTTTCTGTGTTTTCAGATGCGCAACGGAGACACTTCATCATACAATATGCTGATGTAGGTTTGTGGTGATTTTTTTTCTTTTCAGTGGCACAGCCTGTGTTTTTTTAATGGTTGTATGGTGTGAAATTTATTTATTTATATTTTAGAAGATTGATAATGCTTCTTAATAACATAAAATATTCATCCAAAAATTGCAATAAAACCAACAGGCTTTAAAAACAAGCAGACATAATAAAAAAATAGGAAAAAACTGTTTAAAAAAACAAATGTATGTGATAAAATTATGTCTCTGAGTAGACTTTTCTAAGCAAAAGAAGTTTTTAGTAGGTATCAAAATCAGTGCAATGAAGCCCCCATTTTGTTTTAGATTTTCTAAAAAGTCCTGTATAGAGCACAATTATTTTCAGGTCTCCTGGAGAGATATTTATTCGGTGCCCCTTGAGGATAAGAAAGCAGTGTCGGCTGAAATCTGCCTCTTAAAAACACCACCACCCAAACCATTAGAGCTGACTTGTTGGATCAGCTCTAAGACCTCTGTCTAGCCCAACATTCAGTTTCCAACTTAGTCAGCCTTTGTGAAACCTTGTGAGCACGTAACATCCTTGTGTTCTTGCCCCCCCCCCCACCAGCATCTTACATTCGGATGTACACTGTCTCTAAACAAAATAAGTGGGTAATTACTAGGTCTGGCAATCCTCGTTCAGATAAGAGGCTAACTTGAGGCTATGAAGGGACCTGGGCATGGTTTGCTGCAATTTGCACATTATTGTCACTTTCAGGGAAGCACCGAAAGAAGTTCAGAACTGTCTCATAGAGCTAAGGGGATCCTCATATGTCATTTAGTGAAACTTCCTGTTAGCTCACTATTACAGGATGTCCGTGAAGGAGAATCCACCATTGTTCTACCATTGAATAGTTCACACTCTTCCTAATGTTTAGCCCAAAGTCCTTTTGTGGTTTAGTTCCTGCCCTCTGGAGCAATAGAAAATTTTTTGCTCCATCTTTGTGACAATGATACATTACATGTTCTCTTTCATTCCCACTCCTCCTCTTTAAAGGAAGGGAAAATGATATAATTAAGTTAGTTTTCTTGTCTTGAGGAAAACAACACTGAGGATTGATGCAGTGTTTTCTGCACATGCCACATTATCAAGCAGGTGATCCAAGTATTTTTAAAGGCAAGGGTGAGCCATGGTTTGGCTGCCCTTAGAGTATCAGTATTGCGGTGATTATTCCATACTAGTAAATTAAGCCCGTAAAGATTACGGGCTCTAGAAGAAAGGCGGCGGCGGGAGCCTCCAGGAACGGGAGGCTCCGCTGGAGGTGTGCGGGTGCCCTCGGCCACTTCCCTTGGGGAGGGAGGCCGACAGGGGACGCTCCGCTCTCGGCCGTCCCGTTCTCCGTAGAGGAGGAGGCGGCGGCCCTGGGCGAAGCGGAGAGCTGGGCGGTGGCGGCAGATGCGGGGTTGAAGGCCCGCTGCCCGGCCGCAGGGCCTGCGGTGCCCGTGTTGGCTGAGCCCGCCACGCAAGCGGCGCCTGAGGAAGCGACGTTGGCGAGGGCCATGCATCCCCCTCCCCAAACACATTAACCCTTCCCTCCCCAGCATCTTCTCCCTCCCCATTAACTCTTCCCCTCCCCAGCGTCCTCTGCCTCCCATTAACCCTTCCCTACCCAGCCTCCTCAGTCTCCAGGCCGGGCCGGCTGTCCTCCTCCTACTCGGGGCTTTTTTACACACACACACACACCTCCTCCTACTCGGGGCTTTTATACACACACACACACACACACACACACACACGGAGAGCCCCTATGTCTGCGCACTGCCTGCGGTTGCGCCTGCGCCGCCAGCGCCATCTTTCTCCCCTCCTCCTCCCCTCCCTTGCACAGAGCGAGAGAGGGAAGCCGGAGGAGGAGGAGGCGGAGGGAGAGCGAGCGAGCGCGCAGCGGTGGCGGCATCTCGCCCGCGAAGCTTCCCGGCTCCTTCTGCAGAGGGAGAGGCGTCGGAGGAGCGCCAGAGGGGCGGCTGCTGCTGCTGCTACTGGCCGGCCTGCGTCAGATTCCCCGCCCTCCCGCCGCCCTCCTGGATGGGGAAGCGCCCGGCGCCCGACGGCCCCGCCGGGACTGCGCGCAGATCTCGTCGCGGGCGGCGGAGGGGCCGGGGCCTGAGTAGAGGTGGCGGCGGGAGCCTTTGCAGGCAGGCCAAGGGCGAACCGGGGCATGGCGGTGCCCGGCGGCGGCTGGGCCCTGACGGTGACCGTCACGGTGAGAGCGCGGCCGTCCGAGGCAGCGGCGTTGGCGGGGGGAGAGGCCGGGGCTTCTCCGGCAGCGCGCTCAGCTCCGTCCGAGGCAGCTTGTTCTCCGTTCCCCCCCCCCCGTTTTTGCCGCTTTTCTGGCGGTTTTTTTTGTTTTTTTTTGCCTTTTCCGCTCGCCGTGGCAGCGGTTTCCCTCCCGCTTGCCATGGCTGGGAGCGGGTGGGCGCTGCGACGACTGAGAGCCCCCTCCGTCCGTCCCGGGTGGGTAGCGCAGCCGGCAGCATAAGATGGCCGACAGGAGGAGGCTGCGGGCAGAGGCGCTTCGCGCCTCTGCCCCCGCTCCTATTGGTCTGCGTCCTCCAATCCGTGTCTCACTGGAGCGCAGGCGCGCTTCCGATTTCCTCTGACGGACGGAAAGTGGTACGGAGGGACACAGGCTCTTTATTATATAGGATCCTTTGACTCGCCCCTTTTCCAATTATGCGTAGGCTCACACGACTTCAGATAAAGATCATAGTTGCCCTTACGTGGACCCATATTTTCATCACACTTCCTTAAAGTATTGCTGAAATGTTTTCAGCCCTATAAAGTAATTATATGACTCAACTCCTCAGGATCTGCTAGAAGCCAAGTGAGTGTGTTAAGTTGCTGCAGATAACTGTGCTGCATACTGTCGTGCTGATTACAGGAATTATTTTTAGAGCTAACGTGGGCTGTAATTGTAAACAGGTGTGTTAGAGTTGAAGAAAGACTTGCAAATGCCCTTTTGGGTTGTATTAACAACAAAACAAAACCTTTTTCTGCAAGATGTGGAAATGAATAGTGCCGCTCTAAGGGTTCATAGTTAGGCTTCAGAAGTGTTGTGTGCAAATTTTTTTTTTGGGGGGGGGGGCGCAGTATGTATTTTAAAACTTATCAAGTCAGACTGGAGGAGCTGATAACAGCTTGAAAATCTATATCGTATTAAAAAGCATGAGGGGGCTAAATATGTTTTCATTTTGAGAATATCAGTGTGGGATATGGCAACTGTTCTCCGTAGTCCGTAGTGTGCTCCCCTCAGAAGATGGAAAATAAAAGGATGCAACATTATGCTATTATCATGCTGGGTTATGGGCAAAGTTGGAATTTTAATCGCCACCACTAATTGTGAGCACAGAACCATGGGATGGTATTTTCTCCAAAAAAAAAAACCAACGTTGGGGGGTGTCAAGCCAAAGATGGTGGAAGGTCTATGACTGGATATATCACTATTTAAGAAAAAGTTAAATAGGTTTTTCAGAGTAGCATGTGGTTCTTGCATGGATGGGAGGGATGAAACCACTCCCACCCCCCTGTGCTGTTTTGCTGTTAAAAATCACTTCCCCAAGTTCTTGTTTCCATTTGAGGGAAGGGACATGGACATGCTGTGTGGCTATTTAGCCCCATTCAGAGCACAATTTTCATTGGGGAAAATGGAGTAGGGGAAGGGCCTAACTAATTTTGTGCAACCTGGTGCCCTCCAGATGATTTGACTAACTCTTTTATGAATCTTTTCATAAAAGTTGTGGAAGACCACATCACAAGTCTCTTGCTGTTGGCACTCATGGTACCTTTGTGTAAAGCAATATGCAAAACCTGTCCCTGTTTGAATGAATGGTTGAAAAATGGTGTGGAGTATTCTATTTATTTATTTAAAACATTTTGATACAGCTCTTCATTAAAATCCCAGGGGGATTACAACACATACATTATCAATACATTAAAAAGCAGCCCATTGAAATCCAATAAAAGCAGTAGAAAAGCAACATCCATAGTAGCCACACAATATTCTATGACATTGGTATCAATAACCAGTTTGGGTGAACAATTCTGGAGCTGGAAACTCAGCAGAATTGGCACCTTCCTTATTTCTAGCGGTGAGATGATCCCACAACAGAAAATGCCCTCCCAAGTTTTTGGTAGATAGACTTCCGCATTTCGGCAGGCTGCAGCACAACCAGGGGGTTAATATTCTTACATCTCAAGAATTTTGTCTTTGCCAGAGTAGGATTATAACTGTGTAGTTCTGAGGATATGTCACTAAAAGAAATGTTAATATATCATTAACAGAAATGGCTAATTTTAATCTTCCTGTGCCTCGAAAAACTCCTGAAAAGTACTGTGATAGTAGAGTGTGTCACCATGATGGTTTTTTTGTGCAATCAGTTTGTATTAGGGATGTCTGTGTGCAGAGCAAAGGAGTGAAGCTGCTTTTACCAGTGTTCAGCATTAGTCTCAAAGACTTGCATTAATGAAAGAATTTGGCTGAGCCAGTTCAAAAATGTTAGACGACCATACTGTTTCAACAACAGTTAAAAGCAATACTTCTTGGTGGGAAACAGTACTGAAAGCATAATATGTATAATGATGTACTTTCCTTGTTTGAGGCCTTTTATACAGTTTTCTTTCATAATTTATATTGTATGCAGAGACTTCTGAAAACAACTGTGAGAGACATCCTCCAAATTTTGATTTTCATTTTGGTGGCAAGAGAAACCTTCCTATGTGTTTTGATCTTCTAGTTCCCTGTAAAATCGCCAGTGTGTTTCCAGGGATAGCAAACTATTAAATATCTTGCTAGTCCTTTTACCCAGGTGCTCGGGTTGATGAAAAAGATTAAAGCCAAAAATGTCCTCTTTGATTATATACGCAGTTCACTAAACTCCACATGTAGACATTATCCATTGACATCCTGTTGGATTGCACAATACTAGAAGAGATGCATTCCAGTTTATTTGGAAACGAGAAAGTTGGTTTTAAAGAACTAATAATTTGGGACCTTTATTTCTTGCTCCATTTAGTAGCTTTTGACAATTGAACATCATTTAACAATGACGTTGCTTTCCATTCATAAGGGATTATACTGTATTTCAAGTTATTCAAATACTAAGGATCTAAATAAGTTATATAGTTTCTACTAATCTTTGTTACAGAAAATATTTTTACATGGGCCCAGTTTTAAACATTTCCTGGTCTGCTGAACCATAGTTTAGTAAGTTGGAAAGCAGCTTTCTGATATGAATATGGCGCTTTAAGATCCTGCTTAGTAAATTGACATTAAACCATAGTTCCTTGTTTTGTAGAATGTACAGGGAAGGGATGAGCGGAGAAGTATATTGTCTTGATGCTCACTCTCAGCTGCTAAACTATGGTTTCACAAGCTAGGATATGCGTACTGTATTCAAACCGGGCAAATATAAATATTGGCTCATCTTTTAAACTAATTGATTTACAATGTGGCCTTAATTATCAGCCACTTTCAGTTCTGTAGGTATTCATCTTAAAATAGAGCAGAAGTATGTAAATATAACTAAGTTTATTTAGTGACAATAACTCTTCTTTATTCATATTCTTATTTTGACATCAGTAGAACTGAAATTTAGTTTAACCCCTGTTACACTGTGCTTTTGTAGTTCAGAAATTACACATGTTCAACTTCATGGGTCTGAACCCTTTACTCTGTTTCAGAGCACCATGAAATACCATCCACCTAACAACAGTGGAAAAAGGCAGACATTTCTTTATCCCTTGTAAAAGTTTGTTCTGTTAAAATTTTGCATTTCCTCTCCATTTCTTTTTGTTATAGAATCAGTATCGATTTGAAGGGACGGGGTTTTCAACTATTCCTCAGCTTATAGAACATCATTACACAACGAAACAGGTGATTACAAAGAAATCAGGTGTCGTTCTGCTGAATCCTGTTGTTAAGGTATGTGTATAAAATACTTTTAATAATAAATAATATGATTCAATTTTGTATGGGTTGTTTTGTACTTTCCTCCCAAATTTCCTGCAATTCTCAATATGACATCTCAGTGTTTTATGGTAGGTGAATTTCACTCCTAATTCGTTTAATAGATAACTATTTCATTACTTTCTGTAATACTGCAGTATCTTAAAACTTGTGTTCATCTGACTAAATCACATTGCAGTTCCGAGTTGAATTAGCATTTCAGTGTCAGAATTCTGAAAACATGAGTAGAGGGTTAAGTTTGCTCGATCAAATGTGACGACATATTTTTAGGGAAAATCCTAAAAAAAAATCCACACTTTTAAAATGTAGCGCACACACAAAACTATTATGGCCTCATTAAGTAGGAGTGGACCATGGTAGGAAAAGTCCATAGACGTGTGATCTAATCCACATGCCTCCTTTCCAATCTGAGTTTCTTATTTTTTTTATTCATTTTGCAAAATTTAAATTCCACTTGATTGTAAGAAAACCTCTAAGCTGTTTACAAAAATAGGAAACAAAACATTAAAATGATTGGTAAAACAGTTATTCAAAATATTCCAAAGGATTATTAAAACCAATGGTCACTAAAATGAAATAAAGCACATCAAACTTCTACATATCAGGATGGGCTTGCATAAAGAAAAATGTTTTAAAGAGCCACTGAAAAGAATACAGTTGAGGCACCTGCCTGACATCAGTAGCCGTGTTCGAAACTCCCATTGTTCTAGGTGCATTTTGCGACAGGGAATTTCATTAGCGTGAGCAGTTTCTGAGCTCTGGGCGCAGTACTGCGCCTAATATTTCAGATTAAAACTGCAGAGTGGAAGGAAAGGAGGGCCTTTTTCTGCCTCCCCACTTCCAGCTACTCTCTGAAGACTGGAGAAGAGACCCTCTTAAGAATATTAAGGGGTGGGAGGTGGGGAGGGGAATGACTAGACCATGTGAAAAATGAACATAATATTTTAGCTGCAGCTTATTCATTTTCAGCTTTGTATTCTTGTTATAAGAAAGCGTGCCTAGACATTCCATTGTTGTTGCACCCATAACCATTTAACGTGCCATTTAGCTCCTAGCTTTCATATCTTAGTTTCTGACACTGGTCAGTAGATAGGGAGTTTCAATGTGTCAGTGTTGCCACACTAAAATATCAGTTTCTTACAGGTGCAGAGCGAATATTATAAGTCACCTGTATCAGTATCAGTTGCACAGATTGAAGCAGTCAAGTGGGGTTAGGGGATCCTGCAAGTAAACTGGTCCCAAGCTGATAAGGATTTTATATACTACTAATAGTAACACCTTGAGCTTGGCCTGCTGGCAAATGGGCAACCGGTGCCACTCTAAGCAGAGGTGTTACATGCAGACAGAGCCTCACTCCTGTCGGCAACTGTGCTGCAGCATTCTGTACTAACTACTGATTTCGGATCGAGCTCAAGAGAAGCTGCACACTGAGTGCATCGCAACAATCCAGCTTTAAGTCATCAGTACCTGATCTGCTGTGGTCAGGCTTTCCTGGTACAAGAACCGTTGTAGCTGTCACATCAGTTGTAGCTTGATACGTTGGATACAGACTGGGTAGGTTCCCACCCTTTGCCATACCTAATTATGTAGGTGCCTAATTTGATTTCATTTTAGAAAAGCTTCTCTCCAACAGTCCTATATTCCTTCTGTTCACATCATTATAACTATTTTAATTGACTTTAGTAGAGAAGGCTTTAAAAGGACAGACAGACCTTTGGACTCTTCAACAATTTATGAGCAAGTGGCTTGAATCTTGGGAAATACTGGGGTTATTTCATGAAGAATTGTTTTGTGAAACCCATATTTTTGATCTGATATATAAGCTCAGCACAGTTTGCTGGCAGCACTGCAATGCATTTTTATTTTACTTCTTATATTTTTATATACCCCACACTTACATTTCAAAACAGCAGTGATGCTCGGGGATTATAACCAATTCTAAAAACAGAAAGACCCCCAAAACAATTTAAAAATTAAAAGGCAGGAGTACAGCACCCTAAAAACCAGCATAAGGTTGTAAGAACATTAGAGCTGGCTGGATCAGGCCAGTGGCCCATGTAGTCTAGCATCCTATTGTCACAGTGGTCAACCAGATGTGTTACCCAGCAAATACATAAAAGTACTGGTATTTACTTTTGTTTCTTCGTTAGAAAAATAAAATGTCGTATAATATGAAGATGTACAAAGCCAGTCTAATTTTCAGTCCTTATACAAAAGCTACCACATAAATATTCATAGAGATATTGTCAATGTTCTTGATGATGATGCAGATAATTAAACCCCCAAAATAGAAAACATGAAAAATAACCGTATATTATCAAGATACCAGTAAGACACCATAAGGAAAATAATACATATAATGAAACTTAGTTTCCTTAGAGGAATTGTTTTATGTATTTCATATATAGCAAGAAATTATATAAGCAAAAAATTACATCCTCTAAAGTTATATAAGTGAAAATAGAGTGTAAGGTTGGAGATTATATTGAATAATCTAAATATTTATAAAAGGGTTCCACTATTCCACAATGCTCATTCTTGTCCTGCATAAAAAGTAAGCCAAATTTAAAAAGCTGTCTCCCAGATTTTGCAACACCATTGTAATAAAATAATGTTTAGCTTGGTAGGCTAGAAGACTGCTGATAAAAAAGTGAGATGGTAGAAAACCATAAAGAGGGGCAACGGGTGTCTCTCTAGGAGAAGGTATTCCAAAGTTTGCACATGAAACTTCATGAATGAAAAGCAAATGGGACCTTGGGATACCACTCCAGATACTGCACAGAGAAAATTTTAACTCATGTCTGCATTCGTACACACCTTCGTTGCTGGCTCTATCACTCACCTAATTTTCCAGTATATCAAATTTAGCTTGTCTGCTTCCATACCACACATATCATATTGTTCCTGAAAGCTGAATGGAGTAAATGTACTGCTTATGCTGATTCCTACAGACTGAAGCTTGCACTCTCCAGTGGTCCTCTGCAGAACAGCTGAAAAAGGGAAATGAACCTGCGCACATATCTGGGGGGCAGCAGGGAAGCAACTCTAATAAATTTTCTTCAGACTTTTTCCATTGCCCTCTCTGGTTAGATGTCCATACTAACTGAAGCTTAATCTGTACAAGATAGAGGTTTCAGGAGAAAGTCTGACCAGGAAAAACGGATATGGCTTGCCTTGAATGGGGTTGCATTCTCCTTGAAGGCCTTAGTTTGAGGTTTTGGTGTAGTCCAGGATTTGACCTTAACCTGGCGCTAGTGCTGTGCTGGAGTACTTTTGTACAATTTAAGGCTATTGTACCAACTGACCTTAGTCCTGGAGATGTCAGATTGACTGTGGTGACGGATGCATTAGTTAACATTCCATTTGGATTTTTGAAACACATTTTTGTAGGGTTACTTCAGCTGGTTTAGGACGCTGTTGCAAGGGGCATGTGACCCCCATGTTGCAACAGCTTCACTGGCTGCTGATTTCCTTCTGAGCACAAATCGGAGCGCTGGTTATGACCTTCAAAGCCCTCTGGATTTGGGATCAGGTTTCCTGAAAGACTGACTTCTCCCATATGAGCTGGACTCTTCATTCTTGATGCTTTTCCTCGTTTTCCTTTTCAATATTTTTATACCATCAAAGTACTGACCTAAAGCCTCAGTTTACTGTTTGGGTGTATACGTATGTGTCACTAGCACCCCGTGATGAAATTTGTCCAAAAGGAAGTTTTGGTGTATTTTGATGTATTATAATTATAATTTTGGGAATTATAGGGACGGGACTACCCAAACTGTATAGAAATTTATTCATGTATGCGACTACAGTGGCAAGAATGTTACTTGCCCAACAATGGAAAGAAGAAGTCCCAGCAAAAGAAGAATGGATACAAAAACTTATTGAATATGCAGAAATGGCAAAACTTACCAGAAAGATAAGAAATCAAGATAACAAACTTTTTATAAAAGAATGGAAATGGTGTATTGAATATTTACAAACAAACTGTAAACAGATAAGAACATTGGCAGAATTATTGTAATAACCTGCACAGAGAGAGAGAGATGACGAAAAAATGAACAAATTTAAGTTAATTTGGATATGCAGAAAATATAAAAAATAAATTTAAGGAACTGCAGAAAGAGGGGGAAGAAAGTCAAGTTTTGAAATGTTAAAATGACTTTAAAATTATTGAAGTGTATAAAGCTGAAAATCAGTATGTGTGTGTAAAACACCAAAATACTGGTAACTTTCTATATGTAACCTGTTTGCTTTCTGTGCTCAAGTATTCAATACCTCTTTCTCTCTTATGCACCCTGCCTTTTTGAAAATCACTGTTCCTTGAGTAAAGTGAAATCCTTATAGACACAGCTGGAGAAAGTTCACAGATTGTTTAGCTAAAGGCAGTGCATCCTTGCAACCATTTGAGAAGTATAAGTTCATTAAGGGAAAATATACTTTACAACACACCCCAAAGTGCTAATAAATTGCTAATATAATGTGATTGAGATGGCTGAATGTGCAAGTTTCAAGAGAATTTGTTCTTCTGTAACTTCTTGCAGTTATAATATTTATTTGTTTTAATTGTATCCTGCCTTACAATCCCAACAGGAATAATCAAGCTACTACATTGTGGCCATGCTGTTATGAGACAGTAAAGAATTTTCAGACATATTTGCTTTGGGGAGAAGGTTGCTGCATATGACATATAGAACAGGGAAGATTATTTCTTTGTTAACATACTGTTTGAAATTCATGTGAATTTGCCAGCGACCTTCTTCATTTTTATCTATAGAGCTATAAAGCAGCAACTGGCATTTAAATCTCTGTGGAGGTTTTTAAACAGAGGATGGATTGCCATCTGTCAGGGATTCTTTAGTTGTTATTTCTGCATTGCAGGGGGGTTGGACTAGATGACCCTTGGGTACATTACAATTCTACAGTTCTATGATTCTTCTTTTTATGCATATAATAACCCATTTGGTAAGTGAAAGTCAAACAGGAGCATCAGAACTAATGCTATTTAACAAGCAAACCAAAAACCTATCACTTAATTAGTTTGACCTTCTCTTACTTTTTATAATTATGCCCCAAATAACAGTCTTGCAATATGCTCTGCCTAGTCCAAATCTGCAGGGACAAGGACATTTAACAAGATGCACAAGTATTTTTTTAATTTGTATTCTTCAGAGGCAACATTACTTGCTTAATTTGTTACTGGTGCAACAGTTTAGCCCCAGAGTGCATATGCTAATGGTTTTAAATAATAAAAAGTCTGTTTTAACAACTACTGGTGTTTTGGGCTTCTAATTTCACCTTACAGTGCTGGTGATATTAAATTACCCTGGATACTTTTATAAAGCTAATATCAATGCACCTTTATACATTTCAAAATAAATTTAGATATCTTCATCTTTAAGGTTCACAAAACTAAGGCCTAGGAAAAGAAATCAGATTCATGGAATACTTTTTCAATGAGATTAACATACACATTATTTTTGGTGGCAGTACCAACCATTTTTATTTTGAAATTTGTTTACGGCATCACAGTGTCTGTGGAATACCTTGTTTACATTGTTATTTATTTCATGTTATCTATTTCATATTATTTATAGAATGCAATTCTAAACAAGGGTATTCAATATGATTTACAGTTAATAAAAAAGCATAATTAAAACAAGTAATAAAACTATTTGCCCGCTCTCTCTCTCTCTATATATATGTAAAGGTAAAGGGACCCCTGACCATTAGGTCAAGTAGCGAACGACTCTGGGGTTGCAGTGCTCATCTCGCTTTATTGGCCGAGGGAGCCGGCGTACAGCTTCCGGGTCATGTGGCCAGCATGACTAAGCTGCTTCTGGCGAACCAGAGCAGCGCACGGAAACGCCATTTACCTTCCCACTGGAGTGGTACCTATTTATCTACTTGCACTTTGATGTGATGAACATCTAGGTTGGCAGGAGCAGGGACCAAGCAATGAGAGCTCACCCTGTTGTGGGGATTCGAACCACCGACCTTCTGATTGGCAAGCCCTAGGTTCTGTGGTTTAACCCACAGCGCCACCCGCGTCATTCATGGGTGGGTGGGTCGGTGGGTGTGGGTGTGTCATATATACATACAATCATATATATATGATTGTTTATTATCTCCCTACCCCAACAGGTCAACTGGCAGGTGGCAGGGCTTCAGCAACTTTGCCAGGTGTTGATCACCTGTTGTCGTTGTGATAACAAATCATTGACAGGTGGTGGGTCCCAACCATCTGTCAAATTTGGCCGGGGTGTGTGTGGGGGGGGGGAACAATACCTGGCCTGCTGGGTCACAAAGGTGCCTCACTCCTGGTTTAGGCAGAGTGGCTGTTTGTGTGCTAAGTCCCCCCAAGCCTTCACAGCAACTCTCATTAGGTGCTGTTGGGCTGCCCGTGTTACCTTCTCAGCCGATTCAATGAGAACCCAAGCATATTTGGTGGCAGTGAGACAAGAAAGGGGTATATAGCCTCTGAGCTGTGTGTAATTCACCCTGAGGAAATATCTACAGCCAGAAAAAGAAGTCTCTGAGCTGTGGGTAGATTGACAGACAGTGATTAGTGTCTTTCAAGAGTATACAGACAAGTGAGAACTGTGAAGTTGAGAAAGGAGAAGTGTAGTTGTGAGGGAGCACCCCTACTTTGATCTCAATTCAGTAATAAAGGGATAGAACTTCTAGTGAGAGAAATACAGGAAGGGAGTGTGTGGTGATCCCCTGGACTGGATCCCTTGGACTTTACTAATAAAGGATCCCTAGGAGTGAGATTTATAGGAGGTTGGGAAAATGACAGAAAGTACCAACTTGTTTCAGAACCCAAGTATTAAGACCTAAGCCGTAACATCTCTGTAGTTAGTTTAAGGAACCAAAGTAAATATAAGCTGTACATTGACCATCTTGTTTAGAAGCCTGTGGCATCCACCGATTTCAAGAGAGAGAGGGAGTTAACTGTTTCTTGAAAGAATTCTAACACACCATTTGTTTTACCAATTTTTTCCCTTTTATCTTCCCTAAATCTTTATGTGCCTGAGTTTTCTTAGAACCCCCCTCCAAATTAGCTAGAAGGGACATGCCTCATTCACAGAATGATTTTGTGAACACATTGGCTAGAAAATTCATCTTGTGGGAGAGTGCTTTCTATCTGGTGCTTATAGAAAGCTAGTCAAGCAGGAGGGCAAGTATATAGTGTCTGTATTTCTACAGAACTGTTCCACATTCAGGTCTGTGCTGCACACCCCCAAAAGTCTGTCTGTGCAGAAGATGGAGAACTGTAGTTATAGGTAAGAAATTCTTTTGGTTATGAATTCTGGTGATCGGAGGAAGGGGATAGAGAGAGGGAATGTTCTTTTATTTTTATATACAAATGCAACAAAAATAATAAGTGAGCTTATGAAATATTTGTAGGCCTACCTAGTACAATGTGGAACGTTTGATATTGGTAGTCCTGCTTCAGGAACCAGTTTCAGTGCCTTGAGTTCCCTAATAAGGGCTTGACAATAGCTTTGCAAGTGTGCTTTTTTAAAAAAAGAACTTGACTGTGTTTTATCCTATGCCATTTCAATATAGGATGTGCAGGGGTGTCAAACTCAAATTCATCGGGGGCCGCATCAGCAGTTTGGTCACCCTCAAAGGGCCGGTTGTATCTGTAGGACCATAGTGCGCACGTTGTTTTTAGAGGAGGAAAACAAGAAAAAAAATATTTTTCTGGTTTTCCTCCTCTAAAAGGCTGGGAGGGGTGGCGGAGGGATGCTGCTGGTTCTTCCCCGCCAACCCCGATCGCAAAAACAAGCCTGCTTTGGCGAACGGGGTTGGCGGGTGAGAGAGAGTGAAAGAAAGAGGGAGAAGGAAGAAAGGGATGAGAGAGAGAGAGAGAGAGAAGGAAGGAAGCAAGGAAGCAAGGAGTGAGTGAGAGAGAGAGAGAGAGAAGGAAGGAAGGACAGACAGACAGAAAGAAAGACAGACAGAAGGGGTGAGAGAGAGAGTGAAAGAAAGAGGGAGAAGGAAGGAAGGGGTCAGAGAGAAGGAAGGAAGGAAGGAAGGAAAAAGGAAGGAAAGAAAGACACACAGACAGAAAGAAAGACAGAAGGGGTGAGTGAGAGAGAGAGAGAGAGAGAGAGAGAAGGGGTGGCCGTGCGTCGCCCCTTCTCCGCTCCGTGCAACGTCTCCCTCCCCCTCGCCACCGACGCTAGCAAAAGCAGGCTTTTGCAAGTGTCGGTGGCGACGGACGACAGCGGAGATGCTTCACAGAGCGGGGGAGGGTCGGCGCCGCCCCTTCTCCGCTCCGTGCAACGTCTCCCTTCCCCTCGCCACCGACGCTAGCAAAAGCAGGCTTTTGCAAGTGTCGGTGGCGACGGACGACAGCGGAGATGCTTCACAGAGCGGGGGAGGGTCGGCGCGCGCCGCCCCTTCTCCGCTCCGTGCAACGTCTCCCTCCCCCTCGCCACCGACGCTTGCAAAAGCGTCACCCGGCGACACCCGGCAAGGAAAAAATGGTGCGGGGGGCTTCCCCGACGCGGCAGAAAGCCGCGCGGGGCACCCCCGAAGCGGCAAAAAGCCGCGCTGGGCCAAAACGGCCCGGGGGAAAAAAAACTTTGCCGGGTTCTCCCGGCAAGGCAAAAATGGTGCGGGGGATTGCCCACCGCCAATCAGCTATCGCTCACGGGCCACATGACGAGGTCTCGCGGGCCGCATTTGGCCCGCGGGCCTTGTCCTTGACACCTGTGATGTAGCATAATGTAATGGAAATAATAGGCCAGGAAGGTGAAGTGTTTGCTTTTGAACTTTTCACTTAAAACTGCTTTCTTTTTAACTTGTCAGAGATACTGTTCTGCAATAGCCTTTGTTATTAGCCTGCTGCTATGTTCCCATTGATTATACAATACAGCTGAACAGTTGGGCACTTTTACTTGGAAACTTAAAATAAAATATAGTGAAATAAATGATTACGTTTCTTTCAAGAGGAGTTTCCAGGGTCTGAGAAAGGAATCAAATGAAATGTCTTTCCTATGCAATAGAAAGCATTGCGTTCATCTATCCCATTTCAAAACTGTATATGTGTTATTAGGAAGGAAACAAAAGGAAAGGGTTCGTTCGGTTGCTATTTTGGTCCTGGGATTCTACCCTTAGTGAACTTGGCAGTTGGGCATCAGGTACTTGTAGTCCCTCACAGTTGGTAGAAGGTAACAAGTAAAGTGGGAGACTTTAATGTTGCATGTACTAAGCAATTATTTATCCAGCCGTTGATTGCAGCTTGAAAACACCAAGGCTAAGAAATGGAATACAGTGGTACCTCGGGTTAAGTACTTAATTCGTTCCGGAGGTCCGTTCTTAACCTGAAGCACCACTTTAGCTAATGGGACCTCCTGCTGCCGCTGCGCCACCAGAGCACGATTTCTGTTCTTAGTGGAGCTCTTAACCTGAAGCGTACTTAACCCGAGGTACCACTGTATTGTATTTCTGTATGGTTCCCTGTTGTATGGTTCTCTTAGGTTTCCCCATCTCAGTTTGAAGTACCTAGTTTGTGGTCTTTTACTCAAGAGTTCTTAGGCATGTATTGCTTAGCTGCCCATATTGTCTAAAAGCTTGACAAACCTTTTTCCGCACACCTAGCCAGCTGTTCTTTTCTGGGAGAAAACATTAAAACTGGCATGCTCTTGCCTTGCTTAATGGAGACAACAGGTTGCCTGTCCTCTTCTTCAGACCTTGGGAACTAGTGATTCCTGATTGCTGACAAGAGGGCAGTTTCATGCTGTACCTGATTAAAAGCTGCTTGATATCTGAACTTGGACATGGCACAATGTGGCCAAGATATCAGCGCACCATAAAAACTGTCCACTAGGACATATCTATCTATACCTGTGCACCAGCCTCAGCAACTGAAATGAGGATGCAACAATGCCAAGCACCCTAGACTCCATATTTTGGTGCCAGTTGCTTGTATAGTTGGGGCATTGTGGGCAGAACACTAGAATCTGACTTGTACTTTGATCTATTAGAAGTTGGGGTTCACAATGCTCTTTACAAAATAATGCTTAGGTGGAAATAACTAATGCATGCCACTGTAAAGGTATCGCTTGCACCTTAATTTTCATATTCTTTCTGCAATAGACAAAGATAATGGCAGTAGATGCTTGATGATGATGATGATGATGCAGAGCTGTCCCTGAAGCAGTTTTTTCAGTGCCATGAATTACTGAGAGTCCTTGAAAGATTTTCTTTTCGGAATCTCTCTTCATAACACATACATTTTTATGAAATACATTTCCTGCTATCTACCTTTATTTTTGCACTTTATCGGAGAAACCTCAGACATTGAGTTTTTGATTCATGAAATTCATGTGCCCTCTTAGAGATACTACTGTAGGTGGCATCAAATATAGTTTCCCTAACAAGATCATTTCTCATTTCCATCGTCACAGATTGTATCAACAGGTACGCATCTGTTATTTACCTTCATTTCTTCCTCTGCTTCAGCAACTTTTGACAAATGATATTTGAATACCTACTTTCGATGAATAATGATGTGCTGTGATGGTTTTGATGTCCATAAAAAAGCATTAGGTGTAATTGTTTCCAATATTGAAAATGGAAGATTGACTTTTCTTTTTTCTTTCATTGTGTGATTTTTTTTTGCTGGCCTTACAGTAAATTATTTTCAGTGGAAGGTGGAAGCAAAAACCTATTTTCAATATATTTCTCTGCAGCCATTTTTAAATTACCTTTTGTGAAGGGGAAGAGATAACATACTGGTGCTCTTAACTAGAAAAAGAAGCAGCTGTAAATGTTGCCTTCTGATATCCTTATTCTTTCCCCTTTTTCAGTTGTGCAGATTCTGTATTGCAGTATGAAGTCATTATTTAGAAGAAAGTGTTCGTTTATTGGAAGAAAGACTTCTGTGGTCTCTCCCCCCTCCCCATACAATTTGGTTGGGCTGTAAACAAACAAACAAACCTATCAGCTTTTGAAACCATAGTGAATTAACATTTTTTTAAAGCACAATACTCTGTTAAAGCAGAATCTCAAAACTGAAGATCAGAAAGTCAAGTTGACCCATTAGCAACTTATTGGATCACAGTACTGGTGTTGACATTCCCAGTGTAGGTTTCAATGAATGAGACTGAATGTTCTTTATTGATTAGATTCCTTATATTTAGAGAAATATAGGAAGTTGGTGACTGATCTGGGGAGGAACAGCTGCAAATTGTAGGGAGAGCTGAGAGAATGACTGAGATGGCTGAATGATAGAAGGGAACTGGGTGGGAACTTTCAGAATAACAAGCTGTATTTTGAGGTTTGATCTCTGCTAGTTGTTACCACAGGTATTACTCCTATTGAGAGTCACTGGCCTGGGTTGGGGAGAGGGATTGTTAGCTAATTATGTCAGTGCACGATCTTAAAAGCAGTGGAAGAAAGCTTGCAGTAGGAGACTTCCCCATCCCTTCCCCTCCATTGCTGCCCTCTGCACCCCACAGAAGCTTCTCCTGTGAGTATCAGAGGATCTTCCCGAACTGTGTGGCTTGGCAGGGACCACTTTGGGGAGGGAGACTCTTCCAGAGTAGGGCAGAGCTCATGTGGCTGAACAGAGCAAAAGGTTGTTGATCCCTTCCTGAACCCTTTGTCCCAATTTGTTGTCCTGCTTGTCTGGTGCATATTTCAGCATTGCCAATTCTAAATGTCCACAATTGAAATTTTCATCAATGAATGTAAGCTATCTCGTTCTTGATTACTCTCCATATCCACCTTGTTGACCAGATAAACAGCTGACTAAACACACAAACCTGGCTTTGGCTTTAAATATTGGAAGCAAATGATTGGAAATCTGTTGCCAGTTCATGTTGCCTTTCCCTAAAAGTGTTGCAGAAGCCCACCCATTTCTGTCTTACCACCTTAACTAAAAACTCCTTGTCACTTCCTGTCTTGACTGTTACAGCTGTCCCACCGCTTCTGCCTTTCATTTTTCCTTCCTGTACTTCAGTCCTCTCTCCTCCAACTTTTGGTCACAAATCTTTCTCCTGAAGCATTTTTGGGCAACACCTATGCCAGCCCTTCTCTTCTTTCTTTATGCTGAGAATTGGTGGGGAGGAGTTCTGCCTGATAAATCAGCAGGGGAATATTAAAAACGGCAGTGCCCATATTCCAAAAGCCAGGGAGCAGGTGGAGACAGCTGGGAAAGATAGTCTATGTTCCTCCTATAATGAAAAATGGATGAATTGCCCATTTCAAAGCCCATATCTGTTTCCAGCATTTCATTCTCAGCTTGCCACCCTCACCTTTCCCCATTTTCTTTAATTCTCCAGTGGCATAATTCTGACCCATCACTAACTTTTTTTATTTGTCAACCCAGCCAACCTTGTCCCTTTGCTATTCTCCTTTTGGCCTCCTAATGACCACTTTCTCATAACTGCCTGTACATTTCCCCACAATAAGAAGTTGTCACCAACCAAATAGAGGTTGTCTGACTAATGATGGACAATGATTTGTGCTTCTCTGTCAGCTTGAAGCTGCTGAATGGGAGCAGTGACATCAATACATGCTCAAGCTTGTACTCAGTTCTGGGATTTAAATAATGCCTTGTGGCCGCACTAAACATTTTAATACAAACTTTGCCAAGTTGGTTTATGGGATCAAAGTGGAGAGGCAGACTGAAAGAAGAGCCTTGTATTTAGACTTTGTAGTTATTCTGATTAATTTCTAGTAGTAATAGTGAAAGAAGGGGTATTATTATGCGGTCTTAGAAAAGCAGATGTACTTTTAAAGAAAAAAACAAGTCTACACTGTAATTTTGTGGGCCTAAAATCAATCCATGCATATAAAATAGAATGCCTAAGTGGGCTTCCTATTCAAGACAACTCATGGATAATGGAATTAATTTATAGACCATTTAAATAGCATTCAGTTACTGAGGACCTGTGAAACTGACTTTAACAAGGCAGCAAAATTTGCATATACAAGTCAATAGAGTGTGTTTTTTTAAGCACATATGAGAACATTACTGTGGAAGCAGATGAAATTCTGAATAATCCTTTAGCATGGAGATATTTGCTGGGGTTGACTGCAAATTTTGACTGAAACAAATGTGCAAAGCTTGTATAATAAAGCAGTCTTGACTGAAAGGCTTACAAAAGGGAAGAAAAACACAGGTAATGATTAATGTGCTAATATAAATAGTGGTAACACTTTCTGACAGCTGATTTGATTGCAGTTTATAGTGCCATTTTGTTTAATTATTCCTCTGAAGGATTATATATCAGATACATTCTTCATAAACAAGTCTTTGAAATGCCATGTTGTCAGTATTTTTAAAAAAGCCATTCACCAGTGGCTTAAAACATGGAAATATATGAAAATCCATTTATTTTCATTTCAGTACATCCTTGCTGCTTTGCAATTTTTATTGCCAATCTAAGAGATCATCAGGTTAATACTTCAAAGAAAATGTTCCTGTTACTTTTTCAAGGAAGTTACTTTGATTCTTTCTTGACTTTATAGAGTTCTAGTCAGTTTGATGGAGCAAAAAAGAATACAGAGTGACTGCTGTAAGGAAAAGTACGTGATAGGGTCTTGCCTCATTACCGCACCGGAGAGCAGAGGAAGCTGCCTTATTCTGAGTCAGACTGTTGATCCATCTAGCTCAGTAAGGAGTCTTTCTCCTGTCCCTACCTGGGATTGAACATTGGACATTGAAGATGCTCTACCATCGGTGTCCTTGAAATAGGAGTACATTACGACAGAAATAGGTGCTATTCATGGTGGGGGCGGGGGCGGGGCCCTCCCATGCGCCACTTTTGAAAATGCTACATAACAATTAATGGGAAAGTACATATCCCATGGGACGCGGGTGGCGCTGTGGTCTAAACCACAGAGCCTAGGGCTTGTTAATCAGAAGGTTGGAGGTTTGAATCTACGTGACGGGGTGAGCTCCCGTTGCTCAGTCTGTGCTCCTGCCAAAACACGTCAAAGTGCAAGTAGATAAATAGGTACCGCTCCGGCGGGAAGGTAAACAGTGTTTCCATGCGCTGCTCTGGTTCGCCAGAAGCAGCTTAGTTATGCTGGCCACATGACCCGGAAAAACTGTCTGCAGACAAATGCCAGCTCCCTCGGCCAGTAAAGGGAGATTAGCACAGCAATCCCAGAGTCATCCATGACTGGACTTAATGGTCCCTTTACCTTTACCTTCACATATCCCATACCTACTGTTAAAAACTGCTGTGTGTGAGAGAGAGGCTTTTTACCTTTGACCTAGGAAATACTGTTCTTCATTTTAAAGGGGCTGCATTATAATAATGCAAAAAAGAAGCCCACAATTCATTTTTTAAAAATTAAGAATTCTTGTGAACTTGTGGAGTCAGGAAATGTAGCTCTCAGCAATATTAATGTTAGTTGATGCCAGCAACAGCTATGTACGTATCTATTGCATCAGGGCTGGTCATGCTCTTGGAAATTAGTTCCTACTTTCTTGCAGGTACTGCTTGAAATACTACTTAAACCTACAGAATCAGTTTGACCAAAGTCGACAGCAGTCTTTCTACTTATGAGTTCTCAACTCTCTTAGCTTTTCTGTCCTGCTCAATGCTGTCTTATTTCTCTTCCTTCATGGTTCTGAGTGACTTTGAAACAAAATTGCTATGTAGGGAGGGTGAATGCTCTAATTCTTATGGTAACTCATTCTCTCTGAAGTATTTAATTAAAAGCAGTTAGCCTCTCCTTTGTGTAACATTTCTGTTGAGACACTTGATGCAGAATGGCAGCTCTTTAAGAATCATTCCCTTGGGAAAAGTTGTCTACTGATATGCTTCTGAAGGTTGAATGGGATAAGTTGGGATTGCATCTAAAGTTCATTCTAACATTTTTTTTTCAGGTTTATATCTGAAGCTTTAAATGAAAGGGGCCTATATAACTTTCTTATGAATTGAGCCTGAAAGCAAACTGGAAACCAGTGAACTTGTTTTGAAGCAGGAATAATGTGACCCAGGAGCTAGGCTGAACCAGAATCTGGGCTGTTACAATTACATTTTGAATCTCTTACAGCTTCCAAAGGTCTTCAGGGCTTTAAACGCTCACCTTCTGCTGGCGCAGGACTTTTAAGAGTCCATGAATTTCATTTCTCAGCTTGACTTTGTTCACATTCCTGGTGATCACTGATTGCACCTCAAATTCCCTCACAGTCTCACCCACCAGGTTCATGTACATGCTAAACACCATGTTACATAATCCTGTAACATCCTGGAATAATTCCCACAAGGCTAGAATGTCTCCTAGCACCACCTTCTGAAACCTTTCCGCTAAATAGGCTTGGAACAACTTTAAGTAGTGCCCCTAATCAAGAACTAATGGCCGAGGAGTACTTAATGCTATTGAGAGAGACAGCAGAATTAACAGTGTAATGCTCCCCATATCTTCTACTGACTATCAACAGCAAATTGTGAATTAGTATGAATTGCACTTCCCAACTTAATTTGATTGTATAAAGGTCTTTGGCTTCTGACATCCGCTTCTGGGTATCAGAAGAATGTGCCATCTTGGAAATGAAACTGTTAGGTTCAAGTAAATGAGAAACGAATAATTTCATAAGGAATAAGCAAACTTGTCAAAAGATGCTTAGTGATTCAAAATACAAATATCATTTATTAATAGCAAATATCTGTCTCAACAATAGATATCTGAAATTATATTTGTCAAAATAAATATTACCGTATCCTGTTTAATAGAGAATTGCTCAAGTTAATTGATATGATTAGTTTTGTAAATGAGGCTTCAAAGATAACCAGCAAAACTCTTCAGTGTTCTTCAGGTTTCTCTCTCTCTCTCTCCAAACCTCATCTCCCCCTATGAGCCTAGTGAAGAGATGTTTCAGTGTGTCATACTATATATTGAATTTTTGTTCATGTATGTCCAGGCTGTTAAATAGATATTTACATCGAAAGGTAATAATGACCAATAGGAAAAGGTTGGAAGTAAAGAGATTTGTGCAAGATGAAATTTATGTGCTTGCATGGCTAACAGCCACTACTGTCATGTAATGCATATTCCATAATAGAATGTTTGCATCAATGATGATTAGTGTAAACTCTTGCCATTGATTTTTTTTAATGGATATTACTGGTGCTTGAGTTTGGCCTCTTGAGTTTGGCCAAACTGCGAGAGGCAGTGAAGGATAGGCGTGCCTGGCGTGCTCTGGTCCATGGGGTCACGAAGAGTCGGACACGACTGAACGACTGAACAACAACAACAACTGGTGCTTGCTTCATGTATGTTTAGCAGATGCTAACATTCAGTTTCTTCATCTGTAGAAGAAAGAAGCAGTTTTCTGAATGTGCCAGAGAAAGGTCATTTTTAGGTTGACCAGCATTTGATTTTTAAAAATATATTCTTTGGCATAAAGTTCCTTTACATAATTTTTGCTTCTTCTTCTTCTTCTTCTTCTTCTTCTTTTAAAAAAAGCTTTCTTTAAAAAAAAAGTGGTAGAGTTACCCTGAATTTAATAAAGGAGAGTTTGCAATTTTGTATGTTATGATAACACACCTAAGCCTTAATTTTTGGATAGAAATTTGCTGTAGCTTGCTTTTAACATCCTATTGTGTAGTAGCAGCTTACTCTTGAGATTATGTTCTTAGCATGTTGCTGATTGAATAGTCTCACTGAATCATCCCTTTAGGTCTATTCCTGCTAGCTCACAGAGGTTTTATAGGAATGCAGTATTTTGTAGACTAAACACTGGTGTGTATTTCTTGCTGCAGGATAAAAAATGGATTCTCAATCATGAAGATGTCACACTGGGAGAATTACTGGGCAAAGTAAGTAAACATATGTTCTTAATGAGGAAAAGAACACCTTAGCCTTGGAGTTTGAAGTATACTTGTGATATTGAGGATGGTGGGCTTCTTCCGTGATTGTCAGCAATTTCCGGCAATCTCCCCCCCCCCCCTTAATATTCTTAAGAGGGTCTCTTCTCCAGTCTTCAGAGAGTAGCTGGAAGTGGGGAGGCAGAAAAAGGTCCTCCTTCTCAAACACAGGACTGTCCCCTGACATCCATTCAAATCGACGATTGTCCTGTATGAAGTAGGACACATGGCCACCATAGCAGGACTTGACCTGTAAGCTCCTGCTGGGATCCAGGGCTTCTTATATTCTCGCAATGCTGGAAGGAGAGGAGAGACATTTCTGTAGCTCCCAGGCCGCTCAGGTCCCTTGAGTACTGGGCCTAAGTTGTTAAAAAGAAGAAACTTAAAATAATCCATACCACCGTGTTCTTTTCCTCAAAATACCGCCTCCTCAGTCTTGGACAAAACTGGATCATGTACCTCAAGGCTAGAATGGCTTAGATTAAAGTGATTTCACGGTGTGATTAAATTACTTCAAGTTGTGTTATTTCAGCTCCTCTACCTAATTATTCCATATCCTGTGGCAAATGTCAATAGAAGCAGGTTTATTTTTGTAAGTCCTATTCCTTCCTTCCTGTAAGACCATCAACTACACCCAAGTATAAAGTGAAATGTGTAGGCATTGGATGAAGAGCAATTGACAGCTAAGCTGATACCTCTTAAGATGTCATCCCCTCCACCCCCTGGCTATTCTGCAAAAAGTTATAATTGTCCAAGAAGCATCAGCCAAGGGAAATGACAGATGGACAATAATTCTGTTCCATTTGGTACAAGCTATTAAGTAGTCTTAATTTCAGCATTTTGCTAAATTATAAGAAATCAGGGCACACCTTCTGCCTTAAATTTTACTTGGCAGCAGATTCCACACACACACACCCCAGTTGCCGCCAACAAAGAGAGGGACATTTTAGAATTCTCAGACCCTGCCTTGCCATTTATTTTAGTGGTAGCAGTATTTCCACTTACAACCCTTTATGTGTTATGTTTTAATTCTCTGTGGCACTTTTCAGTGAAGAAGACCCCCAAGGAGACTCTCAGAGAAAAACAAATGCAAAATCCACACAATAAAACACAATTTACAAAAGTTTAAGACAATATCTTAGTGGCATATTTACATGCCCCCTCCCAATCCAAACACATCCTTTCCTCTGCCTAAAAGCAAAATGGAGTTCCCCCAAAATGTCAAAGAAAGCAAAGTAACTTTCCTTGAGGGGGTCCCCACTCCTTAGGCAGCCGCCTTCTAAGCAGCAACGCCTTATGAGGGTTTGTACACAAGAGCAGATGGGAAAGCTCACCCCTGATGGCTCCAAACATACTCTGTCCCAGTAAATCACAACCCTTGCGCAAAACCCCCTTCTAGGCATCCTATTTATTGAGAGTTCATCTTGAACTCTTGGCAGCAAGTTTGTAGGGAGGTTATTTGAATGTTGCATCAAGCAATTATTCACACATTACATTACCTTTTCTCATTATGTTTAGGAGAAATTCTGAGTGGGTTTTTTTTGGGGGGGGGTAGATGGAAGTGGGTTTGTTGCACAAGTGTGCAACATGAACATGCCAGTATGTGCTTGAATCCCACCTACAAAACTGATGATCTGAAAGCAGCTGAAGTCTAAACAGACGAGACCCTGATGGGAAGAGGGAGAGGAAAGAGGAGCCCTAGGATCACCTAACTGAGGCTGGGTTCCTCTCTTTTCTCCCACCATTAGGAGAAAATGTTTTTTCTTCTTCTTCTTCCAATAAACAGAAGCTAGATGACTGGGACTATACTTCCTCCTCTGAAGTCATGAAAAGGAGTTTGGGCTGGCCGCTATGCTTAGCTGCCTACAGAGAAGGAAAAGTGATGATGGGAAGGGGAAGAGAGGACACGGCAAGGCAGATAAGCAGGTGCAGTGGGGGAAGAGACTGTCTTAATGAAGTGTGTTTCTCCCACTCTTGTGTCAAAATCTTTTGTGAAACATTGCTAAGTTGCTTTTTCTGTGGTAGATGACTGGATGGAGCAAAGTATAAAATTAATGGGGTGTTCAGTCTATAAGGCATTAAACATTCATTATATAAAGGCAGTGTTTGACTAAAGCCTTGAGCTTGATTTCATCGGCTTTTCAAAAATGTTAAAGTAACATTTCTTCCCATAAGTTAAAAAGGGAAGCATCTATTTCCTTAACCCATGTGTGAGCTTATATAAGCATATTGTTAACTGACACAGCTGTGATATTTTCTGCACAGTGGAACTTTATTTTGCTGAGGAATGCCATTAAGTTTGTTTACTGACAATTTGTAATATCTGCAATTTCAGGGTAATTTTGGTGAAGTATATAAGGGAATATTGAAAGATAAAACTCCTGTTGCTGTAAAGACATGTAAAGAAGACCTTCCCCAGGAGCTGAAAATAAAGTTTTTATCAGAGGCCAGGTGAGTGGTATAAATGTGAATAAATGTGCACTTGGGATCCATTACATACCTAAATTTAATGCAGTTCTAAAACAGGGAACAGTTCCTAGATTGTCTGAGACTAATCAATACTTTCCACTTCAAAATGTATTTCAAATTAGCAGTGGTGGTGGAGGCCCTCTCTGAATTAATTCTCCCTGGAAGAAGTAAAATGTCATATGCAATCTGATACAATATCAAAGGTGAAAATAACCATCAACTGTTGATAGAAATTCCATATTGTGTAATATGCATGCAATGGAAAACATTCCAAGTTAGATTATTTTACTGGGGCAATATTGTAGTAAGTGACATCAAGAAACTCTTTTATCCTTTCAAACAACTTGGACTACATGGAATAGGTTTTTTCTTTTTCTTTCCTTTCCTTTCCTTTCCTTTCCTTTCCTTTTTCCTCTCCTCTCCTCTCCTCTCCTCTCCTCTCCTCCCCCCCTCTCTCCTCCCCTCCCCTCCCCTCCCCTCCCCTTCCTTCCTTTTTTTGCTAAGAAACCTTGAACTATAGTAATTATTCATTATGAATTATTTACTGAGGCTCAATTGACATCTTATAGTTTTTTTGTGGTTTTGTGGTTTTTTCTTCTTTAAGGATAAACCACCTAGAAAACTATCTCAAAACAGTACTTGGCTGAAATATTATACAACCTTTAATGTTTCTCTAGGTTTAAACTCAGCCACAGTGTCCAAGTGTGGCTTTCTGCGGTATAATAGTTAGGTAGCTGTTTGTGAGCTGTTTCATATCCCTGCACAGTTGTACAGAACAAACCTCCCAGGGCTACTAACAGGATAAAATGTGAATTTGACCTGAGCCTTGCCTGTGGGAGAAGCAGTTGGTTGAGGTCTGCCTATTCCTCACAGTCTTGATCTTTTTCTTCAGATCTTTAGTGATTTCAGTTACATTTCCTCCCCACCCCACCCCGCCAAATTAAATGTGGAAGGCATGGTATAAAGGACGGGATAGTGAACCTGCAGCCCTCCAGATGTTGTTGGACTACAGCCCCCATCAGCTCCACCCAGCACATCAGTAGGGAGGATGAGAATTCGACAATGCTTGGAGAGCCACAGGTTCCCCATCCCTGGTATAAAGGTTCCATGTGCACTCAAGTACATTGGGAGTCAAGGAGGAACAGCCATGGACATCTAACTCAGTGCCACTCTTGGCCGCTCTGTATGCATAGAGCCCCAATGTTTTTGTTCCTTGGCAAGGCAAAAGTCCTCTTCCCTCCACCCAGGAATCCAACAGCCCAGGTCTTTCTGTGTAGATTGCATGTGCTTAGTCTTCATGGTAACAACAAGTGTATGACTGGGTGGGTGGGTCTGTTGGGGGAGGAGAGCCCTGTAGAAGACAGAATCGTAGAATTGTAGAGTTGCTATGTAGATGTGCTATGCTAGTGGCAGCACTCCCAAGCAGAGGAGGGGTGCGATGGATTGGGATATATACCTCTGTACTACTAGTGGATTTACATGTCCATGCCATGAGGTATGGGAAGGATCAAGAGGTGCTTGGGTAGTGTGTGTAGCCTTGGGTCTTACAGAAGAGGCGGAGGAACAATACCAGAACTTCAAAGAGCAAAGGAGAAGGCAAGCATTAAGGTAGTGCAAAAAAAAAAGAGTAGCCATTTAGCAACTTGTACAAACTGTCGTGCTATATCCTGATGATGATTGACTCAAAAGGTTTCAAGCAAGCTTCAGGTAGTAAATTGCTGCTTTCTAATACCAGATTGAAGCCCTGTTCTCCTGGGTCTTGCAATCATGAGCTCTCCTAGCATGGGGCGGGGGGAAGGCATAACTGTACACCTGGGCTTTCCATGAGGAGCTAGATCATGCCACGGCTTGTTAATTTGTTAATGAGAACATCTCTTTGGAGCTTAAGTTGAAAATGAATCAGTGTAACTTCTCTGTTCACATCTTTAAAATGATTAAGATGGTAGAAGGCACAGGTGTTGATTGCAACTGGAGAGTGATCACATGCCATTTGTCTTCATGGAAATGTTCAAATCTGTTCCAGGATTTTCTGCCTATTCTAAAGTAGTGAATATTTGCTTTCTATCTATTTTTACTTGTACATACTTACGTTTGGTAGATGTTGATCAAAATAAATGGCACTCTAGCCCTGTCACTTGCATGGTGGGCTAACTTGAGTCTAAAGGGGACTATAGAGCAGGGGTCGGCAACCTAAGGCCCATGGGCCGGTAGCGGCCCATGAGGCTTGTCTAACTGGCCCATGGCAACCCCTGCCGCCCGCTCTTACTGGCGCAGCGCAGCATGGGGGCCGACTTCCGGGTTGATGGCGCCTGTGTGCATGCGCACGGGTGCTCCTCCAACCCAGATGTGCGCTGGAAATAACATGTGCGCACACGTGCGGGACGGAGAAGCTCCTGTGCGCATGTGCACACGCTATTTCTGGCACACTTCCGAGTTGGAGGAGCACCGAAAATAGCATGTGCGCATGGGTGCTCCTCCGACCCGGAAGAGCGCGTGTGTGCACACGCCCCAGCCCATCCTCCAACGGACGGAGCGTCGACCGGCCCATCCTCGGATAAGGTTGCCGACCTCTGCTATAGAGTCTCAACTTTAGCCCCACCCCTTTGTCACACTGCCCCTTACAGCTTTCCATATGTTCAGGGCAGATGTGTGCAGTGGAGAGTGTTTTGCACTGAAGTAGACTCCCTGCACGTTCTAGAAATCTGGTTGTGTTTGATTCTAGATGATATGAGAAAACCTGTACAGTATAAGTATTTATGATGTGTATTTTCCTGTTTGCTTAAATTGTGCTATGGTTGTGTTTAATTTCTTTTGAAAGTTACCCTGTGATTCTTTATGTGAAACGTATTGGATAAAGTAAATGAATACGTGCTCGTGATGCCCTTTCATGTGTGTTGTCACTGAGAAGAGCTTTAGTTTTATCATCTTTCTTTGTGAGAGGTGGATTCAGTTGTACAATGTGATTCCTTTTGTGTTTACTGAAACTCGTCTGAGTTTATTTGAATCATGTAGGTGCTCAGTAACTTTTTTCCTTCACAACTGAAATCAAGTTGATACAATGACATGATAAAACCTTTGTACCCCTTTTTCAGAATACTCAAACAGTATGACCATCCGAATGTGGTAAAGCTTATAGGAGTTTGCACTCAAAGGCAACCTATATATATCGTTATGGAGCTTGTTCCAGGTAATGTGTTCATTTATTCTTATAGCATTCTTGTAGTACCCAGGTTTCTAATCCTCTCCATTTGTTTGGATATACTCATTGTCCTTCCTCTGCGTCTTCTCAGTTTAAATAATCTGTTCTTTAGAGACAGAAGGGTCTCTGATATCTGCACACTATTTCAGAATCAAAGAATTATTTTGTTTTTACCAGCAGGTGGAGACAGTATCAAAGTCATAGCTCCTAGGCATATCTCATTGTAAATCAGTATGAATCATGGGAATATTTGCAATCTGCTATTCCATGTTCATTCCACATATACATATATGAAGAGCAAAAAGTAAAAGCCTTATTCTATAATATTAAATTAATCAGTAATTCAGTACATCACTTTCACTTAAAAGGAACAGGGAAGTTATCAATTAGGGTTAGGCTACATACTGAACCTGTGTTCCCTGAGGTGTTCCTGGACTCCAGCTCCCATCAGTCCGAACCAAGAAGGCTAATGGTCAAGGATATTGGGAGTTGTAGTCGAGCAGCACCTGGGCTACATCCCCATCCCTGGGCTTACATATATTTTCAATGCTTTGGTGCACGAATAGTGTTGACTAGTTTAACTAGTCTATTTTTTCTTCTTCAAAGTTCCCCCCCCCCCCTCACTTTGAGTTACAGGTGAGGCAGTGTTGTCATTGGAAGCAAGGTCAGTTGCTTTCTGTCTCATAATCGTTGCTGAACCTTGTGCCCCTTTTGCTAACAAAAATATATTTCTGGAGAGAGAACTGTGGAGAATATGCTGTTGCCGTATCACTCACAAGATTAATATTCCATTTGGTTCCTAAGTGCAAAACCAGGGTGGAATTATAACACGGGGTAAGTGTTTATACCAAGGGTGAGGAACCTATGGGCCTTCAGATGTTGCCAGACGCCCAACTCCTATCAGCCCCAGCCAGCATGGCCAATGGTCAGGGATGATGGGAAATTTTGACCAACATCATCCAGAGGCCCTGGGTTCCTGGTTTATTTGAATGTATCAACCTTGAGTTGACTTTTTTTTTAAAGGGTTAATCTAGGTTTTTTATGTTTTGTTCTCCATGGTGTACCATGACCAAAGCAGCTCATGATCAATACCAAAATACAGCATCATTAACAGGGAGTTCATAACAAAACATATCAAGCAAATTCAAATAGGACAAAGTCAAGTTATCAGATTCAGTACCATAATGAATGATACTTTTAAATACAAAGGCACAATAAGAATGAATGGTTTGTGAAAAAAGAAAAAAGTTAACCCAGTGTTTGCTACTACCGGTAGTTTCAAGTCTTGCCTCAGCAGCCCAGTTTTTATAACAGTCTGGCATGTCTGGGGCAGGGCTTCTCACCAGGCTACATGGCTTGCAGCTGGCTCCTTCATTTCTCCTCTAAGAAAGCAACATTAAAGGGGAAAAGGCTGCCCTTCACCAAGAGCAGCAAGATGTTAGACCTTAATGACAACTATTTGTATTTTTATCTCATCCCACTAGTGTAAATAGTCTGGTAAAAAGATCTGAAGAGCTCGCAGAAGCCTGGAGGGCAGCATGAGAGCTAGCCACCTTGTCACTTCCAATTTATATGATATTATTCCTATGGCAATGAAGCATCTGCCTTTGATTGGCTAAGGTGGTATGGTGACATGGAATGTTCATCTTGCAGTCCAGCTCCTGTGTAAGAAACGTTTTCAGTTAGGCTCGAATAAATGCTTCGGCAGGGGCAGGTTGTGGAATGGAAAACGTCCCAGTGTGCAGAGAAGCCAAGGAGAAGCTCAGAGAAAAGGAGGCTAGAGGATGCATAGTTGGATTTGGGCTTAGAAGGGGAAGGGGAAGGGCAGAGGAATAAAGCAACAGAGGCAAAAGGGAGCTACAGTAATGAGACTAGGAAAAAGGAACCCTCTTGGTGTGGAGGAACTGAATGATGTGAGAGTGAGTGCTAGGTAATTTTCTTAAGAAACATGGAGGGCAAGGGAAGTGGTTGCTTGGTCTAGAGCAGCCTTTCTCAACCTTGGGTCCCCAGATGTTTTTGGCCCACAACTCCCATCATCCCTAGGTAGCAGGACCAGTGGTCAGGGATGATGGGAGTTGTAGGCCAAAAACATCTGGGGATCCAAGGTTGAGAAAGGCTGGTCTAGAGCCTTGAGAAGGGAATTGTGCCAGGCTTGGCTTCTGCTGTCACTGCAGCATTGTGACTTGACTTTCTTAAGGGTGCAACGGTTGGAGCCAAAAAGCAGGAGGCAGGGCTGGATTTCACGTCCTGAAACCTAACATTCCCCAACCTAGTGCCCTTAAGATGTTTTGTACTACAATCCCCAGGAGTTCCTGCTGGTTTTGGCAATCGTCTGGGGTGATGGGAGTTGTAGTCCAAAATATCTGAAGGGCAAAAAAAATGTTGCAGAAGGGTGGGATGGAGGCTGGTAAAAAGTGTTAAAACCAAGAGGCAGGCAGCAGGATCAGAGTTAAAATAGAACTAGCCGAGGTTGGGAGCCAGGAGGCCTGAGGAAGATTCTCAGGAATCAAGGTGACAACAGGGCACAGAAGGAAGCATGCACTTGCATCCAGGAAATCAGATAGAAACCTGGAACTGGAGTAAGAGTTGAACAAGGCATGCCTAGCAGAGTTAACCAGAAAGCAGCAACTCCCAGGACTGTAATTGCTTCCACATACAAAGGACACGAGCACAGTGAGGGGTGGGGAGGTGGGCAGGAAACAGTTGCTCAGGTTTCAGTCCTATATAGCTGAAATGATAACTCAGCAGCCATGTTTCTCTAAACACGTCACTTCTCAGCCAGTGTGACTTCAATTGTTTCTGCCCTCAACTCTGTTTAGGATCATGAGCACATGGCTGCTTTGTTTGTGGGACATGCTTCTCCTTGCCCACTCCCTTCTCTTATTGGTGGCAAATAGATATTCTCAGCCTTTTTTCCTGTAAGTAGAAGCTGCCATTCTGCCCACGGCAGCAATCATAAATGTGGTTTGAATGATGCCAGGCAAAGTTCTACTCATGGCGAGTGATTCAGATGACCTGTCAGAGTTGCAGTAGTAAGGAACTGCCACAAGCAGAGTAGTCTTATAAGGTCATAAATGCAGCTGAGGTATCCGTCTGAGCTGGGGGACTCGTGACACAATTTCAATGTTTTTTCTTTATTATAATGTGCTCAAAGAAGTACTAAATTTAAGGAGGACTGTGCAGAAAAAAGTATTCTTGAAAGGAGGAAGAAGTGGGGGTCCCCTTAATGAAATATTTTAGGGTATGTATTTTGAAACCATTTTTCTGCCTTCTGTGCCCTTTAGCTGGGAACCAATCACATAATACTGTTTTTAATTTGTAGCTTTTAAATGTGTATGGTTTTCATATGGTTTAATATAGATGCAGTCCCTACTGAATCACTGGTTTGTTTTTTAGTGTCAGCATATAACTGCAAAATTCATGCCAGTATGGTTTTTATGGCTTTAATATTTCAAAGCTTATTCCTTTTGATTTCATCCATCAAAATATTGCTGATACAGCATTAGCCATTTGTGGATACTTTAAAATAGTATTCCATAATGCTTTGTTTGGTTGCTCTAATGTTTCATTTGGTGCCTAATATTCCAAAACAAATGAGGATGGGAGAGCATAAGCTGACCACTTAATATCATGGTGAATAATCATTAATTGTTGGAAATGGGAGCCAGATATTTCAATTTGCACATTGCATAAGTTCAAAGCCTGTTAGCATACTCCATAAGAAACTGTGTTGACATTTTTATCGTTCTCCTCTGGCTAGGCTATTGTATATTATATCACTACTTATTTTTCGTGTGAGGCTATACAGTAAAAAAGGCTGAACTAAAAGAAAAAAATACCTTCTCCAATTTGAGAGCTGCTTCTTGTTTCTTTTTCTTTTAAAAAATATACAAAGCCAGAACTAATGGAATCATAGTACGAACAGTTTCTGCAGCAAACAAGGGAAAGAAAACTTTATTCCAAATTTAATTCTTTTGTCTTGGCACCCATGCCACAGGTTTAGGAAGAGGTGAATGCCCCCAGGTAGGTCTAGGAATGCCCCCGGTCTGGATCCCTGGAGAGCCTCTGTTGATCAGTGTAGACAGTACTGAGCTACATGGACTAATGGACGGTATAAGGCAGCTTTTCTGTGTTTGCTGAGCCCCTCTTCCAGTTTGTCACCTAATGATGACTGTTTTTGAACACCATCATGTTCAAAAAGCCCTCCTGGCCTTCCTATCAAGAGTTGCTACAAGCCCTAGAACATTTTGACATCATAGCTGTTGAAACAGTGGTTGGGGAATCTTCCCCTTTTCACATACACATGCAGAGGTCCCCATTTGTCTCAGTACCGTGTTCTCCATCACCGCTTCTGCTGTCTCATACTTCCATCACTTGTTTTCTAGTCCCCTCCTTCCCTGTGTCTCCTGCTTCTCGCACCTCTCTCCTTTTTGTCCTCATATCAATGACATTGGACCCTCACTCCAGTCTCTTTCTCCCAGTTCCAACTTCCACATCTCTGTGCTTCCTCATACCTACTCAGATCTTCCGTGTCATCACTGCAGTTTAGCCAACCTCTGGAAGGAAACTTGCAGACTCACAGGCAAGTGCCTTAAACTATAGCCTATCAACTTATATGTGCTCATATCTGTGCTCATATATTCCACACTATTTGGAGCCTCGGTAGTTGAACTGAGCTGAGATAGTTTTTTGGGGTGTATTATTGGGCATAGGTGCTAGATTTTGGCCAGATCCCTGTGAACTTTGAGCTTGCAAGCGATGCAGAAGCCAAGTGTTCTAATCCAGAGCTGATAAAGTGCTTTAATGTGGTATGAAATGGGTATACAGAATTATTCAATTATGCCTAAAAAGTGCATAGTGTTACATGACACCCAGAACAAGGTGGCTTCCCAGCAATCCTGCAGAAAAGAGGATTGTAATTGTCTTGTGCCTTCAGTCATTGAGGGGTCAGTGACAATTTCTGCTGGAGTGCATTCTCACTGTGGGTTTTATGTAAAATATTTCCTGAGAGAAACAGATGGGAAATATTTTACACAGAAACATGCTGGAGTCACCATAAAATTTGCTTCTTCTCTCCCCCACCCCTCTCTCTCTGTCATTAGAAATAGATCAGCATCACCAGTTCAGTGATGAGATTGCTACCTATCTTAGTGGTGCCAGTATTGGGCCAACCCAGGTACACTATTCTTTGCATATTAGTCCAGGTTAAGCATACCCAACTCCCTCAAACACTGTTCATAAGGCTTGGTTTCCATATCCTTGATCATCTTGGTCACCCTCTGCACACGTTCCATCTTGTCAATTTCCGTCTTAAATTGTGGCACCCAGAACTGGACACAGTACTGGTCTGGTTTGGTCTGACCAAGGCACTCTTCTCCTAGTCCATTACAGAGAAGGAAAACTCTGATCTTAAACCTCTGCTGCCTTGTGGGATATCTTCAGGAGGAAGTAAACCGTACAAAAATTTGGAGTGGAGTTCCTAATATGGTTGGATGTGCATTGTACATCTCCTTCTAGCCACTCCTGCAGTCAAGCTGGTGTCAAATTATTGCTCTGCTTTCCTTTGGACCACATCAGTGAGGCTGAGAGTGGGATCTTGTTGTCTGGGCAGCCCAGGACCCCCATACACAATGCCCAGGCTTGCACCATGGCACCATGGTGAGGTTACTTCAGTGCTGATAACGCAGCAAGTTTACTTCACCCCCAGAGACTCACTCCATTGCCTCTCGAGGCAGATGGATACCAGCAACAGTGTCAACTGAATGTGATGGATGAAAAGTCTCTTTATGTTTCTTCAGTTCCTTCCTGTTTAATTTTTCTAGATAACCAATTCATTTATGTGAAGGGAATGGAGAGTGACTGGCTGAAGAGGCAAGGATCTCTTCAGCGTTCAGCTTAGTCCCCGGCACTAAATACCAAGTGCCACAGACAGTCTCTCCCATCCCCACGTTGACTCTGGAGCTCAGTCCTTGCTGTGAGCAGAGCCCAAATATAGCTAATTGGAGAATGCAGCTGGTTAAAGGAACTATATTCTCAGAGTATTAGACTCGGACGATTCAGCTTCCCAACAGTGTTGGTGTTTGACTATTGGTAGTTATAGCACTTAGCAATAGGGACAATGTTTTCACCAAGTAAGGCTGCCCATTGTGCAGTTGTACTTCTCTGGGTGCATGAAAGTGAAAGAATATAGCGATAAGACCCCACCTTCCCATTTTTGGGTTCATGTAAACATTGCAAATTACTTGCTTCAGCAGCCTTAGCTAGAGTCTGTACCTGCAGTCTTCTCAAGATCCAGACACATTAATTAAAATATACCCTTGTGTAGACAAACTACGCTTGGGTTGCTTAGAGCTACTCAAGTCATTTTTGAACCTCTTCAGGCTCATGATACTGTTGAACTTGGATACTGCCTTTTCTCCTATCATTCCTCCCTTCTGTCTGCAGCAGATTGCCGCTAGACCCAGCTGCTTTGGAAAATGTCATTATGTTAATAGCAATGGCTTTGAGGTTTTCAATACACATATGATGGGAGGAGAAGAAGTTACTGCTTTGCCAGATTTCTGTAACACTGCTGTTGGATTCCATGTTAGTGGCATTCTTTATATTTTGGGCAAGTGAGGAAAGAAGCAGCAGGGAGTATTAAGTATTTGGTGTGGAGAGAGAAAATTCCCCAGCAGCCTTTATTCTCTGTGCATTCTTGCTCTGCTACCTGTGGTGGAAATTGATTAGTGCCTATCCGGCCCTCTAGATATTGAAGCTAATGGTCTAATATTTCTCTGTCTCACACACATGCACACTGAATTCAGGCTCTCTTCTGTGAAGCAATAAGAGGATAACTTTGTTTACCATTTCAGTTGCGAGGTGCAAAAATAACACACACACAAAAACAAAAAAACAAACACCTTGGGTATCACAGGCTAACTGCTGGACTGTTGTCCTCATGAGCTAAGTTAATATCACAGCTAAGTGGAGTTGCTGACAGAGATTTAGAGTTTAAAATGACTTTCTCCCAAGAGAAAGATCTCAGAGTTGTTGTTTTTTTAAAAAAATAATTCATTAAGAGTAAATACAGTAATCCAGGGGCTGATTCAATTCCCTATTCCTGTCTTGAGTCATAGTTCACAGAGCAAAATGGAGAGAGATGTTCCATTGGGTGTCATTTCCCTGCAAGTGATGCCAGAGCCTACAAGCCTATTAAGGGAATATCTGATATACTTTACAGGGGCACTAAAATATAGATGTTATTGCTCTGACAGACAAATGGTACTGGCTGTTGCATGCATCGACTCACTCGTTTTTCTTAGAAAGGAGGTTGCCGTATGAGTTGGCACTGAAAATATCATTTGAAAATGTTTTTGCAATGTTCTGTAGCTCTGCAATAATAAGGCACTAAAATGCCACATTTCTCAGGCCTGCTTTAGCTAACTAAGCAATACTTATTATGTGAAGAACAAAAATACCCTCACACAAAGACAAAAGACACAAATGGCAACACAAATAATCTCCCCACCCCCTCAGGTATGTAGCCGAGTCACAATTTCAGCACTTGGAGACTAGAGAGCAGTAGAATTTCATATTCCTGTCTGGAAAGAAATGTATGATCCTGCTGAGAGAGATTTTCTTTGTGCTTTGTCAAAGAAAACTACTGGTCAGGCAGTACATGAGAAGAGGACTCTAGAGCATTTTTAGCACATTATTTGTTTCAAATACACAGTTATCTGTTCTAGCTAGGCAGAGTAAAATTCCATGAATCATTGTACCATTTGTCAGAATGTTGAAAAGACACACTTAACCCATCAAGCAGAATGAAACGTGGGAAGTGTTCTCAGGAAAATGGAAAGCTTAGCTGGAACAATATTAAGATGTTCTTCAGTTCAGAAAGTGTTGATTATGGAATACTTTAAGGGCAGGCAGTTACAATCTTATGGATAGTAGCTTTGCCCCATTGGCTCCTTAGATCTTGTATTTCTCATGATACGATATCTGATTTATTCCTTAATGTTGTCCCTTACTGTGGGCTTGCCAAGTACCTAGGATTTCAAAAGAATGGGAATACAGCACACTTGACTCTTGGATTTGTTGTTCAGTCGTTCAGTCGTGTCCGACTCTTCGTGACCCCATGGACCAGAGCACGCCAGGCACGCCTATCCTTCACTGCCTCTCGCAGTTTGGCCAAACTCATGTTAGTAGCTTCGAGAACACTGTCCAACCATCTCATCTTCTGTCGTCCCCTTCTCCTTGTGCCCTCAATCTTTCCCAACATCAGGGTCTTTTCTAGGGAGTCTTCTCTTCTCATGAGGTGGCCAAAGTACTGGAGCCTCAACTTCAGGATCTGTCCTTCCAGTGAGCACTCAGGGCTGATTTCTTTAAGAATGGATAGGTTTGATCTTCTTGCAGTCCATGGGACTCTCAAGAGTCTCCTCCAGCACCATAATTCAAAAGCATCAATTCTTCGGCGGTCAGCCTTCTTTATGGTCCAGCTCTCACTTCCGTACATCACTACTGGGAAAACCATAGCTTTAACTATACGGACCTTTGTTGGCAAGGTGATATCTTTGCTTTTTAAGATGCTGTCTAGGTTTGTCATTGCTTTTCTCCCAAGAAGCAGGCGTCTTCTAATTTCGTGAGTGCTGTCACCATCTGCAGTGATCATGGAACCCAAGAAAGTGAAATCTCTCACTGCCTCCATTTCTTCCCCTTCTATTTGCCAGGAGGTGATGGGACCAGTGGCCATGATCTTAGTTTTTTTGATGTTGAGCTTCAGACCATATTTTGCGCTCTCCTCTTTCACCCTCATTAAAAGGTTCTTTAATTCCTCCTCACTTTCTGCCATCAAGGTTGTATCATCAGCATATCTGAGGTTGTTGATATTTCTCTTGGATAGGTCAATGCAATATTACTGTGTGTGATAACTGTATAAAATGAGATGTGACTCTAGATGCATTTTATTATGCTGCTATATCATAGTATACATGGCAAAATAGGGACTGTTTTATTAAGATTAGGCTCCAAAGGCTGCACACAATTTTGTATTATAAATACTCAGATTTTTAGGCAACTACGTTTTACCTCCATAACTTGGTGCTTTTCAAATTCTCTGCTTTTTGAAATCACTTTCTCCATTGACTTGCCTGCTGAAGAAGCCTCTGAATGCCATGCACCTTCTGGGTCTTGTGCACACCCAGTTCATGCAGGATGCACACCAGGTCTTTTGGGTCTTCCATTGACCCACATCAACCAGGAACATTGCTAAGATCACATCCAACACTCCCCTTTGAATTGGAAGATGAGTAGTAGTGGTCATCCTGTCTTTTAAGGAAAACTCATCTGCCATTAGTGATATTTTCATTGAGAGGCCCCTGAAAAGCTTCTAAGGAGCCTCAGAAAAATGATTTGAAAATACTGATTTTCTCATTCGTATACATTGCAGGCCTTTTAAATTCTTAAATTGCGGCTCTTATCCCTCCAAGTTTTCTCTGAGAACTGTATGAGATTCCTGCTGACAACGCCAGGAGTTCACACTACTGTAACTCTGTGAAGCCGGCGCTGTAAATCTTTTAACGAGCTGATTAGCTGTACTCTCTGGCAGCCGCCATTAGCGTCTCCTGACTCCCCCGGCTTTTAGCCAGCTCACCTCCAGCTGCCAAGAGCTTAGCACGGCTATCTTAAATGATTTAAACCTTTTTTTAAAAAAAAATGGGCCACGGCAAACGACTAAGGGACTTTGAAGAGACTTTGTCCTCCCCGAGATCCAAGCAACTTAAAACTGAATTCCCCCTGACTGGAAATGGGAGGGGCCCTATGGAATATTGTTATACGGTGGAAACTCGGAATCGTTTCTACCCACTTGTGCCCTCAGAAACAAATCAAACAGAAGAGGAACTGATTACACCTCAGATTAAAACCGCAATGGGAAGCCCTGAAGGTGAGGGTACCCCATGGAAGGCTGATCAGGACCCTGGAACTGAGGAGTGTGCAAGACAAGAACAACTACATCTTGTGATTAGAACCCTCAACTGTATATTCAAGAAGATTGATGTATTATCCTCTCAGCTATGCAATCTCCAGCAGAAAATTGATAACCTTCGGCCCAAGCCAAATCCAACTGCAGATATAGCTGAAGTGAAATCTCAGCAATCCACACCTCTAATAAAAAAAGGATGTGTCAAGTTCAAATATACACCAAATTCCGCACTGAAACATCAAGCACTGATCTTACAACCCAAGAAAATCTGTTTAACCATCTGGACTGGGTCTGCAAGATGGTGCACACTGAGTGGGGTCAAAGAGTATTTAAGCAAACTGCTCAATATCAAGATCCCACAAATTGATCTCATTGCAGTACTCCCCTTAAATCAGCACTTCAGACAGCAGAAAGTGATGCTCGCTTTTCATTCTCCAAGGATCCCCTCAACTATCATCAGGCGAAAACCGTTATTGGCCAGGCATGATATAACGCCAACGAGAGTTTTCATCGATGGTATGATCCACCCTCTTCTACTCACTGATCCCACCAATGGGCAAACATTGCCTGAGAAGCCGGAAACATCTCGGAACGTTAGCCCCCTCTCATCAAAGCCAGATCTACTCTACGCCTTCACGAGTACAAACGGAACCCCCCAGGACAAGTCAACTTCTGACCCCGCCAGAGGAAAGAGAGCTTTTAGCCTCATTTGGCGATCTCCCAGCGAGGGAACAACAAGAAATAATAAACAGACTAGACGATCTTAAAAAACAGCTCATATACGTCCGGCAAAAGGGGAAAGACCCGCCCACTGTCCAAGCCAAGCCCGCCAGCCCAGAGCTGAGTTCTATGGATGTAGAAAATCCTCCTTATCCGGAAAGTAGATCAGCCGACAAGGGAATTCTAATCCCTAGATGTGATGTGGGAGAAGTGGATCTTCTACAATTCAGCCCAAACCCTGATCCTGTCCACCTTATATCCGCTAAAATGGATGAGACTCAGGAAGAGCACAACATCTCTACCAATTTGTCAACACATCCATCAATGCCAGACCTGGAGTCCTCGTCCCTGGAAGGAGATTTCCAAACCAACATAACAAGACAATCGCAAGGTCTCCCGTTTGTGGGGGAAATCCAACTTTACGGCTCAGGACCCGACCTACTAGTGAACGATCGACGTGGAGTACAAGCCGATACAGAAATGGGTTGGATAGAAGACCCAATGGGCCGCATAAACAAATTGATAAGCCCAAGGAAAGAGAACTTGCCTAAGACTATGACCAATTCTGACAAAATCTCTATTCCTTTAAGTAAAGACCCTGCCTGTGAATCTTGCTACCACATGGAGACGACTGGGGTAAGCCAAATACCCATCTCTAGTGTAACTTGCAGACAGATTATTACTACCGAATGTTCAACAAACCTAACCTCGATAAACCGCGGATTGCTACCGTCCTACTCCCAAAGGAAGATCACAGAATTTTTTGGGTCTGGGAAGCCCCTAAATCAAGCTCCCCTCCCTCCCTCTTCCTGACCATCAAATTCCCAGTCAAACTTGCCCCTGCTTTCGTTCCTATGTTGGAATATTGCAGGGTGGAAGGGAAAGAAATCAGACCCCGAATTTTCAAAATTCATAAATTCATTTCAAATAATCCTATTGCAGGAAACATGGGAAGCTGAGGAAATGGAAATTAACGGGTATAAAACCATCTCACTTCCTGCCTGCCCATCTCTCAAAGGAGGAAGGGCTAAAGGAGGTCTGGTCATAGCAATTTCGCTGAAATTACAAGCTAAACTTACCTTGATAAAATCCTCCCCTCCCTACGCGATTACAGCTTTGATATCAGGCGGTAAATTCGAGCTAGTGGTCACGAATGTGTATCTCCCGCCTGGAAGTCAGGTTGCGGACATGCATATTAGATGGGAAACTTTGGAGGATCATCTTACTCTTTGCTGTATCAACTATCCAAACACCCCCACAGTTATGGGAGGTGACTTTAATGCGCGAATTGCCACAAACTGGGATGCACTTATCAAAGCTAAATGGTGGATAAAAACAGAACACCCAGTCCCTGATTTTCCCCCACACGCTCAAAGAATTTCAAAAGATAACAAGGTGAATGAGGCGGGCACTCTCTTTTATAAATTGATCTTGCGCTTGAATCTAGTAACTCTGAACGGGATTTGTCCCCCTGATGTTCCGGGAGAGTTTACTCACTTAAGTTTACAAACAAACAGTGTCCTTGATTACTTTTCGGTATCTAAGGATATTTTTCCAAAGTTTTCTTATTTTAAAGTTGAAAATGTCCACATGAGCGACCATCTTCCCCTGGTTGCTAAAATGGCCATCGACTGGTATCCAACCATAGGAGAACATCCAACATATATGGGTATTAACGCGGCATTACAAGTAAAGGGCACAAAGTGGTCTGTAACACAGGCCCAAAAATACTCCAAATTTTTCCAACAGGAGATAAGACAAACATACTCAGTGTCTGGTATATCCATATATGGAAATATCCAACTTATCAGCCTATTTGCTAAACTGCAAGAGAAACTTACCTCTTTTTTTACGGTTCCAGTCCACCTTATAAATCGACCTCACCTTAAAACAGGAGCACCGTGGTTTAACCTTAATTGTAAACAAGCTAGACAATCGCTCCGTACCATCTACAAAGATTATAGGGCCTCCGGGGCACTTGCACTCCCCAAAGAGTATTACCAGGAAAAATCTGCGTACAAACAAGTGCAAAAAATGGCTAAACAGGAATGGCAGCAGGGTCGCTGGAAAGCACTTTTAGCTGCCTCCAGCTCACGTAACTCCCGCCAATTCTGGACATTGGTTAACCAAAAAACCAAAAGTTACCCCCTAACAGTTATTCCTGCCCCAGTCTGGGAATCCTTTTTAAAGAAGTATTTTACTCTACCAGACTGCAATACCCATATACCAGACGGTCTACATGACCATCTTCCCCGCTGGCCACCCACCGACCCGGAAGAAATTCAACACCTTATTGCCAAACTTAAACCTGGCAAAGCCCCCGGTCCCGACCTAATCCCGGCAGAAGCTATAAAATATCATGCGGACTGGTGGGCAAAAGTCCTTGCTGCCATTTTCGATGAGATAAACAACAGCGGGATGGTACCAAAAATATGGAAGGACGCAATCATTATCCCAATTTATAAAAAGGGCTCGCCAGATGACCCTGGAAACTACAGGAATATCAGTTTATTGTCAATAATTGGGAAACTATACGCACGTTTTTTACTAACCAAGCTTACCAAATGGGCCGACGAAAACAATCTGATCGGTCCTGAACAGGCAGGATTTAGACCAAACCAGTCAACTGCTGAACATGTTTTAGTCTTACACCAGCTTGCCCGGAAATACTCCGCCCCAAAAAGAGGTCAACTTTGTGCGGCATTTATCGATCTCAAGGCCGCCTTTGATAGCATACCCAGGGGATTACTCTGGGAAAAACTAGCCCGATGGGGAGTAGACAGAAGGCTCTTGTGGTTGATAACTCAACTGCATGATGGGGCTGCTGCCAGGGTGAGGATCACTCCTGCCGGCGACCTTACAAATCCAATACCCATTAACAGAGGTGTCCGCCAGGGGTGCATTCTTGCCCCCTTTCTCTTTAATTTATTTATAAGCGATATGAGGGCTCCTTTGATCGAAGCCCAAGGAAAAATACACGCTCCCTGCCTGGCCCACTACCGTTGCCCCCTCTTACTCTATGCAGACGATGCAGCGATACTTTCCTTTTCGAGAGTCGGCCTTAGGCGTGCATTAAAAATCTTTAATTGCTATTGCAAAACAAACTTTCTTACAATTAATCATGCCAAGTCTAAAGTTCTAATTTTCTCCAAGAGTCGGAAAATGTACAACTGGAGAATAGATGGGAAAGCAATCGACCAAGTTTTCAAATTTAAGTACTTGGGAGTTTTTCTACAGCATAACATGGGTTGGAAGGCCCAACTTGAGTATGTCTCAAACAGAGCCAAGGCACTTTCTCTCGCGACACTGCGATTTTTCTTCTCAGATGGGGCTTTCCATATCCCATCTGTGCTAAAAGTCTTTAACGCCAAGGTGATCGCGACCATTGCATATGCGATCCCAATATGGGGGACCTTTGTAAATTTAAACCAACTGGAGGTAATCCAAAACCAGTTCCTGAGGATGTTGTTAAAACTACCCAGATGTGTGAGTAATTCGGCTATTCGCCTGGAATTAAACCTCACATCCTTAGAAAATGCATTATGGAAACGAATCCTCTGTTATTGGCTGACATTATGGCACAAACTCCCAAATCTCCACCTAATACAATGTATCTGGAGAGACAACTTCTGTAGCCCCTGGGCAAAAATAATACATTTGAAACTTGTGTCCCTCGGCCTTTCTCCTTTGGAATTATTGAATTTGGATTTAATTGCAGCCAAGAGAATTATAACCCTCAAACTAGAAGAGATAGATCTACAATATAATATTGCAACAGGGGGTGGTTCCTGCTCCCCGGTAAACCTTGGCTTAGTACCACAAACGAAATTTCCATCTTATTTAACTTCTCTATCTGTGGCGTCACACAGGTATGCTTTTATAAAGGCTAGATTCAATGCTTTCCCATCAAACGTTATGGGCAATAGACTCTCAAATGGTCAGATCTCACTTCTCTGCGACTGCAAAAACGGAGCTACAGAATCGTTACATCATATAATCCTCAGTTGCCCATTGCACTCGGCTGCACGGGCCAAATTTCTAACCCCCTATCTTGTGAATATTACTGATGAAATCCCGGAAGCAAAAGTAATATTCCTTCTGAACGATGAAGATGCTAGTAGATCCCTTGCAGTTGCAAGATTTCTGATAAATGTACTATCTCAAAAGAAGAGAAATGGATCACTGCAAGATGTCTGTTAGTTTATTTAAGCCCAAAAAATTTCAAAAACCAGCGTAGCTAAACCTAAAGGGTTACAAATAAAACTGTTTCAATCTGTTTCCGCTGGATCTAAATTCAGATTTTGATTTTGGTTTTATACGAATGGTTTCTACTGTTTTTACCGTGTACATAGTTTTACATAGTTTTTATTTAAATATTTAAATTTTATTTCTATTGTATAATTTTTTCTTGTTGTTTGTTTTATTTTGAATTTTTTATCTGCATTTGCTTTGTCTTGTTTCTCTGGATGTAATACAATGTATATCTATGGGCCAATGGCCGTAATAAACATTACCTTACATTGCAGTACAAGAATCACAATGATAAGCGTCAATACATGGAGTTGGAAGTAATCAGTGTTTTTGTCATGTTCTCCCCACACCTGAGCTTTGGTTGTGAGCTTTCACACCTTTACTGAGATTGCATCTTAGAACATCCTTTCCCCCAATTTAAAAAATGTGTCCTCTTTCCTAGAGTCATCCTCCATACTGCCTCTTAGAAGATAGCTCAGTGGGACCTTCAGTTTTAATTAACCTGCACCTTGGGGTTAAACTGGAGCTGGTTGACATTTTTCAGTACAAGTTAAAGATTTTACACACAAACAGGGAAGTTTGGTATATTTGTTTTAGCATATAAGCTATATGACCAAAACAACATACAGTAAATTCCAAAACAAGGTACAGTAATATTAGCAGTTAGTGCAAAGGTAGGCTTCTGTATGGTCACTGTGAGAACAGATTTCTGGACTAGATGGGCCTTTGGCCTGATCCAGCAGGGCTTTTCTTATGCTTGTGACTTTCAGCAAGGCAACACTGTTAGTCCACAGAACAAACAACAACACATACCTAACAGATTTAAACCTAATTTCCAGTCCTTTTCCCCTGCAACTCAACGTGTTTGACCAAGCCAGTCATTTTTTTAAAACTCCAAAATGCATTCAAAGTACTGGCATATAGAGATTATCCTACTTTTTTGACTCCTGTTTTCTTTTGCAAAATCGTTAAACAGATTTCCTTCATATTTTCTACTTAACATTGCCTTAAATTACTTTATGCTTTTCTTCCTCTGGACAGGCAGCTGTGTTCCCTAAAAATCTGTAAACTTCAAAATGCTCTAATGTGTGTGTGTTCTTTAACAGTGATTTTGTGAGTTTTGAAGACCATTTGTTTTGCATTCCCTTATGTTTGTGCAAACAGAATTTTGCCAAATGGCAAACTTATATTAAGGCTAACTTTGGAGCAGACATCCGATCAATACTAGAGGGATAAAACATGCCATTTGGAGGAAAGCAATTTTTTCATCACGTCTAAACTTGATTGTTTTGGGTATGATGTGGCATATACTTAGCTATTTATAATTACCTGGGAAATTATACTTAAATAACATTGCAATACAACATGCTTTTCAGTGTTACGTAACTTTAAAAATTGATTTCCACCCCCCTTTGTTGAAGGTAAATGTAGAAATGATTATCGACACGGAGGGCATTCTAAATTGCTTTGTAGGCTCTTTCCCTCCAGAAAACTAGAAACACTTTGAATGAGTGAAACTCCTTAAAAGAAGGTTCTGCTCATAAAGTAAGAGAATTCTTAGTAATTTCAATAGTGCTGAAAAAGCAGTATTCGCTGTAATCGATAAATTCATTAAGCACAGCTTAACAATACAGTTTAATCTTGCTCTATTTAGGAGTTCTCACTTGGTAAAGGTTACTCAACACTTACATTGGATACAAACGATAGCCTGTCTGTTTTCTTTAGTTTAACTGATACCTTCAGTAAATGTTGAGTTTTGAGAAACGATAGCATTTGTTTTCGTTAGCAGACCTTAAAGGCCAGAATTAGTTTTTAAAATGAGACGTTTTAACACTATATTTTTTTTAGGTTGCTGCCTGAGTGATGGAGCATGTTTACTTACTTCTTTAAAGAGAATCAGGTGTATCCCTTGAAGTGCCAGTAGGCATAGTTCATGTAATATGCATACTCTCAGTTCTCATTAAAGGTTTTTGTAGTGGGAAGAAGGATGTCAGGGTTAATTCCTTTGACTGTTTTGCACATATAATCTACTGTCATATTCCAATCCAATGCCAGATCACAGAGAAAGAGGCAAAGCTGGTTAGAAGTTGTGGGACCACAGATAGCTCCAAGTGAGCAATTTGCTCCAACAAAGGTTGAGAAGAGGAATGAACCTGTTTAAGCTACTGCTCTCGGTCTACCTCTAAGGCTTCACCCGTTTGGGACTAGCTTTAGATTTGTGACAAGTCACCAAGGCACCATATGTAAGACCCATTGGTGACAGTTAAGGGCAGAGCTGGCACAGCTTGGAGGTCAGGGTGAGCCACCCACCCACCCAGATGGTTCTCCTGCCGGCGCCCCCCCTTCCCTTTCACCTCTGCCAGTGGTGGAGAAGCACCGCCAGCGGCAGTGCTGATTTTGGGTAAGATCACGCTGATTTTGAGTGAGACCTTGCCTGCAAATCAAGTGAGATTCCATGGAGCAAATGAGATCTAGAAGACTTTCCTTGCATCCAGAGATCCCCTGTGCAAACAGAAATAAACCTCTCATGCAGGGGTGCCCCCATTTTCTTTTTGTTGAATCCCTTTCCTTCTGCATTCCTCCTCACATGCAAACACATTCTGTTGCCAACAGACCTTCAAGCATTGGAAACAGATTTTTCAGGGGCCTGCTGTGGGAAGGGGGAGGCAACACAGCCCCTTCCATGAATGGAGCTCTGCGCATAGGAGATAGGATGCAAGCCACTGGATTCAGTTTGCAATAGATGTTATTAGTTTCTTGTTATCAAGTTACTTAGCTGTATTTCAGAAACAATATAGATTGTTATTCTGTATAAATGAGCTATTTCAAATCCTTACTGCTTGCTGTTATATTGTAAATGGAATCTTCACAACATGTGTTCCAAATAAATGTAACATTATGGCAATATGAAGGCGTGTTTTTCAAAAGGAGGTAAAGAAATTTGCACAGCTAGAGATATGAACTGAAAGAGCTGGAGTGAAATCCTCTTAGCATAGCTTTGAAGTATTTATGTGGTCTGTGCCTTATGAAGATGAATTACTGGGATTTTTCTACAAATGCCATAAATGTGTGAATTTACCAGTGGAATAATCCCTTGTTTGTTAAAGGGTTGGCAATTAAGTGTTAATTCACATCCTAGACATGAACATTATAAGGGTCTAAAAGGAATTGGCACCATGTCTTATACTTGGCACTTTAGTCATGTAAATTGCCTGTTTACATCCATAAATAATTCCACATCATGATTGAATAGAACAAATAACATTTTGCATATCCTAATATAAATGAAATCCTGTTTTAAGGTAATAAAGTAAACATAGAAGGAACCCTGATAAACAATTTCTTTACTTTTTTAGATTGTCCCCTATATCAACTCTTAAGAATAAGACATTTTCTGTGCATCCTATAAAACAGCATTTTCTTGAGGCATTTATGCTGCAAAGTGAAGGATGGCCTGAAATGAAATAGTGAAGCATCTACAATGTGATGCAATAAGGCTACATATGATAGAGAGAAAATTCTGCTCCATTAATTTAATAAATTCAACCTAGAAAATTATCTCATCTGCTTTCCTGATTTCTCTGCCCCACCAGCACCTCCATGCTCCTCTTTCTGATACAGGTCCTCTGCCTTTTGGTTATAAAGCCAGACAAAGAGCATTATTGGGCTGGTAGCTATGTTACCATGGTAGATTTCTATACAGTCTTTCTCATCAGGGATTCTCTGCTGTTGCTTCAACTGGACCCAGAAACAGCTGCAATTGGTCAGGAAGCTGCTGTTCATGCTACAATAAGAATGCATATGATGGCTGCTTTTTTGCTGATACTACCATGCCTGAATCCAGGAGCTCAGGCAAGTTGTAGATCTGTTCTTTCACTTGCAAATAAAATGACCATAGTAACTGATTCTTTGCACTGTTCCTTTAGGCCAGTGGTTCCCATTTAGCTAAGTACTGCAGACTCTGTTTTTCTAAAGCCAAGCCATGGACCCCCTACTTTTGATATCTCTGTGGTAGTTTTTGTTCCCCCTGGGTGGGTTATGTGGACCTTCTGGGGTCCATGAACCACCAGTTGGGAGCCCCACTGCTTTAGGGCAATAAGAACCCAAGGGAAGAAGTAGTGACTTCATGGGCACACACGGCTCACTGTCTCTCTAACAACAACAGTAAGTTGATCTTACGGCACATTGACATGGAGAGCCATTCATGTCCAGCTGGTGTTGGCCATCTGTACATGTGGATTTCCTCCTAGTCTGGTATCAGTACATTCATAGGAGCAGTTAACTCTGCATTAAGAGAGGTATTTCTTTCCCTCCTGCATCAGAAAACGTGGCAGAAATGTGGTTTCTTTATTATGAATTACTGACAAAAATATTTTTAGTAATGCTGAATTCTTTATCAGCTATTATAAAGTTCACACATTAAGAATTTTCCCCTTACGCTGGCATTTTTTTAGAAGTCTCCAGCTGATAGTGCTTTCCATACAAGCAGCAGAGTTTGCAGTGTTGACAGTGTAGACCCCCAAAAAAGGCAAATGTGTGTAAACAGTTTGCTGTGCTGTTTTGGTGCAAATCAGTGTCTTCAGCTGTAAATGTAAATGAAAACTTGATTTTTATGTGCTTGTTGAACCCTGTGTTCCTGTGAAATAGTTGAAAAAGAGGATTCTCAGCTAATGTTACAGTGGCTCTTCTCCCCACTCCCCTTTTCTGTTAAATTATATTGTTTTGAGTGTAACTTAATAGAAGGCTATGCAGGTAAAGGTAAAGGACCCCTGGGCAGTTAAGTGCAGTCAAAGGTGACTATGGGGTTGCGGCGCTCATCTCGCTTTCAGGCCAAGGGAGCCGGCGTTTGTCCACAGACAGTTTCCCGGGTCATGTGGCCAGCATGACTAAACCGCTACTGGCGCACGGATGACCTTGACGAGTGTCAGAGCGCACAGAAACACCGTTTACCTTCCTGTCACAGCGGTACCTATTTATCTACTTGCACTGGTGTGCTTTCAAACTGCTAGGTTGGCAAGAGCTGGGACAGAGCAACTGGAGCTCACCCCTTCACAGGGATTCGAACCACTGACCTTCCATTCAGCAAGCCCAAGAGGCTCAGTGGTTTAGACCACAGCTCCGCCTGCATCCTTTACCTTTACCTATGCAGATAGTTTAGCTGGCCACATGCATGATTGTCCTAGGCTGAGAATGCAGAAATTGTATAGAGCAAGTGACCCCTGGGACAAGATGCAACCATGCGGAGCAATTTTTGTTAGGCTTTCCACTCCTGCTGCAGTCTTTTCAGGCAACAGAAATCTATGAGAGATTCACAGCAATCAACATTGTACTCAATATTCTAAAGAGGGGCACAACTTACTTATTGATCACTCGTCTTTAAGGCACCGTGCCACACTTAACAAAACCCAATTGGTGTATGCTCAGAAGTGCTCGTGTTTCCCTGACTTCTGGAAATTGTTTAGAAATCTCAAGCAGTTCCTTATTTATTAAAGGGTTAACTAAGCATACAGAGAGAGATGGATGGGGTATCCCATCTTTTTTCTCCTTTTAGTTCTCATTTTTATATGTAATCTGTCTTGAGTCCCATCAGGGAAACAGGTGAGGTATAAATAAATATATAACAGCAGCGACATAGGAAGCTGCCATACTGAGTCAGGCAATTAGTCCATCTAGCTCAAAGTTGTCTACAATGGCCAACAGTGCTTCTCCAGGGTTTAATTCATTCATGACATTCCCAGTCCATCCTGAAGTTCTCAGGGATTGAATATTGGGCCATAAAATGAAATGACTGACTATACAACTTACTAAACAGAAATCCTAAAGTAGCCACTTCAGCACATATCGGAATATCATTTTCAGGCTAAGCCTGTGTTCAGCTAGTAGAAGACAGAATTACTCTGGGCTATCAAGCCAGAGACGAGGTATTACCAAAATATTGATATATCTCTGTTGGGTGCCAGCAAGAGGGTATGAAGGGGAGAGGAGTTGGAACCAGCCAATCAGGCAAGAATGCTTCCCACCCCACACTCCTGGACATCTGAGAGATATACACAGGGGAACTGTTGGCCTATTAAGATGGGAGAAAAAGTGTGAATCACATCACCCTTCTCTTGATTCTCTGCTGGATGGAAAGAGACATCACTTTCTCTACTCAGAAGAGAAAATACAACACAGTGGTGACATGCCATCTTGCTTAGGAGATTATGGCTGAGAAGGCTTTTCAGACGGAAATATGGAGTTCAGGAGGAGGGGGGTCTGCCTGTTTGTTACGGTATATGTACATTTTTCCAAACAGACGTATTTTAGCTAGATTTTGGTTTTAACTGATTTAATTGGTAAGGAAGTGGAGTATAAATGTTTTAAATAAATGAAATGCCTTGCTTCCTTACCATTAAAGTAAAATCTCTTTTTGTCTCTTTTAAAGCAAGAACATACCAGTTGTTTTGAGATCCCTGATGACTTAGGAGGTTTCATAACAAGACTTCTCGTCCCTGACTTGTGTTCACACTTCGTTGAAATTTATCCTCTTTTAGCTTGTCACTGTTTGCAGGAATAGTGTTCAGTTTTAATTAAAACACTTGACTCCACTTTAAACCATAATATTCAACCCCTCTAGTGCTTTGCCCACCTTTCCCTCGAAATGTAATTTTCTACGGTTGTCTGTTCTGGGGATTTGGCTCTGTGTTTCTACTATGCAGCTCATTTTATTTTTAATGTCTGTTTTTTATTGAAACAAGACACTTGTTTTAAAGCAAGCTATGTGTTTTGGGGAAAACATCTCTCTTGATAAGTCATAGTTCGTTAGAAACTAATCTTAACCTATGGTTTCCTAAAGGGATTGGGGAAAAGTTGAACATAACAAGATTTGCATTTTATTCTTTCATTTTTGTTCCCTCAAATATTCTGGCTGTTGTATTGAACAAATAAACTGTAGTCTCTGCTGAAAAGTGTTTTGAAATGGAATAAACAACTGGATACAGATACCTTTCAAAATAAATGGGAAGAGAGAGGAAGCACGGTTGGTTTTAATGGCTATGGATCTAGCATTGTCTGCTTCTCTCCCATATTATAATAGTGATTTTTAATAGGCTAAGGATCTGGCTTTGTCTGTTACCTCCTTATTAATTATCAGTGTTATAATTGTAAGTACTGAAACACTACTCATAGCCATGTCTTGTGTACATTCCTGATTTAGTGAAGTTACTAAAAAATAGATTTACAGGGTGGTAGCCATACTAGTCTGTTGCAAGAAGAAGAGGCACAGCAATTTGTTACAGCCCAACACACTGCAGATCAGAGTCTGCTTCATCAAATGCATGCATCAAATCTTATATATTGTATATTGTATATTGTATATATCTTTATTGTCATTGTACAAGTACAACGAACTTGTAGGTATTTAAAGTACCATAGAACTCTTTGTTTTTGAAAAGTTGTTGATTAGGGTTGCCAGACTGCCAGGGCCTGACCTGCAGCCTCTAGGTTTGCCTGCCTACAGTAGGTGACAGCAGGAGGGCTTGAATCTCCAGGTGGGCAAGAACACCTTTTAAAAAACGTTTTCATTAAGAAGATTATGTGTGCAGCTTGCAAGCTTCAGCCTGGCAGGAGCTGGCTGCATATTATTGCATATACTCCCTGCTCTCCGCCCCCTCTCCCAGTCACAGTTCTGTCTCCAGGGCTCAGTTGTTGGAAGGAGCAGAGAGGAAGAAAAAGAACTGGGCTGGACTCAAGCGGAAAAAGGTGTTATGAGTTTGCATGCATGCCTGGTGCTGCCCCTAGGTCTCAGGGTCAGGGATGCTCCTGACCTGGCAAATCTATAGAAGATTTATTTTGTGGGGCAAATATTATATCATTGAGCTGTTCAGAAGCTCCCGGAGCTTCTGTGTTCCCTTAGAGAACAGAATGCCAAGCATCCTTGTATGTCCTTTAAGGATGTACTCTCATCTTCTCCCACTGGAGAAAGCAGAGTAGGTTCTGGAAAGCTTTAATTGGTTATGCTTTGTCCCACCAAGCAGGTAAGTAACAGCTTGTGACAAACAGACCACCTCGCAGCCCCTGCCCTGTTAAAACTTCACAGACCTGACTCCATCTCTTCCAAGAGCTTATCAGGGATATGGGTGTCTCAGCTACCTGGCAAGTGATTTCAAGATAAAACCCTGAAACTGTTAGAATAGTAAAAAAAAAAAAACACACACACACAAATATTTCTCATACTTACCTTGCTGAATTTTACTTCATTAATATAGTATCTGAAAAGGGTTCTTTTCTGTTTACTTTAGCAATTATAGCTAGACACGATATTTCCTATACTTCATTCTTGATCATTTCTTAGTTGTTTCCAATGTGTGCATTAAAAAAAGAAAAAGTAATGCTTTTTCTTTTTACTGTGCATCATAGAATAATGTGAAAGGGGGGAGGTACAATTATATGTACATTAATTGCTGAAGCTAAGAAAACAATGAGTATCGTCTTACATGTTCCCCAAATTAAAGCCATCTATTTATAAGAAATCAATTTTCATGCAGAATATTTTTCCTTGCATGGTTATAAGTTAAATTATACATCTCCACTGTATCCTGGATACTAAAAATCCTAAAAAAACAAAAAGGGTATGTGAGAATGTGATGTTAACAACCAATATCAAACTGAAGGCCTACCAGGCTTGCATTTTGAGCACATTGCTTTATGGAAGTGAGTTGTGGGCAACTTACACCCACCAGTATCAATGCTTCAATGCGCTTTTTGGGCATCACATGGCAGGACAGAGTCTTAAACAAATATGTTTAAACAAATATGTGCTCTTCCAAGCCCATTTCCCCAGCATGTTCGTGCTTCTGTCTCAATGACGTCTACACTAGCTTGGTGATGTCCACAGAATGGAAGATGGCAGGATCCCGAAGGATGTGCCCTACGGGTAGCTGGCTTCAGGCACTAGGCCTGTTGGCAGACCCACTCTGCATTACACAGATGTTTGCAAATGTGACATGAAGGCTGGCAGCGTTAACCCTGCTGTGCTTGCCCATTCAGCAGAAGCTAAAGCTAGTAACGGTCTTCCTTGAACATCTTACAGCACAAAAGTGAGATGTGGTAACTGTATTTATTAGTAGAAGCTATTTACATGGTACTGTGCCACATTATCACTAGGTGGGAAAACTCTTGTGGGTAGTGTTGTTGATACTTCTGAAGAAGACCATTTCTCTACACTACCATCAAAAAACAATAAATGCCTTTTGGCTGTCAGCTGTCTTACAATCTCATAACCCCACAAATGTCCCATTTTTAGGGGGTTTGCCCCTCACAATGTTTACAGCTGCCGAAGCATGTAATGTTTTATGTAGATGTAGCCTGTGTAGCTATAAAACAATTATTTTCATATCCGTTTTAGTGCATCATAATTATGCACTGAAGGTTCTGTATAAGAGTCTTTTTTAGGGGAGGGGGGAATAGGTTTGACTCATGCCGCGACAGTTTGAATTTTATTCACCTACTCTCAGGCTTTTATGAAATCCCAGAATGTGTTAAGATTTGAGTAAAATGTGATTCAGAATTGTGAACACACTATTACCAGAGGAAAAAATGGATAACATGCTGTTGTCAGAAGACGATATAGGTGAGCGAACAATCAGAGGGTTAAGCAGGCTGGCTTGTTTTTCTATAAAGCTTTAATTAAAGAACATGCAATTAAGCCATCACCTCTTGAGTCCTTCTATCTAAAGAAGCCCAGAACCTTGGAAGACATGGTAAAAACAAAAAAAACCCCACACAAACTCAGGAATTGTCAATTAAGATGCTAATCCCTCTCACAAATATAGCAGCTTATCTGAGGGCTATAGAATTAGAAGATTGAGTCTGCTGTTAATAAACCCATCTCTTAATAATCTCATACTTTATTTCTTGTAATGCAGGGGTCAGCAACCTTTTTCAGCCATGGGCCGGTCCACCGTCCCTCAGACCATGTGGTGGGCTGGACTATTTTTTTTTGGGGGGGGGGGATGAACAAATTCCTATGCCCCACAAATAACCCAGAGATGCATTTTAAATAAAAGGGCACATTCTACTCATGTAAAAACACGCTGATTCCTGGACCATCCACGGGCCGGATTGAGAAGGTGATTGGGCCGCATCCGGCCCACGGGCCTTAGGTTGCCTACCCCTGTTGTAATGTAAGTACACCTGAAATCTGATCTGGAATTGGAATGCCTCTGTGTAAAACATACGAAACTCTCCCGACAGAGATTCACTGAAATTAATCAAGTGTCGAATAGCATAACGGCTGGGCACAAACAACAGCCTGTGTGCTTTTAAGATGTGAAAGTCTGTGCCGTTATTTTTACGACTGCCTGTTAAGTTATGAGTTACATTGTGAACTTGGTTCTTCAAGATAATGTTCATTCAGTCTTTGGGGGTTATCCTTGTCTCTGCTTTGCTCGCTCAGTTCTAAGTGAGCCTTTGGGGTGGAGCCGTATAAAAATGCAAGTGGATACCCTGGCTAGGATCCAAAGAACTACTTTAGAGACCCTGTAGGGTTTGAGCACACCCAGTGGGATTTTTCACATTTTTCTTTGAACAGCCTCAATACCTTATCACAAACTGCTTTTGAGAATCCCTCCTATATCCAGACATGTTTGCCAGGAGCCTTGGCAGGCTGCTATTTAAGAAACAAAGACCACTTAAAGAAACAAAGCTAGTTGTATGGGACTTTGGGGTTTTTTTTTATCCTGTAAAGGGCCAGTCCATGTCACACTGCACACAGTCTGCATTCAAAAGGTCCTAGGCTCAATCCCTGCCATCTCCAAGCATTGCTAGGAAAGACTCCTGCTTGAAACCTTGGAAAGCTGCTGCCAGCCATGATCTAGATCAGGGATGTCCAACTTCCAAGAGACTGCGATCTACTCCCACTATAAAAAAAAACTGGAAGTGATCTCCCCATTGGGTTGACCAAAGTTGTTGAGCTTTTCCTGGGGAGGAAGACCCAAAGTAGTTGTGTGACCAGGGGCACCCCACGATTGACCAGTAGATCGCAGTCGACCTGTTGGACAGCCCTGATCTAGGTGAATCAAAGGCCGACTCTGTATAAGGCAGCTTCCTGTGTTCCCAGGCTTCCTAATTAATACACATTATGAAACCATCCCTTATGCAAAATAGCCTATTGTCGCATTCATAGGATGCTCCAGACTTGCTCCTCTGAGAGAAGAGGGATCAGGGATCCAGTCGAGGCTCCTCTTTGGAGGCAGGAAAGAGATAGCATTTTGCCAATGTCCCCTTCCTCCCAGCACCAGCTCTCATGCTGTTCAAAACACCCCGTCCCCAACACCCTGGAGAAGATTGTGGGGGGCTATAGTGGAGAAGGAGGAATTGGCAAAAATAATCTTCCATCCCATTTCCCCAGCACCAGTAGAACTCTACTAAATGCAACTCTGGATCCAACCTTTCCCACCCACCTGCCATATTTTTTTTAAGTGACCAGGTGTTGACTGCACCTCTTTTTCATCACCCCCAGCAAATAGCACTCTCCTTTTCAAGTTATACATTGCATTTATGTACAGGAGATGTGAGATCAAGCATTCTACCCAGATATACAGCTGCTTAAGTGTTGCTGTACAATGTGCCATTTTAGCCTTCTGGAAGAGTAATATTTAGGGCAGTTTAAGGAAGCTGTATATCGGCAATAATGTGCTCTTTGCATTTTCAGGTTGTTTTTTACCCTAGCCTCAGACAAATTGGTTGAAAAACACAGCTGAAGTGTAATACCTTCTGTTCATCCAGGCATTGCTAATGAGAGATAAATGGGAATATCATCCCTGTCATGTCTCATTGTCCATCTGTCTCTTTCTCTAGGAGGTGATTTCCTCTCCTTTTTAAGAAAGAAGAAGGATGAGCTAAAAACCAAGCAGCTAGTGAAATTTTCATTAGATGTTGCTGCTGGGATGGCGTATCTCGAATCCAAAAACTGTATACACAGGTAAGATCAATTCAGATGTTCTGCCTTACAGTTTGATCAGTCGAATATCTAAACAAGTGTGTGAATATTTAAGTAGTATAAATGGATGGCTGGGTTCAGTTGTGGAATAATAAATAGTATAGCACAATTGTGACAGCACACCAAATCATACTTTGTGCTGACCATAGTTTAGAACATAAACCATAGGTACATAATCAAGCAACCCATTATTGTTGATTATTTGCTTTTATTATGCATCCTTCAGAACTCAGGCTCATAAATTTAGTTTTAGTGTGGCATCTGAATTGAATATATAATTTGCATATTTCCTTGTCAGTGAGGACAAGCTGTGCTTCACGTGAAATGCTATCTTAAGAACATAGTTTAACGTATGGTAAGAGACTGTGGGTCATTGACTTAATAAATTAAAACCCTGCCTCAAGTAAAGTTGTTCATTGTTTCTCTTGAGAAACACCAGTGCTCAGACCTGAATATGGCAGACAATTGGATTTTATTTATTTGTAGCCTCCCTTTTAAATGATTGATCTTCAAGACTGCAAAACAACAACAAAACCTACAACACAGCAATCCTCTGGCCAGTGAATGGGGCCAAAGTGTGCCTCTGTTTGGTAATATTCTGGAACTGTTTATAAAAATTAACCCACCCACCCCCAAATAATAGGTATTCATGATAGTTTTCTGATTCACATTAGCACCCTAATTCAGTCACAACCATAGATTCAAATGAATAGAAGATTTGTTCTTGTTCTGTTGTTCAGGACGCTGGTCGCTTTTTTGTGTGAAAACGCCAGTCAAATGAAGTAGGTAGCTGTCATCCACAAAAATCACATTTAAAATAGTTGGTGCTTTAATTGACGGGAATAGTACCTCTTGTAGTGCAGGTTTGGACCCTGGCATCACCCTCAGAAGGTGGGTGGGTGGGTGTGCTTTCCCCCTGGTGCTTGCCACTTCTGCTGCCTGGTTAGCCCATGCCCACTTCCTGTCTCTCAGTTGGTCCACTAAAGGAGTCACCTGGGTCGAGTGCAGTGCTGCCTGCCAGCTGCCATGCATTTCCTCACAGTGTGCAGCATAGGGAGGTGAAGCTGAGAGCCCGACAGGTGTACACAGGAAATTGGCTGCACATGCTCAGTTATTACATGCAGGCTGGTACAAAGGTGACACCATGCCTGTGCACCCATGACCATGTGTAGAAGAGGAGTAGCAACATTAGCTAACAGCACTTGCCACCCACTTCTCTGCATGGACTGGTGAGCATTTTCTTATTTCACCGCCTGCTACGTTGTGCACAAAACCCCTCCCCCCTTTTTTTACAGAGACTTGAGGTCTTTTAGGAACAGGAGATAGTTAGAGGATAGTGAGGGGTGGGTTTAGAATAGAGATGTGGGGTGGAGTTTAAGGGCAAGGGTTGGGGAGTGGAGGTGGAGGGTGACGAAGGTGGGCTTACTTTCATGCTAGCTGCAGAACCTCTGATATGTTGGTGGGGTAGTATTTTGGGGCAGGATACCAAATGGTGATGCCAAATATCACCTCTTAGTCTGAAGGTATCAAAAGATCCCCCTCCCATTTTTTTTTGCTGCAGCAGACTAAAGCAATCACTTCAAGGATGCCCTCTTTATTCAAGGTGCCTTTCCTCCAGACACACACTTATTTGTATATATAGAAATGGAGAGAAAGGCTACTAGGCTGAAATCATGAGTTCTGGGCAAGCTGGAGCATGTTTGTACAGTCATCAAGACAGAGGTGCAAATAATATTTTAGAAAATGATTTGAGGAGCTCATATCTTCAGTTAATCCCAAATGTAATTAATATAATTAATGGGAAATTTCTAATATAACTGATAAGCAAGGTAACTGTCCTCATTTGTGAAGATGCTCCCAGTCTTTACAGTCATGCCTCATGTTGCGTCCACTTCAGGTTACGTTTTTTCAAGTTGCGTCCTGTGGCAACCCGGAAGTACCTGAACGGTTACTTCCGGGTTTCGCCGCTTGTGCATGCGCAGAAGCACTAAATCACGTTTCGTGCATGCGCAGAAGCGCTAAATCATGTCGCGTGCGTGCGTGCACACACACGGCGCTTCTGAATGCGAACACTTCGAGTTGCGGACGTGCCTCCGGGACGGATTACGTCCACAACTCGAGATTCCACTGTATTTACATACATGCAATCTATGTGTACCTAGAATGGGTAGTTGATGCAGTATAAGTCGGTTTTATTTGAAGGATCGTATGTTCTGTTTTGAGTGCACAGTGCAAGAAGACTGTCTTCCAAGTTAGAAAGGGTTCAGATAATGTTGTTGGGTTTTTTTTGGTACAATGGATAGCTCCATCTAGAGTCACTTCCTAGTGCACATTTGCACAATTTGCTCCCACAAAGAGTGAAATATAAAATATATATCCCTGATCTTTACAGACTGCAGATTACCTGGATTCTCTATTCACATTTACCCAGTACAGACGTAGCACAGGAGATCATGTTTAGATTGCTTATATTTCCCCAAAGGCTTCTGGGGTCTCACTCACACAGTTTCATCTAAATGTACCTTCAAAACTACAGACAGGCCTTCAAGACATAACTGGAGTTGAACCAGAGTATGTGGAAGATTCCACGGTGCTCTTGGGCATTTTTTATTTGAGTTATTAGTTTTCAAGCTGTCTCTTGTGCTTTGAAGCACATTACATAGAGTGTTATTTTGACAGCAGTGTTATCCACCAAGGGTCACAGACAGGTGAACATTATCCTGTTTCATTTCATTTGTTATGGATCCATAGTTATTCATCACATTGACATTGCAATATTGTGGCCTTTTTTATGTCTTGGAGAAAGAGCTGTGTTATAATAAGTTGCCAGGGCAGATTCATTTTTAACATGCAGTTTAACATAACTTTGAAGAAAAGCATTTGTTTTGCCTCTCAATAAGCTAAACATACCACTTAATTTCTTGTTCTCCTTCCCTTCTACCTCAACTCTGTCTCCCCCCCCTTTATTTATGTAAATTTTATGTGATGGAGTTTTTCTGTTAATACAGTTCCAGTAGTGCTTAGTTCCCCACCATTTAAGACATTGAGGTAGCAGAATAACATCTGATCATTAATGAGCAATTTTAATTCTCTAGAGTGATATTTCCCCTCCCCTCCCCTTCCTTCTCCCTTGAATATAGGGAATCATTTCATACATAAATTGCATGAACAGGCAGATTTGCTATTGTCATATTTGCAATTTGAGTCATTAAAAACCCCTTTGGCTCCAGAAGAGCCATAATGTAGATCCATGGCTGAATGAAAACATGTTGGGTACATAAATATAACTTTTTTAAAAAATTACTTGCCATCGTGCATTATGTAACAATGTGCATTGTTAAATCGTATTTTATTTTTCAGACTAAGTGCAGTAGTATTTTTTTAAAAAATGAAATGTGTTCCTTTTATTAACTATACCCATATTGTCAAACTCAAATTTATTAAACTGAATTCAGAGAAAATTCAGTTAATAGGAAGCGAACTTGTGGTTGCTCTTGGACCCAATCCCAACACTAATGGTACTGCAGGAATCAGGCCTGATTTAATTGGTCTACTGTGACCTGCTCTTAAGTCATGGCACAGCTATGAGCATATGGACAACAGGCATAGTGTAATGATGGGACGCAGATGGCACTGTGGGTTAAACCACAGAGCCTCGGGCAGGGGTCCCCAAACTTACCCGGCTTCGGGCTGGTTCCTCCGGCACCAATCGCGCAGTGGGCCGGAGGGGAGGGGAGCGCGCACAAGCTATTTCCAGCGCAGCTGCCCATCTCCGGGATGGCGCTGCTCCGGAAATAGCTTTGCGCAAGCGTCATTTCCGGCGCACGCTGACCCGGAAGTGCACCGGAAATTGCCGCTTGCGCATGTGCACAAGCTATTTCCGGTCCCACGCTATCCCGGAGATGGGCAGCCGTGCTGCCGCACACACCGGTAAGAGCGGGGGGCGGGGGTCCTCGCGGGCAGGAAAATTGGCTCGCTCGGACCGCATCCGGCCCCCGGGCCGTAGTCTGGAGATGTCTGGCCTAGGGCTTGCCGATCAGAAGGAACGGCGGTTCGAATCCCTGCGACGGGGTGAGCGCCCGTTGCTTGGTCCCTGTTCCTTCCAACCTAGCAGTTCAAAAGCACGTCAAAGTGGAAGTAGATAAATAGGTACCGCTGCAGCGGGAAGGTAAACAGCGTTTCCATGCGCTGCTGTGGTTCGCCAGAAGCGGCTTAGTCATGCTGGCCACATGACCTGGAAGCTGTACGCCGGCTCCCTCGGCCAATAATGCGAGATGAGCGCTGTAACCCCAGAGTCAGTCACGACTGGACCCTAATGGTTAGGGGTCCCTTTACCTTTTAATGATGGGAGAGACAGGGTACTTATGGTCTCTATCCCTGGAATCCCCTCTGCATCAACCTCCCAGCAAAAAAATGTCTATACCAGGGAAATGCATGGCTACCTATAATACATTAAACTGCATATATCATTCAGTTATTTTGGAGTCTTATATCAACTTTGCCTACAGGGCCTTCTTTTGAGGTCCCACAATACTTTAGACCAGTGGTTCCCAACCCACCTAAGCATATCTAAAATCCTGGTGCCCGCCCGCCGTGACATATAATTCTTATTTTTCAAAAAGTGAACTCCTGTTCACGTGGAGGAAGCCTAAAAGGCCATTCACTGTTAATAACTCTTTCTTGAATTGCCCCCCATAAAAATCAAATTGCCCCCCCGCGGGGTATGTGCCCCACATTGGGAACCACGGCTTTAGACCCTCATGCTCTTCTCATGGTATCTTCGGAGAGCAATAAGGTCCCCAGGTCTGCTTGACTACATACAATATGAGATCTCAATAATCTTCTTCCCAATGTAGAAATCCTTTTCTTTTGTTCTTTGTTTGTTTTGTTAGCTACTCGTCTCCACGTTAGGCAAGATTCATAGAATTAATTTTTCATTAGTTCTTTGCAGCTGCAATCATTCCCCTCTCAACTCCACCCACTTAAGGCACAAACTCTGCAATGCAAGCCGCCTTTTATCACTTGATTTTCACCGTGAAGTACACATTGCATGGGGCTTGCAGTCATTTCTTGAGCACCAGTTAATCTTCGTTGGGGGAGGGGAGAACCCCCCACCCCACCCCTTCTAATATTGCACAAACCACAGTTTTTAAGTTGTGGCAGCTTAAGCAGATCCATTGGATCAAACTGCCAGCAATAAGGGCAAACATGGAATTGATTAGACATAAACATTCCTTTCACACTAGCTTGTTTTAAAAGATTGATATTTGTATCTTATAAAAATAATGGACTTGGTGTGTGGTTTGTATTCATGGCAGGGGCCTCGATGGCAGGTTGGCACCATATTTCAAGATAATTGTTACTGATGCAGGATGATTACTTATATACAAAATAATTACACTGCATTTCGCCTTAGGGATGATAGTTTCTTAGACTAAAGACAAGCACACAGTTCAAGTAAAGGTGAATGCTTGCCTATGCGTATTATTTTCTTTCACTCCTGTTCAAAATGTTTATCGGAATGACTAAAGTGGGTCTGAATAATGGAATATATTTCTATATATAATCACATTTTAAAGGTCAGAGAACAAGAGATGGATAGAGTCTCTAGGTGTGTGATAGAAGATTTACTTCCTTTGCATTATTATAAATGTCGCGGCTCATGGAGGAGAATCTATTATGAGACATTTTGTCTAGACTCTTCGATTTCATAAAGCTGTTATTTGATTTTTTTTTAATAGCCTGACTTAGCACTTAGTTCTTATTTTAAAAACCTCATTCCATAGTGTTGAGGCATTTCTCCCCTGTCCCCATCAAGGGATTTGTGACAAAGTGGTACATTTCTGTTTTTGTTGCATCACTTTCTCCCACACTGATGCCACCTTTTAGTTGTGGTCCCATTACCCCAAGCGTTGCTTACCCGCTTTATCCTGGCATACCTTAGCACTGTCTTCTTAAACTATTTCAGAAGTGAATTTGGCTTTTCAGGTATTTCAACACAGCTGTTACTCTTGCACACCCAGGGATACTTTAAGGCAGTGGGGCTGCCTCTGAAGATGGTTTGGAAACTTCAGCTGGTGCAGAATTCAGCGGTCAGGTTGTACATCAGGACAAGATGGTTTGAGCATATAATGCTTATCCTGGCCCTACTGCACTTCCTGCCAATTAGTTTCTGGCCCCAATTCAAAGTGCTGGTTTGACCTATAAAGTATTAAACAGCTCAGGACTGCAGGACCTCAAGGACCACCTCTCCCCATATGGACCAACCTAGACCCTGCATTCATCTGAGAACTTTTTTGTGTGTCCTGTCTGCAAGAGGTCTGGAGGGTGGCAACATGAGAACGGGCCTTCTCTGTGGTGGCTCCCTGTTTGTGAAATGCTTTCCCCAGTGAGGTTCATTGGCACTGTCATTACCGTACGTATGTCTAGGTGCCAGGTGAAAACATTCTTCTTGCCCAATTAAACAATCTATAGTGTTTTAAATATGTCAGGGGTATTTGTTGTTGTTATGTTGTGTCTTTTGTGTTTTTATACTGTAAACTGTCCTGTGATCTTCAGATGGTAGTTAGTTAGTTAGTTCGTTCGTTCGTTCGTTAATAATTGAGGTTTCTACTGAAAATATAATTGTAGATTTTGGGAAACCAAGCAAACTAACTGAACATTTCCTGTTTTATAAAATAATCATAGTCTATATTAAACAATGAGCATGAATTCAATTTGTTTCTTCTACCCCAAAAAACAAAATGATAAAAACAGCATTTTATTGAATTAGTTAGTTAATAAATGAAGGGGATGTAGTTCATGTTCAGTTCTTCACATTCCATCCTCTCTAATCAAAGGCATTTTGATGCCATTCAGTCCAGCAAAGGTAATTCCTGAATTGATATTTTGGTTGTGTATACCACTTGTGATGACACTCTTTCATACCTCACTCAATAATCTTCTTTCAAAAAGCTTCCAAGAGGGTCTGTCTGAGAATACTTCTGTGTTAGCTCGTTAATCTGCTAAATGGAATTGAAGTGAATCTTATTGAATACTTTATTGACCCCAGACTTTGATAGTGGTTTGTGAATGGTCTTATCCCTGTAATGCTGCTCTTTAACAAATCTTTCCCATGTTCCTTCTTTATTTTTCATTGTCTAAAAACAGGGTGAATATACATTAACTAAGCTTGGGAAAGGCTTGTATCTGATAATTTCAATCAATTAAATTAATTTGTGGGTTTTGTTTCCTTTTGGTTGTGCCCTCATAAGATAATGTGTTAGAACTGGAAAGGTTTGTGTTATCTGCCAGTGTATTTCCTTAGGAAAATTAAACTTACATTTCTCTGACATTTAGCCATTTTGGAGAATTAATTATTTTCTGCATTTTCATACTTAATGTCCTTTTTGTTACAACTGGGATGAAGACATTGTCAGCTCTTCCTCTCGGGTGCCACGTCCTGTGGCTTAATTTTTCTGTACAGAAAACTATTTTGTACTAGAATTTCTATCTAACCTGCTTGAAGGAAATGAGGACATCAAAATATTAGCTTTGGAGTTGTTGTTTTTGTCCAAAAGGTTACAAGTGCCTCAATTTCCATGGTGGCAATGAGATGTCGTATTAGTTAATAATTTCTCTGAAAGAAAATATTACCGGTATATTTATCTACTGTTAACTTTGAGACTTGGAGCCCAAAATTATTGCAGCAATATTCTGACTCCTTCCTGGCACTACTACTGTGGCAGTTTATCAGGTGAGGGAGTTTCTATACCTGTAACTGCTGTTTGTTGCTTTGAGGTGCAATCAAATGGAATATTGCAGCCTTTTATTTTACATGCCCAGGCTGACTCAGCAGTTTTCCCGGTGATGTAATTTGCCAATGCGGTTTGAACTTAGCCAATAAATCCCCAGAATCTTCATCTGACTCTTTGGTCTGAGCAATTCCCAACTCTATAGTTATGACTGCGCTTCTTTGTGCAGATCCTGCCTGCCTCCTTACCTTGTATCTACTTTGCCCATATGTCTTCCCACCCTGTCTGCTCCTGCAGGTGTCTGTTCAGTTTCAGTGCATTACCTGGCTTTCAAATTACATGCCGAGTGCTTCTGAGCCTGACACCATGGCTGGGATCCAAAGATAAGCACCTGCATGTGGAGCAGTGCTTTTCCTGGTGCATACTCTTTGCATAAACAGATTAACACTTATGCAAAACATTTATTTAGAATAGAGGGGTGTGCTTGTGTGTTAAATACACACTCTAGCCCAGATTCCTTTGTTTGAATGATAGCTTGCACTGTGCTTATGTCATGCAGCATGATGTGGTGATGATGAAGAAATAATCTACAAAAAGAGAACAAATTGGGAATTAGAAAGAAATGCTTATGTTAAAAGGTATAATATTGATTGGCTGCATAAAATGTGCATTTCACCCTGTTGAGCAATTAGTCCCCTAGGATGACAACATTTATTATTGACCTCAAAGAATCTGATGGTTTTAGAATGAACTCATCAAGAGAGAAATAAAGCAGCCTGTCTTGCTAGAGGGGAAAAAATAACAAGGAAATGTGGTTGAAAGATATGAAAAGAATGTTGTAATCTTTCTCCTGTAAGACAAGTTGTGGGATAGCAAATATTGGATATGAAGTCTAGACTATGGTTATTTTGTTTGCTCTAGAGTAACATACTCATTCCCAAATATTTACAGTTGCTGTTCAGGGAATTGCGCTGGTTAGAAAGTATGTGAGGCTAGGGATCATATTTCCCTTGCAGGTTTATACTTGGATGGAAAGAGATCAGAAGTGGGCCAGTCTCCCATGAAGGAGATTAAGCTACATTTCTCAGAAGATTGACCAATTGATGAACAGTGTTGCATATGTTTTCTTAGTTTTCTTAAATTTTAATTTATATCCAGGGTAATTTGTCTTTTACCCTGGCCTTGGGGTAACTTATGAATAGTTGCTTTCTTGCAATACCATATTTAAAAAACCCTCTTCAATTCTTTTGAAGCATCAGCATGTGTCCCCTTATTCTGAATCTTTCATTGGCTGAGTTGATACCTAGTTTCTTCAGCAATAATAGGCTTCAAATTTTAATTTTGGAAATGGTTAATATTATTAGATCCCAAACATGCCTTTCCACAAACAGAAGAATCAGGAGGTATCAGGAAAATGTGTCTTCCACCCACCCAGTCACACCCCCCCCCAGAGTGCCTGTGGAAATGCCCCATAGTGGAACTCTGCTTATTTAAAGTCTGGTTCCAACCACTTCTGTCTTAAGGAGACCAACGTAATTTTTGATGTGCAAAAGAATCTGTGGGTTCAGATGTGGAAGACCACATTTAGCCATTATTGATCTTGTTGTAGGATATATATTGGCAAGTTAAGCCTAACCTACAAGAATTAATTAGCTGGTTGCTTTTATATATTTTATAAAACAGCAACCAATACATTTGTGTATAAATATCAAAGTTAACCAATTTATATTAGTACATCAAGACAAGCTATTGAAAGAATGCTTTACATAGAGTTGCAGACGGGTGAAGAGTTCTTACCCAAACGTATTGACTTGAACAATGTTTTCTGCATTCAAAGAACAAAGGGTGTTTAGTCTTTATAAAGCATACTCAGAATTCTGGCCAAAATGTTGGCATAAACTATGACTCTTCCAGACAAATGTTCCTAATAAGCTAACATTTAAAAAATGGGACAACAGGACACCAAAGGAATTAATGTTTCAAAGTACTATGGCATATTAGGCATGTTTTGCCCTAACTGAAAAATGGAAATGAAATGGGAATAATGTTTGTTAACAGTGTGATGAGTATACTTAGAAATAGCATGTTCTAAGAAAATACATTTTCCTTTGTTCTTCTTTGCTGCAGTACAGCATGCTCTAATTGAAATTGTATTGTACATAGTCTCCTCATTTGCGACACCATAAATCAACATCTTCCACTTTCTAGTATGAAAACAAAACTCTCACATTTCCAGTGCTGAGGTCTACCGTAGGGTCCACCCCAAAAGCCAGGTCACCACCCACCATGGGGCAGGATCAGAGCCCAGGCCCCTGGGCACCACAAGTAGAGGGCATATGGGGAAGGTACTAACATTGGGATGAGGGTCAGAGATGCAAATGTTTTGGACCCTGGCTGTGATGGAGCTAGAAGGGGACACACCTGACTGGGGGTGTGGATACCAGTACAATCCCTCACAGAACAAGGCAGGGTGCCTGCCGAGGAAGATGCTGGCCATTGCCTAACCTTGGAGGGGTGTGCATGGCATTGCCAGGAAGGAAAGAATTTAGTGTCTTCCACACACCCTCTCCTCCAGCAATTTTTCCAGGGCGGGCTCCTTTCTGGCGCCCCCTCTCACCTCCTTTGGAGTCTGCAATAGCCTCACTGAGGGGGCTCCAGAATTGTGGCCCCAGCAAGCAGGGAAGGAGATGGGCCAAGCCCAGGCAGCCTCTTGCTCTGGCTCTGTCCAGGGACAGCCAACAGGGAAGGAGAGGCCTGCTTCCAGGGCCAGCAAGATGGAGGTATCCCACATCTCATGAAAACAACAACAAGGGTATCAAGGGAAGGAATTGGAAGCAGGAGGGAAGGACAGAGGGAGAGGCAAAGGAGAGGGGGAGGTTTTTAAGCAAAGGTTGGATGGCCATCTACCAGGGGTGCTTTAGCTGAGATTCTTACATTGCAGCAATGACCCTTGGGGCCTTTTCCAACTTATACAGTTCTATGACTATAATATAGTTCCCTTTCACTCCATAATTTTCCTACCCAGAGATGTTTTCCATGTATGGTTAATCTTAGCAAAGCTATACCTTCAAATAGTTTCATTAATGCGGAATTTCCTATAGTTTGTTCTTCCTTCCTTGAGTTTTCCCTTCATTTGTACAGCCTAGAACAGCCTTCATCATGTTTTGATGTTTTCAACTACAGCTTCCAACAGCCCCATGCTGCTGGGAGTTGTAGTCCAAAACAGCGGTAAAGCACTGGGGTGGTGAAGGCTGGCCTGGAAAATGGTCTCAAACAGCATTCTGGAGTTTCACTGCTAAACCTAAGGTACACAGAATGGCTTACCTTTGCATCTCATCTGCTTTGAGCTTCTTAGAAGAGGAATGGTTTATGTGAAATAATGAACTTGGAGCATCTTCAAGCAGCTGTTTAAGTGATAAAATGATATATCAGTCTATACTGTGAATAAGGTAGTACCATTAGCTACAAAGCATTTGCAAGGTTGTTTTTTTTTTTTAGAGAATCACCCCAGCTATAATATTTGTTTCTGTGAAATAAGATGTTTTACCCAAGTTGTCAATACTGCATCTATTTGATTAACCTATCCATACATAACCCTGATCCCTATCTTTTCATGTTCTGAACTGAGGTTGGACTTTGATTGTGATTTGGAACTTAGTCTTTCATGGTATTGATTAATTTTTATAATGCATCCATTAACTTTTCCACCATCTGCACAATACTTTATTGCCCTTGGGTGTAGAATTTGTTCTTTAAAATCTGTAGTAGACTTTTAAAAGAAAATTCTCATCATGCCAATTCAAGCCTAATCAGGATGCAATAAAAGTGTTCAAAGATTATTATTTTTTTGCCAACATTGTGGTAAAAATCAGAAGGGCATTTGAAACTCTTGCAATTTAGGGCCTTTTTTCGTTAGGGGGCTTCTCTTACTCTGATTACTCATGCCTCCGAATGTGCAGTAATCTTTTGCAACTGCAACAAGCCAACTATTACAGCTAACTTTGCTATTTTATCCCTGCCATCACACATCGTTGAAATAGAAAAAGGATACAATGACCAACTTACGTTAGGATTGTTTTGAGTCTGTGAGCTCTTTTTAGGTGCTTTCATCAAACTCCTTTGACCTTTATACTTTTCCAAATTGCATTCTGGCAGATGTTAAAATTTTCATGTTATCACAGTATAGTAGACTCAGAGTGGGACTCTAAAAATGCTTCACCTTAGGTGGAAATCACCTTTGAATGAAAACACATTGTTCTCACTTTTTGAGAATGTGAGTGCTGATAGCCATTTTTCCCTCTTGATATTAAACTGAATATCTGACCTTCTCTAACAAAGGGATTGTATCGGCAAATGATTGTTTGTTTTGTCACTGGAACAGACTTTCCATTCAGTTTTTATCAAAACAGTGAGCAGTGTTAAGCTAATGTTTGGATTTTCTATACAGATGCCAGTGATTTTTCAGTGTACTTGGGAACAAAACAAAAGACTGAGCACAAAATTTTGAACCTTGGCATATTCACATTCTATAAGTAAAATATATAAAGGGTTGTCTTGTACATAGGAATAGGGAGGAAAAAAGCATTTTGGGGTGAGTTTCTACTCTTTACACAATGTAGTGCCCTCCAGATGATGATGATGATTCATTACATTTCTATACTGCCCTTCATCTGAAAATCACAGGGCGGTTTACAATTTAAAAAAACCAAACCCATACCATAATAACAAGCAAAAACAATAACCTCCCACAGTTTAAAAGTCCATAACTTGCTTAATTAGCCAAAGGCTTGGGAGCAGAGGAATGTTTTTGCCTGGTGCCTATAGTTACGTAAGGAAGATGCTAGATGAGGCTCCCTGGGGAGAGCATTCTACAAGTGGGAGCCACTGCGGAAAAGGCCCATTTTTGTGTTGCCACCCTCTGGACCTCTCAGGGAGGAGGCACACGAAGAGGGGCCTCAGAGGATGATCACTGAGGTACTGCAGTCCTAAGCTGTTCCAGGCTGTATATGTCAAAACCAGCATTTTGAATTGGACCCGGAAACTAATTGGCAGCCAATGTAGTCAGGCCAGAATCTGTATAATAAACTCAAACCATCTTGCCCCGGTGAACAACATTGCTGCCGAATGCTTTGCTGTCGCTTGAGGCTCAGGTGATCTCAGTGGTGCAGACTGCCTTCCATCCCTATCAGGACAGGGATAGCCTAACTACTGCTGTCTATGCAAAGGATCCAGAAGTATCCCGTGCACCTGCTCCTTCAGATGAAGTGTAACCCCATCAAGAGCAGACAACCTCCAAGCCATCCAGTCTAGGAAACCACCCACTAACAGTGCCTCAGTTTTATCTGGATTAAGTTTCAGTTTGTTGGCTCTCATCCAGTCCATTACCGAAGTAAGACAATGGTCCACCATATCCACTGCCACACCTGCAGATGTAAAGGACAAGCAGAGCTGTGTGTCGTCAGCATATTGCTGAAAACGTAGTCCAGACCTCTGGATAACCCCACTCAGTGGTTTCATGTAGATGTTAAACAGCATAGGGGACAAAATAGAACCTTGAAGACTCCAAGGAGCTGAAGAACATTCCCCAAGCATCATCCTCTGAAAATGTCCATCCAAATAGGACCGGAACCACCACAAAGTGGGTTGTATAATAGATTATAATTGAGTATCACCAACTGGCACCACTTTTGCCTATCAAAAAAAGTGGTAGTTTATAATTTGAATATCTCATTTCTTACTGTATGGAGCTGCTAGCAGTAGAGTACTTAATCCACGAAATTCTAACTGCTAATTGGGACATGTTGTCAGATGTTATGTTCACTGTATCCAAAATATTCCACCTGCCCAATTTATTATTTTGGGTGATTTAAATGCATGAATTGGGGCCAACAACCAAAATACTTTGTCCCAATTGGGCTTTGAAGGAATAGATATAATACCTACCCCACTGTCTGTCCCCTGCTTCTCTAAGGCTAGATTAACTAACAGAGTGGGGTTAAAACTTATGGAATTTTGTATTTCCCATAATGTAGTTATCTTAAACGGACTGAATAACTTTCCTGGTGATGATAAGTTCACTTTTATCTCGTCAAGGGGTCATAGTGTAGTTGATTATTGTATCCTTTTCTCTAAATCTACACTCTGATGTTAACTTCTTTTCTATTGGACTCCGTACAGAAAGTGACCACTCCCCCTTACTTCTGACTATACAATGCGATCCAGCAAAAAAGACCTTGAAGCCTGGTAACTCAGATCAGGCTTCTCATAGTATGCTGAAAAGGATTAGACGGTCCCCGCAATTCGAAGGGCTGATTGCCAAATTCCTGAACACTGACAAAATGTTACATTTGAGAGCAACCCTTACTAACTCACATTCTATTAAGGTAGTAATAACAGCTTACTCCCAAGTAATAGACTTCTGTGGTACAATAGCTAAGCCTGCATCTGTTACGCCCTCTAATTGCTCCCCTTGGTTTGACCAGAACTGCTATACAGAGAAAAGATTGCTCAGAATATCGTTCGGAGACTTTCACAAAAAAGGTGATAAAATAAACAAAAAAAACCACCCTGTTTTGCACATAGGAAGTTATATAATGAACTTATTGCTAAGAGTACTTAATCAAGTGGTCTTCTCAGATCAGTATGCATCATCAGCGGTTTCGCATATGAAGCAACATTTCATGAATAGCAGACATGGATCATGAACCTAAACATGAAATAAGTGCTAATGAGTATTCAAGACTTTAGAATCAAGGACTGTTTGGTTATGAACTTGCCAGGTAAACAAAGTCCTCAGCTCGCATCACCACAGGGAAGGAAATATGCCATATCTGAGATTGGATCTTCATATAATACAGCTAAAAATAAAATCTTATCAAACACAGTGCTAGATTATTGAAATTGGACAAAGCTAAGGCATGTTTTTTAAACTGCAGAAAAGAAATACGTTGAGACAGAAAAGAAATTGAATTGCAGACCTTTGTTTTGAGACATAAATGAATTATAGGAAAAAGGTCTTTATTCATAACATAGTCTCATGTTTCAATACAGCACATTGAAACAATCATAAGGGCAGAAGAAATTTATTGTAAAGTCAGCAGTGATATCACACTGTGTGTGTTTGTGTTTGTGTGTAAAAACAAAGAAAATCACATTATAGATTGAAATGGGAGTGATAAAAAATCCATCAAAACAACTTGAAAATAACTGCTAGGATATATTCTCCCAAGCAACTGCTTCATTCTTAACAGGTCTGCCAATGTATAAGAAAATGTTTTTGAATACTTTACTGACATTATTAGTCTAACTGCATTATCTATTGGTCATAAAAAAAAACCATTTGATTTATTTGGCTACATTTTAGTCTGTCTTCTCCAAGGAGCTCAAAGTGACATTCACAGTTCTCTCTCCCCCACATAGCTCAATCCATAGAGCATGAGACTCTTGATCTCAGGGCCATGGATTCGAGTCCCACATTGGGCAGAAAAAAATCCTACGTTGCAGGGTGTTGGACTGGATGACACCCCAGGACTCTTCCAACTCTACAATTCTATGATTTTAATCTCACAACAACCATGTGAGGTTAGCTGAGACTGAGAGAGCTGCATAGCTGAGCAGGGATTTGAACCTATTTCTCCCCAGTCTTAGTCCAACACTCTAACCACCACACCACACCTGGGCATTTAAAGCCCTCTTATGCCATTTAAACACTCCATAGTGTCTCCCCAGAAATTCTGGGAACTGTAGCTTGTTAAAAGGGACTGAGAGCTGTTGAGAGAGCCCTATCCCCTTCACAGAGCTACAGTTCTCAGAGTGTGTTTTTTCTCTCTCAACCAATCCCTCTTTCCTGGAACTGTGGAAATTGACCATGGAAAAATATCCTTCCTGCCTCAATATGTCCCAGTCTAGGCAACGTGAGTATCCATGCAGATTCACAGCCCATGATGCAACCAGTTGCTATTACTGGTTCTGCCCGGCATGCCCTACTTTTGCCCAAATAGGTTAATGCCACTGACCGTGCTTAGGAACTTCCCTTGGATGGTATAGAATCTCTACTGCCCACCCTCCCTCCTTGAAGTGGAACTTGTATACACGTTATACAGTCATTTTGAGAAGGGCAGTCGCTCAGTATGGATATTGTCATGCATGCATGGTGACTTTGCACAGAGACTGCAATTTTCACATTCTTGTGTCTGCTTTTTCTAGTTGTTGGGTTTGTCAAGAATTCTTCCTTTGAGTGAGTGATTTGCAAATCCATAGTAACCACGATATTGCATTCTAATGTTCAATAATTCATTTGTTCAAAATATGCATATCTGTTGCCCTGATGGTAATTTCATGCCAATATTTAAACCAGTATGACTCTGTTGCCTTTCAGTAGAACAACATCAGTTTTACACCCAAGAAAGCACAACAGAAATAGGTCTGTGGCTTGTACCCAGCTTGCATATAAATAACATTCCATTTAAAAGCCTGTATAATTTATAATCTTAATAATCCTTAAAGAAATCTTAATAATCCTCAAAGACACAATTCATTACTTATGCATAGCAACCTGCCTGCTAGCAAATTATCTGTCTGTGCTAAAAGCAAACGACAAACTCTTCATAAATCCTTTTCTCAGGAATGACTACTAATGCTATAACTGTAATTCTCTACATTAAATGCCTGTGTTCAAAATAGTTTAACGTTATTTTTCCTTTGGACAGCTGTGCTCATAAACAAATGGAAATATAAGCTCTTTTATAATACCTTTAAGAGTCGGCCGAAAAGAGTCTCGCTATTGCAGGATGGCTTTATACTGAGCCTTTTTGCCTTCATTTTAAAATTTTAGTTCACTTTTCACTAGCACAGTACTCAAAGGCATTTGAAACTGTGAGAGCAGCCTTGAAATGATAAAGGATTTGAGCTTGTGAGGTTCTGGTGTAAAAATACTTCTACTGCAGACCTGGCCACAAATCCAAGGAACAAGTTTTTAATTCTTTTAAAGCTGTTGTGAGTTTTCACTAGATTGGGTTTTTATCTTGTGAGGTTGTATTTATTTTGCAATATGTTTCTTCTTACTCTTTTGTAAGGCTCCCTGGGAATGCCAATTGGCCACCGAAAGACAGAATACATGTTTTAGAAATAATTAACTAAATAATGGTGCTGCTAAGTGCCACAAAGTTCTGTTTATTTTCTCTCTCTTCTCTGTCACATATTCAGCTATCTGTCATTTGCATGAACATGTGAAGAGTTAAGTATGGCATGGGGATAGGGGTGCTCACACGAGGAAAAACTAAAGTAAAACAGACCTTGGTAAATATCTATGCTGCTTATAGAGATGACCTAAGGGTGATGGCAGACTATAGTAATTAATTTACAGAGAAATTTCACACACGTATATATTATATGCTGCCACTAAAATTACAACTATAATACACATCGGAGTGTAGAGTTTCCTCTTATCTGTCACTCTAATTGGCTCATATAGAGATCTTATAAGCTAGGAAAACAGACATCAAAGTAAAAAATATTAATTTTATATCCCTAGTCAGCCATGAAGCTCACTGGGTAACCTTGTGCCAATGTTTATCACTAAAGAGCGGGGTTGTGACTAGGGCTTTTTTTCAGCCAGAACTTACTGGAACTCAGTTCTGGCACCTCTCAGGTAGACGCCATTACCATTATAAGAGAACAGGAGAGGCATTCATTGTGAGTTCAAGCACCTCTTTTTCTTGAAAAATAGCACTGGTTGTTATTATAATGGAAGAAGAAACAAGTCCTTTGAGCTCCTGGAAGAAGGTGAAATGCAATTCATGTGTGCATAGCAAGGTGCAGGATTGTAACCTTGAGTTTGGTGTCAGTATTGAAACCATTGATTTCCTGCCCTTGCAAGTAGGCAAGCCCATTGAATTGAACCAAGGCTACTTTTCATGTCTGTTTGTTTCACTTGGAGATATGGGTTATGTTCTCCCTGTGCTTCCATCTTGCTGTTAAAACCAGCAGGTCTGGGTTCAGTTCTCCATGCAGCCGTGAAGCTCATTGAATTACCTTGAACCCAGTCACTATCTCTCAGCCTAAGGTACTACCTGAGAATTGTTGTGAGGGTAAAAGGATTGAGAAGGAAACCCATCAATTTATATAGACTCAACTTGGTATATTTTTGAATGGACTTGAACTGACAAGTATTATTTGTTGAAACAAATTTATTTAAAATACTTTGTGAGCTATTTGCTAATAAATGATTAATTTTTGTTCTTTCTATGGTTCTAGCCTTTCGGGGTGGGGGTGGGGATAAGGCTATGCTTTACCAAAACCCGTAAAGTCTTAAGGAGAGGCTAAGGACACCATCTTTAAATCAGAAGCTACATCAGGACTATTGCAGGGGGGATGGGTTGGGCTTTGGAGTTTGTTTCTCATTGGCAATCAGTTGGTATGATGGGGAGCATGTGTGAGCCTAAATCATATATGATTGCCCTGCCTCTTCTCTACCCTTGGCAGTTCTGAGAACAAGACTTTGACTTCAAGCTATGCTATCTCCCCACATCAAATCTCATCCACTGGCCTGCACTCTACTGGAAATAATAACCCTCAAGGGCAGCTTGGTCACAGTACTCTGTTGCCTTGCATGCACTTATTTTACTATTTCAGTAAAAATACTTTATTTTCCAGGAGCCATTATGCTTTGTAATCTTACATTCCCAGTAGTGGATGAAGTTTCCCCCCAGAACAGAATGGATGGGAGGAAACATTCTTGCTCAAGCAGATTTAGGTTTTGAGTGTAAAAGTACGTTATCGTTTTGTATTGTATTTATACAAGGCTGCATCTTTTTCCACACAGGGACCTTGCTGCAAGGAACTGCCTTGTAGGCGAAAACAATGTCCTGAAAATTAGCGACTTTGGAATGTCTCGTCAAGAAGATGATGGAGTATATTCATCTTCAGGATTAAAACAGATTCCCATCAAATGGACTGCTCCAGAGGCTTTAAACTATGGTAAGGGAATACTGTTGCTAACAGTTTTGGTCCAAAATATGCTGTGTGATGTCTGAAAATATAAAGGAGATGTACAAATATTTGCAAGAAGATATTTTAAGATTTCCCTTTCTCTAAAAAAAAACTAGGACACCACAATTAAACCGTGTCTCCTGTCGCTGCCCAGGGCGGGGACCACACTGGGGGGCAGGGCACACCTGGGGGTGCACTCACGCACCGGAGCCCAGCAGAGGAGTGGGCCGTGAAGCGTCTAGGTCAGACCTGATTTATGAGTTGGAGCTTCAGCCAGCTAGCAACTATACCCTCCCCTCCCTGTCGGCCAAGCCAGGGGCGGCCCTAAGGAGAAGGAGCCGCTGCTGCCCCATTCCCAAAGGCTGGGCCTGGGCACGGCTTCCCTCTATGAGGGAGCCCATCGTGGGGTCGCCTGGTTGCACCCCCTCAAAAAAATGCCCCCGGGCTATGCCCCCTAGCATACACACACACACACACACACACACACACACACACACACACACCGCTAAAGGTAAAGGGACCCCTGACCATTTGGTCCAGTCGTGTCCGACTCTGGGGTTGCGGCGCTCATCTCGCTTTATTGGCCGAGAGCCGGCGTACAGCTTCCAGGTCATGTGGCCAGCATGACTAAGCCGCTTCTGGCGAACCAGAGCAGCGCATGGAAACGCCGTTTACCTTCCCGCCGGAGCGGTTCCTATTTATCTACTTGCACTTTGACATGCTTTCGAACTGCTAGGTTGGCAGGAGCTGGGACCGAGCAACGGGAGCTCACCCCGTCGCAGGGATTCGAACTGCCGACCTTCTGATCAGCAAGCCCTAGGCTCTGTGGTTTAACCCACCGCACCACCTGGGTCCCTACACACACCGCTACTCCACTGCAATTAGATATCACCTCTTTCCCTAAGGGAATGCTTCATCAAAATAATTAAACATCTCCACACAAGCCTCCTTGGCTACTATAATCTGCCTCTGAGGTCCTTCTGTAGTTTATCTTTGGAAGTGAGGCAGTTTAGGAGCACAATAGGGTCTTTTCAGTTGTTATACCCTGACTATAAAATGCTATCCCTAGGCTGTCTCAGCAGACACTGACTCTGAGGTACTTTATATTTGTTTGGACCCTAGATGTTTGGTGGGTGTGTCCAAATCTTTGATGTAGATACCATGTATAGTTTTTATCTTTGCTGCTCCTGTTCTGTTTTTATGTGATACTATTGCATTTTTTAAAAAAATCAACATTTTAACATTAGCAGCTCTAGGAGATTATCACCTGAAAAATAGGATATACCTATCCTTTAAATAAACTGATTACCGGTAAATGCAAGTATAGCCATAACACTTTGGCTTTGTGGCTAGAGCTTTGTAGTAGATTTCCTTGTAATTTATCTTGATTAGATAAACTTTAACTAAATGAGAACATATGTAGAATAAAAGTAAATAGAAATGAGTAGAAAATTGGCAATGGATTTTTCAGACTTTTATTCTGGAACCTACTAGTTGTGTCAGCAGCTCATGAATTGTCATAGGAGAAGAAAGCAGCCAATATCGGCCCCCCACCCAAAAAAAACCTTTTAGAGTTATTTACCCAGCACTCTTATGGACCTTCCTGCTGTTGTTTTTTTCAAAATAAATAAAGGCACTATTTATAAAGAGGAAAATTACCTATAACGAGATCAGTTGGTCACAAAAATAGAATAAGCCAAAGTGCTCTAAGTGAGAATGGAGGAACAGGGCACTCTAATAAGTAGGAAAAGAAGAAACGGCATGTGCGTTTTAGTATTGTGAATGGGGTAATAAAGAACTGATTAATAGTTACCAAATAATGGTTTATTTTAGGGTGTTCCTCTACATAGGAACAAGTTTGTACCATTTAGTTGCTCTCCATTAAACTTGTAAAGGTAAAGGTACCCCTGACCGTTAGGTCCAGTCATGAACGACTTTGGGGTTGCGGCGTTCATCTCACTTTATTGGCCAAGGGAGCCGGCGTACAGCTACCGGGTCATATGGCCAGCATGACAAAGCCACTTCTGGCAAACCAGAGCAGCGCACGGAAACACCGTTTACCTTCCCGCCGGAGCAGTACCTATTTATCTACTTGCCCTCTGACTTGCTTTCGAACTGCTAGGTGGGCAGGAGCTGGGACCGAGCAACAGGAGCTCACCCCGCCGACCTTCTGATTGGCAAGCCCTAGGCTCTGTGGTTTAGACCACAGCACCACCCGTGTCCTATTAAACTTGTAGGAGAACTCAAATTTCTTTTTGGAGAGAAAGATTTTAAGAAACAACAAAGTTAAATGTTGGTCTCTCTCTGTGCCATAGAAAGCTGTGCTCGTTGAACCTGTCGGACAGTTGTTTGCATTTCAATGTTAACCATGGTATTGAGTTATGTCTAGGGACACACGCACATCCCTTACTTCGACCTGAAATAGATTGTGCTTTGGAAGTGTGTACCGGTAGTTTAATCGTGCACAAAGGCACCAGCACCACCAACCTCACAGGCCAAAAAAGCTTCAGCAGCGGCAACAGCAAGTGCTCCAGGTCACCAATAGGGCATACATTCCTGCTAAGAATGGGACTAGGATTTTAAATTCCACCCCACCCCCCACAAGAAAATATAATCTCTAGCCATTTTCACTGGGGAGGCAGTCCTCTAAGCATCATGCAGTTTCTCCCCAGTGTCAATTGACACAAATAGTGTCATTTATCCTCTTGGAATGCTGGGAGTTGTAGTCCCTGCCCCTTCTTGGACTCTGCACCTGAAGCACCCATCATCACTTTCAGAGTACCCAGTGTTCCTGCCTGTCTCCTTCTCTTGCCCCAAGGTAATGAATTGGGCCCTTGGGGTAAAAGAGAAGGGAAGGGATGATGGATGCTTTAGGAACTTGCTGACAGCCGTACTCAATGTAAACCTTTTCCTGATGAATCAGGGCAGGGGGCAATATTAGGAGTTCTCCTATTCAATTTTGTATGCTATCCCTAGTTGTATTTGCACCGAAGTTAGTGTTAAAGCATGGCGAACCTTAAACCAGACTTTGAAATGAGGATATGAAGCTGGTTAATTCTGAATGGGGAAGGAAGGAAGAGAATTCCTAAGTGTTCAAAATGTGTACAAGTCAATGGGACAATCCTAATTTCTTAAGAGTTCAAGGAGCACAGTGCTTGCTTCAGATCCATTTTTCTACATTAAATGCCTTTACTGTTTTTACAAGTGTGCACTTTCAAGTGCGCTTTCATAAAATCTTATAAGGGAATGATTTAAATACACATTTCTTTGCAAATTATAACTATGTGTAACACATTTCCAATGTTATGTTTTTACTCACATGACTGACTTGCAGGAACAATACTTGGAGTAAAACTGTACTATACTATGGGAAGCAGTTCAAAGTGTTAAATGTATGGATCAGCATTTACATGATGTTGCATTTTGAGGGATTTCATAGCTGAAGCCATGGACCCAAATACTTGCAGAGAGTTATTTTTGAGATGAGATATTATATTGCTGGTCCAAACTACAGTGCTTTTTGTGATTCTTAGTTTTCTCAAGAACATTTGTGTAACTATCTTTGTTCATTATATTCTCATGGTTCTAGCATAGCTTTATCAATTCTCTATGTCACTAATGCATACCATGCAAGTATATTATTGCCAAGCTTTGGGGGCCTTGCTGAGAAAGGTAATTGAGTCCAGATAACTAATACTTACCTAAGAAGTGTATTACTTATAACTAGTGTCCCCAAATGTTTTTAATGGAAGGTGTTAAATTACTAGATGCCAAGCTCTAAAAGGAGAATATATGCAGACTTACAAGAATAATCATACTACCAGCAGCACAGTGGATGTCCATAATTGCGCTTTATCAACCTAGTAGCCTAATTTAAAACAGCATGAAATGATATTTAGTTTTAAATGCAAACAGAACTTTCTGAGGTCAGAACAGTTAGCATAACCCCAGCTGTCAGTAACATTTATATGTATTTCATTTAGGCTGGTAATGAGCAACATACCTCGTCTTTAAAATATTAAATATTTAGCAGCTGGAAATAGTGTGCCACTGGAAAAACTTCAGTACTTAAAGGCAGGGGTGATGAGGGAGATTTTAAAACTCTAAAGCAGAAACGATTGCATACCCTCCAACATTTTTCAGCAGGAAATCGGGTCCAGTTATGCCTTGTAAATTCTGAAAACCACTCCCCCTCCTCATTTGGAAAGAGTGCAAAACCTGATGAACATTCCTATTTGCGATCATACATCAACCTTTGAGGTACCTGCAATTTATGAGAGAGAAGATGAGGTTCCCAGCATCAAGAACCTTTAAGGGCATGTGAACTTGTTTTTTCAGACACACGCACCCCAAAAAAGGCCAAACAAAACATCACAATCAAAGTGTAGTTGGTTCCATGAGCAGCCATGGGCGAGATTGAAGTGCTCCTGGTGGAAAAATCTTGCATCTACTACTCATGTTACATACAGGGCCAGATTTAGGTTTGATGAGGCCCTAAGCTACTGAAGGTAATGGGGCTCTTTATATGTCCAGCTGTCCATTGTCAACAACAAATTGTCGCTTTTTTGTGTTGAATATATGCTATATGGTAATTTATGGACCTAATAGGTATCTAAAGCCATTTGCACATAACAAAATATGTATTTTATCAAAATAATTGTTGAACTGAAATACAATTAATAAGAACTATATTAATAGGGGGGGCCAAGAGAGTGGGGCCCTAAGCTATAGCTTGTTTAGCTTATACGTAAATCTGGCATTGGTTACATAGGTAATCACATAGGTAGTCTCTTGGTTGTTCCCTGCACCTGCCAGTCTTCCACTGCTTATGTGACTGGTTTCAAAAGTACCTCTGCTGTGGAAGAAGAGAAGAGGACAAGCTGGCTGACTTAGAAGGCAAACTCCCTCATGGAGGGTTCTGTAGGGAGTCAAAATAGGTGTACAGGAATTTTGACCTTTTCGCAGCTGGTATCTAATAGTGTTTTCCAAAGAAGCTGAATACTTCATCTCTAGACTTTGAACTTAGAGCCAGGGCTCTAATCAATACAGTCCCATCCTGTTCTGTGGAGATATGAAGGTGGCAATCAAATTAATTCCTCTGAAGCATCCATCGCATATGCAGGCAGATGACTCAAAGATACAGGTGACGCCATAATGTCTGCTACGGAAGTATAAGGGGCTCTTTGGTGCACTATAGAGATGATGAAACCCCCAAATCATCTCAGAATGCTGGCCCTAAAAAATATACTGCGTATCATTTAACCACAGTACAGGATTTATGGGGACAACTGTGGGTAGCACCTTGTATCTAATTTGATTTTGATGTAGTGATTTGCAAATTGATCAATCAGCTGATTTCAATGTGGAGCACATGGATGATGATCCCTTGTCATTGCCTTAGGGGAGGGTCTTCACACCTTAAACAGCTCAGGACCGCAGTACCTCAGGGACAAGCTCTTCCCACATAAACTTACCTGGACCTGCAATCATCTTTTTGTCTTTTTTTATTTATTAAATTTTTATACCTCCCTTCATCTGAAGATCTCAGGGCGGTTCACAGCATAAAAATACAAGATAAAAACACAAAATACATAACAAAAACAAGAACAAACCAAACCAATAACCTCCCCTTCCCTTGCCACGTTGGAGGCCCTTCTTCATGTGCCTCCTCCATGAGACAGCGGCAACACAAAAATGGTCCTTTTCTGTGGTGGCTCCCTGCTTGCAGAATGCTCTCCCCAGAAAGGCTCGCCTGGTGCCTTTGTTCCATATCTTTAAGAGCTAGGAAAAAATATTCCTCTTCTCCCAAGCCTATGGGTAATTAAGCAAGCTATGGCCTTTTAAACTGCCGGGGGAGGGGGACGTTGTTTTTGTTTGTTACTATGGTATGTATTTCTGTGTTTTCATATTGTAAACTGCCCTGTGATGCTCGGATGAAGGGCGGCATAGAAATTTAAAATAATAATACATAATGTCAAAGTGCTGATTCTCTGGTGCATGGGTAGCATAGCTGCAACTTTCCATAAGCCCCAGTCAGCACAGTTAGTGATCAGAGATGCTTGGAGTAAGGGCATCAAGATCAACAAATGAAACCTGTTAAAGGTAGATAGCCGTGTTGGTCTGTATAGTCAAAACAAAATAAAATAAAAAAATTCCTTCCAGTAGCACCTTAGAGACCAACTAAGTTTGTTCTTGGTATGAGCTTTCGTGTGCATGCACACTTCTTCAGATACACTGAAACAGAAGTCACCAGACCCTGATATATAGTGAGAGGGTGGGGAGGGGTATTACTCAGAGGGGTGGTGGAAATGGGTGAAAGGTTGATAGCTGTGGTAAACCTGTTGACGACTGTTAACGGCTGCAATTAGTCTTACAGGAAAAAGCAAGGGGTGAGAAGGTTAAAAAAGCTTTGTCATGTATAATGAGATAAGAATCCAATGTCTTTGTTCAGACCAGGTCTCTCCATGGTTTTAAGCTTGGTAATGAGTTGCAATTCAGCAACTTCTCTTTCCAGTCTATTTCTGAAATTCCTTTGCAATAAGACAGCTACTTTGAGATCTTGTATAGAGTGTCCTGGGAGATTGAAGTGCTCTCCTACTGGTTTCTCTGTCTTGTGATTCCTGATGTCAGATTTATGTCCATTTATCCTTTGGCGTAGGGTTTGGCCTGTTTGTCCAATATAGAGAGCTGAAGGGCACTGTTGGCATTTGATGGCATACACAATGTTAGATGATGAGCAATTAAATAGTCCTGAGATGGTATGTTTGATGTTGTTGGGGCCAGTAATGGTGTTGTCCGGGTGTATGTGGCAGCAAAGTTGGCATCTGGGTTTATTGCAGGCTCTGGTGCCAGTGTCTGTGTTTAGTCTGGTTGTAGTATTGTTGTGGGTGAGGAGTTGTTTAAGATTGGGTGGCTGTCTGTAGGCGATGAAAGGTCTTCCTCCCAGAGCTTGAGAAAGAGAACTGTCATGGTCTAGGAGAGGTTGTAAATCTCTGATGATCCGTTGTACTGTTTTAACTTGGGAGCTGTATGTGATTACTAGTGGTGTTCTGCTGTTTTCTTTTTTGGGTCTGAAACCTGGTTAGTCTTGGCATTGCCTGAGGAATGAAGTTTGCCTTTTCACTACAGAACGTACCCCTTGCTGATGTGCGAGAAGACCTATCATTATGGGCATTGTGCTGGATTTTGACGATACATCTTTTTAAACTGGCAGTCCACTGATCTCTGAACCTAGATCCCCCTTCTTAATTATCGTGTTGTTTTAATGGAATCATTTTGCTGCATATTTTACTTACGGTTTAAACTTTAATGTTTTGATGGGATTGTTTTAGTGTGTACTTTAACTGTATGTTTTAATTATGGATGCTTATATTTTAATGCCTGTGTAATTAGTTTTTAAACTTGTAAATTACTTGGAAGCCTATTTTGGTATTAAGGAGTTAATTAATTAATTAATATCTGGTGTGTACCACATTGGCTACTTTGCTCTGCAGTGCTGAGGATATATACCGCTCCGGAGATTATTCAAATTGCCAACAAACCAGTTCTGGAAATATATCTCACATAACTCTTAAAAAAAATGGAATAAGAGAGAAAAAATATGCTGTGCTTCATAGTCATGTGTATGCAAGATCAGTTGCTATTGATGGCAATACATTAAGTCCTGTAGCTTCTAAATTTTGTGGACACCACCTTCCCCAAAAAGTGGGTATTGGCGACCGGCTGATAGCTGTTGAAATCCGGGTAGGTCCAGAGCCGGTTTCTTTAGGAGCAGTTGTACCACTGCCTCTTTCAGTACAGCAGGGACCACCCATCCCCTCCTGCAGCAAAGTGCTAACCACACTCTGGACCCAAACAGTGATTCCCCCTTTTTGCTAGATTTGATAAGCCAAGGGGTCAAGGGGGCACATGGTCAAATGCATTGCTGGCAGCATCTTGTGCTCATCAACTTATTGCATAAGGTGAAACTGACTCCAGAAAAGGTCCTTGATAGCAGCACTGGGTACCTACTGTCCCAAGTAGGTTCTGTGCATTCACAGCGTGACTTGTGTCACTTTAAATATTTTGTGCAAGGTGTGGACAAGCCCAATGTTTTTTTCTCCCTGAAAGGAACATGCCAGGGCCATGTGCACCTGCTGGCTTTCGTGGTATTTATGAAACTGGGGTGCCTGACGCTCAAGGAAAGACCATGTCCCAGATACACCAATACACATACTCTGAAAGGAAAATCTAAATAAGACTATCCAAGTATTAGATAATTCATCATCATGAGAATGTTTCAGGGCAGTATTCCATCCCTACTTTGATAAAATACAATCTCTGGTTTCAGGAGAGGTTTTTTTAAAAAAAAATACACATCAACGAAAAGCAACAAAGCAGGCATAGGCAAACTCAGCCCTCCAGCTGTTTTGGGACTACAACTCCCATCATCCCTGACCACTGGTACTGTTAGCTAGGGATGATGGGAGTTGTAGCCCCAAAACAGCTGGAGTTTGCCTATGCCTGGCAATAAAGGGATGTTTTATTGTCTTGTATTTAGGATCTGATTCCCCAAGTAGAGAACACACATACACATAGCATAATTTGCAAGGATGTGCCCAGTCATGAGATTGCAAAATAAATGCAAAGGAACTGATCAGGCTCCCTAGTGTCATCTATTTCCTTGTCTCTTATTTTGTCACAACTGTGGAACACTGTAAACTTACCACAGCTTCAAACGTAAGCATTTCATGTATTGGCAGAATTACTGTACCATCCGCTTATTGCTTATCCTCTCTATTTTTATTTTTCTGGTAGGGCGATACACTTCTGAAAGTGATGTGTGGAGTTATGGAATTTTCCTCTGGGAGACCTTCAGTTTAGGTGTCTGTCCATACCCAGGAATGACTAATCAGCAAGCACGGGAACAAGTGGAGAAAGGTAATTGCTGCATGTCACACCATTTATGATTAATTCTGTTGAAGACTAAGAATTCTTTCTAATGCTTTGTGCGCCTTGGATGTATCAGACTCAGGGCAAAGATCTCTGATGTGAAGAAATTCCAATCTAACTACAAAGTTTCCAAATAGGGATAGATCATCATGAGAAATAACATTATTGAAACATTACAGAAGGTTTTGTGTTAGCTGATTATTTTGGTCTTTGATTTCTATTTTGTAGAAATGGGTAGCCAGTGACTAATAATTAAAAGTCTGATAATTAAAAACTTTACGCCATGAGAACTATCCAGGACCTGGTTTCAATGTGGGAAACGTATGAGGAGCTGGCCTCTGGCTCAAGAAAGCTATGTTGCAATAAATTTATTGGATTTTCAGTTGCCACAAGACTGTGGTCCTTTTCCTTAATACCTTTAAATAAAATCGAAGGCAAGGGACCCTTAATGATGTTGATCAAGTGCAGCCTCCAACTGGGCTAATGTCATTCAAATATTGTTTAGGTCAGGTCAGAAAAATGAGGGGAAAGTAATTAAAATACAAAGTGGGAACAGCGTAGAATGATATGTAGCTTAACTTAACATCTTATTCACACACACATTTAGCTGAATGTGAATTGTTCACCTGAAAGGGTTGGAAGGACCCATTTAGTTGGCTCTGCTCATTTGGGTCCAGAATTCAGTTGCATTCTCCTGTGACCCAGGATTTAATCATGATAGAAGTGGTTTCCATGATGGTAATAGCATGTGTGAATTTGGCCCAAGACACACAGACTACCTGAACAGAATGCTATGTGTAATAAAGTTAGTTATAACTGATTTAAATTTCCTTTAGCATTTTCTTCATTAAAGGTCTATATGACCTGATTTGAAAGGGATAAATGGATCTTGCTTAGTTTGGCAGAGGACACTTACCAGCATGAGTCTTGTTCCTCAGGCGTTGGGAATTCTAGTTCCACCTTTCTTACCTCCATCAAGTTGCTACTTCTTGGGCCTCATTAAAAGAACTGTCCTTTGTGGTAGAACTCACCAACACATTACTAATCCTTTCCTTAAGATCCACATTGCAAAAATCAATAATATGCCCATATATTTTTGAAGCAGTTTCCTATCTTTGAGATAATAGAACATGCAGCCTGTTCCTTCCAGGCTTGCCAGTCATAGTTAGTTTAGAGTGACCAGTGACTCTGTCTCCTAGGAAGATTTTTCATGTTTGAGCAGCAGGGAAAAGGTGCTGTAAGCTGATTGAGGAAAGAAAACAATTTGCTGTGTGCAAGAAGAGTCAAATTCAGAATGAGATTGGATAGGAGAGAGAAACCTGATTAGAAATGGTTGAAGCTAGAAGAAAGAAAGAGCAGGAAGCATAAGGAAACATCAGGAAAGGTGAAGGTATGATTAAGGCTGCAGTCCTACGCATACTTTCCTGGAAGTTGTTCAGATGAAATCAGTAAAACTTCAGAATAAATCCCCAAAGGAAAGGCAGGCAGTCAAAATGTAAAGATAATGATACCAGAAGCCAAAACCTGCATCAAGAAGCAGCAAAAGGACCCAAAATTGCAATTAATGCTAAGGTAAACATTAATTTTATTCCAGAGGGTAGCCAGGTTAGTCTGTTATAGGAAAAGCAGGAAACATTTTGTGGCACCTTAAAGACTAATAAGCAGACCAGTCAATACACAAAAGACAAAATGGACATCAGAAATGGCAATATTAAAACACAACAACCGGGAGGGTGTGTGTGAACATTTTAGCCTCCCAGAAAACTCTGTAGGTGACCTTAAAGTGGCCATACTAGTTCAAAGGAACTTCAAAAGGAGACTGTAACATGAAACAACTAAATTAAGAGTTGGTTATCAAGAGATTCAGTGCTATCACTTGTGGACTGAACCAAGACAAAGGATTTTTATCACACTATATTTGTTAATTGGTTTACAGATACCAGCCTGCCTGTAAATGTCCACAGTTAATTGCGTAATTATCACTGTACTTTTCTGCATTTCATTTCCCTCTACCCCCACTATTTACAGCCTAACGCTAAGCACCGCCCCGCCAAAAAAAGTCCTGTGTATGCATACCTGTAACTGAGGATAATATTTCATACCACTGATGAAGTGTACTGTAGTCCACAAAAGCTTATGCCATAATAAATTTGTTAGGATGGTATTTTTTAAAGAAAACTTATTTTACAGTAAACAAAAACACACAAGACCATCAAGTTAATAATAATGATAGCCATGAGAGAAGGAAGAATAAACTTACAAGATAATAAAATAAGAATCATATTAATATAGTGATACCTTGGTTCTCAAACGCCTTGGTACGCAAACAACTTAGAACCCAAACACTGCAAACCCGGAAGTTGTGTTTTGAACTTTTCTCGGAAGCCGAAATTGCTCTGTTTTGAGTGTTACACTTTCGATTTGAGTGCCACATTTCCATTTTGTGTGTTGCGCTGAGGTCTGTCTGTTTTTGCTATTTATTTTGCGTTTTTGTTTTTGCGGCTCTTTTTGTTTTGTTTTTGTGACTGTGTGGAACCCAGTTCAGCTACTGATTGATTGTGCAACGGCAGTATACTGTTTATTGCTTTCATTTTATGGATCAATGGTTGCGTCAGATAGTAAAATTCATGCTAAATTACTGTTTTAGGGGTTGTTTTTAAAAGTCTGGAACAGATTAATCCATTTTGCATTACTTTCTATGGGAAAGCGTGTCTTTGGTTTTGGAACAGACTTCCGGAATGGATTAAGTTTGAGAACCAAGGTACCACTGTAATAGAAAGCTTAAAAAAGAATGAGTGGCATAAAATATATTTCATAGAGGAATGCAAGGCGCATATTTGTACCACATATATCAGATAATCATGAATGTTGCCAAATAAACTCATATTTTATGGGAATGTGCCAACCATAAGATTGTTTGGTTATATAAATTGCAAACTGCCCCCAAGCAGAAGCAAAGTCGGAGGGGTCCACATCACCCCTGGCGATACGTATTTTATGAGCCAGTTTTCAGAAATGACAGTGAACACCGTTAGGGCAGTATTCAACTAAATAAATGTGTGAGAAGAATGACTTCTGCTTGCTAAACAGGACTTTCGCCATCTCCAAATCTGCTTCTGAAAATTGGAGAGAAACCTAGAACAGATTGAGGGATGAACAGGGGGCAGGGGGAATCCTGCTGCAGAAGTGAAAGTCACTTTGCTTGCACAAAGCACTACTAACCACTACATTAAATACAACCCTTAGTCTTTATGGTGCCACAAAACCATCTATTGATTTTATGAATCCACCATTTTGTGGGTCTTGCCAGATGGATTTAAGAACATGGAGCCAATATTTGGTGCAACAAAATGATCTACATGCCCAGACAATGGAACATTTTTCTCAATCAGGTTTTTTGTGCCATTCATATTCCAGTCTTGCAGACTGGCGTGGTGTGAAAAATCTTTAAATGTATTCAAATCCAGCACCCAAATATTCTTCGTGAATCAACTCTGAGGAAGTTTGGTTGGTCACTGAATTTTTAATTGTGGTTTTTTCCCCCTTTCGCTTCTCAACAGTCATCTTCTTTCCATTTCTTTCTTAATATGTTAGGCTATCGAATGTCAGCACCTCAGAAGTGCCCGGAGGAAATCTATAAAATAATGCTACGGTGTTGGGATTACAATCCTGAAATGAGACCGAAATTCAGCGAAATTCACAAAGAGCTCTCTGCATTGAAAAAGAAAGTGGGCTCATGAGAAGTTAACAGGACTCAAAACTAGAGGACTCTTTTCTCCTTTCCCAGAAAAGTAATATTTTATGTCATGAACACTACACTTTTATACATTTCTTTCAATATTCTTCTAGAATTCTTTTTTAAAAACAAAAAAAATGATTTGTATTCAAGTGTGCCAGGCTGAAAATGTCAAAGATATCTATGTTAAAAAGAGAGAGAGCGCTCTGCCAAATGCTTTATATCTGATCACAGTGATGCTGTCATTTAGGTTATATGTAAATAGACAACATATAGTATGTCTATAGGTTTTGTGTTTTTTTAAAAGAACTCTGGCTGCTTTCAATTTGCGAGATAACTCCCTAATCTTTTTTTCTGGGCTTTACCTCTGCTTTGATTCCAAGTCCACACAGTGCATGCCAGGTGGTTTATGCACGAAGGCAGGCACATTTTTGTTACCTCCGTTTAAAAGAATATACAATATAATACTCTGAAAACAAACAAAAATACCAGCTAACACAGCCTTGGATTTATGTGTATTCTTACTCTAAAAGATCTTAATTGAACAGTTTGATTACAGAATGGAACTGCATGCATATATTTCTAGCAGATATTTCATGACAGTAAATATTCCCTATACCCCTCCAATTTTTTAAACCAAGAAAAGTAGGCACAATTCACAAAGCGCAAATCTATATGGTCTGGCTGTTGGGGGGGGGCAGAGTAAATCCAGATGTGAGCCTTATGTGTGATGCATCTATCAGGAAAACACTGTAGATGATCTGTTTTTCAGAAGGATGAGCTGCAGCAGTGCATAGTTCTTGAATGTGTGCATTCAGAAGTGCTGTCTGCAAGAAACATGTTTGAGAAGGAGAGTGACATATAATGAAGGTAACCAGTAACACTGAATTTGGATGGGGAAGGGAAAGTGACTTGCTCAATTGATCTTTGGAAGATTTGCGAATTGATGTTCCTGTTCAATATGCAGCTGAAGCAAAGGAAAAAAGGAAGAAATGTATTTCATGTAGACTTTCCAAAGGGGGGATGTATTTTTCAGTAGCGGGTGGCGAGGCGGGAAATCCTAATGGCGGGGAAACTAACAAGGAAATGTTATCTTCTGTATATAGTATATGGCACACTGAACAAACTACAAAGTCGATACATTAAGTTGTGGAACTGCATTTCCCCAATTATGCTCAGATTCTGCTGGGTTTATTCAGTTGACAAATTGCAAACTCCAAAATGACAAGTGAACATCAACATATTATTTCCAAGGTCTTCTAGAATTAGACCCTTTCTGGGCTATTGTGTAAGTTGATGGTATGATCCTGACCTCTTGGATCTTCAGTTGATGAGTCTTGTTGCAGGAGGCAGCAAAATGATGGCCACAGTGTGTCGGCACATTGATCGTTTCTGGCCCAGGGAAATGGAGATGAGGAAAATTAAAAAGCATTTTGAGCCTCAAAACGGCATTCTTTTGTACAGTAGGACCAAGATGTAGGTGAAGTCTTTGACTGCTTTACATGTTACCTGTTTGGCTGATCCTGCAGGCCAGAACACATTTGCTCTTTTGTGTGTGTGTGTTTTTGTGATAGTACAGAGTGGTGATGTTGAGCAAGGTAAAGTATACTTGTAGTCTAGAAAAGTTGATGTCATTAACATGATGATAACTTTTATTGTTGGATTCAACAGTGGAGTCCATTGTAGATGGACTTGTTAGCAGTCTAGCACAGGGGTTTCCAGGTGATTCTTGCCTTATTACACCTTACTACACCAGGACAGGTCAATGAGTTCAGAATCTAATGGAGAAGGAAAGGGGGTGGGAAGAAAATATAGTGTTGCATAGCTTAGCCTGGCAGTTTATTTAGCAGTGGGCATGCGCTGATCTTTGTTCAACACAAATAGGAAATATTAGTTAAATACGGTGACCCTAAAGGGATCCACAACAGTGTGCCTTAATTCATTGGCATTGTTATCTAAAATGCACAAGGTCTGAATGCTATCACCACATGGGGGGAAACACCACCAATCGCCTAGCTTTAGGTCTTCATCTATGCATTCACGTAAGGGCAAGAATGTACCTTCTTTTATTCACTGTGTTCTTAATTTTTGTCTTAAGTGTTAATATTTTTATATATGAGAGACTATACCATTTCTTTAAAGTCTTCTGAATGTACTCTTGTCTTTCAACAATGAAAAGGACAGCTCTTTGTCTTAATTCAATTAGCAGGACTTTCTGTCCTGTTCTTGTACAGATGTAAAGGATAAACACTATTTATATTTCATTTATGTAAGCAGATTTGCAATTCATGTCAGACTGCTGCTCAAATTGAAAATCATTTTTCCAAACATGGGATACCAGTAGCATTTAGAATTTGTTCTGGCTGTCCTAAAATCAGGGGTCAACTGAAGATCACTAACTTCTGGGATATTGTTGGTTGACTGATTAAAAAAAAAGTAAGTCTAGTGTATTGGCAGTTTTCTTCACACCATCTTGTGAATCACTCTCTTAGAAAAAGACACCTGCCAATGCCTGTTGGAATTATGTATGTTAGGAAGTTAAATTCATTCCAGATGCATGTAGACATAAACTATTAGTTGCAAGGATTTGGTCAAAAGAACGAGGCTGTCTAATGCACCCCTGCTCAGTGAAGTTTATTAATGCTGGGGAAACTGCATTCCAAGCTGCTTTCTTAATGAAGTAAAAACTTTACATTATTATAAAATTGTTATTTGTTACAGGTTTTATATAATTAGTCTCTTAGAACATGATTAGAATCACACACACACACACACAACACAACCCTCTTTCTTGGGAATATGCAATATGAAATAGATATTGTCATTTATATCGTTCCGTAGCAGTGTACATTAATGGCCTTTGTAAGTGCTGAAATTGTGTTTATCTAGGAAGCAAGTTTGCTTCCTCGTTAGCATTTCACAAATAAGTGTAAAAACCTTTAAAAAGATACAGCACAAAGTGCAATTTGGAACTTGGCAATTTGAGCCTCTTTGCCACAGTCACTTTTCATTTTCAATAAATATGATTTTTAAAAAGGAGTTTATAGTGCAAATTCTGAATGGAACTAGAATCTTGAACAAACAAATAAATTCCTATTAGGAGAATCAAAGGCTTCTTACATTTACTGAAATGTGCAATATTACAAGATCTCTATTAAAAAACACAGTGTGAGGGAACCTTTAACTGTCCTCACTCTTACAGTAATTTTCCAATGTACCATAGTCCCCAAATATTTGAAGCCTTTCATTTGATGTATGAAGTTATTTATAGATGCAGCAAATGCCAACTCTTTGCTTTTATAAATATTGAAGCAGATACTAGAACAATGTTGCCAAACAGCAATGTTTATGCAATAAGCCACTGGCTTGTTTGGTTAGAAAACAGCTGTAAGGAAGAAGAAAAAAACACTTCAGTTGTTTTATTGTGTTTCTGTTTTTATCTTCTGGGTTATCAACTGACCATATTGGCTGGTGACCTCGGTTGGCATTATGTTGGCAGTAAGTTACAGAAAGAAAGTAATAAAAAGCACAGAGTGTTATCATTGCTGTTTTTATATATTTAAGCTGCTGGCTAACATTTTTTTTGTAGTTCATTTTGTTTTCAAAAAATTACCAAGAAGAACTTTTAACCCCACCCCTTGTAGCTGGATGAAAACATGGAGGTATGCAAGGGCTTTCATTAGAGACACAGCTTTCTTTCATATCGCTTGTGATGGCTCTTTCTCATGGCCAATATGTGTTTTTTTAATCATCTGAATAGGTGCAATGTAAGGTGTTTTGACTTCCCATGCCTCTTTTCTTTACAAAAAGCACTTATTGGGGACCCTGATCTGGATTAGGACTCTGGGAGAGGAGTTAATTCTTCTCTCACCCCTACAGAAGCTGAGTGGGGTAGGGTGTGGTTTCAACAGGAAAATAGTGTGAGCAAAAGCAGGGTTAACTCTTCCTTTCCCCTGTGCCATGGCTCCAATCCAAATCGAGGGAGGTTTATAACATTATTTTTTATTATTATTATTTTAGAGAACCATGGCCAGTCCCTAAACACCCTATTCTAAGCATACTATTAATGTAGCATATAGCTTTGGTTCTTACTAGATTGCTTTCTTAACTTGAATGAGAAAACAGGACTTTGGTGTTTCGTCATACAGCAATCTGGCCCTTGAATAACAAAATCAGACTCTCTACTAACCACAATAATTATATTCCTTTTTGTCAGTCAACTGAACAAAGAGAGATACCTAAATCCGACTTCACTCTGAATAATTAAATGGACAAGAGATCCTTTTTGAGCGCAAGAAAGCCAATAAATCCTGAAGCACAAAACCGTACATTTAAAGTTTGCCACTTCTTAGTTTTAGAAAACATTTGTTCTGATAAGTTTGGGGTTTTCTTTGTGGCCTTGTGTTACTTTTCTTCTGAGCTCAGCTATCTGCATGCACATCCACCAGCGCCTGTTTTCTTGAAACCTAAGGCAGAAACTGGTTGAACTCTTGCCCAGACGTGGCTCTTTTCTCTCCTCAGATGTTAAAGCGTTAGATCTTGAAACACTGAAAAATGTGCAGAAGGTCAGAGTGTACATGGCTAAAAGTTACATCCCTCCTTCCCTTTATAGCCAGAAACATGTTAGGCAGCATTTGTAAGCAAAAGAACTTTCCTTGTGTTCAGAAGAAAGTTATCAACAAGAAAGAAAGCAAAAGTAAGGGAGATCTAGATGGCTTTAAATGACCTTACATTTTAAAAACTCATCATGCAGCAATTGGTACAATAAGATAAGAATGAACAACATGCTCACTTTTCGGGTATTTGTTCCAAAATGTTCATCTTGGATCAAAAGTATTTGCTGCGTTATATGCAGAAAACTACGGTCTTGCTGGCATGCAAAATGTACTTACTTCAGGCAGCAGTCTTTCTGAAGCCATTCCTTCTTCCCCCATTTTTGTGACAATAGCAGGCCTGCTTCATATGTTGCATATGTGTGCTTAGAAGAAAGGTGCAGCCAGTCCCAGCTTTAGCTTTCATGGGTTTGTAAGCCTACTGCCACCATACACACTGGATTGCATCCAAAGTTTCCCTTCTTCCAATGGAAGGCATTTTCCTCTGAAGGAAGGGAGCCTTTGGATGCCACCCATTCCATCTTTAAAATGTGTGAAGAGGCCCTAATTTTTTTCATTAAAATCTTATGTGCGAAACCTTCTTCAATAGTGATTGGTCGGTATTAACTCCAAACCATTAACCTTGGTTCAGGGTCCAGAATGCTATGGAATCCTCTCCCATCACCCCTTGCATCTTCATTCAAAATATAGCTTATTCCTGTATGAATTTTGGGATTGATTTCTGCAGATAGTCACTTGAGGTAGGTCAGGACACATGTTGTGAAAGTAGAAAAGGTTACGTCAAAGGAATCAGCAAAGTTTTTTTAAGCCTTTGATATATGGTCTCTAGGAAATATAATGTTTTGGTTTGACACTAGCTCCCTAAATCTTGGGATTTGAAGATCTGATTGGAGGCACAGCCCAAGGGGCTTGTGGACACTGAGTCAGGCTACTTTGTTGTTCAGTTAGACACCCAGATTGTATTGCAATTTGCTGTCAAAGCTTTCATTTTGACAAGTAGTTTGTTTGTTCAGCAGGGGAAGCTGCAGTTTGATAAGCACAAGATCCATTAAGTGAATGGAACTGGTCTTGTAGGTTTGTTTTTTTAATCCTGGCCTCTATTTCCAAATACATAATCTGGATACATATATTAAAGACCCTTAACCTAAATATTCTGGATTGCTGATGGGAAATGCATAAATAAATATAGAATCTGCATGCAAAATAATATTGGAAGAAAACTGCATAACTTGATGAAAATATGATGTGCAGCTACTCTTCTATGCCCTCAACAGTTAATCTTAGGTTTACAAAAGATTCCCTTATGCACAGGAATTGTCCAACTAAGGTAACTGTTTTCTTTAAATAGAACTTTGGGGCCTTGCATCATACAATCAACTATGTATGTTCTGTAGAACCTGCATAAAATACAATTTGACAAAAGGGTGGATAAAATGTGCAAGACAGCTAAACCATGTGATAAGTTTATCACTAGGAAGTGGGGACCAGCTGAACTCCTGTAATTACTGGCAGGTTTTTATCTTTTTGGTGTTATTTTAGCTCTGATTGCAAAATACAGACTTCCTCGTTCCGCAGAAATAGGGCACGGAGTACATCAAGGGAAGACGGAGAAGCCCTCTAGCAATGCCATTAACAATCCAAACCAAGGGGAGCTGTGTGTGAGAAAAACAACTTTCTAAAGCAAGAAAAGGAGGCCAATGCTGTTATTAGTTTACAGAAGGAAGGTACATCTTCAAAGTGAGAAATGTAAGAGCCAGAAGAAACATATCAGAGTAGGTGATCTCAAATGTATCAAGGAATAGCACAGGAAATTATTCTTTTTGGGGAGAGGGGAGTATTCATAGAAGTACAAGGCAGAAAAGAAAGGGGGGAAAAACAGGCTCCTAGCTGTATAGACAAGCAGGATAATAAAGATTTTTATGTATAATAAAGATTTTTATGTACAGTCAAATTCTGCCTGTATGTTATCCCACGGCTGGTCTTAGGGGAATACCAGGAACATTTTACTGGTTTAACTGTGCCATCTGCAGCAGACCTTCTTTCATCATAACTTTCTTTCTCAAGGATTGGTGACTCATGCCTGTGCTTATTAGAAATGAGTCCTTTCTCTCTTTGATGCTAAAGCAATTGCAAGGTCACATGACTAGGCAAGGAGGATTCCGCCCCCGCCCCCCAAGGATGGTGGATTTGACAGACACAGAACTAGGCTTACTAATTTTTTAGCGCTTCCCATGAAGTTGAGTAAGGTCACAGGGGCTCATTGTCAAACCAGAGTAGAAGAATTTTAGATATATTGAGTAGACGCTGCAATTGTTTACAGCTTTTTACATATATGTGTTTTGGTGTGGCTTTGAGTCTTTTTCTCTCCTTTTTTTTTTTTTTTTTTTAGTTAGTGCCAATATATGCACCAGCAGGTTTAATATCAGGTAAAGCACCTTTTATGCTCTTTTGTTGTCTAAAAATAATATATTTGTGAAACACATTGCTAATACATAACACTGGAAAGGGTTGCATCTTCCCAAAAAGTACAGGTGCTTTAAAAAAAGGGAGGAAAGGGAAGCTTTCCTGGCTTTTAACAAGAGTCAAAATGATAGCTTATGTATACTTATTAGTTACCTGTTCTTTGTAATTTTAACAGATCTACATTTTATCTTTTATTTATTTGCCTTTTTATATTCCTATTTGAACTGAAGTTAACCTTATTTCACTTTCCTAGCCTGTTTTGTTTTGTTTATATAAAAAAAGGGATCTTCTGTGTTCTTAGAAAATCTGCAAATAGTTTTGAATGGCCTCTTTCTCTTTGGACCAATTACCACTAACAGGTCAGCAAGACCTTTTTTTTACTGTATTCTTTCAATAAATGTACAATATTTGTATTGGATGTGTCTCGAATTTTGTTTGGTGCTCAGGGTTTAATTTTACTCTTTTTCTTCCTCGTTTAGATAAATTGTACATTATACAGACAAATACTAATAAATGCTAGTCACCCAGTTCTCAGAATTTGCGGAGGGGGGGGGGAATTATGAGAGAACAAATATTACTTTGGAGAGTACAGCCGTACCCCAGAAGTCGAACGCCTTGTGAGTTGAACGTTTTGGCTCCCGAACCGAGTGTTCCGGTTTGCGACCGTTCTTTTGGAACCTGAACATCCGACACGGGTTCTGATTGGCTGCAGGAGCTTCCTGCAGCCAATCAGAAGCTGCACCTTGGTTTCCAAATGTTTTGGAAGTCAAATGGACTTCCGGAACGGATTCCGTTCGACTTCCGAGGTACGACTGTATTAGGAAAGAGGTTGAGAATAAAATGAATGGTATTATATTGCTTCTATAAATCTATTGTGTGACCAAATTTGAAACCTCCAGTACAATAAACCTGGGGATGAGTAGCCAACAAATTGCAGACCTTGTTGTTTTCCCCTAAAATTATTGGGCTCACCTGAGAGACTATAGGGTTTTCTTACAGGTCAGCACCATAGTCACTCCTTTCTGGAATCTCAATGGCAAAAGGGTCAGGGAAGGAGTCAGACAGAACCTCAGCACACTGACCTGTATAGCAACATAGCAGGTAGATGCTGCGCCAGTCTGGATTAAATTCCAGTCACAACAATATCATCATATCCAGTGACAGCTCATCTCTTCATTTTTAAACCACACACTGATTTTAGTTATAACATGCCATTGTAAGGAGTTTAAAAATACCTGAATACCTGAAGGAGCGTCTCCACCCCCACCGTTCAGCCCGGACACTGAGATCCAGCGCCGAGGGCCTTCTGGCGGTTCCCTCACTACGAGAAGCAAAGCTACAGGGAACCAGGCAGAGGGCCTTCTCGGTAGTGGCGCCCGCCCTGTGGAACGCCCTCCCGTCAGAGGTCAAAGGGATCAACAACTATATGACCTTTAGAAAATACCTGAAGGCAGCCCTCTTTAGGGAAGCTTTTAATCTGTGATGTGTTGATGTATTTTAATGTTTACTGGAAGCCGCCCAGAGTGGCTGGGGAGACCCGGCCAGATGGGCGGGGTACAAATAATAAATTATTATTATTATTATAAAAAGAGAAGCAACGTTAAGAAGATAACACTTATCTTTTTTATTTTAAAAAGTGTTTCCAAGGGGTTTCATCAAAAACAGATTGGGGACACTATGATGCAGTACCTTTGCAAATATTTGTCCACGAAGAAAGGTCAGTCTTGCGTTTTCTATGCTAAAATATCTCCCATGCAAAATATTTACTTATTCAACACTGGGAAATGTTTTATATTCTATAAGGTCTCAGGTTTGGCTCAGCTCTTGTTTTGTAAACTTGAATCCTGGTTAAAAGCCCCGCTCAGAAGAAGGGTTTTTGTTTTCTTGTGACAGAGGTCTCCGAAATTCGACATTCCATAGCTCCCCAGTGTCTTTTAAATATTTGAGACTGTCTTAGCCCACATTGCTTTCTTTCTGCTTGAAGTCTTATTCTGACTCTAATGCTTGCTGTCAGTTTAGCCAATTATATAAAATCCCAAGGGATTTTCAGGGCTGGAAGTTTGTTGATTTAAAATATATATATATAGTTTTGAGGGTAGAACACTAGAGATGGATGAAACAATGAAGAACAATATTAGGAGACAACTTTTCAACTCCAGCTTCTTCCGTGGGTGAGGGATGGTGGGTGCAAATCCCTTTTTTGGTTCCTAGGTACTTGGTTGCACATCACAATCTCTGAAACGTGAAGTACATAATGTTTCTATTAGGCTAATGAGGCTTTTTAAAGCCTTTGATCTTCATCCAACTTAGGTGTTCGAAGCAAAAATAAAGGTGAATTTATTATGTGTCTAGGCTAGTGGTAGATGTGAAATTTTCGAGCTGGGGACTGTAGCTTTTAACCCCTGCATGTTTTGCTTCCCTCACCAACTGCTTGCTGATCGGCCCTTACATTGTGTAAATAAACCTTAATAACTTGGTTGCGTGGTGTTGGTGGAGTGAAATGGCTAGAGAGTTTGAGATGTAAGCCATGGAGTTTTGAAGTTTTGGTTGGAAGATGTAAAGGAAATTCTTAGTAAGAGGCTATGCCTTGGGGGAGGGGGGGTTAATGGATTTTTGCTGCTTTTCAAATATGGCTGAGATCAGAAAAGATGAATAAAGGACTTTCCCTATATTAAAGATGAAAAAGACTTCAAGGATGGCTCCAATTCAGATTTTAACCTCAGCAATGAACCCCCTAAGGTGTGGCCAACTTTTTATCTCTTAGCTTCATCCTTCTGTTTCATTTAGAGTAATTTACTTGGCTGCCAATGATGGTGTAAAGGTGAGAGAAGCACTTGGGGCACTCTGAAGTTCAATCTAAATGCTATTCTTTTATTTCATACTGAAGCTCATAAAATGAGGAAAGTGCTGTGAATTCCTTTTGCTTAATTTAAATGAGGATCTCAAGTGAAGTGAGAAATGAGCACCACTGAACATACCCCAACATCAAACACCTGAAAGACCGCCTTCTTCCTTTTAGACCCTCTTGGGTGCTAAGATCAGCAGAAGGAGCCCTCTAGGTTGTTCTTCCACCCTCAGAAACTTGTAATGGCCCAGGAGAGGGATTTATCTGTGGTAGCCCCTAAGTTGTGGAGTTCCCTTCCTACAGAATTAGATCTGGCACCTTCATTATACATCTTTCGGAAAATGCTGAAGGTGCAGCTCTGGCTTTTCACACTTGAGATGTATATTTTTGAGATCCACCTTATTTTTGAAATTGTATGTCGTTTTACACTGTTTTTAATATTATGTTTTAATGAAGCTTCAGTGTCTAAGGTTTATCTGAGCTCCAGTCTGTCTTGCATTGCTGACCCTTTCACTTCTGACCTTATCTCCTAGATCAGTGATGGCTAACCTTGACACTCCAGATGTTTTGGAACTACAACTCCCATCATCCCTGACCACTGGTCCTGTTAGCTAGGGATGATGGGAGTTGTAGTTCCAAAACATCTGGAGTGTCAAGGTTAGCCATCACTGTCCTAGATGCTCTTCATTCATAGTTGCTGGCTCTCTCCAAAGTGCTGCCTATGAGCCAACCCAGGCCCTGAGCCAACCCTGTCCCTTCCTGGTCCACTTCCTTAACCCTTAAGTTGATGGAGTTAAGTCTTGAATGGATGTTAAGTTGGAGTTAGTGCAGACTAGCGGTTCATCCAGCTGAGAAAATCTCTAATAGGAAGAATTTTGTTTAAACAAGGCTTTTAAACAGACCGTTTAGACACTGCTGTTGGATAATAATGGGCAAAATTGTGAAAAACTGGGGACAACGTCTCTCTTTCAAACCCTGCAACCTCTAAAGGTGGGGAGAAGTAGAGCCTGCCAAGAAGTCCCTGCTAATTAGCTGTGGTGACAGCAGAAGGAAAAAAAGACGAAAATAGTGGAAATGACAGTAGTTCATAACTTGGGGAAATTTAAAATCCCCATGCGGAATGTGTTATGATTGGTGCAGCGGCTGCATTTTAAAACTTGTCTCTGGTGTCCTAAGCAGACACCAAAACCTTGAAAATATGGAGAGCTTGTAATAAACACTGTGTCTGACATGTGGACTGAATCAGATAGCAGTGCGATTCAGATAACACAGAAATTTGGAGAGTCGCAGAGCTGGCATTCCATGCTGAAGATTTATCAAAGGGAAACGTGGATGAGGGCAGTGATCTGCTAGTGGGAGAATGCTACACAGATTTAGCTTGTGTCATCACTGACACCCTGTTGCAACCAATTAGACTCCAGGTCAAGTCATCTAAGCATGCCATTCATAAGCCCTGTAAAAACAATGCTGGTAGGGAGAATGTGGGAGTTGGGCACCCGATCTCTTCAAAGAAGCCTATTGCTCCTCCGGGGATAAGAACAAGAAAAGGAAAGAAAATACAGGGATACCTCAGGTGGATCAACTCATAAAGCACACCCGAAAGCATTTAATTGAAGAGTTACTTCCTGCCCTTTGCAGCCTGCATGCTTGATGGACACATCTGCTGCTCACCCTTCCATACCAGTCTTCATGGAAAAGTAGCAATCGGAAGAGACATCCACGATGCAGCCAAAATGGAACTTCCATACAGCTAGCAACGAAATCAGATATTTGCATGGAAATTGGAGAGGAAGCCCTTGCGTTGATATTTCATCCACAGGCTCTGTTTAAAGAGCCAAGGAAGACCAGTTATAAATCACCTACCCTGTTGTAAGGTCGTCCTATTAAGCCAAGAGGACTACATCAGTGTTTGTGAATTGGCCTCCTAGGAAATGTCGAGTGATAGTGATAAATTACCCCAATAGGAAACAGCCTTGTGTCTTCTGGCTAATTAACTGAAAACGTTATCTATGAACCCGGTCATTGCAAAGACCCTTGGTTAGAAAAGCAATCTGTGCGAAGCTTATGAGTTATTTGAAGAAATCCATTATTAAAGCCAGGTTGGGTAAGTAATTGGTGTGGGGTGTTTTAAACCTCCTCAATCTGTATCATCGGAGGCCAAGCTGTTTCTATAGATCCTATAATTATGGTCATACACTTCATGTCCCCACTTCCAGAATCTGAATGAGTTATTAACCTTTAAAGTTTACTGGGATTTCCCTATAAAATGGAGTAAGGTGGTGCAGAAGAAATGAGTAAATTGTGCCTGCACTTATTATTGAGAAGTTAAATCTAAAAGAAAAATATAAGCAAAACATGCTGTCTGTAAGAAATCATATTGGCATTGTAGCAGTTCACCCTTCCAGGCCAGTTAACTTGGACTAGCAGTAAATTGGTATCACCTTTGAAATACCATGGAAGCCCAGCTTTGCAGTCTTCCACCAGGAGAAAGGACCATACCAGATGTAACTAACACAGGTGTAGGGAAGACTCTCCAGACAGCAACAAGAGAGGAAATGCCCCTCCCCACCTCCTGTAATCCAAGTATTTAAAGCACCTGAGTCTCCCCAATAAATCCTGGGAATCTGTTTGTTAATGGTGCTAGCAATTGTAGCTTTGTGAGGAGTAAACTACAGGTCCCAGGATTATTCAGAGGGAGCCATGTCCTTTAAAAGTTACGGTGTGGCCATGATCTCTCAAATACAGTGGTACCTCGACTAACGACGATAATGCGTTCCGACGCGATTTCCGTTAGTCGAAAAAATTCGTTCGGCGAATCCCCATAGGAATGCATTGGGGGAAAATTCGTAAGTCGAAAAAATCGGGTCAAAAATTCGTAAGTCGAAAAAATCCTATTAAAAGCGGCCGCGACGTCTTTTCTTAAGTCAAAGAAATTCGTTTCCGGCGGCCATTTTGTTTTACCGGAAGTCATTTGTTAGGCGAAAAATACGTTAGGCGAGTTATTCGTTAGGCGAGGTACCACTGTACCCCAGAAGCTTCTATTTGCATTTCAAACAAACACACAAAGACTTCTTTTTTAACAGCAAGTTTAGGCCGTAGGAGACATTTGGCCAACCTTGTCTTCTTGGGCTGGGGCTTATGTTGGGTGTTCCTTGGCAACACAATTTGAGCTGTTTCTCTGAGTCACATGAAAGCAAAACCTGGCTTCCCTTCACACACACACACACACACACACACACACGCGGGGGGGGGGGTTAAAATGACAAAAGTGACCTTTTCATCTTCAAACTTGCACCATTCTTGGTGTTTACAAGGATGGGGAAAAAGTCAACACAGCTATTTAACCCTTTTGTGTGCTTCCTTTGCGAAATGTTATGAATTACTGATCAGTCACTGTGTGAAAGCAGTAGTTTCCTTGTCCTTAAATTTAACTGTCAGGAATTAAAGTGCATGTCAAAACACAGTAAAGGTCAGGCTTGTTGTGTTTTGAAGAGAAAAACAATGTTGTTTTTCCTTCTATTGAATTTGGGGTTCAAAGAGTATTTAAAATAAATGGTCTGTCACCTTGATGTTAATCGCGACACTTCGTGTGTGACAAATTACTACATCAGTTCAAGAAAGCTTAAAAAAATTAAACAACTTCCCCCATCCTTGTGATAAACTGACAAGGAAAAAGTAGATCAGAAACCTTGACTTTACAGATTACTAGATAGATGTATGGTTTATATTCTTGAGTGTCTGTAGAGTTATCAGAGCAATGCCATTTACTAAATCTACAGAAATAGGACAGGCACCACAGAACTGAAATTATGTTTCCCTTGCAGTGTATTAAAGTGAAAGAGCATAACACGATGTTCTGTCTTATTACCTTTAGGGCACAGCTCTTTAGAAAGTCAAGTTAGGAAAATGGTATTTCTGCCAAGATTGTGGAAAGGATCCCATATAGAATCAGCAGGGTCCACAATCTCTCTCCAAGAGATAACCTCAAGCAAATGGGGCTTTGGAAGAGCTCACTTAATGCTTCCTAGTGTGGCACAACTTTGTCACCAAACGACATGGCAAAAGCAAGAAAAGTTGTGAGACGTTACAGGGCTAGAAAGATGGGTCATGTGTTGTGCAGGCTTTTTGCCTTAATATTTGTAAGGACTTAAGAAGCCTTGCCCACTGCATTAAGCCATAGAGATCCTCTGATATGGTCTTGTCTGCATAGTTTGCCTACCTCCCACAAACTTACTTCTACACAGTAAAGAAAGACTACTGACTTGCAGCCAGGTAAATAACTTAAGACCACCCCTTCAGAGAAATTGGACACCCCTAAATTTATTCTTCTTCACTGCTCTAAGCACTCCTTTTCAAGATGGTAGATGTTGGAGGAGTGGATGGGAATTATGTGATTGCCCAAAGTGGTTGTCCATCTCACTGGGCTTCCGGCAAAGGGTTTTTCTCCACTTACAGTATTTTGTAGGTTTCTTCCTTGTCAGCTAGTCTAATTCCATCATATGTGCCAAGGCTATTCCATTTTTTATATAACTTTGCCAGGCTCGATCAGATGTGCCAGATCAAAATATCAACAAGGAAAAGATTCACCAATATGGTAATGTTGATAGGAAGGCACATCCATCATGTTCTAGGAATTGAGAGAGTTCTGGAATAATAAACTGGTTTTTAAATAAAGGCCACCTGAGCAAGCATAGGTTGATGGAGAAGCTGGTGTTAACTGAGGTTAATAAGATATGCCAATGATTAATTCATATTTTGAATAATTGCAAACTTAAGCAAAGCCATCACATACCTTCCAATGGAATTAAATGTTTCAGGGTGTATTTGAAAAGGATATCCAGCACTCTTGTCTGTTGTGAGTTCTGATATTTAGGTTTTCATGATAGAATCGCTCAAGTGATGAGCAACCAACTTTGCTCTCAAGTAAAAAATGCTTACCTTATACCAGTGGTGGCTAACCTTGGCACTCCAGATGTTTTGGGACTACAACTCCCATCATCCCTGACCACTGGTCCTGTTAGCTAGGGATGATGGGAGTTGTAGTTCCAAAACATCTGGAGTGCCAAGGTTAGCCACCACTGCCTTATACAGCCAGTTTATGAACCGGAAGGCAGAAGGCAACATCAATATTAGGAAGTTCCCAAACAACCTCTATTTGGGCAGGTAACTTTGTCTGGGGTCTCCTTTGATCTGAAGTGTGATGTTGGCTGTATACTCCAACCAGGATCCAAGAGAGCATGCATGTAAATATCAGCTGCTGGGAGTCATGAGCAGGAGAGGGCTGTTGCCTTCATGTCCTGCTTGTGGACTTCCTATGATGTCTGATTGGCCACTGTGGGGAACAGGATGTTGGCCTTTGGTCTGATTCAGAGGGCTGCTCTTATGTTCTTAGGATCACTTATGATTCATTTCTGCTTTTTTTTTAAAAAAAAAAGTGGAGAGGGCAGAAGAGTTATACTGCCTTTATTCTGCTTAAGGCAAGTCTATGTACACAGTTCCTGGAAGTTGGGTTGGTTGTTTTTTTATCAGTGATCATGCCTGAGAACATAAAATTCTATGGGAAAGTAATGCCATTAGAAGTACTTGGCCCTCTCTAAAGTGGCTGTCACTCATAGTTTCATTTTCTCATGGGGCTGCAAAAGCTGGAATTCGAGATAGAAGATTCCTTTTGATAGTCTTGAACAATCAGTTTGAATTGTAATTTGTACTAGTCAAGGTGTTTCATTTCCACTTTTGGTTTAAAAGAAATAGATTTGGCAGCCTTTCCAGGAGAGAAAATAAGTTCCATTGAACTTGTGTCTATGCTCCTCTCCCTCGGATCCAGGCGGATTCACTCTTCATAAAGCTATTTAGATTAGATTCCCGGAACAACAAATGCATTCTGACAAGCGTCCCATATAAGAAGGGAGCCAATTATTGGGTCTCCTGAACTGGCATCGCTGTGCAGAATGATACAGAGAAGTCAGCCACGTCCGTCAGCTTATTATTCTGACAGTCATAAGGATATTACGTGAAATCCCTGAAGGTAAGTCGATCTCATAAAACCCAAGCTGGCAGAGACTCTGAAGTGCTAATTTGTTCTCACCCTCTCGCTCCCTGCCTGAATTAAGCCAAAGGTCCAAATATAGATGCCCCTGGTTATTGTTAAGCCTGCTGGAATGCTGCCGCATTGTCCTGATTGAAAGGATAAAAAAGAAAACCGTTGAAAGCAATGTCCTGAATGCCTTTTTTCCCCTTACTCTCCGGCTGCAAATGACACAAGAGCAGGGAAATGCGCATATATTATTTACGTGTGACATTCAGTCAAGCGGAGATTACAAGGGCTTCCGTTGGTGCTGCTCTAATTGTGAGATCAGTTAATCCTCGCACCCCACTGCTTGTATGAAGCCTGTAAGGGGAAAATCTACAGCCTTCTCTGTATTAAAAGCAATGTCTTTGCATTAACAGAGCCAACCAAAGCTGAGGCTCGGTGACAAACCAAGGCATGCCTTGTCTAGCACAGCCGAAGTTTGTTTAGCTTCCAAATGAATGCAAGGCACAGAGCTCCACACGAGCAAAACGGCTCGGTTCGCCCGCTATGGGTTGCCAAGACCAACCAATTTTATTCTCTTTTTTGACAGCGTTTCACACTCCCCCGCTTCTTGAGCAGTAGGACGTTCCAGAGCATCCTTCTCTCCCCTCCCCACCCGCCCCCAACAACAGGGCTGCTTTTCACATAAAAGAAATGTGCTGGAAACTTACAGGGCAACTGTGATATCTGGATGCAAGCTGAGCAAAGAGGATGTGAAAAATGTTCTGGACAACTGTGCTAGCGTTAAGGATAGCAGGTGTTCTCCCAAAGCTACAGCTTAGATGGGGGGGGGCATTTCAGCCCCAGGGGACATCCCAGTAACAGGCAGAACCAAGAAGAAGCAACAACAATGGGTTCTGTTGTTGTGCCATAGGCTAGTTTGTACATAGACTAAGCTAAGGCAACCCTCTCCGTCCTCCATCCATCCAAGCAAGCAAGAGACATTATCCAAGTTCAAGGACATGTTCCAGCCAGACCTAAACACTTAAAGAGGACACAAAGCAGGGCCAGTGAGAGGTGTGGCTTCAGGAGAGGAGCTACAGCTAGGCCTGGGTAGACTCCCAAGGGAGGCCTGGAGACCCACATCCAACTCTCAGGTCTGAGGTTCCTCATTTCAGAGCTAGGGCATCCCTTTGAAAGGTGAACGTTGATGCTTCTTGGGAGCGGCCGACAGTAACATATAACACCTGTCCTGAAAGACCTACATTAACTCCCAGTGTTTCCGAGCACAATTCAAAGTGTTGGCAGGCACTGACCTTTAAAGCCCTAAATGGCCTCGACCCAGTATACCTGAAGGAGCGCTTCCACCCCCCATCGTTCAGCCCAAACACTGAGATCCAGCTCCGAGGGCCTTCTGGTGGTTCTCTGACTGCAAGAAGCATTGGTTTTCATAATGTAGATGGACACATTATGTTCTGCTTTTAGCGTTAATCTTGCATTATTAATATCTGACACCAGAGGGAGCTGCAGAGCAACCAGGAACTGGCAGTAAGGAAACAGCATTTTTCTGAAGAAAAAAAGGTATGAAACGCTTTTAATTCACCAGTATGCCCTGTGACATTTTAGAACGATATATCTAATAACGTGAAACAGGTCAGTTTAGATCAAGCCTCTGTTTCTTTGCTAAGCCTGCGATCCTTGGCATTCTCCTGGGGGAGTTAACTTCCAGGCAGTGGGACTCAACACACTGTAAGGGCTGGTAAAATTTGGACTCTGTCAACGTATTTGTTCTTCGTATATCTGGAGTGTTTAAATGGTAGAATTGGATCACTATCTGCCTGCACTTATCCAGCAGTACAGTGGTACCTCAGGTTAAGAACTTAATTCATTCTGGAGGTCCGTTCTTAACCTGAAACTGTTCTTAACCTGTTGCACCACTTTAGCTAATGGGGCCTCCCGCTGCCGCAGCGTGATTTCTGTTCTCATCCTGAAGCAAAGTTCTTAACCCGAGGTACTATTTCTGGGTTAGCGGAGTCTGTAACCTGAAGCGTCTATAACCTGAGGTACCACTGTACAGATTTAGGTACCCAAAATCAAAAAGGGCCTGGGGGGAAATATATCCCAAGAAATCTATTGATTTCTGCCATTGGGGTGCTTTTTGACCATCCAAGTGTTAACAGATTGGGATAACACATGTCCTGTCGCAGTAGACTTCAACCTTTTCAGACTCAGGACCCACTTTTAACCCAAACATGCATTTGAGCACCCATTTCCTAATCTTTTACCATTTATTTGCCTGGTGCTTAGTGCTTCTGTTGTGACCCACCTTGGATCAGGCCCTGACCCAGCAGGGGGTCTCAACCTACCAGTTAAAGACCAGTGTCCTGTAGTATCCCCCCCCCCCAATATATATATTGGTAGGGCGAAGCAGTCTTCGTTGGATTCCACACCCTTGGCATTTTATTGCTCTGTGAACTTCAGCCAGCGGTGGAGGGGGGAAAGTCCCGCAAAACCATTTATGTAAGGCAAAACAAAAACAAAACAGGTTTGGGTTAACTACTCATTCCGATTCCAAAACTGCGACTGCCCTGGTACACCAGCATCAACCTCCTGTTGCCCATCATTTCACCCACTCCAGGTACTGCATTTGAATATCAGCTGCTTGCTTTCTTGCTTGCTTCTCTGGAACCTCTTGTGCTTGCATACCCCAAGAAGGTAATAGGAGCAAGACACGAGCGGTTTAAAGCTGTGCAGGATATCAGCCGCATCTCTTAAAATGACAGAGACAACCAAAGGCATCTCCGTGTGGCTGCTTTGCACATGAGAGTCGTAACAATAACAGCAGAGCTGCTTCTGAAAGGGTCACGCTCCCCAGCGGGAAGTAGCAGGAGCTAGTCGATGAGTAGGCATGTGCCTGTCAGGCAGGGGTTGGGGTGCACAGTGACAGCATTTGTGGTTTCCAAGCAGCTTGTGGAAACTGCTCTGCTGTCTTCAGGCAAATAAAGGCAGTTGTTGGTCTTGCAGGCTGAGGAGCATACTAGGGCTCCAGATGAAGTGCCCTGCATTTCTCTTCCTTAAGCTACTGAGCCAAAGATTGGGCTGCAAGAATCCAGAGCTTTTGCATTTTTTGACACCCTGCCTGGAGAGGTAGGTGATGCTGGCATGGAGAGAAACAAATACCAGGCTGCCTTGTCTTTTGAAGCTAGTTCAGCTGCCAGTCTATTTCACGTGCCCCCCCCCCCAAAAAAAGACCCCAGAGTGGCTGGGGCAACCTAGTCAGATAGGCGGGGTACAAATATTATTGTTGTTATTATTATTATTATTATTATTAATTATTATTATTACTGAAATACACTTAGAGTTGAGTGTTGATTTCATGCTCTTTATTTCAGCTCATGGTAAACAATGAGTGAGTGTCTTTCCCCCCAAAAAACCTCTGGCTATACAGTCTTACCCCGTGTTGCGTACGCTCCGTGTTGCGTATGTTTGGGTTGCATACTCCGCAAACCCGGAAGTGCATTTCGCCGCACGGACGCTTCTGCGCATGTCCGCGCGGTCCACGCGTGCGCAGAAACATTCTGCGCAGAAGCGCAATATAGTGCTTTCGCGCATGCGCAAAATGGACGCCTGGGTTGCGCACTGTTCGGGGTGCAAACGGCACCCTGGAACAGATCAGGTACGTAACCCGGGGTACCACTGTATATACATTAGTTACACAATGGGTCCCACGTGATTGGCTGATTCAACTCCCCTTCTGGAGCCTGATTGGGTTGCTCCTGCAGGCCAATCAGGTTGCTGGTTCACTTCCTCCTGGAGCCGGATTGGGCGGCTTCTGCAGACCAATCAGGTTGCTGCCTTCTAGGATCCTACCTGCCTATTGTTCTAAGATCCAAGCTCAGCACATAACATTTACCGGTACCTAATTTGCACTTTCTAAAACAATACAGCCATCCTTCAAAATTCACACTTCTCCAAATCTGTGTGTGTCTGTTTCTGTGTGTGTGTGTGTGCGTACATACATATGAAAATAACATACAAAATGCATTCTGTCAGAGAAAATTGCTTGCAAAAATGGAGAATTCCAGACAGTTGCACAATTCCATAGAAGCCATTTGAACATTGTTAGAATTGCAGAGTTGGAAGGGTGCCTAAGGGTCATCTAGTCCAACCCTCTGCAATGCAGGAATCCTGCCCACAGCCATCCCTGGGTGGGCTTGAACCACCAACCTTCTGGTTAACAGCCAGGCTCACTGACCCACCGTAGTCATCAAACTAGGAGCCATATGATATCAAAATAGGAATTTATGGAAATGGTCAGCAGGAGCATTTATTGGAGCATAAGGACAGTGCACCGTACGGCAAATAAGCGGCATCCATATGTTGCAGATGGCTTAGTGGTACACTGATAAGTAATTAATGTAATTAATTCCATATCTTACTTAGGCACTATATAAGAATCCATATCTTATTTAGGCACTAATTTTTATTAACCGTAGGCACTGTTTGCAGCAAAAACAGCAGCCCTGGAAACGGCAAAAGAGCATCTATGTGTGAAGTCTTACAGGATGACTGTGCTTTTCAATGTCTCTAACAAGCCTAATAACAGAGGAAGTGTCAACGGTAATTGGACGACATCGAGAGTGTTAATTACCATCATCCAATATTGTTTGACTCCTGCAGGAAGATGTCCTTGGCCAATTAACAAAACCAACATTTACCTTCAAAAATATATTTCACGTCTGCTAAAACACTTTAGTCTCTGTGTCTGAAGGCATTAACAAGAGAATTGGCCCTGGAACCATAGTGGGGAAGCAGTTAAGAGGGTCACAATAGGACCTGGGAGATCAGGGGTGCCAACTTTAATAAAATATTGAGGAGGGGACAGGTAAATCCCAACCCACATAATCGATCACATGATGCTGCACATGCACACCATTTGAATGGTAATGCCTATTGATTGGCGGGGTGAAGCCCCCTCAAATATTTTAGGGGAGGCAAAGAACCCTCAGCCTCTAAGAGTTGGCTCCTATGTGGGAGATCGCTGCTTGGCATTGTCGCACACAACACAACCCAGCGACTGGTCTGGTTTGCGCATCGCAGTCAACCAAAATATGGCTTTTGTAAAAGCTGGTTTGAGCACAATTTTTAGCAGCTGCAGGAAAGTGGGGGTGGTGCAGGCACTCTCTTGTCCGAGATGCCTCACTGTGTGGATAGACCCCCCTTTGGCATTTCCTCAGAGGGAGACTGGGCAGAGGGAAGCGGGGGCCAGAGAGCCTGACGGGACTTCTTCTGGGGGAAGCAGCAACGGTGGCGGCAACAGTACCTGTGGACCGTGAGGCAAGTTGATGGAGGTCTCAGAGCTGCCATCTTGGTTTAACTCATGGAAGTGTTGACCTGAACTGCAGGTCAGCATCTGAGTGATTTACAACAACCCCACAGTGTTATCTGGAGGTTGTTGAAGGTCAGGGGTTGGAATCAGTAGTTTGAAACACCCCCTTTGTTGTTATCCACTGCTTTCTCTCTCTCTCTCTCTCTCTCTCTCTCTCACACACACACACACACACACACACACACACACACGTTGGTGGGGCTGAGAGATATATAACATTACCCAGCTGTGTAGTTTTATTGTAGGTACCAAGGCTGTGCCGAGAGAAAGAAGCTTGCAACAACCCTACTGTGTCATTAGTATTACAGGCCACAGGTGTGGCTCCTTAAATTGCTCTCTCAGGCCTCCTGTGAGGCCAAAGCAAGCACCCAGCTGCTTGGAGAAGCCCAAGGCTGCACTTTAAATACCTTTAAAAAATAAATTCAGTGCATTAAGTAAGACCAAACTAAAGAAGGGATTTCTGTCTTTGACGCTCACTTCAGTTCCCCCTGCCCTCGACCCTCTCAACAGAAGACTCAGGTAAGATACACGTGCAGTGGAAACACTGCAATTTGCTGAAATAAATGCTGAAATCGTGGCAGTGGGCAGGAATGTCAACAAGTAGGTATTCATATAACAGAGGGGTTTAGGGGACACATTTCTGTTCCCCTGAAGTACAGCATTTTACCTCAGAAGTGAAGAGGCAACTGTTTGGTTTCAGTAGGCGATGAGGAGGGAAGCTTTAATCCCAAGTTTTTTGTGGGAAAGTTTATCTTTTTGGGGAAAGTGTTTGAAGAAGAAAGGTACAATCTGGTCTGACTGTACTTTCATTTGCTTGACCACCAGCCTTTGCCAACCTGGTGCCCTCCTTAGACTGCAATTCCCATCAGCCCCGGTCAGCTGTTATATTCTGTTTTGTAAATACTTAACAATTTATTAACATCTAGCTTTCCCATTAGAATGTATCAGAAAACCCCAAGGTGCCTTTGGATTTTCCCAGACAAGTTTGATTTAGACAGGCAGGGTTTGTTCTTAAAATAGATTACATTGGCTCCATTGCAACAGCTTTGTTCTTCTTTTTTGTTTTGCCAGGATTCTGTACTCCTTTCCCCCTCTTTAAGCCCCCTAATATCCCCCCTCCCCGCTGCCGCCCAAGATGTATGATTGCAGTTTCACTGGCCACAAGACAGATCTTGCCATGTTTTCCTCTGAAGGAATGCTACATAATCTAGGTTTGAAAAGAGCATCATGTTGTTTATATAGCTGTGACATTCGGTACGCGGTGATCAGACAATTATTGTAGCTTTCCTTTATGGCTGTGAGATTATTTTCCAGGGAAGGCCAATTTGTGTTTTATAGTAGCACATTTGCAAGTCGTATTCCTTTGCTGTGCTTGAAAACTGATGATGCAGTGCAAAATGGGGAAATAGAAAAATAACCAGGAGTTGCTGTGACCTGCTCTTAAAATTAAATCGAGAAGCAATGGTTTTGTTGTGGATATAAATTTGTTATTTGTGTGTATGTGAAGCATTGCTATGGGGGAGAGGGATCAGAAACTATCAGGATTTCCTTGGGGAAAGCTAAATTATTTGTAGAAAGGATGTGGATTATTCCACAGACTAAAAGCTGCTAGAAGTAGAAGCCAGCTCCATTTTAGCTTAATTCAGGGACAATGGCTGCTTTTCAGAGTGGAGAAGAGGAATGCTTGTGAACCAGTGGTTCTTATCCCCTTGTCCTGATGAAGCCGATCAACGCTCCTCATTAATTCTTTGGCAAACCAGTTTATTTCTTTTAAAGCCTTTTAAAGCCGCTTAATATTTTTAAAAGCCTCTAAGGAGTGTACAATATAGAAAACAATAGAACTGAAACAAACAAACAAAAAAATTCAACACAATTCAGATTTGAATACACTGATACCGTATACCTATGACTACACCTTTTTTGGGATGCGGGTGGCACTGTGGGTTAAACCACTGAGCCTAGGGCTTGCCGATCAGAAGGTCGGCAGTTTGAATCCCCGCGACGGGGTGAGCTCCCGTTGCTCGGTCCCAGCTCCTGCCAACCTAGCAGTTCGAAAGCAAGTCAAAGTGCAAGTAGATAAATAGGTACCGCTCCGGCGGGAAGGTAAACGGCGTACCTCCTTATTATTTTTATTTATATTCATCCAAATTTTTATAGGTGCTTTAATAGTCTCCAGGATAATAGGATATTTCATAAAATTGGAGCCAAGTTTAGCCCACCCTCCAAGAGGTTCAAAGAAGCTATATTCGAGAGTAGCCCAATTGGGATTCCTGCTAGCTCTCCAATAATTAGTCTTACTCGGCAGGTAAGCCTGGTGATATGATTCCAGATTTGGGAGCCCAAAGCCGCCTTCCTTAGTTGGAAGTTGCATTTTATGTAGTGATATTTTTGGTGGCTTTGTACCCCACAGACACGATCTAAATAGTTGATTTATTTTTTGGAAGTATAATTTGGGAATATATATTGGTAATCCTCTAAGAATGTATAAAAGCTTTGGAACAACATTCATGAGGACATTAACCTTTCCCCAAAGGGAGAGGTTTAGAGGTCCCCACCTTTCAATATCAAAAGAAATCTCATTTATAATTTGATTCAAATTTAATTTTACAATTTGGTCTATATCTGATGAAATCATTATACCCAAGTATTTAATAATCTTTGCACATCTGAAATTGATGGTTTCTATACAATGTAGCCCTTGGTCCTATTGGTAAAATCCCGATATTCTGCCAAAGGTTTTTATTTTCTCCATAATTTTTGGAATTGTATCTTCTGGTTTTGTAATAAATAAAAGGATATCATCCCCAATGATACACTTTTGTAATTATCTTTGTTGTGCTTTACACCCTTGATATGCTCATCCTGAATTATTGCTCTTGTTAATGGTTCCAGGCAGAGATTAAATAATAACGGAGAAAGAGTACATCCTTGTCTCGTTCCTCAATTTAAACTAATCAAATTCGAAATTCTTCCATTTGTAACAATCCGGGACGTTGGGTTTTTATAAATCATTTAAATCCAATTACAGTATTCTATAGTGAAACCAAATTTACATAACACAAACCCTATGAATTCTTTATATATTCTGTCAAAAGCCTTTTCTGCATCTAATAACAATATCATAAACTCCTCTTCATCTTTGTTTAAATTTATCAAATCTGTTGTTAATCTGATATTATCTGTAGTTTATCATGTTTTTATAAAACCTGTTTGATTATTAGGTATCAAGTCTTGAATAACTTTTTGTAATTTTGCAGCCAGTATTGCATTCAAAATCTTTGCATCAACATTCATTAATGATATTGGTCTATAATTTGCACATTTAGTAGGGTCTTTGTTAGGTTTTGGTATAATTATTATTAAAGCTTCATTGAATGTTGTAGCAGATATACCTTTATGAGCTATTTCCTCATAGACTTCTAGAAGTTTGTGGACTAGTAGATTTTTGAATATTTTATACCATTCTATAGGAAAACCATCTGGTCCTATTCCCCATGGTTTCTATTACATTCTCAATATCTGATATATTTAGGGGTGCTGATAGCATATCTTTTTGATATTCTTCAATAGTTGGTATTTTAATATCTTGAAAGAAGTTCTCCACCTCATCCTGATATATTTTCTGGCCCTTCATATAATTTTTTGTAGAATTAAAAAAAATTAATTATTGATATCTATTGATGAGGTCGCTGCGATGTTATTTTGATTTCTTATTAAAGGTATTATTTGGTTCGCTTTCTTTTGTTTTAGATGATTAGCTATAATTTTTGTCGGTCTTTCGTCCTCTTCCCAATATATTTGTCTTAGACTTAGTAGGCTGAACTCAATTTTTTTAGCTAGTATATTATTCAGTTCTAATGTCTGTTGTTCTGTTCTTTCATATGTAACCTTAGATGGGTTATTTGCCATATCGCCCCATAATGTTTTTAAAGAAATTTTTAGATTATTTTCTTTTAATCTTTGCAGCCCCATCTTCCACTGAGGTCCCGCTCTGAGAGCCTTCTGGCAGTTCCCTCACTGCGAGAAGTGAGGTTACAGGGAACCAGGCAGAGGGCTTCTTAGTAGTGCAGTGACTGCAACCTTTGGTCTGGGAACCCCCGTAGTTGCTTGCATGAGTGCACCAAGTCATGTTTTGGGTTAGTGTTTCATGTGAATCTGGACACTGTGTCTGCACTGAAAGCTTCAGAACACTCTTTTTCAAATAAAATTAAAAACCAATGTTTTAATTTGTAAAATATGAGCTTTGGAATTATTATTAGGGTGATATTGTTGACTGAAAGGAAAAAATATAGAGAAAATTGGAGCAAGTGGAATGAAGAGTCTTTCTTCCCTGACCTCTCAGAGCTCTGTAAACTCTTCATCCGATATCTAAGCTTTCATTAAACTCTTAGTATTTATACTATAATGATGAGGTTCAGACACCTGAGTTTTCTTAAAATAAATGTTGGAATTATTTCGATTCTGCAAATATGACTGTAATTTCTGCTTGTCAGTCATACTGTTATGTAATATGTATAATATAAGGAAAGCCATCACTTTTTCTGTGTCATGGCGTTATCATCTTTTGTGAAAAAGGGTGTTCTACACTATTTTTTGGAAAAAACACACATGCAGGAAATCCCTGACTTGTTGCTACTTTGACTGTCACAAGTAATCTTGGTTGCTTGTAGAAAGCTATGGATGGTATTTGTCAACTGTGCTCCTGATTTCCTTTCTTCATATAATACCCTCATGAATCAGGAAAGTTCTGAAAGACTGCAAAAGTCCTTCACAGTCTCACCCTCCAGACAAGCAATCCCTCTTCCTTTCAGAAAGAATTGGAAGCTAGCCTATCTGGTGGAATGGGCTCTCAAACAAGCAAACAAATATCAATAGAAAATTTCCAAATGCCTTTTCCAGAATAAAATCCGTGCTTTTCTAATAAAAATGTAAATTTTGACTCATCGGTGGAGAGGGAGTGGAGTCAAAGCTGTCAAATTAAATCATTGTGTATTAATTATGCATTAGTGAAGATTACTTCACAATGCAACACAATCCTTGCACTCAGTCTTCAGTCAAAGGGCAAGAGTAAGGTAATGTAATTTTTCTTATTAATAAGCCAGCCCAGACTTTTGCAGGGCTATAATTAAGAGAGAGATCCTTGACAAATTATATGTGCCGGGGGTGTTTTTGTTGGAGATTCATTCCCCGTGTCTACAGTCATGGGATTCTTGTCTATCACGTGACTGTGTGTTTACATTCCACAGAGTGGGAAGTGACGGAGACAGGATGTTTTACTGTGTTCCGTGAAGTGGGACTATTGTCCTTTGTTCTTTCTCTTTGCTGTCTGATGCTAGAGAGAGAGGGAGCCATGTTGCAGTACTCCGTGTGTGTTTATATGTAAATAAAGTAGATTAGCCAAAATGCTGAGTTGCTGAGGTCTGTTTACGCATGCTGTGAAGACTCTGCGGATCCCTAAGTGTGCTGATGCTTATTGGTATCAGTCGCTGTGATGTTCAGGCAGAAGAAAGCTTTTGAAACTCCCGAACGAATGGCCAGGAGGGAGAGAACATGCCAGTTGCACGTGTGTCTCTGCCAGGGTCCTACTCGAGAGTAGGATGTTCCTGCTAACAGTTTTTAGGGGTTGGAGAGTTGAAATGTGTTTTCAAACAGTTGGTGTCCATTTTCATCCAAATAGTAAGTGACCAACAGACACCTCCGTACTGTGAATGCTGAAGGTTGCTACCATTGTTTCTTTAAGCTTCCATCACTCATCTTTTATTATTTTTGCTCTCTCTAAAAATTTATGTTGTAATAAGACTGAAGAGTCTGTAAACAAACATTTCCTTACAGACCTTGCTGTGTGACCTGTTGACTAAAGAAGTACTGTAAAGGGATGCAAAGTACCAACAGAAACCCTGAAAATTGGGGTGGGAAATCCTCAGCAGTAGTATGGAAGCAAAGGTAGCACTGGAATTGCTTCTACAAAAACAGCTACCCATTATATGTCCCTGCCATATAAAGTACAAGGTCCCCTTGTACTCACAGTGAATTGGGGGTCGCTATACTCTCAACATCCACATACTGAGTGTGGAGGTCTGCAAAATAGGCTTCCAAAGGTACGGATGTGGGGGATTTTATTCAGTTCACATTTACAGGCAAATTTACTTAATTCACACTTTCTGAAACAAGATGGGACTGAAGACAGAGTCACTTTTTGAAATCTGCACTTCTCCCATTTTACAGTGCAGTTTTCCACCCAAGTAACATGCACAAAATGCATATGCATATGCTAAGGTAATGCATATGCTCAGGTAAAGTGTGCCACAAAATACACATATTCCCAAAAATAGCATACAAAATGCATTATATTTGGGGACATTGCATTGCATAAATGTGTATGTATGGAGAAATGGCATACAAAAAGTGAAGCACCTTATCACCGACATTATTAGTTGAATACCACCCATTATATTTACCACCCAACCTTCACCAGAAAATCTCAGGGCAGGTAACAGCAATATGAAATAGAACATTAAAAGCAATTAAAAACAAATGCCAGTTCTTCACAGTTCCTTTAAGGAGTGAAGGGTTATAGCAATCAGCACCTGAGCAGGCACAGAGATGGCAGCAAAATTGGTTTAGTGATGCTGAACATGCACAGAAATGACAAATTAACTTGTAATCAAACTTGGTAAGGATTACAAGTACAGTTCAGTTTACTAGAGAGCAAACCATGCCTTTTCAAGTCAGACTTCATGCTGACCTGATAGACACCTCTAGTGATATTTTGAGTTGACCGATTAGGAAATGGGGAACAAACTGACAGTAAGTTTTAATTTTTTCTGTGTAAGTTTCTGTAAGAGCTTAACTCATCAAGAAATTAAAAAATTCCTGTCCATCTTTCACATCTTTTCAAATCTTAATGAAGAAGCAAGTCAGATTCAATTGTCTGGGTGTTTTTTTAATAATTAATTGCTTCAGGCATAAAAATTTGCATATGTTGCTTAAACTGCAAAATGAGTTGTGCTGGAAATTTCTATTCAATTTTTAATCAGTCATTTTCAATCTCTTTCTATTTCATCAGTTCTGATCACTAAGAGTATCGTGCTTTCTTCTGAATTCTTGTACTCAAACCTCTCAGTTTTACTGCTAGCTATCCTTGTGCTATCCTCTCTCTCTCTCTCTCTCTCTCTCTGTGTGTGTGTGTGTGTGTGTGTGTGTGTGTGTGTGTGTATCTCACAGGTGACACATATATTCATACGCTAAATCAAGAGTGGCTAGTAGGGTGGCATCCAGATGTTGTTGAACTGAAACTCTTAGCTGTAGTTCTTTCCCATCACCTGATACCTCATCCTTTAACCTGGAGATGCCAGAAATTGAACCTGGAACCTTTTTAATGCCATGTTTGTGCTCTACCACTGAGCTGTGGCCCTCCCTTTGCTACTAAGTGAAAGAGAACGCCATCCATTGATGGGCCTGTTCACACATGTAGGTTCATTGCTTTTCAAATCTGCAACTGAGTCATCACAAATTGATCTCTGCACACAAGGTGTAACTATTATCTTCTGTTACTTCAGGCATAATACTTCTCAGTGTAGACATTTCAGACGTGAAGTGGTTTACCAAATGATGGGGAGGTCAAGTCATATGGGAGCCTCTTTGAGCCAGTTCAAGAAATACAGGTGAGGGTGGAGAAAATCTAATTTCCCCATTGGGTTTCGTTCAAAAGTGCTTTGTAGCCTGTTGTACATAGGGTGCTACCAAAATGGTACCATCACATCAAGCTTGTTTGTGGGGAAATTATGGGCCTTATTGGTAAGGTGACATAGTCTTAGGAGATGATCTTTACAGCTTGTGAAAAACAAACACAGAGCAGCTTCAGGTATTTCGGGCCCAAAGATTTATCAAAAAATGGCTCAGTAGCTTTCAGATAAGGCTTCACTGGATTGAACCAAACGTGATCTTGCCCATTGTTTCCATGCAACATTCACTCCCTGGCTGCCTTGGGAAGTTCACAAGTGGGGTGCAATGGAGAAAAATGCCTGGGGTTTTTTTTTGTTCTTAAGTATTTGGTAGTCAGTGGTATTATCATGTCAGAATCATTGGCTCTGAACACAATGCCCAATATTTTGGATCTCTACATAATATTGCCAGGCTGTATTTTAATGGGTAACAATGCAGCTAGGCTGAATGGAGAGGCAAGTTTCTGCTGCTGCACCCAGTACCTGCTCAGTTTCTTGCTGTGTAAAGCAGCTGAGCTGAGCAAAGCTTGTTTGTCCTCTGAATCTGCCTGAGATTCAGCCAGGCCACCACCAGTCTAGGTTTAATAAAACCTATTTTACTTTCCTCTTTCTTTCCATGGAATCCTCGAGAAACTTGAAATCTTGCATGCAGTGCTGTAGATGGCCAGTGGGTCCCCTCTAAATGCGTTTCTGTGCTCTGTGTTTTTCACAATGGGACATGGTTGCATTCAGTGTTCCCCCTTTCCTCCACTTCCCATTAGCAAGTGTTACAGTTGCAACCATTTATAGGAGTTACTGCTGTACTCTATTCTTCCTAATGAAGAGCTGCTGGTTCCTTGGACTGGTGATGAATGTTCTCAGCTCCTGTTTGACATTGATCCTTGACTGTTGCAGAATGGTAAAAGAGCCTTCCTTCCTGCATTTACATCACACACGCTGACATATGTCTCAAATGTTAAATTGAACTTGGGCTCCTTCTTTTAGCCCAGCTGTTTTGTGACGGCAGTTCGGGAACTTGCCGCATCGAATGGTTCAATTGCTTGTTTCCTTGCTGCTCTTTCCAAATTGCCTTTGTCAGCTTTCCCCTAAGAATGTGGACAATTTTGCCATTAATCAGAACCAATGATCTGCTGAAATGAAGAATCATCCTGCTGGCCTGCAAAACAGGAGATATTCAGCAGCAAAGACGCCCTCAATCATCCCAAGGCAATCTGAAATGACTAACAGCATCTCGGTTTCTGGTGCACTTTATCTTCAATCAATGAACTGATCACAGATGTGATGCTGATTGGGACACTGGAGAAGCAAATAGCCTCCCACTTGAGAGTTATGCTAAGTTAGATTTCGGGAACAGCTGGGCAGCGCCCAGCTCAGCTGCACTGGGATCTCTCACATTCGCTTTTGGGAAAGGTGATAAAATGTAGAGGGGTCCCAGTCTGCTTGGAGTCACCAAGTAGTAATCAAGCTTTCACTTGGCACCAGTTTCATCATTCCAGGTATGTCTTCTCATAGAAAAAGATGCTATCAAATCATAGTGTTGGAAAGACCATCAAAGTTCATCTACCACTGATGCAGGAAACCAATTATTACAGAATTCCTGATAGGTTCAGCCTCTGCTTAAAATGTCAAACAAAGGAGAGTCCACCTCTGTTCCACTGTCAAACAGCTTGTTAGGTCTTCCTCGCATTTGCTTTAAATTCTCTGTCTTTCATTTGGATCCATAGGTTCAGGTCCTGCTCTCTAGAGCAACCAAAAACTAATTTGCTCCATCTATAATCTATCAATCTCTTTATTATGGCCAATGCCTAATACAGTGGTACCTCTGGTTAAGTACTTAATTCGTTCCAGAGGTCCGTTCTTAACCTGAAACTGTTCTTAACCTGAAGCACCACTTTAGCTAATGGGGCCTCCCGCTGCCGTTGCGCCGCCAGAGCACAATTTCTGTTCTTATCCTGAAGCAAAGTTCTTAACCTGAAGCATTATTTCTGGGTTAGCGGAGTTCTTAACCTGAAGAGTATGTAACCTGAAGCATATGTAACCTGAGGTACCACTGTATTCAGAAAAAATGTTGCACAAATATATATAACATAATTCCAAAACAACAGAAAACAATAGAAACAGAAATACTTAGAACTTTACCATACTCTAAAATGCCAGACATAGAACATAAAATAATAAATTTGCTAAAATTAATTCCTGGTGAGTTTTACGTGTAGCAGCGCAATATTTAGCCACCCTGGACGAGATTAATATGTTCTGAAAGGAGAGGGGGAAAAGCATTAAATGCATTTATTTATGTATTTATTTTCATAAAATTCATACACTGCTTGGGTATTTTAAAAAAAAACCCTCAAAGCAATTTACAAAAGATAAAACAGTAAAATCAAGAAAAAACCACAACCCTACCTGTAAACATATAAAAGATAAAATACAAAAATGGATTAATCATCAAACAAATTTGTTCATCCTTGGAATTTCCATAGAAAGCATTAAGTGAAAGTCTTACGTCTATCATGAGAAAATGGGCAATTGGTTCTACCTCTCCAGGTTCATAGGGACATTTAAGTGGACATTAGGGATTTTTGGAACCTCCACTCCAGAACTGCTGATGGCCCATCATCTATGTGACAGTCCTTCACATAGCTGAAGAGGGTGATCCTATAACCCCAGGCTAAAGATACCTGAACTGTAATAATTTATGATAACCCACTAATTTCAGACCAAATACCTGACTTCTTCAACCTTTCCTTATAGTGCTTGAACTTCAGTTCCCTCAAATGTCTTTGCAACCCTCCACATTCCAGAATCAAGCTGCTTACAATTCAGGATTGGGCCAACTAGCATCCAGACAAACAGGTTTTTGCCCATACAGTATTGGAATGTGCGAGTGAAATACTTCTTAATGACGCTTAAAATGTCAGGTCCTATAAATCAAAACAACAGCTCTCCCCCCTCCCCCAATTATTTATTGGTATTTCACATATCCTTTGCTGAAAAAGTTATTTCTCCCCTCAGCCCAAATACCAGCCTACATCTTTCGTCATTGTTGCAGGTCAGCATTTAAAACATGTTCCGAATATTTTTGTTACTCACAATCCTTACGTGACACACAAGACCTCCATCAGGAAAAAGCCCCACCTCTTCGATTTCACTGACAAGGGGGGAAAGTTGCTATCCATTTATTTCCTCCTCCTATCATTTTCTAAAGCATGATGCGAAACCTTATAAAACACCCAAGGTGAAAATTAGTATTTGAAAGCGGCAATTAGGATATTGATGCAGAGAGGTCTTGGCTAATCAAAGCATTGACTCCCTGTTTTCATCAAGTCAGTCAGTGGCTGATTTGCTGTCTTTAACAAATATGGCGCCAATTAGCTACCCTTTAATCACAAACCTGGTTCCTTGCAATGTGTTGACACATACCTTTGATCAAATTCTGCATCAACTGTAATGTGTTTTTTTTAAGCCTACAATAGCTTTAGATCATATTTCACTGCACTTGATCAAAATGGCTTGCCAGAGGTAGTTCTATTGTTTCCTCCTAGGTGCCTATAGGAACAAATTATAGCAAGATGTGTCACTGTGGAGTTGAGTACAGATTGCAAAGTTTGTTGGGTCTGAGAAGTCATAGAGGAGCTGCAAACATTTTTTTAAAAAGTCACATTGGTTCAGAAATACATGGTGATACCAAAAATAATTTGCTTAAACATCTGCCAGTATTACATATATTTAGAATTGGAAGCCAGTTTCAGGCTAAGAGAAACTGAGAAGAGCAAAGGTAAGTTAAAGAGGACAGGGAAGTGATTTATAGATGAGACACAAAACGTATCAATGTTCGTTACAACCCTTTTTTGTGGTAACCTCCTCCCCCCCTCCTGCATAAAGTGAAATATAGCCTTAGAATGTAAGATCTGACAACTGAACGGAACGTTGGAATCAGTTTTGCCTTTTTCAGTTCTTGTGAAAATAACACGAAATGGCACAGTGAGGTTAAAGGGAATTTAGCCTTTGGTTGGAAGGGGGGAAATGGTAATACTTCATTTATGAGGAACCAAAGCTGCAAATATTCCATATTTCATGCATGCTGTTGGTAAAATGAACAGAAAGATGAGGAAGGAAGGGTAGATGGTTTTTATTTTATTTTTTGGAGCCAGTGTGGTGTAGTGGTTAAGAGCGGTAGACTCGTAATCTGGTGAACCGGGTTCGCGTCTCCGCTCCTCCACATGCAGCTGCTGGGTGACCTTGGGCTAGTCACACTTCTCTGAAGTCTCTCAGCCCCACTCACCTCACAGAGTGTTTGTTGTGGGGGAGGAAGGGAAAGGAGAATGTTAGCTGCTTTAAGACTCCTTAGGGTAGTGATAAAGCGGGATATCAAATCCAAACTCTACTCTTCTTCTTTAATGGCAACCTGGGGAGAAAAAGAGGATAAAAGATCGCTTTGAACCTGAACTACTAAAGTTAAGGAGTGTCCCAGGGGGTCTGACCTACTGGTGACAGGTACCCATTGGGACTGGGAGGGCAGGAGATGGGGGTCCAGTAGGGGGTGAAGCCAGAGCCACTGACAGCCATCCTCCTTCCTGCTGAGGGCAACAGTGCATTTATAGAGGAGGAAGGCGACAGACAGTGCCACCCCCTGGACCAGGCATAGGCAAACTCGGCCCTCCAGATGTTTGGGGACTACAATTCCCATCATCCCTGACCACTGGTCCTGTTAGCTAGGGATCATGGGAGTTGTAGTCCCAAAACATCTGGAGGGCCGAGTTTGCCTATGCCTGCCCTGGTCTGTTAGGAAGGCAGGCTGAGGTTAGTGGGGCGATGGTCCATTTGCCCTAACAGACCAGCCTTCAGTGTTACATCCCTGAGTCTAGTACCTAAATCACTTGCCCCCCTCCTTTAAAAGGCAAACTTTGCTTACTGCCTCTGCTGAGCTGCTGGACCCACCATTCTGAACCTACAAGCCTAAACTTGTATCCATAAATCTATATTTGCATATGGAAATGTTATGCAAATTTGTATCGTGGGCCCATGGCTTGGGCCCGCTAATTACTTAGCAATGCCACTGCCTGAACCCATATTCAATTGGGGGGGGGTTTCATTTCTGTAATCTTCCTTGGCAAGTGAAATGACAAATGCAAAATACTGTGTTATCAGCAATGACGGGGAAATGCCCATAAAAAGGTAGGATTATTGTTATTTCAAATTTCTGCAGCCTGAGTTAATTCTCTCTCCCTCATTCAACCTTGCATCAACTCTGAGGTGTCTCTTGTTGATTCAATTTTTTGCTGATAGTGCCTCGCTCAAGGGTATTAAAACGACGGCTAAGCCAGACCTATAAATAAAAGTTCTGAGATATATGAACAAATATCACCAGTACAACTGTATGAAGACAGTGTTGTTGTTTGGATGTGTATACAGTCCTGACTGTTGTTATATCAACAGTACTATGGCCAGCAGTGAGGTGATAAGTCTGTTGTGGATACACCTTCAATGTATTTTTGCCCAAGGAATTTGAGGTGCATAATTCTCTAGCAGCCTTGTTCCCCCTCTTTAGCAAACTACTTTGGTGAAACTGAGGGTGTCATTTAAGACAAACAAAAAAGGTTATTGATATGGCTCTGATAAGAATGCAAAACTATCAGACCTGTGTGGGATTTCCAAGTAAGAGCAGTTCGACAGTGAAACATACTCCCTCAGGAGGTTGTGGGCTCTGCTTCATGGAAGGTTTCTAAGTAGAGATTGGATGACCATCTGTCATGGATGCTTTAGCTGAGATTCCTGCACTGCAAGGAATTGGACTAGATGTCCCTCAGGGTTCCTTCCAACTCTAAGATTCTATTATTCTAAGTTGCGAAAACCGAAGCGGGGAATGTAAATAAGGGACTGAGGTCTCATCTGCTGTTCCATCTGATGCTAGCCCACTCTTGTAATGTTTTACCAGAGGTTTTTGTGGTGGTGATGATGGCAGTTATGCTATCACCGTTGCCTTTAAAACCCAGGTGGAAGTAAGTCATATCTCTCGCCAGTAAATTGCCAAACTCCATGCGTTCTTCCACTATAGCCATCCTTCCTCGCTAGCGTTCAGTATCAAATTGTTCCTGCCCTGAGAAGCTATTTCCCTGCAGTTGCTAACCTTAATCTTTCAGAACTCAGCAAGGCACATGTCTGTATTGTAACACACCAAGTGGCAAACAGTCTAAACGATGTACATTGTACTACAGCACAAAATGCAGACTGTTTTCCAAGAGGTGCTTTACCAAGAACCAACTACATTAAGTGAACATTTAATCGGATTGCTCTCAAGAGTAGCTATTGCCACCTTTATTCAGAGAACTGGGGTGGGGGAGGGAGAGAACAACTTCAGCTGCAAATAACAAGCAAATAACTTGCCTGTGCTTGGAATAATTGTGTGATGTTAAGAAGAAAAACATCCAAACCGAAACGGATCATGATATACACCGACTTACTACGCACGTTCTTCTGGTTGACAGATTTGTCGTGTTTGAAATAATTGTGTGATTATGTGTCTGGGGTGGACTGGTGGGGGGAGACTCTTGCAACTAATGGCCCAGTCCCAACCCCCAGCTGCCTATCCTGCAGTGGGGGAATGGGTTGGATGGGACAGAGATCTCTCTCCACCCAGAACTTCTCGGTTGGGATGTTCTGGAGGTGGGTCTGAGCTGGTCCGGAATTTCCTGGAACCCAAGCCAGCCCCGCTCCTGTCTCTTGAAAGCATCTGGCCTGATTTGGGCTTGATCAATATGCCAGTTGCAGGTTGTCATACCCAGAACAGACTTCTTCCTGCCCCTCTTTCCACCTGGGCTGGTGTAAGCATTGGGCTTCAGATGTGTTGGTAGGTCTGCCCCACCACTGGCTAGCTGGAGTTTGGCTTGCTCTGTTGACTTCTACACAAAGTTGAAAAATCTGCACATCCACATAGGTACATGGGATGAGATTGTAGATTTGAGTCATTGCTTCCAATAGGAGGAATGTATTCCATGCTCCACAGAAGAAAGGCTATTCAAAAGTGCTGTTTGGATAGAACAGGGTTTGGGAAAACAATAAAAACTGTGTCTCATGAGCCCCCCTCAGATAGCAGGGCTAGTGGTAATGGTTGATGGAAGTTATATTCTAGAACTAGAAACATCTGGCAGGCCACAGCTTCCCTTGAGATAAACAGTGCAACCCAAATTAATCTGGTTTCTTAAAAACGTCCTTACGATTTTTCTGTTGTTTTCAGTATAGCTCATCTGATATCTGGTGCCGGAACTGTGTGTGCTTTAAATAGTTTCTGGTCCTGCCAATCTGTGCCCAGGCTCATGCATTAGATCCAAATAGACCTGTATTAACTGCTGCTGCTTTTGTTGTGAAGTGAGAGGAAGCAGAAAGCAAAATACCACTGCCATCATTTATACATTACCCAAACCCATTCATTTGTACTTTCCAGCTTCATTTTACAGTGCTTAATTCTCCTCTCCTAAAAGCAGGCACCTGTGTTTGCTGGACACATGCTTGTTGCTCTGTCCTTCCATATCCAAAAAGCACAAATGTAACTCAGTGGAAATCTGGAAGCTCATCCACTTTAACACAACGGTGTGTCTGGAAAACCCCAGCAAAATACCAGTGGGTTTTGTCCCCGTCTCCCCCCATCATTTCTAGCCATAATGTTTAACAAGATTCACCTTAATGGTTTCCCTCCTTTGCTGATGGAGTTGTCTGCCAAATGTCTGGACAGTGTGCATTTTCTCACTCTCTCTTGACCTGAAAGAGACAAATCTGCCAAGTAAGTCCGAATGCAGGGCAAAATTAGGCCAGAAGCCAATTCCTGTGTGACAATCTCCTAAATTGGAAAGCTGGTTCGAAAATGGAGAAGAAGTACCTCTGATTACTGTGTCCCACCTGCAGCCTGAAGTGGTTGAGTCCCAGGAGGGTATGCCATATGCTCCTCTCTTTGCAGGTTTGAATAATCACTGTTTCAACTTGGTGAATTTAATCCAACAGCCCATAGGAATGCTTATTAAAAATGTAAAAGCAATGTATTAGTCTGACTGCATGTTTAATAATAAGCAGTGGAAAAAAACATCAGACACCCAACAGGAATTACAGTGCACTCAAGCAGTGAAAAGCAATGTTTGTTCTTTTGTATTTATTTATTTCTATTAAAAAAAAAACCTGAACAAGTTCTTTTGGCAACGTTATTTAGTTTTATGACATACGATACAAAAACCTTACCAGGATAAATGTAACATTCTGTGTATAGGCAGGTGATGCGATACTCATTATAAGAGATAATGAAAATAAAAGTGGAAGCGTGTGCTTGGTGAGAGAGAGACAATTAGATTTCATACTTTGAGAAGGATGGGTACATTATTTATGCCTATATCTCTCTCTCACTGTGTGAGAATGAGTGGGCTGTAGTCGTATCCAATCATCTTTTCTAAAATGGCATACAAGTGCTCCCAAATTGCCTCAGATCAGGAAGAAATTGTATTGTCGCTTATATGATGAATATATATATATTCCCCTTTTGACATATCCCTGCTAGCAAATACTTTCACACTCTCTTACTCCTTTCTAATGTTCAGAGAGTGGGATGGGCAGGTGATAAGTGCATCAATCCTAGCCAGAAAATTAACCTCCTGTTTTTAACACTCTCATAAAGAGGCATTCTTCTGTATATATGCCACCATTCAGAACAGACTCTTTCCAACAGAACGTCTTGATTTGGAGTGCCTTGGAGAATGAGGCTGCCTCCAGACCGAACTGAAATTGGAAGAAAACCTTTCTTGCTGGTTAATTGTCGTTATGAGTTGGGGCAAGCAGGCTGTATGCCGAAACCCTTTCTAATTCCAGCAAGTGTTAAAATCTAAGGAAGGATTCAAACTGTTGGACTAGCCAGACAAGCTTCTTGATCATAACCCTTCTAAATAATGGGTCAGGGAGGTAACAAAGGAAGTGGCTCTGTGCCAGACAGGAAATGGGTGGCCTCTCCTCCCTCAACTCACTGGTAGCTAGTTAGAAAAGACAAAGGCCAGAGTTGAGTTGTGTATGTGTAAAGGTAGAAGCGAGAGGAAGAAGCAGGCTGGAGCTTGTGGGGCAGAGACATGCCTGATTTCTGCTCGCATCCAAGGCTGTGGCTATGGGTGAAGCAAGACCCTCTAGGAGTGTTAATGCTGTGATCCCTTCCATTGTAGGCTCAGGTTGTCTATATGCATAAATAAACCATACATCATAAAGACACCACAATCTCTGCTGTACCACATTCCAAAGGAAACACAAACAATCCTGGAACCCCTGGAATCTCATACTGCTCAGAGGTTGGCATGGCATGCAACATTATTATATTCCTTTTTTTCAAATGTGCTATTTAGATATGGGATGTCACATGAAGTCACACAGTCCACTAATAATACTGAAGATAGGATTTGCACACAAGTCTTAATGTGCTCTTGCACAGCTGCTGCTCATTTGATTAGAAGCGAGGAATGAGAAATTTCTACAGATGGATTGTTACCTTAATGTGTGAAAATATCCTTGTGTTGTATGATACAGGTATGAAGTCAAGAATGGGATACTCCTTCTCATCAGGGTGGACTTTTGGCCCAAACAAATGGGACAATGTTTGTTGTATATTTGCCAGCAGCTACTCCAAAACACGGAGTAAGGAGAGTACGTTGTGGCTTGGTGTGTAAATCTATGGCATGTCCAAGAGGGAACCTTTCATTTCAATGTTTCACCATTAAGAGATATACTTTATGAAGGCACATGACAACCTGGTGTTATCTAGCTTTTGTTGATGGTCCTACTTTCTTCCTTGGTTCCAGTCCCACTGTTTGTCTGTGTTAGACCATAAACCTTGGAGAACTTGTAAGGTGGAATAGGTCGTTACATTATGAAATTATTGTAGTTCTGTTTCATGAGCATATGCAAAGAGGGAAGAGGGGCATTATCACCTCACCATGAGACATATTGCCAGGATTCCAGCTTTCATTGAAAAAAGAAAGAAAAGAAGCCCTTGTAGAACTTCAGATATGAGGCAGAATGTGCTACCAGTGAGTTGAGAGAGGAGAGCCCACCCAGATTTCAGCCAGAGCCAGCGAGTGGTGGCCGACCGAGGTGGGGGCAGAGGGGCTTGCACCGGCTTCCCCCCGCCTTATCTCCCTCCTGATCTCTTGCCCATCAGCTGCTCAGCAGCTTCCTTTCAACACCCCCTTCCTCTTTCTAAAAAAAAAAGGCATGATCTGCTTTTCGCCCCTGGGCAATTTGGCTCCAAGGACCACGCATTCGCTCCATAAGACGCACAGACATTTCCCCTTACTTTTTAGGACGAAAAAGGTGCATCTTATGGAACGAAAAATACGGTAATCCATTGTTCTTATATCCATTTTGCTGGGGAGAGAGGGAAGCGAGAGCAGTGTGGACTAACAGAAGTGTAGTCCAGTGTTGTTTATGCTGGAGGTTTGTTTTTTTTTAAGGGAAATGCAGTGAACAAGGTGGGGCTTGCCGTGAAGCTGATTGTAGAAGTAGCTCAATTAATTAAGCAATTGAGGGACTCAGTGTAAAGATATCATCTGGGTGCCAGGTCTATCTGTAGATCAGCGACGGGGAATCTGTGGCTCTCCAAATACTGTTGAACTTCAACTCCTATTAGCCTCACCAAGCATGGCCAATGGCCATGGAAGATGGGAGTTGTAGTACAGCAACATCTGGAAGGCATCAGGTTCCCTATCCATACAATAGAGAAAAAGCAAGTGAACCTGCAATGGAGAGGTAGACCTGGAATACTAGTTTCTCAGGGTCTAGGTCAGTGATGGCTAACCTTGACACCCCAGATGTTTTGGAACTACAACTCCCATCATCCCTAGCTAACAGGATCAGTGGTCAGGGATGATGGGAGTTGTAGTCCCAAAACATCTGGAGTGTCAAGGTTAGCCATCACTGGTCTAGGTCTACCCACAAATCACTGTTGCTCAGTCTACAAATCTACCAGAAGTGGTAGGCCTGTTCTCTGATGCTAGGGGCGTGTGTTTGTTTGTGTGTTCAGTATTTACTTTGTCCCCACTTGGAAAAATGTCTGAGGCCATGCTTACAATTTCCAATTAACCAAGAAAGGGGGGGCGTGCAGTCAGCTTGCCCAATAACTCCATCTTTCTGTTGTAAGATTCATTGCAAACAACTTGGGTCTAGCCCCAAAAGTAGGACAAGTAAAAATTATAGGCAGAGCAACAAAGGTTTATATTTTCGAAATGCTGATGCCCTTCTACAACAGGGAAAGATAGGGGCTGCTGCACAGCCGCATCTGCCAGAATTTATATGCCAGTGGAGATGTCCATTTTGAAGTGTAATGCTTGCTTTTTTAAGGCAAAGGCAAGACCTATTGCAGCTGCTCTGCAATCAGAGAAAGAGTTGCAGACATAATGGAAATCAATTGGAACAATGTTAACAGCGCCTCTAAGCCAGTTCCAAGTTAAGAGTGGTTTGTCTTGATGTCCCACATAATTTAGATGCCATTAAAGCAAATGTTCTCTATAAAATATTTCCTCATTTCTCCTTCTGTTACAAAGTTTGGAAACTTCTGAATATATTCCCTTGCATAATGTGTATATAAGGATGAATATTTTCTTAATGCCATCTGCTGCAGGGAGTTCCTTTCCTGACAATATTATCAGGCAGAACATTTGCCATTTTGTTTCATTAGTGCCCTACTTTAGAAAGACTTAATAACCTGAGGCAAGATGTAAGTCAGAAATAAGCCTCAGTAAACCCAGTGAGACTTAATCTGAAACAGGTAGAGAGGCAGCCTTGCAGCCCAATCCTGTGCATGCTTACTCATAAGGAAGTTCCATATGTTTGCTTAATAATAAACCCCACTGTGTTTAGTGGTGCTTACTCCCAGGAAAGTGTAATACAGAGGTCGGCAAAGTTTTTGTGGCTTGGGCCGGTTCACGGTCCCGCAGATGCCGTGGTGGGCCAGAGCACACATGCATGTGCAAAAGCTATTTCCGGTGCTCCTTCCGGCGCAGAGGAGGCATGCGCAGCTTCACATTGGCTGCAGGAGCTTCCTGCAGCCAATAGGAAGCTGGCCAGCATCACGGAAGGCGTTCCCCGCTCTGCTCCATGCCGGCTTAGCGTGGGAACCGACTGAGCGGGCGACGGGGGTCCATGGGCCGGTTAAATGACTCCCATGGGCCGCTTGTGGCCCATGGGCCTTAGGTTGACCCCTGGTGTAATAGGACTGGCTCCAATCCCATGCACACTTACCATGGAATAAGTGCTATTGAACATAGTGGGATTTCCCCCCAAACAAATATACTGCTATGAGTTGGGAGGGAGGAAGTAGGCTATATGTGAGATGCATCTAACTCCTGGATCCAGCAAGTGTTAAAATACAAAATACAAGCTTCCTGTGTTGAGGTGATTGCCTGGGTGATGAGCCATTATGGGAAACAAAGGAAGTAGATCTGTGTGAGATGGCAAATGGGGCAAATGCAGTTTGCCCCAACTTGCGGTTAGTTAGAAGGATGAAGACAGAGTTTAGTGCTGTAGTGCTGTGGTGTGACCTAGAAGCAAAGTAGCAAGCTGGATAGAGAGTCAGTGCAACATTTGAGAGCAATGTTTGATTTCTGTTTGAATCCATGGTTGTGGCTAAGGGAGAAACAAGACCATTTTGGAGTGTTCTTGCTGTGAACCTCTCCATCATAGTCTCCATCACAGTCTCAGGTTGTATACATGTGTAAATAAACCATATATCTGAAAGACACCACAGTCTCTACTGCGTCTCAGTGCCTGGAACCTCTGGAATCTCACATCGCTTGGAGATTGGGGTGGCGTGCAACCATAGAAAGGGTTACGCCACATGTTCCCTGTTTCCTAGGGAGTAAGCTGCATGGAACAAGTGATACTTATTTCTGATAAAGGTAGATAGCCGTGTTGGTCTGTCATAGTCAAAACAAAATAAAATAAAAAAATTCCTTCCAGTAGCACCTTAGAGACCAACTAAGTTTGTTCTTGGTATGAGCTTTCGTGTGCATGCACACTTCTTCAGATACACCATGTATCTGAAGAAGTGTGCATGCACACGAAAGCTCATACCAAGAACAAACTTAGTTGGTCTCTAAGGTGCTACTGGAAGGAATTTTTTTATTTTATTTTGTTTTGACTTATTTCTGAGTTGGCATACTCCAGATCAGGCTGTGACATTTCACCGTTGAAATCCTAACTTTCTTGCCACAATCCAATTCTTACAATCCTACAGAAGTCAGCACAGGGGAGGGGGAGACTATCCACAGGATAGAAAGAATGCTCGCCTTTCAAAATGCATGGCAAGTGAGCAAATTATTCTTGTGCCAAATTCTATGGAAGGGACGACAGGCAGAACTCCCCGTCAGTTAATGCAAAGAGTTGATGTGGTTGTGAAGATTGGCAGAATGATGAGTGCTATTGCGGGTTTGAAACAAACAGTGCTACAAATGCCTCACTCCATGTCACCCGGTGAGTGTTTAGGTGACAGATGGGACCCAGAAAGACTTTGGCCTCGCCATTCCCCATCTCATCTCAATTTGCTTTTCATGCTCCCCCAATTTTAGGAAGCAGCTGTTAGGTGGTTGAAGTTGAAAGGCCCTTTGGGGTAGGCCAGGCGAGCCAATGTTCCCATCTGAAGCTTTATTTCAAGCAAAAGGCAGCTTCCCATATTTCCCTGGTCATTTGGGTTTGGACTAACGTTCACGAATTACTGTGCTGCGGTGGCCTGTAGCCACTGCGCTCTCCCCTCGACGGGCTTCTGAACCTCAGTGCCGGATGCCTGCCTGCTGCTTTGCCCAGTTTGGCTGGAAGCTTCTGCTGGTTTTGCAGAGAACTTGGCTTTTCCCTTGCTCTGCAGCACCAGCTCACAGCAGATTGTGGGAAAGAGTCTGATCGGACAAGTGCTGTAGTGCCATTATGTTGCATATGCCTGATGCTTGGCACGCTCTGGGTGTTTTCATTACTTTGCCCAAACATACAGTTGTGTTTTGTGCTGCCTCCTGACACATCCATTACAGAGAGAAGTGTGGACTGGCTCGAAGCTGAGGCAGGCCAGGGAATTTATTCAAGGTTCAGTTTCACAGAGTTGTCAGACATGTCATCGGAGGCAAGCGTGCTTCTGCTTGCCAAATGGTGACTAATTCCAGCTTCCCTTGGAAGCTCTATCTGGGGCTGGTTTTGCATTGCACAGAAGATACTGAGCCCACTTATCGGGATGATTTAGAGGAGAGCGGGGGAAGAAGCAACCAGGTAAGCAGGTGCCAAGCCTGTCATGAAGATGCGTATGTGCCCATCTCATTACTCATGGAGGCGAAGGGCTGAGAGGCTGCTTAAGACCACCCAGCTATTTTTACAACTGAACTGAGAACAGAACCAGGACCTTCTAGTCCATAGCTCATACCTTTAACTAAATGTGTTGCACCAGATAATCATTTTTCCTCCAGAGCCAATAACACAGTGGTTTTGGACCATTTTTGGACCAGCAGGTTAGAGCTGTATCTTCCCATGCGCATACATACTAATGAATCAGCACCAAACAAGACTGAAGTCTCCATTCAGCTGCTATCGAACGAAGGGTTCAATCATACTCTTTTCGGGGATTTGCTTTGCCAGCACGTTCCCCAGAAGGAATGGCCTTGGTGAAGGGTTGAAATCCTGTCCATCAACTGACATCACTTAGTGGCTCCAGCTGATTGACAGGTGAGTGTGGCCTGTGGGGAATGGCCTATAGCTAGGCCCTAGAGCAGTGATGGCTAACCTTGACACTCCAGATGTTTGGGGACTACAACTCCCATCATCCCTGACCACTGGTCCTGTTAGCTAGGGATGATGGGAGTTGTAGTTCCAAAACATCTGGAGTGTCAAGGTTAGCCATCACTGCCCTAGAGAGATCCACCCCCCCGGAGTCTCCAAGGCTTCATCAAATTGTTCGTGCAGAAGTTTAGGCTGGAGAGATGACATGGCAGCCATTTCAAACAGAATTACAGGAAGGCCAAAAAATACATTGTGGCTGGGAAGCCTCCAGCTCTGAGATTTGGCTCTGGTCCTAGCAGCAGTTCCACTCTGTCCAGGGCATCTCCAGCTCAGGAGGGCAAAAACAGAAATAGAAAGATGCTGTGGGAGGTTTGGGGGAGTAGTCATCATGTTGTTCCATTCTTCTCACATTGATCTGAATCAGGACCCTGGTCCCAGATCGCAGACTGGTGGTGGTTCCTCACATAACTGGTGTGGAGGGCCATTGCCAGGTGTGAAGTTAGGAGAACATGAGCCAGAACTGGTTTCTGCATTAGTCTAGCTTATGCTGGGAGCTGAAAAGACACAGACGGACCTGTCTTGCTCTTGAATACAAGGCTGTAGCTTTGAAGATGCCCCCCCCCCAAATAAAAACGAATGAAGAGGCAAATTCTGTTGGAGTGTTAATTCTGTGAGCCTTTCCACCGTGTCCTCAGATTGTATATATAAATATATACATCCTAATGGCTGGGGGAACCCAGCCAGATGGGTGGGATATAATAATAGTAATAATAGTAATAATTAATGACACCACAGTCTCCATTGACCTCTATTCCAAGGAGCCCGAATCCTGGATAAGTGCTGGCATCCCTGGAGTCTCTTGCTGCTTGGAAATTGTGGTGTGCACAACAATATAGATCATCTACAGAACACCTGAGAAAGCAATTAACATGAGTGCAAGCTGGGTCAAGCTCAAATTTGCTAAGGAAGGTCTTTGGACCTGATGACTTTAGCTAATTAGTGCAGAAATTAGTGCTGCCTTTTCATGCAACCCCTGTGTTTTGAACATTTGTGTTGTCTTGCTTATTATAGCTTCAACATTTATAATAGGCCACATCCCGCAGCCCAACAGAAGAGTCCAGATACTCATTTTTAAATTACTTGGGCACGTTGAAGATAATACCAGTTTTTATGTTTAAATGCAGCTGTAAATCCACCTTCCAGCTGGACATTCTCATGGGTACAAAGTGTTCTTAACTTCATTTATAGAAATGCTCCTGTTGTGTTTTAGTTCTATGGTCAACAACTTTTTATGAGCACCTTAGATGTTAGACCACAGACTGCTCCGTCACACTTATCTTGTAGCATTCCTATTCTGCAATTGTTTCGATGTGATGCAACCTTTTGGTTCACTCCATAATATATTATTGGAAGGGACTCAGAAATGCTGAGCTATGAAGATCCAGTTCATATGAATCTGCCCTGTATATTATAGTAGATTGGTGAGAGGATCTTCCTTGGTGAACTTCCTGGGTGATGCTGAACCAGCCCTGCTATCACTTCTATATTCCTCCTCTCCATTTTTGGATGCTTTCTGTACAGTTGCATCAAACTAGTTTTAACAAATTAAAGCATATCAGCAGCATTTGTTCTAGCAAGCTTGACAAGGGAACATGTTTAAGTGAATGCACCATCTGTTTCTCCTGCCTTGCCGTCTTAATGTTGTCATTTCTCTGTTCTCTTATACGTTACCTACATGCATGGCTGCACATTGTACATTAACAGGCAGCAATGTGAGCAGATGCCGTAATGTCGATGGCACGTATCAAAATGCAGCAGATCCTAGCCTGTTGTTCTGAGATTCTGATGAACTATCATTACAGAATTATTCTGATAAATGAAGTCATGTTTTGACTTAACTCTTATGTCACCTGGCATGAGGGTGGCTAAAAGTTAGGAGATTCTTTGGCAAAGATCATAATATAAAGTGAAGATGAAAACAGCTCTGCTGGCAATGTAAGAACAATAGCTGTTCCAAAAATCAATTGTGACAACGAATGTTTGTATTCAGAACCGGGAAGGAATTTTCCCTGCATTGGCAGGTTTCGCCTTCCCCGCAGTAATTTGTCACAACTTTGGCAGTTTTAAGCTTTGACAAGGTATCCTTTAGTCTATCATCAGGTGTGTGTGTGGGGGGGATGCATTCATGCTTCCTTCCCATGCGGCGGCACTTGCAGGGCCCGTTAAAGGGCAAAACCAGGAGTCCCTGGTCCTAGAGCAGCGGCATGTAGGTCAAACTCCCAGCTGAGATTAGTGGGAGGGCATGCTGCGTAAGTTTGCGCTTTACAGTCCCCTCCCACTGTACCTCATCAGCCTGCATATCCTCAGCCAAACGGGCTGAGAGGGTTACCTTCCAAGGCCTATGCCAAGTTTCCCACTTCTGAAGCTCAATAAAGTTGTGGCCGATTTGAACCCATACTCTGGTCTCTGGTCTTGTTCTTTGGGGAAGGGGTAGGCACCACAGACAGGGTTTAGCACGTGTGTCCGCAATTTCCACCCTCCCTTCTCAGGTGGGCGGGTTTGCGACACCGAGCAGGGGTCCCCTGGGCGGGAGCTGCCCACCTGGCTTAGGCTGACCCCTTGGACACGCCCTCGGCCAGGTGGACAATGGAGAGTCGGCCAGGGGTGGGGTCAAGGTGCTAGAAAAGGGTCTGAGCTCTTCAGACAGCCCTCTTTGGTTCTTTTCCTTTCCAGGTTCAATATTGCTAGGAGGGGAGGGAATTCTGTTGCAACAGAAAAATAAAGATCTGCTTTGCTTTCACTTCATCCTGCCCTCCATCCATTTATCTCTGACCGATCATGGACTTGGGGGACTCAGTCCCTTGGGGAGCTGGACAGCAAAAGCCAACCACCCCCATTTTTTCTACCGGTATATCAGAGAACAGAATGCCAGATGAGATGTGCCTTTGGTCTCATCCAGCGGGTCTCTTCTTAGGCTCTTAACAGTATCAAAGGCTGTTCAAAGATCCAGTAAAACGCACAGACTCAGATCTCCCCTGTTGATTTTCTAGAGTAGCTTGTTTTCCATGGCTGCACACAGGGGCTCAGAAATATATTCAGGTGTGTCTAAAGCTGAGCAGCAGCTAACCGCTGTCTATTCTAAGGGATCATTAGAATCGAATTAGAAAAACTGAATTAGAATTAGAAAATGGGATGAGAAATGGCTGGTGAATCAACAAGAAGTTAGTTTATTGATCAAGCGCTTGACAACAGTACATTTTGAGTATAAATGATTGCCACTAGAAGGAATAGACTAAATGGGGTAATGCCAAATGCAATTGTAAAGCAGTTATTAAATGGCTGAGTTTTTAAAATTAAATTATGCTAATATGAGGAACATGGAACAATACCCCTTTAGAAAAATATTTCTTATAATCTTCACTTCATTGCAATCAATGGATGTTTTGCTTGAATGAACACCAATTCATTCTATTTAGTTTTTCAAACATTGGCTAGTTGCCACTGCACCATTTTTAGTGAGCTTGCCAGCCTTTTGTACTATATTTAAACTCCGTAGTGGTAACAGTGCATGGAGATAAATATGTTTGGCATAATGTGCCAGTGTATACATAAGCCACTAATTTTGGAAAATGCTAAACTCAGAATATGCTTGCATTGAATATAACATATTCATACTCGTTCACGCAATCACACAACCCCATTTGCTGAGTAAGGAATTGCTGAAACTGCCAGATTTATGAATTAAAATCTTCAACATTAATGCCTTCAGAATATTTTTTTTAAAATATATAAGATTTATACAGTGTCCTTCCTGACAAGTGATCTCAGGGCAGATCACATTCAAACAAAATATGAATAAAGGAATACAATATAGTCAATCAATAAAGCCATTTCTAATAGATTTTCTTCCTATGAAAATAGGAAAACTCCTGTGTTTTAATTTTTATTTCTTTTGTAAATCACTTAGATATCTTATTACAATCAAATAGCATATAAATGCTGTGGCAGAAAATGAATGAATGAATGAATGAATGAATGTTTGGTTTAAAAAAAAAATCAATATCTCAACCTTGTTTACCACCAAATTCCTGGAGAAGAGATGGGCTCTCAGCTGGTGTTGGTCTACCATGCCCAGCAAAAGTTATTGTTCAATATCATCCTTTTAGGGCCCTTTCGATAGTTTTTAGGGCACTTAATCTGTTAAGCCTATTGTGTAGTGCAGGCATAGGCAAACTCCAGCCCTCCATATGTTTGAGACTACAATTCCCATCATCCCTGACCACTGGGCCTGTTAGCTAAGGATGATGGGAATTGTAGTCCCAAACATCTGGAGGGCCAGAGTTTGCCTATGCCTGGTGTAGTGCATACAGTATGTATTTGCAGGGGTCTGGATCTCCTCACAGAAGGACATGTGGGAAGGATGTCCCTCTCAGAAAAAGAGCAGGACCTCTGAGGTGTACATGCAGAACCTTTGTTATTCTTTTTCCTGTTGGAGTGGTGGCAGTGATGGTGGATGGAATGCCCTTCCATCCAGTCAGTTCAGGCTGCAAATCTGTAGTTTCCCTAGTAAATGAGACACTTGCCTATTTTGACAAGGCTATTAAGGCAGTTTCCAATAGTACTGCCTATACAAACTTCCTGTCTTACAATAATATAATACATTGGGGGGGGGGACGCAGGTGGCGCTGTGGTGTAAACCACAGAGCCTCTTGGGCTTGCCGATCAGAAGGTCGTCGGTTCGAATACCCGCAACAGATTGAGCTCCCATTGCTCTGTCCCAGCTCCTGCCAACCTAGCAGTTCGAAAGCACGCCAGTACAAGTAGATAAATAGGTACTGCTGTGGCGGGAAGGTGTTTCCATGCACTCTGGTTTCTGTCACAGTGATCTGTTGCGCCAGAAGCGGTTAAGTCATGTTGGCCATGGAAAGCTGTCTGCGGACAAACGCCAGCTCCCTTGGCCTGAAGCGAGATGAGCGTCTCACCCTATAGTCGCCTTTGACTGGACTTAACTGTCCTGGGGTCCTTTACCTTTTTACCTAATATAATACATGGCAGACTTCTAGAACCTGGTGCCCTCCAGATGTTCTTGAACTCTCCTCAACCCGAGCCAATATGGCCAGTGTTCAGAGATATTGCTGGTTGTACTCTGGCAGCATCTGAATGGCAGCAGATTGGGAGCAGACTGAGCCGAGTCTTTGAGCTGAAAAGCCAATTTAAAATAACAACATTCATATAGAACTTTGTACCATCTCCCCTTCTCGGCTCAGTCTCAGTATAAACATGACCTAATTCCGCCACGGAACAGAATAAGGTAAATTATTGTTTCGAAGTTATGGTTATTAATTGAGTTTTCTGATAATGAACATTTGTCAGCTGTCAAGCTGGAACATTTGCAAGCTTTCTTTCGGAATTAAGGTCAGGAGGTACTTTTTCCTTAATGAGAGTTGTCACCACTCTTTAATATAGATGGCATAAATGAAGTAACGATCTTGAGGCAGAATGATAGTTTGACAGAAATGTGTGTAGGATATCCTTGTCATAAATGGATACTATTTTGCATTGATTTTCAGCCATCCAAAAGATTTTTATTTATTTTTTGCTTTGTTTTGTGTCAAGAGCTTTTGGTATTCTTCAGATATATATATATTTAATCTCCTGAATCTCAACACTGCATTTGGGGAGGACACTAAACATGGACATGCCGCAACAATATCTCGTTCCCTGTCCAAGACTGGTGGGCAGTTATCCAGAAGATCTGGGATCTCCCAGTCTTTTTATTTTGACATTAAATACAGCTGTGGAGAGCTCTGAATTTTAACAGCAGGGCTCTTATTATGCTCTTACAGTCACACAAGCCTCCACTGGATCAAAGAGCCTCCAATGAACAGCAGGACACCACTGAAGTCAATTCATAATCCAGTATTTTAAAGCAAACAACACTAAAATGTTCAAACTGCAAATAATTTAACACACAGTTTGAAAGAGTGATATTCTTAAAGACAGGAATAGCGAAACTAACCACCAATGTGTACCATGAATAATAATTTCAGTTGCCAGATTGTTTCAACCTTTTTTTAATGGCTAGGGTGGCCATTTGTCCTATTTACAGGTGACAGTCCTCTGCTTGGAAGGATGTCACTGGGCAGTCCTTTGTTTGGAGGAATCCTCTATTCCAGTGGTGGCCAAACTTGGCCCTCCAGCTGTTTTGCGACTACAATTCCCATCACACACACCCCCACCACTGGTCCTGTTAGCTAGGGATGATGGGAGTTGTAGTCCCAAAACAGCTGGAGGGCCACGTTTGGCCACCACTGCTCTGTTCAAAAGGCTGTCTGGTGCAAGTGTGGTTTAAAGCTAAAAGAGCTGTAAGAAGAGAGAGCAGGGGCCCTGAAATGGAGCACCAGTAGTTAGCACCTGGGCAGTAGACTGAGCAGGTGCACAGCTCACTTGGTCACAGTTTTCTCCAGTATTGTGAGTTGCATTGCATTTCTGTTTATATTATAGTATTGAGTTCTAAACATGCATCCATACATGTACATCACATTTCACACATTTCTTGTGCCCTTTCTTTGGTGATGCATAAGTGACCGCTTTATTAGTGGCATAACTACTCTGGACTATGAAAGAACTGCTCAGGCTTGCATAGATCAAAAGACTCGTGCGCTTAAGGGAGATGTTAAAAAATAATAGCAAAAACCTTCCAGTTATTCTGTATGCAAATCTTATCCTATGTAAAGAAATACTAAGGGCTGAGCTGCACATAGCAACTTACCCAGTGGTATGTGTGTGCTTTGAATGTATGGTGTCTACGGAACCTCAGACTATCCACATCCACCAGCAGGTCTGTCAGGGGTGCGGAGACTTTCAACTTCATAGAAACAATTCGCACGACACAGCGCTGTGGTTAACACCGTAATTCAAATTGCAGACTTGGCCTAGTCTTTTACATCTTTGATGACTGCTTTATGAAGGCTACTTGGGGACATGATTTGGTTAGGATTGTGGAACTCTTTCCTGCTAAAGATACAATTACCCCCCCTCAGTATTGGCATGCTGTTTAAGGTTGTTGTTGTTGTTGTTGTTGTTATACTGAGGGAAACTGAGGCACAAGGGCTGAACATATTTTGAGTCTTTGAGATGCTCGCAGTTAGCTTATTTCAACATTCGGTTTTTTATGACACTCTGGATTTATTGCATTATTTTATATTATATTACTGTGTACCATCCTGAAACCTTCACATAAAGGGTGGTCTTAATACTAATAATACTAATACTAATAATAGTAGTAGTAGTAGTTTATTGATGGGAGAGTCAGGGGTTAGGTATTTAAAAGCTGCCTCCCCTTTCCTCCATAAATCAAGCACTGGTTAACAAACTGGCAACTAAGGGCAAGAATTGACTAATTTTGCATTTTCTTGATTACTGCCATTTAGACTGCCTTAATTTTAGCCTCGATACTGCTTGTAATGGACTTCCTGCCATTATAAGCATCCTAAAATGGCATTGGATTTTTTTTGTGCTACAGCATCACAGTGTTGACTTGTACTCCTAGTCTCTTATTGCTCAAACATTTCCCCCCTTGACAACATTCCTTTTGATTTGCGCTGTGCATGGGACTACAAATTACATCTAACTAGTGCTGGATGGTCCTGGCTGCAAGGACTATTTAATTCCAGGTACTGAAACTACCATTTTAAAAAAAGAATGGATGTTTTAAATAAGGGTGCTAATCAAGTAAAGCTGTTCAATTAATTAACTGTCTTGCTTTTAACTGATTAACAGACCCATGGTAGAAGAGGCAAAGGAAGCTGGAAAAACAAAGTCAGCTTGACATTGAAATTCTAGGAAAAAATTTTTTTTACTCCGGGGTGGGGGAGAGGGGGTGCTGTGGTCTAAGGGCTGCATCCTTGGCTGACCCCTGGGGTGCAGGGGGGTGGGGAGAAGGGTAAAAACTGGGTAGGGGAAGGAGCTGGAACCAATTGGGCAATGGAAGGAGGAAGTTGGATGAAAACCCTCCCTGAGAAATCTGCCCCTTCCCTAACCAGGGTGATGGACAGGGGAGAAGGTGGTGTCAAGATGAGAGAGAAACAGGCAGACAGTCCACTGCTGGCTTTGGCTGGCTCACTGCCAGCATGTGACCACAGACAGATAACCTCCAAGGGAATTTGGTCCTCAACAGGGGGAAAAAGAGAAAAGAATAAAGGTTCTGCATGTACACCTCAGAGGTCCTGTTCTTTGTCTGAGAGGGGCATCCATTCCACATGTCCTCTTCCTCAATCTGTTGGGAGAAGATGCTCCAGATGCAAACACTCGGAGCGGCCATTGAGTGGACAAAGAGTCTGTCCCCCTGAAATTTAATGGATATAATTTTGTTTTCCTTTCCCCAAGCCATCAAGTAAAGCTTAAAGATCCTGGCAGAAGGAAGGTGGCTGGAAGGCAATCAACTTTGGGGTAGCAGTGGTGGGATAATTTCTCAAGCCCTTGTGTTGCGTGTCAGATCTGCTGGCCAGCCACTGTCCACTGATACCTACCCCTCCGGAAAGGAGGATGGATACGGCTAACACATGAAGTGACTGCCTGCTTCTACATATTTCACATCCTAATACCACATCCTGTCAACAGTTCTCTCCATCTGTGATCCAGCCATAAGATGAGGGTACAGCTCTCCTAAAGTCTCGCTTACAGTTTGCATTGGCGAAGAAGAACCTCAAGAGCTTTTGCTTATGTCTCGATTTGGGAGAAAACGGTTGAGGGACATGTAGAATGGAGGGGCTGGAACTCCTTGACATCAGGGGTTATGTTGGGGCCCAAATGGGAAGACCTGGGGCATGGCTTTGTGCATTGAAGGGATTGCTTGCAACATACATTGCACTTTAATTTTCAAGTTTTGCTCCATCCAGTCATGCAGGTCTTGAGAACGGTAACAGCACATCCTGAATCTTGAATATATTAGCAGAAAAATTCTACTCCTGTGCAGTGAAGCTTATCTTCACTTTTACAGAGATCATCTCTACATTAACAGGTCACAGTTGACTACTGTTCTTCAATTTACAAGACAAAATGCTCGAGCACTGGGGTATTATTTTTTTTAAAAAAACTCAGCAGGTTTTCCAATTTCAGAACCATCAAGCAGTTACCAACTTTCAGGCATTATTAATCAGGGTTGTCACTGTAAGACACTATGAACTCCATCTATTTTCTTTTAATAAAGCACTTGGTGCTAAACATGTAACCTTAAGCAAATGGAAAGAACAAAATCAAGTTAAAGCATAATTTTCAGCTATGGATTCAAATAATATTCCAGAGGTCCCAAGAACTGTACTGTATTCAAAAGTCAGAGCGAAAAGCCTTCCCAAACTGACACTTGAGCCAGCATGGTGTAGTGGTTAAGAACGGTGGACTTGTAATCTGGTGAACTGGGTTCGCGTCTCCGCTCCTCCACATGCAGCTGCTGGGTGACCTTGGGCTAGTCACACTTCTCTGAAGTCTCTCAGCCTCACTCACCTCACAGAGTGTTTGTTGTGGGGGAGGAAGGGAAAGGAGATTGTTAGCCGCTTTGAGACTCCTTTGGGTAGTGATAAAGCGGGATATCAAGTCCAAACTCTTCTTCTTTGCATCCGCACAGATTTCCTCTTACATCACCGTTTCATATTGCAGTACAAAGTTCTACAGCCGAGGTGCAGAATCGGAAGTCCAAATGCAATTATCTCTGTCCCTCATGATTGTTCCTAGGTCTTGCCCTCCTCAGGGAAACTCACTCTTCCTGCCCTCTCCTGAAATGCTTCTGCTTGGACTGACACGTGTCCTTGAATTGGAAGTGTGAACCCAGAAGCTGCTCACCCAGTGCACTGGCTAGCTTCCTGGCAGCTGTGTCACTTTTGCTCACTGGAAGAGGGGAAGGGATGGAGAGGCAGCCCTGGGAGCCCTGCCCCAATGCCCACCAATGAGCTTGTCATCTCAACTAATTTCAAGAGTCGGAGGAGAGTAGGTAGGAGTGGGTGGATGTGTTTTATGGGGCAATCAAGTTTTCTCCCTGAAGAATTCTGCAAGTGGGGGCCTCCTAAAATTGAAAGTGAAATCTTCCTCTTAGTGCAAAAAAGGGGAAAGATTTCAAATACTGGTAACTATTGTGATATGTGTAAATCGATTGCCGACTGTTGGCATACATCTGTCTCAAGAGACAATGGAGTGCACATCCGCAGGTGCAGTAAAACTGCTTCTGTTAGCAGCACCTCCCTGGAGTGCAAACCTGGGCAGCGTGTCTGGGGGTCTTGTACTGCCCAGACAAGGCTCTCTTGGTTTCGCTGATGTGGTCCAAAGGGAAGCAGAGCAATGCAGTTGGCACCAGCTGGGCTGCAGGAGCTGTAGGTGCCATCTAACCGCATTAGGGACTCCATTCTGGATTGCTGTAGGGTTTACTCCTTAGGCTGCCTGCTGCAGTGGGGTTTGGCATTTTTGAGGAGGAGGGGAGTCAGCTCCTCCCTGCACCTCTCCCCCCCCCGCAACACCAAGGGTTGCACACTGAGCTCCTGCAGGAACATGATGGTCTCAGAAAAATCTTCACTCTGATGGAGTCAGCCGCCAGTTTGAAGTAAAAGGGGCAAATTGATGGAGACTGATACAAAATGTTTATCTACCTATTGGTGTTGTAATGGAAAAGATATGGTAATTACGTTATGGAACTGCCAGATAGAAATGTCATGGGTGAAGGGAGGTGGAGAATAAGGAGTAATTTGGTTATTATGAGGTATGAAAAAGCACATACACACCCCAAAAAGGGGCAATTTTTTTGAATATATCAGAGAAGGATTTTTAGCAAGCCCATTGATTTTGCTCCTCCTCCTCTCCTGAAATGGTACCCCTAACAAAGAAAATGGTAGGCGACAGGAACATAGGAGGCTGCGTTATTCTGAGTCTGGCTGTTGACCCATCTAGCTCAGTTTGGCCTGCACTGACTGTCCGTGTCTCTCCATGTTTTCAGAGAGGGGACTTTTCCAGCACTACCTGAAGATGCCCGTAGAAGATCTTCTGCATGCCAAGCGGGTGGTCTACAGCCTATTTTCCTCTCTTTTAAAGGTACGTGTAAAATTTCCAGACATCTGCACTGCTATGAAAGACTGGCTCTGTGGCAATTTTTGAACTATTATGTTGTTTTTTCCAGAGTCCTAACCTGTAGGAGCACATAGCACAAGATTTGATTGGGCTCCGATTTGGCATTTTGGAAAACAGACGTTTTATCCAAGGCACTTTGTAGGATGTTCGATTCAGCTTGGGTCTGCTTCATCCCCTCCCCCTTTACTATAAGGAAATGTAAGAATGGCTGCTGTAACTTTACCCCCTTTTGAAAGCAGCACTGCAGTCCAATGCTTTTACGCCAGCACAGCTGCTGCCTGGCATACATAAAAGTAGTGTGGCAATGCTGGTTCAGGGTAAGAGAGTGTTTTAAGTATTATGTCCCGTACATGGGGGTGCCAATATGAGATTGTTGCACTTTCTTGAAGTTTCACTTACAAGAGGTCAAATGAAGCATGACATTCACACTCCGCTATTCCTATGTTGGGACAGTGCTTTGAATGTTTAAATCATGACCATTGGATGTGCTGATGAGGAAAAAACAAATATGAGGCCTCAGTAGCAGGATTTATAATCCAAAAGAATTTGAGAACCGAAGTTCACCAGCCTACCTTTTAATTATGATACATGAGTTTGAAAATCATGCCAACAAAGACTACAAATTTGGGTTAAGAAGTCATTGCCTTTCGACAGTTTTCCCTTTGTGCCAGCTGCTGAGGGGGGGGGGGGGAGCCAAGAGATGAGGCCAGTAACAGATGGTGGGGAAATAACCATCTCCAGCTCTGTTCTTAAGTTTTATTTCCAGTTTATACAAACAACTGGTGGAAAGTTTTTAACAGTGCGATCTACTCAGAAGCCCCATTGAGCCCAGTGAAGCTTACTCCCCAGGTTATAGGATTGAAGGCAACATACGGAAACTTGGCAGAGCAATTTGAAAGCTGCTCTGTGGGTGTGGGGGATAAGGTTCTCTTGTAACACTTTGGTCAGCTAGCGAGAGAGAGAGAGAGAAACAGATTGCCTGCTTAAAGTTCTGTCTGCATGAAATCCAATTCCAATGTGCAGAAAAGTCTATTCATTGGAAGCCCCCTACAGGTATTCAAAGGACAATATTAGGCCCTCGGTTTATGTGGAGAGGATTACGTATTTTCACTTTTGCTTACCATTGAGTGCAATGCTGCTTTTAAAGTTCTATTCAGTTGTTATAACTGAATATTGAATATTTGCAGTAAAGTGAATAAGATCATATATATATTAAAAAGCTTAAAAGATCTGAGATTGTATCCTGCAAAAGCATTCAGCAAATATAGGTTGCTACAAGACCTTTGACAGTTAATTTACAACTTGTACTTTGTGGCATTGCAGTTGATCCTAATAAATCAACTTTGGCTTTTGGACCAGCATGGTTCTTTTTATATGCCAGCCGTGTATCTAGTGACACAGAACCCACCACCAAATTGTCCCCGTACGTAAGATCTAAAGAGGCTCTTGCAAACTTGTCCCATTAACAAGACACATCATTGTTCGTTTAGCTTTTTTACTCATTTCTTCACATGCCCAAAACTAAATGGATATTTAAAAGCACTTTATGGATTAACTGGATCATTTCTGACCATTTTGCCTCCGAGACATAACACTTGGGAGATTTCACTGAAATATATACATGACGTCATTGTAATGGGATATGTCATTCATACAGATTGTTTGGCAAGAACCCCTGGATCTTGGATTCCTGCCCACAGGACTAATCTTGAAGAGGTGGCTGACAAGATGCAATGAAAACAGTTGCACTGAAACAGGCCTCAAGTCTAACTCAAATCTCCTTGCCTTCCGAAATGTAAAGAGGTATGCAATGGTTATATTTGAAATAAGCATTGTAAATTCACTATATGGGCCTAGATTGGGCAAAAAACTTGCTCTAATTTAGCTTGTGGCTGGGAATTAGGCCTAGAACCTATTGCATGGTATGACTAGAAATTCATCTTGGGGAACAGAATCCAGGAAATGCCATCTTTATCTCACCAGGATGAAAGAAAAAGTATCTTAGCTTGTGCCCCTATTTTATGCTCTCTATTGTTAGCTTTGCAGTTAACAATAGTTATGACTTACTATTTATTATTATTATTTATTGAATTTCTATACCGCCCTATACCCAGAGGTCTCAGGGCGGTTCATATACTTAACAAGGTAGACATTTACTAGCTGTCTTGCTTTCTAACGAGGCTTGCTTTCAAATAGGCTTGCCCAGGATTCCAGTGATATTCTGCTGTATTATTATTAATAATAATTATTAGATTTATATACCACCCTTCTTCATAAGATCTCAGGGCGGTTCACAGAATAAAGTACAGGATAAAAACAAGTAAATAATTAAAACAAAACAGCAAAACAATAACCCCAACTCCCCACAGACACATTAATTAGCCAAAGACCTGGTTGAAGAGGAACATTTTCACCTGGTGCCTAAAAATGTATGATGAAGTGCCAGTCAAACCTCTCTGGGGAGAGTATTCCACAAACGGAAAGCCACTAACAGAGAAGGCCCTTTCTTGTGTATCCTTGCATGGGTTGAGAGTGCTAAACAGAAAAAAGTCTCACGTCTCCATATAGTTTTGCAGTGCATAAGCTTTGTGAGATGCATGGCCAAAAGTTCTGGATTATGCTCCGAGGTTGTACAAAAGTTTCAATTAAAGTATGCATCTTTTTCAGGAAACATGCATTTCAGCATGAAAATTTTGATTTAAGATGTTATTTAAACTGGACTTTTGGGCAGCAAAAGCATTCTTTATAATGATGGTAACGAAGAGGAATGCTCCGTTTGCCAAGGAAGATTGATTTAGATCATTGGGGGTGGGGGACAATCCACCCTGGAAAAAATGGGCATTCCCCTCATGTACCAGTGTGATAATGTTTCTTCTTGCCAAAGTCTCAGCCCAGGCATTTTTACCTAGTTTTGTAGAAGGGAGGAATGAAAGCATCAGTCCATTGCTAGGTGACTTGAGAACATAATTTCCTGTTCTTTAAACCTGACAAACTGGCTAGGTGACATACAGCTTCAGCGATGTGGTGTGGGGGGGAGGAAGAGAGCAACAGTGCAAGGATGCTATGGGAGCTTAAATAATTAGTCCTACACCCTTTCCAAACAGAGTCCAGCTGTTATTTCTCTTCTGTTCTAGAAACTGTGAGCTGACATCTTTGTGGGTGAAGTATGGAATTATCCCCCCCCATCCCTGCTATATCTTACAGTGCTAAAGCACTGCTGCAAAATCTATTCTTACAGGACAAGTGAAGAATATACTCTGACAACTGTTAAAAAAATGTAGCTGTTAACAGATCATTCATGTATAAGTGCAAAATCTTTTACATATTATGGTAAATTAAATAAGAGCTGGGTAGAAGAACCCTGGGATGCATCTCTTTCACAGTCTTTTACAGTAAAATAATACACCTGCAGACACTTCAGTGTTCGAGACATGCATAATTTCCCCAGCCATCAATATCATGGGTTTTGGGTGTATTGTACAATGTATAAAGAGAACAGTTAGTGAGTGCATAGTGTGAAACCCAGCAGCTCACCCTAGTGCACACAGAATTTTAAAATAATAAAAATATTAATAATGAAGTCAGCAGAAAATTTTGAAGACTAATGCACTGTACTGTAAGACAACCTTAGGTGTCCTACTGACAAGGATCCGAGTTCTTTCTTTCCATTGTATTTCAGTAGCTTTGCAGGCAGTATGACCCCTTTATAACCTCTCAACCTGGCCACTAAAATTTGCCTATCTAAATTCCAACAGCTGATATAACGAAAGCACCCAGCTCCCACAGGTTTTCTATAGTCTGGATGAGGTGCCCTCGGTTTCTACCACAGGCATGTCAAATTGTGTCGGATTATGAACTCCATAAAGCTGCCCAACTATCAGTTCTGGGTACTGGTTAGAGAAATGCTCACAGGGAAGTAGAGTTATTATGCTTTTTTTATTTCCAGTGAAACCAAAGTATGCTACTGCTGTGATCACAGAACGTCTTCACATTTGATGCAAATATGAAAGAGCTATGTACAAAGTAATCAAGTGGCACTATTTTTCAACAAAAAGAAACAACCCAAGCCTCAATTATTATATAATGTAAAACAGGTTATATGCATAACATCTGTAAGCTCCAACTGCACTGCAGTTGCATTACCTTGAACACAAGTGCCACATTAATAATGATCATTCCTTAAGACAAATTTAATATAAGCATTAGACATTAGTTAACAGCGACATGTTTTACTGAGGAAAACTAGTGCAAGCTTTTACTCCTTTTAGTCTGATAATTCTAGCTCTAAATGGTTTCTAAACCATTTAGAAAGGTCATACATTCTCTTTCTAAACTAGTATACTTTAAAGTGTTTTTAATATATATTTATATTTATATATATATACTTACATATAAACCAATTTCACATTGTAATTAAACAGGAGAAATTTACAGTAAAATTTGATGGTTCAAACTCTCTTTTCAGATGTTCGCTTTATTGTGTTCCTGATGTACTGTGGACTGAAGGAGTAGAATCATGATCAGGCAGGAAGGTAACTGTGGGAATAGATGTCTCTGGAAGCACAGGCGCAAGCACATGGCGGCATACAGGACACGTTCCGGACTAGGTGAAAGAAAAGGCCATCGATCAGTTGCAATGCAGCTACAAGAAGGCCAGGTAAGCAAGAATGCCAAAATGCAACGCCTCAAATAAACATAGATTTGCGGGTGTGAACCATGAGTGAGCGAAGCAGCCAGTTTGATAACCTAAGACCACAGTCTTTGTGTACCTGCTTCTTAGGTGTCATGCCAATTTCAGAGGGATTTCTCTGGAATAAGCAAATTGGGAGACTGCCTTTGGTAGAGGTAGTGAAACATTGAACATAAAATGATGAAATGTGGTATTACATGTGTTCAATATTTTAAGAAGGTTCTTATCACTAGATTTTTTGTTTAAAGTTCACTCCTATGTGAAATAGAATTTAGCTTTCTGGAATGAATTTTGGCTAACAGTTTTTCGGCAGAAAGCCAATCTATATGCAACACTGCACTCACTCCCCCCCCCCCGGACTAGTGTCTTGATGAAGGCAGGTTAAGTTAACACTTGTTCCTACAGCAAACATTGAAATCTCAGGAATTTGTTAAGGTCAAACCACAAATATAATGTCAAATTTTCCAATATCTCTAACTTGTGTTTCACTGTAATCAAACTTTATAGTAAAGCTGTGAAATTTGCAAATATTCCAGAAACTTTGGGCGTGATAGTTTGGGATCTACTCGTAGTTCTCTGGGTAACTTGCTGTAGACCAGCAAGGACTGTTGATTCACAACTGTTCAACAATAGTATAAAAAACAACAACCCCACTTTCCCACCTTTATTAGGCTGCTGAAAGAAAGAAAGCTAACCAGGAGTGAACTTGTGTGTGGAAGGACTGTTACTTAGGTTCAGTTCAGCTACTGAAAACAAATGCCTAGGATCAAATTGATCTTTATATTCATTCAGTACTAAGTTGACAATCACCACCAGCAGAGTTTTTCTGCCTTTAAACGAAGAACAATTGGACATCTAGTCAATGAAGCATTTAAAAAATAATTAACATGGCACTGAACATATTCATGTAAATAGACTGGATAAAACAATGCACTTGTAGTTATACATTTAAATCTAACTTCAACAATATTATGATTGTATGTTTGTTTGGCATCTTCATAAAGTACAACTGAAAGCAAGTAGGAAGAAAGCCATGTCCACCGAGTGTTGTCAATGTTTCACAGAAATTGTGAGTTTTAAAGGAATTTGTTAAGATTTCAATGCAAATACACACCTTTTGCAACCAAAGTGTTATGCAGGGCTTATGAAAGAAGTGATGACATGGAAGTTCTGTTACAATTTCTTCTTTGATATACTCGCTGCAGCAGATAGCACAGCACTGCTCCTGACCTACAGCTTAGGGAAACAAAGTACATATCAGCCTGCACTTTCAAAACCTAGGAGATCTCAAAGATTAAGGTGGCACAATTAGAAATATAAGCCTTCTAAGCATAAAGCTTTTGAAACTGGCCTCTAGTTCTAATTGCGGGTCAGATACTGCCATGCTAAAGCTTGCAAAAATAACAACAGGCCACCATTATTTTAATCAGAATTTGACCGGAGTTGTGAGCGTCTCATTTATGCTTACCATTGTGATCTTCTGTTATAATAATTTGTGGCAGACAGTCTATGCTCTCCTTACTAGCTGGTGGATGTGCCTGCTCAACATCAATCGCGAGGGACTCTAAATGTGCCAGAGCGGTCTAAAAAGATGCATAAGACAGATATAATTTATTCCTTTAAAAAAAATCCATTTAAAAGGGTTGCATGAAGCTGAACAACTGTAGAAAAGGATGGGTACAAATTGACATGCTTCTACATTTCCCCTCAGAAATGCTAAATTGATATAATATGTATGAGAGATCTGGTTGTAAATATTAATCTCTGAGAATTAATTAAAGAATAAAATTTACTCCTTAATGAACATGAATCTATATTACTAAAGTGGATGAACCATCTGTCATCTTTTACTTCAGCAAGGGAGAGCGGTCCAAGTTCGATTGCCTTAGTAACAGCATGGCACTATCGTGGATTAGTCTCTCATTTCAACTACTCACAGTTGTTACCAGTTCAATCTTCAGTTACAATAGTGGTTTGCAGAGTTTAATTAAGCCATGCTTCTAAAACATACGCTTCCCTCTTCGTGCCTTGCCCTACTTTAGCCAGCAGCTACATCTTCCCTTGTCACAACTTTGCTATGCTGTCCTTCTCCCCAAAATTGACTGTCCATGGTGCTCAGGGGGAAAGCAGTGGTTACATGCAGTATAATCTCTTAGGAAAATGGAAACCAGATGCCATGTACTGGTTTGCACATACAGAATGAGCTGCAGATAGGTGGTTTGATTGGGCTGCAGAATTAGGAACTTGCCTGTGGCGCCACACACTTTGAAGATGCCTGTCTAAAAATCGAGAAACTCACCCACACAATGGCTATTATTATTTAAACAAGATTTCGTATGTAAACTTCATTGGGTATGTAGCCAAGATAACCAAAACCCCTTTCCATAACCACAAGAATGCAGTACGTTTTTGCTCTGGGGCCTAACTGCTTAGACTACATCCGTATTTCCAATTAAGTTCTGATTGATTATGCATGGTCATTTTGGTGAACAGATGCCAAATTTCACCTTCAACACTGCGTTGCAGTGGTTAGTGAAAAGGTCCATAAATTTCCAGAAAAATACTAGAATGGCATTATTCATCATTTACAAAGAACTTTGCAGTTCTTCAATAAAAAATACATCATAGGAATATCTAAATCCATGTATTCTTTTAATACATAAATATTTATTCCATTAGACTACTTGCTGTTGTTTTAACTTAATATATTTTAAAAGGGAAACTGTTAGAAAGTCTGAGAGAAAATATGTTCACTTACTCAGGAAATCAAATAGTACTTTGCATTTATATTGTGCATTTTGAATGCTCAAAATGTTCCACATACATGTCTTTTGCACTCCCCACAACAGCTATGTAGGGCAGGTCAAGCTCTTCATATTGTAGATATGGGGCTGAGTTGCCCACAGCTTCTCAGTGAGTTAAAGGCTAACCAAATAAACTTTTGGAGCAACACCACTGGTGTTATGTTAAGCATACAGCTCTATATTCAGATTTGTGTGAAACATGGTTTGGTTATTTGTTCTCAGGAAGCTTTAACAACTGTAGCAATGGACCTACGTTGTGCTTTCATAAACCTGTTGGCCACTTAAGGTAAGCTGTACTAAAAACCTGCTTGGTAAAGGTTTTAAGAAGCTTTAAACACTTCTCTTGATAAAAATTTTCCTCAAAACACATGGGCAACCACATTCATTTGTGTATCTGCCTTTTTTGCTTTTGGCTGTTTCTATGGCTTTTATTGATCCTCTTTATTTGCATTATTGAATGGGTATCACCAAGTTTGGTGCACAAGTGTCGTGAATCACAAGTGTTTCTAAAACCTAGGGCAGCTGACAGTTGTGTCCTAGAAGATAAATAATTGAGACAAATTCTGCTGTTGTAGCAAAACTTATTGGACATTGTTAAAAAACAATACTGTGGAAGATGTATTCTGATTACAAAACTACTATTCTGCTTGAAGCTGTGCAAATATCTGATAGAACTTCATACCATTAATCCACCAAGAAATTCAAATATTTCTCAGTAACATCATTCTCTACCTACTTTTCTTATTATTAATTACCTTATTATTATTTTTAGCAGCTGCCTCTGCTTATAGTAGAGTTCTGAATTTTCAAAATTGAGAAGGTTGTCAAAATATGAGAAAATTATGAACTATTCTAACTAATTTAAATTTTATAACTCCAACTTCACTGCACAAAATTCCTGCGCTGTTTTCAAAGAAGGCACAAAACACGTAATGAGATGTTGTGACATGCAGTCACCAACCCTTCTGCCTTGACCTACAGGGGATGTTCTCCCCCACCTTTCCACTACCAAGCCAACACAGAAAGGTTATGAACAACTGGCTGCTCACAAGGAGAATAATGTATTGCAAACAGTAAGAAATGCAGATCCAGCTGCTTGGAGATGCCACACTTATTAACAAATCTAGAATGATGGGAAACATAACACACAAACAAATCTAAAAGATTAAGTTTAACTACATAAGCATGATGACAACGTTACTTCAATGATTTGGAAGATTAATCTTTTAAACATCTAAAAGAGTTAAAGAAAGAAGGAAATAATAATCTTTGCAGTAAGGCTGCCATCTTAAAGAAGAAATAAAACAATTCAGTATTATATTAAACACTTGCTTACTTTTCCTTTTCAAACTGCTTTGCAACACAATTTCAGTATTTAGTATAAGTCAGTGGTTCCCCAACTTTTCCCCCTATGGACCACTTGAAAATTGCTGAAGGTCTTGGCAGACCACTTAATGATTTTCCTGTCCATTGTAGCAACTGTAATTCCACAGAATTCAAATCATAATACAATAAAATGAATAAACGCACAATTCAAATCAATACAAATCTTCAGTGTGATGGATGTGACGTCTCCCATCTTCAACCACAAATTCATAGATTTGTCACAGACTATCTGAAGTTTGTGATCTGCTGGTATAGGGCATGCAGCATACACTTTCAACCTAGAACACATCAGCAGGGCACCAGAACTATATTTGACTTAGATAAAAGTTCTGTTGATCAGGGTAGAATACACCCAATACCATTTCTAGATAATATACGGTAGGAATGTAAGAAGTATTCAAAAGTATTTGAAAAGGCTAAGCTAGATCTAAATAAATAAATAAACCCACAACCAAAACTGCCACAAAATGACAGGTACCAATTATGGCATAGCATCAACATTTTACATTCTGCCTTTTCCAGGAAATTAGACTACCTGCGACTCCAAATCTTACATGCAAAGGCTCTTGTGCACCGTAATGTTCTTGGAAAGGTCACTGAATCTTGCAAGGAAGGCAATGACTCACTGAACCAGAAGAAAATAGAAAATAAAAATGCTGGCACCCTGCCATATTAAGTACATCATCTACATCGATGGAATGGAGGCAATCAGAAATTGCAAGTACCTATGGACACCGCTATATCATTTATAAGAACGTGTTTGTTATTTGAAAATATTTAGTTTAGTGATGAAGAGGAGTAAAGCATTCTTTAAAAATGCGTACCCCCAAACTAAAGTAGCTAAGGAGTGAAATTTCAAAACATTTCAGTTCCTATGTAAACTAATGGCTGTTTCTGGTACAGTTATTGTAGCTATAATGTTAAATTATTGCACAGCTCCTCTCTGATAAAGAAACACTAAGCATGTTATTTAAATGCAGCACATAGAAAAGGAATCTTTGTTTAAAGGTGTTGAAATAAATATATTGACAAAGGAATAAAACATTCAAATGAAACAGAGTAGCGTTGACTAGTATATTTTCGCCACTTGAAAACAACTTCTCTAAGCTACTTATTTCAAGAGTACAGTGTTTTAAAGTAATTCACCTAAATGTTGATAACACAATGCTCAAAGTCAGTTCTGAATTTCCCTGTTAGAACAAAGTTCAAGAAACTGAACCATCTTCTAAAAAGAGTTGTTAGAATCACACTTTTCTCTTTTTATAACAGATATGAAATAAAACATTGAAAGAAACATTGAAAGAAAAGACAGCAGTCTTTGGCAAAAGGGCAAATGGCTTGTTTTTAAATCAAATAAAATGGAGAACTCATTTATTAACAAGGAATCACACAACTTATTTTTATACACAATGAAATCCTGTGAGACCAAAGCAAGACAGAACACATGCATAAGCCACACACATACATAGGCACACAAACTCTTTTCTGTGTAAAAATACTGACATGTACTTTGAAATGTATAATTTATTCAACTGAAGTTGGGAACGTAAGTTTCATTTATGATACTGTAATAACAATTACATATTAAAATATCACTATCCTATATTTAAAGAATATTACCGGTAAGTATATTTATTTAAAACTATTGTTGATTTCTGCGGTCTCTCAACATGTAATAAAGATTGTATGTGTGAACAAAACAAAAGTTTGCCATTATTCTACGAAAGAAAATATCAACAATGTCTAAGGAAATGAGTACCAGCATGTGATATCTTAGGGCAACTGCCAGGGTCCACCACAACTGCGCCCAGGTTCCTGCTACCAGTACTACGAATAAGCCTGTCCCAGGTAGCACGCTGGTAGCAATACCAACAAGGGACTTGTCACACTTCCCTGAGCTTACTGGTGCTCTGATCTTTAGGAAAGCTAATGTGGTACAATGGTTAGTATTAGAGACAAGGTTCAAATCAATAAATAAGTATTTTCTGTAATCTACAGGTATGGCTGTCTCTCATCCCTCAACATAAGTTATGCTTCAAAAAGTTGCATAGAAACTGAAGGTCTTAACTCCAAGAAATTAGTTTTTCCCTGGCCAGTATTATATATAACTGACTGAAGTTCATCCCATTTTACTAAATGGAAAACCTACATCTCAACAGCTTTTCCAATTATGCATTCAGAAGTCAAAGTGCTTTCCCCCCACTTCAGACATTAGCCAGAAAAATGTGTTTTCCATTTATTCATGAACTCAACGGGGAAAGCACAGAACTATCTAGCATCTTGGGGCAGGAGAAGAAAAAGAAAAAAAATGCAGGGAAAACGGGTTGCAGGATAATTCCAGCAGTGACAGGCACAATGAATTATTTGAATATTCAGCAGACCTGAGCTCAAAAGCTCAGGGCAGGTCTATATGCAACCTTGATGCTCTTTGCTCTACCCTCTACCATCTCATTTCTCCAGTAGTTGACCACATGTCCAAATTCTGAATCTACATTTTTGAAAACCTAAATCTGCATTACTTCATTTAGACCACTAAACATTGCTATTTTAATAACACAACAACATACAAATCAGGCAATACCTAATTTAATTTTACTGAGTAGAGAGAATCCAAAAGGCAACTGGCAAAAATGTCAATAAAGTGGCATTAATAGCAGAGCATGCAGATCCAATTGCAGCAAATCCAGGAAACATGTGAATATATTACAGATTAGTATCATATGCATTACAATTGTATGTATTATATGCTCCCTATGCTGTTCAAGGGGTTGTGATGGAATTCTCTAGTTCAAACATATCCAAAATACTTTCCCAGGCTATAATGGAAAGGATCCAATAAACTATCAGGTTCACAATTGTTACAACAGGTGGCTGAAATATTGTTAGCCCAAATAAATAGAACTGGGTTTAGTTTTGGGAGGAGGACTTTTCAACCTTCCTTGTTCACTAAAAAGCAGAAGTTCATTATATTTCTCGTTACATTAAGATTCCAAGTGTTCGATGACCGCTATGATCTCTAAACTTCGATTTAAATTACTTGTGATCGTAAGGCCTGTTCTGGTACTTATCCCAATAAACTTTAGTTATTTCAAAAACTTAACTTAGGAAATAGCTGAATTTACCCATATCTGAAAGCCTGAAACTGATCTCCTACATAATATTGAACTTAAATACAGAACAAACCATAGAAACTGTTATACTGAACAGCAGGTGCCAAAAAATTGATACCAAGGGCTATCTCTATATACTCTGATAATACTTTGATAATATTAAAGGATGAGCCACACTGCCGTATCTACCCACCACACCAAGGTCACCAGCTCTTCCCCTTCCCCTACAACAGGTGAGGTAGGGACCTTGTGACATGATGCTGACCTCCAGAGGTGCCCCAAATGCCTACAAAGCACAATGCAACTGCATGGAAATCTTTCACCTTCCTTTCCAGCTCCTAAATCAGGGAGAGCCCTTGCCCTTCTCTATGTTCTATAGAAGAATTGCACCTCTTTCCAAAGTAGTAATAACAAACAGCTTGGGCCAGCTTGGCTTTAAAAACATACAAACAAACAAAAGCTTAACTTAAAAGCAGAAACCAATGAGTGGTTTGGATCAGATGTAACAGTACGGCTGAACCTGGGGGTGGTGGCCAATCCCTTAAATGGGAGACTAATGGCAGCCATGTGTAAGATGCTATACAAATATAAATATTTTTTTTAAAAAAACCTTGGCTGGATCTAGACACGTCAAAGAAGCGATTCAGTTAAACGCATCGTAAACTCATACAGGAAAATCCGGTAGGGAAAGACAGGACTCCACAGCACCATCTGGTGCCAAAGTGTTATATCGCATATAAAACACTTTTTCTTTACCAACCTAGCTGAGTCCCTTGACTTAAACCAGGGGGAGTATATAAACACATTCCCATGCTACAAGGATGAATGAACAAAACTGAAATAATTGAGACATCCATCCAGCAACATATACATAAATAGAAATATTGCCAATGTTTTTACATTGCATTTAAGACAATGCAGTATGCTCAATGCTCGTATAGCACACGTTGAATAGAAAAATCCTGTTTAAATCAGAGCAAAATCGAAGGGCAGAATAAAGCTGATGCAGATATCTTTATACTCCCTTTCCTCATTTCAAAGAGCAGTCCAAATTCCTTACACCATTTGCAGCCCACCTCCTGAGGGCTGAGCCTTTTTGCCCCCCCCCCCAATTTTTGGGGTAGGGGCTGGGCCCCTCAAATGTTCAAAAAGCTATGTTCGGCCTCCACTGTCAGAGCCACTGTGCCTATGACTACCAATTGCTTGGAGTCACTGTGGGGACAGTGCTACTGCACTCAGGTGCTTCTTGTGGGCTTCCTCACAGATGCGATTAATATGAAAATGCCTAATCCACAGTGGATGTTCGCGCTAATATAAATGTAGCTGAGCTATGTTTTCCCTCAGTTTAACTAATCTTAAAATGAAAACTTAGAAAAGTATTGCATTACCTCCATGGCCTGTGCCAGTCGTTCTTCCAGGGCCATATATGTAAGGAACTGGGGATCCACATAAGAAATGGCTTGAGCAACACCCAAGCCATCACCAAATTCATCAAGCAGCCTAGGGGGAAAGCAGGATTTATGTTCTCAATTGCAATTAGATACCATATCCCCCCCAAAAAAATTAGTCTGTTACAAGGGGCTGCATACATTTGCCTCTCACGTCCCAGAACTTCAGATAGTTAGTTCTCAGTCTGAAAAACTAGGCACACAAAGAAACCTACTGCTGCTGCCAGAAAATACAACCAGGCTTGGCCTGGAGATCTTAGAAGATGCATGCAACACAAAATCAACCTGCTTAGCAGTATTTTCAATACAGTACACCTTAACAGCCAAAATTTATTTTGAGTCAAAAAGTGTTGGCACTTTTAGGGTGACTATAGTTCCTCTGGGAGGAATAAGTGAAAATGTAGTCTCCAGGGCTGAGCTTTAATAGGTTTTTCTTGGACTTTTCTTTTAAGCTGTGCTAATGAACACTTAGGTGGGAACTAGAGCTGAGCAGTCATGCAGAAAGTAAACACAAAAATATTTGCAGCCAAAGGATTTTTACTATGGTAATCCGTTAGTGAGTGGCAGACCAAATATTTCCCCTTCGTACAATTGGCCTTGCCAGTAAGTCCCCCATGTATGCCAAGGAAACAGGTGGCATGTGAGGTCAATCCTTAGCAATGGCCCAACATGCTAACAGGCCTTCCTTTTTGACATGGACATACAGTGTGTAAGCATGACTTGCCTCATTAAGCCTCCCCTCCCTTCATCATGCAACTCTCCAAGCGCCCTCCCTCAAACCCAGACACATTTTAATTTGCACAGAGGAAGGAGGAGGGAAATCGCAGTGCTATATAGCAATTGGGGAGCTAGCAGCACCTCTCTCTATGCTGAATTTGATTCAGAGGCCCACCAGATGCTGAGACCCAATGTTCATAATACATTTCAGTAGTTAAGTTTAACCTGTTACAGCCGCACAGAACGTTTACTATGCCATTTTACCAGTTGATTTTAATGCAGGCAACATGTGAGTGGTGAATGTCTCAAATAAGCATCAGCACATAGTAAAGTACCTCCATTCCACGTCTAGATCTTCACTCATACTGGAATCGTCTTCCAAATTGTTGTTTCCATCCAACATGAAAAAGCCAGGATGCACAAAATGGCTCACTTGGTCATTTTCCTCATCGCTGCTGCTTTCAATTTCTTCATGATACTGCAACCAAGGAATTTCGCCATCCTCTAGGGTAGTCTGTTCCCTTTATACAAAAATGAGAAAAGCTATACAAAATGAAAGTAAAACTACATGTAAGCAAGTGTACAGAGAGTGCTCTTCATTGGTGAATGCTCATATTATGTCCAGCTGCTAGCAAATAAAACCTGGCAGCCGTTTTCCATAGAAAGCAGCACATCCTATTAAGTAACGATTCAACAGCGATAGCTAAAATACCATTATTTCTATTTTTAAAATTGAGAGGGAGTAAGTATATACATCTCCTGCCCACCTAGCAGTTCGAAAGCACGTCAAAGTGAAAGTAGATAAATAGGTACTGCTCCAGCGGGAAGGGAAACAGCGTTTCCGTGCGCTGCTCTGGTTTGCCAGAAGCAGCTTAGTCATGCTGGCCACATGACCTGGAAGCTGTACGCCGGCTCCCTCGGCCAATAAAGCGAGATGAGCGCCACAACCCCAGAGTCGTCCGCGACAGGACCTAACGGTCAGGGGTCCCTTTAAGTATATACATATGAATAATAAAGATCTAATGTCTGCATAAACTGCTCTGGTGATGTGAGCCAAAGCCCTAGCACATTGTGCAGGGAAGATAGCACCCTACTACTCTTTGTCTAGTCCATTCATGAATCTATAGTTGAATTTTGTATTCTCCTACTGCTATAGCACAACGATGATGGTTTAACATGCCTTTATAAGTTTTTTAAAAAAATACTTAAAAATGTTTTTACTTCATTTTTAATTGTTTCATTACTTTGGTGGTTGCTGTCCAGGGCTCCCATGGGAGGAAGGGCAGAATATATATTTACTAAATGAATATATATATATATATATATATATATATATATATATATATATATATATATATATAAAATATATATATATATATATATAAAATGGGGAAAACAGTATCATTCAATAATTATACAAGGACGTTCAATAAACACAGTGAGGTTTTTTAAAATATATATATATATATATATTTTAAAAAACCTCACTGTGTTTATTGAACGTCCTTGTATAATTATTGAATGATACTGTTTTCCCCATTTTATAAACAGAATACAAGACAAAGGTTTTATTGTAACTGAAAATTAGTGATCTTGCTCTGGAGAGGAATAAATCTGCCATCTTCACAAAATGCAAATCATGAAGGTAGGCTGTACTTGGATCATTTGGAAGGCAGATAGTCAGAGAAGTGAGTGGGACAAGTTAAAGCAGCTGGCTAACTACAAGAGCAGAGGAATTTCTTAATCAGAGCTGTCATTTCCAGCTATACTAAATTTATTTTTCATAAATATTGATAGTAGTCAGAAAATATCCCTTTTGGAATTGAGCCTGGATAGTTCAGCTGGTTGGAGCATAGTGCTGATAATGCCAGGGTTTCAGGTTCAATCCCCATATGGGACAGCTACATAGCCCTGCATTGCAGGGGGTAGGACTAGATGATCCTCAGGGTCCCTTCCAACTCTACAAATCTATGATTCTATGAATTGTGGAAGTGGTAACATCCACTAAGAACATTATTATAATAAAAAGCAAATTATATAGAACAAAAGGAGTGAACCTGCACAAAGTAATGCACTTATGATTAGGACACTAAACAGGTAGTTTTTTCCCACCTTTTCTACTGACCTAATGCACAAGGAATGAGCCTCAAACTCCTGAGAATCTGGCACCATGTGTTAGAATGAGGCGGCAGACCAATGACTCAATCAGCACTACACAAGTGGCTACGCATCTCTACTACTTGTACCGATTGACTGTGGAGGGCCTTAGTAGAACTATTACCTGCTCTTTGCAGAGTTCCTGCTCTTGATCCTTCTGTGTGAAAAGACAATGACACACTGTGGGCTTATACAACCCTGCATCTAATAGTGTCCCTTCACTGATGAAAAACTCTTTGATTCCGCACAGGCTTCCATTAGCGAAAAGGGAGGGGAGAACATTTTCACATATTCTTCCTTCCCTCTGCAGCAACCTGCACTCACTCAAGGGACTGTAGGAGAAAGCAGGAGTTTGTGAAAATCACTTTCCTCTCACCTTTTAACTCACAGAAGTCTCCCACTGGATCAAAAAGTCTTCTGTCAGCAAAGAAATACAATTAGATATAACCCTTTGCTTCCCCCCCCCCCAATCTGTCTTAACACAAAACAAAACAACCCAAGCGGTGTGTGTTTCTCTTAGCTTGAAATGTGAAGCTTGAGCAATTCTTGATGAGAAAAAAGGCTAAATAAAGCAGAGTCTACATGAGACTAACTCTGGCTAAATTAGCTGCAACTGAAATTTATGTTGCTTACTGATTATGGTCTGCTGTCTTTATATAAAGGTCAACAATATCAAATGATTTACAAGACCTTCATATTTTTGTGTGTGAAAATAGGGAGAGGGAATAATTTAAAGTTAGCTGCTATTTAAAAACTGTCAGCACTATGTATTCAAGAACACACGTACCGCTTATCTAAATCACTCTGTAAGAGTCACAATTTGTTATATTGTAGTCATGTGACATGAAAAAGGTCATTAGCATGCAAGTAAAACAATTTCCTTTTCAATTGCTTTATTGTGTAGGTGGACAAAATTATGGTCTTAACTATATTTTTCTTTCCATTTACAAAAAAAAAAAAAAACTTCAACCCAATGTTTTAGAATGAATCACACGATTCTTCACTACTTATTTGCAACAAGACATTCCTACTGCTCCAGTTCCCCAAAAGTGACTGACTTAAGAGGAAAGGTCATTAGAATCCCTGCTAATGAATTCTCAAGCTCTGTGCAACTGGTTGTACACAAGCATGACAAACTGGCACAGCTCTAAGAAAACGTAAGTATTTTATCAGAGCAAGAATTCTACATGCTCTTAAATCTAACCAGAAAGGAAATCATCAACCAAAATATTTAATATATGTTCTGTCTAGCAGAACTGGAGGGAGTGGTCTAAGCAGCTTTACTGCAGCAACAAAAGCCCACTTTGAGGTTTCCAAGTATTTTATATAACAAATTTACACCTTTCTCCCAATGTTGGTATTGAATATGTAATGCAGCACATGCACCTGCGAAAATTACATAATCAATGACGCTTCTCTTAACATAACCTTTCTGCTATGGCCAAATTGTAACCCTGCAAGGTAACAACAATGGAAAAAAACAATTTCACCATATATAATTTTTCTTACTATTTGACATCACAGACTTTTTGTTTGAGACTCCCTTTTGATTTTCCCATTGAAAAATGCAGAAACAAGTCAACATAGGGCAAAACCTAGTTTTAGTATGATTCATGGTTGTCCTAAAAGGATTTAAATTCCTCAATGGCCGTTTAAACTGTGCTTTCACAATGAAACTACTGAATTAGATAAATTTATCTTACATCTATCCTTACTGGCTTTCTTGAGAATAAACAAGTTTAATAAGGTAAGATAACACACTGATTTTAGTGATACCATGCTAAATTAGGACCAGAATGAGGCCACATTAATGTTTTAGCTGTGGATATATCAGTGGATATACCAATGTTATTTATTAGCACTATAACTACTCTTATTGCCTGCAGCCCTTATTGCTCTAATCTTACCAGCTCACCTTGCAGCTGGGTGATAAAAAAATAAATAAATATGCGAGACAAAAAGCTATGTGGTACAGCTTTATTGAGACTGTAACACTTCAGAATGCAGATAGAGGAAATGTATGTTGGAATGGTCCTCTCTGCACCAAAACAGAAACAGCTGGTTTCTCTCTTATGTGATCATTTTCTAAGTGCTCTCTTGCTTACAAAAATTCTGAGTTACTTGTTGTTACCTTGACATTTTTGACAGTTCATAAATGATAAAGCAAGTAAAATGGAGAGAACAGCCACTTCAACAGTGATATATAAAGCTGACTGCATCCTGGAGTAAACCCTGTACTTGTAAGTTACTGAGGCACAGAGCAAGAACAGTATCTGTAAATGCGTAAAAAGGATTTAGCACACGAAGAGAACACTCTGTAACAGTGACATCATTGTGCACCATCCCACACCCTTCAACTGGTGTCCAGTAAACTCATATAATGATTACATTAGTAACAAACTGCAGTGTTCAAGTCACCATCTATGCACTTGAATATGAACTAAACCAAAGCTAAATTTGCTGTTTGACAATCACCCCCCCCCCCACCAACCCCCCCGGAGATGTCACTATCTGGAGTCTTCATTACCCGTAACACTTCAACTTGACAAAATCATGGAAGATTGGACTGGGCACACTTGGCATGTCTACAAAAATAAACTACGCCGGAGTAAGCAGATGCTGCTTTTCATGGTAAGGGAGAGTCATAGTGTACTGAAGCAATAGATACAGGCATTCCTTGCTTTGCACGGGAGTTATGCTCCAGATGCCCATGCACGTCGGTGGGGCCTGCGTAAAGCATTCCGCCCCCGACCCCATTCTGCCCTTTTAGTGACATTTTGGGGATGTTTTCAGGTCACTTCCGGATTCAGTGCCGTGTATGAACACACATCAAATGCACGTAAATTGGTTGTTGCCTGCACACTGTATGTCACATATTCAATGTGCTGAAAGGCTGTAGGCTTATTGGCTCTGCTTCTTTATGTCAGCTAAACCTTACTGATCACAAAATAGGGTATCAGTGACCCCCAAAGCTGTTGATAATGCAGAGTATAGCAGAGCTAATGAAGACTCCACAACTTGGGGGTGGGGGAATCAGGGAAGAGGAGATTGAAGTAAACATCTACTTGGAAAACCTTACCTGATGTTACATACTGAAACCTATCCAAAATGGGACCCCCAAAAGCTAATTATATACTTCCTGCTGGAATTATTTCAGCCAATGATCATATATGGAACAGTGCATAATCATTAGTTTTCTTTTAACAGAAACTATCACTGTAAAGTATACATAATACATCAATAATTCTTACTGAGTAGTACACTTCATTCTATAAGACAACATACCCTGCTTGGAAACCAAACTCATTATGTTCCTCTTCCACACCACTGCTGTCACTCTGCAATTCAGGTTCCTGCTCCTCTTTTCCTGGGAGAGTCTCCCAGCTCTCATCGCTGGAGGACTGATCTTTCACTGTCACAGCAAAATAGGAGGGCAGAGATGCAGACCATTCACCATCACTGCATTCAGAGCTGCAATATAAGACATTCCATTTGCATTTACAATGCTGGTTGATTTTTACATAGAAGTTAACATGCTGACTGTGATCTAGCCAAGCTAAGTATATTTCTGTCCCAAAAACTATAATGAGAGAAATTTAAGCACAAGCTTAACTCCCCCATTGAAATCAGTGAGATTTGATCATGCTTAAAGTTTGGATGGATTGTGTGCCCATTGTATTTACTGTTTCTCTATGCATTATGTCAGTACACAATACATTGCCGAAAACAAAATAAAAATAAAAATGCATATCTTCCTTTTGGAGGACAAACTAAAAGCTGCCAATTCTTTTACTGATTCTGGTCAACAAAATTTTCTTTCCCAAATCCGAATGTTTCCAAGCCTCTAAATCATGGACATCTAAAGAGATCTTTGCTAATTGGAAACTGGGGGTTAGTCTCGCTATTTGGAGCTGGTTAAACAGAAAATGGGAAATAGCTCTTTCAGAACACTTTACATACCATAGCAAAGTAGTTCAAGAGCAATCTAAACTGTAACTTGACTGTATAATTGCATCATTGTACTTCACAGTAGTTTGTTGTTATTGTTATTAAAGCCAATAAAATGCATATTTCAAAAAAAATAAAATAAAACAAGAAACTGAAGGCATTTCTGCCCTGGCATGCTTTCAGTGTGTAATTGTAAATCTTGCTATTGCATGATTTAACTGCTTTGATATTGTTGGTTTTGGTTAATTGCTTGTTTGTGCTGTATTTTATTACAGTTTTTTAACCTATTATAAGTAAATAACAATAAATTACCTTTGAGAAATATACACTTGAGATGTTTAATATTTTAGCTCCTGGTCAATTTTCAATAACTGGGAGTGGGAAACATTTGCCAAATAACAAGTCTGATCCATTATTTTCAAACAAAATGAAATCAAACGAACAAAATTTATGTCAGAAAGGGTGGATTCAATGAACAGTACTATATACAGTTTCATCCAAAGCCATGACACATTTGCAGAAGTCTTGTGGCAATAAAGCTCCATGTGTAATAGACTACAAATACTACCAGAAGCAGTCAGCTTGGTCTGCTTCTCAGTTAAATAAAATAAATAAATAAGCTGCTTTTACAAGTTTAGATGAAGGTTCTATCTAAAAGCAATTAGCTGAAATAGCTGGTTAGAATGTTGTAACAATCAAAGTATGGGCTACTGAGCTTCCCATTACTTATTCCCAACATAGAAATGTATTTGAATAGCCGTAAAATGTTTTTAGCATTTCCTGCAAAACACTTATATAGTCATTCATATACTACTTTGCATTTTTCTTAACCATACCTGATTTCCACATTTAAAAATTCTAAGGAATGAAGCAGTTCTAACCTAATTGGCTGTAGACATATTTAAGACCCAGAACGAAAAGTTATCTTAAGACAATTACGCTGTATTTTCTGACCAAGTTATGGGACAATGTGCAAATGTGATTTTTCCTCTGCCATATGTTCATGACTTTGTTGAAAATAATTTAAACTAAGAAGTAGTATGCTGCATTCCAATAGGTTTTCCAAGATTGTATGGCATTCAGTTGCTCCAACAGCGCAGAAGTTAAATATGATGAAATACTTCCATCTGTTCTTTATTCCCACTTGCAAAGGAGCACATGCTCATGACATGAGAGTAGTTCAATTAAAACAAAATACCCAGAAGAATCAACAATTAGGGAGTTGGTGCCTTGATGGAATGAACTAGTAGATGCTGAACATAATTTTCATTCTCAGAAATACCAAAGTGGTTTGGGTACCTCTTATTTTAGGATACAGACCCAAAAGTGTGCATGGTAGCTCCTAAACAGTTTAATGCTTTAACAGTTTTTCAAAACACACCCTTCTGTATCACCCTTCCAATTATTCCCTTTCCCCAGTTGTTGAACAATTTAGAAACAGGCCACCATTGTAAAATTCCAGCACATTTTAATTACATTTAAAAGCCAAGTCTTCCTAATTACACTGCGCAACAATACCCAGTTAGCACTGAGGGAATGATTAAAAGTGAAGCTGGAATGCAGCCAAATTAGAGAATCATTATGGATACATCTATTATTTCTTCTTTTACTTGGGCGTTTGAACAAATTAACTTTGTATCACAAAGTAGATTTAACATGGCAGAAACACATTTGCGCTTTTAATGAAGAGGTGCGTTTATATAGAGGAGAGCTCAGCGCATGGAAATTTCATAGCTGCTTTTCATTCAGCTCCAAGTTCCATGGAAAATTCCTTAAATATGCTAAAAAAATTAAAGTACTTCCATTCATTAAAACATTCAAAGAAAGGATAATGCAAAGGATATCCTACAGATACAGCTCTGAAACAGTTATTTTCTTTATTTGAAGGTGCAAAGAGCATATTAGTTTCAACTATGGGAAATTAAAAATCTACTTCACTATCTAAAATTACTATACAGGGTACAACAACCAAATGAAGGTAGCCAGGCAGCTGAGGAGATTGGGGAGATGCAATGGCTCCCTGAAGCTAGTTCCAGTGGAGAGAAGCGCTGAAATTAATTAGCCCCCTCACCTTCCAAAGCTAGATTTGGGGTGTGTATCTTTGGGGATGCATCTTTTTAGGGGGAGGCATGGCCTCCACTAGGTGGGCATCAATGCCACCAATCCTGTGCTGTGGAACACTCTTTTCAGCAGATTCAGCAAACACCCTTGATTCAGCAGACACCCTTGCTTTTATTTCCAGGCATCTCTTAAAGACCTTTTTATGTAGACAAGCTTATGCAACTGCTTAAATTTTTGGATGAGCCAGTCATTTTAATCATTCTCAACTGTTTTTATGGTGTTTTGTAGTATGTGCTGCTGTACAGCACCAGGTTGTATTGTTTGAATTGGCAGTATATACTTTTATTAATAAATCAGAGGTGGGAGTTTGTGCACACGAGGATGAGTACAATAAGGTGTAGAGTCCGACATCTCACCCCACCCATGCTGAAAACACCCTGCCCTATTCTACTTGATAGAACAATTTCAAAAAGCATTAAATATACTTGAAGCGGCATATTCCTGTGGCCTAACCCCAACTTTTTCTACCCATGAAGCATATATAGAATAATGAATCTGCTCAATTCCAGTAGGTGTATTAACACTACATCTGCACACTGCTGGGCAAACTCGGGACAAGATATATATGCGTTCAAAGTTTGTGGTATATTTGAAGAGGCCACTAGTGATAAAAGATTTTACTTCCACTTCACCTTCATTCCTAAATTTGTTTGTGTGGCTTCTTTTATGACTTCATTCTCTTTCTGTCATGTGGAGATAATGACTTACAAAGTTGTAAAGTGCTTCTGAAATATTAAGACAGCATTAACAGCAGTGAATATACCACTAAAGAAAAAGAAAAATGCAGCTTTGCTTTTAGCAAATGATGCTAATAGTCCAAAAGTCTGGGTTAAAATACATGGCCCAAGATATAAAAAGTCTGGCTATCAAGAAATCTTTCAAAAATTATGTTCTTTCCAAAACTGCTGGTCTTATGAGTAACTGCTGAGGCTCTTAGGGTGGCTGGCAGCTCCACCAAAAAACAAACAAAACAAAAAACTCACCACTTTTTGGCACCAATAATTATGTCATAAAGTACATAGTGAATAGTATAAACGTCAGATGGTATAGTCTGGAATTTTCTTTCTTGGGGCCCACTCCCTTTGGTAAAGATCAGAAAGGGCAATTGGGACCATTAATTACATCATAAGAAATATGGGGAACAGGTACCATTTGGCAGATATCACCTTACTGCACCTTACATGGGGTCAGTCCTACGAGACTATTTAATATTGTCCTAACCATAGTGATTTTCATTGTACAGGTATTCAGACATGTAGAAAATGTGAATTAAACTTTGCAGATACTCTTACCTGTCTTCATCTTTGTTGGAGCTTGATAGATTTCTGCCAGTCTCTTCAAATTCATCCCAGAAAGCACTATCGTCCACTTTGCTTTTTTCCTGAAGTGTTATATTTTGCTTCCTTAGTTCACTTTTTATTTTCTTTTGAGCTCCTCCATAGTCTCTTGGATCAAAAAACATACTAGAATTGCTTTTCTCTTTGCTGTGTTTCAGGACACATTCTGTGTTACAGTGCTGGACATCCACACTCTCAGTCCACCTTCTACTGCTGGTCTTTTCTTCTTCTTCATTTGAAAAAGACAGCTTCCTATCCAACTGGCTCACAGGATTTTGTTTTCTAACTTTGGGTCTTACGACCAGTTCTGATGAATTCTCTTGGTCTGTCTTCACAGTACTCAGTTCATTACAAATTCCTATTTGTGTCCTAATTGTAGGATCAGCTGTATTTTTTTGCTGTTCCATATCTGAAGTAACACTAAGGTTATTTTTTACTAGACTCTCGTCTTCACTAGATGTTTTTACAAGTGTCTTATTTTGGTGAGCAGTATCCAATTCTAGGCTAGAATGTCTCTTGAAAGGCACAGGTCTTATGTCTTCAAAACTTTTGCTTGAAGCATTATGATTGAAATTAGACAGATGTGACTGCAGATCACTAAAGGAGTCCACTCCTTTCTCCAATTCAGAAAGCATACTATCCAGTGTCTCTTGAAATATTCCCGCTTCTTCTTTAGTTAATGAAAGATCATTTTGGTCATTCTCTTCCTCTCCATCACTGCTATCTGGCTCATAAGAGTCAATGTTTACAAAAGCAATTCCATTCTGACCATTAAGATTGTGTTCTCCACAAGTATCAGAATTCATATTGTTACCCACAGTTTGGCAGTCTCCCCAATTGTAACACGCTGGAGAAAATGGAGAAGCATCTGTGTTGACTGCTTGGTTCAGTTCAGCTTGACCAACAGGATTTTCTGAAGCAACATTTGCTAACAATGGTACATCTGCCAAAGGAGAACATACTTGGGCAAGTGGACTGGAACCTTTATATAAAAATGTAAAGAAAGCATATGTTGGAATGATAAGACCAATCAGTTTTTTTTTTATCAACACACATAATAAAAATGGCATTTGTTGATGATGCTCAACTGTGGCTGTTCTTCATTAGGATGTTAAAAAAGCGAGTCATAATATGTATGAGACATTTTATGAAGATTTCGTGGATGTTCATTGCTAGAATTAAAATATATTTAGGTAATCATGCTGTATTGTGTGTCAGAAGGAGAAAGCCAGCATCTTGCAGTTCTGTGTTAACCATACCCTGACATTTTTATAGCTGCTGATATGCCACATATTCAGAACTTAGGGGACAACACAGAATGCTTGACCAGGCTGCAGAATTACTATGTATTACTTCTGAGTCAACACGCAGTATTAAATTACAGAAAATTTAAAGAATATCCCTGCACTAGAAACTGTATCAAACCTCCTAACATGGCCAGTTAAAGGAAATTATTGTTCTACATCTTAAGAAGAGGAATGCAGTATTTTCTATCAATAGCTATTACTAAGATTAAACAAGTGTATATTTATTGTGTCTCAGTCAACGCCATTCCTTATGATACAATCCCCCAAGTCAAAGCTTCATGGAACAATTTAATTAGGTTCTGGAATGTCCTTCCTCTCTCTCCATCAGTATTTCTGTGATTTTGATAAAAGAATCTGAAAACATGGAGGGGCACATATTCTGCTAGCTTTAATAGGATGCTGCTTCACTTTATGTTGCCAAAGTTATTGTTTTATTTTCATTTAAATGGTTTTATTGTGATTTATATTTAATATGACGTAAGCAGCAGCATGAACATTTGGCTAAGAGGTTAGATGTAAATGTGTTAACTGATGATTTGGCATCTCCTATGATATTGGCAATACAATACAGTACTGTAATTGATGGATTACAATATAGTAGTTGATGAGCATCCGCCTTGCATGCAGATTGTTCCAATATAGTAGTTGATGAGCATCTGCCTTGCATGCAGATTGTTCCAGGTTCAATCCCCGGCATCTCCAGGTAGGGCTGGTAAAGACTCCCTGCCTGCAATCATGAAGAGTCACTGCCAGTCATCACTGAGAATACTAGCTAGATGGATCAATAGTCTGATTCAGTACCAGCTAGCTTTCCATGTTCCTATGGGTCTTCCTTTGAGAAAATTGGATTTGAGTTATTCTTACATTTTTAGAACAGTTAAAATACTAAGATTAGGGGAGGGGGAGGGAGGGGGGAGAGGAGTTCTTCAAAATAGCAACAACCAACAACATTAAGGTAATGAAGCTAGAAGATGATTGTGCAGAAATTAACTGGATGCAACAAATAAAGCAAAGCTGGAAGGAAAAATGAACAGAAGGCCACTTACATACTACCCAACACTACAAAGTATGGTACATAATTGCCTATATCCATGGACAATGAACACCTGAAACATTCCAATTTCTGTGCATTCTATTGTTTGCATGCATAATAAAACTAAAATTCCAATAATGATCCATCTATGAACCACTGTCATACAAACCACTTTTAGTATTTCCCTCAATAGAGAATTATGCAAATTTGGGGCCATGGCTAAGGTTTTGACCGTAGTTTAATAATTTCATATCATTCTAATGAGCTTCAAATACACTTGTAGATGTAAGAAAAAAGTTGTATCAATGTTGCCAATTTCACTATTGCCTAGCCTTCTGTTCAACTGACTTGTACCAACAGCTTGATGTTATTTCAAATGCTTTCCCTAAAGAAGAAAAATATTTTCAGGTTGTAATTATTTGACACGCACACAAATAATTTTCTTTTTGAACATCATCTAGTTCTAATCCTTCACATTCTCCATCGTGTTGGCTCGAATTTCTCTCTTGGTTCGTCAGAGATGGTCTAAAATTGACATAGGCATGCCTTCTTCCGTATCTTCTGCCTGTAATAGTCTGATACCCTCCTGCTGGTTTTGGCCATGTGGGCTTTCCAGCTTCCTGACCCATTTCTGCAAGAGAAAGAGGGGAGGAGGGAAGCAATTCTAAACACATTAAAAATATTTTTTAATAAAAAACTCATTTTTTAATCATGGTATAAACAAATGCTACATGCAAAACTACAGTTTAGGTGCTCATGCTGCTAGCAATACAGGTATGTACTATATGTCAATTGTCATGTTACTTTACTTTTCAAAATATTGCATTAAACCTAAAAATAGGACAGCGGCATAAGCACAAAGAACAAACTAGCATGCTTTTTCATAGAATCATAGAGTTGGAAGAGACCACAAGGGCCATCCAGTCCAACCCCCTGCCAAGCAGGAACACCATCAAAGCATTCTTGACAGATGGCTGTCAAGCCTCTGCTTAAAGACCTCCAAAGAAGGAGACTCCACCACACTCCTTGGCAGCAAATTCCACTGTCGAACAGCTCTTACTGTCAGGAAGTTCTTTCTAATGTTTAGGTGGAATCTTCTTTCTTATAGTTTGAATCCATTGCTCCGTGTCCGCTTCTCTGGAGCAGCAGAAAACAACCTTTCTCCCTCCTCTATATGACATCCTTTTATATATTTGAACATGGCTATCATATCACCCCTTAACCTTCTCTTCTCCAGGCTAAACATACCTTTTTGTCTATTAGCTTCCAATTTAGAAAATAGCTGGCATGTTAGCCCAGCTGAATCGATGCACCTGACTCTCTTAAACTTTTAGCAGCATCCCCTAATAAATCACATTTCTCTAGCATTTTTTAACATTAGGAAATATCACACAAACAATCCAACCCATTCCACAACTGTTCCTTATATCTCCCTTTTAGTTTTGTCTTCAGTTTCTCAGCCTGTTTTATGCCACTGCTTCTCTCACTGGGATTCAAACAGTACCCCAGAGTTTCTCAAGTTGTTGGAAGAAACCTACAAATAGGTGCCAACATACAAGGGACTATTCTAATTTCCCGAGCCTTTCTTTTCTTTAACTGGGCTAACCACATACAGCTGCTTCTGGATGGCCACCTTTAATACACAGGTTGCTCACTACATCCCTTGTTATATTTTATGCTTAAATTCTAGTTAAATATATAATCCTTCTATATAATCATATTATCATTAAATATGGGGGGATTCAGTTGCTGAATACAATATGCTTGCATTTTTCTGTTGTAGGGGACAAAATTAGGGCTAAAAAGGTGATTCCAGATAATTGACTCTATCCCTTCTCCTTACAGTCACAACTATGATCTACCGGTAGTCTGCTCCACTTCGGTTTATTACTACCTTATAGGCACTGAAACTACAAATCACTGCAATCTCTGATTTTTATACAAGAGAAGCAAAAGAAGATGAGTAAGGCAAGTGAGGGTTCCACAAGAAGAAATAATGGAACTAGGGCAAGCAGCATGCACAACACTGCTTGTTCAACCTGATGGCAGGAGAGTGGAAAATTACAAGATGGATTACATGAACTCACATTATAATTGGGAAAATCATGTTATAATAGAAACAAATTAACGTCTGCTGCAGTGCTGGCAGGTTCTGATGTTCTGTCTGTTATTTATTGAAGTTCAGATAGGAGGCAATGGCAGTCAAGCAGATTTTAAAGCGTGGATCATGCAAAGAATGGACACACAAACTGCCTTGCACAATCAGATCAGAGACCAAAGAGCCCAACATTGTGCATCCAACAGAGGCTGAACTGTTTCTGGAAGCTGATGGTGATAGCCATTCTATTTCTCTTTCAGTAACTGATACTCAGAGGTACACTGCCCTGGGCACAGAGATTTCAATAAGCTAACAGCTGCTGACATACCTGTGCCTCATGAATTTGAGTCTTTAACTCATTTAAGCTAGTGGCCCTCTATATACTTTACACCAATGAACATCTCAAGATATAGATGTACTGAAGAAAATGAAAAGTCTATTCACTGTGCCTATGGTACATTTGCCTTGTATCTTAATATTTATAATTTGTTAAGCTCCAAAATGCAATTAAGTGCTGTATAGTTTTGCTTATAAAGAGCTTAAAATAAGGTCCTGCCTTAAGGCTTATGGATCTTCTGCTACTTCTCTCAGTGTGTCTGTATAAAATATAGTTCTTTTCCTTTTTTATCTGCATTCAGTAGACTATGCTACAGTAAAGTTATCCCTTGCAATCGGTATCCATCTGTCACCTTCTAAGAGAAAGTAAAAATAATAGTAATAATTTTAGAATAGTTGCTTAAAAAGCAAACAAGAATAACCAACATCAAGCAGGCAAGGAAGGAAACAGAGATACTATGTGAACTACTTCCAAGTCATGCACCCTGATTGGTAGCAATTCTATTAATATAAATCTTTAATTAGAGTTGGAGAATTGAGTTCTAATCATTTATTCAGATGAGCTATGGAAGTTTGCCTTCAAACCAGAATAAGAAACCACAGTCTGAAATGGGTTTGTGAATTCTGGTTTGTAGGCAAACTTTCATTGACAATAATCATAGCTTTCCTGATTCAGATCTCGTGTGGTGGCAAGCTGTAGTTACCTACAAAACACGATGCAGAGGGGGAAATGCCATGAGAGGAAGGCGTGTGCAAGCCCACAAAGTGACTGTTTTTGACACTGAAACTGGTCTTTGTTTATGGAAACTCATTTGTAAAAATGTCTAACAAATTAAAACTTCATTTTCTCTGCTCTTCCAGACCTATTCTAGTAGATATCTACTTCCAACAATTACAATACCTACTGCAATTCAGCAGGGTCTTGTTAGAAAAGACTTCAATGTGATCCATATTCTCCCAGTAGTTTTCTTCCCGCCATCTCCTCAGTCCATCAGATCTATCATTTTATTTGTCCATGAAACCTGTGTGATACCAATCACATGATTTTAATTGGTATATTTTAAACAAAGGTGAAGTTTGTCTATAATAGCTATGCTCAGTAAAAAAAAAGCTGTATGTATTCTATCATTAGGTTTGCACATTTATTTCATTTACAGCTATAGATTTCCCAAGAGATCTAAAGAAGGTAATTCAAGAATATTATCTTACAAAAACACTTTTTCAAAGTCTGTTTGGATGTCCCTACAAGCAATCTTTCATATTTATAATTATAAAAGTATTAATTCCCTGTGCATTAACTACACCACTTTTAAAGAATGCAGTAACTTCTGTAGCAAATAGCAATTTTAGTGTGTGAGGTCCTTTTACAAGGCAGGGTATAACTTATAAATGCTAGAGAGAAACTTTATGGTAGTGCCAATGAAACAAGCCCATTTCAAAATGCTTCCTCTAATGCATCTTCCTATTCTGCTTTGGATTATATAAGTTCATCATCAAGGAATGACTCAAACAATTCAGGTATTCACATTATTATTCAAGCAATATTCAGCAACAAAATAGAATTAGAAACAAAACAGTAGAGCCCTAGTTTAGGCCATCAAAAACTACCGCTTGCTGGGCAGCAAGTATTTAAGAGGACAAAAACACTGCAGACACTTTGCTTTCCTAGATACAACTTTACAGGACATACAGATTGAAGCAGCTGTGATCTACAAATATGTATTTGCCTATAACACAATAAAAGCATGTAATCTAGCCAAAGCAGAACAAATTCCTTTTCTTGATGGTCTGAGTTTGAATGGAGATTCTGCTGTCATCTAACCATCCTACATACAATATTTCCTGGTCAAAATGGTTGTGGAGTTCTTACTCTGAATAATTTGGCATATGTGCATCAAAGGCCAGGATAACAGGTTCAGGATTTCCTATCTTTAACAATCTGGGGTCTATCCAAAATGCTTAGCTGATAAATAGTAGGTCATATACTACATGCAATATATTTTCCTGGCTCAGAAATACATCCTCCAGGGAATGGAAATAAGATTGCTGTTATTACAGTTTGGTCACTGCCTTCTAAATGATCTTTGTCACTGCTATAGCATAGTTTGCTAAAGAAATTGCCTTCTGTGTGGACAATCTGTCTATTCTACATGGAAATTGTTCTGACAAATTCAGGCTCTCTTTGCCTGAAAATTGAGGAACTGCTCATTTTCTTGCCAATGATACACCAGCTGCTTTGCATGTAAAATTGCTTAGATTCAGTTCCCTTGGAAGTTGCTAGTGTGAATGGAGTCAGCATTCCAGATGGGGCCAGTTATGGCTTCAACTGGGTAGAGGACTGCATGTTGAGATTTCTGCACTGAAGGGGGTTGAACTAGATGACCCTTGGGGTCCCTTCCAACTCTACAATTCTGATTGGAAGCAACCACTGACACTAGATTCAGAATTTCTAGTGAATGCTCAGCAGTCAGCAGACTCTGCACTTTGTTATTGCTTCATTCATGGAATGCAGTGTACAAGTTGCCCTCCTATCAGCAGTACTCTAGATCCGCTAGACCAGTGTTTCTCAAACTGATGTGGTGGACCAGCAATTCTCCCCCCACCCAACTGTGCTAGCACCCAAAGCATATATGGTCCCGAAAGCATCCCACCCAACCTAGGCTGTGGTAGAATTGCTGCGGACCAGCAGCCAATGACTTGTGGACCAGCACCAGTGGACCACCAGTTTGAGCAGCAATGCTCTAAATTAGCTGTTGTTGATTTCCATCTTCTTTTTTTGTAAAAAATAATAATAATACTGTAATAACCGTCCTTCCACTTTGGGCACTATTTAGTATTCATTTATTTGGCATTCATAGCAGATATCACAAAGAGATAGCACTTGCAACCTTGGTTGCTTTATCTGCCTTGAAATGGGCAAAGAAAATCACACCCTAGTGATCCTCTTGGAACTTTCAATAGCTTTCAATATTGTTGATCATGACATGTTGGTGACATTGCTTCACATGCGTTCTGGAACAGGAGAAAGGGTAGCTAATCAGCTTTCCAATACATCTAAGAGGCTACTGACAGAGATCATAGGAAGGCACGGGACTTGATGCCATCCTATGCTGATGGTACACTGTGCTCATACTTTCCTCATGACCAAGGTCTTTAGTACTGGTATTCATGTGGTACCTGTTCATCATAAGAGACTGAATGCAGCAGAGCCACTAAAAAATGACGCAAAGAATTCTGGTCAACTTCTTAGTCAACCATTCTAGCAGCCAGTTGAGATGTGAGGGTTTTTGGAGATGAGTATCTGTAGCAATCCCCAACCTTCAATCAATGACACTGAATCCCAACACAGTACAGTGCACAGCATCATGTCAAGAGTTACTTTGCCTTCCTGTGCCAGCAGCCTTTTCAAAAACCATTATCCCTATGGAGGATATACTACAGGCTTTCATCAACGGTCTCTGGAAATCTATACATATATGAATGCCACTAGCAACAGATTTGTGGACCTTTAGTGAAGCCAAATTCAAACAAAACTGAAATAACAGGCCACCAGGACTTGTGATCTAAGGCAGACAGAATATCATTAACAGACTTTTGGCCACAAACATTTAAACCTTTGGGTGCTCAGATATTCATTACTGCTGAAGCCCTTTGGTGGTGCATGTAAACTAACTGTAGAATCAGTGTATTCAACTAAAGAAAATCCATCAGACTGAAAGAGATTATCTGTTCCTGCAGTTTCCTATTCCAATGGGAGTTTGCAGTAGAGATTCTGACAACACAAAATATCAGCTGCCCTATGATGCTTTGGGGGATTATCCCTGCAATGAAAGTGCTTTCTCTTGAGATCACACCCGAATCTGTCATACAATCCTTCTCTAATGCCAAGTGGAAAACACTGTGATGAAAATATTTCCCAAAAATCTCAAGTACAGTGCCCCTTCCAACCCTTAACAAAAGTCTTTCTACAAGGTTCTCTGTTTCTCAGAGCCTATTGAGCAGGAATGCAGTTGAGCCGGTATGACTTGTTCTTCATTATTACAAAGACAGGTAGTCTGTGGTACCTGTCTGGATACTGGAACACAAACCAATATTTAATGAACATTTGAAGCCTCATGATCAGTAATGTGGGTTTTCTGGAAAATTTTGAATCAGAAAACATCAGAAAGTTTAGAAAGGATTCCTCTTTGAATCTGGAGAGCTGCCGCCAAATAGCATAGATAGCATTGAGCTAGTTGGACCAAATGTCTGCCTTCCTAAAAGCAAACAAACTACTGGTATGTTCCTATTAGGAAAAGGATTGTATTTTTTTTAAATTTTTAAAGTAGATCTCAGAAGACTGGAACAGCCCATTTTTGCTTTATTAAGTCTATAACAATTTAGTAATATTTCCTTTTTCCATTTTTTCCTCCGAGCTGGTCACCTTTTTTAAAATAGGCATGTAGGTCCTTCTTCATCCACTGCTTCAATCCTCAACTAACCATATCCTTGACTTCCTCTAGTTTCCCCCCACTGCTGAGACAGTTACTGCTTGTGGCAGCCATCTTCCTCCTTCCTACCCTTCCTACAGTTTAGGATTACAACAAAAATGATAGGAACAGAAGCACCTAAAGTATGTTCAAAGGTCTTGCATGGTTAGTTTTCTTATCCTTACAATACAACATGTTACAGGTAGGTAGCCGTGTTTGGTCTGCTGTAGTCGAAACAAAATAAAAAAATTCCTTCCAGTAGCACCTTAGAGACCAACTAAGTTTGTTCTTGGTATGAACTTTCGTGAGCATGCACACTTCTTCAGATATACTGAAACAGAAGTCACCAGACCCTTATATATAGTGAGAGGGTGGGGAGGGGTATTACTCAGAAGGGTGGTGGAAATGGATGATAGGCTGATAGGTGAGGTAACAGTCGTCAACAGGTTTACCTTAGTTGGTCTCTAAGGTACTACTAGAAGGAATTTTTTTTATTTTGTTTCGAATACAACATGTTTTATTGATTTAGGTTGTCTTGTAAAGCCTGGAACAAGCAACATGTTCCACATCTCTTAGCCAGGCTGCTCTCCCTTGTCTCCTCTCCTATGGAAATTATTCCATTTGCACTTTTGTTAATGCCTCAGTTAAATTTAATCAGGGTATGCAAACATGCATACCTGGAGGCAAACTTTGGTTTGACACTAACCACACACTATGTGTTAACATGGGTGCAGATAGAATAGTTATCTCCAAAAAGGGGAGGAGGAAATTAAGCCAGGGGTTACTAAATGTGGTGGCTAACCTGTGACCCTCCAGATGTTGCTCCCATACATCCTTAACCATGCTGCCTGGGGCTGATGGTATCCAATAACATCTGGAGGACTGCACGTTAGCTATCCCTGCTCTAAACTGTGATCCTGAGATTAGAAATTTTACATCTGCATCAGGCCTTGGTTATAAACAAACCATCAAGGCCAACACAAGTGAGTCGTACTTTCACCATAGCTTTCAAAGAATACTCATGAAAGCCAAATGCACAAGCTCTGTAAGAACCTTGAGTTCACACATGGCCTCCACTTGAATTCTCCTTTAACTTTTACAAGCGAGGCACAAGTCACTTACACATCTGTTTTTCAGCAGTTCACACAATGCAAAAAGAGATAAATTTGAAGCTGGGATTAAAGATTTCCAAGTCATGCTTTGTGCCCATCTCCAAAAGATTAAAGTAGCTTGTCATGCATGTTATCTCAGATATGGCTATCATCTTCCAAAAACACCCAAGTCAGAAAAGAATGGGATTCATTGTTTATTATAACTGCATTAAGTGTGACACAAAGTAGTATGTTCACAATTTTCACATGAGGAACCAGATCAAAATTTATTAATTGAACTTATATTTTCTGAACATTTTTTGAACTTATATTTTCTGAAATCAACTAATCTTACTACCAATCAACTGGAAACCAGATTGCAATCTTTTACCATTGGAGCATTCTAAGCTAAGCAGCATCTACTAAATCAGGAATAGGGAACGTGCACCCCATAGCCCAAATGTGACCTGAAAAACCTCTCTATCCAGCCGTCAGGGTTCTCCCCCCCCCCCATCCATGTCTCTAACCAACCCTGCTCTATGCATTTGTCAAGTGACCCCTTGAAGGCTGCCCATCAGGCAATGCTTTGGGACCACATTGATGATGAAAAGGAGTCAAACATTTTATAAATAAATGAAAATGCAGACCTTAAGATTAAAGTTTCTCCACCCATGCATTACCAAATTGCAAACCAAATCAAAGAGTTAAATTATCCAGTGTACATTTAATTTCTTAAGAGTTAAAAGCACTGCATTTAGAAATTTTCCTACTCCTTTTTATATACTTTTTTGTTTGTATTAAATCAATGTGTAACATCTTGAAAAGTAGGTTTAAGCTTGTATTTCCCCCTCTCTTTTTATTTAACAAAGGGGCATAAAACTAATTATCTGAGTTAGAAATATAAAGATCTAAAGTGCCTCAATGTCTCTATCTTTTTGCTACACAAGATGTGGCATTTTATACGAGGAAAACTTTTCTCTTTGGAACATACTGGATTATGTAGCCTGATGGGAACAAAGTAAAGAAAGTGTCTGCCCTTGGAGCAGGGGCTGAATTGAACAGGCTTTTGAGCCTTTCCAAACTTGATTCTGTGAGCAACCAATCATAAGTTTTAACCCTTTCTTCAGGAAACATACTGAAGCCCAATATACCACAATAGCTTTTATGTTAAGACTACTTTTTCAAATGTAGTGCCTTTATTTCCAGCTTGATCAATACTGCAAAAACAAAATAAAAAGGTGGGTTTATTTGCTTAAACCTTGTATGTTTTAATAAAAAGAGAATTTGAAATTGGAGTAATTCTATGTGCACCCAACTGTCCAAGTTCCTTGGAAGTAGGAAAGAATACAAAACAGATAAATTATGTTTAGCATGTATACACAGTATGGTAACTGCAGGCAGACAGACTGAAGGAGGAAACAACATAGGAATGAAAGAATGAAATCTCAAAGGTGTACTAGACCAGGGGTCAGCAACCTAAGGCCCATGGGCCAGAAGCGGTCCGCGGAGGTCGTTTGACCGGCCCACAAGCAGCCCCTGAACCAAGTTGTCTGCTCGCGCGCTGCTCTAAACCGGCACAGTGCAGCGTGGGGACTCGCTTCCGCGGTGCTGAAAATCGCGTCTGCGCATGCAATCCGGCCCATGGAGGGATCTCCGCGGGACCGATCCGGCCCAGGCAAGATAAACCTTGCTGACCCCTGTACTAGACGCTAACTATTTTGAGTTGTAGGACTCTTCTGGGGGACCCAGAAGACCAAACGAAATGCAAGACAAATTTATGTACAACTTCTTTAGGAGCAATTTGAACCAGTCATATCAACCATCAGCTAAAACAATATTGCATGCAATCTGCTCAAGCATGCTATTTTACTGGAACACCCCCCCCCATTCTGTTGCTTTTAATAGTTTTTGTTTGTTTGTTTCTGGCCAGCTCACTTCTGGTGTTGGAAAACTGCTTAAAGCAGCAAAGTGCTTTAGGGGCAGATGAGGTTGCTCCCCTACTCCTTTTTATATAATCAGTATATGCTTGCAAACTCCCCCTCTCTCACACGATTCATATAGGGCAGAGGCATAAAGACCATTCCATCTCGTTTGCTTCTCCGTTGCCTAATTAGAATCCTATGTAAAAATGCGCTGGACCTTCTGGAGACGCTCTTGGAAAAAACCTCACTCTCCCTCTTTTGTTTTTACATAAGCCCCAGATGTGCATACAATACGAAAACACGTGCAGAAGATGGCAAATCAAGAACCCGCATTTTATATCTCCAATGGAGAGCCGAAGAATTCATCTGGTTCCCAACTGCAATCTCGGTGCAAGTCGTCTCTCTGCCCCCCATTCCCAAATCAAACCCACGTGGGGAGGAGGAGGAGCGTGGGTGGGGTAGGGAGGGGAGGGGAAAGAAGTTTTGCATCACACGCCCGTGGCAAAACCTCACACGGGCCAAAACAAATGCAGGCCTGTCAAAAAGGGAGCCCACCCACAACCCCCTCGATGCACGACCTACGCGCGTGCGCCCATCACGCGCAGCTGCTGCCGCCCCCATCTCACTATATATACATACACACAAGAAGGTATACATACCCATTCGCTATGTCTATATATATACATATACACACACACAGCCGCACCACGTAACTCTGCGCATCACAAAGCTCCCCCACCCCACCCCCCACAAGAATTGGGCACCGCGCAACCTCCGAAGCCCCGTCGCAGCCCTGTCAGGCCCACTCCCACCCCACGCCTCAGAGTGTCCAGCTACGGCGGTTCCCCCTGGAGAGCACCGTCCTCTCAGCCGGGTCACGGGAAGAACCAACCCCGGGAGGAGACCGAGGGGGGAGGGGCGGCCGGCTCGGCCTCCTTCCCCTCCCCCACCCCAGGCCTCCGCTCGTGAGGAGAACTGCGAGGGGGCGGGGAACCAGCCAAGCTCCCGCCCGCCTGCCTGCCTCCTCCTCCCGCCAGGGCCCGCAGTGGCGCGCCCCCGGAGCCCACCCGGCCGCCGGCCCTCGAGAACCCGGACGCGAGAACTCACCGCCTCCCCTTAAGCCAAAGGGCGACAGGGCGGCGGCGGCGGCGGCAGTCGAGACGCACCACCTCGGGACGGAAAGCCGGCCCGGCCAATCGCGCCCGGAAAGCCTCTCGCGCGCCGGCCAATCCCGCCTCCCACCTCTCGGGAGGAAGCCAATCGGTGAGGGGGAATGAAGGCGGAGGTTTTGGAAGGGCCCGCCCACCGCTCTCCCTTCTTCCATCTGAGGGCCGGAGTTTTGCGGGCGTCTGTCAGGAGCTCCTTCACACGCGTTTCGGCCGAGGAGGCTCCCAGCCCAGGCAGGGACTCCGGTGTCACGCAGCTCTGCCGCCGTTGCGGAGCTGTATTAATTATCCCGCCTGGAGCCCGCAGTAAAGTTGTCTTTGCGGAGCTATGAGGGTATATATAAGCTCCTGGCAGCGGGGCTTTGCCTTGTTCTTGAGCAGCACACAAGTAACACGCGATGCATATCCCTACCCCAGTCCGGCATAATTGCTGGGAAACTCGAAATCAGCCACTGATTTCGTCGGGAAAGTACATTGCAAATGTATGTGGTCTGATTGTATTGCAGATGCTCGAGGGGTAATGACTCACACATAAATTGATCAGCTGTCCATCCTGAGCCCCAAGTGCTACAAATCCAAGGCACAGAGGAAGAGTAGCCCTGCTAACATAAAATGGACATTTTCTTCTCTCTTCAGATTAGAAGTAACAGCCTGATCCTATCCATTGTCCAGCAATCCAGTACACCAGACAAGCCTAGCGATGCACCAATTGCTAGATTGGCCCGTGCAACAAGGCTATCGAAAGGATGGAGGCACTGCCAGACTCACTCTGATAATAGTAATAATAATAATGATGGTGAATATTTTATTATTTGTACCCCACCCATCTGACTGGGTTGCAACACACACTCTGGACAGCTTCCAACATTACTGGGCACAGTAATGGACTGGATGGGGTACTTATACCTCCAGCATTGTCGATACATGCTTAGAAGGTGCCTTGAAATATATTATTAATATATTTAACCTATTAATTAATTTATTATTAATTAATTTGCATACCACCCAAAGATCTCAGGGCGGTTCACGGCATAAAAATGCAAGAAATTATCCAGTTGGTACATCAGCCAGGACCATGCTTTGATGGGATAGTCTGGACAAAGGTATCCATGCTCTGGTGTCCCCATGTGTAAGACTATTGCAAGGCATCATGCACGAGGCTGCCTTCGAAAATTATCTAGAAGTGGTAGTTGATCTAAAAAGAGCTCTTCAAAATCTTAAATTGGGACCAGATGCTTTCATCATATTGTTATTGATTTATCAGTGCTAGAATTTAGCTTAAGATTTAGGGGTGTCAAAGCTAATTTACCTGGCGTTAATAGCCAGACTCAGGTGTATTTACACTGTGTGATAACCCCAGTTAATCCTTTAATTAGCACAGGTGAAGGCTAATTAAGTCAGACCCTGTGTTCTGGACAGTGTGCTAAACATCCTTAATCCTGTGAAATTAACATGGGTTCAAAGTTAATGGAGTCCACCTAATTTCCTTTGAGGTGAGAGCCTGGGGATATTAGCACAACAAAGCATCAATCACCAGGTGTGAGGAAGCAGGTGAGTGGGGCCTCCCTTTGTGTTAGAGAACGCCAGGGCTTAGGTTAGCAAGGTTAGAACAGGTTGGGAAATGTGATCCTTGGTTGCAGGAGAGGCAGGCTGCCAAGGGAGGGATGAACTGCCTTTGGAAGAAGCTGGTGCCGTTTGGGATGTGATGTTTGGAACTCCCTCCACAGCAAGCACAGTTTGTATACATGTGTAAATAAACCAGATACCACAGACTCCACTGTGCCTCATTGGTCCAAAAGGAAACACAGACCCTGTGTTTAGAGCACCTAAGGCCCCCTGAATCTTGCACTGCTGTGGTGATTAGGGTGGTGTGTAACAATATTATGTTAGTGCCCAGGATCCATTTCCAAGGCAAGTTCAAAGTGCTGGTTTTAATTGCTAAAGGCCCTTAGTATCTTTAATTGCTAAAGGCCCTTAGTATCTTTAGACTGGATGAATCCCAAGATGGAATTAAGATTGCCGGAAGAAATATCAACCACCTCAGATATGCCTCGAGACCCTCTGCAGAGACTGTGTTCCAAGTGCCCCAATCAGGTGAAGTGAGACAGGTGACTACTAGGGAGAAGGCATTCTCAGTGATGGCACCCCAATTGTAAAATGGCCTCCCCGGAGAAGCATGGCTCAGTTGGCATTTTCTTTATGGCCATTTCGGCTCCAGGTAGATTTCTCTCTGCCTGCCCCCCCCATCTCTTTAAATAATGTGTGATCTTAATATCAGGCCTCTCAATGTCTCACCTGTGTGTTATTGTATATTTATGTTCCTAAACAAATTTTTGTATCTTCCCTTGCAGGTAAATAAAATACTATGTTGCAATTAATTTTATATGGTGGATTGGTTGGTTGGTTGGTTTTACTTTATGTCTTTGTGTAAGTTCTGCAGCTAGGGCAAGAGACCATACTTTGGACCACAATTCCTCCAATAAGAACTGCATGGAAAACTTCCAATGATGCACTATCTCTATTCTTAAGTAGCAGAAGCTTTCTGACAGAGGTCTTTCATATCACTATTTGCCTTTCCCCCCTGCATATGCCGGGAATTGTATCTCAGATATTTCTCATGCCATACCATCTCCCTGCCACCTTTGCATGCATAAGTCTAGTGACTTTTAACATTTGCATAACTGGCAGAATAAATGAATATTTACACAGGACAGTATTCAGATACTGTAGAATACCCTGGTCTGGCTGTTGTCTGGACCCAAGATTAGGGAATATCTCACTTCCATTCTGCTGCAGTTGTACCGGCTGCTTATCAGTTTAAGTCCCAAGTCAAATTGCCGCTTACCTGTAAAGCCATATGGAGGCTTGGCATGGCATACCTGAGCCTCTGCCTGAGATCATTGTGTGAGAGAGGAAGGAGGTATGGTTTAAGGCTGCAATCCAAAGCACACTTACTTCTGAATAAACATGCTCTCTTAAGCACGTACGAGTCACCCATCCTCTTCAGCAATTGTGACATCGCTGGCTATTGCTTCCTGTTGTTATTGTATCATTGCTAAGCAATACTGTGATTGGTAGACTAACTGTGCAGTTACTATGGGCTTTGTGAGAATGGTTGTTACTGTGCTGGTTGTGGTTGTGATGCTTTCAGTGTGTGGTTCTTACTGAGCACAAGATTCCAGCTAAGTAAAAGCTCAGCAATAGCCATCTTACCTAGACCATAGAACTGAGCGACAAACTCAGTGTGCTTAGAAACTTAGTTCCAAAACTAATATAGGACCAAATCCTCCAAGTGCCCCTATTTTCCAGGGACAGTCCCAGATTTACAGAAACCGTCCCAGTTTCTGATTTGATCCTAGAATGTCCCACTTTTCCTTAGGACATCCCTATTTTCCTCAGAGAAATGTTGGAGGTTATGGTAGGATGTCCCTATTTTATCGGAGAAATGTTTGAGGGTATGGAGTTATCTGACCCCCGAGACAACTGAAGGCAGCCCTGTATAGGGAAGTTTTTTTTAAAAAAAGTGTTGAATGTTTTATTATGTTTTTATATATGTTGGAAGCCACCCAGAGTGGCAACCCAGTCAGATGGGAGGGTTATAAATAGTAAAATTATTATTATTACTGGTATTATTATTATTATTATTATTATTATTATTATTATTATTTAGGACGTCCCTATTTTCATCAGAGAAATGTTGGAGGGTATGTAAAGACTAGAAGCAGAGTATGAACTTGTGACTAGGGTGGCCACTTATGCATTGCCAAAAAAATAAAAGGGCACATTCAAGCTGAGGATCGTCCTCTGTAAAGTTGGGCACATGGCCCCCTACTCTTGACACATTAGCAGTGATGGCCAAACTTGGCCCTCCAGCTGTTTTGGGACTACAACTCCCATCATCCCTAGCAAACAGGACCAGTGGTCAGGGATGATGGGAATTGTAGTCCCAAAACAGCTGGAGGGCCAAGTTTGGCCATCACTGCATTAGAGTGAGAGCTTTTGATGGCTGTGGGCAGGATTCCTGCATTGCAGGGGGTTTGACAACATGACCTTTAGGATTCCCTTCCAGCTCTACAATTCTATGATTCTATGAAACTTTTTTGCATATCAATACTTCCTGCACCTAATAAATGGGGGTGGGATAGATATGTCAGTTTGCATTTCTTAGTACAGAAAGTATTGATCCGATGTGTAGAGATCTTTCCTATTCTAATTAATTCAATAGGGTTCTGGAAGCTTCTCTGCGTGAAAGAAACAAGCAGAAGGTTCATGGTGTTTGGGTTATTCCTTCAGAGAAGCTGAGTACAGCTGGCTTATACTGGTTCTCTTATCTCTTTCTGTCAAGGTCATGCTGACTATAAAAGTAGGGCCAGAAGGAGCTTGAGTTTCAGTTTCTCTTTCTATCTCATTTCCTTCTAGGGTGGTGTTCTGTACATAGTATTCTTGGTGTTAAAGGTTTTAGACTTATTAAAAGTTATTTAAGTTCAAGTTAAGTCTGCTCAGTGCTTTTTTTCTGTGGGGACGCAGCGGGACGCATACCCCTTAACATTTTGTGAATCTTTGTACTTTTGTCCATTTACTGTATTTTCCCCGAAATGGTGATTTTCTTGAGTCAAAATGAGAGTACCCCTAAAAAAACTAGTCAGAATGTACCTCCCCCCTGACAAATTGAGAGTGTTGAATTTTTTTACAAGACGATTATGCATGCACTTAGAGCTCCTGGCAATTTATTGAGTAAAATTGACTTGCCTGGCCACCAAGAGAAAGCTTTTGCTTATTCTGATGTTTGAGTAAAAACGTATCGTATTGTTAGTGTTATTATTAGAGCCATAGTGGCAAAGCAGTGAATATAATAGATTTCATTCTCAGGCAAGTAGCTTATATTGATTTCTCAAGGCTGTTCCACAGATATGCTGTCAAATGAAGAATCTACAAAATAAAAAGAGACCAGCAGCATGACAGAAATGAAGACAGATTTGCATTAAGGACATGTCAAGATATACAGAAACGCATCCGGGTGCATGTTGTTCTATTGAAAGAACCTACTCCCAAAATATGTACTGTTGAGAACAGATAGAGAAAAACATTCATTGTCAAATGCTTCTGCCTTTTCTTTCAAATTAATTGCTGTTCTCCCCCAAATATCAATTTACTAAGAAGAGTTTGCAAGGCACCAACTCACTGTGAAGTTATCTGCAATGCCAGTGGTCTTATTGACCGTCTTGTTTTATGGAGCATGAAATAATAAGGTAAGGAAAACTTAGTGTTAGGATAGAATTTTCCCAGTTTCTCTCCAAGTAATTGAGAAAATGAGACACAGTGACGGAAATCGCCTTATTGGTCCCATAGCCTAATGATGTTCCTGGGTTTGTTTGTTTAATATCAAGCCAATATCTGACTCCTTACTCTGAAGTGCTAAAGATGCTTTCACAAAACCCAAGTCCCAGGTCAGATCATACTTGATCCACACTCCAACCCAGACACAACTTAGCATATGAAGAGAAGGAAGAAAAACGGCTTGCCATATACAATATTGCACGAAGAAGGGGCAGATGACGTAAGTAGCAAAACCAAATTGAGTTAAACAGATTGAAGATATTCAGCAATGCTCATATGCCAATATATTGGTGCAGAGTAGCAGACCTGCATGTAAACATTGATCAAGCGCACATACACTCTTGATGTGCCCCTATATTTACCATTATGGAGCCCAAAAGGTATGGAGGTATTCTGGTCCTGAGTTGTTTAAGACTTTATACGTCAAAACCAGCACTTTGAATTGGGCTCGGAAACTAATTGGCAGCTAGTGCAGTCGAGCCAGAATCAGTGTAATGTGCTCTAACGTTTGCATCCGGATTTTCACTTTTTGAAATATGGCAATGCTAGGCAACTTCCCAGCCATTTGGTCTAGGGAGCCACCTACCAACAGTGCTTCAGTCTTAGCTGGATTGAGCTTCAGTTTATTGGCTCTCATCCAGTCCATTACCAGCATAGCAGCAACAATCTATGCTGCCTCACTAATTAACTATCGTCAACTGATTTATGACGACAGCACAATGGTACTGTTGGTGAAAAATGCATTGCTGTGGAAGCTGCTTGCCACTATCCTTAACTAGGAGTTGCCAATGTGTGGTGACTTCCTGATGTTTTGAACCGCACCTCCCATCATCCCCAGTCAAGCTGGCTAGTTGATGGGAGTTGTAGTTCACAACACATGGAGGTCAGCTCCCCTCCCCCTCCCCCCCGTTAATGGGCATTGCCATTCAAATGGTGCGTGTGCAATGTCCTGTGATCAATTATGTGGGGCTGGGCTTACCTGTCCCCCCAATATTATATTGAAGTTGGTACCCCTGTTGGCTATCTCTATCCTAAACAATCCTGCCAGAATTTTTAACATGTAAGACCTATCAGTTTTAAGGGGAGAGTTAATAATGTACTTTATTATTTTCTTTTTCAATAGCAATACAGTCCGGCAGACATGTTACACACACAAGTAAATGAATGGAGTTGCATTCTGATAAATGCGGGGGGTGTGTGTGTTTCACACTAGTGTAGCAAGTGTTACTTATGGAATACGCTTCAGCTTGCCTGCTATAGGGAGCTTGAAAAGCAGAAAGCAAATGACCTTTGTTTTTCCAAGTTTCGACACTTCTATTTTTGAAGCAAAGGAGGAAAATGAATCTTGTTGCAACAAAGTCTAATTAACTTTCACAGACATCTGGCAATTCTTAAGATAATAGGAAACAGCCTTATGCAGAGTTGAAATGCTGGTTCATCTACCTTAGCGTTATCTACAGCTGGGCGGGGAACTTATGGTCCTCCAGATGTGTTTGGACTTGGCCCATGGTCAGGGATGATGGGAGTTGGAGAGCCACAGTTTCCCCACTTCTGGACTACTGTGACTGGGAGCAGCTCTCCAAGGTTTCAGGCAGGAGTCTATTCCAGCCCCAACTCAGAGATCTAGGACAAAGTTTCCCAAACTTGGGTCTCCAGCTGTTTTGGACTACAACTCCCATCATCCCTAACTAGCAGGGCCAGTGGTCAGGGATGCTGGGAATTGTAGTCCAAAAACAGGTGGAGACCCAAGTTTCGGAAACCCTGATCCAGGGAATGATCCTGGGCACTCCATCGTGTGATCCACCTGTGCTACAGCCCTTCCCCTATTAAAATTTTAACAGTTCTTGTCCAGTTTGACTTTGATTTTGGATGCGATCCCATTGGCAGTCCGACTGCTTAAACTTCTGCTGGTTGTGCCTCTGTCGCCTTTCCTCTTGGTGTCAAATTGCTGTAAGATCTGGTAGCATTTTCCTTTCGGATGCTTGAAGGGTAAAATGCAGAATATTCTTCATGCAGAGTATGCGACTAAATCTGTCACCCTGGTCAGCAGTAGCTGGTGAGACTGCCCTTTTCAAAGTCAGCACCCTCTGTCCTTCCTTATTGCTGAAATAATAATGCTCTGTTGTTTGAAAGGACAGGTGCAAATGGGTTCATTAAAGTTCTGCTGTAAGGCTTGCAGAGCTACCTGAGTGGAGATTATTAAGGGACTGCTGTTCCTATTTATTTTGTCCCAAAGCTGAGAAGAAAGTAATAAGACATCTCATTTTCCTTTGCATTATGTATGGGAGTGTGTTGCCTTTGAAAGGGTTCTGTATTCACAGCAGTAGGACAACAGTATTTACTGTATACTCAGGGGTGGCTCCAGGATTAAGGGGAACTTCAGGGGGGGGGGAAACATCTGGTGGATCCCTCTTTACTCCCCCTCCTGCCCCAGAAGGCTTATCCGGCAGTGGCAGACATCAGCAGGACCCACCAGGTTTCATTGAGCTCTAGTTGGCTGGATTTGGGAAGCTGCCCGTTTATTTGCCCACAATGTATCTAGTGTTACTCTAGAGCAGTGGTTCCCAATTCGTGGTCTGTGTACCCCAGGGGACCCACGCAATCCAACCAGGAAGTCCTTGGCACCATTCGCACAACAAAAAGTAACGTAGAGGTATCAAAAGTTTCAAAACTAGGGGGTCTGCAGTACTTAGCTAATTGCGAACCACTGCTCCAGAGCATTGTGGGAAATCAGAGCCTTAATTATGTAGAACCTTTATAATCTAGAAAATACCATATTTTTTTTCGTGTATAACATGCCCCCATGTATAAGACAACCCCTATTGGGGGGAGATTGCCCAGATTTGTTGAGCTTTTTTTTGGGGGGGGGAGATTGCCTGGAGTTATTGAGCTTGTTGGGGGGGTGTCCCGCCGCCAATTGCTCTACTACAGCCTGCCTGCCACTGCAAATCGCACTCGTCGCTGCAGCCACAAATCGTCTGCACGCTCGCCGCCAAAGCCCACATGCCAACTCGACGCAAATACAGATTACACGCACGCATCGCCGCTGCGGGAAATCAACATCCAATTGCCGCAGCCAATCCACAGCAGGCCTTGCCGCAGCAACCAATCACATAACCAATTGCTGATGCATATCTCCTGCTGGCTGCCGCCACCAATCACCAGTTCCCCCCTCTGCTATCCTTGTATAAGACAACCCACAATTTTGGCCTATTAGTTCTAAGGAGAAAATATTGTTTTATACACAGAAAAATACACTACATATAAATTAATGTTCTGGCTTCCACTCTCAAACAAAAGACTTGGACTCTTGGTTTGGGAAATCCCAAAAGCTTTACTGATGAAATCAGTGTGGTGGGTGGCGGCAGCATGGGCTGGGCGGGGGCTCCCTTCACTCTCCATGCGCCACCCCCCCAGGGCATATGCACCCTCGGGGCACCCCTGCACCCCCACACCACCCCCAGGCACCCATCCCAGTTGCCTGTCACACCTGCTACCCTACTGAGTGGTGAGAGGCAAAAGTGGGCAGGACAATTAATATGAATTTTACCTTTGCAAAGTAGTAGGTTCCTGCACACCCTACAAAACCCTCTCTATCCATCCAGGCAAGGTAGAAGCATGATTAGAATTCAAGGATGAATTCCAGCCAGGCATTGTTAGGAACTGAGATATGAAAGATAGGAGTTAAATGGCACCTTAAATTCCTCGCAACACGGAATGTCCAGGTGCGCCTTTTTTAAAACAAGAATACAAGGCTGAAAATGAATGAACTGCAGCTAAAATATTATGTTCATTTTTCACATGGTCTGGTCCTTCCCCTGCCCACCCCCCTAATATTCTTAAGAGGGTCTCTCCTCCAGTCTTCAGAGAGTAGCTGGAAGTGGGGAGGCAGAAAAGGGTGCTCCTTTCCTTCCACTCTGCAGTTTTAATCTGAAATCTTCGGTGCAGTGCGCCCAGAGCTCAGAAACTGCTTGCGCTAATGAAATTCCCTGTCGCAAAAAGTGCCTAGAACAATGGGACACTGCAGCCAGGCAAAACACTTGAGGGCGGTGCAAAGCAGGAACAGGAAGGGGTGTGGCCTGTGAAGAACAGGAACAGGAAGGGGTGTGGCTTTGGAAGAATCCCAAGGGTCAGGCGGAGAGGTCTGGAAGATCCCCTGGACAGAAGGATTGTTAAACTACTATGTGAATTGCAGCTCTGTGAGGGGAATAGGGGTCTCCTAACAAATCGTAGCATTCTGAACAAACTACAGTTTCTGTGGGGGTGGCTATGACTTGACTATGCTTACAATGTTTGATTCAGATATGGCCCTCCAGTGCACTTCATACGGCAGTACAGTGCTGTAGTTCAACCATAGCCCTTGAATAAATCAGCACCATGCTTTTCTGAGGGGGAAATGTTAAAATTGCTGCAGCTGAGTTTGTGTTAGACAGCATCTTAAATGCTATCAGCAGCAAGAAGAAGCTATCATTATCATTAAGGAAGTGCAAAGTTCTGTGCTGAATTAGATGTCAACATATTCATATATTGGAATGCATAATAGTCCTGCAACAGGCCACATAGCTTGTATTGAGTAAGAAACAGATTGTTTGGCATTCTTGCTTCGCTTTGGCAGGGGAAATAAATCCATCTATTCAGGGTGAGTATGTGCTGCAGAATTAAAACCCTGAAAATGAACATTCATTTTGGAATCATTACAGTCATCCTGGCTTTCTTGACCATTAGAGATATAATGGCTTCTTAAATTTTGAACAGCCTCCAGAATATCGTGGTTCAGGATCAAACTGGGCCTGCAGAACAGTATTTATTAAATAAATTGTAGTAAATTGTGCCTTAAAGTGTATTAAATACACTTGCCCTGATTCTTGTTTTCTTTGCACGCTGATTGAATGTGAATCTGATGTGCACGTTTGGATCCAGATGAGTCTCTAATCTTCTTTGCAGTGTAGATGGGATTGTGCAAAGGTACCTACTCTCTTGCCTTCTAAATAGCACCTTAGTGTAACATGACTACAGCAGGATCAGGGCTATTAGCACATCTCATTCTGTCCCAGTCCATCCTTGAACAGTGCATCGCTTGACAACCTTTCTGCTTTCTGCAGATTGGGAGGAATGTTAAAATGGGCCCTGTGAACTCTGGGGGTCCATAGTTGTGACAAGGCGGACCCTCTCTTACGTTCCACCCCATATATGGAAGTCAGGCTCAGAGAGAGTGCACATGTAGATGCTGGGGGCAGAATCTCAATCCTCGTTGAATAGGTAGAGAGAAAGCGTAAGAGAAGGGCTGATCATTGTCATTCAACCTAAATCACATTGTGGCACCAGGTATTACCGGTAATTGGCAACTTTGCTACCAATTCCATGGTTGGAATGATTATTACTCTAGAGTAGTGGTTCCCAACATTTTTGGGGGCCATGCCCCACCTAAGCATCTCTAAAATCCTGATGCCCCCCCGACATATCATTCTTATTATTCAAAAAAAGTGAACTATTCACATGGAGGAAGCCTAAAAGGCCATTAACTTGGTCTAAACAAGCTTCCAAAGAACGTGGCATCCTTGAAAGAGAAAAATAAAAGAACGAAAGGATAGTGGAAGTACTGAGGAAGAAATCACTAAGAAATTGTTAAAATAAAATAAAATAATAATAATAATAATAATAATAATAATAATATGAAGTGATATGAAAAAATAGCAAATAAAGTTTCAAAACATATAAAAGAGAACCGAAAAATGGCGACTGCTCCAACTGAGCAGCTACGGAGCGGTCGCATTCAGGGGGAAATTCCACAATTGTTGATTGAGCGCTACCCCCTCCCCCCCCAGTGCGACCAATGTATTTTCTGTTTAGATAACCCTTCCATTGTCACCAGCTGACCACCGTGTACATTCTGATTTAAATTTTAAAAATCTGTATGTCACAATATATATTTGTATACTGTATATGAGGCCCCTAGAAGCATAATAAATGCAAAAAATCCCCACTGTTAATAACTCATTCTCAAACTGCCCCCCTTAAAAATCAAATTGCCCCCCTGTGGGGCCTGTGCCTCATGTTGGGAACCATGGTTCTAGAGGTATATGAGGCGCATTATATCAAGGCACTTTGGATTTGCCTAAAATTTTATTCCTCTAAAAATAAATGCTGAAAAGAGCTAATGATCAGGCATTCAGATGTTTTCTAAAGTCAATGTTTGCATATATATATATATGCCCACACACAACAGAGGGAATAACTTTCTAACTTTTATGCTACCTTTCTATGTGGAATGGGAAATCATTTTGCTGTAAACCTCCTGCAAATATTATTTTGTGTGTGTGTGTGTGGCATAGCAGCCTTAGGAATGAGTAATTTTCTCTAAAATAAGTTTTAATAACTTGGAACATTTAACAGCACGGAGATGTTTCCATAGCAGCAACATGTTCACGAATGCTGAATATGAGGAAAATGTGGCATCAAAATTGCCCATCAGCAGCCGACTGTTGAAATCCACCCTATCTACTAAATGCAAAAGCAGTGGGAAATTTGAACAAATGTGGACTTCTGGCAGATTCCTGCAGACAATCCCCACAATGTTGGGTCCTTGTCATCATTAAGCAGAGTAAACCAGAATGCTAATATCACTACCAGCCAAATCGCAAGCTAGTAATTATAAGCTAGCCCTGCTACAAGCCAAATTACCCAGCAGACACAGGAACCAAAGAGTTTTGAATAAACATAGCTTAAATAGGGAACGCAGAAATGAAACAATCATTCAAAAAGGAAGCTTTTTTTAAGCTAAAAATGAGGGCTGTGCGTTTTGAATCTTCTGGTTTGTAGGAGAATCGTGGGTTATAAACACTATATCTATCTAGCTACATATGTACGTATCTATCTCTGACTAATAAATTTATACAAAATAAAAAAAATCCTTCCAGTAGCACCTTAGAGACCAACTAAGTGTGTTCTTGGTATGAACTTTCAAGTGTGCATGCACACGAAAGCTCATACCAAGAACAAACTTAGTTGGTCTCTAAGGTGCTACTGGAAGGAATTTTTTTATTTTGTTTCGACTACGGCAGACCAACATGGCTACCTACCTGTAATAAATTTATATCTCAACTTCTCACAAGGCACTGAATGATATAAAGGTAAGCAAGGATTATATATGTGTGTGTTTGTGTGTGTAAATAATAATAAAATAAGTAAAAAAACACTCAGGACACACCCGTACCACACATTTAAAGCACTCTTGTACCACTTTAACAGTCATGGCTTCCCCCAAGGAATCTTGGGAAATGTAGTTCATTAAGGGTGCTGAGAATTGTTAGAAGGAGGCTTCCGGTCGGCGCGCCGGAGGGGAAGGTCGGGGGACATGCCGCTGCTGGCATTCCCCGACCCGACCGGCTTTAAAGGGGTGCTTGCGACGGCGACGCAGCCCCCAAAACTCCCGGGAGTCTTGATCCCAGGACCCTAGGTCCGGCAGCGGCTCTTAACGTCGCCCCAACTCCCGCGGCGGCCACAGTAGAGGCTGCCGTGTGAGACGCGGGGTGACGGAGCTCCACGGACCGCCATTGCCCGCCGGGTTGAAGCTGCGAGCCCTTCCCAGCTGAGCGCGCTGATTTCTCCGCAAAAGGATAAGATTGGCTACCTTAACCGTGAGTACTAGAAAAGTACCGAAGATTTGGACTAATTTGGCGAAGTATAGGGATGTAATTTACGGAGGTCCGTCCCTTGCTATTGTGGCACTAAATCAGGAACTTTATTACCGATGCGATTAAAACTGTAACAGAATTTGGCTTGGCAACAGAGATTTGATCCTTCTGACACCCCTGATCGGGGGGGCAACTAACTAACAACTTTGACATGTAGTGGATTGAATCGGACCTGTTGGAATATATTGTGGAATATAGATTTTGAGTTGGGATTTGGTTCGGTGTGGAACTTTGCATAACTATGTCTTTGAAAATGGAGGATGATTTGGACAAAGGAGGCTGGAAGAGGGTCCTTGAAAAAATCTGGGAACTGAGAAAGGAGTTCCAAGCGGAAACCGCAAGAATGAGAGGAGTTGTAAACAACAATGATGTCACCCCAGCTGCACAAAGGATGAAAGGGGGAGAAATCCCCCTCAAGGTTAAAGGGAAGCCTCGCTGCAGGAAAATTTCTTCTCGGCACAAGATAACTGGACCCAAGAAAAGAATCAAGAAAACAACATCTGCGAAAGTTAACGCTTTTCAGTGCAAGAGGATGTCAATGAAGGAGAAGAAGTTTTTCTTTAAAGACTGGGAGTTGGAACAGCGGAGAAGACACAGAGATGATGAAGCCCAACTGCAAGCAAGCACTTGGGCTTGGACTGGGGAACGGCGAGGGGAGGGTTGAGCAGGGTAGGTGGGCAACCAGGGACTGATTATAAATGTGGATTTTGAATATCTATGCCGGACATGGTTTTGAGTTAGGATTATGTTAGGATCTTTCGAAGTTAGGAGCCTGAAGATTAAGGGGAGTCAGAAGGAACCTTATAGAAGATTTGGGAGGAGGACGCGGAGGTTGGAACTAGAAGATGAGGTGAAATAAGAATTAAAGATATTGTTTTTGAGTTAGAATTATGTTTTGAAGTAATGTACAACATATGTTTAGCACACCTATGTACCTGAACCAGAATTATGTTTTGTTTAATGCAGCCACTGGGGAGGTGCGGAGGAAGTCACTATGGATATGTTTTGTAACCAAGAATGGTCTACCTGAGAATAGGGTTAGGCCGAAGTTAGATAATGATTGTTTAAGGTCAGGGAAAATAAAGAAATGGGTTTACCTCTGTGAGAGGGAGGGTAAGATTAAATAACTCCTCATGGTGAGAGGTGGGGAGTGATGAATCCTGACCGAAATGTAAGGTCTTATGTGTATAAAATTTTAAAATTAATAAAAATTATTAAAAAAAAAAAAAAGAGAATTGTTAGAAGACCCCTGTTCCCCTCACAGAACTACAATTCCCAGAGTGGTTTATCAGCCAGTCAGTCCGTCCGTCCGTCCGTCCCACTTCCCAGGGAACTCTGGGAATTGTAGCTGAGGCAATCGCCTCAGGTGGCCAAGGCTGGGGAGCAGCAGCCCCTGTAGCTATTCCCCATGAGTTCCCAAACCATTTTCTCTGTTTCAGATCAGAGCTATGTGTGTTAGACCTGGCCAGCAGCCTCTAAACCAATCTGCTGCCCTCAGGTGCTATTCTGTTGTCCATATTGAAGAAAGAGCCAACTGCCAATCCACTCAGCATGTGAGAAGGCACCAACTTGCTCTTTGCCTCAGGCAGCAAAATATCTTGTCCACAGAGAGAAAGATCAAAACTAGTGCACCAGAAGGTCAGTTCAGAGTGGCTCAAAGAGAAGTTACCATAAGCACCACCCAGCTTGACATAAATCTGAAGCAGAAATTTGCTCATGTACTTTTCACAAACAAATGATGGCTATTGCTCTATCCGGAGACACCCTGCAGAGCTAGAAAGAGCAAGGCAAGTAGGACTTTGACTATTTTGCAAGCATATCCAGTGCCAGAACTCAATTGATTGAGCCGTTAAAAGTCTGGAAATAGAGTGCTTTGTTTCACAGCGCTGCTGAAGACCCAATAACTTAAAACCACAATAACGGTTGTTGTTACGACCATACCCAATGCGACTATCATCTCCCAAACAGAACAAGAAGCAACCACTGTACTGAGAACCATTTCAGCATTTAGACAAGAGGCCAAGAAGGAAATCGAGAGGGTTACAGTGTATTAGAAGAATGCTGAATATAGTGATCAGCCATTTCATGGTAGTTATTTTGAGATGGCAATTACTCCTTGAGCTAGCAATTATGAATCAGCTAATTTCCAATGGGCTTCATTTCACTCTGTGCCCTACTAAAATTATGAAGGAGTGTTTGCCCTGTCAACTCATCTCTGCTCTGGAAATCTCATCATTTAAAGATAAGCATGCAAAAAAATAAAAGCTCCCCAAAGCAATGAGATCTAGACGTCTCAAGACTTTGCTCGCATATTGATCTTATCAGATTTCATCAAAATCCCTTAGTTTGTCCACTAGTATTCAGTGGTCTGTGTTTGCCTGTGCTTGAGTCTGGCCTAAGGATTCTGAGCCCCTGTGTTCTGATTCAATAATACATGATATCCAATCACAGAACATTTCAGGATTTGGGCCTCTGCCATTGGCCCTTAAACTCTGAGTCATGATTCGCAGCTTGGAAGTTTAGACAGCCAATCACGTTAGGAGTGGGAGTGGCCCAGGCCTTCAGGAATGTATATAAGCAGTTGCTTTGCCCCTGTTGTTCAGTTCTGTTAGTTCAATAAAGGTTCTTGCTGTTATCACTGTGTCTTCCCTCGTGGGAACCCACCTACACTTCAAGTACCACTCGACACAAGAAGTGTGGAAGCACATCACAAACCCCTCTTGTCCAGTCCAAAAGGGGCACCCCATTTTTGTAAGCTTCCTTGGGACAGGGGCGTCAGAACTGGGCCCAAGTGCTTGTGATACGTGGCTCCATGTCTTCCACTAACAGTGCACAATGTATCATTACATCATTATAATGTACATCATTATCAGAAGCCATGCTGGAAGCCACGGAATAAAAGCAGTTTCTCTGGTAGCAGCGGTAGCAACAGAGACAAAGGCACCTGTTGTGGCAGCTTCTACAGCAGCAGGTTTTTCCCTACAGTGCTGGCAGCTCCTATGGTGGTGCGTTCTGGAAACCGTAGTGTCAAACAACGCAAGGCTCAGCATCCTAACTAGGATCTGCCGTTGTGGTTTTCATTTTTTTGCAAGGAATGGGCTTGCTTTTTAGCAATAATTTACAGTCCCACCCCGAAACAGAAACTTTCACATAAAAAAAATCAAACGCTTTTAAAATTTGGCTCGGCAGTAAATTTGTCAAAAAAGAGAGAAAATCCTCATCAGAAATAATTCAATGCAAATACACATACTGGCATCTTTATATGGCAATGTACAAAGAGAATCAGTTTCGATATCTGTCTATTTATCGTCGCAGGCAAAAAGAAACAAGATGAAAAAGAGGCAGTGAATGAAAGATTTGCCACTGAAGCCGCCACAGGAATAAACATGTAAATAATTATTTTAGAGTAGAAATTATGCAGCTATGGAGCTTACACTTCAAAGCCAAAAGTGTCTAGCTTCACCAGATATTTACGCTGAAATGTAACGATCTCCCCATGATATTTCCACTCTTCCAAGTGCGTAGAAGTACAGGATTTTGAGGGGGCGTGAATGAGAGAGACTGTGGAAGCCCATGGTCACGTCATAGTATTTGTTTATTTACAAATATGCAAAGAAAATTCACTGAAAAGCAAAGATATTCCTAAAGCAGGCAACACAACCACTAGTCCTGCATCAGGTTCCAAAAGATTACCTGCAGTTTATTATGTTCCAGTCTATTATGCTACTAAACATCCCTGGCCTCTGTATATATGTGTCCAACTTTTACAAATTGTTTCATTGGCTCTCCCACTAGCAGAAGGGTAAAACCTCCGTAAAGACTTGGGGGGGGGGGATTTGCAGCAATCAGATAACACTAATCTCTTTTGCTAAGTCCCAGATCACCTCTCAGGCGACACTTTAAAAGTAAAGGTAAAGGTATCCCTGACCGTTAGGTCCAGTCGCGGACGACTCTGAAGTTGCGTGCTCACCTCGCTCTATAGGCTGAGGGAGCTGGCGTTTGTCTGCAGACAGCTTCTGGGTCATGTAGCCACCATGACTAAGCCGCTTCTGGCGAACCAGAGCAGCGCACGGAAACACTGTTTACCTTCCCGCCGGAGCAGTACCTATTTATCTACTTGCACTTGACGTGCTTTCGAACTGCTAGGTGGGCAGGAGCTGGGACCGAGCAACGGGAGCTCACCCCGTCGCGGGGATTCGAACCGCCGACCTTCCGATCGGCAAGCCCTAGGCTCTGTGGTTTAGACCACAGTGCCACCCGCGTCCCTTTAGGAGACACTTTAGGCCACACCATAGCAATTACCCAGCCACACTTGCGACATCTTTTGTGGGGTGTATCAATTAAGGTCCATTAGGAATTTAGTGCTGTTCCTGAAGCATATGTGTTTGTGTGTGGTAGTGTTCATACAAACTCGCTCACACATTCACTGAACAGACATAAATGCATAGGAGTCAACTCCTAGGGGCAGTAGCGGAGCAAGCCAATCAGGCACCAGGGGAGGCGCTTGCGCCCTGTGCCAAGGGGCTGGGCCAGTTGCCTGCGGAGGCGGGGTGAGCCACCTGCAGTGCAGGGCAAGTCAGGGCAAGACACTCCGCGGGACCTCCAAGGAATCTGCCTGTCTCCTCCCCCTCAGCCACCCTACAGCTGAGGGAGAGGCGGCAGGTAGACCGTTTGGGGGCAGCATGGATCTTGCAAGCATCCAAGCCACCGTGTCACTCCCAGGAGAGACGCGTGGCTCAGGCGCGCTGCAGGCCCCGCGGTTTGTCACCCCCCTCAGTGATGACACCCAGGGTGGCCCTCCCCCACCACACACCCCTTCCTCCGCCCCTGCCTAGGGGCCGGAGACCCCCTTCAGCCACCCTAAAATATTTGAGGGGGCAGACCCCCCAAAAAAAGTTGATGCACATTGCCATTCAAGTGGTGTGTGCGTGCCACATCTTGTGATTGATTATGCGGGGTGGGGCTTACCTGGTTCCCCCTTAATATTTTATTCAGGTTGGCACCCTTGCATAAATACATACATAATTTTATTTGTCTGCTGCCTTTCCGCAGATAAAACCATGTTCAAGATGGCTTGCAACATGAAAAAAATACACAATTACAAACATAATTTGTACAAAAATAATCATGAAGAATAAATAAAACAACAAAAAATACACAACCCAATTAAACAGTGAGTGGAGCAAGATAGAGTCCACTTGCAATACCCCCCCATGCCAACATGTCCATTGGCTATTATCCCAGTGGCTCCATTTTTTGTATTCATGAGAAAGGGGCTCTGCTCATGCCCAGCTAGATGTGCATACAGCTCCTGTATACTTTTGGGAATCCTGGTCAACTGGGATTTCCAAAAGTGCAGAGGGAGCCCTGTGTGTGTAACGCTAGCTGTGCTCTTGGACCCTTTTCTCACTAACGCTGAATATGCTACTGCCAGCGGGGGGGGGGGGGAGGCATCATTCATCTTGTTTCTCCATCACATGTTCAGTGAACATGGAGGAAGCAGGGATGTAAAAGTTGTGTGTGTGTGTGTGTGTGTGTGTGTGTGTGTGTGTGAGAGAGAGAGAGAGAGAGAGAGAGAGAGAGAGAGAGAGAGAATTTTGCGACTGCCCTTTAGGAATAAACAGGGGCGTACCCAGGATCAAAACTAGGGGGGGGGGCAAGCCATGGTCGTTCAGGTTTGCTTTGAATGGACGCTGATCATTTTTGCTTCTAGGGCTGCCTTCTAGGGGGGGGCAGCTGCCCCCCTCTGCTCCCCCGGGTACGCCCATGGGAATAAAGGTTGTGTTTGATTTTCCTTCCTTTTGTTGGTCATCTTTCACAAGCGAGAGCCAGCAGTATCCTGCCCTGCTTACGGTAAAGAGCTTTCTTTCTTTAAATGGGGAGCGATCAGAACAATGGCAGGATGTACACTTATTGCAAGTGGTTTTTTTTTACTCTGAACATTATTGCTGATCAGTCACAAATCTATGGCCAGTTCGCTAGCTGTGATTGCTCCTTATGTGTTCTTGCACTTCTTAAAATAAGTGCACATTCATTACATTGATGAATTTAATAGCTTTCAATGATGTACCAACCTTCAGAAGCCTCACTCACCACATTGACATTTCAACAATGCCTTTTAACATAGATCTACTTTGTCTTCTTGGGAGCCTCACCACTCTTGAAACAAAACGAGATTTGCACTCTAACCGCATACTGAGTGAGCTTGTAAAGCTGATCTGGAGTGTGAGACTTTGAGGCACAAGTCCAAGGCCCCACACAGCAAAATACGAAGGGTCTCCATGTTCTGAAGGGGACCCATGCAACCACCAGGTCCAAAATCTAAAAGTACCTACCTGCACCTCTATATTGTCCCATTTAGGGACACACTGAGAAACAGAGTCACAATCTGCTAAAGAAGCAACGAGGCAGAATAAACTTCCATGTGGATGTGGCTCTGGTTATGTTTATGCCCTTGATGGAAGAACAGAAAATGAGAAATCAATAGAACGTCCTTTAGGGAAAAGAATGTGGATGTGAGATCGATGCAAGATTCCCACAGTGCACAATTTTAACTTTGATTGAAAATGTGGGCAAATATACAATACCGTGACACTTGGGCTTGGTGGGTTGTTGTTGTTGTTGTTGTTGTTGTTGTTGTTGTTGTTGTTGTTTACAACAACACAACACCTAATATCAAAAAATTACAGAAGGAGCCAGAACACATTCTGCCAGTAGCGTTACAAGAAGAACTGACAGTTGAGACATCGTGGAGACATTGTAAGCTCACAGAGTAGGGTGTAATATGCCATCTGTTGTGTGGGTGGGAAAGGGAGGAGGCTCACAAATTCAGAAGTCCTTTCGCTCTGGGAGTTGCCAGGAAAAATCGTGCTTGAAACTTAAGGCACAGTTCATGTCGTTGGGATTTTTAAAAAATCTCCCCCTTCCCCAAAGAAGAAAAACAAACAAACTTGCAGTGCTATCCTTATGAATTACAGATGAACAAAGAATCAACGGAAGCAATAACCATGATTAAATACCTCTTTGAAGGCAAACCAGCTTGCTTAGGAAGCAGATAAGGAATGGTGCAGGAGGCCTATACATTTGTATACCTTTATATTACAGAAATTCTATATGCACAATTTTGCACATTATAGGAAATTCCAGGTTCTTTGCCAAAGGAAAAATGATGGATTAATGGCGTCGTCCCTTACATGTGGTCCTTTGTTGATTTGCAACCGCATCAAGGGACCACTTGATTCTGGTACAATGCCAACATTAACGATGAAACCACCATTTCATAAAATCACTTTTTACAGCATGTTTTGGTTTTTTTAAAGTGTACCATTCAGAAGATGAAAAGTGAAGCAGGCGGCAGCTACAGAACATGAAGAGCTATTGGTTAGGGTTTTGTTTGGTTTTGTGATATCGCTATCCACGCATTGTGTTTATTTGAACGAAGATTCAGAAAGCCAAAATCCCAACTGTTAAATATGCAGTCAGGTTTAAGACTAAACAGTGTGAAATTCAAGGAGAAGGGCAGGGAACACAATTCATTGTATTTGCACACCAAACTCCCTGGTAGAGCCATTCTGTATGTGAAAATAGGAGCTTATGTCTGACACACAAGAATTTGTCACCAGCATTCCTATGGGCACGCTTCTGTATCACCAGGAAGACAAATAGGATATGAAACAAACCTTATATTACGTCACTACGAAAAGCAGATTACACATACAGATTAATGGCCAGTAGTACATCACCGTTTACATCTAATGTTAGCAGTGAACATTAGATTTAAAATGGCTTTTGCGGATGTTTGGACAGTGCTATGTCTATCAAGTAGGTCATTCCTGAAACAGGCGTCAAACAGCAGGAAACAGAAACTCGAGGACCGGGAGAGAGTGTCTGCGCTGCTGAGTTAGCAAAGGTTACAGCAACAATGGAAAGCAATGTCAGCTCTTATCTCTGAGGCCTCTGCTCTAATCCATTATTGGAAGTGGTGCTGTGAGCATGGGATCTGGGCATATGGCTGAATCCCATAAAGGGAACGGTCCAGAAGGTCAGCAGACATATGGCGGAAAGGTCAAGAAGCCAACATGATGAGAAGGCTATAAGCCAGACAGCTGACAGGAGGGTGAGTGTAAACAACTTTCTCAGAAAAGAGGCAAAGTTTTAATGGGTTTCTTAAAAGCGCTATGCAAGGATTTTTTTTGTTTTTTTTTGGCGTTATTTTGAATTATAGGCATTTCTGTGTGTAGTTATTATGTATGCAAGCAGGCAAGGACTTTGACTGAAGTGGTATAAAAACGACGTGACACTGTGGTCCTTTAAGTAGGGAGACAGAGGCCTACAAGTCCATTGCCTAGCAACCAAAAGCCAACATATTTCCTTTCCAAACCATTGAATATATCCTCCTGTCAGCTTTCTAGCTTAGGGCTTATGGACGGCAGACTTGGTGAGTTTCAGCTAATCTATAGTACTCAAACTTCTGAAATGCCCTCCTTCCTTGTGGTTGGGATTTGTGTGCCTCATCAAACCAGCTGTAAAACAGACACAACCATAATAATATTTTTGCATTTAGGTGGCGCATTCCTTTAAGTGTTCAGAATGACTGGGTTTATTTTGCTCAAATGCAAAGGTGTGGGAATTCAGTCAATAGACCCAACTGATGTTCAGGGATAAGCAGTCCGAGAACATCTGGAAGGGTTCCACATCCGTGCCCTAGACACTGAACCTCAATGCCTCAGCAGGCTCAGTTCCTTGACCCACCAAAATGCCGTGAGGTCCATCACTTTTGCTAGTCAGGGGGCCCCTGGGACCAGCATCCAACAAATCAGGTTCAGCCAGCTTGTAGACCAGACTCCAGAGCATCTTCCTGAACTTCCATGTTTTAGCCCCCAATTTGCAGGGTCTGGTTTTCAAGGCCTATGGCGGTGCTATGCCATGATGGGCTCGTGTGAAACCCTTTGCCACAGCAAAGCTATTAGCCAACTATTGCTCATGTGCACATGGGGTACATTTTTACCTGTCATTTTACCCTGGTTTTCACTACTCCCGTTCTGTCAACTGGCATGGAAGATGAGATTCTATATGGGCTAGTGAAACCCTAATCACTTGGCAACTCTAACTATATCTGTGTACCCTCCTCACTTTAAAAAGAAGACTGATTTTCACTTTGAAAATTTAGCTCAGTTTTCACCTGAGAAATGCCAAGAGCTTCCCACAGTAACAACAGTAATTCCCATGTTAAAATCTAGTTTTTCAAGAACCTGTGATTAAAAGTATTTGCCTAAATGGTTTTGGGTTCCTTCTGCAGCGGTAAGTTCTTAGGAAAATACATATAATTTCCCCTAATCAACCTGTTTTGTAATATAAAATGCAGAGTTGTATTTTCAGTTTGGAGAAATGTTGTCACATAATAACAGAAACCTCCACTTCATATAATAATAGCAGAAATGGCCCCCAGAAGAATAGTTATGGGAGAGCGGGGTTTAAAATGTTTTTCATCCTTTATCTAGCAATCATGCAGACAACGTGACAGTTTATCCCATCTACTGTAGAGATGCTTGACAAAAATGGTACCAATTATGACTAATCATGTCAAAAAGCTACACTGGAAAAAAAGGGCTATCATTTAAGCCTAAATGAATATGGGAAGTGATTAGGTATTACAGTGAGTCAGTGACAATGGTAAAGACCATAAAAATGACTGCAATATGACAATACTTTGAGTGGCTGGAGATAAAGAGATTAGACGTTCAGTGTTCTGCTGCAACAGATACAACTCCCTGAATTACCAAGAAGCTCTAAGCACAATTACCGTATATACTCGGTATAAGTATATAAGCCGACCCAAGTATAAGCCGACCCAAATATAAGCCGAGGCACCCAATTTTACCACAAAAAACCTGGGAAAGCTTCATAGGAGCCACTGCCTGCCTCACTCAAGTATAAGCCGAGGGCGGCTTTTTCAGCACAAAAAATGTGCTGAAAAACTAGGCTTATACTTGAGTATATAGGGTAGATCGCTCTGGGCCAGCCAAGGGTCATAAATGCAGAAGAAATAGCACTGAACTTTGACAGGACAAACATTCCCTGTATTATGAGGACAAAAGTGGGTGGCTCTTAAGGAAACCCATAGGCCCCTTTTGCAGACCTTTCCCCTCCAGTTTTATAATAATAATAATAATAATAATAATAATAATAATAATAATAATTTATTATTTGTACCCCGCCCATCTGGCTGGGTCTCCCCAGCCACTCTGGGCGGCTTCCAGCAAACATTAAAATACATTAACACATCACAGATTAAAAACTTCCCTGAACGGGGTTGCCTTCAGGTGTTTTCTAAATGTCATGTAGTTGTTGATCCTTTTAACCTCTGATGGGAGGGCGTTCCACAGGGCGGGCGCCACTACCGAGAAGGCCCTCTGCCTGGTCCCCTGTAGCTTTGCTTCTCGCAGTGAGGGAACCGCCAGAAGGCCCTCGGCACTGGATCTCAGTGTCCGGGCTGAACGGTGGGGGTGGAGACGCTCCTTCAGGTATACAGGACAGAGGCCGTTTAGGGCTTTAAAGGTCAAATTATGCCAAATAAGTTTGGGAACCTCTGATTTACACATACATACAACCTGAGCTTGCAGTGGAGGGGTTCACGGCATTAACACCCCAGAGTGCCTTTCTTCCTCAATGCTGCAGTCTTGGTTTCTTTACCCATTACCCAGGCTATCACCTCGCCTGGCTTATATTTTAACAATTGCTGGATCCAGGGCTTAGAAGGGTCTCAGTATACAACCTACCTAGCTCCTGCAACTTAAAACAATATCTTTGTTATTCTTTTCTGAATAAATGCCTATGGATTCCAAGTAATACATAGCTTCAGAAAGGACTTGTGTGGAAAGATGGATTGGGTAAAATAATAAATACGGCCTTCCACAGGGATGTGACCAGATTTTTACTATGGTGATCTCTTCCAAAAACAGCAACAGCGTTAACTAGAAGAGCAAGTTGGATTTGGGAATTGCAAGCTTATTTTGAAGCTTTGTAGCATGTCAGTAACATCGTAGCTGAGCCCCTCACACCGATAAGAGATCTCAGATCCTCTGGAAAAATTGGCAGGATTTGTTAGGAGCCACCCTCTATTAAATTGCAGCATCATTAGTGTAAAAATGTGACTGTTTAATGAAGGATCATTGCAGAGCTATGTGACTGAGTAGATGTGAGGAGCACTATTGCCTTTTTCTAGTTTGTTTCTGATTGGATTGAATGTGATACAAAAATCAGCACTATTCATCTTATTATGAAGAGTATAAAAGCATGCAGTACAATCCCAAAATTCCATAAATGGAAACAAATGAATTGCGTATTTCAGGGTAGGCTTGAACACACAGTAAAAATATATATAATTGTAGTAATATTTAATGTGTCACATAGCTTGACAGTATTCAACAGAGACACCAGAAGCAATTGACAACTTCATTCCTGAGCCGTCCGACTTTCCTTAATTGTTATAGGTTTTCTCCCCAGCAAGTTTGGATTGAATTGCAGTCATCTGTTTGAGATCCATAACTGTAATGCATGTCAGCTGCCACTCCTTCTGTACTGTGTTTAAAACCCATTTTATCCCAGCTAGGCCAGTAATTAAGATTGCTGGAAATATAATCAGTTAAGAATGCACAAAAAATGATACTGTTTTTGGTAGAAATGAAGCCAGTTCTTTTTCCAAATAGAATGTCTACTTTTGCTCCAGTGACATTTAATGAGTGTTGAACATAGTGATAACTTGAAGTGTTCAAGGGCTAGTAGGTGGAAGGTTACGATATATACTTTCATTTGCACACCAAACTCCCCCATTCACTTTAATTCTCCAAAGAGATTCTGGTGCATATTGCTGCCCCCGGGAAAAGTTATTGTTGTAACTTTGTGTTCTGACCCGTCTGACTTATTAGATCTATAAAATACTCTTGATCTATTTTTTTCCCTCGTTCAGTGTCCTAGCCAAATGGATGACCATGCTGCTAAGTCATGTAGGAGAACCAATCAATTCAGACGGTATCATTCCAAACTAGGATAAAAAAAAGGTAAAGGACCCCTGACAGTTAAGTCCAGTCACGAACAACTCTGAGGTTGCGGCACTCATCTCGCTTTACTGGCCGAGGGTGTTTGTCCGCAGACAGTTTTTCAGGGTCATGTGGCCAGCATGACTAAGCTGCTTCTTGCGAAAGCAGAGTAGTGCACGGAAACACCGTTAACCTTCCCGCCGGAGCGGTACCTATTTATCTACTTGCACTGTGTGCTTCCAAACCGCTAGGTTGGCAGGAGCTGGGACTGAGCAACGGGAGCTCACCCCGTCATGGGGATTCGAACCGCCAACCTTCCAATCGGCAAGCTCAGTGGTTTAGACCACAGCGCCACCCGCATCCCATCCAAACTAGGATGCAGTAGGCCAATCTCAGTCTATTCTGCGCTTTACACAGAAGTGTAAAAATAAAGAAAAGGAATGCTAATCAGAATCAGGTGAGATTGTTGTTACTTGGAGGGTGTGCCACGGACCATTCTGCAGGTGGGTGCAGAAGAGCCAATAGAGAAGCATTTCCCTGCAGTCTCAGACCACTCTAGCCAGCGGATCTAGACGTTAGGATTGGTCTGTCATTCTCCATCTTCCTCTAAACAAGGCCCGTCAGATTAGGAATACACAACGCAGGTAGTAGGCAATGAGGTATTGATTTGCGAAGAGTGCCTATTTCCTGGTGGAAGCCAATCTTTTCTGAAGTGACTGTGGTTATCCCTTTTTACAAGTCAACCTGATTGGTAAACAGTCCTCCTTAGCACATCGCAGTATCTGTTATTGTGACAGACAGAAAGATTGCATGTTTTCAAAGAGAAAAGTGTTTAATTATCTAGCAAAGTGCTCAGCCATAAAGAGCTTAAAGCATTTTATATTTATACATGGTGATTTATTATGGAGTAAAAATGATTAAAATCCCTCCCTCCCATTGTTTTAGTTCCCTTTTCAGCTGTAGTATTGTTTGGATGGGATACATTAAAAAGAAAGGAGATGCGATCCTGGTATGTTTAGTCCTGATTACTTGGGAGTAAGCCCCACTGATTTCAGGGTGATTTACTTCAGGGTAAGTGTGTATAAAGAGTCAGAATGGATGAAGAGACAGGTTGATTGCAATATTAAAACAGTCGGAGGGAGATTTGAGGCTTTAGGGTTTCGCCCCCTTTAATCTCTCTTTGATATAAGCAATAAATGAAAGCTCATAAACTCAGTGCTACATTCTACAATGCAGCGAGTAAAGAACATTATTGAATGTAGATGTTACAATGAATCCAAACAATAAGTTGAATAAAAATGTTGTATATAGATGTGCTTAAATTACATATTCGGTTACAAGTTCCCAGTGGAAGCAAGCACTGCACTGGGCTGAAATGAAAAGGGTAGAAAAAATATTATGCCGATATGGTATGATGCAGCTGTGGAGATAGAGGAATTAAGAGTGGGATTGCTGCTTCGTTGATGACAGCTCCAGGAAAACTCACACAGATCCATTTGCACTTGCTCGGGTTTTACAATGACGGCAAAGAGAGGCGGGGGATGGAACATAAGCGGGTAATTCACACATTTCAAGGAATATGCGTAGAAGCAGAAGCAGACTTTATGTGAAAGAGAAGCAGTATTGTGCCAGCTATCCCTCCCTCCATGTGTTCAGTGTCCGATAATGAGCCATGTGTTTGTATGTATGTCTGTATGTCTGAATGAATGAATGAATTAGGACCAGGTGCGCAGCCTGGGAGTCATTTTGGACTCACAGCTGTCCATGGAGGCGCAGGTTAATTCTGTGTCCAGGGCGGCTGTCTACCAGCTCCATCTGCTACGCAGGCTGAGACCCTACCTGCCCGCAGATTGTCTTGCCAGAGTGGTGCATGCTCTGGTTATCTCCCGCTTGGACTACTGCAATGCGCTCTACGTGGGGCTACCTTTGAAGGTGACCCGGAAACTACAATTAATCCAGAATGCGGCAGCTAGACTGGTGACTGGGAGTGGCAGCCGGGACCACATAACGCCGGTCCTGAGAGATCTACATTGGTTCCCAGTAGTTTCCGAGCACAATTCAAAGTGTTGGTGCTGACCTAAACGGCCTCGGTCCTGTATACCTGAAGGAGCGTCTCCACCCCCACCATTCAGCCCGGACACTGAGATCCAGCGCCGAGGGCCTTCTGGCGGTTCCCTCACTGCGGGAAGCAAAGCTACAGGGAACCAGGCAGAGGGCCTTCTCGGTAGTGGATCCCGCCCTGTGGAACGCCCTCCCAGCAGAGGTTAAAGTGATAAACAACTATCCTACATTCAGAAAATACCTGAAGGCAGCCCTGTTTAGGGAAGTTTTTAACCTGTGATTTTGATGTATTTTAATATCTGTTGGAGGCCGCCCAGAGTGGCTGGGGAGACCCAGCCAGATGGGCGGGGTACAAATAAAAAATTATTATTAATTATTATTATTATTAATGTATAAGTTACACATGCATAGTGTCTCTCCACATGGCTGGGGACCATGTTTGGGTTGCAGAGAAGCAGGTTGCTCAGAGAAGTGGCAAAAATCTCTGAGCCTGAATCATGCAACGGGAAACTGTTTGACATGCACCTGAGCTTCCATTGGATTGCATTTCAAACTGGCCGTATGCTGATGTTTGCAAGTGTTGAGTCTCTGTTCTTTATGCCATTGATTTCAGTGCAGTGACCCTTAAGAAACACTCCAAATTTGCATGAATGTAAAATCACGTTTGACAGGTCACTGTGTAGTGCAGAATTTCTCACGCCAGACAGCGGTATAGTAAGTGATTGGATTTTACCTGTCAAAGCTTGCGCTAAGACATTTGGGGACATGTGCGTGTTCAGCAGGAATACTTTGACAGTACACTTTGAGGAGTTTCTTGTAATACTGCAACACACTCTTGAATATTCATGTTATTTGCTTTGTGCCAAATAGGTTCCCCTGGCTACTGTCTTTGGCAAATAGTTGAGGAAATAAATGATTGCTCAGCTGAACAAATACCTGAACAACCTTTGAGGAAACAGGAGTTTTATTTGATGAGGACTTCATCCTGCTTGGTTGCTGTCATATGTTGAACATTATTAAGAAATATTCACAGGGTTAGAATATTCATACTAATAACCAGCTCAAGTAGTGTTAATCTACTCATAATTTCCATGCATGCTATTTTTAAAAGTTCTTTGCTTTAATAGCTCATTGTGGGATATCAGCCCTTCTTGGGGGGGGGGGCAGTATGCTTCACTGTCACTGGAATATTAGGCTTAACTCCCTGAGGATTTTTTCTTGCCCAGTTTCATTGGAATTGTGAAAGAATATAGAGTAACTCTCCATCACTTTAACAGGTTTTAGATAGATGTTCCTGATGGTGTGTGTGTGTGTGTGTGTGTGTGTGTGTGTATCAATATGGTTCCCTCCAGGTAACTGTGGACTACATTTCCCATCAGCCCCAGCCGTCATGACCAATAGACAAGGAAGATGGGAGTTGTAGTCCACAATATCTGGATGCCACCACATTGACTACCTGTAAGCCAAACAATTTATAGCATTGTGTGGACAAGCCATTCTCCTCTTGGTTGGCTCACGGACTGCTGCTACATATCAATAATATATACTGTTGAAAGTGTGGACTTATTAATGCAAACCATTACCACTGTTGCAGTGTGCAAAATAGGAGTCAGCATTATGAGAAATTTTATTGGATATGATTTCCCCTTTGGTTCTTTGATATTACTACTGGGTTGCTTAATGATATGGTGTTGGTTGATTTGGAATTTGTTTTGAGCATGGGTACAATGGCTAAGAGTAACAGCTCGCTGCAGAAAGATGCCAAATAGTCCCATAGAACCTTTATTGAAGAGATGGGATTTAGCCAAGTTTACCAGATTAACCAACTTTAGGAAGTCAGAATAGTTATTCTAGAACAAATATGTTTGAAACTAAATAGGGATACTTTCATAATTTTCAGCAAATTATGATTGATAAATATTTACCATATCACAGTTGGAAAGGATTTTATAGTTGATTACAATCTGTGTTGAAATGTTGATTTAATTCTTAAGCTTTCTGTGACTCAGTGGGGATACAGTTTGATCCATCATCTTTAAAACATTATTCTTATTAAGGATTGTTGGGGGGGGGAGTATATACACACCACATTCATCAATAAAACAGCACATATTTTAACATAAATTCAAGAATTGAAAGTGGCTTAATAATTTGTGATATAAAGAGAGAGAAAGGTGTTTGGATTACTCACTGGAACAAATTACCAATTGCGCATTTATTGTACAAGAAAATCTTCATCTGGGGTGTTTAATGGGAAAGCATCTCCCCACCCTCACCCCCCGCAACTGAAACTTGTTTTCATTCAGTTAGGTAAAGGTAAAGGACCCCTGACAGTTAAGTCCAGTCGTGAACGACTCTGGGGTTGCGGCGCTCATCTCGCTTTACTGGCTGAGGGAGTCGATGTTTGTCCACAGACAGTTTTTCCGGGTCATGTGGCCAGCATGAAACCAGAGCTGCCCACGGAAACGCCGTTTACCTTGCCGCTGCAGCTGTACCTATTTATCTACTTGCACTTTGACGTGCTTTCAAACAGCTAGGTTGGCAGGAGCTGGGACCGAGCACCGGCAGGTCACCCCTTCACGGGAATTCGAACTGCCGACCTTCCAATCGGCAAGCCCTAGGCTCAATGGTTTAAGACCACAGCGCCAACTGCATCCCTTTTCATTCAGTTAGATTCAGCCAATTTTAATTGTTCCCATTTCAAAAGATAGTTCCAAATATTTGTGTGTATATATTAATAGCCTCATACACAGAGTATCCAAACCGACTCCAGAATGAAACAAGCCAGACAGAAATGCTGCAAGACAACAAAGCCATTTAACAGCATGATTGGAAGAGTGGGAGAAACCATAGACTTGAAACAAAAGAACGGCAAACTGGGTAATGGAAGCCGCACGGCACCAAACAATGAGCCAAGTCCAGTATGACAGGGAGTGTGGAGAATCTGAGCCAGAGACTGAAACAAAAGTAAAGCTTTTGAAAGACCTTTATAACAGCAGGTTCTTCGGCTGCTTAATAAAGATAATGTGCAAAGCAGAAGAGAATGAACCTATTTGCAGATGTAGCCTTAAACCATGGAAAACCATTACACTTATAGATGTTGTGGTAATGGGTTTTACTTAAGGTAGCTGGACTGCGACCAAGAAACGAAGCATCATGTTAGTTATTTACACCTTCAGGAGACAGACATAACGGGGGCGTCTCTATTATTATGTTTGGAAGCCGCCTACAGCGGCATAATGAGCACAGTTGTGGTGCAGAGCTGCTTTCTTTTGACAACCATTGTCATGTTCAGATTGTGCCGCAAACCATGGCTTGGCTCATAACGTAAGTAATTTTGATGAACGACAGTTTCCTGTTCCTCTTCTTCCCCTGCAGCAACCAGTACCCCCACCCCCACCCCAAGTCTCTCCTGAAATATGAGGCAAAGGTGCATATAGCAAGCAGGGAAACACCCTAAATCAATGACAAAATGGTGCTTATACCCAAGCAAATTTATTTAGCACAATTGCAGCAGAGGTAAACTCCAGTTTATGTGATGGAGCTGTGGACGGGGGACAGGTAAGCCCTGCCCTGCATAGTTGATCACATGGCATGCTGCATACACACCATTTGAATAGCAATGCTCATCAACTTTGGGGTGGCAGCCCCCCTCAAATATTTTATGGGGAGGCTGAAGCCTCCATGGTTCCTAGGAGTTGTCTCCTATGAATGAGTAGAGGAGCAAGGAAGAGAAAGAGATTATTGCCCGCTTCTGAACTGAAGAAATATACATGCCATCTAAAGCAGACAGGCTGTAAGACCAGTAAGCCTGTTAACTAAAACCTCCTTTATATGAAGGAGGGATGGAGAATAGGGGAGAGTACAGTCACACCTCGGAACTCGAACGTAATCCGTTCCAGAAGACCATTAGACTTCTAAAACGTTTGACAGCTTCCTATTGGTTGCAAGAGCTTCTGTCACTCAAGCGGAAGCAGCGTCAGACGTCCAAGTTCCGAGGAACATTCGAAAACCGGAACACTTACTTCCGGGTTTTCGGCGTCCGGGAACTGAAACGTTCAGCAACAGAGTTGTTCAAGTTCCGAGGTTTGACTGTACATGCTTGTATGTCACTGTACATTCTTGTTACCGCAAAATATTGTCCTTTGTGATGTCTGGATGTGACCATTGCTTTCTGGATGATAGATTAAAAAAGAGAAATGGACATTTTCCAACTTATATCTGGACTAATATTAGGCTGCATACTGACTCTCTAAAAACAGTGACATGGGACCAAAGGTGTAGACAATCAGCTACAAATTCACTCTTAAAAACATCGAATCGAACAACAACTATAAGTGGCATGTGAGGAAAATCCCCAAGTTTACCAAGTTTAACAATATCTGCAGCTTCCTTCCCCCATGGTACCCCAGTTTCTCTGCTAACAGCAAAACAAATGGAAAAAGGAAATGGTGTCCTTGAAAACCAGGATAAATGAACTCATTTCCTCTAGTGGCTACTTTTTACTTTTCTCTTGCTTCTAGCGTTACAAAGATTTTCAGCTGAAAGCATTTGTTTAGAACAAACTTTGAGTGTTCTATTCAAGTGAGTGCTTAACGAGGGTTGTTAATTATACTTCCAATATTTCTCCACAGAGATGAAACATTTCTCTTTTTAGTATCAACCACTCCAAGGGCTTTGTTATATCAAGTAGGTGCTATGTATCACTTGGCAGTTTAGTTTATAATGCAGGCTTATTACCATAAGCGTTATTGTGAATTATAGAAGTTGCCTAGCTTGCCTTCATTAACCATCTGGCTGTTAAAGACTGATTTGTGTTTACATTTTTTAAAAGAGAAGTTAATTTTAGGCAACCACCTGAATATCCACTAAAAATGTCGATTTTTTTCTCCTGTTTTCACCATATTTGGGGGAGGGGGTCCTGAAACACTTATGTTCTCAAAGCATATGCTGTTCTGCCTTTGTTCTATGGTGCTTTTTTCTTTTCTTTTGAAGAATCAGCTTAAGATGGAAAAAATAAACAGTGGAAGAAAAACAACAACCTCGGCACCTGCTTTCTCCTTTGACAGAATGACGTTATGACTTTTGCCATTCGGGCTGTGTACATACCATACATTTAAAGCACATTACTTCCCGCAAAGAACTCTGGGAACTAGGCACGTTGCGCCCTGTTTTGGCATACCACCGTAAACTCCATTACCTGCATTGTGCCCACAAAGCAGTGGTACTGAAACCTCAAAAGATCTCGTGTGCACTCAAGATCTCATAAGATTTTGGCAACATCTCACTGGAAACTGGAGCCATCTCATCCTGCTCTGCTGGAAACTCCAGTTTCTTAAGATAGGGCTGACATACGCCTGTGATCTCAAAGGCGGAATGGACTTCCGTGGGGAATTTTCAGATGGCAGTGCTTTGTCCTGGACCTTAGGCAAGTCAATCGACTTTGACTTTTTTGGGGGGGGAAAGGTCAGCAACTTTGGGGTTTGTCTAAAAAAAGCTCAACATTTTTGGGGTCTTCCTTAAGAGTGCCAGGAATCATAGCTTTGTGAGGGGTAAACGACTGATCCCAGGATTCTTTTGGGGAAACCATGTATGGTTTGTACACAGTCTCTGTTTTCTTGTTTTCTCATTCTCAAACCTTTATTGGCATGTGTACAAGATTCCAGTAGAGTCCAATACAAAATAAACCTTTCATTAAAACAGCAAAAAACCCACAAAAACCTGCAGCTAACACTTAAGTTAGTATTGTATAGCAGCCTCTGTTTCCTTTGCTCGTCACTGATTTCCTGTCACTGTCATTAAAACGTTTCGTTCTTTCTTGGAATTGAAACTCTGAAACAACCGGCACATTCTTGTGCTTATCAACATTTATGTTATCGACAGCTAAAATATCAATATGATGTTCTAAATAGAAAAATCCTCTGACCAGGCGAGAGACGCTTTGAACTGGCGAGCTTCAAATTGGTGGATCCATATGTTCACACAATATTTGTACTGCACTTTTTAATAAGAGGCTTCTCTTCCCTTCCGTACTGCATTTGACGAAGTCTCAATTTCTACATCTGTGATGGGTGTTTAAAAGCATGCTACATGGTGGCTCTAGCCACATGGCAAGTTGCCATTTGCAGGGTGATCTGTTCACATGCTTCTGCACTGCTCCGGGGAAACAGCAGAGGTGGTAACATGGGGCAAACTGCATAGCGTTGCCTGATTTCAAAAAGTGAAAATCCAGAACAGGGTTGTTGTTTTTGCAAAGTTGTTGACCCAACAACTTTTTTTTTTAAAGTAATTTTTATTCATTTTATAAGAAAAAACACTACAATATAAAAAAGAAAAAGCAAACAATACAACCTGAAAAAAGAACAGGAAAAAGAGGAAATTAGAAATAAGAAAAAGAAAAAAAAAGTTTTTCTTACATTAACCTAATTTTCTCTTTACATTGATAAATGACTTCCTTCAATCCCCTCCTTCTGAATTTCAAATATATAAACTTCTTTGGCAGTTTCTAAAAATTAACATTTTAACCCATCTTTCTCTATAACAGGGGTGGCCAACTCCCAAGAGACTAAAAGCTGGCAGTGATCTACCCCCTTTTTTTGGGTTCAGGTCAAAGATGTTGAGCTTTTTTTAGGAAGGAGGAAGGCCCATTTTTGGGGGGTTCGGGTCAAAGTTGTTGAGTTTTTACAGGGAGTAGGTAAAATGTTGAGCTTTTTTTAGGGGAGCCACAGTTGTTCAGCTTCTTTGGGGGGAGCCAATGATCTACCAGTGATCTACCACAGATGTCCAGTGATCTACCAGTAGATCATGATCTACCTGTTGGACATGCCTGCTCTATAACATCTTAAAATTAACCTATGTCCTACATAACAGCCAAAAACCTATAATTAATTCCCTAAATTATCATAAATATCACAATATTTTTTCAAATATACTTTCAATATCTTCCAATCTTCATCCACCGTCTCTTCTCCCTGGTTGCGGAGTCTCCCAGTCAGTTCGACAAGTTCCATAAAGTCCATCATGTTCATTTACCATTCATCAATAGTAGGTAAATCTTGGGTCTAACTTTTTTTTTAATATATAGCTATTTTTAAGGAAATTTGCCAAAATCTACTTATCCAACATGGACTGCCATAGGTCCGGATTTTCCCAGACATTTAAGCTATTTCCACTTTCTGACGGCCAAATCTGGGAAATTCTGGACATATGGCAACTCTAACACTGGGGGGGGGGGGGAACAGATGGTACAGACAACTGCTGCTAATGGCAAGTAAAGGGAAATTCATATGTGTTTCAAGCACATGCATATGTATTTCAAAATGTATATGTATTTCAATTTCAAACAAGGATTTTATTTTTTATTTTTTTTATTAAAGGGGGATTTTTAAACATATAAGTTGGTAGACTACAATTACACCCACCCACCCATGATCAAGTGGCTTCTCAGCATAGTTTGTGCAGTGCTGTTGAACATTTAATTGCAATGCCATCCATTTCACCCTCTGTTCCTGAAAGAACTCTGCCTGGAAGAAATGTTGGCCCCTTTCTGACCAATTGAGGACTATTTATTTTACTGATAAGGTACCGGTAGCTGTATTTCTTCCACTTTCAAAACAAAGTAGAAAGCAGATGGTTCCTCAATACATTTATATGTATTCTTTTAACGTATTTGATTCTGCCTGTGACCCTAATACAGTCGGTTGTTCGTTTTCTACTCCAATGTGAAGTTTGCCGCAACAGTGGCATGGATCCAAAGCCGTCTTGCTCTAGCAGAAAGACTTTCCCCCATGCACAATGTTGCTACCCTCTCCCAAATTTCCACTAAGTTCCCTCCCTTCCATTCTGGAACTTCTTCTGACTCTTAGGTGCAGCTTTTTTTAGGTGGGAGAAGGAGGGAATGGGAAACCCAGATGGCACAAGCACAGCCCCTCCCCCGTTCTTCTAAGGTTCTAAGCCCACGCTGCAAACTCTTTGCTTTAATGTCTTATATTAAGTGTAGCAATCTCAATTAATAGCTAATTAAATCCATCTGATTTCCTCCCCTCCCCTCCTTGACAGCATTGCTGGTAGCAGCAGCAGCAGCTGGGAAAACACAAGTGTTCATTTTTATTGCCTCGTTTTTTGGTGTGAAATATAATCTAATTTAAACAAGTTACAGATCCGTTTTGCATTGTTTGTAACAGTATCATCTGTTTAGGATGACATTTGCATAATACGGGCAGGTTCTTTTTTGTTAGCCTGCTAATCCCTGGCTCTGCCTCGTTTCCCAGATGCGATCAGAAGAATAAAAAATGTGATTCACTTTTTTGCTTGTTAATGGCATTTAATCAGTAGGTTGAGTCACGACGATTTATTTTATGTATCATTATGTGCATGAGCCTTTGATGCAATCCATCCATTCCTTTTTTTCCTGTGCTACTTACTGACAGACTAACTAATACTCTGAGGCGAATGAAACAATGGTAGATCAGGTATCTGAGGTGTTCCATGTTTCCTCCCCTTCGCACAACGGAACCATAATAATGTAAACATGTATGTGGCTTTTTTTGTTTGATTTCTCCAACAGTTCGCTGTCTTTTGAACTACACCTGTCTCTGTCACACCTGTCTCTGTCACGGAAAATGAAATGTTACTCATGATAATCACAGTATTATTATTATTTTTAATGCATGTTACAAGAGTAAATTGATATTCATTTCTATTTGTTTCCATTCCTTCTCTCCTAGGTTAGGGCTGTGCTCTTAATTAATGTGTGTGCTATTCTTAGCTCTTTTGTGATTTGGTCTGTTAGTACTATTTATGCTACTGCTGCTGCTTCATCTTATTCAACACAAATTATTTCCTTAGCTCTTTCCAGTGAAGGAGTCCATTACATACTAATGGCGATTGACACTTGATGATATGTTCATGTCAAGAACCGTTTAATTCTCTTGCAACAGCAGGTGGCTTGAGGTCTGACCAGTGTGACTTTCAGCTAATCAGAACTTGTATACATACTATTTCTACACAAGCTGCTGTACTGCAGGGCTGGATCTAAAATCAGTCTTACCAGCACACTGCCAACCTGCACATTATGCCATATCCGAAACATGTCCTTGGCACTCCTATGCCCACTTACTCAGGAGTAAGCTCCATTTAATTCAATGGGATTCGCTTTCTGAGTAAACCCATGTTGTAGGCTGTGCTGTTAGTAGGTTTACGTTGTGCTGTTAGAATGCCATTGTCTTCCCAAACATCTGCAACTGCCAGGCAAACATAGAATTTTTTAAAATCTATTTTCATGGAACTTGGATGGTTTATTCCATGTCAGCTGCCTGCCCCGTGTCTGCAGTGCTTTCTGCCTCTGGTTCCTCTCTCTCACTCAAGCCTGTTGCTTGTTCAGTATCCAATCATTCTGTCCCCGCTTCATCCTCTGACCTGCCTTCCATGTACCCCAGCCCTGACTCTGGAGCCCTTCCTCCTCTGACGCTTCCCTAGGGGGTTTTCTGGTTGGAGACCCCCACCACTTACCATCCAGCCCATCCCTGACATGTGAGGCTCAAACCCATGACCTGGAGATTAAGAGTCTCGTGCTCTTATTGACTGAGTTACAGAGATGAAGGAGGGATAGTAATAATCATAATACTATTTTATCAGCTTGCTTTGTCCGAGAGAAAACTGAAAAAAACATATACAACTGATTTATTTAGATGCATACATGACTGTCTTGGACAATATCCCGTTAGCTTGCCTTACTTCAGAGAGTTTAATATTTCATACTGGTACAATATGGCCAAGAATATTGATTAAATGTGGCCTGGGAGGGGGAAAAAAGGATATGCATTCACCTCCTTGGAAAGACCTCTTTTTAAAAAGGGTTTAACAGGGAATTCTTAGCTTATCATTCATTAGTCAGTAGTAGGTGCAACACAAAACATAATTGATGAAAATATGGCTTTGTTTAGGTGTGCAACTGTGGTTCACAACAGAAAGGCCAAGAAACGTATTTTAAATCAGAACTGCATATTCTGACTCAAAAATAGTTAATGAAAGACATATTGATGCAGATCAAAATGCTAATAACACAAGTAAAATAATAGTCCTGCAAGGGCACCATTTTTCTGTAAAGGGGAGTCTTTGTTTTTAAATCTGTATTTTATGAATGTTAACAAAAATGTGTCAAATAAAAACTTGCGTGTATGTTTTCTCCTCCATTTAGGCTGAAATCCTAAATACCCAAACTAGTGAACAAGCACCACAGAACACACAGAGCACAGAAATTAAAATCAGCAATAAACTAAAAGCAGATTAAAACATACATCCACATGTTATATATATCTGGGTAGGCTAATCTATACAAAAATGTTTTTGCAAGCGTCAAAAAAAGTATCGTTTCCTCATTTTTTAAACTTCACATTATCAGCTTTCCAACTGCTCAAATGTGGTTCCAACTCTATATTCTGTTTCCAACTGTGTGCTAAAAACATCCCTGATCTCATTGTTCATTTTATTTACTTCATTTATATCCCACCTTCCCCCCCCCCAGTACCTCAAGGTGGCATATTTGGTTCTCCCCCTCCTCATTTAATTCCCACAACATTATACAACCCTGTGAAGTAGATTAGGCTGAGAGGCAGTGACTGGCCCAAGGTCACCCAGTGAGCCTCACAGCCAAGTGGAGATTTGAACCCTGGTCTCCCAGGTCCTAGTCCAATACTCTAACCACTATACCACACTGGTCTATGCAAGGTGTCTATGTCCAATTTGGTCTTGCTTCCATTTATGCAAGATATGCCTTCAGCAACCAATGGTGCTCTCCTGATCCAAGCTTTTTGCTCCTTCTCTAAATGCTAAATAGCAGCTGTGTAGTCTAACACCAAGAAATGGAGGCAGTGAGGGATTTTACTTTCTTGGGTTCCATGATTACTGCAGATGGTGACAGCAGTCACGAAATTAAAAGACGCCTGCTTCTTGGGAGAAAACCAATGGCAAACCTAGACAGCATCTTAAAAAGCAGAGACATTACCTTGCCGACAAAGGTTCCTATAGTTAAAGCTATGGTTTTCCCAGTAGTGATGTATGGAAGTGAGAGCTGGACCATAAAGAAGGCTGATCGCCGAAGAATTGATGCTTTTGAATTATGGTGCTGGAGGAGACTCTTGAGAGTCCCATGGACTGCAAGAAGATCAAACCTATCCATTCTTAAGGAAATCAGCCCTGAGTGCTCACTGGAAGGACAGATCCTGAAGCTGAGGCTCCAATACTTTGGCCACCTCATGAGAAGAGAAGACTCCCTGGAAAAGACCCTGATGTTGGGAAAGATTGAGGGCACAAGGAGAAGGGGACGACAGAGGACGAGATGGTTGGACAGTGTTCTCGAAGCTACCAACATGAGTCTGACCAAACTGCAGGAGGCAGTGGAAGACAGGAGTGCCTGGCGTGCTCTGGTCCATGGGGTCACGAAGAGTCGGACACGACTGAACGACTAAACAACAACAACAATACTAACACCAACACCTTCAAAGGCCACTGCCCACTAGGACAAAATCATGCTCAGCTTCTTCTTCCCAGTGTTCCTCCTCGATACTTCAAAGCAGCTCATTGTCTCCCATACCTCCGACAGTCTTCTGTAGCAATCCACCTTTTATTGAAACATTCCACTGGAGATGAGGGTCATTGCTTTGAAAGTCAAAGGAAACTGGGCATGCACCAGTAAGTACATTTAAAGACTTTAGTGCCACATAGATTTTACCATTTATAGACAATATAAAATTATGGGCCAATATGCCTCCTTTTATAGCAAAAGGTGGTATATTTTGAGTCTCCTTTTATATTAGTTCACAGTGTGCCATTTAGATGTATTAATTGAAAGGAAAATTGGAATTCTAATGAAATTAACTATTTCACTCTCCAGCTTCAGGTGCGAACGCTATTAGATTTGTACTGTGAGATGCCACCCCGATCTCTGAGCGGTGCGAGATTCCAGGAGTTCCAGGCAATTACCCAGGGTTCATGTTTCCTTTGGAAATGAGGCACAGCAGATACGGTGGTGTCTTTATGCTTTCTGGTTTATTCAAACACATATACAACCTGATCCTGCGATGGAGAGGCTCATAGCATTAACACTCCAATAGGTATTATCTCCCTCTCTTTGTTCTGTGTTAATGGCCCATCTCTCAGGTGATCTCCTGAACACATGAAGCTGAGTCCAGCTATTAAGAGTCTGGCTTTAACCCTCCAAGCATTGACTAAGTTCTAACACTTACCAAATCCAGGACTTTAGGGAAATCTGGCACCCACAAACCCTGACACCCACAACACATAATAAGCCTGACTTCCCCCTCCCCTTTCCATTACAGATCTACTATTTTCTTAGATAATAAAATATAAGAGCTAAACAGTTTGATTCAGGATACCTGAGAATGCAATGAAAAAGAATGTGCCCACAAATATATTTTATATGCCTGAGCTGTGCCAAGGTGGTATGGAAATGAGACACTGATTCATTCATATGACTTAAGTTTGACATATAGAGAGTGGAATGTTTAAAAGGATTGCACATACACAAAGAGAAATATAATGCAAATTCAGAATCACAATCTAGCAGAATAATCCATTTTTTCTCCAACTGATGATGAGGACCTCCAATAAATAGTAGGAGGTAGGAAAGCACTGCCATAACTAACAATATTCTCTCTAATAGTGAGCCAAGGTGGTTGAGTGCCGACAAAACTGGAGGGATCACGGACAATCAAGAGGGAGGATCAGAATACTCAGGTAAAGCCCAAGGTGTGCAGGAGTCTGTGGAAGCTGTTCAATGAGGGCAAATGTGTCACTGCCACACCATCCTGTCTGACCTGAGCCACCCAGCCTGCTTTTTTACTTACCATCAGTCTGAGGGGTAACATTGCATGCCTGTCATCTTCCTCCTCGATAGTCTCAGTGTTACTCTTGTAGAAGCTGAAAGGGTGGTGCTGTGGTCTAAACCAGTGTTCCCCAACCTTGGGCCTCCAGCTGTTTTGGGACTACAATTCCCATCATCCCTGACCACTGGTCTTGCTAGCGAGGGATGATGGGAGTTGTAGTCCAAAGACAGCTGGAGGCCCAAGGTTGGGGAACACTGGTCTAAACCACTGAGCCTCTTGGGCTTGCTGATCAGAAGGTCGGTGGTTCGAATCCCCATGATGGGGTGAGCTCCTGTTGCTCTATCCCAGTGCAAGTAGAGATAAATAGGTATCGCTACGGCAGGTACCAGGTAAAAACAGCGTTTCTGTGCTCTCTGGTTTCCGTCACAGTGTTCTGTTGCATCAGCATTAAGTCATGCTGGCTATATGACCCGGAAAGATGTCTGTGGACAAACACTGGCTCCCTTGACCTGAAAGCAAGATGAGCACCGCAACCCCATAGTCGCCTTTGACTGGACTTAACTGTCCAGGGGTCCTTTACCTTTACCTACTCTTGTAGAACTCAGCAACGAGGAGAAGGTTGGACAAAACTAGAATTGGTTGTCTTGTGTGGTCATTGGCTCCGGCTTCACCTGCTCTTTGGGCTTTCTGCCTTCCCACCCTACTGTTGACAATGGGCACCAGCCACTCTATTGGCAGAAATGCAAAACAAAAAGGGCAATCTACCACCATCAAAGAACACCCACAGTCCAATGGAGGTCTGTCAAAGCTTTCAGTTCAGGCTGGGCTTTTGCGGATGGCCTTTTCTGTGTCTGGGTCCCATCTTGTTTTCTCACTCTGATTACCAATTCTCTTTGCTGGCTCAGCTCCTGCCTCCTGCTCAGCATCTGAATATAGGTGAGCGGTGACAATGACTCTGATAGGCAGCGGCAGAGCATATGCCCACGCTGCTCAGGGCGGGCGCACTCCCGAGGGGGGCGAGGCACGGAGGGTGCCCTCCCAGGCACGGGATAGCCGCTCGGGTGCACGGAGCGCTGCGCACACCCTACAGCTGGGGATGGAGCAAGCTGCCCATGGGGGCGGAGTGAGCTGCCAATGGCGGACATTCGGTGCACAGTCCGCCCGCGACTCCCAAGCCTCCTCCGACCTGTCAAAATGAAGGGGGAAGGGGGAAATGATGCCGGCAAAGCGGTACAGCTTCCCCCTTCCCCTGTCAGCTTGGGCTAGGCCTGGGGGTCGCGGGCAGGCAGCGCACCAAATGTCACCCCCCCTCAGCAAAGACACCCGGGGCGGACCACCCCCCACTGCACCCCCTTCCTCCGCCCCTGTAGTCAGGTTAGGATACTAAGTCAGACCAACAGTCCATCTAGCTCAGTATTGTCTGCACTGACTAGCAGCATCTCTCCAGGGTTTCAGACAAGGAAAACACTCTATATTGTGGGACAAGTCATAGCAGTCTTTGGAGAGCAGCAGAATTGTGGCCGATCACGGAACAATTCAAGACAAAAACCTTCCATAGAAATGATCAATGGTAAAAATACTGCAAAATATGTGGCAGGGAATTTTATTCATTGTGACCGAGAACATTGCTGCAGTGAAGAATGACAGATTTCTACCACATAACAGCTCAAGGCAAAATCTCCAATGATGTTATCTCCAATCTGTGACACAGCTAATTTTTCTTCAGATAGAGAGTACTGTGGTGAAATGATTCATAACATAATTGTTTCTTGTTTCTATAGCACTTTTCAGTGTACACAATACTTGGCTATTTTTGTCTCATTTATCAGTATAATCCTATGACAGAGAGTAAGGCTGAGAGACAGTGATTTGTCCAAAGACGCAATGGAAATTTTACGGCTGAGAAAAGATTTGACTTGGGAGCTTCCGTATGGAATGGGGAACCTGCCATTCTTTGCCCAGTTGGGAAGGGTTGTTCACCCAAACCCATGACCAGCTTCAGAGGGTGGCACCAATGCCAACAGAGGCCCAATCACCATAACAATCCTACCATTTCTGCTTTGTACAGAGTCCAAGACCAATATATGCAGCCTAAGAGAATTTGCTGCATGCATGTCCTGCCCGTTCCAGCAGAGGGGGATCCTTGGGGTAGGGCCAGTGTTACCGTATCTTTCTGGAAAAAGAGGTGCCCGAACTCACTATGAACGCCTCCCTTGTTTTCTTATAATGGCAATGGAGCCCACCTAAGAGGTGCCGGAACCGAGTTCTGGAGAGATCTGGCTGGGAAAAAGCCCTGGCTAGGGCTTAAAAACTTCTAAAGCAAGGAATATGGGTTCACAGTGAAAATAGCTAACACTGTTCCATTCTCTGCATCACTCAGCAGAACTGGCCTATAGGATGAGCTTTGCCAAGTAGAAGAGTAGAAGTAGAGTTTGGATTTGATATCCCGCTTTATCACTACCCGAAGGAGTCTCAAAGCGGCTAACATTCTCCTTTCCCTTCCTCCCCCACAACAAACACTCTGTGAGGTGAGTGGGGCTGAGAGACTTCAAAGAAGTGTGACTAGCCCAAGGTCACCCAGCAGCTGCATGTGGAGGAGCGGAGACGCGAACCCGGTTCCCCAGATTATGAGTCTACTGCCCTTAACCACTACACCACACTGGCTCTGTGCCCAACGGCAAATGGGTGGGCCGCCGGGTTCAGGGTGGAGCAGGCTTGGGAAGTGGATTGGAGAACTCAGAGGCAAGGCTGACTGACCGCAGTGTGAATGAAGAACCTCATTCCAAAGACCCAAATCTGAAGGGGTCTGGGCTTGGCTCAAAATGGCACGAGAGGCTTTTCAAAACGGGCGAGTTTGTGTTTTGAACTCTCCCAATTCTAACTTTACTCACATCACTAAATATAAAGCAGTATGTGTGGATTCAGTAGTGCTGTACTGGTGCTTCCTAGAGCAAATACATAAAGTGTGAATGACAGTTGGACATTCTTAAACACCCATGTGCAGCCTCAACCATCACTATTGTTGCTTAAAGCACGGAACTGTTCTTATCCCATCTTTGGCACGCAAGTCAATGTTGCACTTGGCCATTTTCCACTTCGAGGAGTCGCAGCAGTAGAGTGTGATTGTAGGAACATGTTCTAGGCAAGAGGGGAAGGTCTATCGCTGGAGAAACTGTGCTGCATTAAATGATTAGGTCATGAATTTATGCCATGCTTTGAATAGCCTTGCTAACATTTACAACATGAGCCTCTCAGTGATTATTAAGAGATGTTAACGACTCACAATGGTATTTTAAATTGCTACAATTAATCCCCTGGAGAAAATTCATCTTTTTAGCTGTAAAGGTAATTATGCCTCCAAGTAACTCATGACTATGAAAGAGAGGACTAACAAGGACACCTGAAATTTCAGTAATCTGAAGTAGATAGCCTACTGTACAATATTCTTGCACAAGTAGTCATTAAATGGCTTCTTATGCCATAGGCTTGTGGCATATCTGAGTACTTTGTTACGATAAAGCTCTTACTGTGGCCTTCTTCTGTGGAAATTCTTCTTTATTTCCCGTCAGATTTCTTAGGACATGCTTTATGGAGCCCATTTCATAGAATCATAGAATCATAGAGTTGGAAGAGACCACAAGGGCCATCCAGTCCAACCCCCTGCCAAGCAGGAAACACCATCAAAGCATTCCTGACAGGTGGCTGTCAAGCCTCTGCTTAAAGACCTCCAAAGAAGGAGACTCCACCACACTCCTTGGCAGCAAATTCCACTGTCGAACAGCTCTTACTGTCAAGAAATTCTTCCTAATGTTTAGGTGGAATCTTCTTTCTTGTAGTTTGAATCCATTGCTCCGTGTCCGCTTCTCTGGAGCAGCAGAAAACAACCTTTCTCCCTCCTCTATATGACATCCTTTTATATATTGGAACATGGCTATCATATCACCCCTTAACCTTCTCTTCTCCAGGCTAAACATACCCAGCTCCCTAAGCCGTTCCTCATAAGGCATCATTTCCAGGCCTTTGACCATTTTGGTTGCCCTCCTCTGGACACGTTCCAGCTTGTCAGTATCCTTCTTGAACTGTGGTGCCCAGAACTGGACACAGTATTCCAGGTGGGGTCTGACCAGCGCGGAATACAGTGGTACTATTACTTCCCTTGATCTAGATGCTATACTCCTATTGATGCAGCCCAGAATTGCATTGGCTTTTTTAGCTGCTGCATCACACTGTTGACTCATGTCAAGTTTGTGGTCTACCAAGACTCCTAGATCCTTTTCACTTGTACTGCTCTCAAGCCAGGTGTCACCCATCCTGTATTTGTGCCTTTCATTTTTTTTGCCCAAGTGTAGTACTTTACATTTCTCCCTGTTAAAATTCATCCTGTTTGCCTTGGCCCAGTTCTCTAATCTGTTAAGGTCATTTTGAAGTGTGATCCTGTCCTCTGGGGTATTAGCCACCTCTCCCAATTTGGTGTCATCTGCAAACTTGATTTCTTTTCCCCTGTGCTATTTTTCTAGAAAAAGAGGTGCCGGAACTCACCATGAACGCCTCCCTTTTTCCTCTTATAATGGCAATGGCACCCACCTGAGAAGTGCTGGAATTGAGCTCTGGTGAGTTCCGGCTGAAAAAAAGCCCTGTTTTTATTAAAGCACAGGTAACCCTTTTGCCAGCATGGACTGGTCTGCTAGGGAAAGTGGGGCACCACCTCATTCTGTACATCAACAGGGCTCCCCCTACTGGTGGTTAACCCTTGAGAGACTCTCTGCATGGTGGGCAGGAGTCAGATATAGTCGGTTCGGGTCCAGTACCTAAGCCAATACCACTCACATTCTGTAACCAATAAAGTTGTGGCCTTGATTAGCCCATTAACCTAAAATACTGGTGTCAACGTGTTTTATTCATCAAATGGGGTGGGGGGGGGTTGTGGGGCCTTGGCGCACAACTGAGCAAGGAGGAGGAATATGGGGACTAAGTTAGAATGAGATGGCTCTCCCTGCCATAGGTCTAAACGAGAAGAGCTGTGCAGCTTTTCAATAAAGAGACTTAGCACCAAACAGTTATTGGCACAGTCACAAGGGGTGATGTGTATATAAAGCAGGGGTTGGCAAGGTTTACCTCTCCTGGGCCAGCTCACTCCAGAGGAGATCCCTCTGTGGGCCGGATTGTGTGTGTGTGTAAGCGCCCGCGCCTGCAATTTCCAGCGTTTGCGCAGACGTGATTTCCGGTGTCTGCGCAGACGCGATTTCCAGCGCTGTGGAAGCAAGTCCCCATGCCATGCTGTGCTGCTTTAGCACAGGGACTCGTCGAGCGGGCGACTCGGTTTGGGGGCGGCTTGTGGGCCAGTTAAACGACCCCTGTGGGCCGCTTGTGGCTCATGGGCCTTAGGTTGCCGACCCCTGATATAAAGGATATGAGGAATTGGCATTCTGATTGTAAACACCTTTATGTGAACGTTCCACCAATTTCAGCATGGAACTTACTTCCTAGTAAGTGTATTCGCAACTAGTAAGGTTTTGTACTCACAGAAAAGCTTTGTGAATGATTACCATGAAATACATGGACATGAGCGTTTTATTGATTTCTTTGCAAACCCATTTACACCCCCCCTTGCAGCCCTAACAACAGCCCTCAAGGTGGCTTGCAATTAAAATGATGATTTGCACAACTAATACAATGAAATATGACAGCACAGAACAGAAATATTAAACACATTAAAACCAAAAGCAACACAGCAAGAGGAAAATTCAGCAAAAGCCAATAGCCCGACTAAATAAAAAATCTTAACATTACAATTGAAAGTCGTGAGTCATTTTTTCCACACAACTTGCTTGGTGATTATTTTGGGGTAATGTTTTCATTTTGTTGCCATGGGTTTTTTCCCTAAAGGATAAGGGATTAATGAGCTTTTATAAAATAAAACAGAAAAATAAAGGCTTGACTTGAATCAAACGGGATACAGCTAATGCAATCATCTCTGAATCAGATGGATGATGCTACCAGCAGGGGTAAGTTGTGGTGCAAGGAAATGGGATAACACAAAAAGATGGATGCAGATGGGTCATGATAAAAATATTGGTAATTTTGTTGAGGTACTTAGTAATTTCAAAGCAAAACATGCAGTAAACTATTTATTTCCCCCCGTTTCTATAAACAACTGAATTACAGAGTTTTCAAGCCAATTCACTACCTGATTCAAATATTCATCTGAATTACAAACTCTGTTTAAAAAGGAATAATTACTATATACGCAAATGCAACTAGACATTATTGATGGAAACATTTTTCCGACATGTTGTGTTAGGCCCGTCTAATAACTGAATATTACTGAACCTGTTCCTCATAAAATAAGCTAAAATAGTTTTCACTCAGTTTTAAGCCTTAAGATTCCACATCTCTTGGCAATATTTAAGAGGAAACATTGGACACAACGAAGCAGGTGAAAAGGCTAACTGCTGTCTCAAGTCACCTGCATGGGATGTTGGGTCTGCTGGATCAGACCAAAAAGACATCCTGCTTTCTACAAATGGCAATCAGACGCCCGCAAGTACGATAGGAAAGCAATAGCTTTCTCCTGGTGTCGCTCTCAATAACTGGTACTCAGAAATATGCTGCCTTTGAATCTGATGCTTGCCTCTAAAGATCTGATCTGCAGTACATTGCTGCATTGAAATAACGTGTTTACTTTTAAAGAGCTGACACAGGAGCAGAGTTATAAATAGCTCCTAGTCACATCATTATCAATTTATGAAAGAAATTGTGCTTAGAGAAACTCAACTGCTATCTTGCCTGTATGAAAACTACAAGACCCAGATTTTCAGCACGTGTATTTTGGGAAGAGGTAGCTCAGCAGCTCAGAGATGATCAGGACAAGAGACCAGTTGAATTTAAAGGAAAGGCACAGCAGTTCAGCTGTACTGTATTTGTAGTTCTAAACAATACAGATTCAGTGGAGGATTATCAAAGTGCAATTTCATGCCGGGAAAAATACTTTGTGCATAAAGATAGTTCCTGGTGTGCAGATCACAACGAGAAGGAAGCGTGCATATTTATCTATCTGTCCATTTTTCATCCTCTATCCTGTGGAGTCACTTCAGATTTCAGGGGTGAACCTAGGAAGCTGCCTTATACTGAATCAGACAATTGCGCTATTTCACTCAGCATTGTCTTTATTGACCACCAGCTGCTCTCCAGAGTTTCTCTCCTGGAGATGCTGGGGATTGAACTGGGGATGCTCGACCAGTAAGTTATGGCCCTCACCCATAGGGGTAATATTCAGTCACTCACTGCAGATATTGAGGCTGTGTAAAGGAGAAAGATGGACTTCTGAAGGCTGATCACATGTGGCCTGAAAATATAGAGAGGGCAGGACAAACTGAGCCTTACCTCTGTCAAACTGAAATGTCACTCTTGCCAATTTCTCTCTTTTCTCTGCCTGGCACATCAGCTGAAAAACCAGTTTCAGTTAGACACACAACTGAAGTGATGAACTGATAAGTAATACGTCAAGGGATATTTTGCAGAATTTGCTGTAAATACATGTCATTTTAAATGCTGTGGGCATTTTAAATGTCGTGAAGGGGTGTTTGTCATTGTTATTAATGGAGGAATGCCATGGGGGGTGGAGTCTCTTGTCCTCTAGCTATTTTCAACTCATGGGAGATTTTTCCAAGAAGAGAAGAAGAAGAGTTTGGAATTGATATCCCGCTTTATCACTACCCAGAGGAGTCTCAAAGCGGCTCACATTCTCCTTTCCCTTCCTCCCCCACAACAAACACTCTGTGAGGTGTGTGGGGCTGAGAGACTTCAAAGAAGTGTGACTAGCCCAAGGTCACCCAGCAGCTGCATGTGGAGGAGCGGGGACGTGAACCCAGTTCACCAGATACAAGTCTACCGCTCTTAACCACTACACCACACTTTGGCAGGTTTTGGATCCATATCATTCAGAGCAATGTTGCATCTCATGGCAATATTTAAGAGAAAATGTTGGGCACAACAAAGCAGGTGAAACAGCTATCTGCTGTCTCAACTCACCTGCATGAGATCACAGAAAGAGCCAAGTGGGGTGGGGGGACGATGGTCTGTCTTGTTATTAAAGAAATCTTACTAAATACTTTCCCCCAGAAATCAGAAATCTTAGGGCATTCCCACCATGTGTGGTTATAGGTTCCAACTACTTGGCACTCCCTCCAACACATGGGTGAACTACCTGGTTGTAGGAAAGAGAGCTGCCTCAAAAGATGCCAACCACAGGCTTCTTTTAGTTTACTTCATCTGAGCTGACAAAGACTTAGCCCATAACCTGTTCCACAGTTCTTCCAATGGAGCATTCCAGTTAAGCTCTCGCCAGAGCCTTTGAGCTTGGTCAGAAGCAAAAGAGACATTTATTAGCATTTTGTACAACAGGGAGACTAATCCCTTGACATAGGTTGTAAGCCCCTTGACCAGTTGTTCAAACAGGGTCATTGCTGATGGCATCCCTTTTCATTTGTGAGGACAAAAGGACCACAGCTGACAGTCCAATAGCCAGGGGAGCTGCCTGTTACCTATGCAATTGCCATATGTCTACTATAGACAAAGCATCCTCTGCATAAAAATCCAGCAAACAGCACAGATGACTGTGTATTGCTTTCACACACTGGGGTTATCAAATGTCATTTACAGTTCTTATATGAATAAGGTAACTTGTGAATTCCCCCTTAGGCAGCAGGAGATCAACCTTGCAAATCTTTTAATGCAAAACAGAGGCACAGCTATTCAATCAATCATGTTTACTGATGTATTTTCACACAACAGGTTAACAAAAGGAACACAGTGGAACCACATTATAAATCATCTGCGGATGAAAGCAGATCATTAGTACAGTACTTCCCAAGAGCAGAGGCACCAGGCACGAAGCTGACGTCCAAGACTGATCTCAGAAGGCAGTACAAGGGAAAACAAAATGGCGGGAGCGGAAGGCAGAGCGAGGCAAGGGTATCAACAAAACAATTGACTTCCTCCTCCTCCTTGGTCTTCAGAAGGGGACCCGCTTTGCTACACAGTTGGCTGGTTTTAATTACAGTATTATCCTGCTGCTGTGGTTTTCTTGTTGCTCCCATTTCTTTTAGTTTTCTGTTATCGGTTATGATAGTGGTGGTCATATGTCTGTGTGTGTTTTAAACAAAACCATAGTAAGCCAGCTAGTGCCAATATCTCATAAGATATTCTTGCCAGCCAACTAACAATAGGGGGAAGAAGATGCTGAAATAGCTGTTCACTGTTGGCTCCTCTTTTTCTTTCTTGATCTGGTTTTGGCAAGACGGCACTTAGGATCACTTCCAAGTGAGCAATTTTCTTCAATGAGCTCAAAACTTTTATGAACCCAGGTCACCCTTCCCAGGCCCCATCCCTTCCTCAAGGGATAGAAGGCCTCAAAGGGGAAGGCCTCAGGCTCAGAGCTCAGCAGTTCTACATGAGAAGAGCATTGTTGGATCAGACCAAATTCCCAGATAATCCAGTTTGCCATTTCTACAGTGGCCAGCCAGATGCCTATGTGAAGCCACAGCAGCAGGACAGGCGCTCAATAGCACGCCTCCACTTGTGATTTCTGGCAATTGGTATCCAGAGACCTCATGCTGTATATGAGTACTATATATTAGTTGTCATGATTAGTAGCAACAGATAGTCTTGTTCTCTGCAGATTTTTCTAATCTCCCATTAAAGCCATGCAAGTTGGTGGCCAACACTACATCTCCTTCATGAAGGTTCCTACAAGGATGCTGCATTTGTTTGTGGGGCATCCTGGGGACCTGGGTCTCTGGCAATAAAGGGCTTGATCACAAAGGGTATAGGCTTGAAGGGTACAGACTCTGGAGGTCCTGACTCAGAGATCTTGGGCTTCAGAGTCCCTGCTCTGCTGGGCTTCCAGCTTGGGCATGGTGCTGGGGCAGGGGCTATCCTATAGTGTTACTGGATCAGGCTGACCCCCATGAGTTGTGTCCTAGGCTGTGCTCCAGGTGAGAGCTCTAATATTTGCTTCCAGTGCCACTGAGCTGGTGGATCCTGCTGGATTGTCCTTCTCAGAGCCTGGCACTCTTGAGTGATGCTCAAGACCTGATCTGAGAAAAGAGGGCTGACTCTGCTATTAGGCAGGGTGAGATAGCAGCCTCAGTAAGTGGGTGCTGAGTAGAGCCAGTTTGAGATGGCAAGACCCCCATCCCCCTTTCCCCTCTAAACTAGACTGCTATAAACTAGCCTACGCTGTGCTGCTCTCAGGTACCATGGAAGATGCTGCCCTGTCACCAACCCAAAGTGGGGAGGGGGGAGAAGTGTTAAAATATAAGCCAGGCAAGATTCCAGTGTTGAGGCGATTGCCTGGGCAATGGGCCATTCAGGGTAACAAAGGAGAGGAGCTCTGTGTGATACAGCAAGTGGGTGGAAGAAGGACAAAGCCTGAGTTTAGAGTTGAAAATGGCAGTGTTGTGTCCTAGAAGTAAAACAGCAAGTAGCAGAGAGAGTCAGAGCGATGCCTGAGAGCAATGCTTGACTGCTGTTTGAATCCAAGGTTGTCGCTATGGGAGAAATAAGACCCTTTGGGGTGTTAATGCTGTGAACCCCTCCACCATAGGCTCAGGTTGTATATATGTATAACTAAACCATAGATCCTAAAGACACCACAGTCTTGGCTGTGCCTCCAAAAGGAAACGCCAACCTGGAGCTCCTGGAATCTCACACAGCTCAGACGGAGATTGAGGTGGCATGCAGCACTACAGCACTCTTAAGCTTACTGATACATGCAGCAACAGGTTAAAAAGAAGAGCGAGATGAGTATGTCAATGAGTTCCTTTCATCATGTTTTCATATATACCAAGGTGAATAGTACTTATTATAGTTTGTGTTACTGCTGTCTTAAATTCTATTATTCCAGTAGAATTGCTCAGCAATAATTTTTCTTTATGTATACACAATAGATCTTCCCCCAGTTGCATTTCTGAGCTTATCTTCTGTGAGCAATTTTGAAAATCTGCTTTTTATGAAAACCCTGCTTCACCTAAGACCGTATTTATAAAATCCAGATCTATTTCCCTATACAATATGTTTGCTAAAGCCTGAGTGATAAAAAATGTGAGAATTTGATTTATTTTGGTATAAATGTCCTCCGTAGGATGTGTCAATGAATACTTTGCAGAGACAGCAATAGCAGGGAAATAAAAAGCTGCCTAGATGGCTGCGGTGACTTTGGTACAAACAGAAAACCAGACAATGATATGTGGAAATGGAGGAAAGCAAAAGAACAAAAACGAAGGTGGTAGAGTTCGGAATGAGAAGGAACAGGTGTCTTTTTATTCAAAAAGCAGAAGCAGAATAGAATACAGTCGTACCTCGTGTTACGAATGCTTCATGTTGCATTCGTCACGGGATACGAACGCGCCGAAGTACCGGAACGGGTTACTTCTGGGTTCAGCAATTTACGCATGCGCAGACGTGCAAAATAACATCACGCGCATGCGCAGAAGCGCCGAATCGTGCAGTGAGCATGCGCAGATTCGGCGCTTCAGGATACGAGCTTTTCATGTTGCGAACGGGGCTCTGGAATGGATCCCGTTCGCAACCAGAGGTACCACTGTAACAGAAAAAGGGAAAGGGAAGGAGTAATGATCAAAAGCTAGATAAACTTCCATATATGTAACCCAAAAGAACAGATGAGCAACTGTTTGTTATACCGGTAGTTTCCCTTCATTAGAAGGCTGATCCACAGCCAAATTACACATTAAGTAAAACCAGGCATGTAAATAAGTCCAGAGTTACTAGTGTGCAATTTTTTAACAATCATTTTAAGCAGGCTCTGCTTTCGTGCTGGACATGGAGGAGGGAAGTGCAAATAATTCAAATATACATACGATACATCTCAGCACTGTATTTCATTTGATTCTATGACTTGGAGCCATATTTGCACCCTGTGATCAACCCACACCATTTCTTGTGATCGTGCACCCCTTACCAAACAAATGGCATAGGTAGAATGGAAAAAAAGAAGAAATCTGTATTTCATCATAATGGAGTTTACCTACAGATTTCTGAAGCCTGGCCTTCAGTTTGGGACAGGCAAGGTCACCCCTTCAGAGGGTATGAACTCCGCCAAATTTCAGAAGGATCGCTGCAGTGGTTTCCCTGTAAAGAAGGTGCTAGCCTACTGTTTTAAGGTGGGAATAACTTAATCTCCCCTAGTGTTTTATTGGCAACTGATCAGAAAATTGCAAACATGAAAGAAGTGCCTCTGGGTAAGAAACCTGCAAAATTACAGACAAATAAGTCCAGGGATGTTTGTTCTTTGTCTTTGATTTATTTTGTTCACTAATAAAATGAAATAAAAAACAAGTCCAGGGACTTTTGTCCTAGGCAGCTTTATATTCAGTTTTGGGATGGGGAAAATGAAGAAATTCACTTTCTAGGTTAAATCATTCCTTCTGATTGCAAACTTGAACAATCAGTCATGATGGAGCTCTCCCTCTGAGTCCTTAAGCTTAGAATCATAAATTTCACTCTGGTAAATCTGCTCTTTCCCCAGAGCACTGGGATTAGAGAACACAGGTAAAATAATTCCCTCTGATTACAAGCTAGACCTGCCAGTCACAACAGAGTTTCCCATCTGTTCCCTCTCCCCAAAGGTGTTTAGCCTCTCTACTCCCGCGATCCCATTCTTATTGTTGTGATCCGATAAGCTTCAAGAAATCCCACTTTCTGCAGATGCTCACCTACAGCATTTAAAAAAATGTATGGATCATTGAAGTGCCTTGCTGCAACTCATGCAGAGATATTTCTTCACCTCTGACGAGATGAAATTACCTCCAAGGCATCCCACTTCACCTCAGAATTCAGAATCCATCCTAATCTAGGGTTGCCATATTTCAAAAAGTAAAATCCAGGACACCCCGGAAGTTGTTGATTCCCCCCACCTCTCCCCAAACCCTGCTATTTTTTGATTGACTTGCCTAAGATCCAGGATAAAACGCCACCTTTCGGAAATTCTCCCTGCCTTTGAAATCCCAGTAATGTCTGGGGAAATTGACATACAGTGGTACCTCGGGTTACATACGCTTCAGGTTACAGACGCTTCAGGTTACAGACTCTGCTAACCCAGAAATATTACCTCGGGTTAAGAACTTTGCTACAGGATGAGAACAGAAATCGGGCAGCGGCAGGGAGAGGCCCCATTAGCTAAAGTGGTGCTTCAGGTTAAGAATGTTTTCAGGTTAAGAACGGACCTCTGGAACGAATTAAGTACGTAACCAGAGGTACCACTGTAATGGCATTCTAATCTGGTGCATGCCCCTATAACACCCAAAGCTGGCCAGGGCAGAAAATGCCAAAAGCTCCCCTGCCCGGGAGAAAAAGTACAGTGAGAATCGTTTTTAAAAAAATAACAATTTGCTGCCATTTCGGGATACCCCAAACCAGCCATCTCACATTACCTAACGGCACGACTGGTATGTCTTTAACTACTCGCTGTTATGCTTCCCTGCTGTCTTCAGTTTTTCCAAAGAGACTGTGGTGCATCTTCTCTCTGATTATTGATTGTATAGGCCCCTTGTTACACCCCAAGCTAGCTGCTTTCCTCGTTTCCAGTGAAGAGCACCAAAACTGGCAAAGTGTACTGCTGTTCAGTGAAGTAAATATTCATGAAATATAAAACTTTTAAAAGCACAAGTAGAATGCCATAGGACAGCAATAACAACACACTCTCTCAAATATTTTAATAAATTGCAGAAACAGCCTACATTAACAGGCTTGCTAAGAAGCCTATTAATGGGTTTTTATCAATTTTATCCACTCATGTAAGATGGGATTTGTGCTCCAATGGAGCATTTCGTGAAAGGAAGGAGAGTTAATATACAACATTCGCAGAAAACATTATGTACAAATAAAAGGGGAAATGATGGAGTGCTAACCCAGTTTCATGATTACTTTATTTAAAACTTAAGATTATTAATGACTGGAGGGAAAATGTGACCTGTTTTCTTTTTTATCATATTTAATAGCTGTTTTAAATATGTTGTATCGTATTTCTAAATAATATATCCAAGGAAGAGTGCAAGACTAAACAATGCAAAAGGAACCGATTAATTTTTGCACCATTTTGCACTCTCATCATAATCTTCGTCAAGCAAATGGAATAATTTGTGCCGTTTTGTGGTCCTTATTACGGAATTTGTCATTGGAATGATGTGTCAAGAGGCATTTAGAGTACATCCCATATTTTATGAATTAAAATACTGTGTTACACAGCCATGCCCTTTTTAATATTCTATTTCTTTCCTCCACTGTTTGGACATTTCTCTTCCTCTCTATTCTGAAGGCGCCAAGGTTATTACAGAGAAGAAAACTGTTTGTCTGAAAAGGATTTCTCACCGATATAATTTCGCTACTGCTTTATTAAAAAGTGGCAAAGGCTACAAGGAACCAAATCAATGTAACTTGTCAATTTTCATTTTGACAAATTGATTCAGGACCTAAATTACACATGTGCCAAATCTACAGATATTTAAACATTTCACTGTTCATAATGAGGCTGACTCTCTCAGACAAATCAGTAGTGTGTTTTCCTCCAAGGTTTTAAAAGGCTTTTTTTTTTTACATCCTGATTTCTCTCTTTTAAATCTCTAACTTTATTTTGATCATTTTAAGTTGGATAGGAAGTAAGTGATCATATTTTTATCACATTCCTTTTTTTGTACAGATATATTCACTACGAGCCCCTAGGTGTACTCAACAGTATCCACTACAGTATCAGGCACTGGTGTACTCAACAGTATCCACTACAGTATCAGTTCTCCCAGTTTCCCATTTTTCCAATCTTAAATTCTTTTCACTGCCGTTCTGCAGCAATTTGCGATTTATTTATTTATTTTAACTCCCACGAAAAGCTACATACCCCCCCCAAAGTGTTCCAGAAAAAAACAGGACATCCCCATTTTTATTACAAAATAATGGTGGCCATTTTGGTTACTATGATCTCTTGTGATTTCACAGTGCGATTCCGCCCCCCCACCACCACCTGCAAAAAAAAGAGCTTTTTTGAGGAGAGGACTGTGGCACGAAATCACATGAGATCACAGCAACCAAAATGGCTTCCATGCTCTTGCAATAAAAAAAAGGCTGGGTGGGTGGGGAGATGGTTTCTAGGAAGATGGCGTCCTGGATTTTGGCTTCAAAGTGTTTTTGGAGAGTATGAAGTTGTCCACATTTTATTGCTAATCTTTCCTAATATGCACATTTTTCTCTATGCAAACTTGCCTAATGTACACATTTTTGCAAAGTAATTTCCCCTTACAGTGTGTTTGTGTACAGTGTATATATTTTCACTAATATAAGTATTCTTGTGCAGACTTTACCTTAGCATATGCATTTTTACTCACACTACCTGACTGTTTCAGTCGGCGTATTGTTTTGAAAAGAGAGGATTTGGTGGGTTCAACCTTAAATGTCAACTGAATTGAATTTCTCCCCTACCCCTAGCTGTAGGTAGATTGTGGGCTGGGTTGGCAGAGATGAGTCCAGCCATGGCCACATAGGAATGTGTACATTTCTCTCACATGGCTGACTAAATCACTGTGCCATTGAGAGCGTGCTCTCTTATGGCTTATGTGTGTGGTACGGAAGCTATACTACCAAGGACAGGATGGGGTTGTGCAGAGTTGTTAAGGCAGCAGAGAGCATTGTTGGCTGCTCGCTCTCCACCTTAGAGCAGATTTATGCCATGAGGTGCCACAGAAAGGCACTGGACATAGTGAAAAATCCATCGCATCCTGGTCATCGTCTCTTTGAACTTTTGCCATCGGGACGGAGATACAGGACGATGACAACAAGAACAGGCCATCTTAGAAACAGCTTCTTCTCCAGAGCGATCGCGGCCTTGAATGGGAAGCCTGGACTTTGAAGTCATCTAATCTTACCTGTTATGTTTTATCATTGTATGGTTTTAATCAGTGTTTTTGTAGTTGTTTTGTCTTTGCGTGGAGTGCCCTATCTGGGTGGATGGAGCAGGGGACAATGACAATAAAATATATTCTATTCTATTCTATATTCTATTCTATTCTAAATACAACTTTATACAGGGCACGCAAGGAAAGTCACCTTGTGTGAGGCAACGGTGATAATCTTCAACGAGATTCCCCAGACTGCACCTATCAGTATTTCCCTGTCTTCCTTTGCAAGAGGAAAACAAGAGGAATTCATTGCTGATGTCACATACGATCTTCATATAAAATCTGTCCACATTATCTTGACTTACATGCAGAGTGATAAAATGTGTCAAGAGACTATATAGCCTTTTGGCTTTCCATTTTGCATATTGACTGCTTATCTCTTGATACGTCCTTTGCTGAATGTTTTAGATCTTTTTGGGTATCTGGTTATTCTGGAAGTTTAAGATGTGGCACAGCTCTCTGCTAAGAGAATTCATTGCCGCTGTGTTAAATACTTCATTACCCTATCACTTTGTATGCAGTTAGAGCATTGGCACTACTGGTCCCAAACAACAGCCGTTTAAAAGTAATTTCTTCTAGATGAGTCCAAATGAGATGGCAGCTTAAGCAGATCTTTAAATCACATCAACACAGGCCTAGTTCCTCAGTACATCACACTTAATCAATGGTAAAATGCAGAGGAGGGGACATAGATAGACAAGTGAATGATCAAATGCTTGCATTTCATTAAGCAAAGAAATTGCATGAAGATGTATTTACAGGCTAACATTCTCAAGGACAAACAAAAAGGAACTTGTAGAGTTACTCGAAAAAAAGCAGTGAGTCTGGGAGCTGCTGTGGCTCTTAGGAAAGAAGCTTCCAGAGTGTGGAAGGGGGCAAGAGGAAGGGGCAAGGGGCAAAAACATCCCACAAAGATTGGATTTATCTTTGGAGGAGGGAGCAGAAGAGTTCTAACAGTTTTGGAGTGATGGTCTTACATCCAAGTGTCCCTATTTTCCAGGGGCATCCCTGATTTAGAGAAGCCACCCCGGTTTCTGATTTGATCCCAGAATGTCCCACTTTTCCATAGGACAGTGATGGCTAACCTTGACACTCCAGATGTTTTGGGACTACAACTCCCATCATCCCTGACCACTGATCCTGTTAGCTAGGGATGATGGGAGATGTAGTTCCAAAACATCTGGAGTGTCAAGGTTAGCCATCACTGCCATAGGATATTCCTATTTTCACCAGAGAAATGTTGGAGGGTATGGAGTTTTCCGACCCCTGAGTCGTCCGAAGGCAATCCTGTATACAGAAGCTTTTTTAATGTTTACTTTTGCACCATGTATTTATAAATGTTTGGAAGCTGCCCAGAGTGGCTGGGGCAACTCAGTAGGATGTGTGGGGTATAAATGGTAAAATTATCATTATGGAATGGGATGTCCCTGTTTCCATCGGAGAAATGTTGGAGGGTATGGTCTTACTCAATGATATTTTTCTAGAAAAAGAGGTGCTGGAAGTCACCATGAAAACCTCCCTTGTTTCCTTATAATGGCAATGGTGCCCACCTGAGTTCCGGCTGAAAAAAAGCCCCGGTCTTACCTTTAAATTCAAGGCAGTTCTGGGTCCTTCTTTCCACTCAACAACAGGCAGGGTGGGGAAACCTCACCACCAGTTCAAGTAATAGCTTTGCTTCCCTCAACCACCCCTCCATATTTCTGGAGCTGATTACCCCAAGATCAACGCTACATATTCTTTCCAGGGGTATTTTATCCCATGAAAATGGCTAGGCTGCTGAGAGCAGTCAAGTCATTTATTGAAACGGTTGTTAAGGGAATTCTTATAGGGAAGGTCACTATCCCTGAAAATATTTGTCCTACATCTAGCATGGACTCTTCCCACACTCTGACCATTAGGTCCAGTCGTGTCCGACTCTGGGGTTGCAGCGCTCATCTCGCTTTATTGGCCGAGAGCCGGCGTACAGCTTCCGGGATATGTGGCCAGCATGACAAAGCCGCTTCTGGCGAACCAGAGCAGCACACGGAAACGCCGTTTACCTTCCCGCCAGAGCGGTTCCTATTTATCTACTTGCACTTGACGTGCTTTCGAACTGCTAGGTGGGCAGGAGCTGGGACCGAACAACGGGAGCTCACCCCGTCGCAGGGATTCGAACCGCCGACCTTCTGATCAGCAAGCCCTAGGCTCTGTGGTTTAACCCACAGCGCCACCTGAGTCCCACAATGAAGACTACCTCATTCTATATTTTCAAATTAATTGTTAGCCTACTTTTCAGATGAATTTTGTCTCTCAAAGTACCTTATGTCAATAAGAGAAACACGCATACACACACAGTCCTGTCTTTTAGGCTCCAGAATTAGCTTCATTAACTACAAACTACAAACCCCAAAATCTGGAATCCCCTTGAAACTCTCTCATCCTCTCGGGTGCACCCAAACCTAGCAGGACTGACCTTCCTGCATAGACCATTGTAAAAAAACAACAACACCTAGTGTCTGAGTTTGCTTGTTTTTCTTCCTCTCTCCCAATCCATATGTATGCGTTTACTTGTTTATACCTGCCTTTCAGGATACAAAGGCTTACAAGTAACAAAGATATATTAATAAAACAGCAATATTAAAGCAACAATTCATCAGGATCTTTCCCACAATGCAGTTGGAGGTAGAAGGCCCTGTTAGGAGGCAGGGAAGTGGTCTTTGCCTCCTCTCATTCTCTCTCTTTTGTGTTGTGTTTTTTTTATTGTAAGCCTAAGGACAGCAACAATCTTATTATTGATCTTTCTAAGCTGCTGTTAAGGAGCTTCCCACCTCCCAGATGGTAAAAATGTTGGGTCAATATGTAAAAAGGTCACTAGGGGCTGGACACCTTGTGGGAGGCAGATGGGACATGGCTTGGCTCTTGTTGATGCCACAGCTAAAACAGATGCCGTGGGAATGTGATGTTGAAGCCTTTCCCCAGCCCTGTAAGGTTCCTGCCACCACTGCTGCTGTCTTTATGGGAACTAAAGGGACGCGGGTGGCGCTGTGGTCTAAACCACTGAGCCTCTTGGGCTGGCCGATCAGAAGGCTGGCGGTTCGAACCCTGCGACAGGGTGCTCGGTCCCAGCTCCTGCCAAACTAGCAGTTTGAATGCATGCAGTGCAAGTAGATAAATAGGTACCGCTACAGCGGGAAGATAAACTACGTTTCCCTGCGCTCTGGTTTCCATCACGGTGTCCTGTTGTGCCAGAAGCGGTTTAGTCATGCTGGCCACATGACCCGAAAAGCTGCCTGTGGACAAACGCCGGCTCCCTCGGACTGGAGAGCGAGATGAGCACCGCAACCCCAGAGTCGCCTTTGACTGCACTTAACCATCCAGGGGTCTTTTACCTTTACCTTTTTACCTTGATGGGAGCTACACATAATGAATGGTTTGACACCCACTCACCCAACTGTGAGCTCATAATATAACTTTCTTCCACTTCTCTTTTTATTGAATTTTCTGCATAACTACAAAAAGCGTACAATGGGTTTTTAGCCAATTCCCCACCCCCCGCTGCCCTCTCCTTGTCTAGAGATTTTCAATGCGTAAAAGGCAAATTCATATTTCATGTTGGACTGCCGTGGCTGCTGTGTGCACATATGATCTTCCTGTTGAACGCAGAGAATAAACAGCATATCTCCAAATATCATTATCTCTAGCCAATAGTCTTCCATGTGATTTGATTTTGTGACTCCATTGTTTCAAAGCAATTTCCCAGATTGAATCTTAAAAGGATTGTAAAAGAAGGAGCCGTTCGGATTATGTATGAATACACCTGCTGTACTTCTGAGCACATGACTTGCACGATTGTATGCAGAATTTTTTTTATTACATTTTCTTTTATGGCACATTCCCTTATGAATAAAGATTTCTAATGGTGGGATATATCTTATTAAAATAAACAAACACACTCTGTCTACGTGGCTATGAGTGCACAAATGCACCCTCTTGTTCTTAAAAAGAAAATCACTACCATCTTTGAGACTACCAAGGAAAAACTAAAGCAATATTGAATGCATCCGAAGTTTTGTATTCGGGGGGTGGGGAACTATAAAATATTCTCGGACCAATCCTAAATGAGGTCAGGGAGTCCACATCATCAAATATATTTTTGTTGGTGGAGTGGATGGGGTTTTTGTTCCTACTTCAGTTCCAAGCTGACAACTTAGAATAGAATAGAATAGAATATTTTTATTGTCATTGTCCCCTTCGGGGACAACGAAATTATTTGGCTGCTCCATCCACCCAGATAGGGCACTCCACTCAAAAACAAAACAACTACAAAAACACTGATTAAAACCATACACACTGATTAAAACCATACACACTAATTAAAACATAACTGGTAAGAGTAGATGACTTCAAAGTCCAGGCTTCCCATTCAAGGCTGCGATTGCTCTGGAGAAGAAGCTGTTTCTAAGACGGCTTGTTCTTGTTGTCATCGTCCTGTATCTCCGTCCCGATGGCAAAAGTTCAAATAGACGGTGACCAGGATGCGATGGATCTTTCACTATGTCCAGTGCCTTTCTGTGGCACCTCATGGCATAAATCTGCTCTAAGGTGGAGAGCGAGCAGCCAACAATGCTCTCTGCTGCCTTAACAACTCTGTCCAACCCCATCCTGTCCTTAATAGTACAGCTTCTGGCATGACAGAGCCCCCTCAATGGTGAAACTTCTCTCTGCTGGTCAAGTTCAGCAAAGAGCAACATGCTAACCTAACCCCCTCTAGCATCAATTTTGGGGGATCAGGATTGTGCTGTGTGTTCCATACAAAAAAAAAAAGACTTAACAGAACATACTTGAAATTCCAAGACCCTTGTTCTCAATGAAGTTCTTTTCAAGTCAGGGCCAGGAACAACAACTTGAGCAAAGCAATATTTCCGCAAATAAAATGTTAATGGAAGGAAACTGTTTTCCTTGTGAAGTTCTGCAGCTATTGGCCATAATAGTTGCAGAACATAATAGGGATGCGGGTGGCGCTGTGGGTTAAACCACAGAGCCTAGGGCTTGCCGATCAGAAAGTCGGCAGTTCAAATCCCCGCGACGGGGTGAGCTTCCGTTGCTCTGTCCCAGCTCCTGCCAACCTAGCAGTTCGAAAGTATGCCAGTGCAAGTAGATAAACAGGTACCACTGCGGTGGGAAGGTAAACGGCGTTTCTCTGTGCTACTAAGCTGGATCTGCCCATAGTAAGACACAGCAACAACATTTGCAACTATATCCCCGCAGAACATGTGTGAATGTGTTGTATGGCTGAGAGCTCTTGAATAAATGAAATTTTGTAAATAGTTTTGAAAGCTGGGACTTTGTTTCTGTGCACTCCTCCTCTGATCCCAGAGGGCATTCATAACAATGTTGACCATTCATCTCTCTCACACACCAATTTCCCCCTGTTTATGGATACAGTGGTACCTTGGTTTTTGAACGTCTCCGTTGATTAACATTTCGGTTTTCGAATGCCATAAACCCCAAAGTAAATGCCTCAGTTTTCGAATACACCTTGGAAGTTGAACATGCCATGTGGCTTCCGTACCGAGTTTTCAGTATTGAGGCTTCCGTATTGAGTTTTCGGATGTTTCAGAATTCGAACCGCCTTCCGGAATGGATTATGTTTGAAAACCAAGGTACCACTGTATTTGTTATTACATTATTGCAGTGGTTGCCAATATGGTGCCCTCTGGATTGTTTGGACTACAACTCCCATCAGCGCCTGCCAGCATGGCCAATGGTTGGGATGATGGGATATGAAATCCACAACTTCAGGTGGGTACCACATTGTATATATATTTCACCTGTGTCTGAACAGACTTGGAAGGCAGACCATTATAGCAGAAATTCTAGAGGTTACGGTAATAAAGCAAGGGTGATTGTAAGGGGTCACAGTTGAGTCCAGCATACAGTTCCATCTAATTTGTTGAAATTGCTAATGCACAGGTGGTGGTAATAGTAAGGTCTCTGCTCTTTAGTGTATTATTCATGATTTTTTTTATTTTTTAAAATAGACACCAACTAATTAAATAGCTCTTATACTGAAATAGCCTATAATCTTTCAAATGATCATGGCAGGGTTTCGTGGAAAAATGCTGGGGTATAATAAGGGCAAATAGAATGCCTGAATGTCAAAACTTATTTTTTTAAAAACCCAATTAGTTGAAAAGTTGTAGAAATGTGGACTCTTTTTCAAATGATGTATTAGCAAGTCGGAAAGATTTGCACAGTATCAATACCATAGCAGCAAACACACACAGACATGACTCCCAGAGAAATGTAACAGGAAATTAAGCACAAATTGATTCCACAAATTAATGTACATAAGGACATGCTGAATAATTTAGCAAATCGATATGAATAATCTGAGTAATTGATGGGTATAGAGGCAAAGTGCTATGTAGGTTAATGTTTAATACAAACCTATTTAGTGACCTGCTCAGTAGCAATAATTGTTGAATTCTAAATGTGTGAATAATAGAGAGATAGTTGCAGTGTAGTTGAAGGAGAAAGACAAGGAGGAGACATGGAGGTCACAAAGTGGGATGCAGCAATATCCATACTAAAATGTTTCAAATACGCTTGCTAATTAATGCAAGCGAAAATTGCACCAAAGTATTTTAAGGTATGAGGCATGGTTTTTTAGCGGGGCTAAAAATAGTTACTATAAATGTTTTAGAGTATTTGCTCATAGACAAGGAATGGAATGTTAGCAAATAGAAAGTAAATGTAATTTACACCTCTTTGAATTTTAATTCAATGCAAATATAGGCTTCTGTTTACTTTGAAGTGAGCTGATTTTTCAAATAAGTTCCCCACCACACACAGATGCAAATACCAATGTGCTGTCACCTTAAAGACAATGAAACGAGAGGGCTAAACTGAAGGCTGATGTCCTATGGGAATAATGCAGAGCCAAGTCAAAGCAACACCATCCCTTTGTATTCATTGGAACTTCACTTGAGAGGCGGTGCTCTGCTTTTTATTGGGCTGCTCTTAGCAATATATGGGTTTAGTTGGCCTTTGCAGAACCCCCCCATAGGGCAGTGATTCCCAATTTACTAAGTACTGTAGAACCCCCGTTTTTCAAAAGCGAAGTCACAGACCCCTACTTTTTAAAATTTTAATATCTCAGTGGTAGCTTTTGTTACATAAAAGGTGCCATAGACCCCCTCAGGTGAGTTTTGCCAACTCTCTGAGGTCTGCAGACCACCAATTGGGAACTGCAGTAATAGGACATACCCTCCAAGTGCCCCAAATAGGCTGGGATAGTCACAAAAAACATTAAGCCATCACGGCTTCTCATTTGGTCACACAGAGTCCCAAATTCCCCCAGCCACCAAGCGGCATTGGGAGGAGGTGTGAGGTCTCCTTCCCAAAGCCTAGTGAGCACTTACTAGGCCAGGGGTCAGCAACCTTTTCCAGCTGTGGGCCGGTCCACCGTCCCTCAGACCATGTGGTGGGCCGGGGGAAAAAAGAACGAATTCCTGTTCCCCACAAATAACCCAGAGATGCATATATATATATATATATATATATATATATATATATAATCGTTCAAGTTGGATGTTTGTTAACAATCGCCTTTCTCCGTAACCCCTTGATCGATTCCGTTCAAATTTGGACACAACGTTCCATGCCCATATGGGAGTGATTATATGTACTTACATTGCACAAATACCACACCAGAATAGAATGCCCCTATTTACATCTGAGGAATGTCGGAGCGTATGATAGGGCAACTCCATCGCTGAAGCAGTCCTAGGGCAGAGAGTAGCTCACATGGTACCTCCCGGATGTCAGACTGCAGTTCCCATCATCCCCAATCAGTATGGCAAATAGCCTGGGATGATGGGAGTTGTAGTACAACAACATGTGGAGAGCATTATGTTGGCTATGCATCCCAGGGAGTTATTCGAGGTCTTTCGCATCTCTGCACAAAAGGTGGGGTGGGGTGGGGGAGAGCCTGTAGCTGGGTACGAGAGGCTTCTGTGCCCAAACTTGTTTCTAAATCCCCATTTCATCAACACAGTCCAGCCCTGAAATCTCTTTCCCACTTTCAATCTATAAGCTACTTTTAAGACTTGGCAGAGACTTCAAAAGCTACTGGTGGCTTTGGATAGTTTGAGTGTCATTCATCAAAGAAAGAGGAAAACACAGGTGTGCTAAATATATGAATATGTCTTTTGTAGAGTGAACCATACAATGAGCTTTTAGGAAGCGGACAATGATGTCGATGGTGGATCCCATATATTAGTTGCTTGTTGCCAAGGTGTCCAAGCAATTTACATTTAAAAATGAACAAATACAATCATACAATTAAAAAATTCATATAAAATATTGATATTCTAATACAAACACCTACACACACACACACACACACACACACACACACACCACACACACACTGCGTAATAGCTAACCTACAGGAAGCCTTGGTAGCAACTAACACCAGAACAAAATTAATTGGGTCCCTCAAAAGCCTGGGGTACGGAAGATAAATCTTTACCTGATGTTGAGAAGATGTCAGCAAAGGTGCCAGGCAGACCTCACCGTGGAGAACATGTCACAGATGGGAAGCCACCACGGAGAGGGTCCCAGCTGATATTCCATGATTAAGGCTAAGCAAAATGATATCCACCTGGTTTGCTTCATAAATCCTAGGACAGTGATGGCTAACCTTGACACTCCAGATGTTTTGGAACTACAACTCCCATCATCCCTAGCTAACAGGATCAGTGGTCAGGGATGATGGGAGTTGTAGTCCCAAAACATCTGGAGTGTCAAGGTTAGCCATCACTGTCCTAGGAACTCCAGCACTTCAGTGAAACATGCAGGAAGGTGCCTTGTACCAGGTCAGGCTATGCGTCCCAACTAGTCCAGTATTCTCTATGCTGACACGCGATAGCTCTCATTGCCTGCTGCCTGAGCGTTTTAACTGACGATGCCAGGAGTCGAACCCGAGGCCTTCTGCATGCCAAGCACGCACGCACGGCAACTGAGCTATCAACATGGATTTTGCTGACTGCACTTGGCTTCTGCAAAGAGGTAATTGCCCTCCCTAGCACATCTGTTGGCAGCACCAGGCCCTCATTTATTAATGAAGAGCCAGATGGGTTCTGCATGGGGGTGGGGAGAAGCCAGACAGGTGTGCTCAAGTCCCTTGATTACCTTGCTGACACTGTGAGAAAAGGGATTTCTATAATTCATTAAAATGCTTGACACTTGTGTCACAGAGCAGATTCTCTCCTAGCAAAGTCAGGTGGCTCAGCAAGGAAGAGGAGCCACTGAAACAAACAGAATCCCGCCAAGCCAGTGCGCTGAGACTATATATGAAGCACAACGCGTTTTAAGTTATATTGTGAGTTGTGTACCTGCTTATTCTGCTGACCGGGTGCTGCTAATTGTGGATGGGCCACTTCGAAGTCTCTGCCGTCCCTTTCTGTGGTTCCTTATCTTTAAACCAGACCTGATGCCCTCAAACAGATGGAACCCTCAACTAAAGGACTGTTATCTTCCACATAAGGGACCCAGGTGGCACTGTGGGTTAAACCACAGAGTCTAGGGCTTGCCGATCAGAAGGTCGGCGGTTCAAATCCCTGCGATGGGGTGAGCTCCTGTTGCTCGGTCCCTGCTCCTGCCAACCTAGCAGTTCGAAAGCACGTCAAAGTGCAAGTAGATAAATAGGTACCGCTCTGGCGGGAAGGTAAATGGCATTTCCGTGCGCTGCTCTGGTTCGCCAGAAGCGGCTTAGTCATGCTGGCCACATGACCTGGAAGCTGTATGCCGGCTCCCTTGGCCAATAAAGCAAGAGGAGCGCCACAACCCCAGAGTCGGACACGACTGGACCTAATGGTCAGGGCTCCCTTTACCTTTACCTATCTTCCAAATAGAGGACTCTCCTCTGTAAAATAGGACACATGACTACCCTAGGAGGGTCTGTGTTTCTGCCGTGAATTGGGGTTGTCTTATTCAAGCCTGTATCTTTGAGAACTCCCATTTGGAATACTTGCCCCATCCGAAGCTTATGTTGGTAAACCTCATTGCCTGAATGGAACTTGAATCCGAAACAAGGGGAAATGGACAGCATTGGGCGTGGGAGATCAGAGAATAGGGGTGAATAAGAAAATGGGAGAGATTTACATTCATTATCTCAGGGCACAAATACAAGTTGTAAATAATTTAAATGGCTTCACAAAAATAAATGAATATGCAATCAATGACTGCTAATCAATAAGCCATTAGTTCCCTGATTTCCTTTTCGGCTGTTTGTAACTACATACCCTCCAACTGTCCAAAAGCCAGGGCTGGTCCCTAGTAAATCACTGTCCCTATTTCGCCCCCACCCCATTTTATTTGGGAAGGGGGATGAGAAGATTTTGTTATTAACACTGTGACACTCAAGTTCAGCTCCCTCCCCCAAATTGGTTAAGACGTTAAATCAATAGATAAAGCTGGTGACACCCAGCTTTATCTATCCCCCCCCATCAGTACCGTAGGATCACCCACTCAACATGAAAGGGAAGCATTTTAGCCCCTGTATGCTCCAATGCTGTGGGACGCGGGTGGCGCTGTGGGTTAAACCACAGAGCCTAGGGCTTGCCGATCAGAAGGTCAGCGGTTCGAATCCCCACGACAGGGTGAGCTCCCGTTGCTCAGTCCCAGCTCTTGCCAACCTAGCAGTTCAAAAGCACGTCAAAGTGCAAGTAGATAAATAGGTACCGCTCTGGCGGGAAGGTAAACGGCGTTTCCGTGTGCTGCTCTGGTTCGCCAGAAGCGGCTTTGTCATGCTGGCCACATGACCCGGAAGCTGTCTGCGGACAAACACCAGGACTTCCATACACACTGTTTATGCTTGCGCCCGGGGGGGGGGGGGTGTCACTTTGGTGATGCTGATGAAGCCTTTTGACTTCACCCCCAGAGGCGCACTCCATTGTCTCTCAAGACAGTTGTCAACAACAACAAAGCTGCTTTTCATTCAGCCATCTCAAAGTGGCTTACAAACAATAAATTGCAATAACGTAATAGATCACAAATGCAGAATAAACTATATAATCAACAAATCATCAACAAAACCATTACAACCTATATAATAGTATTAATGAAACAGCAACAAAACAAAACAGCTGAACACCACAATTACAATAAAAGTTGGATTATCTGATTAACAAATCAATACGGTGTTTATAATCTATGGAACAATATTAACAACATTAACAAAATTATAACTAACAGGGTGACAGACAGTTCACTGCCTTGATAGCATCATAAACACAAAGCATCATGAATACACAATAAAAAGCATGTCTGGAGGGGCCCATAGTTTGGTTTCTGAGTATATAGAATCACTCAGCCAGAGACAGAAGCTAAGTATTCCTATGAAATAATTGCATGTGGTCTAAAACATGGCATGGCTACTTTTCCTAAATGACACCCCTGCTTCTTAATATCATATCCAGTAATGTCAAGGATAACAATCACAGATCCTAAAATGAAGATCATGCAAGCTTTAAATGTCTGGATTTGGATATACAGTAGTTTTAAGTCATACGGACCATAGTTGGGATTGGTCTATGAAAGCACAGAACCACATTACAAACAACTCTGCTTGCTTTTTTCCATTATGATGCAAAGAGTTCAGAAAGGGCTGGCCTTCTTCCTGTACACCATTGTTGTAGCTGTCCAATCAGTTGCTCCACAGCTACTGTATGTAATCTCTCTGTTCCTGCATTTTGGCGCTCCTTGTGATTCCTTCCCTGCGATTTTGCAACTTCCCTGGTTTTTGTGTCTAGCCCTATATATGAACTTCCTCAATCCCCTGACTAACATTCAAAACCTGATTTAGCCTCAGGCTTGATCTTCTGAGCTGGGCATTAAGCCAAATTATCATTTAGTACTGACTCCAGGTGTGATTTTCTTTAGAAGTCCAATATGACCTGACACCGGAAGCTGCCTTATACTGAGACCGCTGGTGCATGCAGCTTAATATTGTCTACCTGGAAATGCCAGAGATTGAACCCAAGGCCTCTGGTGCACAAAACATGTGTTTTACCACAGAGCTATGATCCTTTCCCACTGATCTTGCTAAGTGTGCTCAGGTTCTGCGCTATTAAGGGCGAAGAGAAGCAAGCTGAATTTAGAGGCAGGTGCAATTTGTTCTAAACACAGGTGGTCTATTGCCTAAGAATGCCAGATGGTAGTTATAAATTAAGCAATTGATATGTTAAATGGCTTTTTGAGTCTCTGTTCGAATATACCATAAAATGTTAGTTCTCTATGTTGAGAGAGAGAACAGGTTTTTTTTTTTTTAAAAAAAAACCCAACAAATAAAATAAATATTGCTGCTCAAGTTCATCATTTGGAAAGGCTGCATGGTCAGGAATTAATTCATCAGATCCTAGTTCTCAAACAGCTCCTCAGGAACACTGCCAGTTGAAACAAGTGGGATTTAATGGCTGTGGACGAAGGCTATGTTTTGAGGCTAGGGTTGTACATCAATTCTGTTCAATTGCAAACATCTGGAGGGTGCAATTGGGGATCATTCATGAAGCTTGCTGTAGCAGAGTTTAAGGTTCCTTGATTTAAAGGGCAATCCTAACCTGGATTAGGATTCAGCAGAAGTGTACCCTCCACCAGTCTCTTATGGCAAGGGACAATCCACCCCCATGGAGGACTCAAGGAACCCACCAAAAGTATCAGCAAGGGAAAAGCTACAGCCAGATGTGTTCCTACAACTGGTAGCCAGCAGAGGTCTCCAAATGAAAAAGTAATGGGATGTTAATAGACCCACTGGATCTTGAGATGGACTGTTTCCCAGAGAGGGGCCCGTTTCCTGGGGAAGGGGCCTTTTATTGAGACAGCTTGGATCTGGTGCAGCAGCAGAAGAAAAATAGTTATCCACATCAGCCTCGTGTTCCATCCTGGCCAGCAGGAGCATTGCTCTGCCTGTCAGATGTAGTTTCATCATCAAGTAGCTAAAGCTTGAATTCATTATCATGTCATGCGCATCTAATACAGCCACAGCTGCCCTGGCTAGGGCTGATGGGAGTTGTAGTCCAAAACATCTGGAGAGCAGCAGCCTGGGGAAGGCTATAATGGAACAGCATCTTCCAGTTTGATTTTTTTCACAACCGCCTCTCCTTTAAAATAAAAAGAGCGCCGGCACAAACAAATAAGTTTTCCCGGTTACCAAAGTGTTATTGGCATGCTAAAAAGTTTATGGATTAATATGCTGAGATGGAAAACAATCTAAAAGGAGGAGCACGTGGCTTTTCCTATGCAGCTATAGGACTGAGCTCACTCCCCAGGTCCGGCCCTTACTCCATGGCAGGTTCTGCACCCCTGTTGGACACCCATGAGTCATGTCCTTGTTTTCTATGACGTCATCTCAAGCCCTGTCTTTATATGGACAGGATTTAGAAAATACAAACTAAGATATAGGGCATTGCACATTAAAACGGCAGTATGGTTCCCAAATAATCCGCAATGTACACATTGACGTCACAATCTTGGTTTGAATGAAACATCAAAGAGGCTTGTGGCACCTGGTTAATGACTTATTTGCTTGTTTGAGTGTTAGATGGATGAAGTGGGTCCTCAAGAGTTTCGTGGTGCCACACAATAATTTCTTACGTATTCCCTGCTTCAGACTAAACATTTGCTACCTCTTTGGTCTGCCTGACTTATCATTTTCTTGCAAGGTACTTGACAGTCCTTTTCATCTTTGGGTGCTTCCAGATGGCTGTTTATTGTGGGACAGGTGCTCCTCACACGTGCAGGGTTTTTTTGCAGCATCTTTATGACGTTGTCCTCAGCAAAATGCTAGTCTATATTTTCCCCCATTTAGCCTTTCATGGGAACAATTTGATCTTAAAAACAAAACACCTGTCGTCAATGACCTGTTTGTGATGTTTCAACAATCCACTTACCAGAATCATAGACATCCCAAGTGCAATCCCTGCATGGTACCCCTGCTGCAAAAAGCTAACTATGCATCATGGACTTGATTCTTATAAAGGCAAAACTAGTAAATGCTAATAAAACCAACAATCCTATATTAAGCTTTCCTGGTAATACGAAAACATTGTTTTGTTGTGTTGATTCTTTTGAGATATAGCAATGCCCATTGTCAGGAAAATATGTGGCATGCTGTTCTTTAAGCGGCAGATGAGTATTGTGACAGCAGCTGTCCAAAACTAAGAAAGACAGGTAAATGCTGGTTCTTATTTAAGAATAGTGTTAGACAGCAACAGATAATATGACTGGTCTTTACAATCAACAATCTCAAGAGTTTCTCTATTTAAAATAATGAATAGATGCTGGTTTAATTTTATTTGAACTCTCTGCTGAATTTAAAGCTTTATACTTTTTGCAGTTTAATGAATGTCTGATCTTTAAATGTAATAGCTTGTTGGGGACTTATTTGGATCTTTATTTTTTAAAAAATCCCTTAATTAATACAAAAGTTTCTAAATTTCAATATTTTTCAGTATTCGACACCTTTGGATTTTTGAGAGAGTGCCATGGACAACTCTTGCAAAATGGCTGCCACAAGGTGAGGCCTATGACAAAATGGCTGCCATGGGGAAAGTGGCGTAACACAAGGTGCAAGATGTGGCCCAGCTATACAGTGGCAACTATAATGTCCTAACTAAAAGTGCAACTGACACATATGTTTAAAGTGTATTTTGTGTATGCAGGCAAAAGAATAACACAAAGAGAAAGAAAGCATTATTCTGAATAAAAATTAATTCGGTGACAAGGTCTTTGTAGATTGCAGCAATACAGGCTCAAAAATCCTCTAAGCTAATTTTCAAAAGACCTAGTAAGTCATCGTAATCTTACAAACGAATTCGATAACTTAGGATATTGTCTCCAAAGCACAGACAGCACCAAATGGGTTTCTATTTATAAAGGTACTTAGTTACAGGGTCCTTCTGATCACAGGATAAAGACAAAACAGTTGGCTAAGATAAATATAAGTTATTAGGCAAGGGAGAGAAAGCACACACAAAAGGACCACAGGTCAATGCACTATGATAATACATTATTTATTGTGCAATAAAGAAGGATATCTAGGTTACATCCAAAAATCGACTTACAAGATAGCTTTGTTCTCGCCGACCTTTTGCAGAACAGCAAGCGAGTAGGTACATAAATGTTTTGCAACATGCAGTTTGGTATAAAACCTTTCAAAATGCACATGGCAAAGTGTCAATATTTCCCAACTGTATTTTCATGGGAAATATTTCATGTTTCCCAATCATTTTCCGATGAGGAAAATAGGTGCATACAGTACTTATTATAATACCCCAATACACATACCAGGAACATTTTGTCCAATCGACAGCTCAAATACATCTCAACAGCAGCACTGTGTGATGTTTGTACTGGGGCTGAATATTCGGACCAGCATTTTTGCCACAAGGAGCTAGGGAGATTGGGGAGCAAAAACTCTCTCTGACTATTACATGGAATATAAATCTGGGTTTTGTTTCTGCAAGTTTGGGTGGCAAGGGTTGGTTTCATCCCTTCTCCTTTTAAAAACTATTCATTTATACCACTTATAAGCAGTTTACAGGTGTAGAAGCTATTAAAATCCATCATTAAAATATACAGTAAATCAATCCCATAAAACACTTAAATACTAACACCTACACTTGAAAATATGCAATAAAACAATCCTGTTGAAATAACACCACAATTTAAACTGGAGACTCAGGCAGGGAGATCAAGGGAATGCCGGTATAAACAGAAGCATTATCTTCGAAAGCTGGTAAAATGCCACTAGACACCGCGCCCTCATATTTCAGCAGGGGATGCATTCTATGATACTGGTGCCATCAAAGGAAAAACCCACCACCACATCAATAACCATTAAGCCATGGCAAGACTAAGCAGATTCCATTGGTTCAACTTAATGTGTTGACCAGGCAATGGAGAGGAAGTCAGTCTTCCAAGTAAAAAGCTAAGCTGTCAGTCCCAGGAGCATCCAGATTCCATTTTGAGTGTTTGGAGCAGTGACTTAGGTATAATTTTCTTTTTAAAGATTTTTTTTTAACCCTCATTGTTCTGCTGTCACTAGGTTCCTCATTTACCAGGGTGTTTGCCAGTGGCATAAGTAAAAGTGTGCCCTGGGCTTATCTGAGTAATCAAACATCTATGTTAGATAGGGGCGGATCTACTATGAAACTAAAGAAGCCTAAGTTTCAGGGCCCTTAATCCCAGAGTGGCCCCAGAAGTAACTTTAGTCCGTATTGCTTAAAATTTTGGGTCTAGTAGATCCAATTTGAATCACACGGCTCAATTTGATGATTAGTAGTAGTAGTAGTACAGTCAAACCTCGGTTCCCAAACACCTCCATTATCATATGTTTCGGCTCCCAAATGCTGAAAACCCGGAAGTAAATGCTCTGGTTTTCAAACGTTTTTCAGAAGCCAAACGTCCGACGAGGCTTCCGCTTGAGTGCCAGAATGGAACTCCATTGGAACAACTCCATTGAAGAAGATAGCAGTGGTTACCCAGGCCCCCAAAATGTAGGTCCACCACCAGGGCCGGTGCGTCCATTTAGGCGAACTAGGCAATTGCCTAGGGCGCCAAAATGGAGGGGGCTCTGGCCAGCCTGCCCCCCGCCGCCCGGTGCCGCCCCAACCAGCGGCGCAGCAAGCAGGTTGGGGCGAAAACCGCGGCGGCGAGGGCGCCAAAATGGAGGGGGCGCTGGCCAGCCTGCCCACCGTCCCAACCAGCGGCGGAGCAAGCAAACCGAGGCGGCGGGGGCGCCCAGCCGGGCAGGGGGCGGGGCACTGCTCCGCAACGTGCGTCATACGCAATGACGTCACGTGGCCTGCCCCCTCGCCTAGGGCACCAAAATTGCCAGCACCGGTCCTGTCCACCACTGATATTAAAGGCCAAATTCACCCATGTTGCAGATGACCCATCCTCAGTTTCAGTTAAGGACCCAGGGCTCCACACTCATAAATTGAGCCTGTTCAGGGCTTGGTGTAATGCTGGGACTTTCATGTCATCCTCTGATGAAGAATCTCCTGGCTGAGATATGACACTCAACCCCTTCATGGAACTGTAACAACCCTTCCCCACTCCAAAGACCTGTGACTCTGGCCCAACTAGCAAAAGTCACAAATATTCACCTCCCTCAATGCACACAACATACATAAGGGAAGAATGGACCCATGAAAATGGGGGAGGGGGAGGGGTGTATCTGCATTAGGCAAATAGCAGAGGTTATGCCTCATCAGTCTCGTTAAAGTTTTGTCATTTTGAATTCCAGTTTTGCAGGCGAAAGGCATACCAAGTAATTTTTCCGTAAGGTGGCTTTAGGCATGCAAAACTGGTTTGGTTTGCTTTTCCTGGAGAATAATAGCATCAAGGTCTTTCAACCCCATAAGCAGCTCAGATCTGCTGGATAGCACAGAATACTGGCGCCTTCAAATTACATCAGCATAGTAAAAAAGAACATCGTGTATTGGTAATTTTATTTTATGTTTGCCTACTTATTCTAATGTTCCAAAAGATGGCCAAATTTGAAGCCCTGGTTGATTGTCCTTTCTGTGCAGAGCATGTGTGTGGCATTTCTCTTTCCTGTCACTTGGACGTACTCTACTACTGATAAAAACATTCATGATGGGAAAGACCATTGTTTAGATTCTGTCTACAAGGTTTTAGGGGTGCTGGTAAGATTTACTGGGGTCTGCTAAAGCCGATTGTAATTTTTAAAATCTCTGATCAAGAGGGAGCAATAATAATAAGAAAATAGGAAGGGTTTAAAGACTGGTGGAAGTAAAACTTTCCCCATCTTTCCAGAAAATTGATAACGGGTTGTTACCGCATAACATATTTGCTTGCAATTGAAGCCCATGTTCATAATTGTTTGAACACCTCAGATGGCTTTTTCCAGATTTTCAAATGCAATATACTGTGAAACACTGCAATGAAAGAATGACAAATTTTTGGCTCCCCCCCCCCATGCTTAATGCCTAACACCTCCATTAATGAATGGCCAAGTAAACTAATTGATTAATTCTGCACTGTGAAATAAACCCAAAGCCTGAAAGGGATATTTTTATTTCATGTATTAAATATTTATTTCAGCCTGACCTTTGTCAAACGATCTCAGAGTGGAGTAAAGCGTAACTGAAAAAGCACCAGATCCTTGTGAGAACACAGCTAGAGTTTTACTCTTCTTGCATGTTAGTGAAGGGCCCATGAGAAGAATGGGAAGCTTTCAAAAGGCAGGCTCTGTCTGAGGCCATCTCCTCATCTCGGGACTGTTTGGCAAGCCCTTTATTATTAGCAAAAGGCATGGAGGAAGCATTGGTGGAGACAACTGCGTTTGTCACTGCAAGAGGCTTCCGCTATCTGTTTGGCGACTCAGCTACATTAGTTAAAAAACGACGTTTTGAATGCGTTATAAACATGCAACACCAGATGCATCTCTACAGATGGCGCTGTAGAGCAGAAAAAAATTCTATGTGATTTCACATAGCGGTTTCCCCCCTTTTTGTTATAACGATTTAATTTCTGACTTATTGATAGCATGTCCCCCCCCCCTTTTCTGGTGTGTTGATCCACCTTGGGTCTTCTTACAGTACAGGAAGAGGAGGAGGAGGAGGAGGAGGAGGAGTTTGGATTTGATATCCCGCTTTATCACTACCCGAAGGAGTCTCAAAGCGGCTAACATTCTCCTTTCCCTTCCTCCCCCACAACAAACACTCTGTGAGGTGAGTGGGACTGAGAGACTTCAAAGAAGTGTGACTAGCCCAAGGTCACCCAGCAGCTGCATGTGGAGGAGTGGAGACGCGAACCCGGTTCACCACATTACAAGTCTACCACTCTTAACCACTACACCATACTGGCTCTAGGTGACCAGGAGGCTCTGCTGGATAAGTTGTCAAGAGGAAGCAAATGTAATTGCTTCTACCCGACATTTGTTTATGTAGTTCTGCTTATCTAGATTTCCTCCATGCACAAAAAGACATGAAGAATGGCCCCATTTCACTTACAATCAGATGGGTGCTAAACCACCTTAGCTCACAATTAGAAGGAACATTGCATAATGGCATGTGGAGGGCTGGGCATGCAGGAAAATCCCTGCATGTGCTGGCTCCACTTTAAAACCAGATGGCTTTAAAAAAAGATTAGACACCTTTATGGAGGGCAAGGCTATCAATGACTACTAGTCATGATGACTATGCTCTGCCTCCACCATCTGCATGTCAGTTGCTGGAAACTGCAGGAGGGCAGAGTGCTGGTCCACTCAAGGTCCACCTTGTCTGCTTCCCACAGGCATCTGGTTGGCCACTGTGAGAACAGGATGCTGGAAGAGATGGGCCATTGGGCAGATCCAGCAGGAACTTCTTGCAGGTGAATTTTAGGTTTCCTTCCTGAAGGTCAATAGTAACGAGGTATGAATCAGGGAAGATTTATTGCACGTGGAACCCCAATGAAGAAGTCACTACAAAGGATTCAAGCGCCATGCAAGCATAGGTACATCAACATCAAACCCACCCTTTCGTTGCCTTAGTTCAACACAATCTTAAAGCGTCATTTCAGTGACACGAACCAATAAGCAGTTTACACCTTTTGATGTGCACTGTTACTTCCCTTTGTTGCTACCCTATTTTACACTGTCAGCTATGCATAACTGCTCAATCTGCAATTCTCTTTGAAGCTCCTACAGCGTGATTTGTTGCGTTCTCCATCTCCTGACGTCTCCAAATGTTTTGATACCTGTAACATAGCTTGCTTACTCCCCTTTCCATCGTGTCAAATATCGTCTTGTTTTCATTCCACCTAGCAATTTCTCTTTGTGACAAATTAACTACAGTCATACCAGCGCTCGCGCATGCGCAGAGGCACTAAATCGCGCTTTGCACATGCACAGAAGCACCAAATCGCAACCCGCACGTGTGCAGATGCGGCGCTGTGGGTTGCGGACGCTGCAGGTTGCAGACACATCTCCCTCATGGATCGCGTTCGCAACCCGAGCGTCCACTGTATTTCATTCCCTGCATCCCTCGCTCCTGATATTCTGTTGGGTATCACCTTATGATGCTAATCTCACTCCTAACTCTTTTACCCCTCTTATCTCTTCTACTGATCCATCCATTCCACCAAAGGTAGGCTTTCTGTTCACATGTAAAAGCAACTTCTTCCATAAGTGGATAAACCGCATTTCAAAACCTTCCCTTCACAGTTTTCACTGGGCCAATAGTCTTCCTTTCCATTCATGGTTACACTTTCTATTACAGCTCAATGTATGATTGCTGTTACTTTGAACAATCACACATTCCTGTCCCTTTCTTCTCAAAGCAGAAGGAATGACAGACACATGCAGAGGTTTAGGAAGGACATTCACTTGCATAATATTTACAATTCTTATCTGCGGCACCCTCCCATATCATAGCTCGACCTTCCCAGTCCCAGCAATGGACATAATTTGTATATCGTGGGATAGGAGAACAGAACCAGCCAAAGAAATCTGGTCCTGAGTTGACCTGAAAATGCAATATGCTTGCAGCATATTGATGATCCAGATGACCCCCTACCTAATTGGTAGCAGCTGTAGCATTGAGCTTATATGTGTTTCACACACCCTGATGCATCTACAGGCCCCAGGTGTAGCTAGACAGGTAAAGGTAAAGGTACCCCTGACCATTAGGTCCAGTCGCGGACGACTCTGGGGTTGTGCCGCTCATCTCGCTTTATAGGCCGAGGGGGCTGGCGTTTGTCCGCAGACAGCTTCTGGGTCATGTGGCCAGCATGACTAAGCCGCTTCTGGTGAACCAGAGCAGCGCACGGAAACGCCGTTTACCTTCCCGCCGGAGCAGTACCTATTTATCTACTTGCACTTGACGTGCTTTCGAACTGCTAGGTGGGCAGGAGCTGGGACTGAGCAACGGGAGCTCACCCTGTCGCAGGGATTCAAACCGCCGACCTTCTGATCGGCAAGCCCTAGGCTCTGTGGTTTAGACCAGTGTTCCCTAACCTTGGGCCTCCAGCTGTTTTCGTTCTACAATTCCCATCATTCCTGACCACTGGTCTTGCTAGCGAGGGATGATGGGAGTTGTAGTCCAAAAACATCTGGAGGCCCAAGGTTGGGGAACACTGGTTTAGACCACAGCGCCACCCGCGTCCCTAGCTAGACTGGTAGGAAACGGTTAATAACAGCCCCCTGTGTTCCTATGTGATGTAGCCTACCTGAGCCTTTAAAGATTGTGTGTATCTTTATTTGGGTGTGGATAAGCCATCTCCTTGCTGTGGAATCTGTCCCACAGAATGCTGTGAGCCCAGGGGCAAGGAGGGAGCTGTTGGACTTTTGTTGTAAGTTTGCACCCTTCTTTAATAAATCATTATACCTGATCACTCTGCTGGTTTGAGCATCTTTTTTTGGAATTCATGTTTACCCGAACTCTCATAAGGCCTCATCTGGTTCTGGAGGGTGTTTCAGCTTCCCAGCTGATCCCATAACTTTACTGCAAGGAAACATTCATGCAAATCCAACAGACACTTAGTTTGAGAGCTTGACAGGTCTCTGTCCTAAAAAGCTTGTTTCAAAGGCCTGGCATCCAAATGCCCCGAGGCTCTGAAGAAATAAAATATTTTGTAAACCCAGCATGGTTATTATAGATAGGGTACAGAAAAGCCCGTCAGCACTTGACTTACAGCAGTTTCAGGGCCACCTGTAGTTCTAGCAAACCAGGTTATAGGTACAGCAAAGCAGAATTCAGAGAAGTGTGAATTTCAAAAGGTTAGCTGCATTTCAGTTTCTGTATTATTTCAGAAAGTGCAAATTGCATAGGTTCACATTGAAATGAGAACTGAACCCAAATTCTCCCCGTCCCTAATTATAAGCAGCTTCTCAAACTTATAAAAGGCCAAAATAAAGGGCAAACAAGCATTTCAACAGAAAAGGGGGAGGGGAGGGAATAAACTTTTGTCAACATAGCATATAAAGTTCGTATTTTCACTGCAAACAGTTCTTATTGGCATAATGGAGAAAGCCAGTCCTGTCCAGCCCATGGGCCTTTGCTGAGATGCCCTCCGAACTCCCAGTTCTGTATACAATATTCCCATACGACCGGCAATTGAGCAATATTGGTTTGTCACCTGCTGCATCTGAGGACAGCAGGGCGGATGGCATGACATAAACTGCTTTGTTCTCCAATACTTTGTCATTGTATCCTCCCCCAATCCCGCCAGCCTCTGTTGCTTGACGCAGCCACCTCACTCTGCTTAATGGGCAAGGCTGACCCATTAGTTTGAACTGTTATCATCATTTTCCTTATCTCTATAAGCAGCAATTCTTTAAAACACTGTCTTTTTGCTGTTGTGGTTGGGGACATGAGAGCAGAAAAATTCTTCCAGGTGATCATAACTGTTCTCCTGGCATGCCGCAAACAACTCTGCTTATCTAAGAAAGCACAGGAGCTTTAGAATAATCATCCTAGGTAACTCTTCTGGGCCTGGGATGCTGCCAAGCCTTGGAAGGTGTCTCTCCTTCCCCTGGGAAAGAGTTTTCTCCCATCAGTTGAAAAATATGGATTCCCCCCCCCCTTAATACTAATAATAATATTCTATTGAATTTTCTGACTCTGTGACCTTTCTGGTATCCTATCTGTTTTAATGTTGGATCGTCGTGTGCTGTAGAGATTTGAAAGCTATCTGCATCTTAAGAAATAAAAATAAAACGAAGATGAGTTGCAAATTAAATGCAAGCAAATCCTCAGGGCTGAAAGAGTTGCTTTCGTGGTTGAATGTGATACTTCGCCTCCAACATGTTTGGGAAACTTTTCTCTTTGTTCTCCTGCCTTTCAGTGGATTCCTGTAATATTGGGAATTTTGCATGAAGGAGCTGAATGTCTGAAGTAACATTCCAGGTGTTAGGGCAGCAGTGCTGGGATCGCTGTAAGGAGTTCCGTTCTGAACATGAAGAAATAGTAAGAGAATCTGATAAAATTACTTTTAGCAATGTAGAAAATTAGTATTCAACTAATTCAGCGGTTCGAATCCCCACAACGGGGTGAGCTCCCGTTGCTCCTGCCAACCTAGCAGTTCGAAAGCACGCAGTGCAAGTAGATAAATAGGTACCACTCTGGCAGGAAGGTAAAAGGCGTTTCCATGCACTGCTCTGGTTCACCAGAAGCGGCTTAGTCATGCTGGCCACATGACCTGGAAGCTGTACGCCAGCTCCCTTGGCCAGTAAAGCAAGATGAGCACCACAACCCCAGAGTCGTCCGCGACTGGACCTAACGGTCAGGGGTCCCTTTACCTTTAATGGAACTTTATTTGTGATTGTAATGGTGCCCATTTCCACGGAAAGCATCAACCTCACCGGCATGGTTTCATCACTTGCATGCATCTCTCAGCTATGTGGGAGCACATCATGGCAAAGTAGCTTCCAACCTGCAATCCTTAGTATACTTCCTAGGAGCAAGGGCTGGGGGAATCCCCAGAACATATTTGGGAGGGTGCGTGCGGGGCAGAGGCGCCAACTGACACCCATGAAGGGGCAGCAGGAAAAAACTTAAACACGTAGCAGAGTTTCCAAAAAATAGACCAGAGGCAATTGTACGGTACTTCATCCAACAGAGCTTTTACTGGTGCTGAAGGCAAACGAGCACAAATGGTCACAAATCCAATACATTCAGGATTAGCACTGTCCATAAGAAACCCAGTTACAGCACTTACCATAAAACTTGCAAAACTTATAATAAGTCTAAAACAGGCTTCCTCAACCTCAGCCCTCCAGATGTTTTGAGACTACAATTCCCACCGTCTCTGACCACTGGTCCTGCTAGATAGGGATCATGGGAGTTGTAGGTCAAAAACATCTGGAGGGCCGAGGTTGAGGAAGCCTGGTCTAAAACTTAACACTACAGCATGCAGAAACAGAACACCAGAACAAAGGAGACAGAAAACAGAGATCTCTGGTAATAGTAAGGGTAATAGTAAAAGTGAGACCTCCTGGTCTTACTATTATAGTCAGCACAACCTTGGCAGAAAGAGAACAGAACCAGTTTAAACCAGCTGTACTCGGCTTCCCAGAGAAATAGCCCAAACAGAAACCTTCTTTCACACAGATAATCTTGAACCTTCTTGTATTAAACAGAATAGGAAGGCTCTCTACACATCATATCAATACTTTCTGTCCTAAGAAATGAGAACTGACACCAACTTCTCAAAAACATTGCAGGGGCCCAAGACAATGTCCTGACGTCATGTGCGTGATGTCGCACGGAGCCAGGGGGTGGAGCCAAGCGTGGTGGCAGCATGACTACAGCAACCGGTGGCTCCCACCCTCCCCACGCCCCTGCAGCACCAGGGAAAGGGGGGGAAGCGGCCCCCACTGTGCCTCCAGATTCTAGTTCTTCTGGCTGGTTCATGTCCCCCTGCCTGGTGATGTTCTGTGCTCCACAGAAGGGGCAAGGGAGAGACCTGCCATACCTGGTCCTTCCTCTTTGCCATTTAGAGTTACAAAGGGACTGCTTCATCCCTGGGTGCCCACCTTCCAGTCCCTCATCTGCTCTTCCTGTTTGCATTTCGGGCTGCCAAATCATGCCAGATCCTGACAAAGCTGAGGGGGCCATGGTAGGACAGGAGACATGGGTCCCAGCACAAAGGACCCGGGCCTCGGGCCTCCTGTGCCTTCCCCTAAATATACCTATAAAATCAACTACCTGAACAGTGGCGTAGCGTGGGTTGTCAGCACCCGGGGCAAGGCAAGTAATTTGCGCCCCCTAACCCGTGGATTTTAGCACTCGAGTCTCTTCCACTAGATTAGTTAAAGAAACCCTTACCCCCTAAGCACATGTATTGTTTGTTATGAAAATACTGATGTAATTAAAGTATGCATCTAAATACAAGTTTATTTTCAAACACGCGTGGCACCCGTGGCCTGCAGCCGGGGGCGGAACAAGCTGCCCATGGGGGTGGGGCGAGCCTGCGTGGAGCCTCTCCGCAGCCTCCCCCTCAGCTGTAGGAAGCTGAGGCGGTGGGCAGCTGCAAGCCCCACGCTGCTCAAAAAAGCAGTGCGGAGCTTGCAGGCAGTCCGCCCACCGCCTCCCCCTCAGGAGAGACACGTGGCTCAGGCACGCTGCAGGCCCCACGGTGTGGCACCCAGTGCCCTCCGCCTCACCTAACTACGCCTCTGGATTAGGCAGATTCATGGAGGAGAGGGCTTATTATTATTATTATTATTATTATTATTATTATTATTATTATGTTGCATATACATTCTATATAGAATTAAGAATCTATGCAGGGCAACTGAGGACTCAGCCACTCAGTCCTAATCCCATTGAACCATTGCCTGCACTTTCTCAGCCTTGAGAACTAGAAACTTTCTTTTTTTGGAAAGAAAATAAATTGGGTTTTCTCCGCTGTATGAAGAAGTACTACATTTTCTTTCTTCTGCAAACATGATTTTCCTCAAAGCTAGGAAGAGAATTGAGGGCTAAACGTACAGTACTTAGAACCCAGTTCCCAGAAATAGGAGGAATAGTTGATCCCCCATATGAGCCAATCCTGGCCACCCAAAGTCCACCTAGGGCACCTTTAAAAGCGCCTGCTTCTTAGGAGAAAAGCAATGACAAACCTAGACAGCATCTTTAAAAGCAGAGACATCACCTTGCCGACAAAGGTCTGTATAGTTAAAGCTATGGTTTTCCCAGTAGTAATGTACAGAAGTGAGAGCTGGACCATAAAGAAGGCTGATCGCCAAAGAATTGATGCTTTTGAATTATGGTGCAAGAGGAGACTCTTGAGAGTCCCATGGACTGCAAGAAGATCAAACCTATCCATTCTGAAGGAAATCAGCCCTGAGTGCTCACTGGAAGGACAGATCCTGAAGCTGAGGCTCCAGTACTTTGGCCACCTCATGAGAAGAGAAGACTCCCTGGAAAAGACCCTGATGTTGGGAAAGATGGAGGGCGCAAGGAGAAGGGGACGACAGAGGACGAGATGGTTGGACAGTGTTCTCAAAGCCACCAACATGAGTCTGACCAAACTGCGGGAGGCAGTGGAAGACAAGAGTGCCTGGTGTGCTCTGGTCCATCGGGTCACGAAGAGTTGGACACGACTAAACAACAGGGTTTTTTTTATTTCCAAAATAGTTACACAATTTTTTATTTCAACTTTGTTAAATAATTTTAATTTTATGGTTTTACATACCAGAAACTGCTCTAATATTTTTTTTAGGAACAGTGGTGTATAACGTTGTTATATAAATAAATAAATCATAAATAAATAAATAAAAATGTAAAATAACAGAGCATCTAGCATAGCACATTCCAATTGCTACAGCAGGCAGAAAAATCATTAAGTGATCTGCCAAGGCCCTAGGAAATTTGAAAATAGTCTGTTGGGGGAGAGGGGGAAGCTTGGGAACCAGTGGAAAGGAGCATATTCAAAACGTGCTCAAGCTCAGACTTTGCCCAATGTCCAGAGGAGGCAGAAATGTATTCTGTAACTTTGGAAACCACTAAGAACAGCTCTCCTTCCATTGGCTCCTTCATGGTTCCAGTGTGGAAGGAGGGTTTGGGTATACTTCATAGGTGAGCCTGTCAATTGTGAAAATCGACTTCTTTTTTAAATGGACAGCGAAATGCCATTCTCTCAGTCCAAATTTCCACTTATCTCAGCTGTGTAGCTGGCAGAATAAACAATCAGAAGTTTTGTACCTCTACCCGCCCCGCCCCCCCATTTCCAGGAATTTGTTTCAGCCAAAACTCACAAAGGACAACAAACAAAGCAAAAGCTGGCAAAGAAATGTATTGGAGCATGTGCAGAGTGCCAGCTCCTTATTTCACTACAACAAATCTCCCAGCTTTATGTTTAGCAAACATGCCTAATCGAGTTACAGGTAGATAGCCGTGTTGGTCTGCCATAGTCAAAACAAAATAAAAAAATTCTGAATATCTGAAGAAGTGTGCATGCACACGAAAGCTCATACCAAGAAGAAACTTAGTTGGTCTCTAAGGTGCTACTGGAAGGATTTTTTTTATTTTGTTATGCCTAATCGAGACGGTGAAGTGACCAGTCACTCTCCTTTCCGGCCTGCTCTGGCTTGGACCCTCCTGCTCCTAAAATCGGAGTTCAACCCCGCCTAGCAGCCGCCCCCTGGGAAGAGGGGCTCAGGAGAGGCAGGAGAGCAGCTCCCCTCCTTCAATCAAGTAAATCAATAAAAATAGTTAACTAATTGAGGTTCTTCCCCCCCCCCCGCAACATAAATCCTGGTTACGCCCATTGCACTCTGCACATGCTCGGAAGAATACCTCGCCCCCGGGCTGAGTCCTTGCTGATGGCGCAAAGGAGATTCCGGCTCTGGCAGCGTCCCGCTCCCCCCACCGTCACCCCCCCAAAAAACCTCTCCCGGGCTGAGGAGGAGGCGTGTCCTGGCGCGGGGGAGGGGCGTGTCGTGTCGCGGGGCGTGTCCCGCCCGGGCTGTGGCCTCTCGCAACGAGCGCCGCGCCGCAGACGGCCAGAGGGAGCTGCACCGGGCTGGGCTGTGCGCGCGGGACTCGCCTGGGCGGAGCGCGCGCGCGCTTGGCTCCCAGGCAGCCGCTCGCTCGCTATGAATGCGGCCCGGGCTCTGCTCTCCGCCGTGTTCCTTGCCTGCTTCTTCTGTGCGAGCGCGCCCCTCCCAGATGTTGCGCCCGGTGCGGTCGGCACCCCCAGCACCCCCCACGCTACGCCACTGTACCTGAAAGCTTTTCTCCTTTAAGTTTACACTTTAATTATGGGGCAAATGTCCAAGGCTGTGTTATGAAAAGACTCGCGGCACAATCACATTTAAAGGTAAAGGTACCCCTGACCATTAGGTCCAGTCGTATCCGACTCTGGGGTTGCGGCGCTCATCTCGCTTTATTGGCCGAGGGAGCCGGCGTACAGCTTCTGGGTCATGTGGCCAGCATGACTAAGCCGATTTTGGCGAACCAGAGCAGCGCACGGAAACGCCGTTTACCTTCCCACCGGAGCGGTACCTATTTATCTACTTGCATTTGACGTGCTTTCGAACTGCTAGGTGGGCAGAAGCTGGGACCAAGCAACGGGAGCTCACCGCTTTGCGGGGATTCGAACCACTGACCTTCTGATCGACAAGCCCTAGGCTCTGTGGTTTAACCCACAGCGCCACCCGCATCACATTTACTCAGACATAAATCCCACTGAATTTAATGGGGTTTACTCCCAAGTAAGTAAGTACAAGATTACGGCCATAGCTTGCTTATCTTTGTCTCTAAAAACACTCCTGCTGCTATCTTTTCCTTTTCTGGTTACGTTCTCAGGAGAAGCCAACATGTTGCCCTCCGAATGTTGTTGATCAACAACTCCGATCATCTCTAACCATTGGCCATGGTGTCTGGTGGCAAGATCTGGCAGTTAACAATATCTGGTAGATATTCACCCCTCCTTCCTCTTTCAGCATGTTGCTGGAAAAGGACAGGAGCGGCAGTTGAACAATTTTGGAGCCCAGCCCGCAGTGTAACATAAGCGCTGTGGTATATAATAAACAAGATTCAAAAAGCACTTTTTGCTTAGTGTGAAATTAATAAGGCCTCCTCTTGGGAATCGCTGCATGTATAGCGTGGCTATTTCTTTTATTACTGCTATAGTAGGGGGAAAAAATGCTATCCCAGAGTTTTCCTCTGTATATTTATAACAGTGCTGTGCCAAAACCTGTCCTCCTATTTCCGAAAATATTCATTCCTCTGAGAAAGAGGCTTCCATTTGGCTTTGTCATTCTTGGCGAGCTTTTGAATTTCTTTCAACTTTTGGTGGGGACAGGGTTGAGCTTATTTTAACATTGCAAGGTGGCCAATGGGTGGTTTGAACTCTTCAGCCTCCCCAGCTGCCTGCACCTCCTGAAATATACTTGGAGTCGAGTGTGGATTTCATGCTCTTTATTCAGCTCATAGTAGCGAGGAATAAGAGTTCCCCCAGAACGTCTGCTTTATATACATTATTTACACAATGGGCCCCACGCGATTGGCTAATTCCAGGATACTCCTGTAAGCCAATCAGGTTGCGGATTCACTTCCACCTGGAGCTGGATTGGGTGGCTCCTGCAGACCAACCAAACTGCTGCATTCTGGATCCTATTGTTCTAGGACCAATCAGACTGCTGCATTTTGGATCCTATTGAACTCAGTACATAACACCTCCTGAGACCTATGGGAAGAGTCCTCTCAGAAGGTCTTCTCTGAGCTTTAATTGAAACACACAGGTGGGAGCCCTGGCTACCGAGGGCCCGAGATGGGTATACGTGCCGGTTTAATTTTATTTTTTTTAAGGAAAGTCTTCCCGTTAAAAGAGCTTTGTGCACAATTCTTTAAAATTAATTAATCAATCAAAAGACTTTGCTCAAAAGAAGGACAAGGACATCATGAGGTTCTTGGGGAATATGGGTACCCAGGAAAGCTGCAGAATGCGGACCACTAGAGGATTTGATGTGTAGCATGAAGGAAAGAAGCACCCCCAGGCCATTTTAAAAGTAAGTGCAGCAAAAACCGTGCACCCCACCCTTGAGAATTTATCTGAAATTTTCTCTGCCCTTTGATAATTTTTGAATGCTAGTTAGTTCTTTTCTCATTAACTGATGGAGAACGGTAAAAAAAATGGGGTGTGGGTGGGTGAGATAGAAATCCAGCACAGCACTAATTTATACCAACTTAAAAATGGAACTCTTAGGCAAACTGTCACCAAATGGTGATGAAAACATAACTCAAAGGCAGGTGACTCCTCTTTTCACATATTTCATGGAGTTCTCCACAAGCCTCCAAGTTCCCTGCTGCTCATTTTCATCTGCCACCTTTTCCCTGTGCCTCACAACATCTGCCCTGAGTATTTAATCCATCTATTGTTCACTATCATTAGCCCAGATCTCACACCTGGCATGTGCCTTGCCTAATAATTTCCCTGCAAAATTTCTAGGTATGTGTAATTGGGTTATCTTTTTAGTGCCGTCGTAAATTCCTCCTCTGAATATCCGTGATGTAAGGCACATGGTTCTTCAAGTGCTACAGAACTGGGCAAAGGCCACAGTATATATGAATAGATTAGTCTGAGGTGAGAGAGCCCATCCAGTTGCTAGGCAACCTTATGAATTAGCGGCACGGAAAGTGCAATAGTTTCTCGTCAGTGTTGGTGGGTGGGGGGTTGCAATTATGCAAATAGGTGTGAGAAGAGGGAGAACGTTAGTATTACATCTCAATGGCACAGAAGTCTACAAACATGGGCAACCTTGCTATGGTTAATTTTCTGTAGCTTTTATGGAGGATTTTTTTTAGGATTTCTTAGAGATTAAAAGTCAAAAGTGGATTAAACATAGCCTGTTAACCCCTTCTTCTTCTGAGCATCCAAGTTACAATGCTGCCTGAGCCAGTGAAGCAGTCTGTAAGAAGGGAGAGGACAAGCAAAGTCATATGATTAGGGCTAAAGTACATGCGATGCAGCAGGTCCGTGATCAGATTTTCGGATGCCTCCTACCACCACCACCCCGCTCCTCCCATCTACTGCCAAGCAGTCACAGGAAGCTAGTTATTTGAATGGGGAAGTAGAGTTGCGGGTTCAAACCACAACGCTGTAGAAGGAGCATGAGAGAGGCGGGGTCTGAACTTTTTGCATCGCCACTGAAATTTGAGAACCCAAAGTCTGCCACGGCCCAGACCAAGCTCCTTCTGTAAGATACACCCCTCACCTGCACCCTCCACGAGTGCTTTTGCTAAGCTAGAATGTGTCCTTGTTCATGATAATGGCCTTTCCTTACTCGGATGGAGAGGTGTGTCTATGGCGATGTGTCCTCTTGACTTTTGAATGGCTGGAATTTATCCTGCTGCACAAAGCTAAGACATCATATTGCTTGCCTGGCCCAACTGTGTTTCTCTCCCCACCCCCTTTTGCTTCTCACCTTGCCTGCCTCTCATATGTGGCCCCCATAAAGTTGCCTATAAGGGGTTTTGGCCCTCAGGCTGAAAAGCTTTCACCACCATCCTTGGTGTTTAAAGCCCACAGTGCAGAATGATTTCATGAGCTAATGTAGTGAAGCAGCTGAGAAGCTGACATAAAATTTAAGACAGGGGTCAGCAACCTTTCTCAGCCATGGGCCAGTCCACCGTCCCTCAGACCCTGTGGTGGGCCGGAGTATATTCTGAAAAAAAATATGAATGAATTCCTATGCCCCACAAATAACCCAGAGATGCATTTTAAATAAAAGGACACATTCTACTCATGTAAAAACATTCGCAGACTGTCCGTGGGCCAGATTGAGAAGGCGATTGGGACGCATCTGGCCCACGGGCCTTAGGTTGCCTACCCGATTTAAGACGTCTCCAGTTTGAATCTTCTTCCTTTTGCTGTGGTCTCCCCAGGGAGCCTTCTTAGGCAAGCTACTCTCAGCCTCAGTGTACAATATGGGATGATGATAATAATACTGAACTACCTTGCAGGGTTATCAATAAGAATGCAATAAAATGCAAATACAAATCATTAGCTTTGATCTTTGGATTTTCTTCCTGGTTGTGCTATTCGTGTCTGTATTTAGGAATAACTGCACTGATTTGGCATGCACTTTCATAGAATCATAGCGCTGGAAGATACCTTGAGAATCATCTTGCCCAACTGCCTGCAGTGCAAGAATAAGCAGCTGTCCCATATGGGGATCAAACCTGTGACTTTGGTGTTATCAGCACCATGCTCTAACCAGCTGAGCTATCCAGTGTCCCAGTTGTTAGCTAACATTCCACAACACCTTTTGATTTACCAGTACTTTCCAAGTCTACAGTAAGTACTGGAGCTCCTCCTCAGGAACTGAACAGAGCGGCTTATACAGTGACTTACATATGGCCCCCAAACCCGTTGTTTACCTTTTTCACTTTCTCCTCTCTGCACTTATATTAATGGTCAATAATAATAAACCAGTTTTATTTTAAATGTAAGTAGGGAGAAGGATGACTCAGTAAACAAAGTTCTTTCCACCGCTTGCGCTACATTCAAGGGATAAATGTTTCCAGAAAGCCTGCTTGAAACTCTTAATATCCTCCCTATAGTGTGTACAATTCAACTTCCCCGAAATCTGACAGAAGTAATAAAATAATTTTAAAAAACCCACTTTGTATTTCAGTAAGTGCTAAGTAACAATCAGCACAAATTATGCAAATTGTGTTCCATATTGTCAAAATTATTCCAGGGACTGCAAATTCTGAGACATATGTGATGATTTAATTAGTTCGTGTACCATACGTTAAAACATCTGACATACACTCAGGAATGTTTGCATTCTGAAGTTATTATAGTGACTACTTTTTCTCTTTTTTTAAGATAAGGATTCAAACAAATCACTAAAAGAGGAATAAATAGTAAGGTGCAGTTGATGTTATTTGCAACCATGGAAGCATTGCATGGAGCCCGGACAGCTCCGTGGTTTTCTCCGGAGCTGAGGGTGATGAAACAGTCGCTGAGACGGCTAGAGCACCGGTAGCGGAAAACTCATTCTGAATCAGACCGGACACGGGCTAGAGCTCAACTTCGAGCCTACCAAGTGGCAATGGCAACAGCAAAGAGAACTTTCTTTGCCGTTTCTATTGCATCTGCAGAAAACAGCAGCAGGAGACTCTTCAAGGTGGTTCGCAATCTAGCAGAACCACCTCCGTCATCTGGGTCTGATAGGGACCCCAAGATCTCCTGCAATGCTTTTGCAAAGTTTTTTGCAGATAAAGTCGCTCAGATTCGGAAGGAGGTAGACTCCACCGTGGGAGCAGAGCCGGGGCGGGAGAGTGCTAGAGCCCTGTCTAGTCATGTTTTATGGGATCAATTCCAACCTGTTACCTCCGAGGATGTGGACAGGCTGCTTGGACGAGTGAAACCGACCACCTGTCTTCTTGATCCTTGCCCATCCTGGCTAATAAAAGCTAGCCGGGAAGGGCTGGGCGATGGGCTCCGCGGGGTGGTGAATGCCTCTCTCTGTGAGTCGCTCCGTGCGCATGCGCGTTGTGACGTCATGCGCACGGAGCGACGCCCCACCCCCAGGGGTGCCGCTTGGCTTGCCGCACCGGGCACGCAAGTGGCACGCTACGCCCCTGGTGAGGGAGCCTTCCCAGACCCGCTAAAAGAGGCGGTTATTAAACCGCTTCTTAAAAAACCATCTTTGGATGCGGCCAATATGGCCAACTATCGCCCAGTCTCAAATCTTCCATTCTTGGGCAAGGTGATTGAGCGTGTGGTTGCTGAACAACTCCAGGCACGCCTGGAAGAAGCGGACCATTTGGATCCCTTCCAATCGGGGTTCAGACCTCATCATGGGACTGAATCTGCCTTGGTCGCACTGGTTGATGATCTCCGGCGGGCTAGGGACAAAGGTGAGAGCTGTTTCCTAGTTCTGCTGGATCTCTCAGCGGCTTTTGACACCATCGATCATAACATCCTTCTGGACCGCCTAGAGGGGTTGGGAGCTGGGGGCACTGTTATACAGTGGTTCTGCTCCTTCCTCCTGGGCCGTGTTCAGAAAGTGGTGGTGGGGGATGAGTGTTCAGACCCCTGGGCTCTCACTTGTGGGGTACCTCAGGGCTCTGTCCTCTCCCCCATGCTTTTTAACATCTATATGCAGCCGCTGGGAGAGATCATCAGGGGGTTTGGGCTGGGTGTTCATCAGTATGCGGATGATACCCAGCTCTACCTCTCTTTCAAATCAGAACCAGTGAAGGCGGTGAAGGTCCTGTGTGAGTGTCTGGAGGCGGTTGGAGGATGGATGGCGGCTAACAGATTGAGATTGAATCCTGACAAGACAGAAGTACTGTTTTTGGGGGACAGGGGGCGGGCAGGTATGGAGGACTCCCTGGTCCTGAATGGGGTAACTGTGCCCCTGAAGGACCAGGTGAGCAGCCTGGGAGTCATTCTGGACTCACAGCTGTCCATGGAGGCACAGGTTAATTCTGTATCCAGGGCAGCAGTCTACCAGCTCCATCTGGTACGCAGTCTGAGACCCTACCTGCCCGCGGACTGTCTCGCCAGAGTGGTGCATGCTCTAGTTATCTCTCGCTTGGATTACTGCAATGCGCTCTACGTGGGGCTACCTTTGAAGGTGACCCGGAAACTACAACTAATCCAGAATGCGGCAGCTAGACTGGTGACTGGGAGCGGCCGCCGAGACCACATAACACTGGTCTTGAAAGACCTACATTGGCTCCCAGTACGTTTCCGAGCACAATTCAAAGTGTTGGTGCTGACCTTTAAAGCCCTAAATGGCTTCGGTCCAGTATACCTAAAGGAGCGTCTCCACCCCCATCGTTCAGCCCGGACACTGAGGTCCAGTGCCGAGGGCCTTCTGGTGGTTCCCTCACCACGAGAAGCCAAGTTACAGGGAACCAGGCAGAGGGCCTTCTCGGTAGTGGCGCCCGCCCTGTGGAACGCCCTCCCTTCAGATGTCAAAGAGAACAACAACTACCAGACCTTTAGAAGACATCTGAAGGCAGCCCTGTTTAGGGAGGCTTTTAATGTTTAATAGATTACTGTATTTTAATGTTCTTTTGGAAGCCGCCCAGAGTGGCTGGGGAGACCCAGCCAGATGGGCGGGGTATAAATAATAAATTATTATTATTATTATTATTATTATTATTATTATTATTATTATTATATTCACAGAGGGGAAAAGAAAGCTCCCGAGTCACTCCAAACGGCAATTTTGTTCCAAACCGTGATGATTGTACAGTACAGATGTCTCTTTACCATTTGGCTTAGTGCTTACGTTGCATGGCCACAAAATACCTAGCTGTCAACATCCCGGAAGGCTTTGGGTTCAAGTGTTGCTTGTCTTTACATGAGCGGCTGCCATGCAGAAGTTGGGAAATGATGCTTGGGATATAGCGCTAGTAAGAACATTCCAGCTCCTCTAACACAAATAAGCCCATGTAACAAAAATATGTCCTGCTAAGGATGCTGAGAATCAGCTTTGCATCATTGGCTGTAGTCCTAAGCAAAAACAGCATAAAGTATCACTGTCGTGATAATATGAACCATAAACAACCAAAACCACCACACAATGGCTGAAACTATAATAAAAGATTTACTGGAATCCTCTTCTGAAAAACTAATAGTCTTTCAATAAAGCCACATGATTAACAAGCCATATATGCGTGATATAACAGAATGTATAATGTGTTGATTTTGGCTGGATGATGTTGCAAGACTCATATAAATATGCTTCATCTACTATTACATCCATGAGATTTTTGCTTTGAACCATTGAAGAATTCTACTATCTACTCACCATCAACCAATTGTGAACGTTTTGGTGGCACCAAGATTTTGTTGCCATACCCAACCTGTTGCTGAATGGTTCAGTCACGTGAACATTATACATTCTGTTATATCACGCATATATGGCTTGTTAATCATGTGGCTTTATTGAAAGACTATTAGTTTTTCAGAAGAGGATTCCAGTAAATCTTTTATTATAGTTTCAGCCATTGTGTGGTGGTTTTGGTTGTTTGTAGTCCTAAGCAAACCTGAACAGGTAAATAAACCTGCTTCTATTTAGGAATGCAAGGTTACATTTTCACTTGGAAGTGTTCTCAAAGAGGAAGCTCCTGTCCCAGGACTATCAATTAAGCGTTCCCATGTGAGGGGGTAGGGCGAAAAATCAGCAGTCAACACTAATTACAAGTATCCAGAGATTTCAGATAAAATGATGCAAAGGCTGGAACAAAAGCGAGCTTCCATGATTCAGCCTTTCAGTTCTCTTCTTCTTTTCTCAGACTGGTGTCCTAAGAGAATCCTGTTGGGCAGTGTTTAATTGTACACTATGCAACTTTATCACAAATACAGCATGTACTCAAGGCAAGGCAAAGTCTAATTTAAACTCCTGCAATTTTCGGAGCCAGTTGTATTTGTGGCAACAAAGACAAGGAACATTTTCGAGCTGAGCAAATTTTATTATTTCATAAGCTTTAATGAACTACAGTCCAGTCCAGTTTATCAGATGTGTTAGCTGGCAGGAGTGTGTGTGTACAGGTCTATCTACACAGAGCGAGGGAGGGATATATACGTTTGTGTAGGAATGTTAATAGACGAGTTCAGAAGGAAATAAGGTTGCTTTCTGATACCAAATATTTGAGGTTGAGAGTCTGGACAGTACTGAACCATTTCTCCAGCTGCTTCAGGCCAATTCTTTAGTACAGTATTGCTTTGGCAATACAGTAGTACCTGTGGTTAAGAACTTAATTCGTTCCGGAGGTCCGTTCTTAACCTGAAACTGTTCTTAACCTGAGGTACCACTTTAGCTAATGGGGCCTCCAGCTGCCGCCGCGCGATTTCTGTTCTCATCCTGAAGTAAAGGTCTTAACCCAAGGTGCTACTTCTGGGTTAGCTGAGTCTGTAACCTGAAGCGTTTGTAACCCGAAGCGTTTGTAACCCGAGGTACCACTGTAAACTGTAGGCAGAACCCAAAGCTCTTTCCTCAGCTTCAGCAAAAGTATCAGATGAGCTCTGACCCAATACAGATTCATTTATTTGCTTTTCCAAGTTCCTATCTCTGCTTGGAATGTGGCTATACCTGACTGGCCTCTGTGCACACTTTCTGGTTTGTTTTTTTTAAACCATGCAATCCTAAACATGTTTACCCAGAACTCCCCCATCCCCACTTACTCTTTAGTGTGCTTTGGATTTCAGCCTAAAATACTTTTGCTTCTTGAACACAGCTTCACCGTTTTTCTATTCCAGGATCCAAACCAGGGATGTAGGCTGCAACGCAGATTTCCCTGGGGCCAGCAATGCGTGTGCTCAATCTGTGGACAATCGTTTAATTAAGGGTACGGTATTTTGCTAATAAAGCATCATGCAGTCCTTGAAGCCTGACCAGTCAAACCTGCCTTGCCACATTACTCCTCCAGGCTTTTAAAATTCTCTCTTGCCCCCATATGTCACACTGGTTCAATTATGGGAGGTACTGAATATGGCACCACTTAAGCTCTGGGACACCATTCTAACATGTTTATACTTCTTTTCATTGTGGTCAGGTTTGATGATAAAAGATTTCACAGGACTTCAGTGAGGCCTATTTGTTTTTTAAAGATGCATATTTAAGCAGAAGTCTTTTTGAGTCTTGAACCAAAGTAGTAACTTCTTCATTGTGGTTATGAATGGCTTACGCTCACATATTTTGAGCTATGGTGAATTATAAATGTGCAGTTTACAAAGATGTCCTCACACTGAGCAATAGGGGGAATAGCACCTACCCTTCCATGAGCAATGAAATTTGTACTATGATTACTTTTTACTCCTTTGGTAAGGATGTGAACTGGTTATGGGAAATAATTAAAAATATTTGCTCATATTTCACAAAGTAATGCAGAACTTTCTTTTTTAAGAATAAGACTTTTGTTGTTGTTGTTCAGTCGTGTCCGACTCTTCGTGACCCCATGGACCAGAGCACGCCTATCCTTCACTTGCCTCTCGCAGTTTGGCCAAGCTCATGTTAGTAGCTTCAAGAACACTGTCCAACCATCTCATCCTCTGTCGTCCCATTCTCCTTGTGCCCTCAATCTTTCCCAACATCAGGGTCTTTTCCAGGGAGTCTTCTCTTCTCATGAGGTGGCCAAAGTACTGGAGCCTCAACTTCAGGATCTGTCCTTCTAATGAGCACTCAGGGCTGATTTCTTTAAGAATGGATAGGTTTGATCTTCTTGCAGTCCATGGGACTCTCAAGAGTCTCCTCCAGCACCATAATTCAAAAGCATCAATTCTTTGGCGATCAGCCTTTTTTATGGTCCAGCTCTCACTTCCGTACATTACTACTGGGAAAACCATAGCTTTAACTATACGGACCTTTGTTGGCAAGGTGATGTCTTTGCTTTTTAAGATGCTGTCTAGGTTTGTCATTGCTTTTCTCCCAAGAAGCAGGCGTCTTCTAATTTCGTGACTGCTGTCACCATCTGCAGTGATCATGGAACCCAAGAAAGTGAAATCTCTGTGAATAAGACTTTATGATGTTGCAAACAGGCGGTTTAAAAACAACAACTATTGGTAGCAGCAGTTTTATATAAACAACTTTGATACCTTGGTTTGCAATTTTATGTAAATTATTAATAGTATAAAGGGAACTGGTATGCAGTATAATTTATCCAGGTATGAACAGACTGACCAATGCTGAAATTTACTCAGTGACTTGTAACTGTTCTCTATATACCGGTAAGTAACAGTCAATGAAGTGGAAGCATCATGCTGAACAGATGAAAATGCATGATGGCTGAAGATGGTAGCAGCAGGCTGCTCTAAATTTATTTTTCCTCCATTCTGACCAGTGAACTTTCTGGGCAGCTAAAAGCAAACTTTCTAGCAAATGCCACCACCCCTACGCTGAAAAGGGCACATAAGATGATACAAGTACAATTTAACAAAATAGTTGTAGTACAGTCCTACTCACAAGTACGCCTCATGAATTTGACTGAATTATTCAAAGATAGCCTTGACATGAGCACACAAATATTTTGCCGCCTCCCATCTACAACAAGGGTTATAGGAGGGATTCCCACAATATATGAATTCTACATTGTCAATATTATATGTGCCTGCTTGCAAGTTAGTCCAACTGAGCTCAGTGAGACTTACTCCTATCCAAGTATGTAAAGGACTGCAGCTTTAAGTAACATTAGTCTCTAGGGGAAACATGAACCTAAATACCCAGGCTGTCAATGGGGTTACTCTGAGGAAAGTGTGAATGACATCCTATTCTATCTTTTTGCACACTTTTTTGGGAGAATAAACTCTTCCACTGAACTCCAGAAGCTTGGAATGGTACATATGCAAGATACCATGCAGAAGTTACTACAGAAGTCTAGTGCAGGCATCCCCAAACTCGGCCCTCCAGATGTTTTGGGACTACAACTCCCATCATCCCTAGCTAACAGGACCAGTGGTCAGGGATGATGGGAATTGTAGTCCCAAAACATCTAGAGGGCCGAGTTTGGGGATGCCTGGTCTAGGCCGTTTGCTCAATATACCACAAGGCTGAAATCGTACACACATTCACCCAGGCGTGAGTCTCCTTGAATTAAATGGCATTTGCTTATGTGTAGTCAAAGGATTAAAGGCACAAACCCGGAAGTCCTATATAATTCAATGAGACTTAGTCACAAAGGTTAGGATTGCAGCCAGTTATTTATATGTACTTTCACCATAAGGTCCCAAGGCTTTCTAAAACATAATACTACAATATTAAAATAAGTTTAAACAATTTACAACAGAATATTAAATATTAAATTCGGTTTTTTATAATTAACATAAAAAAGAAGAGGGGTAGGTCCTAAAATATATATTCCAGTTGTCGTAGAGGCCAATGTCTTCAGCAGGCAAGGAAAGCCATACAATGGGGAGGAAATTCTACAAGTTTCGGGGCTGACACACAAACCGCCCTCTGGCGGACTGCATAATAATTATAAGTAATAATTTATTATTTATACCCCGCCCATCTGGCTGGGTTTCCCCAGCCACTCTGGACAGCTCCCAACAGATATATTAAAGCACAATAAAACATCAAACATTGAAATAATAATATAATAATAATAATTTAGTATTTGTACCCCGCCCATCTGACCGGGTCCCCCCAGCCACTCTGGGCGGCCTCCAACAAACACTAAAATACATTAAAATATTACAGATTAAAAACTTCCCTAAACAGGGGAATTATATTATGTATTATTATTACTACTACTACTACTACTACTACTACTACTACTATTACTATCCCAGTCATTCTGGGTGGCATGCAAAACATATAAAAACATAATAAACCGTCATTTATTTATTTATTGGGGGGAGACGCCAACTCCCAAGTGTGGGGGAATTCCCGAGAGGCTCCCCCTGCCGGTCTCCAGCCCCACGCGGGAAGGATGCGGTTTTTCAGCTATTTGCAATCCCATCTCCCCTCGCTTCTTAGCGTGACTGAAGACTTCCGAGAAAGCACGCGATGCAAGGAGCTGCAAGCTAAGCAGGCGCGCGCTCTTCCGGCCTCCATTGGCAAGCCCTGCAATTACCCCCCGACGTACGTGGGAGCGACCCGCGCCTTCCGCTCCGCCCCCGGCAAGAGCGGGACAACTTTCTAACTCGTGCAGGGAAGGGAGGCCGCTCCACCAAGGCAGCGGGCATCGAGGGCCCTCGCTCCCTCTCCCGCCTCGCACCTGCCCGCCGTCTCTAAGGCAGCAACAGCTGGAAGCCTCCGAAGGCTCCATAGAAACTCCAGGGAAGCGGCCGCAGCAGCTGCTCCGCTCCCCGCGCCGCAAAACACAAAAGGCGCATTCTCCCGCCAGCCGGGCATGCCAAGCTCGCTTCCTCCCACTGACGCGCAGCTGCGATCCTATGCAGGATATAGCAAGCCCTCTTAGAACAGCCTCGGCTTGAGGCGGTGGGAGTCCCTTCCTAGCAAAAGAAAAGGGGGGCTCTGGATTTGTGCAAGCGTCTTTTTATGGGGGGGGGGACGAACTGGTTTCTGCGCCGAGAGCCCCCAAGTGCCGCCTTTCTGCGGGAAGCGCGATCGCTACGGTGCAAGCGACGCCCCCGCGCTAACGACCACCGCGGCGGGCGGGAAGAATCCGGGACTGCCGGGCAGCCGCGAGCTGCCTCGAAAAAAGGAATAACGGCGGCACAACGAGGCGCGCTCCCCACCCGCCTGCCTCGCCGCCCAGCGTGGTCGTGGCGCTGTGTGGCTGGTGGTGGGCCAGGCTCCGCCTCGCCTCGCCTCGCCTCGCCTCGCCTCTCCTCCCCGGTGCGTGTCTGTGGGCGGAGCGCGTCGCTCTCCGGCGGCAGCAGGCGCTGTTGCTGCTGGACTGGCGGGCCAGGCGGCCGCGGCTCCTCCCCGCTTCCTTATCAGCCGCGCCGAGCCCTCGCCGCCGGTTCCAGTCCCGCTTCTAGCCAGGCGATCAGGAAGCAGCGCATCCGGAGCTCCGGCTGCGTCGAGGCGCCCGGGCGGCTGGCTGCCCTTCGCCGGCCCCGCTCGGTTGCCTCGCTCCCTTCGCGCCGGAGGAGCTCGAGCGGGGGAGCCCTCTCGCCTTTCCCCGAAACTCCCGGGCGTAGCTTGGTGGATTTTTCGAGGGGCCCCGACGGAGAACCTGACCCGAGGGACTCGGAGAAGCTGCTGGAGGCTTGGCTTCGCCCCGGCCCCGCTGGCTGGCGTCCGCCCGGGCCCGGGAGGGAACTTTTGTCCTTCCTGCCGAGCTCTCCGGCCCGGCGGCGGGGCCGGGATTGTTGGAGATCGCGCTCAGAAGTTTAGTTGGAGCCGGAGCCGCCGCCGCTACTGGGCGGGGTGGGGCGCAGGGCGCATTTGGGTAGCTGCGCTCGGTGCTCTTTTTTGTGCTTCTCCGCCTTGCTCGGCGCGGCGATGAAGCTGAGCCGGCAGTTCACGGTGTTTGGCAGCGCGATCTTCTGCGTGGTGATCTTCTCGCTCTACCTGATGCTGGATCGGGGCCACCTGGACCACCCCAAGAACCACCGCCGCGAAGGCTCCTTCCCCCAGGTGAGTTGGTGCGGGGTTAGGGGGCAGATAGGCAGATAGGATAGGCGTGCCTGGCGTGCTCTGGTCCATGGGGTCACGAAGAGTCGGACACGACTGAACGACTGAACAACAACAACAACAACAACATAGGGGGCAGATGGATCACGGGTGCGCGTGTATGTGTGTGTATTTATGTATCATACAGTAACTGAGCAGTTACCAGGAGAGAAGGAAATGCAGAAAGCTCGTTTTAGCGACCATAAACCGATTCCGGATCAGTGCCCGTAGATAGGATCTGAGTCAAGTGGGGTTGGGGTCTCTCCGGAAAGGAAAGGGGAAGTTGCTCATACTTCCCCATTGTTACGGCGGTTCGATGGAGAGTGGGGTGGGTGGGGGCACTAGGGGACTCCTATCTGCCCCCTTTCTGCGCCCACTTACCAGTCTGATTCGATGGGACTTATTCCCGAGTGGAAACTGCACGTGGGATTGTAGCCTTCCCCTGGGGTAAAGTCGCATCCTGACCGACTTCGAATGGGAGCTCAGCGCCTTAGTGCCCTACTTTCTATGTTGGGTAGGCTTAATTCGAGCCGCAGGCACAGTCCCAGAGCCAGATTTGAATGTCACGCTCGGCACAGCCTTGGAGTACGTACTGTAGTAATAAAAAGTGCCTGTTACTACCCGTCCTATACTTAATCCAGAGGAGTCATAGCCAGGGAGTAGGGTGCAAGGCTTCACAGACAGGTGGAGTGACTATCAGAAAAGGACTACTGTACAATACTCTGTAAAGGAGACCTGGGAAATGAAGGGGATGGTGGCTGTTACCTGCTTGATAGGACCTCTCGGTTCCTTAGGCGTGAATGTGGGAGGGAAACTCATTTGAAGACTGGAAAAAGCAAGTTTTTCCTGTGTGCCTGTTAAATGGGTGCCCTACTGGTCCCAAGACACAACTGTTTTTTATTTGCAAAGACTTATTTTTCTCACCCTTTATATTTCCCCTTATTCCCCAAAGAACTCAAGGCAAAATACATGGGAGTTGCCCTGTTCATTTTTCTAAACAAAAATTATTTGGCATACTTCAGGTTGTGTGTGTGTGTGTGTGTGTGTGTGAGGCTGGACTGAGGCTGCCAAGTAAGCTTTGAGCTAGGTTTCCATGTTTGAAGTCCATTGTAGTTCAGTTACATTATTGAGTTACTTGCTTGTAGCTAGAAAGTTAATACAGTGTGAAAGCATAGGGCTTATTTTCAACACATAAACACACCTTGGTTTATGATTTGTACTTTACTTGATTTGTACTTGGCATATAAGATCAAGAAATCTAACACGTTCCTGGCTAGGATGAAGTCACCCGAAAGAGTTATGTCAGGCTGAATAATTTTCCCGGGATATGTAACTTTGGGTGTGCTTGCTTCTGAGACAGGTAACTATGGCACAGAGAGGTGTGCATTTGAATTGGATAAATGAGGCTTTTCAACTGCTTAACAGGTTAGAATGTACCGCTGGAAAAGACTTGAAATTAGTATCTTATATCAGTAGGAAAGAGCTTATTTTATTTAAACCAGCTTTTCCTGCAGATCTTGGCCTAATGCTCAGAACTGTAAAACTTAACGTGGGTTGTGTAACAAAGTAAGTGTATTTCAACATTTAGTACAGGGCTGGGGTGGGGGAATCTTGCTCTTTTCCAGCTCTGTGGTTCTAAAATTTCCAAATTCCTATGCTATTAAGTAAAGTATAGTTACCAAAGACTGCTAGTAAATCTATCATCTCTTGCGTAATCTGTGCTTTAATATGCACATTCTAGAAAGTGGTGATCCTTGCCTTTATGGAGCACAGATATTATGGAAATGATAGGTTTCTAAAGTGTTTAGTGCTTTGATTTTTTAAAAAGCTGCTTAGAAAGTTTTCCTGTGTAACAGTATGCCAGCACGCTAGGTTGCATAGGAAGAAGGCATTTGGAAGCTGTTGAAAAGAGTTGTGACATTCCTGGTTTTGTGTTTGAGCAAGCCTTAGCTCGGCAGTGGCTTGAAAATAGAGGGTTTTCTAGTTACTCCTAGTAACTTTTGTGGCGTGATTATCTCACCACAAAACACACTAAAATCAATAGTTGCTGCCACTTACTGAGGGAGCAGTATGGATTCTTACTACTTCAGTTAAAAGATCCAGTTAGGGTACTGAGTTGGACCTTTGGACCTTCTCAACAGCCATTTTCCCTCCCTAAAGGGATAATGATCAGTCTTTGCTGAACAGATAAAGCACTCATGTGAGGTGACAAGAGCCTAGTTTAGAAATCTGTTCTGATCAAGTTTCCTTAACCAAGAAGATCATTTTATTGTTTAAAACAAAACATTAAAAATGCACTTGGAGAAATAAAGATAAAATGCAATTTCTAGTTTAGAACGTGCCTCTCGATAAATGTGTTAGACAGATGTTTATGCCTGGTTACAGATCCAGAGCAAAAGGCAGTAATTCTTATTCAAATTCAGGACCTTTCTACTTGGCAGAAGGGTATGGTGTAGTATTCATTAGTTCACCATTAAGCCTCCTACAATATCCTTGGTTGCATACTTGGCTGTGAACTAGCCTCAGGGCACGATCTGATCTTGAATGGCAGACCAGGGCAAGTTCCAGCTTGTCTTCACAGACAGTATGGCATCTGGGGTGTTCTGATACTGTCTAGAGTGTCAGCTTAAGAAACACACACACAGTTCACCCTTTGAAAAATAGGCAGGCTGGCCTCAGCAGATGCAGACTCAAAGCGATCATATTTAACTCAGATGGCGTCATATATTCCTAACACTACAGATAACTTAATTGCCTTGAATACCTGTTTCTTCAGTATCCCATAGTTTTTTTTTGAAGGGAGGAAATGTGTGATAAGGCATGTGAAGTAGTTCCTTCTTAGGCTACCGTATGCATGCGTAGTGTCAAATATAAGGACATTGTTTAGTGCATTTATATCTAGCCTTGCTTCCATCATTGAAACTCAACATGTGGTGTACTTTGGGTGGTCTCCCACCCAGGCCCTGCCCAGACCAAAATAGACTAGATGTAGATTCTGGACATTTTAATTGGAAGTTAAATTCAGTGTGTTGACATGTGGTTCTCCAATACATGTTGGTTGAAATCTAAATATTAGGATTTACGCAGTGCTATTTTTCTAGAAAAATTGGTGCTGGGCCTCAACATGGTCTCCTCCCTCATTCTCTTAGAATGGCCATGGTGCCCACCTGAGAGATGCCGGAACTGAGTTCCAAAGAGTTCCGGAAGAAAAAAAAAAGCCCTGGATTTACGGCCTGTTCGTATGCAGAGCCAGGCATATTTTAAAATATTCAATGAGACCAGTGGATTTAAGTAAACCTAATTCTTCGTAGGGCTGTTAATATGTAAGTGCTGGAAGAACACAGTCCTGGTATCTGCACAGTTTTCTGACTGGAATGAGTTTGTCTGTTTCTGCATCAGTTTGTCACTTCTTTCAGACTAGGGATTAAAGCCTTCCCAACCCAAAGGGACATCCTTTCCATTCACAGCCAATTGTGTGGGATCTAGTGCCCACTGCTACACAACTACCCAGAGGCTGAGGGTCATAAGTGGGACGGCATGCATGTCTTAGACCAGGGGTCAGCAACCTTTTTCAGCAGGGGGCCGTCCCTCAGACCATGTGGTGGGCCGGACTATATTTTTTGGGGGGGAAATGAACGAATTCCTATGCCCCACAGAGATGCATTTTAAATAAAAGCACACATTCTACTCATGTAAAAACACGCTGATTCCTGGACCGTCCGCGGGCCGGATTGAGATGGCGATTGGGCCGCATCCGGCCCCCGGGCCTTAGTTTGCCTATCCCTGTCTTAGACATAGGAGGCTCCCTGGTACACCCATGGAAGACTCTAGTGGTGTTATGCTGTGGCCCTTTCCCCTAAAGAAAGGAAACTAATGTTTAAGAAACTAATTCTAAAGGTCCTGAAGTTTTAAGTGTGGACAAAATGAAATAAAAACCCAAAAATAGCAGAAGTCCTGCTACAGGTTTACAACATAGTACAGTACTGTACACAATTCAGAAGGGGAAAGGGTGAGGACATTGGGGCGGGGGGGGGGGAATAAGCAAGTTCAGGCACCAGTCATTACACAATACTTTATTTTTTTTAAAGTGGGAAACTTAAAGTCACTTCAGTTTAAAAATCAATATGTACTGATCTGATACTTTGGCTTTGGGGGTAGAGTTCAGTTAAGTACACCTCAGCAAACTGAATCTGTGGAGATGGCAAGGCAGCTCTACACATTACAGAGTAAGATTGGTCTCCTTGTGTCTTACTGCCATGGGTAAACACCAACATTTTGGCATGATTGAAGGACACTTGAACACACAATCCACATGAGGCAAGGCAGATCAAATGCACTTTTCCTGTAACGTCTGAAGAGAATTTAGCATAGGGACCTGGTTTGCACATTCACAGTAAACCATAGTTAGTGGGTTTAATTTGAACACATATTTGTGGTCTGTCTTGCTCCCTCCCTGCTAGTACTGGCTCTGTGTTACATCTGTAGTGTAACGAAACAAACAAAACCGACAAAATTGTTCTGGTGTTCAGTGATGCAGAGCTCTTTATTGTAGCTCAGGTTCTTAAAATAAAACAGCAGCACCTAGTTCTTCAAAGCTAAGTAACTCAAAATCAGCCTGGAACACAATGTTGTTTTTTATTCTCTCTGTATCTATGTTGAACATTTGTTTTGAGCCTTCCAAAGTTGGACGTAACAGTAATCCAGGGGTCATGGTTTGCTTCATCTGCATGTAAGCAGGAAGAAGCAAAAATGCCCTTCTAAACTCCCCCCACCCCGTGTTATCAGTGTTCTACTGCCTGTTAACAAATGTGCAAACGTTTTGCAAACTTTACAGAACAGACACAATTGACCCAGGGTGGTAATGCACAGACCTGTTCTGTCACATGCGGAGCAGATCTCTCTGTGTCTCTCTCTCTCTATACAGTAGTTGAAATATCAAATAATAAGAATATCTGGGTGTTCAGTGGTTTCCTGGTTGAGCAAAGTTATTCCAAAGGGTAAGACTTCTTTCCTGTACATTTTTTAATTAATCCATCCAAGCATGCAGCTGAAAGTTGTTAGAAGAACAATGAAAAGTATGACTTGTGTTTGCAGAAGGAGTCAGCTCTGACGTTCAATACCAAAACAAGAGATTACCGATTCACTTACGGGCTGCAAGCTGAATCTTGCTAGATCTGTTAGTGGGAAAACAGATCAATGTTTCTATAACACAGCACTCGCCAACAGCTCAAAAGATAACCTCAAAGCATTTTGGCCTTAAAGTGTACATGGCACAAAATGCCTAGCTCTGTTTGAATATGATCCTCCCTGGAAAGTTTTGTGCCCTTTTTAGATTTATTGAACGATGTGACACTAGGCATGAATGCCATGAAATAATCAGTTAAGTGTGGCTTTCCTTAAATCTAAACTTCTTCATTTAAACAAAGTGACTCTTTGGTTTTCTATAGCAGCATCTGAGTGAAGCTAAAAGTTTCAAAAATATAAACAGGGTTGTCATTATTGTTTGAATGGAAACTTCCAAGTCAGGCTTCCTCAACCTCGGCGCTCCAGATGTTTTGAGACTACAATTCCCACCATCCCTGACCACTGATCCTGCTAGCTAGGGATCATGGGAGTTGTAGGCCAAAAACATCTGGAGGGCCGAGGTTGAGGAAGCCTGTTCCAAGTAGTCCAAAATTCAACTGCTAATTACTGTCTGGGGTTCCCTTCAGAATACATACAATGCCAGTTTTAAAACAGCGAAATAAATAGCTATACCAAGAACTCTGGCCAGAAGTTTCAACAAAAGAAATAATATCTACTCGTGAGTCAAAATCAAACAGGGTATATATTCTGTTAAGAATTACAGTCTTAAATGCAGTTGCCAATTAGAACAAAAATTATAATTTCAAACAAAGATACAGACTCAAACTCACAATAATATGTGTAGTATGATATTATGTATAATATAAGGCGCACAAAATACCAAATACAATTAATATAAATTCGTATTCAAAAGTTCAAAGAGAGCATTTTGTATGTAAAGCCAAAATGAAGAATCTATTAGGAGTCGAAATAAGGACTTCCGGAGTGAGGACCAGATGTACGATGCAAAACATCTGGCCAGAGTTGAAACTTCTGGCCAGAGTTCTTGGTATAGTTTTAAAACAGCTGCATTGATTACCAGTCTGGGCCCAGTTCAAGGTTACCATTGATTACCAGTCTGGGCCCAGTTCAAGGTGCTCACATTAGTGTTTGAAACCCTAAATGACTTGGGCGCCAAATATCTGAAAAACCACCACCTTCCCTACAGACCCTCTTGAGTATTAAGACCAGCAGTGGGTGCCCTCTTGGTAGTTCCACCTCCCTCAGATGTTGGGCGAAAAAAGGTATTATGTGTGGCAGTTGTGTTTGGCATCTTCGTTATGCAGCTTTTATCGTATGATAAAAGACACACCTCTTTGCCCCGACCTTTGATACTTGAGATAATGTGTTTTCAAGACCTACCCTATTCCTATGGCTGTGCTTTGTTCAAACAGCTTTTAATGTTGATTTTTAGATGGTTGTAACCCATCTTGTGACTTCCTGGTGAAGTTCAGGCTGTAAATATTAATAACAATGCAGTAACAACATAATCTGTTGTATTGTTCATGGAATCATAGAATTGTAGAGTTAGACGGGACCACGAGGATCATCTAGTTCAACTCTTTTTAATCTTTTGCCCAATGTGGCAAAATCTCCCAAAGGGCAGTGTAGCCATCTCCTAACCTTAGTTGGAGCTTAGGAGCATGTTGTGTGTGTGGGGGGGGTCTCACTCCTCCTTTTGTCTGATCTGTCATTTTCCATGCAAACGTCCCCTTCCCTAGAGGGGAAGACTTGGGAGATCTGAATTTATATGTCTGCCAGTGTTAGACACTCAGATATATGAGCTAATTGCCAAATGGCACCTTAAACCTAGGTTACAGCCGCCACAACGGAATGTCTAGACTAGGCATCCCCAAACTGCGGCCCTCCAGATGTTTCGGCCTACAACTCCCATGATCCATATCTAACAGGACCAGTGGTCAGGGATGATGGGAATCGTAGTCCAAAACATATGGAAGGCCGAAAGTTGGGGATGCCTGGTCTAGACACCTTTTTTAAACACAATGAAATTTATGATGATGATGATTCATTTCATTTCTATACCTTTCTATATTTTAAAGGAAAAAAATCTCATAGCAGTTTACAGCACATTAAATAAAACAATTCGGTATAAAACAAATATAAGCTTCAATAAAAATATTTCAGATCCTTCGCTAAGTGACATTTTGCTTTCCCCATATTTATTTACCGACTTAATTTATATAGCTGCCCCAAAGCAGAAGTACTCTAGGAAGCCAGTATGGTGTAGTGCTTAGTGTTGGGCTGGGAGGTCAGAGTTCAAAACCCTACTCAGTCATGAAGCTCACGGGTTACCTTGGGCCAGTCATAGCCTCAACCTACCTTACAGGGTTGCTGTAGGGATTAACTGAGGAGGGGAGTACTCCTTGGAGAAAAAGGCGGGATATAAATGCAGTAAATAAGCTCTTCTACTTACCTTCTTAAGAAAGCTGGAGGGACCAGCCAGATGGAGATATCAGTCGCCAACTTGGCATCCAGAGATCTCCATTCGTTCGCAATTGAACCTGCGCAAGTCGCAAAATACGCCGGGGAATTTTTAACATTGAATTGTCTGCTCAGCTATTAAGGTCACTTGGTAGTATTGTGCAAATCACTTTTATCAGATAAATTGACTCTGAATACTGAGTTTTGGATACCAAGAACTCCGCACTGCTTCAGTGCTCCCCACAGCTGGGAGGGGGCGGGAAGCCCATGAGTAAAGTATAATTATGAATGAAGCAATTCCTCTTCTAAAGCTAATTTTTATTTGTTGCAGCAAAAACAACAGTTTTGCAACACAAAGCCAAAGCTTTTTATTATGGCATAAGATTTCAAGGAAGTGGACTCTAGTCCATGAAAGGTGATGTGTCATAGTATATTATCATTAGGTGCTGTAAGAGTCTTTCATATTTCTTCTAAAGCTGTATATTCTTAAAGTATTTGATATTCCAAAATGTTACTAAAGAATGAAAGCCTTCAGTCCTGTGAAAATCCTTAATTGCGAATAGAAAGAATTCAAGTTTTGTATTGTTAGAGATGCAACTATGAATTAATTGAGGCTGTGAGGTTTCAAAAAATACTAAGTAAATTTTATATCTGATGCTTCTGTTTGAAGAAAATCAGGAACCAACTTGCATGTGGTTGCAAAACATTACTTTTATAGCCAAATATCATATCTGTGTTTCCTGGAATCATTAGTTCAGGTGTTCCAAAGTTATAGTAATAAAGTAATAGATTTGAAATGCACACCGCTCGCTCATTGTCTTAACTGGAAGTAATTTTGTTGTTGTATAATTTTCAAGGACTGCTAAGATTAGACTGCTTCAGATAATTTTGGCCTTAGACATTTGGTTAATGTACCACCAGGGGGCATGAAGTGACACTTCAGTGCTTTATCTCTTTCTCTTTTTTAACTTTCTCAGTGCTGCCATAATATTTATAAATTGCTTTCAGATGTTCAGCTTTGCAGATGCCAAAAAGAATACTGCGAACCTTTGTATCCCCCCCCCCAAAAAAAGTCTGTCACATCAAAGGAATGATCTCATCAGCAACTAGTGTGGCTTGTAAACCTGATTAAAAACTGTAACATGTGAATGGAGAGGTATTGATGAGCATTCCTTCTAGAAAGCAGCTCATTCAGACAGAAGTTTAAAAAATGCAAATGGGTTGAAGGTGCTGGGTGTGGCCCAGGCCTTGTCTGTATGGCCCCACAACCACACCAGGCCGTTTGAGCCAATCGGTGCAGGTGGCGTGATTGGTGAAGGGGCCTATAAAAGCAGCTGCGGTGGCTGAGGCACTTGCTGCCGAACACCCACCCACCCGTCCCTATTTGTAGGTGTTGCTGCTTTGGCCTTGCTTCGGATATTGGTTGGTCGCCTGTTTTGGAACAGGGGCCGGGTAGGAATTTTTCCATTTGGCAAATTGGCAGTGGCCACTTGGTTTTCGCCTACCCCCTTAGCAATCGTCACAACTTTGTAAGGTTTTGTGGTTGTTTTTGTTGTTTAGTCGTTTAGTCGTGTCCGACTCTTCGTGACCTCATGGACCAGAGCATGCCAGGCCCTCCTGTCTTCCACTGCCTCCCGCAGTTTGGTCAAACTCATGTTGGTAGCTTCGAGAACACTGTCCAACCACCTCTTCCTCTGTCGTCCCCTTCTCCTTGTGCCCTCAATCTTTCCCAACATCAGGGTCATTTCCAGGGAGTCTTCTCTTCTCATGAGGTAGAAGGTTTGGCGGTTAGGCATTGGCTTATTGAAGAGTGTGGGAGGGGAGGTGCGGCCATCACCTGCCCCTCCATGAATAAGGGTATTCTGGTAAAGGAATCTGGGGGTCCTGGATCTCGTCCGAAGTCCGCTTGAGGGGTTAGGGCCATGCCAGGACCACAGGAACCCCGGGATGAGCTTCGCTTGATCTTCATCGATGTTGCTCCCTCGTTTGGTGTTTACCTTTCCAGACTACCAGCCAGAGAGGCAGGAGTCAGTTATAGTCGGTTGCCAATGCCTAAGCCAATACCACTCACTTTGCTGTAATCAGTAAAGTTGTGGCCTAAATTTTTGCCCATTAACCTAAACCAAAATTACGTGTCAGTGTGAAGTTATTTACTTGGGGAAGGGCTTGGGGGCCTTGGGGCGCAACTGTGTATTAAGACAGAAAATAAAGGAGCTAGCTGCGAATGATCTAGACTGAGGGAAAGACAACAACCCACAGGATTCCTGCAGAAATACTAATAAGAAACAGAAATGCCCCAAAGCAGAACTTGTATGCTGTTGAATGGATTATCATTACTGTACCTGGTATAAAACAGGATGTATTGTCCTTCAGTAGATAGAATTTGAGTTTCAGCTGGTTCGACGTGTGTTCATGTGCATTTTCTATTGTGGACTTTGGGCAGATCACTGTCTTTAAACTTTCTTTTTTAAAAAATAATTTTTATTGGTTTTTATATATGTTTTCCAAACATAACATAACATCCCATCTTATACAGTATAACAAACCTTTGGCTACCACAGCCTAGGACTAATGGTTTTCTAGCTTTCTTTCTGATTTTGCATTTTATTTTAATAGTTATTGCTATAAAATCCAAATCCTAAATAAACTCCTCCTTAGTCCTTTTTCACAATAATTCATATAATTCTCATTACAAAACTTCTTGCAACCCTACAAGCAATGTCAGTTGATTACAATTGTCTTTCAAATATATCATAACCAATATTTTGGTGACAATCCACTTGAAACCAGCTAATTTGACATTGAACAACAGTTGCCATTGCAAGGAATGCACTGGAGAAGTTACACTTCTATGCACCAATTAGTGCCTTTTTGTGCCTGGGGAAGGCAGCATACATGACACAAGCAATAGCACAAGGGAAGATGTGTGGGGAAACTCCCAATAAACCAGGAAGGAAGTATCACCTGCTTCCCAGAACATTGTTGGTGTGGATAAGCCTTCAGCTGACTGAACTTGTTCTTTTGCTCTCCTGAAACTTTTTCCAGTTCCTCTTGAAAACTGGTTATTAAAATTATATGTCATAAAGAAAATGTCTGCATATTAATGAAAATATTAGACCATCTTTTATTACCTTTTGTAGCAGGCTACAGAACCTTTTATCAGATCTTTCCTTAATAGGAAGACAAGTTCTCATATATGCTTTTGGTTGAAAACATGGCTGTAAAGATAAAATTTGAAAATGTCTGTCTCTTCACTTGATTTGTAACAGATTTGTGCAGTCTGCTTTCTTACTGTTTTTTTTTTATTAAGACTTAATGAATGTTTAGTAAAGTTGTGAGCTTCAGTACAAGTGGGATGTGAAATACAGTCTCTTGCACATTTGAAAGGACTAATGTTGTTCCTCTCCACAGGGTCAGCTTTCAATACTGCAAGAGAAAATAGACCACCTGGAGCGCTTATTGGCAGAAAATAATGAAATAATTTCAAACATAAGAGATTCTGTGATCAATTTGAGTGAATCTGTCAAAGATGGACAACGTACTCCAGAGGCTATAAACTTCAGTCAAGGAAACTTCTCTGAGCTGTCACCTCTTGCCACTATGTACCTCTCAGTTGACCCTGAAGATTGTCAGTTTGCATCAAAAAGTGGAAGACAAGCTTCAGATGTACAGGTAAGAATATAGTGAATCTCTGCTAGGGATGAGCCTGAGTATTTAATTCCATTCCTTTCAGTCTCGCTGGGTGCTCAGTCGTAGGTTCATCCTGTTTGTGCAGGTTTTTCTTTTTCTTCTTTAAGAATGCGCAGAAAGTCCATATTTACACTACAATTCTTGTATATACTTTTTACATAAAATACACCCATACATAAAATATGCATTTTGTGCAGATCTTTTGCATACCAAAATGAAGTGTGTAATGCATGGATCAGCAAACCTTTTCAGCAGGGGGCCGGTCCACTGTCCTTCAGACCTTGTGGGGGCGGCGGACTATATTTTGGGGGGTGGGTGGGGAATAAATGAACGAATTCCTATGCCCCACAAATAACCCCAAGAGCCATTTTAAATAAAAGGACACATTTTACTCATGTAAAAACACACTGATTCCCGGACCGTCCGTGGGCCAGATTTAGAAGGCGATTGGGCCAGATCCAGCCCCTGGGCCTTAGGTTGCCTACCCATGGTGTAATGCAACTGGAAGCCTTTTTTTCCAATCCTCAGCCAAAGTCAGGAAAGCAGACTAGACTAATTCCTCCCCCATTCCTAACCACTACTAAGCTTTTTACAGTGGGTCCTTAAGTGAGTTTCTCAAACAACTTAGTTGACTTGCAGGTTAATCAAACAACACTTGACTCTAAGTTATACTTAAGTCACTGGGACTTAAAAGAAAAGGTGGCTGTATTGCAGCCTGAGGGGTGTTTTGTTCAGTTCTTTGGTTTTAAGGAATTGCCTCATTCTTTCCAGGTGGAATATGGGTGGTACTCTTGGCTCATCTAAGAAGTGAGAGGTCATGCATGGTGTGGCATTATATAGTTGCAGCATTCTCGTTGTACTTTGGAATGATTGTGCCCGTAGAGTATTTTTCTATTGGTATTTTAAAAGATACATCTGTATGATGCAAATTACATTTAAAAACTAAACTTAAATCTGAAAAGCTGTAACATGGATGTTAAAATGTTTTAAGATACTGAATAATGAGAGATCTGCAAGCTCAAAAGATTGAGCCAGGTTGCTGGTATGGAATTAGCCTTGTTTTGTGTTATAAGGCTTTTTTTCCCGTAAATAAAGCACTGCTTGAGTCCAACAGCCAGAGATTTGACTGTTTTCCCCAGGTCATTATGTAAATGTCAGCTTTTGTTGGCATTTTAGCTCTTGGCCATGTGAATGTGCCTGTTATTCTTTCTCAGCTTCTTTTCTTTCTCTGACCTCTTTTCCCCCCATTTCTGGACAGTTTTCTTTCCCATCCATCATATTCAACACTCCTTCCCCCTTTTTATTGTGGTCCATTAACTGCCCAGGTATCTGCTGCTTCTTTTCCTGGGCCACAGCATCTTATTAGGTTTCCTTGTTTAGACCCTTTCTGTCTCCAGTCAGAGCTGCTCAGTCAGTGACAGCCAGGTGACTCTTCTAACCCCTTCCAACATTAAGAAAGTTTAGGTGATTGTTGACGGAGGCTTCTTCGTCATAAATACAAAAATTTTACTGCATTATGGTATAGATGAAAGCTACTGTGGTAAGATCATCCTCATACAAATCCCCCAAAGGAGAAGATAATTCTAGTTCCATTGAATGGAATTCATTGATATCTGGTCAGCATCTCAGCAGCTGCAGTTAATATCAGTTATGCAAACCCTGATTTTTGATCCGAAAGACTTTATTCTGCAACAGAATACTGATACGCAACTGCGTGCTTTGCAAGGTTTAGATAGGATTTTAGTTTGTAGGACTGAAGATTGATGCCCATGTTGCAGCACCTTTATTAAAAAGTGTAGAATGCATCGTGCCCCTTTGTTCACTTGCTGTAAGGAGTAATAGTTGCTTGGTTACCTTTGAGCAGGTTTTGTGGGAAAGGTAATCCATAGTTGCAGAATCAAATGTGTCATGGAGAGTAGTCACGCTCAAGCTTCCTTGTTTATGTCTTGTACTTTGAACAAATCAAGAAAAAGCACACTGTGTTAATACCTGATTTAATACTGATTCCATCAGCCTTGTGCTTGTAATTATTGTGGGTTATTAAAACTCATGTGATGGCACACTTAAAAAACAAACCCCAGCATAAAGACAGCAGGTTGCTCTTGCTAGAATACAAAGGGACAAAGGGACAAAGGGAGCTCAAGGAAACAACAGCAACTAAACATGTCTTTAAGACAGAAAATATTTATACTCCTTACTAGAGACTGGTTGCCCGGGGGGGGGGGGGGGCGACTTCCATGCTGCAGCTCGCCTTGAAAGTGTTTTCAATAAGTCCTCAATAAATGAATTCTTTCCAGTAGCACCTTAGAGACCAACTAAGTTTGTTATTGGTATGAGCTTTTGTGTGCATGCACACTTCTTCAGATACACTTCTTCAATATATATTAGACATATAAAAGATGTTTTTGAACCTAATTGGGAACTGCTGGTGTGTGCTTCTGTCTGTTGTTTTGTTGGCTTTTCTCGTATAGTCGTACCTTGGAAGTCGAACGGAATCCGTTCCGGAAGTCTGTTTGACTTCCAAAACGTTCAAAAACCAAACCGCAGCTTCTGATTGGCTGCAGGAAGCTCCTGAAGCCAATCAGAAGCCGCGGAAGCCCCGTTGGACATTCGGGTTCCAAAAGAATGTTCGCAAACTGGAACACTCACTTTCTGGTTTGCGGCGTTCAGGAGCCAGAACGTCTTGAGTTCCAGGGCGTTTGGGAGCCAAGGTACGACTGTAGTGGTATTTGATGCCTTGTTCTTGTGCAGAAAGGAGTTAACACTCTAGGCATGCATGCAGAAAGTGGGGTTGTGGTGATTATTGATCACATTCAGTAGGGGCAAAGTTTCAATTAAATAAACTCAAACAGATACTTTTCTCAAAGTATTCCTTGTAAATTCTCATTTGAATAAAGAACATAGACAAATTTTCAGTGTGAGTTTCTCCCCCTTACTATTTTAATTTTTTTAAAAAAATAATAATAATTTGCAACTGACTGCAGCCTTGCCTTTGTAAGTGCAGAACTGTGCACTTCAGCCGCTTAATGTGTTCTCATGTAACCTTTTTTCTTCATCCATTTTAGATGCTAGATGTCTATGACATTCTTCCTTTTGATAATCCAGATGGTGGAGTTTGGAAACAAGGATTTGATATCACCTATGATGAACACGAGTGGGACAGTGAACCTCTTCAAGTTTTTGTTGTGCCTCATTCGCATAATGATCCAGGTAATACAAAATTCTGAAAGGATTTGGAGATTTATTTTTGCATGGCAGTTGCCATCTCTATCTGCTGGGCCTCGAATGTGGCTGAAATGTGGTCCTTGACATTCTTTCTGTGTAGGACAGGTTTTATCACTTGTAGGGCAGTAGCACAAGGCATATCTGACGAGTAAGAGTCTTAATACTTTAAAATCCAGAGCCATTTGATTCTTTGGATAAGACCAGTAAGCTTATTTAAGTAACAGACAGATTGAGAAATGCTGAGAACCCAAAGCTTGCATGGGAAACACATCATTAATTATTATTATTTTACGTAAAACAGAAAAGGGCTAAAGCTAATAACATATTCCAATGGATAACTGTAAAGTCCTGCATTTACCTTGGAACAGAAGATGCAGAAATACAGGATAGGTGGTGCTTGGTTTGGCACCAGTATATATGAAAAGGAGGTAGAAGTCTTAATGGCACACAGGCTAAATAGGTCTGCAGCTTGATGCGAGATTGAAAAAGGCTAGTAATGCAGTTCTAGGTTGCATCAATAGAAATGTAATACCAGTTCGCAAGAAGTAATCGTAATGCTCTATTCTGCTTTGGTCAGATATCACCTGGAGTACTGTGGTGAGTTCTGGGCATTGCAGTTTAAGACAGATATTGACAAACTGGAATTTGTTCAGAGAGGCGGGAAACAAAGATGGTGAGGGGCCTGGAGAACAAGTCATTTGAGGAGAGGTTGAAGGACTTGGGTATACTTAGCCTGGAGAAGAGATGATTAAAAAGGCAATATGATAGACATATTCAAATATTTGAAGGGCTGTCACATAGGTGATAGACAAAGTGTATTTTCTGTTACTCCAGAGGGTAGGACCTGAACAAATGGGTTCAAGTTGTAAGACAAAGGATTCAGAGTACATGTTAGGAAGAACTTCCTAACCCAATGTGTTTGCTGCTCATGGTATTTCTTTGCAAAGGGATGACCATGCAACTGAACTGACTTCTGTTGGTTCACTTTTTATTATTTCAAAACATGTGCCGTTCCCCATGAGCTTCAGCCATCTTACAGCATGAGTAGCTAATTTGGTGACCTCCAGAAGCTGCTCCCATCATCCTCTGCCAGCATAGCCAATGGTGGGAGTTGTAGATGGTTACACCATTGTTTAGCACAGGCATAGGCAGACTCGGCCCTCCAGATGTTTTGGGACTACAACACCCATTATCCCTAGCTAACAGGACCAATGGTCAGGGATGATGGGAATTGTAGTCTCAAAAACATCTGGAGGGCAGAGTTTGCCTATGCCTGGTTTAGCATCATGTTGGTTACCCCTGTCTTACAGCATTAGATGCTCAGATAATTCACCAAGATGGTAGTATTACCACCATAACTTCTGTTTTTGAAGTGCTAAAAAGCAACAAGATATAGATGCACTTAATTTTTCAGTGTGTGTCACTGCCAGTCTGCAAACTGCTTCCAGTGTAACCTTAGTCAGGTAAATGACTCTTGACAATTGTTTCTGGTAAATCCTGTATTCTATTTAATTTAGTCAGCGTGTGATCTTTTTATGTTTAACAGGCTGGCTGAAGACATTTGATGACTACTTTAGAGATCAGACACAGCATATTCTCAATAACATGGTTCTAAAGCTGCAAGAAGACAAAGGGAGGAAATTTATGTGGTCTGAAATCTCTTATTTTTCCAAGTGGTGGGATGGAATAGATAGTCAGAAGAAGGATGCTGTGAAAAGGTCTGTATATTTTATTTCTTTATTGTATGCATATGTATAAGCCTCCCATTCTGTCAGAGCCCCTAAAGGCAGTTTAGTATTAAACTACATCCATATTAACTATAGTTGTTTTCGTTATTCACAGGTTCATAAATTGTAGTGTTCTAATGTGTTGCTGTATCTGGGATTTTTCCCCCTTGACATACAATTTAGTGGAATTCCTTAACAGTTAAATTAGTGCTATAAGATGAACACTTTGGAGCAGAAATCTTAAGTGGTGGCACAAGCAATTCTTCAGTGAAAACAGTGTCATGGGTTACCACTTAAACAAACAAAAAAACCCCAAACCTGCAATAAGGTGGTTATTTGGCTAGCTTTTAAGGTACAGAAATGCCAGTATTCAGCTACTCCAGAAAGTTGTTGAATTAGGCATTTTTCTCCCAACGGTTTTACCGTTTCTTTGCTGTTCTCTTTCTTGTAGTTGTCACTCATTTGTGTAGCTCCAGTTGAATTTTCTGTTTCTGAAACCGGAAGCATTAACAATGCTGTAGAGAATGTGGCAAGCTGCTGGCAGGAGCCTTCCCAATAAGTATTCAAGCACTTGCCACGGACCAAAGGGCAGGGCAGCGTAGCTTTATTAGCACTGCATACAAGTCAAGTGGGGACAGTTCTTGAGGCTGATTGACGAGTGTGACTAAATCACAGGACTGGAAAGTGAAAATAGAATGACAAGTGAAAATGAAATTACTGCATCAGATCTGGTGCTCTTAACTCCACAGAGAGATGCAAATTAACTTTGTGTTGCTGACACAAAGCGTATGGATCAACATTCATTTTTCTTGAGACTCTTTGAAAGAGATTTTGCTTGCAGTATTCATTGGTATGGTATTGTCCCAAATAGTGTTGTCATTGATGCATAATTTTTCAATAGCGAGCTTTATGGCTTAGTATATTTTGCATGCAAAACAAGCATATTGGTATTCTGAGTGTTCATCACAACCTGCTTGATAACACCTCTAGGTTGATATCCAGAAGCAATGTAGTTCAAGTCAGTGAGAGCCTTTCCAATTAGTGCTTTAAAAAGTTGATGCTGTAGACGGAGACAGAGAGAGTGGTGTATTATTTTTTTTAATGCTCAGCATTTTTTTCTGTACGAACTGCCTGTCTAGTCCAGCATTCTGTTTCAGATAGTCGCTCATCACAAGCAGGGTGATGGTGGTGATCATTATTCTTTGTTGTTTTGCCCCAACCCTTGGTGGTACTCAGATGCTGAATTTGTGAAACAGCAACAGGCAGGGAGATTCATTTAGCTATCATGGCAAATTGTGGTGTGCCTTTTTCTTGCCACAAACTTGACTCCTCTTCTCTGTGTTTGCCATTTTGTGTCAAGGAATCGTAGAATTAAAGAGTTGGAAGGGACCACGAGAGTCATCTAGTCCAGGGGTCAGCAACCTTTTTCAGCCGTGGGCCGGTCCACCGTCCCTCAGACCATGTGGTGGGCCGGAATATATTTGGGGGGGGGGAATGAATACATTCCTATACATAAAAACACACATTCTACTCATGTAAAAACACCAGGTAGGCCCCACAAATAACCCAGATATGCATTTAAATAAAAGGACACATTCTGCTCATGTAAAAACACGCTGATTCCCAGACCGTCCGCGGGGCTGGATTTAGAAGGCGATTGGGCCACATCCGGCCCACGGGTCTTAGGTTGCCTACCCCTGATCTAGTCCAACCCCTTGCAACGCAGGGATCCTTTTCCCAACGTGGGGCTCGAACCCACAGCCCTGAGATTAAGAGTCTCATGCTCTACCAACTGAGCTAGGAGCACAGTAAAGGTAAAGGGACCCCTGACCATTAGGTCCAGTCATGACCGACTCTGGCGTTGTGGCGCTCATCTCGCATTAATGGCCGAGGGAGCCGGCGTACAGCTTCCAGCGCAGTACCTTCCGCCAAAATCCAGCATAAACAGTAAAGAACGGAAATGCTTGCAGGGGCAAGCTAAGATGCTTGATCTGTGCTGAGGGAGAGAAGCCTTAGATTAGAAGAAGGAAAAGGTGCTGTACAGTGGGGCCTCAACTTACGAGCGATTCGACTTATGTGTTTTTCGACTTACGAATGACTTCCGGGAGAAACAAAATGGCTGCCGCAACCGAATTTTTCAACTTACGAATGGAAGTCACGGCCGCTTTAATAGGATTTTTTCGACTTACGAATTTTCGACTTACGAATTTTCGACTTACGAATTTTTTCGCTCAATGCATTCCTATGGGGATTCGACTTACGAATGTTTTCAACTTATGAAAATTGCGTCAGAACGCATTATCGTCGTAAGTCGAGGTCCCACTGTATATGGCAATGTATTACTGGGATGTCTTTGGATCTCCTTAATGTCCGGGACACTCAGCCTGCCTGCTCCAAAAGCTTTGTGCAGCAGTGAAAGAACCTCCTTGGGCTCCTGAGCCAGAACATAATTTGTGGGATCCTCACATTCTGTTAAAAATCCTGTTAGTCTCAATTAAAAAAAAAAAAATACTAATCAACAAATTATTTATTGATTGTAAGAAAGTCCTCTTTGATACTGCTGCTAATTTATAATGACTTGGTAATTGGCAATTAGACACTTTTGACTTGCATTAAGGCACAGATTCTAGATCAAAGTGAATTTTCATGCTTGGATTTCACGCTTTAGAACTAACAGTGTAAATATATATACTTTCATTTTTCACTGCCATACAAATTGGAATGTTCAACATTTGTTTCAGATTTGTCTGCGTGTACGTTATTAGGGCAAAAGTTGATAAAATCTGCAGTGTGTTCCCCTTGGAGCCCATTTTTGGATACACCTTTCCATTGGCTTTTCGTCTAACAAATTCTGCTGTCCACACTATGCGAGCTACTTTTAGTGGTCATCCTCTTTGAGGAACAAGTATTGAAGGGAATTTTGAGGAAGCTTGAGCAAAGAGTTAGCAGGAGCCATCTCATGAATAAAAACCAGAACAGGCAGCTTCTTACAGGTTTGAGGGAGAAGGAAGTGGAAAAGGGGCCAACGGAAATTAATTCCGTCTCAATCCTCTTGTTTTTCTTAATTTAGTCCAAGGGATACGCCTTTTAAAATGTGGACATGGGCAGAGGGATGGGTATTCCAGGTGAATTGCCTGTGTCATATAAATAGCTGCTTTCTAGAGATAGATTACCTGTCAACCTTTTCTAAACAAACGAGGGTAAACTATTGCTAACTCAGGTTAGTACAGCAACTTGAGAATGAAACATCTTTTTATATGGGGTGGGGGGAGGACAGACAACCCACCCGTGTTTAAAATATAGGCACACTCTGTCAACAGTTGCACTTTATTGAACCCACTGATTTAAGTTGCACTGTCTTAATCCCACTGAACATGCCAGCTATGCAGTGGAAATATGTTAGGAGTCAAAAATTGCTTAAGTTTGATTTAAGATACTGCCTGTGGCCATTCTTATTTCGAGAGGGTGCTGTTCAGAGCGGTCAAAGCTGAAACTTTATAGAGCATTTCGGTTTCTATAGAATTGAGATTGCAGCTCTTCCAAAGCTTGAGTAAAGCAGGTTTTAGACAAGGGGTGAAGAATCTGTTTCACAGGCCAGTCACCCCAAACCACAGCCACCTGTCCATTGGCTGATGTCAGTTGATGGGCTGAGGGGGCGGGGTTCAATGCTGCTGAGTTTCGGACCTGTCACCTTGAAAATGATTTTATCGTTAGAAGATGTTCCATACCAAGAAAGATGGTTAATTGTGTATATGATTCCTAATAGAATCTGCTTCCTAACATTTTACAGAGGGCTAAGAATGGTCTTGTTGCATGGTGAAAGTATTGTTGTTTGTATATAATTTTTATTAAATTTTCTGTTTTACAATTTAAAATACTGTACTCATTTTTACACCCTTAAGATATAAACGACTTCCCTTTTTCTCTTTCCACGGTTCATTTTACATAACACAAACCCTTGCATATATTACAAAAACTCTACAATTCAATATTCCATTATTGCATCCATCAAAGCTTATTTTCACTGTTGAGTTTATCTTAATGCTGCCAGTGTTTTCAGTTATTTCCCATATATTCAATAAATGTTTTCCAATCTTCTCTAAATGTATGTTCTTCTTGTTCTCTTATTCTATATGTTAAGTCTGCAAGCTGCGCATATTCTGTCAATTTAAGTTGCCATTCTTTTTTCACCACAACTTCTATGGCATGGTGAAAGTATTGTTAATATTTAAGTATCATTGCTGCCAACATTGTATGTTGCTGCTCCAGATAATATATTGATTGGAAATATTTACATGCATGAATAAAAGTTATGTAAATATGTTTTTCAGGTTAATTGAAGATGGACAGTTTGAAATTGTAACAGGGGGATGGGTCATGCCTGACGAAGCGTCTGCTCATTATTTTGCTTTAATTGACCAGCTGATAGAAGGGCATCAATGGCTAGAGAAGGCACTAGGTGGGTTCATGTAACTTTTGCCTTGTGATTTCATTGTGACAAGGTATTTTATTTCATTAACAGTATTTTAGAAAGCGTGTTTCCCGTTAATTAAATGATTGAGTTTGCAATATTGACAAACCACAGTACAGTGGTACCTTGGTTTACAAACTTAATCCGTTCCGGAAGTCCGTTCTTACACCAAAGTGTGCTTTCCCATAGCATCAGGGGACTCAATTTACAAATGGAACACACTCAACAGGAAGCGAAACATGTTCTTATCCCAAGGCAAAGTTCACAAACCAAAACACCTACTTCCGGGTTTGCAGCGTTCTTAATCCACATTGTTCATAAACTAAGCTGTTCTTAAACCAAGGTACCACTGTACATGAGTTGCAGGAAAGTTATAAATAACAGTTGTTAGTTTATGTAATAGTGTACCTTTGATATTAAGTTTTATATGGTGAAACTCACTTTACCCAGAGCTATAGAGGAAGCAGATGTCATTGTGAAAACACTTAAGAGAACTCAGATAAGTTTAAAACTGTTAATGCGGCAGATTTCTTACCACCTACAGATCAGAATAAATAATTCAGTTACTTTATGCTATTGATTATTTTTATCCATAGACTGCAGTAGTTTGCCATAGTAATCATTTTAAAATGCTTTCCTGGTCATAATCTATTGTAGTATAGCACATAGACTGAGAGATTGTGGGGGAGAGGGGGGCTTGTTTAATCTCACTGTAAACATGTGGTACAGTGACAATAAAGTATTTCTATTTCTAGTATAATCCTAATCACGGCTAGCTTCCAATGCCCTGCTTTGAAAAAGAAAAACCTGATTGAGCTACTAATGGTTAAAATTGGTGCAGACATAATGCTGCACAGTGGTTAGTTTTTTTAAAAAAAAAAAGGAGGGTGACTTTACATGTGGAAGGATGAGCATACTAGTCTCTTAATAATTATTAAGAGATTGCAGTCTTGACATTCCCAATGTGTAATTTGAAACTTAAGCAATTAAAAATTTCGTAGAAAGAATCCTTAAAATAAATGCCACTTGACAAACAACAACTTCAATTAGTAAAGTGTAATTGGAGTCCTGTAGACAAGTGGAATGTCATTTTTAGCCATACTGTTTTGTTTTCATTATTACATAATTGGTAAGGGGTGCAAGCCAGACGTTTTTGAGATGAGAAAAAAAATTATTTATTTTCTGCGAATCTGCAGGTGCATAAACAAACACTAGCCGAATTATAAAAGCTCTTCCCTGATAAGTAAATTAAATTTCTGGGTGGTGCCCCCCCCCCCCCTTAACGTAGTTAAGTGGTAAGGATTTGAGATCTTAACTGTGCAAGACTAGGTGCACTTTCATTTGTATTCCACTATGGCATGCATTTTCAACATGTATTCTTTTTTTATTAGGAGTGAAACCAAAATCTGGTTGGGCAATTGATCCCTTTGGACATTCACCAACCATGGCTTATCTTTTGAAACGCACTGGATTTTCTAGTATGCTTATACAGAGAGTTCATTATTCAGTTAAAAAGCATCATGCAGCCCAGAAGACACTAGAATTTTTTTGGAGACAGAATTGGGGTACGTATTCCTTTTTTTGCATGACCTTATGCCAAGAATTGTCATAGCAACAAATACTTTGAAACTGAAAGGTCTTGCTTTGACCAGAACATTTAATAGATAATACAGTTTTCTATGTTGCTATCTTCAGAACTAATTTGTAACTTCAAAATGATTTATAGAACTACAGGCAATACACTATTCATCCGATGCACTAGACTTTAGTCTAACGAAAGCTCATACTCAGCGGTGTAGCAAGCCCAGATTGTACGTGGTGCGGAATTTTTTTTGGCACCCCGTACAGAATGCCGCACATGCGCAGTCCGTCCGTGCTGCTGTCACGCGCGGCAACCTTACGAGCTGCCGTTCATTCGGCGGCTCGTAAGGTTGCCGTGGAGCAGCAGCACAGACGGACTGCGCATGTGCTGCATTCTGTACGTTAAAATAGACAATAATTCTAATCAGGTTGGTCAGTGTTCATGGGGAAGGGATCAACAGTGGAAAATAGGATTATTTTTGGCATTTCTTTATTCTCCTTTTAGCTCTTTCCAGATTGCAGGTCACAAGGATGTTAAGGGGTGTTAAATGAGTGTTACTTTTACAGAAATCTGAAAATGCTCAGTGACCTTCAAGAAATTGCATTAGGAGCTCACCTATGTCATATCACATAAAGTACTGAAAGCAGCACCTTAAAGTTTGAAAAGCCGGGAGTGACTGTATGTAGTATGGCTATTTAAAGCTCATACTGGCAAACAAAGAGTTTCTTTCTTTGTCCTTAGTGATTGTAGGGATGAGTGGAGTTTGCTTTCGAAAACTGAAGATAGAAAGTGTTTCAAGCTTCTCTTTCTATTTGAGTCAGAGGCAAAGGTTATACTTACAGAGGGAAGCAAATGTTGGAAAGTGCCTGGGCTAGAGTTGTCATATTTCAGAAAGTAAAAACCAGGGCACCCCAAAAGTTGACTTGCCTAAGATCCAGGACAAAGCGCTGCTTTTCGAAAATTCCCCCGGACATCAATTCCACCTTTGAAAATCCTGGTAATGTCCGGGAAAATCCGGACGTATGGCAGACCTAACCTGGAAACTATATGGCACCAGAAAACTGTCTTATTAAACTTAATCCTCCGTTGCTGTAGGAAGTTGTTTCAACTATATTTGGCATGTTAAGTTTATGTAAGGAAATGTACTGTCCCGAATTCTTTGTACAATACACTTGCCAATTTCAAAGTTTGGCATATAGAACAAGAACTAATAAGCAAAGCATTTAAATGCACACAGCGTATTGTTAAGCAATACTACAAAGAACCCCAAGGCCAATGTACAATATATAATCAAGGGATTTGAAATTATGCAACAAGTGAGATTATGATTGTATCTGTGGCTCAAAAAAGTGTGGTAATGGCTCTAAACAGCTTTATTTGCCAGTATTCTTGTTTTGTTCAGCAGGAAGATTTTTTTGACATTGCTTTGAAAAAAATCCATTGAGTAAAACTGGATGGTGGAATTGATCAAAATTTAGTTTACCCTATTTTGGGGGCTACTTGGTTTCTCTTCCTTCTTTGCCTATGCAGAGTAGACAGTGCTAACAAAGATAATAAAGGAACTTTATAAAATAAAAATTGAGGAAAGCTTGGAGTAGATGGGTTGGGTCTAAGGATTGGAACCATCCCCCCCCCCCCGACTACAGTGAGTTAGCTTAAATGCACTGATGAAGATCAACTTTCAAAGTCTCCGTTTTAGAAACACAATGTTTATAAGTCTGTAATGATAGATTGCTTTATTAAGATGGCGTTTCTATGTTTTTGAGCCAGAGCTTAGACCTGTTGCTCCTGAAGCTGTTTCAGTCTCTTCCGTATTGAATTTGGCGTTTCAGGGCTACCTGACATTGTATTTCATTGGGTTTCTCTGCACTATCTGTTACTTAACACTGTTATATTTATCTTTAAGTCACTGAGTTATTAAAATGTCTTGTGAGCAATCAATCTGGTCACCTCATGTTAACTCTAATAACAGAAGCTTACTGGATTGAATATACAGTGAATTATTTTTACTGTGTGGCAAATTACTGGCAGTTCGGGTATCATTGCCAGGTTTGCAAAGCTTACCAGGTTCACAGGTATAGGAGGTAGCTTGTGTCATAGGACTATTTATAGCTGCAAAACTTATTATGTACGGTTGGCTGTGATCCAACAGTCCGTCATAAAAGAAGGCCTTCCAACTGCAATAGAATGGGAAATTATTAAAAGTACTAATTCTGTCAGCTGATAAGATGGAATGACAGTTTTTTGGCTCATGATGGGGCCTTCTAAATGGGCGCACTAAATAACAGACCTAGGGAGACATGGCTCAAAGTGACATAGATACCACACATGGACTTCCGTATTATGTCAGTAGACTTGTCAAAAAAAGTACAGGCCAAAGAGCATACCTGGAGCTACTGTAATTACTGGTGGAAATGGGACATGGGTGGCTCTGTGGTCTAAACCACTGAGCCTCTTGGGCTTGCCGATCAGAAGGTCAGCGGTTCGAATCCCCGTGATGGGGTGAGCTTTGTCCCAGCTCCTGCCAACCTAGCAGTTTGAAAGCACGCCAGTGCAAGTAGATAAATAGGTACCACTGTGGCAGGAAGGTAAACGGCGTTTCCGTGAGCTCTGGTTTCTGTCACGGTGTTCTGTTGTGCCACAAGCAGTTTAGTCATGCTGGCCACATGACCCGGAAAGCTGTCTGTGGACAAACACCAGCTCCCTCGGCCTGAAAGCGAGATGAGCGCCGCAACCCCATAGTCGCCTTTGACTGGACTTAACCATCCAGGGGTTCTTTTACCTTTACCTTTTTTACTGGTGGAAATAAAAATTCTCTGAAATGTTGTTCTTATTAGAGAAAAGGCATGTCATGTAATGGGCATGAATGAGATATGAATGAGAAAGGACAGATTATTCCTTTTATTTTTATCTTGCCTGTTTTAATTCTAGATTTGGGATCTAATACGGATATTCTCTGCCACATGATGCCTTTTTATAGCTATGATGTTCCTCACACTTGTGGACCAGATCCTAAAATTTGCTGCCAATTTGATTTTAAGCGCCTTCCTGGAGGAAGAGTCAGTTGTCCCTGGAGAGTTCCTCCTGAAGCCATTCATTCTGGAAACATTCAGCACAGGTAAGTACACAGTGCTTTCCATTAATTTCATGGCCAGTCATAGATCTTAGAACAATGTCAGCTATCTAAATTCAAGTATGTAGGATGTGGAAATTAAATAATTTTAGTATGAATAGAAGTTGGCTTTGTCAAGAGGTATGGGTGATCTTACTGACCCTGCAGGTGGCTTGTCTCATATTTTCAGACTGCGACGATGGCCCTGAGTCCTTTGGGATGAAGTCTCACTTTGTGAACAATCATCAATTTGGAATAGGCTTTACAATACAGTCGTACCTTGGAAGTCGAATGGAATACATTCCAGAAGTCCATTCGACTTCCAAAACGTTCGAAAACCAAAGTGCAGCTTCCGAATGGCTGCAGGAAGTTCCTGCAGCCAATTGGAAGCCGCAGACGCCCCGTCGGACGTTCGGGTTCCAAAGAATGTTTGCAAACTGCAACGCTCACTCCCGGGTTTGTGGCGTTGGGAGCCAAAACATTTGACTCGCAAGGCGTTCGGGATCCAAGATACAACTGTATTGCTTTTGATGTCCTTCAATCCTTATTGTTTTCTACTGAAGTGTTTTGTATCTTGTGGCAGTTCTGAAGAATTTGGAAATATATACAAAACTGGGAAGTGATAATAAACTGAGTTGAGAATTCTTTACTGGCTAAATATTTAAAAGGACCATTAATGCCCCACATGAGCCTGGATGAATACTAATATCATCAGAGGTCTCTTCCCTCCTCCTATTCTGAAGGGAGACAAGTGATAACAGGAGAGAGTGCCTTGCATTGTCAACCCCACCCCGCTGGTTTTCTCTGGCACCCATTTTTTTTTTCTTTTCCAAGCCGGGTAAATTATCTTTTTGCTTATGCAGATCTCCCTGTGGGCAAACTAAGCTTGTTTTAACTTTACAGTTTTTACCCTTTGTTTTTGACTAAGTGTGTTTTATGATTGTTGCAGCTGTCCTGGGAGTTTCTTAAACTAAAGCTCTTGGAAGCATTCCTTGAGCAGAATATCCTTTCTGTTGTACGACAGAAGCTCTCAATTTCTTGAAAGGGTGTTCTCAGTGGATTGGGATATAGACAGTTTTTATAGTACAGACACCTAAGTCTGCTGTCATACATCATCATTGTTTTAAAAAATGAATCCTTTTAAAAAAAAGAATCTGTTGATTTTAGTGGATGTGGGGAAAAATAAGTTACTTATGGACAGTGAACTGCAAAGATTAGATGTACTTGAGAACAGAGGAAATTACACGGAATTAAATTCCATGTGATTTGCATGGAATTTAAGCTATAAAACCTAAATAGGTTGAAAAACAATATTAAATGTTGAAATTTCATTGATATGTGTTTTGTAGATGCATTGATTCTTTTATAATCAAGTTACTCTTAGAAGCATTGTAGTATTTGTGCTCCTCGTACTGACTGAACACAAATAATCTAAGGCTACAGCCTTATATATACTTGGGAATATTGTCACATTGAACTTGGGGGGACTTCGTTTTCAATAAGCATGCATAGGACTGGGTTGCACCAGTTTGTTTGTTATTTATTTTGAAGAGTTGTGCCCCAACTTGCAGTCATTATAAAAAAATCAGTCCAGCTGTTCTTCCTCCTCACTTCTGCTGTCAGAACTATTGGAATCAAATCAACTTGGCTGCCATAACTCTTTTAGAAAACTTTAATTCACCCCAGCCAGGCAAAATTTTGCAGACTTAGTAAGAATAAGTATTGTTGCAAAATATCTGTTCATGTTGGTTTATCCATTTATTCTATCTTTCCCCCTCAAATTTTATTTTTTTCCAAGGGCATGGATGATTTTAGATCAGTACAGAAAGAAATCAAAGCTTTTCCGCACCAAAGTTTTGTTGGCTCCACTGGGAGATGATTTCCGCTACACTGAGAGTTCAGAATGGGATCAGCAGTATCAAAATTATCAGAAGCTTTTTGATTACATGAATTCTCACCCTGAGTTCCATGTTAAGGTAAGGTACAGCCCATCTAAGTCAGTTGTTAAATGGATTTCGTTGCCTTCACGGTTCATTTAAACTTCAGTTTTGCTTTTTTGCTGGTTGGTTATGCATTCTCAGTGATAGAAAGAACTCTAGAATGAATACGGCTGCAGTAAGCCACCTTGAACACAGGAATATACTTCATAGTAAACATATTCCTACATGTTTTAAAAATACGTGGGTGATATACAACTAAGTCATATTCAGATGACTTCACATGCTTGGCATTTAAAACGGGGGGCAGGTGTGTTTGTGTGAGGGGAGTATTTGGCAGTCCCACCCGCCATGGCACTCAGCATGTTTTGACTATACACAATTTTGACTTCCGTTGTAAACCCTGGATCGTAACTCCCATGTAACTTGCTGGCTTACTGTATGCATGAACACTGAATGTAATTCTTAGACTCTCTCTATAAATTCTCAAACTTGAAGATTCATGATTTATGTATACAGAGAAGGTGGGGTGGGGTGGAGAAAGGACGAGGGTAGGTTCCATTCCAGAGCTGATGGAAGAAACGTGAGCTTCAGTACTGAAACGGAACAGCAGATGCCTGCCAAATAAGTCGGTCTCCAAGAACAAAATGTGCTTCAACTGAACGCAGTGTAAAGAACTTATATACCATATTTTAATTTGCTTCAGGCTCAGTTTGGGACTTTGTCAGATTATTTTGATGCTCTCCGTAAAGCTAGTAATTTGGATGAAAAGAACAGTAATTCAGTGTTTCCTGTTCTGAGTGGCGATTTCTTCACATATGCAGACAGAGATAATCATTACTGGAGTGGATATTTTACTTCACGCCCCTTCTACAAACGCCTAGATAGGATTCTAGAGTCATATTTAAGGTAAGCAGGGTCACTGGCTTTTTTTGGGCAGGGGATCCCCCTGAGGGTTTTTTTTTCTTAAGGTTGAGTTAGTTTGCACTACTTCAAACTTGGGTTTACTTCCAGTTGTACTGATCTTGTGCCTGTTTCCCTGAACAATATAGTGTGGGACTAGGAGTGCTGGGTTGTCCTCTAGCTAAAGGGCCAGATTGACTGGCCCATGATTGGTCTCGCAATCCTTCTGTTGAAAGGAAGTGCTAGGGTGGTTGGAAAGAAGGGTTGGTGCTTCCATTTTGTTGGGGGAGAAGAACATCTCCTGTTCTTTTCCTCCCATGTTTCAGCAAATGTGTTTGATAACGTTTTTAGTTTGAAGTTTTCTAGCATTTCCTGTATTTTGAGTTCTTCTTGGGAAAGAGAATGTAGGTGGAATGGGAAAATGGCACACCACACCAAAGTGGGTTCTATCAAATAGTTAAAAGTAACTTGTATGAATACTTAGCTCTGTAGTCAACAGTGCACCCTACTTTGCAAAGATTTGACGTTAGAAGCTAGTTAGGTTGCTAAAACGTCTTCTTGCTTTCTCCCCGAGAGCTAGCTAGGGATTTGTTAGTTTGCATGACATACTGCTGGTGAAGACGGTATTGAATGGTCAGGTGTGTGTCTTTGTACATAGCACTGGGTCCAGTTTAATCCCTTTCCCAAAACGGTCTGCTCTAATGGCTTTGCATATAGCAGAAAATAGCTTAAGAGAAAGTTAGTGAAGACTTGATCACTTGACAACATATAAAATGTGCTTGAGGAAAACAGAACCAGAACTTGCAATAGATGCTAGGTGTATTTTAAGTAGTTCTAAACATAAACAAGTTTTAATACTAAGGCTTTGTTAGCTTTGTGTTTCAGACCCTTGAAAGAAAGTAGCTTCTCATTGACCTAATGCTGAAGTGAATAATAGGATGTTGTAAGTCTTGTTCAGTTGTATTATGGAAAACTCTTGGGGAACCTCTATATTGAAAGGTGGTATACAAATATTGTAAACAATTTTTTTTTTTTAAAAAAATCCTTTTTTTGTTTCAGGGCTGCTGAAATTCTTTACTCCTTGGCTCTGGTACAGTCTAAAAAAACAGAGAAAATGAAAGTATTTCCTTCAGTGGACCACTACAAATTACTAACAGAGGCTAGAAGAAACTTGGGACTTTTTCAACATCATGATGCTATCACAGGAACAGCTAAAGACTGGGTCGTTGTGGATTATGGTACTAAGTAAGTGTCATGCATTTCATCGTGCCTCCAGTGTGTTTCTTGGCTTGAGGGGAGATCTGATTATTTGGGCTCTTATTTTGGATAAACTTCTCTTGATTTTATATTTAAGTAAACATATTTATATTTATATTATATTTTATATTTATATTTAATTTTATATTTAAGTAAACATAAACGGCATTTCCGTGTGCTGCTCTGGTTTGCCAGAAGCAGCTTTGTCATGCTGGCCACATGACCCGGAAGCTGTCTGCGGACAAACGCCGGTTCCCTCGGCCAGTAAAGCGAGATAAGTGCCGTGCCGTGTTAGTCAACGCTTAGTAATTGCTGCTTTTTTGTAGCCCTTTAACATAAAGAATGCTTGAATGCAACCTCCCACAGCTGCAGTATTTATTTTCTTCACAGGCTATTCCATTCGTTAATAAACGTGAAGAAAATTATCACTGATTCTGCTCACGTTCTTATTCTAAAGGACCAAGAAATGTATCATTACAACCCATCAACCCCATTTCTTACAATGGTGAGTTTATGGTAATAATCCTTATGATCATGAAGAAATTATTTCCAGGAGGCCACAATTGTGTTGGTGAATAGGCCAGCCTTGTTTTAGGTTCTTAGCATGAGATGGTTGGCTGTATTATGCAATTGATCTGGCACGTAATGCAGCCTGGACAAAATATTTTTTTGTAATCATACCGTAAAGAAAAGGTTTGGGAGAAGGAATGTGCTAAATTTTGCTGGTGAACTTATTAGCCATTTACTTCATGTGGTGTTCAACGGTGTCCTCTTGTTGAAAGGAATGTCAGTGGCATGAGGGGAAGAGAGATAATTTTCAGTGATCCTTTCAACCCCCCTGAGCAGATTTAGGGGAGTTGCAGGGGGAGGGAAAATTGCTGAAAATGGCATCCCTCCCCATCCTGTTTCATTGACAAATTCATTCTTTGAGTGAACGGACAGTTAGATGCCTACATCGTTTACAAGGTATAATACAATTGTACTGGGTGACCAAGTTAAACTGTAATACAGTAGTTCAGTGAATGTCACACCTAAACTAACTGCTTGCAATAGGGTAGGTACTGTGACTGGTTATAACAATTGCCAGTTGACTTCTCAAATAGTTGAATAGTGAACAAAAATGAAAAACTCCCCCCCCCCCGGGAATGTTATTTCATTGGTTATTTCTTATTTGAGTTTAAAATAGCTTGACTGTATGAAACAGTAGCATGAAAGCATGACAAATCACATCTTGTATAATTTGCATGATTAAAGAGTTCTAAATTCCCAGACTGGGGAGCTGAGTTGCCTAGAGCAATCATTTACTTCGACTTGAACTATTTGTGCACTGATACCTACTTCAGGTCCCTTCCTCCAGGTGTCTTCGTCGTCTGAGGTTGAGGCAGATAGTGATGGGGAGAGGCTCTCTCAGTGGTGTGTGGCTTGCTACCTTTTAACTCTTGCTGAGATTACTTCAGTGCTTCCTTTTATCTACTTTATCTTGTGGTGGTGGCTTAAACATTTTCCCCTCACCCTTAGAATTTGAGGGCAGTGGACCATCAGTCATGGTAGTACAAAAATGAAAGTATAAAGGGCAATACGTAAAATTAATTTACAATGGATTTAAAATATCTGGGTCAGTAAACACGATTTTACATGGCACCAGAAGATTTGCAGTATTGGGGAGGGTGTTCCAAAGGCCCAGGACATTGCCACTGAAGTAGCCTTCCCTCTTGACTGATGACTTCTGAAATAAGGGGGTCCCTGAAGGTCTCAAAGCATAGGAGAATTAGTATGGAAAGAGGCACCCATTCATATATTTGGATCCCAAGCCATTTTATTGGTGGCTTTGATTTTATTAATACATTTTATAAGCCACCCTCAAAACATTTAAAATTAAAGAGGGACCAGTATACATTCTTAAAAATAAAGTGAATGGGGTTCGAATGACCCCATGCATTCTGTGGCATGGTAGGCTCAAGTCTGTTCAGCAGCACAGTCCTATCCACTGAGTTCAGTGAAACTTGCTGCCAGATGAGTGGGTACAGGATTGCAACCTTGGTGAATTTTCAGATAGACTTTTCTTCTTATGCGCTGTGTTGTATCTGCAAGTAACCTCAACATTTTTCCCATTGGAAGGATGATGCGCAGTCATCACAAGACTCTTTGCCGCACAAGACTGTCATAGAACTGAGTAAACAGCCAAGGTAAATGCTTTCTTTCTTAATACATGAGAATACGCAGAATGTTAAAAGTTCTACTGTTGTTTTGATTTTGATTTTTTTTTTTAAAAAAAAAATCTGTTTCAGGGAGATATTACGGGACTTGCTAAAATTACAAAATCAAGGTGGTATAGTTGCAGTAAATTTATTTTTCGTTAATGCTTTGTCTTTTTTTCTAAATAGAGATGAGGTTTTCTTATTTACAGTGTATACATTTTATGAAATAAAAATAAAGCAATTTTAACCCAGAAAAAAGGATAGTTCATGATTTATGAAGAAATTAGAGTATGAAGCAAGTGCTGCTTGGGTGGTCGGAAGAAAAATTATAGATAACCCCCAAAGTACTGTCATTTCATTTATGTTTGCATTTTTTGATATGTCAAGTCTAAAGCCATAGTTTGTTTTTTGTTTTTGTTTTTTAAATACTCACATTTGAGGATTTAGCAATAAGGCGACATTGAGAAAACAAAGTACCATCTATATCTCATCTCAAAGCTTATGCTTTGCTTGAGAAACTGCTCTAATAACCAGACACTTAAATATTTATTTATTTATTTATTTATTTATAGGATTACTTACATAGCCCTCACCATAACGTCTCATGGCGAGTTACAACAATATAGTCATACAATTTAATATCAGACAAAATCATTAAAATAATGAACCAACACAGCTTAAATAACAACACGGATGTCAAAGACCAAAGTAAAGAGGTGTGTCTTCAGCATCTGCTGAAAGCTCTATAATGAAGGTGATAGATACACCTCTCGCTAAGAAAGGTAACCATGACAATGCCTTTTTAATCTGTTGTGAAATAGTCACAGAAGCGCTGAGCAGTAGGGTTAAGCAAAACATAATTTATTCCCTCTCTTTTTTAAAAAAAAACAACTGACGCTGCTTATGGTTGAAATTCTTAGTAGTGCAAGATTTAATGCCTGTGTAGCATAATGTCTTGATATACTTGAGTATTTCTCAATCTTGAGCAACCATATTGGTAGCAAATAAACTAGGTGAAAGAATTGATTACTGTAGTGTTTCAGAATTTGCAGTTTGATGCTTTTTTTGGGTTGAACTGTAGCTCATTTCAAGAAGAAACACTAGGAATACCTCTTTATTAACATTATAGGTATCTTATCTAGTTAAGAAATGTGGTGTTTTAAATGAGTATGTTGTGTGCAAGTTTGTACAGAAGTGAATAACTCTGAATCTTTGTAATTGCCTAGTCGCCCATGGTAAAAGTTACAGCAGATATCTCCATTGCTGTCATAAGGGCCACCAGTACTGGGATTGCAGCCACAGGGGTAGCCCTCATAGTACTGTCCTGCGTTCAGCAAAGCAGGGCTATGAAACCTGTGGTCACAACCCCTTTCTCTTTTCTAACCTGAGGAATTGGAAGAAATTGGAATTGGAAGTGGTGTTTGTGCAGCTTCTAATAATATTGCCAATAGTTTGCAAACAGTGCCATGGAGAGTCTGAATTTCTCTTTTCTAGACTATGGAAGTTCTTCACATGCTTTGTTTTGCCATGAGATCGGCACTTTTGATAGTCTCGTTAGGGATGGCAACCGTAACCAATAATACTTGAGTGGGAGAGAGCAGGCGATGAGTGGTCTAGCCAAGTATTGCTTAAGTATTTATTGCTCAGCAAAAATTGTACAGCTTTGTTATCTTCTGCTTACGAACTTCCAAAGTAATTTTTGATAGGTCTCAGAGGGTTGCATGTCAACTTGATGCACTCCAGATGTTTGAAGTACAACCCCCATTGGTCCTAACTAGGATGGCTGGAGCCGAAGGGAGTTGTATCGAAACCATCAGGAGGGCACCAGGTTGAGGCTGATGTAGAGTATTTCAGAGGGTTATGGGTTATCGCCATAGAAAGTCTGGTTACTTTGCAAAGGTAACAATTTAGGAGTTGCCCGTCTTACAGAATTGTTTCTATAAACATCAGAACTCAGTCTTCTTTGATATAATGTTGGTGAGGAGGCTATGGGTGGTATTATAAATGCATGTAAACCTAATTTTGGAACAGACAATGCGATGATATCTTTCTTTGCATATCTGTGCTAGATAAAAACCCACGGTCTGATTATCTGGTGTGGGTACTAGGTGATTATCCAGTGCCACAAGTGGATGCAGCAGGGCTTTCTTCCCCTGCAGGTCTTTCAACTCAACCTTCGGAGCTGTCATGTGCCAGCCAGGACAAGGGTAGGCATGGCAGGAACTGTCAGAGGACGAGAGCCTCAATTGAGGGTGGGGAAGTTTCCAGTAGTGATGGAGAAGAGGGTCGTGTGGCACTGCTGCTGAATTCTTCTGTAAGGGAGCAGGAGTCCGCTGGGTCAGTTACTATTCAGTCTCCTGAGCACAGGGACGCGGGTGACGCTGTGGGTTAAACCACTGAGCCTAGGGCTTGCCGATCAGAAGGTCGGCGGTTCGAATCCCCGTGATGGGGTGAGCTCCCATTGCTTGGTCCCTGCTCCTGCCAACCTAGCAGTTCGAAAGCACATCAAAGTGCAAGTAGATAAATAGGTACCGCTGCAGCGGGAAGGTAAACGGCGTTTCCGTGTGCTGCTCTGGTTCGCCAGAAGTGGCTTAGTCATGCTGGCCACATGACCTGGAAGCTGTACGCCGGCTCCCTCAGCCAATAATGCGAGATGAGCGCCGCAACCCCAGAGTTGGTCACGACTGGACCTAATGGTCAGGGGTCCCTTTACCTTTACCTCCTGAGCACAAAGTTTCCAGGGTAGCCAAAGAGGCAGGTAGCCATTGGGCCAAGCCGTCTGAGTTAGAGGTAGGGGGTTGGACTCTGTACCCATCACAAAAGGCATGCCACCATCTGAACCGACCCAGCAGCTCCCCTTGGGATGTGTGCTCCCTTGCAAGGTTTTCGCTGGGGATGAGAACCACATAACTGACTGGTCCTGTGATGATGCCTGCTTATGCCTAGCCATGGTCCTAGAACTCTCATGAACGATGTATTCTGTACTTAGAGCTGATACTGAGACTGTGTGCTGATTTATCCATAAAACCTTTGGGATTTCCTGAGCTGAGAGTCCTCTGAGACTTTTGTCTGAGGGCGGGAGCCAGGGCAAGACCAGGTTTTGGGGCTGCAGGGGAAAAAGAAGTCCCATTAGGTGAGTGGATATTAATTCCACAAGTGGGAAACACCTTTGGATGTCATCTATTGATTCTTTTACCGCAATTGTAATATTTGCAGAAATGATACATTTGAAGAAAAGTGCTTAGGACATTTTAAAAAGATGTTGGAAAATATTATATTAGGCTTCAAGATTCTGTAAACGTTTGTAAAGGTTTGACTTAAAATTTGGTGCATGTTTCTGACTTCTTAAGAAGGGTAAATTTTACTGCAGTGTACTATATAAATAAAAAAAGTTATATTAAGCTAACTTTTACTCAGAGGACACCCATTGAAATTAATGACCATGACTAACTTAGGTCCATTAATTTCAGTGGGTGTACACTGGATTGTATCCAACTAACTTTTATTCAATGTGCTGAAAGTACCGGGTACTTCCAATATTGTTTTTCACCATTTCTTACAATGGTATTTTAAGCTTGCACAACTTTATTACTTCCATATTAAAAACTTGAGCTTGAAATCAAGAACCTTCATCTCATAATTTATGCTCTTGGCCACTATACTACAATAAATAAATGCAGCAAAGGTACAAAAGTCTAGGAATCGTGATAACTCGTCAGGAGAGAGCAGGCAGAGGTCTGTACTGAGGTCTGTACTATCTTTACTTTTAATCAGATTTATTCCAGTGCCTCTCTTTGCTTTACCCCTTCCAGACTTGTTTGTAGTCTGTAGATACTGTTTGTAGGCTTTTTGTTGTGATTTTTCAGGAAATATTTTTACGGTTGAATTCAGCTGATAAATAAATCTTTTTCAGGCTCATGCTTGTTTATTTAGCTGATATTTATACATGGTGGTTTTGGTAGACGACATACAGCTTGTGACATGCTCAGTTTCTTACAGTTATGTATAGATCTTGCCTTTTTGGGATGTGTGTTCTGCCTCTTCAGGTTGCAAGAGAGTCCTAACATAACTTTGAAAATCAACCAGACTTTAATGTATTGCCATACGCTGCCATTAGTAGTTTTTTTTCATAGGTTATCACCCAAGCTGTGATATGATATCTAACCTACGTACTTTGTGCAGTCACATTGAAATTGGTACACTTAAGTGCATTGATTTCATTGGGTTTGCTCGGAGTCCTCACCTTGTTGTGTTTTGTGGCATTAGGTCAGCAGCAAGATGACATACTAGTTTAACAGAACTACCTGTACTATGAAAAATACTATGCTTTATTTTATACTGCCAAATAAGGAAAATAGGTGAAAGAATAGACAGCAGCATATGTTTGCTAACCATGAGTGTGTGTGCAGTATTAGAAACTGAGATATGAAAGCTAGGAGCTAAATGGCACCTTAAATCTAGGTTATGGGTGCAACAACAGAATGTCCAGGCGTGCTTTTTTATAACAAGAATACAAAGCTGAAAATGAATGAATTGCAGATAAAATATTGCAATCATTTTTCACATGGTCTAGTCCTTCCCCTGCCCACACCTCTAATATTCTTAAGAGGGTCTCTTCTCCAGTCTTCAGAGAGTAGCTGGAAGTGAAGAGGCAGAAAAAGACCCTCCTTTCCTTCTACTCTGCAGTTTTAATCTGAAATCTTAGTCGCAGTACTGCGCCCAGAACTCAAAAACTGCTCACCCTGTTGCAAAATGCGCCTAGAACAATGCGAGTTTCGAACACGTGTGTGTGTGTCCCTAACAGAAGTGAGTGATGAAGTCAATTCAGGAACATGTTGAGAGTGTGGAGGTTAGCACTCAATTTCTGTGATTTTGTGGCTACGTAGAGGAAAACAAAAATCCCAGTGACTTCAGAATTTAGGGATCTGATCAGAACAGAGTTGCTCTAAGATGGTTAGTGGGGAGGGTAGGATGTTTGAGAGAGATGAGAGCATCAAAGGAAAAGGTGAATTTAACAGGATTGGGGTCTAGAGCGCTGGCGCCATGGACTCATAATTGCTTGTTCTGTCTCTGTCTCAGAGACTCGGTAGTTGAGAGATGAAATTGAGCTGAAAGTTTTTATTGCTTGTGAGTGTAGTGATAAGGTTGGACACCAAATCTGAGTAGCTATGAGCAGTAAATACAAACAGATGTAAAAAATAAAATAAAGGTAACCTTTGCCTAATTAAAATTTGTTTGAAGAAACAAACTTAAATAAAACTATTGAAGTGTATCTATGCTAATATTGTCACCTATGAAGTGTATCTATCTAATATTGTCACCTTTAAATGAATGCTTTCATTTAAATACTTATTGTGATTGCTTCATATAATGGAGTGGCATTTTTAGTGCTGCTTCATTTTCCCTTGTAAAATCCACCAGAGATATCTGCTCATGTAGCATTGTGGTATAGATTTTCTGTGGAGTTTAAAAAATTGGCAGATTTGCATGCACTTTTGTCATCAATGGATACAGCATCATGGATCTTGAAGTATTTGTGGAACTGGCAAAGATGCAGGATGGCTTTTGGAGTAAGTTATGAGGTAGATGAGAATTTAGAGTTTTGAGTGCAAAGTACTTCTACTGGGATTATAGAAAATGGTTAGACGTAAAGAATTAAATTGAGAAGGTTTTTTTTTAAAATATAAAAGTATATACTGCTATATCATAAAACATGAAGATGGTATGTACAGGAATGTAATGTGATTGATGAGATATATGAGATGTTTAAATTGTTTGTTTTGGCAATTTAGCCCACTGTTTATTAAAATAATCCCAAAGTAGGGCACAATGTATAAAAACAAATGCAAAATACCAAGGCTAAATAACATAAACCAGACATAGGCAAACTCTGCCCTCCAGATGTTTTGGGGACTACAATTCCCATCATCCCTGACCACTGGTCCAGGGATGATGGGAGTTGTAATCCCAAAACATCTGGAGGGCCGAGTTTGCCTATGCCTGACATAAACCCATAATCACATATAACATACCTGTGAATCCAGCAGGGACAAGCTGCCTACCCCCACAACCAGTTCTGCCCAAAGCCTGAGTGGATAAAAATGGTTTTTAACTGGCACCAAAAACCCATCAGGGTTGACGCCTGTCAGATCTGTGAGGAGAGAACATTCCCCCCAAAAGGTACTGAAAACACACACTCACACTCTTGGTTCATAATGCAAATTTAGCACCATTAAGAGGGCATACCCACCTGGTTGTCATGTTCAGGAAATCTTATATGGGAGCAGACAATCCATCAAATATTTAGATCCTAAGCCATTTAGGACTTAAATTCATATATTATATGAATATAAGTAGTATATGAATATTGGTTATAATATTGCTGTCAATGCTCGAAAGCCCAATCTCATCCCCTGAATTGTGTATCATATTTGCAGTGTGATTGGTCAAAATAGTGTGGGGTGTGAATATGAAAGCCTTTAGGCCTCAGCTCAGATCCATGAAGGAGTGTTGTCATGGTGGTTCTTTTTTACTTCTTGGCCCATATGTCCCTTGTTTTGCGTACATGTTAATGTAAGGAAATACATGTAGCTGAACAGATTTTGTAATGTTGCTTCATTTTCCCTTGTACAATTTGCTTGAGAAACCTGCTCAAGTTTGGACTTTATTATTGTTTCTTTCTCTGTAAGCATCGTGTTCGAGTTTAAATACATCAGCCCTTATTCAGGTGTTGCCGCCTCCCCCCCTACTTTTGGCATAAATATTAAAAACATTTATATTGATGGCTTTTGACTTATAAGCTGAGGCTTTGAGAGATAAGATTTTGGGTGTGAGGTTGCATATTACCTTACATTAATATTCATGATCACCTAACAGTAGAGCATCTTCGCTTTCTCAGAAGCAGACATTTGCCTTTTTATCAAACTTGTACTTTATTTCTATATCTTGCGACCACTGAAATAATAATAATAACAATAATAACATCATCATCATCATTATTATTATTATTATCATTATCATCATCCTCATCATCACAATCAACTATTTGGCTGTTGCATAATCAAAACACTGGAAGATAAAGTACTATATCATTGAAGGAGTTTCATTAAATTTTCCTGCTTCAGAGAAGATTTGATGAAATTTAATCCTAGATGCAATTTATATGCTGCCATGTCCTGGCATATGTTTATGTATGAATTCTGCTTAAAAGTATCTCTGGTACTACAGAGGTAAGTGTTTTTCTTGAAAAAGGTTAAGAGCAGCAGGTGTGTGGCGTCTGACTCTGGAAAATGTTCTTCGGGAATCTTTTTGATAACATCTGTTTTGTTACCTTTGTGTGTGGGCAATCAGATCTTTATGACTTCATAATTTGCTATTTGCTTGTACTGCTAATGCTCCTAAGACTTCATAAGGGGCACTTTTTGGTTTGTGAAAACTCTAATGGAGGCCACCACCAGTTTTAGTGCATGAGCCCAAAGCTCAGGTTCCTTCCAGAATAGAGGCATTTGCACGGAAGAGTGGAATGTGGCAGTTAAGAGTCAGACAAAACTTAGTGGTGTGAGGAGAAATTGGCATTTTGGAGAGCACTTTAATGATGGGATAGGCCAAGCCTCACTACTGAATCTGGGGTAAAATGTTCTGACTGGAAATTTTTTTCTTCAGGGTCTTTCAGGCTGATGGAAACAGGAGAGCAATTTTAAATTTTTGAAGGAAGAAATCAATTCCAGCAATAGACCCTGAGGCAGTGCCACAAAGAAGTGCTCTGAATGGTGAGAGCAGCACAGCTGCCTATTGCCTCTGAAACAGAGGTAGATGTTCAGTTTCTCCGAGTTCTTGTCTTAAGTCCAGTTTTAACGGGACCTTTTTAGATGGTACTAGAAGCCTCCTTCAGTAAACCTGCCTCCATGCTTGTTTTTTGGTGGGTGGGTTACATCTAGCATTTGTCCTTCCACATGGGTGGATGTTGTGCTGTGCCACATAGTATGAGTGAAGTAGAGTCTTTTGTGAGTGTGGTGTCTAGATTTTGATTGTAGATATCTTGTTACAGGTGACATGATGTTTTAAGTGATGGAACTGATGCAAAGCTTTAAAATAGTATCGCAGAGCTGTATTAGTCATAAATGTAAAACACACATAGTTGTGTACCTGAAATTGACAGGACGTGCCCTGTTGTTTGCATGGTGTTTTCATTTCCCAAATTGCGGGCTTAATTCTTGACTAAAATCACAATATAAGTTTCCTCTTCTTATTGGACTCCTAATTTCCTCTTTTGCCTTCTCTTCTGTTTGTCCCCCAGTTACATTTTAATACATGGTTGAGTTTGGTTGACCTCAACGTTTTGGGGGTTCTAGGTACATTTATCATTAAATTATTCTCTGACCTTCCCCCATCAGAGAGTGGCTTTGGATAATATCTCCACATTGCAACTTCCTGTTCATATGCATCTTTGGTTTTAATCTGACATAGGACTTCCACATCTGCACTGCTTGGAGATTCAAGGACAGTTTCAAACAGCAGTTATTTTTAAATTGCTGTTCAGATGAGGTGGAAACAAGAACTTGTCACTTGGTTTTCCTTTTGCATCAATATCTCTTAAAGACACTATGCTGAAGGAGATGATAGATAGATAGATAGATAGATAGATAGATAGATAGATAGATAGATAGATAGATAGAATTAAGTTCTTATATGGCCTGAATTTCTGTTGTGAAATTCTTCTCGGTAGTGGCACCTTTCCTGTGGAACACCCTTCCTTCAGATGTCAAGGAAATAAATATCTTGACTTTTAGAAGACATCTGAAGGCAGCCCTGTATAGGGAGGTTTTTTAAGGATTGATGTTTTTATTATGTTTTAGGTATGTTGTAAGCTCCCTAGAAACCAGCCAAAAGGGTGGGATAAAAATAAAATTATTATTATTATTATTATTATTATTATTATTCACAAACGTTAAAATTTAGAGAGATTAGAGGCAACTTTGAGGTAGGGATCTGTTCTCCCATTCCTTGGAAAACACCATGTACATAGATAACACCACATAATTAATAATAATATATCTCAGAATCAAGCATCTACATAGTCTATGCAAGCCTAGGCTGGCTATGTCTATAAAGGACATTGAATTTACACTCCATAAAAATAATATGCAAAAAAACCCAACACATTTCCTGTCATTTTTTTTCCATAGAAAATTCTATGTCATAATTTTTAATATTTGTGTCTTAGATTGAACTGTTGAAGTGCAAGCTGTATGTCTCATAATTTGTTGCAGCTCATGTAAAGTTAGAGACAACTGTAGTTTTACTTTTGAATTAATAGGATATGTTCTCTTGTACAGAGAACAGAGTAAATCTTGAGAAGGTCAAGGCTTAAGGCATGCTGGTGCTTCCTAGTGGTGAGATGAAAAACTGAGTGGCGCATATACAACCACGTCGTTGTGATAAGTTTCACTCGTACAGGCATCTCCCTGCTTACGTGGGGGTTACATTGCAGGCCCGTGCGCGCATAAGTGAAATTGTGTAAAGTGGGGAGCACCCTTTAAATGCCACCTCTGCCACTCTCTCCTCAATCCATACCAAAAAAAATGCTTTATCCAAAAATATCCACAACTAGAATTGAAGCTGTGGAGCTGACAGGAGGCTGGAGGGATGTGTGGGAAAGTGGTGGCAGCGGTGGCTGCACTACCCCACACATCAGCTGTTGGGCAGGGAGGCTGAGCAGCATAAACAAAGCCCAGTCTCTTCAGGGCTTCCTCCACCTTCACTGATACCCTCTTTGGCCTCTGGGGTTGATCTCTTTGTGAGCCACAAGGACTCCTTCCAGGTTTGAATCGAATTATTTCCCGTCACTGCATGTATACACGGTCACACGTGAGTTGATCACGTGCAAGTGGGTGACGCATGCATGTCTCTTAGATGCCAGTGAACACGGGGAGTGACTCAAACAAGGGGTATCTGAATGTTTAGCAATATAAATACTCTTCTTTGCCATTGTTCTCAGGTTAATTTTGGATGAATCTTATTGGGAAAGGGTGATTCAGTCGCTTTTAACTTTTTGGATTCTTTAAATATCAGCTTTTTAAATAGAGGTCATGTCAGTACATTCACATTGACCAATGCAGCTTAAAAATGCGCTCCTGCAAGAAATCACCTAGGAAGTTAAGTAACTGAGACAAAGTAGTGTGCTAGAAAGTGTAAGAACAGAAATTGGTAAAATGTATACCAGTGCTTTCATTATATTCCAACAGTTTTTTCTCTCTTTAATTTATGTGAATGCATATTTTAAGATTTAGCTGCATCGTTTCATTCTATACCAATTGCTTGTGGTTTGGGCTAAAAAAATTGCAACTGTCCAGATGTTCTTTGATTCGGCTACAATTCTTGGCTTCGTTTGTTGGGTGATTTTCAGTGTTTTGCAGATAGATCTCAAAAGCATCTTTCTGAAGGAGGGAAGTGTTTCCTCCAACATTTGAACCCAGCCCAATGATATAAAGTAATTTCAACAAGTTGTATATTCTTTTAAGAGAATATACACACCATTTTAAACTGTATTTTGAGGCTCTAGACATGAAACAGGTGACTGGTAAATTAATAGATTTATCTTGAAAAGAGAACTTTTCAGTATTTTTTCTTCAAAAGTGTTCTTTAAAGAAAAACTAATATCTAGCAGCATGTTAGATGCATTGTGCATCTAGATGCATTGTGCTCGTGTATTTTTGTTTTGTTTTGAATTGTTTTAATGTTTTATTGGTATAATTTCCTATCTTGGTACTTCAGGTGAAAAAAGAAGTCTTTGATCAAATAACTTTGTTTTTGTAAAGATCTGGCAACATTTCTTGCAGGTACCTTTTGATTTATAATCCTACAGAACAAGAACGCTCATCAGTGGTTTCAGTCTACGTGAATACACCTCGAGTTAAAGTATTGTCTCCTTCTGGAAGACTAGTTGTGGTTCAGCTTACCGCAGTATGGGATGGAGCTGCTAAAATAACATATGATGCATACCAGGCAAGCTATTTGTAATACATCTATGAACATGTATTGAACAAGCATGTGAATATTTTGTATGTGGGAAGCAGTAGTACAAATGACAAACAAAAAAGGGATTCAGTCATCTACAACTGTTGCTAGATAATGTATTTGGGAAATTTTTAAAAGCATACAAGTGGTAATTTTAACTTTGGGATTTGATTATTGTCTCCCCCTTTATAAATAGTAATGAGATGCCTATGCATTTGATACTTGGAAGGTGCATAAAATTACTACAGCATGCGTGTTTACTTGGAAGTAAGCTCACTTTAATTTCTTGGAGGTTGCTCCTAAGAAATTGGGTATAGGATTGTAGTCCTACTAAAGCTTTCTTTTAATCCAGGTTATAGTTCCAAAGTGACAAAAAAGTATCAATTTTTCAAATATTTAGTTTAATTATGTTTTTCCCGGTGGTGAGAAGTCAGAGCAGAATGTATAAGTTTGTAGTTAACAATTCTCTGAACATAAGTTATTTTGTTTGTCTCTCTGGAAAAGGAGAATCCAGGTTACGTTTCTTTTCAAATTCTCTTGGCTCTCCAATTTCATAAAATTCTGTAGAATTTCCGTCAATGTTTTTTTCCTGATATACTGTAATCCTTATGCTTTTTGTAACTGTTTCCTAAAAGTGCAAAATGAAAACATTTTTTTTCCTGCGACTGCTGAAGTACAAGAAACCTACTAAGGGGATGTAGCTGTAGTGTTTGAACATGCAGAAAATAACTGTTCTTGATTTCCCTTTCTGTCTCTTGCTTGAAATATAAGTAAGCGTCTTTACTTGTGTGAAACAGCTTTAAAGAAAAGCATTGCAATGCTTTTAATATTCTTTATATAACATGCAATGATTAAAACAAGGATGGTTTGTTGCTCCAAAATATATTTTTGTTGATTCATTGCTCCTCAGGTTTCTCAAACGTAGAAGAATTTGATTGCATCATTACCTTTGAATTTCTTAGAATAGAAGAAAATGAGGATAAATTGATGTAGTGGAATCTTTGACTGAACACAGTTTATTTGAAAGGCAGCTATTGTAGTTAATATTGTGTCCTAGGTTCTGCTTTATTGTAGGGAAAGCATGGATGTAATAAACTGAAAAGAATCCTGCTAAATGAGATCTAGCTCTCTTGAGTACCATTATTTTCACATGTCTGTTCCTAACAAGGATGTTGGCTTTGATTAGAACATAGTTCCTAGCACTGTTGTGAGTTTAGGATCTCCGTATAAGTCATCCTTTGGGGACCAAATAATTTTGTTTACACTTGGATGTCTGCTCTTGATATTGGAAAAATAACCTTTCTTTGCCTTCACTTAACAGATTTCTTTCTTGGTTCGTATACCACCCTTGGGTTTTGGAGTTTACCAGCTACTGGAGGGTCTGAGTTCCGAAACTGCATTGGCGGACTATAATCTCTATCATAACGACAAAGCTAAGCTAGTCAAGCCATATAGAGTTTTCAACGTTAAAGAAATACAGAATGCTCTGGATGAGATCATGCTAGAAAACTCTTACATGAAAGTCTGGTTCTCTGGGAATTCTGGGCTTCTTGAAGTATGTATATTTAACTATTTGAAAATATTTTGATATTGAAATTAATTGGAATAACAGTATTATTATTATTATTATTATTATTTCCTTTAGAAAGTTAATACAAAAGAAAATAATAAAAATCATCGTGTCAAGCTGGAATTTGTTTGGTATGGGACTACAAGTAACAGAGATAAGAGTGGGGCTTATCTCTTCTTACCGGATGGAGACGCCAAGGTAATAATAATAGGCTTGTGTTTGGACTATATTGAGGAAAGCAGGGAAGAGTGTATATACTGGCTTTCATCCAGAGGTACCATTCTGCTAGTGGAAAACTTCCCCCATTTTTGAAATAGATGTTGTGACCTCCCAGAAGAGCACAGGATTGAGAAAAGTGAGTCATGGAGGATGAATCTCTTGAGAGTCAGTGCTCATTTAGCTATCCATTAGTAGTAATCTGGGATCTGATCAAGAACATTTTTATCACTTGTCGTGTTATATAGGTATCACTAAAAAAAATATGGCCTTAATCCAGATATGCTCTTATTGGAAGAAACAGAGGCAGGGTGATTTTTGCTGGTTACTCCTTCCTGCTGCAGCCCCTTTGTGTTTCTTGAAAATATACCCTCAAGGATTGGGAGAACTAGGTTGTAAGAGATGAGGTGAGGAAATCAGGGGGTCTTGTACTCCATAGCTTCTTCCATCAATGGAAGGAAGCTTTCCATTTGTGGAAGGGCAACTCCAGAGCCAACTTAAAATGTTGAAGTAGATAGTGAATTGGGCCTTCATTTTTAACTGAAGATAAACTGCAGATACAAAACATTTTGGAAACGGGGATCTACAGCAGGATTGAGGAGCATCCAACCCACAGACCTAATTAGGTCTGGCAGGGGTTGCTGCTTGACTCATGAAGCCATTACCCCCCAAACCACAACCACCTGTCCCAGGCCTCCATCAGATGAGGAGCAGGTGGAGATGTGGAGATGTGGCAGCCAATGAATGATCAGGACTTTTGAAATGTGCTCCGGGTTGTGCATTTTTAAGGGGAGGGGGCTTGCTGTCGCTGCCAATGACTGAGAAGGCCATCTCCCAGTTTTCTTGGGATTTCCATAAATAAATATTCCAATTTTATGAAAAGCTGTGCCAGAAAGGGGGAAAACTATTTAATTAGCGGTCACATGTTGTTGAGTAACAATTGTCCATTGTTCATATACAGTAGCTCTTGATTGAAGCTTGAGGGATTTCTGACAAATAAACGTGGCTCAAAATCCATCTCCCAAAGTACAATATTAACTTGGAGCTCTTTCAAGGCATTCCACGGTTGTGGTGAAAGAGGATGTGTGAGGGACATGCTTCTTCCTACTTTTTGTAGCTCCTCTGAAGCGTCGCAACAACAGTGCCCCCCCCCTTTAAGCAAGATAATGAAATGTGAAGATTCAAAGTACTAATATAATTTTGCTTTTGTCTTTTTGCAGCCCTATGTTTTCTCTGATCCACCTATCATACGAGTTACACATGGGAGGATCTTTTCTGAAGTTACTACTTTTTTCCAGCATTTGACACACACAATACGACTTTACAAAGTTCATGGTAATGTATTGTTAGCAAATCTAGCTGTGCAATTATGTTCTAGTTCTTTTAGGGTTTAATATTGTCTTGTTTTGGTGCATGTGAATACAGTTGACTTTCCTACAGTTTCCCATTTTAGAAACTTGTTAACTGCAGTGAGAGTCGTTCAGAAATGAACTCTTTAATCTGCTGCATTTATTCAGCCTAATTTAGATTACTGTAATCCATTGTTTGTGGTGGTGCCTTTGAAAAGTGTTTGGGAACGTCAACTGGTTTCAACTAACAGCCTGATGATAATATATATATATTTCTACATTTCAAATTAAACATTTTACAACCTTTAAAATATCCAATGACTTCCCTTCTTCTCCTTCCATAGTTCATATTACAAATCATATTTCCTGCATATTTTACTATAACCATTCAAATCAATTTTCCACTTTTACATCAATCAAATATTGTTTACTCTGTTGGATTTATCTTAATGCTGCCAGCGTTTTCAGCTGTGTACAATTATTCTCCATATATTCAGTAAATATTTTCCATTCTTCTTTAAATATACGTTCTTCTTGCTCTCTTATTCTGTGGGTTAAACCTTTTTTCTTCATATTCTAACATCTAAAGTTGCCAATGCTCTTTACAAGGGACCTTGCTCACTCTCCATTTGGGGCTAACAGAACACGGGCTGCTGTTGTTGCATACATAAACAAAACTTTTCTGGCCCCAGGGAATTTCTGTCTGGGTTATTCCCAACAAAAAGGGCTCTGGTTTTTTTGGGAAGGTAAATCTAAATATTTTTCCCCAGCTCATTATAAATAATTTCCCAACTCATTGATTCAAACTACTTCTGAAAATCAAAGGAGAGCAACAAAGGTGGAATCAGTTGAATTAATAAATATATCATGTGCAAAAGATGGCATCTTCTGACATCTTTCCTTTGGTTCCAGTCCTCTTCTAAAGCAGGATATGCAGCTCTAGAGGATTCAACCAATAGAAGCATCTACGAAACCCCTCTTTACGTGGCTCCAATTGAGCTGCAAATATATGGTGCACTTGACTGGTTCCTTACTGCTTAGGATCATGGGCTTGACAGTCTAGTACAGGGGTCAGCAAACTTTTTCAGCAGGGGGCCGGTCCACTGTCCCTCAGACATTGTGGGGGCCCCGACTATATATATTTTTTTTTGGAGGGGGGAATGAACAAATTCCTATGTCCCAAAAATAACCCAGAGATGCATTTTAAATAAAAGCACACATTCTACTCATGTAAAAACATGCTGATTCCCAGACCGTCCGCGGGCCGGATTTAGAAGGCAATTGGGCCGGATCCGGCCCCCGGGCCTTAGTTTGCCTACCTATGGTCTAGTACAATATTAGGAAATTATTGAATCTCATTTTATATTTAGGGCTTGAAGGTCAGTCCCTTGAGGTATCCAATATTGTGGACATTAGAGGAGAATACAATCGTGAGATTGCAATGCGGATTTCATCTGACATAGAAAGCCATAACAAATTTTACACTGACCTCAATGGATACCAGGTAAACAGCATACGTTAATTTAAACACAGGGGTTATGTTCTATGTTTTAGATTAGCTTTTTGTTAACATTTACTCTCATCTTTTATTGGAGTGGTATTTTTTAATTTTTTTTAGCAACAATTAAAAAGAAATTCTATAAACTGGATGAAAATCTTAAAATATTTATGTTATTTTCCCATCTTCCTCATCCCCCTATTTTTTTTATTTCACTCAATTTTATCAGACATTAATGAAGAAATACCACCTTTTATCTCCCACTAATGATACCATGTCTGTCCCCATGTTTTGTCTCTCTCCCTCATCTGGATTCCCAAGTCAGGACAGCAGAGAGGTGCTTCCATTCCCTTTAAAAGGGAATTATCAACTAGCATAACCTGAGGTTGGTGCAATCAGTATGTTTGCTGATGAACCCACAGCCATGGTGGAATGCAGCAGACCTCACTCAGGCAAGCTCCCTGTATTTTCAGCAACATGTATGCAAGCTCTTGCACATGGTAAATTAGAAGATAAGCAGGCACACAGAAAGCAAGTGAATCTCAAAAATGATGAAAAGAAATAAAAACCCAGTTGTTAACCACCTTCTCTTATACTAGTTCGCCCTTTCACTAAGATTATAATCTGCGACTTTCCTCTGGGAGCTCCCACAGATTTAGCTGTGTTGCATACAGATGTTTGTTTCTTAAAATATTAGTTAGAAAGATAACCTGTTTATAGGCTGTCATCAATAACTTGGTATTAGGGAAAGAAATAGAAATCGGGCAAGCCTGAAAGTATAGTACAGTCATTCCTTGACTCCCAAACGCCTTGGGAGTTGAACGTTTTGGCTTCCAGAAAACTGGAAGTGAGTGTTCCGGTTTTCGAACATTCTTTCAGAAGCCGAACGTCCGACGGGGCTTCCGCAGCTTCCAATTGGCTGCAGGATGTTCCTGCAGCCAATCATAAGCCACTCATTGGAAGTCAAACGTTTCGGAAGTCAAACGGACTTCCGGAACAGATTCTATTCAACTTCCAAGGTACGACTGTATTCAATTTCCATTTAGCAAAAGCTATGTTTCTATTTGTCTTATGTAAATTATAAATGAAATTTACTGAAGTCACATTTGATCATTTAGATTCAGCCTAGACAGACAATGAGCAAATTGCCTCTTCAAGCAAATATTTATCCAATGGCAACAATGGCTTATGTCCAGGATAGCAAGATACGCTTGTCTCTTCTTTCTGCTCAGTCTCTTGGCGTTGCAAGTTTAAAAAGTGGTAAGTAACACTAGAAGGTTTTAAAGACTGACTATGCTGGAAAGTAAACCATGTTGTGGTCATAACATCGCTCAAAGGCCCTGCAAGTTCCATGGAATTCTCCAAGGCTAATCAAGGCTCTATGAATAGTTGATAAGATATGTACGTGCTTGCTATAACATTAGAGGAAAAAGTAATATAAGTAGAGCAATGTTTATGAATATTTTTGACAAAAGATCTTGGATTAGGAGAGCTTTAAGACTCCCAATTTTGTATACCTGTTAATATTTCTAGCCTATATGTATATGTAGCATAATGGGTAGCCTGTCTTTTTGTAGCAGTCTGATTTTTAGATACTTTAACAGAGTGGTGGATCCAAAATAAGACAATTGTTTGTTTTTAGGCCAATTAGAGGTCATCATGGATCGCCGACTTATGCAGGACGACAATCGAGGTTTAGGACAAGGTGTACAAGATAACAAAATCACAGCTAATCTATTCCGAATTCTGTTGGAGAAAAGAAATGGAGTAGATATGGTAGGAGAAGTGTTATAAATATAACTTGATTTCAGTTTCTTAAATATTAGCCTCCAAATATATATACATGTATGTATCATAAGAACATTTTACTAAGGGATTCTCCATATCTCTAATTAGAACATTAATCTTTCAGTATTCCAAATATAGATTCACTTACGTTATTGAACCTGACCATGGTGTGTCATAATGTTTTTCTGTTCTTCCCTGTTTTAGGGAGTTCTTATGAAAGAATATGTTGCTATAATGTCACTCGCTAAGAAAAACAAATGGTTGGGTCCAGATAAATTCTGGTGGAAAGGGGGTTGGGCAAAAGGTGATTCTTCCATCTGTAGAAATGTAGACATCAGACATCAATGTAAGACCCTTGTGGTTTGCAGGGGAGCACATGGGGCCTTCTACATGCAGAAGGGGGGGAATAGGGATTGTGGTGATAAAGGCATTGAGGACCAACAGTAGTGTCATTGTTGGGAGTGGGATAGCAGTGACAATAGTTGAATATTTGGTCCTCTACAGTCTACACTACTCTTAAGATGAACTATTTCAGCATCATGCTTTGCGTCATATGACTTTATCTACTATAGAGTGAATGTACAACTACTATAGAACAAATGTACAACTTGGCAAATTTTCACAGGGGTGCATAAAGAACATCTTGAGTTTTACAAGCCAAGCTGCTTTAAATTAAATGTATTTATTTATCACAGTCTTAAGTGGTACAGATTTGACGAAGATAAACATCATTCCAGTCTATGGTGTAGTCACAGATCATTATACTGGGACCCCAGAAAAGTCTGAGGTTGTAGCAGTTAAATTTGAAATCTTTATTAACACTGCCTGAAAAACCATAAATAGTGCTACAATTGTTGGGTATAGGCAGAGTATAGCAGGTTACCCAGTTAAATGAGACACACAGAGAAACAGCCCAGTAAACCAAGAAAAGGGTACCCCTGTTTGCTTCAGGATTAAAAGAGCACACTGTTCAGTCATCCATCAGGAACCAGCATGACAGAGGGATGCAAAAGATCCCCACAAAGAGTATGGATGATGAAGAACCAGTTCCTTTGGATATGAATATAGACCCCCAATAGCCTTTCCTCTCCATGTAATCTGCCAGGATGAACTTGGATCAAGTTCAGACCACATATTTAAAATTATGCTGTAATCTACCTGTGTTCTTAGACCCCCAATAGATCAGCTAAGCACTCCCAAATGCTGCATAATCATTTCTATATGGGAGAAAGATAAAATACACAATTCACATACTGTGCCATAGGTTAAAGTATGTGCCCTAACACTGCTGTGACTTCTTTTGGCTAGATTGTATGTTTGTTTATGGTAATCTTTTGGGGGCACTGTTGACTTTAAAACACTGTTGGCTACCTATGCCCCAAATGCCATTTAGTTTTATTCATGGGTTCATTTCAGCTTAAATGAATGCATATATGTTCAATGTACCACAACTGAAAATAGCTTACTACTATCTTCTTTTTTTAATAGAAAGAAGAAAAATCAACAGTCAGCTTTCCTTCTCTCCTTAGTCATATAACATCATCTTTCATAAATCATCCTTTGATTCCAATGATTACCTATGCAGACACCAGCATCCCATCGCTGTTGAATACCTTTTCTCCATTAATGTCATCCATGCCCTGTGATATGCATATAGTTAACTTAAGAACCATACAATCAAAGGTAAGCTTGAAATAAGTTTGAAATAGTTATTTCAGTATACTCAAAACTATTGCTTTCTAGAAAGCCCCTTTACAAGACTTCTGAAATGGGTCTCCAAGGAAATTAGTACAGTCTTAGCATCTTTTACTCCAAAACACTATAAAATGTGGACATTATTGACACTGTTATTGATACTCTGGTGTCAAAGAGCAGTGCAGAAGTAAGTTTGAGAAGTGAGTAAGGGTTTGAGTCTGATTACTAGGATGATTTATTTGAGATGTACAGCTCCTTACCTACTTATAACAATGCTTTGCAACATAGCTTGTGATATGTACTTCCATGAATGTAGATTTACAGATGCAGTCACTTTTTCTACACCACAAACAAAATTAATTTCTATGGGCAATAACTCTGTGTATGCTACATATGGGCTTTCATTATGTGAGTCTACTGAAGTAGAGAGTGATAAATGTCTGCTTCCTTATAGACCACAAACCATCATTTTTGTACAAGGAACAATAAAATTGTAGATTTCTCTGCCTAATGATGCATATTATTGGAATGATAAACGGCAACATATTTAAGACAATCTGAAATTACGAAATGTTGCAATCTTGCATTAGTAGCATTAAAATACTCACGATTTAAACCAGACAGAGAATAAGATGAATTTCTGTAATCAAGAAGAACCAAAATACTTTTCCAGATAACATTTGCCTCCGTTCTCTCTCTCTCTCTCTCTCTCTCTTGGCTGTAGCATCCCCCCCCCCCCGCAAAAATAGGGAAGGTGTGATGAAGCCTGGTCATAAAATAGCCATGCTCCTGTTCACATTGTTAAATAAATAAAGGGAGAAGTGTTCTTACACACTGGGTGGATAGTGGGCAGCCTTTAGAATACAAATATTTTAAAGCTAAAGCCTAACAAAAAAGCAGACAATCTTGCTTAATGGGCAACAGGTAGGCATGCTGAAATTTGCTGCCGAATTTGTTTTGCTATCGTTAAAGGGATAGATGATACGTCTGAAATGTACTTCAGTGCAGGGCACAACATACTATTGCCATAAGATATGGCGGTGGCCACTAGTTTTAATTGGCTTTAATTAGACAGCTTAATGGAGGATATGTCTGTCAATGGCTACTAGTCATGGATGGCTCTTGGTGTAAATTTCCCTAATGGTGTTTTCAGTGTCATTTAGTAGCTGACAGCATGGGTTTTGAGAGTTCCGCTTCAAAAAAATGTACATATTTTGCACACCTATCATGTATTCCCATCTTCTGCCTTTTAGAAGAGCCATTGTATGTGCCTGCTAACATTGTAGGCCTCCTGAATCCTTTAAAAAAAACACTAAAAAAGCTTAGACACTTCCTTTTTGTACAATTGTATGTACTGTTTTAGTTATGTGGGAGGTTATTTTGCCTGAATTTCTGGCTTAGTTTTTTGTGCCACTGCCAAGTGAATCTAATGGTATATAAAGTAACAGATGCTTTGTTCATCTTACTGAGCTGTTTATTAGCCCATAACCTGCTTCAGATAACATCTGTATTCCTGCACACATGCATTTGGGGGATATAACTGCTACGTATGCCAAAATCTTCTAAGTTTTAATATAGTAATTAAAATTATGTATGTGACTGAACCTGTTATGGCCATATAACTGAGGTCTAAAATCATAGCAATAATCAATGAAGTTAGACAATGTTGGGCTCCAGAATAACTTGTCAATTTCCTAGCAGTTTCAGTCACGATTCAAAAGTTTGTGCCTCTGCCCAGACTCTACAGTTCTTCCCTCTCCCACCCACCCCTTTGCCCACAATTTCTCCTTTTGTTTTGCAGGCAGATTCTGGGCCATCTGAGGAAGCAGCCCTGATTGTTCACAGGAAGGGATTCGATTGTAGGTTCACAAGCACAGACCTGGGCCTCCTCTGCTCTACAACTCAGGGAAAGGTATTCTACAATATTTTAGATTTATTCATATGGTAGTAAAGAAACGAGTTGGGAGAGATTGAGTCAGCTGCTTTTGATAATGGTTTGGACCTGCTCAATTGGATTTTCTACCTTCTTTCTTTTGAGTAGCGGGCTCTTATACTATGTCACAAACCAGTCCTGAAAGTCTCTTCAGTTTAAGAGATGTCTCCCATCTTGCATGACGAGGGACTGCTGCTTGAGAAACACAAGCCTGCAGTTCACTTAAGTGAGCAGAATTGTAGTGCCCTGTTCACCTCTGCATAGTTGCATCCTTATTTCTCGCCCTGATCTGGCCACAGTGATCCATGCGATGGTCACCTCCAGGCTTGATTATTGTAACTCGCTCTACGCAGGGCTGCCCTTGAAACTGACCCTGAAACTCCAACGGGTGCAGAATACCGCGGTGAGACTCCTTACGGGGTCTTTGCCGCAGGATCATATTCATCCAGTACTTTACCAGCTGCACTAGCTCACGGTGGAGTATAGGATCAGGTTTAAGGTGCTGGTTTTGACCTTTAAAGCCCTATGCGGCCTAGGACCCTCGTACCTACGGGACCGCCTCTCCTGGTATGCCCCGCGGAGGACCCTAAGGTCCACAAATAATAACACGTTGGAGGTCCCAACCCATAAGATGGCTAGATTTGCCTCAACTAGGGCCCAGGGCCTTTTCTGTTTTGGCCCCAATTTGGTGGAACGCACTGTCTCAAGAGACTAGGGCCCTGCGGGATCTGACATCTTTCCGCAGGGCCTGCAAGACGGAGCTGTTCCACCTAGCCTTTGAGTTGGACTCAGTCCGACCTTTGTGTTATAATATAACATTGTAAGACTAGATCCTCCCTACTGTTATAAATTCATGGGCAGTTACATTAAGGCGGCTTTTTAAATCATTTTTAAATCATTTTAAATTTTGTAATCTGTATTTTAATTGATCGTTTTTGTGTTTATGTTTTATTGTGATTTTGATTGTGTGAGCCGCCCTGAGCCCGGCTTTGCCGGGGAGGGCGGGGTACAAATAAAAATTATTATTTTTATTTATTTATTTATTTATTTATTTATTTATTTCAGTATATTGTGATGTTTTGCTGGTGATATATCACGATTTTGAAAGCCAGATATTGCCCAGCCCTCACACACATTGTGATTCGTGATATATTGCCAGGTTATAAATATTATGAAACGGTTTTCACAATGTGAACTTCAAGCCGGTTTTGGATTTCGCCCAGCCCTACTTAGAATCTACTTACGAAGAACTCAGTTGGAAAATCATTAAAGAGTGAAGTTAAAAATCATGTCCAATTCTGTGTTGTAAATAATGATCTTTTTTACTTCTCCAGCTAAAGGTGCACAGACTCTTTAACAAGTTCCATGTGGGAAGTCTTATACCTACATCCTTATCTTTGATGCATTCACCTCCAGATGCCAGAAACATTAGTGAAATCAGTATGAGTCCTATGGAGATAAACACATACAGAATTCAGCTGAGATGAAACTTGACCTTTAGAACTCAAATGCTAAAGAAGAATCTGCAACTTTCCTCAAAGATTGGTGTGCAATAAGAAGCACATTTCTATTCCAGCTTCTTGGATACTGTGACAATACATTCACTCTAGAATTTATTTGATCTCCAGCACAGTAAAAAGCCATGATGCAAGCAAGCAACTTTACCATTAACAAAATGCCAACATCAGTATAAGAAGTGGAAGAAAAACAAAGGATATTCTCATTGACATAGTGAATCTCAGGTTAAATGTTAGTTTATGATTTTGTGTTTGAAAGGTTGGGACTGTTGATTTTTAAATGGTTTTCTGATCTGTAATTGGGTCTTAAATAATTACATATTGGTGAAATCCCAGATAATACAGTCTGGAATTAAAACCCTGAATATGCTCTGGCGAAGCTATTGTCCAAATACTTGTAAAGACTTCTATAAGTGACAGCTCCAATTTTGTTCCACATGGAGTCTGCATTTATCCCACTCTAGCCCTAGAGTGAAATCCAAGAGCCTTTGAGAAGTGGAAGATTATAATCACTTGTCCTACCATCTTGAAGTGGCAGAAGTTAAAATTCCGGAATTTTAGACTCATCTTTCTTGGAAAATGTCAAACAAACTTCTGTTTCGTTACTTGACACATTGGGATATGTGCAATTACTCCATTATGAAGAGTAAGGAAAGTTAAGTCTATAATTTCATGAATACAAGATTTTTTTACAGAACATTTGGATACTAATGCTCTCTGAAAGCCTTTTTCTATTTCAATATTTCAATATCAAAATAAATGTGCCTTATTTTTTGATACATCTTGTTACTCTTTTGGTGTCCATGTAGTGTTTTTTGGTGGGGAAGGGGGAAGGACATTAAAACACATATTTTTTTATTTGGCAGTGGTGGTTACATTCCGTTCTCCTGCACCAAATTTGTTCTGTTGGTGGTCCAAATGCTCTAATTGAATGTAGAAAATGATGTAATGAATTAAAACAATGGAAGAATAAATGATACTGTAAAATTCATCTATCAGTTAAACTGCAACATACACATAAATTTAAAGGTGTGCAAAAGCTGCCTTGCCATGTATATTGTAGCAAACAGTGCATTGAGAATCATGTGCCTATATTTTTAAAATGTCACTGTACAAACTTATATGTCCATGCTTATTTTGCTAATGTTTGTTACCTATTTCTGAAGATGCTGTTCCTCAGTATTTATGCCTCCAGTATTTTACTGAGTTCTTGAAGCCATGGGGATTTACAAGTTCCACTTCCCTAAATAAAACTACTGTTTAGTATTGGCAAGCAGTAAAGGCTGCAATCCTATAAACACCTAGGGGCACGTTCCATTGAACCCAATGGGACTTGCTCCTGTGTAGACATATGTAGGATTGCACTGTAAATTGCAGTTCTGTTTGTTAACAGTTCCTTTAACCTTCACCTTTTTTTAGTTTTGCTGATACATAATTTCCTCTGAAACTAATATTTTAATGAGGAAATGGCTTTTATAGTCACACATTTTGTACTATAGTAATCTGATCTATTCCATGTTGGTATCTAGGCACATTTCCCATCTTAATGACATTTAAATCTTTTATAATTTTCATGTTTTGAAGGCATTCTTCAGAGGACACTTTATAGATTCCCTATTTCATTTTTTGGTATTCACACAATTTCATGTGAACTGTTGGGGGAAAATAGTACAGTGGAAGAGTATTAAGAAGCTATAAATGAATCATTTTATGCAATAAACATAAAAAATGAATACTTTTTCTTTAGATGAAATCCTTAAATGCCAGCAGAACATTCCTGTGACTACCTTTTCAGTTTTATGATGTCCATAGGTGGGAAATATTTACTGGAAGCCTCTAATTGTTCTTAAGAGAGAGAAAAGTATTCAAAAGGTTAAAATTCAGAAAAATAAAAAGATGCAATGAATTGTAGTCTGTTTACTTGTAAAACACGCTTCCAAATAATGTTTCATGTGACTAGACCTGCAGCCCAATCTTAAGACATGTTCCCTCAGAAATTCTATTGCGTAAGTCTACACTTTTAAGTTGCATTAAATGCATGTCTACTTGGAAGTTGCGTGGAATGGGACTTACTTCCTGGTAAGTGTGTTCAGGATTGCAGCCTTAACTTCTTAGTGAGCAAGCATAGGATTGCAGCCTATTTTTTTACTCATTATTTTTCATTGGCTGTACAATCATGCCTGAATGTTCCTTAACCAGCAGACGTTTGTGTTAATTCAAAATAATTGTTGTCTGAAAGCTAATGCCTTCTGAAGCAATGGTAATTAATTCAATACAAAATATAAAATTGTCAAAATTGCAGTCCAGTTCATACTAATCTAAGGAAAGGGGGAAAAATCAGGATTTACTGTTTTTATTCATTGCATTTCCTGTGAACATTTTTCAAACTTGTACACATTTTTAATGTCAGTTTTGATGCCCATATATGTTAAGAACAATTTATCATACATTCATTTTTTTAAATGGAAGAAATCAGTGCATTTAAAGCAATCATGTAAAACTGAATCTAAATTTCTTGTTGCAGGAGTTCCACCATGCTAAGGATTTTTAACATTACATTGTGTCTCATTTTTTTTCATACTGTCCCTTGAGGCCAGCTGATTTAATTGGAAGGTTTTCATATATATATATATTTCCCTAGGAAGATTTTATATCTTTGGGGGTGGGGTGTGTGATGCAAGATTGCTAATAAAAAAAAATGTGATAACTTTTTTTGTCAAGCTGCTTTGATCACTATTTTAGAGGTAAAATATTCAGCTCTTGCTTTCTCTGTTGCAATAGTATTCAATATAATCCAAGATTTCCCTGCTGCCAAAGCATCAGTTTGTGTTGCTGTTCTGTCTATGCCAGTAAGAGTGTAACATCAGGGCTTACCGTTAGGAAGACATGATCCTTAGGTTACGGACTATGTGCAAGAATCTTCACAATAACCAGAGAACCCGGGATACCTCATCTAATTCTCTTTGCTGTATAGACTCCTGATGAGTGAAAGCATGAGGCAAATGCCAAAATAACTTACAAAACCATATACATCCTAACTGTTGGGACACCATTTATTGGGGAGGGGGGGCTGTATCAACTTAAAGGCTTAGCTGGAAGTATAGTTGGTTGATTTCAAAATTACTCCAGATCATTCAGATACAGGCAAAAGCTATTGGTGTACCGTAGATTTCAGAATGTTAACCTAAATTTCTTGCTTGGGGTAGCAGGAATTCCATGAGGGTGGGTGGGGACGACAACAGAAAATAGGCATGGTAAAATACTGGACTCATAACAGAAGAGAGAACAATCAAATCAATAAATCTTAAAAGTTACTATGTTTTAAAGTTAATAATAAAAGGATATTTTCTTTAAAATGGCATTACAAATAAATCAGTATTCTGGGCTTAAAAGTAAATAAAGGGATATTGCGTACCCTGTCGCAGCAGCTCCTCCCCAGGGTGCCAAGACACCATGGGTGAATGAAAGGATGCAACAACATTTTGGGATTGAAAAATGGCCACAACTTTATTTATTTTCAATTGTAGGTAAACCTTGGCATAAGCATTGGACGTGTATCCCTCTCAGCCCCAAGCTGGGGGTCTGAGGCATGACAGGGTCAGTTAGGGGGGAAATGGAACCACTGCAAAAAGTGTGTTTATACAAATGCCCCCCCCCCAGGCGCTAAGGGAATCTCTGGCCCTCCAGCCACATGCTTCTGACAGAGACTTCCTTCAGTAGCCCTCTAATGGGGTACCTTGTTATTGCCACAGCAAGGAGGGGATGAGTCACCACTTCATGCCTTCATCAGATGTTAAGACTATAGGAGAGCGCCCAAGGCCTAAACCACCAAAGTTACTGTTGCTACGAGGAAGGCGAAAAGTTGGGCTGCAAAGGAGGCATGATTAGAGGGTGGGCCGGATGGGTGATGCTCTTTGCCAGCTGTGCTGCTGAGAGCAGCACCGGCCCATTTAAATGCCCTGGGAGCAGACTGGAGCGACAACATCGGCAGCCAGGTCCGCTCCCTGGCCCTGCCCCTCTCAAGCCACTGTGGATTGGGGCAAATTCAAATCTGGGTCTGGCGGAAACCCAGAGAGCACCATGGCAGCCAGGGGGCGGGGCCAACAGCTAAACAAACATGGTGTGGCTTGGGGGGGGAGAGGGAGCCACCATGGCAGGTCGCAAATGCCACCCATGCCTGGAATGGGTAGTGATCATTGTCTTCAGAAATACATTACAGAGAAGAACTTGGTGTTGCAAGCTTGCTCTATAAGCAAGTTAACTGCTATGTTAATATAAAGCTAACTTGAGCAGAGTTAACCGCCTTTAAGCCTAGGGTTCATGGGGAGGGGTGGAGAACTATATACAGTACATCTTCAGCTCCTTGGAGGAATGGTGGTATTTTAAGTTTAAATAAATAAATTGTGGTGGAGTACACACAGGAATGTGCAGATTTATTTATTTTTAAAAGCTTTTAAAGTGGTATAACCGCACCATAGGTATCATTTTGAATGCTAAATTACCTTCTGGACTCTTTATTTTTTAAAGTTGCCGGGAATAGACTCTAGGAAGCTTACATGTTTGATAGGTTCACTTCCCCATTCATTTCAGTGAGGGTCAATGGATCCTTGAGAGTTTATTAAATTAAAGGCCATTTTAAAAAACGGGAGGGTTGACCCCCATAATTCTGGAATACATAGAGTATGAAGTGGCTTGAAAAGTTTTTACAAATTTCAAACAGCAACATCATATAAGGAATTTTCTCCCTGATGCAAATTGAAGACCTAGCTGCTTAGCTATCTGGGTTTTCGAGGCATGAACGGCAATTGGAATTTCAGCAGCTGTTGTTTTTTCTTCCATATTTGGTTTAGGAGCTTTATTTTAAGATGTTTTTAATTTTCTGATTGTAATTTTTGTGTTCAGCACCACAGGTTCCCACTAGGAGAGGGCAGTATAGAAATAAAATAAGAACAGCAGCAGTTGTTTGCTGAAAAATTCTCGTCTGATTTTTCTGCTGGCCTAGTAGGCTCTTATTGTTTCCTGAACATAATTGCATAGAACGAGTTGTTATTACAGTATTAAAGCCACATTTTATAGAAATGTTGCAACAAATCTTAATACTGTCCCACTGAAAGGAATTTCACTCACCCGCCAACGATTTGTATCTGATAGCAGTTGCCATGACGATGGGCCTGGTCTCTCCCTGCTCAGCATTTGTTCTGGCTCTCAGCATACCATGCTTAGCTTGTGTTTTCTGCTCCAAATTTTCTTACAAAAGGAGTAGATAAGATAAAGCTAATAGAAGATTAACAGCAAACATGATAAGAAAAACATGTTGGATGGTAAATTGTCTTCAAATAAAAAGGAAGTTGTGTACTCTGAATATAAAACGCCTTGAAATCTGAATTGCATGGGCAACCAAGCAGCCATTTTCTACTAGAATAGCTACTGTACCCATAGTGGGATTTTGGGTTGAACTCCACCGGGCTCCCTTTTGCCAGACGAGGGAGGTACCACTTCAGAAAAGATTGTGGTGGTTGCATGACAATGCTCCAGCTGCCTCCTATGACATTCCCAGGTCACTCAAATGAAAACACAGGTGAGCCAGGAAAGAGGCAGCTGGATAGAAGCAGCTTAGAGCATTAAGCAGACATGCAGGGCGGCCACATAAATGGGAATGTTGGAGGAGGAGGAGAATCTAAGACATTGATGAGTGGAAGAAGCAGGTGTTGGAAGAGGGACAAGCAAGGGAGGAAGAAACCTGGACTAGTTAGAGCCAGAAAGGTAAGAGATTAAGTCTGAGGGATAACCCCCAGTGGCAAGCCAGAATAGCATGGGCAGGTGAATGGAATCACGGCACTATAGACATTTAGGGGTATACACTGTAGGTAGGAAAGTCCTACACAAGGCATAGGCAAACTCGGCCCTCCAGATGTTTTGGGACTACAACTCCCATCATCCCTAGCTAACAGGACCAGTGGTCAGGGTTGATGGGAGTTGTAGTGCCAAAACATCTGGAGGGACAAGTTTGCCTATGCCTGTCCTACACCTTGGAAATAAAAACCAAAAAGGGGGCGTGTGATGAGAAAGGAATTTCCAGGCCTTTGAGGGAAAGGGTCCCATCCGGCATTCTCTGAGGCTAAGGGGTCACCTGGAGTTTGCAGGATCCTAGGGGCCAAACCACAGAGCCTAGGGCTTGCCGATCAGAAGGTTTTGAACCTAGCAGTTCAAAAGCACACCAAAAAGTGCAAGTAGATTAATAGGTACCGCTCCGGCGGGAAGGTAAACGACGTTTCCGTGCGCTGCTCTGGTTCGCCAAAAGCGGCTTAGTCATGCTGGCCACATGACCCAGAAGCTGTACGCTGGCTCCCTCAACCAGTAAAGTGAGATGAGCACCGCAACCCCAGAGTTGTCCGCGACTGGACCTAACGGTCAGGGGTCCCTTTACCTTTAGGGACCAAAAGATTCTGACATTTTTGTATACCACACACACATGTGTGTGAGTTTCTTCACCTTGTAGGGATTGTCAGGTTTCTAGCCGAGTTTCTGTGTCAAGCCAGTTTTCCATATGGGTAGGTTTTTTGTTTTGTTTTTTTACTGAGGAACATTCAGTCATATTAAGTCCCACTAGAAATAGAACAGTCCTGACACCAGTTTACGAGTTCAGGATTAAATTCTAAACACAGCAGGAGCAGCACTTTGAACACACAAGTGTTTATAACTCACTCATAAGTATGTTTTGTATTGGTTCATTTTAAGTCTGCTTTCAGCAAAAGCAGAGCAGCAGCCATAATGACTTCTAAAATGCCACCTCTTGATAAATGTGAGCCGTAAGTACCATGGCTTCCGCAGAATGAGCAGTAACTTTCCCCATCAGCAAGGGAGTGCAAGTTTTGAAATTAGTTATGCATTAAACAATCAATTTAGGGACACTAATTGGAAAAAGGAAGACCTTGAAATAGAAGTCAATTTTTAAAAAGAAACTTGATTAGACTAGCTTTTCTACCACATTTGTCATTCATTTTATCAAAGTTGGTAGGTAGACTGTTCATTAACCATACAAAAAAAAGAAAGATCGGCAAAGGAGGCCTTCTTGGAAAGTTTTCAGTAGAAAAGTGTACAGATAAGAACACAGAGTTTGAATCTATAATATTACACAACAGCATTTGTATTCGTATGAAAGATCATACAAACTTTAGCCTATCGAGTTACAAAATGCAGCGCTGAATTGGAACAACTGTTCAAACTATGGCTCATTGGAAGATGAGCCGTTTTCCAGGATACTCTTTTGTGATGGTAAACACTTTTAGCTCCTGAATCCAGGTCACAGGCTCACCCTATTCATAAACAAATACGCCCTTAAGACAGGTAAACAAAAGACAATGGAGAGGCTTTCCCATTTGAGGTCAATTTGGGAGAGTCGAAATGGCTTCAGGATTGCTCTCCTGTACTATTTCAGACACGTGGTTTACATACTTATGTATGTGTATGCCTTGTACATTTACGAACATTTATTTTATATTTGGGACCTTAGAATTCTTATAACAATTAGGACTGTGCATTTGATTTTGGATGAAGTAGGTTCAAGTCAAAGTGACCTGCTCTCAACATATTTGGACCCGAAATGACCTGGGTCCAAAGCAGGCAAGTCCTAAAGCTTCAGAACAGCTTCTGAGCCTTAGAAAACTTGTGCTGTTTCTCTGGCCCATTTGACACAATTGTGAAACTTTCCCCAAACTGTCCACGACTGGAAAATACCAGGGAGAGGAAAGGGGGACACAGGAATGGGATGTGAGTCTGTGACAGACAGTTCTACATTTCCATCTGGGAATGACTTTATCAGAGTTCTCCTTTTATTTGTACCAACTGAGGTTGTTGGGTTGTTTTTTTTAAAAGAGATGCAGAAGGGATGCAAATGGAACACACCAGAAATTGTTTGAGTTATTTTCTCTGCTCCTTGCCGAGTTTTTAGAGGTGGCTGGTGTGATTGTGTGACTTAAGATTCTTTCAATTCCTTCCTTATTCCAGACCAACTTTGTCCTAAAATCCAACCCCTTTCACCCTACTTCTTTTTCTCTGCTTTTCCTATTGTATATTTGTTTCTGTCTTGACTCTTTAGTCTACTCTGTGGTAAAGTTTCTTCCCTTCCCTCACACGGCCCTAGTAGCATTTCCTGTTGCCCTAAACAGGCTTGCAATGTCCAGTGGCAGAGCTTCATGCTCCGGCACCGGGGGGTGTAGAGCAGGAGGGGGGGCTGGCGTGCGTGCATGTGTGCCGGGGGCGTGGCAAGCCACCCACAGGGGCATGGCATGCATCCTGGGGGTGTGGCACACTGCCTGCAGGGGTGTGGCATCCAGCGCAAGCGGGGGGGCAGCCTCGATGGCACCCCACCAGGATTGCGCTGCCGGGGGTGGTGCGCTCCCCCCGCACTCCTCTTCCTCCGCCAGTGGCAATGTCTTTTATGTGGTCACAGCAGCTGACTGTGGCGAATCAGCCCTGTTGGCTGATAGAATGTTCAATTTATCCCCGGCACATTATGAGTTAAGGTGCAGAACTGAATGACAGACAGCTCGCTCTGATGAGGCGGAACCTTCTGAGGTTTAAAAGGGGGGAACGTCCGTTGGCTCGGTGTGGAGTGGGTGGATTGATGGAGAGTGAGAGCTGGGTGGATCGTAGGAGAGGGAGGTTTTTAGGTTAGGATTAATTGCTGTGGATGAAGCTGTTGGTAACTACGTCTGTAATGAAACAAAGCTCAATCACCAAGAATATTTGAAACCATTATGCTTGTAGTACAATAAAATCTCTGTTCTCAATTGTGCCTGAAGGAATCGTCTTTTAAGGAAGTCCAGCGTGATATGTACAGGCTCTAGGCTGGGTAAACTCTGAGAGGGGACAGGACTTGACCTGCGAGGGATAGTTCGTTTCCTGGAGATACCCAGAAGGAGTGGCTTGAGGGTGAAAGTCTTAAGCGTGCCACAGAGTTGCTAGCGAGGCTAGGCAGCTGAATGCAGTGGAAGGGGGGTTCGGAGTAAAAGAAACCCCAGACTGTAGGCAGTGAAGGTTTTTCACCAAAATAGCCCAGATCAGGGGATATATCAGGACACGCTAGATTGGACGGTTACCCTTGTGCTACCGGGATCCCTAAAGTAGAATAGGAAGGGGATCGGTCCGAAGTCGAACCCAGGCGGGCAGCGTGTGAGGGGTTGCAGTTAAAACCAGTACACCTGCAGTGCCAATAAACAATCTTACTAGGGTGACCCATAGTCCATCAAGGGGGTTCGCTACAATTGGTGGCAGCGTCGCGATTCGAATACAAAGCCCACACGCCAAGTTTTGCGTGATTGCGACGATATATTCCTGTCAGGAAAATGGCACATTTAAAGAAAATTAGAGAGCCGCCAGCCAAAGGTGATGAGAGAGCAGGGGAGGTCTTGGAGAAAGAAGACCCCAGTTCTTTGGAGGTTTTGAGAATGCGGATAGAATTAGCCCGGATCGAATCCGAGCGAGAAAAAGAGAAAATGGCTTGTGAAGAAAGAATGCAGGCTGAACGTTTAAGAGCTCAATTAGAACAGGAACAATTAGTTATCGAAAGAGAGGTTCAGATGGGTCGGTTGAGATTGCAAGAGATGCGGCTAAGGGCAGGATTACCTCAGAGTCAGCCCAGTGTTGAGGTTAACGCCGCCCACTTAAAAAGATTCCCTAAGTTTATGGAGGGGAATGATGCCGAAGTGGTGATTGAATACAAAGGTGTTGGAGGCAAGGGCAGAATGGGAGTTTGGGACAACATTGCTAAACCTGTGCTGATAGGCAATGATATTGTAGAGCACAGAAGTAAGATGGTTGTCAGAGCCCAAAGCCACGCCTCAGAAAGTCAGTTAAGTGTCACTAGTGAGGCCCCACTAGGTGACGGAATGTTGACGAAGATGGCAGTGAGAACTGAACCCAGAACCCAGTGCATGACTGAGAAGCAAAATAATGATCCTTTAGTTTGGGAGGAAGATCCAGGGCAGGAGGCTGAGGCAGAGATCCAGCCCTGTGTGATTATTAATAAAGAAGACCTGTCAGGAGTATGCGAAGTTAAGCATACGGAAACGACAGTGAAGCAGCCCCAAACTAGTGAGCTAATTAAGAACTTTGACATCACTCAGAGCAAGAGCGTTAAAACCGACTCTAGGTCTCATCAGAAGGATTGGAATGAGAGAGACCAGCCTTTTTCGCTTGGGTATCGTGAGGTGCCAAATGAGAAAAAAAGTTTTAACCCGGTTGAGTTATCATCTGAGAGACAACCTCGTGAGCCGCGTGACGTATGGAAGGATGCAAGGACGGGACTTGAAGAAATCGTCAGCCCTGATGCAGCAGCGTCTGTGCAAGAGCTCCAGGACGGATTGCAACCTCTGAAAGAGCTAGCTGCAAGCAGAAGTCAGAGTGCCCAAGAGAAACCGAAGGCATGGGACAATGCACGAGCCTTGAACAGAACTTTTCAGCTTGGAGACAGCGTCATGGTGCTGAGGACCAGACAGAAGAGGAAACAAGAAATGAAATTGGGGGGATGGGGGAAAATAAACCCAGAAACTGTCCTCAATAAGGCGTCTTTTGACAGTAAACTGACACAAAAACAAGTAAGGTACTTAAAGCATATGTTGGGTGGAGTTATGGGCAAACCTGACACTGGTAAAGTTAATACAGTATGGGCAGGGCTAAAACCTTCGACCCAAAAGCAGGAAAAGTACACAAAGAACAAGATGATCAGGTGGAGTATACAGCTACCTGAGAAACTATACCTGAGGTATAGAGCAAAGAAAGGGGAAGGATAAGGTAATTGTTGACACATGTGATCCGGGGGTTTTCTGGTATGACCCGGGTATGTATGTTCATCTGTGTTTGGGAATTGTGAATAGTTATGAGTGTATTGTAAATTAAAGTGAAAAGTCAATTTCCCTGCACCGGCATTCCTCTGATGGACAGTGGATGCCTATGCAGTGTCTTAAGGTGGGGAGAATTGTGGCGAATCAGCCCTGTTGGCTGATAGAATGTTCAATTTATCCCCGGCACATTATGAGTTAAGGTGCAGAACTGAATGACAGACAGCTCGCTCTGATGAGGCGGAACCTTCTGAGGTTTAAAAGGGGGGAACGTCCGTTGGCTCGGTGTGGAGTGGGTGGATTGATGGAGAGTGAGAGCTGGGTGGATCGCAGGAGAGGGAGGTTTTTAGGTTAGGATTAATTGCTGTGGATGAAGCTGTTGGTAACTACGTCTGTAATGAAACAAAGCTCAATCACCAAGAATATTTGAAACCATTATGCTTGTAGTACAATAAAATCTCTGTTCTCAATCGTGCCTGAAGGAATCGTCTTTTAAGGAAGTCCAGCGTGATATGTACAGGCTCTAGGCTGGGTAAACTCTGAGAGGGGACAGGACTTGACCTGCGAGGGATAGTTTGTTTCCTGGAGATACCCAGAAGGAGTGGCTTGAGGGTGAAAGTCTTAAGCGTGCCACAGAGTTGCTAGCGAGGCTAGGCAGCTGAATGCAGTGGAAGGGGGGTTCGGAGTAAAAGAAACCCCAGACTGTAGGCAGTGAAGGTTTTTCACCAAAATAGCCCAGATCAGGGGATATATCAGGACACGCTAGATTGGACGGTTACCCTTGTGCTACCGGGATCCCTAAAGTAGAATAGGAAGGGGATCGGTCCGAAGTCGAACCCAGGCGGGCAGCGTGTGAGGGGTTGCAGTTAAAACCAGTACACCTGCAGCGCCAATAAACAATCTTACTAGGGTGACCCATAGTCCATCAAGGGGGTTCGCTACACTGACCAATGGCAGATAATAGAAGAACCATGAGCTGCATCAGCTCCATTGATGTCATTACAGCTCTTGCAAGCCTAGAGTAAGGCAGCTGTCTAAACATCCAAGAACAACAAAAGCTTCTGTGACATCACAACAGACCGGCCAATTGCAGCAAGGGAACTGAGGTTAGGAAGAAAGTTTGACCATGCTTATGGCCAATGAAACCAACAGGCTATTCACTATTAATGTATAAAACAGAGGAATGAAAAGGGGAAGTGAGACAGGGTGAATATCTCAGAGTACACTTCATACAATGACAGTATTCTGCAAGGCTCAATGATTCATTTTAAACTTGCTTGCGAAAGTGTCTGCTTAAATGCTCCTGTTAACTCATCTGAATGGTTGTTAATCGGAAAAACTTTGAAAAACAATATTTCTCTGTATAGCTCATATTCATCCTCACCCATTAGATGCTCAATTAGCTGAAACAAAGCTTAAATCATATGCCAGAGGCTTAATTTAATTTGCCCAGCCTAAGCAGCTAACCATAGCAGTTAAGCCTGCATTTTAAAGAAATTACTATGGGGTAGTCAAGCAAAAAAACTATTAAGCACTAGAAGGCTATAGGCAAGTTAAAATTGAGCTTCTTATAAGTTCTAGAACAACAGGCACTTGACGTGAGACAAATGTGCACTGGGCGTAATCTGCTAAGAACTTCTGCAAAACTCCTATCGAATTAAACTTCTGCAAGTGCATAGACAGCATAGTAGCAATCTACTTTTAATAATATAAATATATTCAACATTCTCCCCCCCATCCATGTGCCCTTAAGATACTATCATAAAGGAATATTTTTATAGCATAATATTCACATAGATAAAGCAGATGAGCTAATCAGCAAAAGTCAGCATCTTAATGGCGGCTTCGGTCCAAGACTCTTCCAGTCCTACGGACAACCCTATTGCATATTAAAGCATCAGTTTCCTGCTTCCATCTGTTGGTTATATTGAACTTTCAATGAGCATATCCAGTATTTAATATATCATTTAATCATAGCTTCTCGGACAGATTCTTCCTTGCAGGAATTCTCTCCCTACATCGCATTCAGTGCTAGAGTAGTTCATCTAATCTAAAACAAAAGCAGGAAACCTTTTTTTACAATAAAGGACTGTAATCTCAGGAAGGGTCACCTGCGATTGGTGGGAAGGGCTGAAACTGGGCTAGTTCAGAGCCACCCCTTTTCTCTATCCCTCCTTCTCCATACAGTGGGTTGCCAGGGGAGGGGCAGATCATTTTTGCCAGAGGTCTGAAGCGATCACTTGCAGATGGATTTCCTCCTCCCTCCTCCCAGTGTTCTCTTTCATCTCTCTCTCTCTCTCTCTCTCTCTCTCTCTCTCTCTCTCTCTTTCCCTATTTCTTCTCTCCCTCCAGGCTGCTCATCCCTGGTCTAAACCATAGCAGTATCAGTATCAAAACCTTTACTGGGATCACTTACAAAAATTCAAACATTCAAAATAAATAAGTCTAAACCATTATGAGGACATTGACAGGAACAGAGAGAGATACAAACAACATGGGTTGGTTGATGCCTGGTGTTATAGATTAGGGAGGGGACCCACCCCCTAAACCCTAGAAATTAATAAAAGGTAGGATTTTGATTAATTGGGATATGGATGAAAGTACAAGCTGCAGAAATGTAGAAATGTGCCAGACAAGGAATCCCTGGGCTGCCTTATGCAAACCAGCTTGCCTGGCCTAAAATGGTAAAGGTAAAGGACCCCCGACAGTTAAGTCCAGTTGTGAATGACTCTGGGGTTGCGGCGCTCATCTCGCTTTACAGGCCGAGGGAGCTGGCGTTTGTCTGCAGACAGTTTTCTGGATCATGTGCAACCAGAGCAGTGCACAGAAATGCCGTTTACCTTCCCGCCGGAGTGGTACCTATTTATCTATTTGCACTTTTGAGTGTGCTTTCGAACTGCTAGGTTGGCAGGAGCTGGGGCACAGCAACAGGAGCTCACCCCGTCGCGGGGATTCAAACCGCTGACCTTCTGATCATCAATCCCACGAGGCCTAGTGAAGAGCAAATCTGTCAACATGACGAAAGGGGTTGATGGGCCATCTGAGAGGAATGATTTGGCCTGGGGAGACAGATGATGCCAAGGTGTGTTTGAAGTGACAAGAAAAGAGAGTTCTGAGCAAGGTGTGTGGGAATGGTGAGGGTCCCTTTTATTAAGAATCTCACACCTTAGTTAATGGTTAACAACATAGGTACATCTCAAGACACCAAATAAGGGAGCATCTACCCCAGCTGTGGCACATAGCACCATGTAAGGAGTTGTTTTCCAAAATGTGACTCCCCCCAAACTTCCCCCATGCCGCCACCATTGCGTATGTGACTGCCCTGCATGCTCCCCGCACATGCTCTCCTCATGCACCCCTCCTCGTGCTCATCTCATGCTTCCAGTAACTTTCCACCACCCTCCATTGTTCCATTGTATGCCTTTGACACGTGTCTGCCATCCTGACGTTCAGCGCAGTGTGGTTTGCCAGCGCAACACTTTGGGTCTGGGTAAAATTACCGCGGTATGCCAACGCAGTGTTTTATTATGATTGGTTTAGCGTGGTGTGCCAGCACGCTATTTTAATATAATTCCTACAAAGGTGTTCTGGGAAGAAGAATGGAGAAGAAAGTTGGGATCCATCTTGAGCAGGCTGGCTAAAAGCTGGCAGGGAGAGATGATGATGATGATGACGACGATAATAATAATAATAATAATAATAATAATAATAATAATAATAATAATAATAATAATTTATTTATACCCCACCCATCTGGCTGGGTTTCCCCAGGCACTGTGGGTGGCTTCCAGCAGAATATTAAAATTCAATGATTCATCAAATATTAAAAGCTTCCCTAAACAGGGCTGCCTTCAGATGTCTTCTAAAAGTCTGATAGTTGTTTATTTCTTTGACATCTGGTGGGAGGGCATTCCACAGGGCAGGCGCCACTACTGAGAAGGCCCTCTGCCTGGTTCCCTGTAACCTCACTTCTTGCAATGAGGGAACCGGCAGAAGGCCCTTGGAGCTGGACCTCAGTGTCCAGGCAGAACGATGGGGGTGGAGATGCTCCTTCAGGTATACTGGGCTGAGGCCGTTTAGGGCTTTAAAAGTCAGCACCAACACTTTGAATTGTGCCCGGAAATGTACTGGGAGTCAATGTAGGTCTTTCAGGACCGGTGTTATGTGGTCTCGGTGGTCACTCCCAGTCACCAGTCTAGCTGCCACATTCTGGATTAGTTGTAGTTTCTGGGTCACCTTCAAAGGTAGACCCATGTAGAGCGCATTGCAGTAGTCCAAGCGGGAGATAACCAGAGCAGCTGCACTGCTGTGGGGGACATGCACCTCTTGAAATGGCCATGCTGTAAGAGCTGGACTCCCCCCCCCCATGCAGACTGAAGGTGTCAATAGGTGAATAAACCACATTTCTTAAAGCTATGACACTCTTTGCTGTGTCTCAATTCTCCAAAGCAACACAGATCCTGAGTGAGTGCATGGTACCCCCAGGAATCTTGCAGAGAGTGGGGGGTGGCACCCAACCTTCGTGACACCATCCTACTCTTTCCTATTAACATTTGATAACATTGTAACATTCTGGCTACATTGCTCCCTGAAAAGATTCGTGAAAATGTACAATTCTACAATTGACTTCCTACCTCCTGCAGCTGCAGAGAGGCAAATGTGAAATATTTTTCTAGTCAGTCATTGCAAGAGTAATTCTTTTGTGTCAAAAAACAAACACACACTTTCATGCACACAAAAGCAGGTTGCCTTCAAAGTCTCCAAAAGCTATTCTGAGAAATCATTCTTTGCTAACACTCAAATTACCCTGTGGGGAAAAGGCACAGAATGTTTAGCTAGTTCCATTATTGTCAATGAAGTCATACTGGAAGCTGGGGAAGAGCCCAGGGGGGGACACTACACAATGAAATGTGTAAATACAGCGGCAGGCATTGAAAAGCTGTGATTACAAACCAGAAAACATGCTACACACAGCAGAACAGATCACCTGCGAGCACAAAATGGCATGTGCAAACTAGCCTTGTCAGTCATATCTGGGCCTTTGCTGGTGTTGATACCCCGTCTTAATCATTGCTTAAGTTAAGACATTGATTTCAGGGTGTCTCTGTGTTCTTTAAACCAGTCCTGTGATTCTAATAAACAGATTGCCATGTACTCCACCCCCAACACAACAGGTCCTTAGTAATAAACTAGAGGAGGATGAGGATGATACATTAACAGTCACCAGAGATATCAGATTTATGTAAAATAGAAGAATACCAAATAACTAAATAGATGTATTTAATGAAGTGGGAATGTGGCAGTTACTAGGGAAAGATCTTGTCTCAAAGCCATAAATCATTGTCATCATTAAAGACTGCTGTGAAGCCTTTCGCAAAGACTCCTGACTATGCAACAGTCAGTGTGGTCAGTGATCACGGGTGATGGGAGTTGTAACCCAACATCAGGAAGGGGACAGGTTCCCTATCGCTGTTTATGGGGATGATGAGCATGAGATAATGCCTTTCTTGTCGCAATATACATTCAAAGCAAATTGTGGAGTGTGACTTGGAATTCAAGTACAGTGGTACCTCGGGTTAAGAACTTAATTTGTTCCGGAGATCCGTTCTTAACCTGAAACCGTTCTTCACCTGAGGTACCACTTTAGCTAATGGGGTCTCCCGCTGCCGCCGCACGATTTCTGTTCTCATCCTGGGGCAAAGTTCTTAACCCGAGGCACTACATCTGGGTTAGCGGAGTCTGTAACCGAAGTGTTTGTAACCTGAGGTGTTTGTAACCCGAGGTACCACTGTACTCTGATCTTTGTGGGCAACCTCTAGCAGCCTTTCAAGAAGTGGCTTGAAATGGAGAGGATGAGAGAGCAAGTACTGTGGAGTCTACCAGATACGCAGTACTTCCTTCCTTCCTCCCCCCCAGGTGGCCCCCAGCCAGAAGGGCCAATGATCAGGGATGTCAGGTGAGTCAGGCCCTATTTCCATGTGCATCAAACATCATAGTTCCAACTGTACAACTGTATGTGAATAAAGCAGCAAGGTGACCATCATACAGATGTTTAATACCCAATTGTTTCATTCAGATATTGGGGTACCATGGGGCAGTGTCAGGGACTGGCAAGGACAGAGGGCCAGGGGATCGACCCAGGAGAGGGGACCAGTGATTTATGGGGTTTGGCACCACCTGCATGGCAGGAGTCAGGGCAGGGAGGAGGAAGAGGAAGGGTCAGAGCCATCTGAGATGGAGGGAAGTACTAAGGATGTATCAGTGGCAGAGGAAGATGTGAGGGATTGGGCCATCCCACCATCCCCTTCCATCCTGCCTCCTAGCTTGAAGAGGGAAGAGCAGCGATGGCGTCTGTGTAGGAGAAGCCTTCAGGTTGATTGTGTGCACCTCATCAGATGAGGGTACATAAGCTGACGGGTTGGGGGAGCGTGGTTTCCCTGTTGCTGCAACTCCTCTGCAGGGCACAGATATAGGTAGAAGAAGAGAATAAGAGTTTGGATTTGATATCCCGCTTTATCACTGCCTGAAGGAGTCTCAAAGCGGCTCACATTCTCCTTTCCCTTCCTCCCCCACAACAAACACTCTGTGCGGTGAGTGGACCTGAGAGACTTCAGAGAAGTGTGACTAGCCCAAGGTCACCCAGCAGCTGCATGTGGAGGAGCGGAGACGCGAACCCGGTTCACCAGATTACGAGTCTACCGCTCTTAACCACTACACCACACTGGCTCTCTACAGCTGCCTAGAGGCTAGAAGTTGTGTGCGTGTATCTGGAGCACCATGGGAGTTGCTGTAAGTACATACTTTTGTCAATAAGGAAACTATAATATGTGTACCTATGGGCATAGCCAGGATTTTTGTTGGGAGGGGACCAGGACTGCCGTGATTGGTCAGTTGGTTATTTCTATTGTTTTACTTGATCGGGGGGGGGAGCTGCCCTCAGCCCCCCTTGGCCACGCCCATGTGTGTACCTTTCTTGGCTGGGGTGCCTAGGACAGGCAGTGACTCCCACATCAATATAAGAGAGGGAAATAATTAGTGCTGAGCAACAATGGGAGGGGGGATGATGATGATGATGATGATGATGATGATGATGATGATGATGATTTGGCAAATATTTCCACCTTTGTAAAATATTCCCCCCATTTCTTCTGAATTTTGTAGCCTTTTGTAAAGGGTTGTGCAAATCGGAAAGGAAGAGAGAAATGGGTTCCTGGTGGCAAGTCAATCAGATCAATGATCCTTCACTCCAATCCAGTCACACGTACCAGACTGGCTGCAGCAGAATATAGATGAGTTTGCACATCACACTGAAAGCAGTGGAATTTATTGCTGTCCACAATGCCTAATGCACATCCCATTGAAAGTAATGCAGCATATTAATTAACGTTCAGATTCGGTTGTAGATCAGATATGTTTTTTGTACTGATATATCACATTATTTTATATTGGATGTATACTATGATGGCAATGTAAATACGCAGTATTATTTTCAGTGGGATCTTCATTCCCATCAGATACTATTATGTACGGAGCTGAAACAATAGGATCCAGAATGCAGCAGTCTGATTGGTCCGCAGGAGCCACCCAATCCAGCTCCAGGTGGAAGTGAATCAGCGACCTGATTGGCCTGCAGGAGCAGCCAATCAGACTTCTGGTGGAAGTGAATCCACAACCTGATTGGCCTACAGGACCAGCCCGGAATTAGCCAATCACGCGGGGCCTATTGTGTAAATAATGTATATATAGCAGACGTTTTGAGGAGAGTTCCATTCACTGCTACTACAAGCTGAATAAAGAGCATGAAATTCACACTCAACTCTGAGTATATTTCAGATACAGTGCACTATGTTCAATCAGATGCCGATCTGCATTCATGTTCCGCCCAAATCATGTATAAATACATGAGTGGCTGGGACAAAAGTCATGCCATGTAGCACCAATGGACAATAAACCCACACAGTTTGAAAAGAGAGAGTGTGTTGGTCAGTTGGCCTGGCAACGGGGATGCATCCCCTTTAAAAGCCAAAAAGACAGCAGCACAGGTCGACAGGGTTTCTAAAAACAGGTGCAAAAATTATATACTCCTTCTCCCTTCCTTGGACAGAGTGAGGAGGGTTGCACAAAAGGTTTCTTTGCTATCAGTGACAACATCACATACCGGTAACCATATCAGATTGGAAATATAGTACTGTAATGTTCTTGACATAATCTCAAATTGGCTGAGGAAATATTTGAAGGAGCCTTTCAAATTTGTGTGTTTGTGTTTGTGTTTTGTTTGTGTTGTTTTGTTTTGTTTGTGTTTTGTTTTGTTTATAAAAGGTGCCAAAGCATCAGATTAAAGGACTAAAGGGTACAACAGACATGAAAAAATACATAAAAGAGTAGAAGGCAGGGATTGTGGGGGGAGAATGCTTCCATCCTTCCTCTTTTTTTTGTCTTGAACTTCAAGTGACAAGATAATTCAGTGCAGTGCTAAGTAGAATAGGAATGAGAGAGGTGTAAGTAGCTGCACAGAGTTCTGGCTTCAAAGGGACTAGTTCAGTCATCTCAGGTTTGTGCTTTGTAGTTATGAGAACAGGAAACTATTTTGCCAGCAATTCTGAGTAGCCACCATGATGACATACTCCATTGTTAATATAGTCCCAGTAATGGCTGTGAATTGAACATCTTCGGTACAAATTTAGCTTTAGATACAATTTCTACGTTAAGAAACTTCATTAGCCATTAATGTAGCTTCCAAGCATCTAAAGTCCTCATTTTGGCATATAAGTATGCATGTGACTCCTTATTGCATGGTAACATTTACCCAGTTAAAAATAGCTCCTTCCTAGCAAATGAAGTGCTCTTTGTCAATATTGCTGGATGAACTCTTAACTCGGTGAATTGATGCAGGAAAAATATGACAGCTTTGATCTGATTTGCAAGGGCTGTGTTGTTTATGTGCTCTTTGGCAGTTCAGTTGGCATTTGGCCTTTAGGAAATCTGGAATTCCTGCAGATGGGAGAGTCTGGGAAATCCAGAGCAAGCAGGGATTTTCATTAACCCTTTCACCTTCAACTGATTCCCAACTGAAAATTCAAAAATTAGCTGAATGACAGTATTATTTGTGACTATTCAAGAATGGTGCTCAATAACTCATATTTCAACATACATATTTCCCTTTTCACATTTGGAGGCGACTCCATTTTCATCCAACCAATGCTTTTTTGGGGGTGCTACTTTGGTTAAATGGATATAATTTAGTTTTGCTTGGTAAATAACTACATAAAAATATTGACTATTTTATATTTTTAAAATCTAATAATTTTAAACTTCTTATTAATTTTTTTGTGAAAAATGTCTGTAAAAATGAAAGTAGATTGGTTCTATTGGAGCACATCAAACTGGCTTGCCAGATCTCCCTGAGCATAACAGGAAAGTCAAAAAGTGGAACCGGCAAGAAGACGAGAGAGGAAGGCTTGCTGGATATAAGCAGAGAAGTAAGCAGGATGCTTCAATCAATATGAAGATGGAAATGATGGATGTTATGAACTGACATTAGGAAAACCAAGTATGCCTTCCACTTCTAATGAAAAAGACAGAGTACAACACATTAGAAATATATAATGTTGCTATGCAGCACATCAGATATGGTGTTGGCCTGCAGGCCACAGCTGCCATCATCACTGCTGCTTTTATGAATGTTGGCTTGATCACTGAAGAAGACAGGAGAGGGGAGAATGGGACCCAATGAGCCCCTTGCCTGAGCCCCCTAACAACAACAACAACAACAACTGTACCCTGCCCATCTGACTGGGTTGCCCCAGCCACTCTGGGCATATACAAAAACAAAAACAAAAATGTAAAAAGCTTCCCTATGCAGGGCTATCTTCAGGGGTCTTCTAAAGGTTTTATTGTTCCTTTTCTCCTTGACATCTGGTGGGAGGGTGTTCCACAGGGAGGGCACCACTGCCTAGAAGGCCCTCTGCCTGGTTCCCTGTAGGTTCACTTCTCACAGTAAAGGACCTTGGAGATGGATTTCAGTGTCTGGGCTGAACGATGGGGGTGGAGACACTCCTTCAGGTCTACAGGGCCAAGGCCATTTAGGGCTTTAAAGGCCAGCACCAACACTTTGAATTGTGCTTGGAAACATAAATATGGAGTCGGTCCTGACTATGCTGCTGCAGCTCCTGACTGCGAACTGGTTGCATGAAAAGGAAAGGCCAAAGCTGGGTGCCATTTTGAAGAGGTATATTAAAGAGGTACCAGCTTGTGTAGCTCAAGCAGTAAAGGTGGCCCTTAGAATGCAACATTACCATGACATTAAGCAGATCACTTCAACCTTAAAGATAAAGGTAAAGGGACTCCTGACCATTAGGTCCAGTCGCGGACGACTCTGGGGTTGCGGCACTCATCTCGCTTTATTGGCCGAGGGAGCTGGTGTACAACTTCCGGGTCATGTGGCCAGCATGACTAAGCCACTTCTGGTGAACCAGAGCAGTGCACGGAAACGCCGTTTACCTTCCCGCCGGAGCAGTACCTATTTATCTACTTGCACTTTGACGTGCTTTCGAACTGCTAGGTTGGCAGGCGCAGGGACCGAGCAACAGGAGCTCACCCCATCGCGGGGATTTGAATCGCCAACCATCTGATCGGCAAGCCCTAGGCTCTGTGGTTTAGACCACAGCACCACCCGCGTCCCTCACTTCAACCTTAGGCAGTTTGAAAGCAAACCCTTTGAAGTTATGGCTAAAGAACATAAATGGGACAGAGAAACATCGGTTCAAGTTACTTCCTTTCAGCTTGACACTGAAGGTCAGGAAAAGGACAGATGCTTAAAAGCAAGTTAAGAACAAATGTTTCTCCTTTTCACTCCATTTAATGCATATTCTGAATCTTCACAGTGCATTTTGAAGAGAGAGAGAGAAAAAGAACAAAATCAGACCTATAGATGCAAATTGCCCCTTCTCTCTTGAGAGAGCTTTGAAAAGCAGCATATGAAACTCTGTTCTGATTTAATATTTCACAGGACTATAATCTCTGTGGTATGCTGCATATTCCCAGTGTCTATATCCTTTTTCCTAAGAGTGAATATTAACACTAGCCTGGGCTCCAAGGACATGCAGCTTCTTTTGCTGGATCTAAACTTTCGGTAATGATAGATGTAAATGTAGGACACAATGTTATCTAGTTAGTTAATTAACAGTGCAATCCTATTCACGTCTACTCAGAAGCAGGTCCCACTAGGATCAATGGAGCTTATTGCTAGGTAAATGTGTATAGGATTTCAGCTTAAATATTTAAAACTAAAACCTGCAATAGCATAGAACGTGTGAGGCTGAAACAGTCTTCCCGAAAAAGCTGTCATTCAAGCTTGCACTGGACTACTTACATGACTTGTGTTTATATCCTGCTTACATCCTGTTCCCTAAACACCAGATGGTAAAAGTAGCTTAGGACCTGTCCTTGACAACCATTGCAACATTATCAGCTCAGGAGTAAGAACAAAAAAGTCACTGTGGCTATTATGCATGATGCTCAGGGCAGGAGAGAACTTGCAATGAAACAGATATAAAGAAATGGCTTCCATAAGTATGTACTCAGCTGGAATATACAGGCAGCACCCTCTTTCTGTGTGAGTTGGGGTTGTGGTCCTGGCCCCTGCTCCGCCCTGTTCTGCTGCATTTAGGGGGCACTTCCAGGCCTGCGGCAACAAGCGTGCGTGGTTGCACGTCAATCAGACACGTGTAAAATGGCCGCTGCCTGCAAAATAAATTTAAAAAATGCAAAAATGTATTGCATACTCAATTCATAATAATAATAATAATAATAATTTTTTATTTATACCCTGCCCTTCCCAGTCCAAAAACCGGGCTCAGGGCGGCTAACAACAAATACAAAACAATGATTAAAAACAACTTTAAAAACAGCTTAAAACAGCATAAAAAACAAACATCAGTGAGATCACCAGGGCTAACTGGCCAGGTTAGTCTTGCTAGGCCAGTAGGGAGACCAGGGAAGAATTTTTATGTGGGGACGCAGAAGGGTTTCTTCAGAAAAAAGGGAAGGGGAAAAAGGAATAGGGGATCAGGCTAGATTGAAGGCCAGGCGGAATAACTCTGTCTCTCTTAGAGGCCTGCGGAAGGAGATCAGGTCCCGCATTACAACAAAGACCTATCTCAAGCCAGACAGGTGATCTGATTCAGCACTCTGCATATCTAAAAAGGACTGAGACTTTTCATCTCAGGGTCAAGGGTTTGAGCCCCACATTGGGCAAAAGATACCTGCAGTGCAGAGGGTTGGACTGGGTGACCACCAATTCTACGATTCTGTTATTGTTTTCAGTGAAATGTTAGCTCTTAATATCCAGCTAAGTCCCAAAGAAGATGTTAGAAAGGTTAAAAGGAGAACACGGGAGACAACGATCTGTCTCCAGTCACTGGAGACTTTCTGGCGGCCAAGACTGAGGAGCAAAAATGCAGGGCTTTCTGCCAACTCTTTAGGCAGAACACGAAGTTGGAGTGGCTTTATCAGAGAAATTAGTCCATGATTAGAGCTTTAAACGAGAATCTGGAATTTTGACTCATTTAAAGCTACCAGAATAAAATGCCGCAAGCCTCTAAGAAAGCCTACTTATCCTCCTGTTAAGTGTGGGATTTTAGCTCTTGAGCATCAACTGCATTTGGAGACCCAGCGCCGTTAACAGACAATTGAGGCCTGTTACAGAAATAGCAGTTTTGCTTAATGGTTGAGTAGGAACGTGAACTTTTGCATCAACATCCCGATTGCTCCTTTCAAGTTTGAGTTATTCTTTAAAGTCAAGGCAGTTTGAATTGGAGGGAAAAGGGAGGATAAATAATTTGTATAATCACAGGACCACAAATAAGAGCTAACAGCTATTTCATCTCTATTTAAATCCTGCCTGACTCTGACCTACTTCTTTGCTTGTGTATTTTAATTGGATTATTAATTGATTAAATGCAAAAAAACACAATAAATCTCTAAGAACCTTCCGTGGATCCTTAGAATGGATCAGTAGCCCACTCAACCCAATACACAGTCGGCCGCATCAGCCAGATCTGGACACTTCAAAGGAAGTGAATCCATCGTCGACCACTCAGAAAGTATTCCAGCCAATTTCTACAGCTTCTAGGTTCTGTCATTCTAACACGCTCTTTGAATTGATAATTCATGAACTGACTGCAAATTCCTGGACACTTGGAACCGATTTGTAGTTTAAAGAGCTAAGCCTCCTTTGACATTTAGCTTGCTTAAATATAATTTCGAAATCGTGCCTGTCTTTCAGTTTTGTTGCACAGGGTGACTCTTTTCTTCTTTGCTGTCTGAACCTGTGACTTGTCCAAGCCTAGCCGGGCTTCCTTCAAACATCTTCTTTTTCTTGGTTTCTCTGCAGAGGCACACGAGACAAACCTTTTTGTCGTGGGATTTTCGCACCTGTCACTGTGGGCCAAATAATAATAATAATAATAATAATAATAATAATAATAATAATAATTTATTATTTGTAGCCCGCCCATCTGGCTGGGTCCCTCCAGCCACTCTGGGCGGCCTCCAACAGATATTAAAATATCACAGGTTAAAAACTTCCCTAAACAGGGCTGCCTTGAGGTATTTTCTGAATGTCAGATACCGGTAGTTATTTATCTGTTTGACCTCTGCTGGGAGGGCGTTCCACAGGGCGGGTGCCACTACTGAGAAGGCCCTCTGCCTGGTTCCCTGTAGCTTTGCTTCTCGCAGTGAGGGAACCGCCAGAAGGCCCTCGGCACTGGATCTGTGTCCGGGCTGAATGATGGGGGTGGAAACGCTCCTTCAGGTATACAGGACCGAGGCCATTTAGGGCTTTAAAGGTCAGCAACAACACTTTGAATTGTGCTTTAAAATGTTACAGCTTTATGGAGAGCATGTTGAAAGGTGCTTCTATATAGTTGTACAGAGCCCTTTTCTCTGTTTGTTGACCAAAGCATGTGCAATGTCTCCATGCCAGAGCTGTACACCTGGGCAGCAAGTGGTACTGGTATAGACATACCCAGTGCCGGTAGTCTCCATAAAGTTGTTACAGTAAGTGCCATACTTTTAACCAGTGCTTTTCTTCTAGCAAAATGGCGCTGGCACTACATACCCTTGAGTACCCCCAGAAAAAAGCACTGGACATACCTCATGCCAGGGGTGTGCAAGATTTTCATTCTTATTTATTCATTGTTATTATTATTATTATTATTATTATTATTATTATTATTATTATTATTTCATTAATTATTTCATAATTATTATTGTTGTTTTTTCATTATTAACACCTAATCGATTTCGTAATTCCTTAAATTCACATATATATTTTTCCACCGGAAGACTGAATTGTTTTTCTGCAGCTTGCAACGTCCAACACAGGCATAACACAATCCAGCATTTTAAGTAATAAAATTATGCTTTATGCGAATAGAGAAAAGTTTTTCTCCCTTTCTCATAATACTCAGGGATGTTTAATAAACATCAGGAAAGACAAAAGTCACACGTACACGTCAACATTTCTCCAACGAAAATAGGGGCGTCCTAAGGAAAAGTGGGACTTTTCAGGATCAAATCATAAACTGGGACAGCTTCTGTAAATCCAGGACTGTCCTTGGAAAATAGGGACACTTGGAGAGTCTGCATTAATCCTGCTGCTACGGTTTATATTGTAGTTGTAACTCTGCAATTTTACCTCTCCTTATATATTTAAAGTGGGTGGATTATTGTTGTTTAAACCATTTGTAACCCACTCTGAGATCTGTGGGTGATGGGGCAGGCTAAAAAGAATGCCTAAAATAAATATATAAATGACCCATGGGTTAATAGATGTAATTGGTGTACTTACTGAATTAATATTGCAGTGTTTTAAATTATTGATTTTGCCATGCCATCCTCTCGGAGAAAAAGCTGAAACATTGTGGTAGACTTTCAAGTTATTTTTTAATATGCAGTGGACAAAGTTGCTAATAGGTTGGGGCGCTGCTGTTCCATAATTCTTCCTTCATCAGGAGCCAAGCAGGATTTAGAGCTGGCAATTTTTGAGGGACAAGCTTTTAGGCACAGAAGTGGGCATGCATATAAAATTAAATTGTTGTTTCTGCTCCATTGTTAATGAAAGAAAAATGATCCATGTACTCTACTGGGATAACCGAGTTCGGAATATATTTATCTCGTGATTTAGAAGCTCTGCGAATTGTCAACAAATCATTCAACAACCATTAATGAGCTTTCATTCATACCTTGTGAATTTATTAACTGCCCTGCTACATACACTTCTATGCTGCATATGCGAGACAAATTCTAGAACTTTGGGGGGAAAAACCCCAAATTAAACAAAAATGATTCTTATCAAGTGCAAGATAAGAATGAATTTTTTTTATCTTTGTTGGATGCCGCCCAGAGTGGCTGGGGAGACCCAGCCAGATGGGCGGGGTACAAATAATAAATTATTATTATTATTATTATTATTATTATTATTATTATTATTATTATTATAGAAAGTATACTGTAATTAAAAACAGGAAGCTTCCTTTGTATTTAGAAACACCCCTTTAAAACTGCATAGGTGTCAGGAACTGGCAGAGTGTGTGTCTGGCGGATGACCCAGGAGAGGCGGCCAGCGATTCTGGGGGTTTGGTGCCACCTGCGAGGCAAAAGTCAAGGCAGGAGGAAGGGAAAGGGGAGGAAGAGGCAGGGGAGGGTAGCAAGATGTGTCAGAAGTAGAGGGAGAGGCTGTTCAGGGGAGGGGTGGGCTGACTGAATCCCTGCTGTCCCCTGCCCCACTGTCTTCTAGAACCAGGAGGTGTTTGAAGAGGGAAGCACAGCAGCAACTTCCGTGCAGCCGAAGTTGTGTGCACATACTTACTCAGTTGAGGGTACAGAAGCTCAGTGGACAGGTGTGGTTCCACTGTTGCTTCAATTGCTCCACTGGGCACGAGCCTGAGAAAGTTAATGCCAGCTAATAATAATAATAATAATTTTATTGTTTAATACCCGGTCCATCTGGCTGGGTTTTCCCAGCCACTCTGGGTGGTTTCCAGCAAAATAAAATACTGACAAGCTGGAACGTGTCCAGAGGAGGGCAACCAAAATGGTCAAAGGCCTGGAAACGATGCCTTATGAGGAACGGCTTAGGGAGCTGGGTATGTTTAGCCTGGAGAAGAGAAGGTTAAGGGGTGATATGATAGCCATGTTCAAATATATAAAAGGATGTCATATAGAGGAGGGAGAAAGGTTGTTTTCTGCTGCTCCAGAGAAGCGGACACGGAGCAATGGATTCAAACTACAAGAAAGAAGATTCCACCTAAACATTAGAAAGAACTTCCTGACAGTAAAAGCTGTTCGACAGTGGAATTTGCTGCCAAGGAGTGTGGTGGAGTCTCCTTCTTTGGAGGTCTTTAAGCAGAGGCTTGACAGCCACCTGTCAGGAATGCTTTGATGGTGTTTCCTGCTTGGCAGGGGGTTGGACTGGATGGCCCTTGTGGTCTCTTCCAACTCTATGATTCTATGATTCTATTAAAATAAAATAAAATGTCAGACATGAAAAACTTCCCTGAACAGCCTTCAGATGTTTTCTAAAAGTTGTGTAATTCTTTATCTTCCTGATATCTGATGGGAGGGTGTTCCACAAAGAGGGCGCCACTGCTACAGTCACTAGAACTCTGTGTGTGTGTGTGTGTGTGTGTGTGTGTGTGTGTGTGTTTGATGCACCTTATGAACTGCTAAGTGCATGCTTTTGTCAATAAAGAAGTATCTATCAGCCCCTTGTCCTCCTTGGTGTTTCTGACACATCTTGCTTCCCTCCCCTGCCTCTTCCTCCCCTTCCCCTTCCCCTTCCTCCTGCCTTGGCTTTTGCCTCGCAGGTGGCACCAAACCCCCAAATACCCCCAACAGGCAGCTTAGTTGTTACCTCTTTTTATGCCAAGTACATTTGTATATCAGCAAACTTCCTTTTGTCTTTACAACTAATTTAGAGACCCTTTTGGAATGGTACCTACATGAAAGAGAATGCAGACTTGGTGAGTTGTCCCCAACAGTGGAACTGATCATGCTTTCACTGGCAACGTTTCAGAACCTTTTGCACTTGCTAACTTGCACAAGAGAAGGGAAATGTATGTTGTGTTTGAGTTTGCTAGAGCTCATTATTATCAGGCAGATTTCTATTTTCCTATGTACAACCCAAAATGAAATTGTAGAATGGATCAGGCAATCCCACCCACCTGCAGGTACATTACCCTATGCTCAAAGCTTCTCATATGCCTACCCATCTATTTCCCTCTTAACTTTCAAAGACGGGAAACTCCCTTTGGTTGTAATGTACATGGTTCTGGAGGGAGAGAAGGGAACAGACTTCTCATTTCTTAGCATAAGCAACCAACTATTTCCTTTGTCATTTGGGGATGGCAAAGAGGTCACAATAGCTGTACTGGAGGGACGGACACTGCAGTTTGATGTACAAGAAATAATTCCCAATCCTTGCGAGTCCTCTTGAAAAAAACCCTACAGCATAAATGTGAATGACAGCTAGGCAATCCTCCATAGAACTGTTGTTACTCATTCACATGCACTTGCCAACCCACTCCGGGTGCTGTGGGTGGGAGATGAATGATAAAGCTACAGTTTGGAAAGACTAGAAACTCTGAACCTGTTCCTTTCCAAACAAGCACATCCCTATCCCTTGCAAATGAAAATATGCCATTGGGCAATTGATCAGCAAGCTCTCCCCCCCTTTCTTTTTTAATGAGTTAGAATTGCATCAAAATGTACCTTCTGTTCTGCTAATTGTGCCCATGTTTCCATGTTTGTGTGTGTGTATTTTACTGTTGCAGTTGCAGTCGTATCCCATTCATCATTTGCCATGGAGCATCATAATCAATTGACTGTGCAGTAAACATGCTATAAATACAACAAGGTATTTCACTGTCTTAATAATTAGTGCAGGGCTGTCAGTAGGCTAGCTCTCACAAGAGACTTAGATGTTATGTCTTCAGCTTCTAAAAAGAAACTGTTGACCATCAAAAGACTTGCCCTTCTCATTCCGCCCCCATTGCTAGGAGAAATAGTTTGCGCAAAGGGAAAAAAAGGCATCTGCTCTTCATGATCCGAGAAAACATTCTGGTAGGTGTCAAATAAGGGAGGACGAAGTTTATGAGGCCTCCGCAAATTGGGGAAGAGCAAATTAATAAGGAAGATGTGGATGATGTAAAGCTTCTTCAGCCTCAAGAGTATCAAGAAAGGTCAACAATTCCACCCTCTACAATTTCAGAGTCTAGGTGCCTTTATGCATATTCATTTGTGCTGTTCTTCCTGCTTCAATCTATCATTGCTTGCCGTGCTTTTCCTGGAGAACAGCTGGTGCATTTCAGAAGACAAAATGTCTAGAAGGAACAGTACAATATGGCTAATTCTCCAGACAGAGACTGCTTGGGGAACAACACGGTTGGGAGGGGGATCACTGCCGTGAGTAAAACCCAGGAGTCATTATGGATGCCTCGTAGGAATGTTTAGCTATTTTCCTCCAACAGTATGTCTTCCCCAAAACTCAAGACTGATTTGCTGTGTGTCACACACCCCTACTTCCCCAGGAGAACTAGCCAAGATCCAAAACACGGAAAAACCTCCTTATTGGAGTAGAACACCGCCAGTCTCAGCAGATACAGAGGAGGCAACAAACCCCAACATCCCAAAGGTGCCATCTGGTGAGATGTCCCATAATTTACAGCAGGGTTTCCCAACCGAGGTCTTCAGCTGTTTTTGGAATACATTTCCCATCATCCCTGACCACTGGTCCTGCTAGCTAGGGATGATAGGAGTTGTAGGCCAGAAACAGCTGGAGACCCAAGTTTGGGAAACCCTGGTTTACAGATACAGGTAGGTAGCCGTGTTGGTCTGCCGTAGTCGAAACAAAATAAAAAAAATCTTTCCAGTAGCACCTTAGAGACCAACTAAGTTTGTCATTGGTATGAGCTTTCGTGTGCACGCAACAAAAGAAGTGTGCATGCACACGAAAGCTCATAGCAATAACAAACTTAGTTGGTCTCTAAGGTGCTACTGGAAAGATTTTTTTTACCTGGTTTACAGAGTTAAACCAATTGCTTCAGGTTCTTCATTATGAGCCCTAGCTTCAGTCTCCAGCACTGAGCTGGAGAAAACTCCTACCTGAAACCCTGAACAGCCAATCAGTGTTGACAGCACCAGACTAGACAAAACAATGTGTTGCTAGAAACTGAAACTCAAACCAGAAGACACAGTAAGCATCTGGGAGAACGAGGCCTTCCATCTCTGAGCCATGCTTAGGAGAAGAACCATGAACCAAGAAGTTCTGTGGGCCATCTAGAAAGGGATGGCACAACAAGTCCAGCTCTGAAACCCTTTGCTTGCTGCCTAGCTGTTGCTGTGGCAACTCCACATTGTGTTCAGTTCCTAGCTCTGTGGGGTAGTTTGGAATCCTTAGCTGGACAGCTTCCCCAGCATTGCCACAGACCTGCTCCTTGCCCTTCCGGACAGTTTTCTGGCACTGCCGACAATAACATTCAAGCCACACAGCAATGGTGTGAATAAGACAATATGTTGCACAGTGGGGAGGTCACTGTTTAAGAAACTAACTGTTGCTGCAGCATGATTTTCTGAACTGTTGCCCATGCATGCAGTGCAACATCGTATAATTAACTTTTGGGGTTAGACGAAGAATGATGTGATTATACTTGTTTTTTACTATGTTTATTAAAGGCAGCTGCCTCAACTTTTCAGGAGCTTTTCTTGACTGCCAGCTGACATAACCCAGTCCTTTTTTGCCACCAGAACTCTACTGGAAAGCATTGGTGTAAACCATGGGTGACCAGCCCCCTGTTCAGGGGCCTGATGCTGCCCTATGGAAATTATTTTGACTCCCCAGGTACCCCACTAATTTTTGCGGCAGCAGCAAAAGCAAATAATAATAATAAAGTAGATAAAGTGCTGGGGTTGGTGGAGAGATTTTAACCTCCCCACCCAGCCCAGTGCCCAAAGTGAAGCTGTAAATGGGACCCTCCTCAGTCACCATTTGATGAGTGCAGTATGGTAAGCATAACTCCTCCCTCTCAGATGGTTTGCATAGATCAGCTGGTGGTGGGCTATGTGCATTTATGCATTTGTGCCCAGAGTGTGTGCCTGTGGGATGGCCACACTGACCGCTAGGCATGTAGCTTGTGGAGGCTGGCCAAGGGCAAATGTGGCTGCCGAGCAAAAAGAAGGTGGCTTGCCATCCCTGGTGTAAATAGACAGACTGCAGGATTTGATACAGAGAGAAAGAACAAAGATTCCTGCCTACAATCTGATTTCGCCTGGCTTCCTTCATTTGCATAGGGGAGGTTAAAGAGGCAAAGGCCTTGAATTGGGCTGAGATACGCTGAATATAATAAGAATTCCAAGCAGGTTAAAAAGCGAGCTGTTGCTATGTTATGGCAGCCCACTTGCTGGCCCCTGCGGTCTATTCTAATTCCATAATACTGCGTTTTTAATCAATTAATTGATTGCTTAATTGAGTTAAGCAGGATCATTAATAAACCAAAACTCTATAATCAGTTGACAGTCCCACTTTATTGTGCATACATTAGTTATTAGCCCAAGTCTTATAAATGGCTTATACATTGTCTCCTTATGCTGATAGAGGAGGAAAAGGAAGGAAGATTCTGCCTATATGAGCCATCCTTGCAGATGGCTCTTCTGGAAACAGCAACGGCGTCCCAGACACAGACACAGACAGACAGACAGACAGACAGACAGACAGACAGACAGACACACACACACACACACACACACACACACACACACACACACACACAGTTATTGCAGATCTCTTTTGCAATACCTCCCTGGGATTTTGCTGCTATGGTGGACAACAACCATTTGGGTTGTAAAAGGAGCTCATCCTCCCTCTCTCCCTTTGGGGGTTGGTGCCAACTGCAGAGGATCTGCTCAACCTAGAAAAGACCGTCTTGTGTTTGTGTAAAGGCTAGTTAGTGCACATGTTAAGTGTCCTTCATTACCTTGGATCCTAAGAACTTACGGAAGTTCAAGGAATAAATGTTTTCCTGTCCCTTCCTTCCACCCAAAGCCACCTGTGACCCTGGATGGGCTCCTATTCTAGAACAATCCAGATCTATGTAGACAGGGAAGGGGCAATAAGGGCTTTGCAGAGGAAGGGAAATTGGGACATAAGACGTTACCTTGAGTAAGTTCATGGAAGAAAAGTTCCCCCATCCCATTCTTCTTACATCAACTAAGGTAAATGGTGTCTCTGTGTGCTCTGGCACTCGTCACAATGTCCCGTTGCACCAGAAGTGGTTTAGTCATGCTGCCCACATGACCTGGAAAACTGTCTGCAGACAAACACCGGCTCCCTTAGCCAGAAAAGCGAGATGAGCTCCGCACCCCATAGTTGCCTTTGACTGGACTTAGCTGTCCAGGGGTCCTTACACCAGCTCCCTAAGTTTCAGCCCAGCCCATATTGTTCAGGAGGACACTCCCTCCTTTGAACCCTGGAGAGAGACTTTTCAGGGGTCACAAATGACTGTTGGGGGAGAATGATAGGAAACTTCATTTCCATTCACTTTATTTGCAGTGCAATCCCCTGGGTTAGCTTATTTTAGGATCAGAGTTAGCCACCCCAACCTGGTGCCCTCAGAGGTTACTGACTATATTTCTCTTCACCTCTGGCTGTTGGACATGCTGGCTGAAGATGGGGACTGTAGTGTAGGGACCACATTAGCTACCCTTGCTTTAAATAAACAAACAAACAAACAAACCTGGCTTCCGAAAGCCCCAAACTTTTTGCTGCCTGGACAAGAGGCCACACCTCCCAATTCCACATGCAGAAGCTGACTGGACAGGCATTTGAATCTGACCTCAACACTGCTGATGAGATAGCATCCTTCACCGCACTGGAGGCTGAGGCAGCAGGTCACATTATAAGACCCAGGAGATGCCATGTGGCAACAGATGGAAACAGCTGCAGGCTGCAGAGGAATAGCCAGGGGCTGCCTGCTGTTGCACCTGAACATCTGCCATCTGAGGCAGTTGCCTCATTCTGCCTAATGGTAGGACTGGCTCTGTTTGACTTGCACAACACAGAGTTGTCCGTTTCACATTGTGATGCTACAGGTGTTTGAAAAGCAGCAATGCAATTCAAAAGACCTCATCATCTGTTGTTTTGACCTGGTACCATGCCCCTTTTCTTCTGCAAGATACTCACCTGACCAATTTTTGTAAGAGGAGCAGTTGTATCCATTGTTTTCTTTCTTGCAAAAAAGATACTGCGTACCCTTGATTACCCCCACAAAAACAACAACACTGTGCTGTTCTTTCCCTTTATGAGATAAATGCTGGAATGAATATGACCCCTTAAATCTTTATAAATCTTACAGTATCTGCTACTTTTGCATGTGGAGGAGCATTTTTCATGCAGGAGCAATAAATATTGGTGCAAATCAAAGGGCCCAAGCAGGAGCTACTAAATTCAATGCAAGGCTTTCCCTTAAGTTCAGCATGCTGTTGACCAGGCAAAAAGATAAGAGGGGCTTTATTATTCATCTTAGGGAAGTCTGATGAATCATCAGAAAAATGCACTCCAGGGCCTCAGCTCTATGATTCAAAGGAAGGAGTGGGTTAAGTTTTATTGCTAGCCATAATGATTTGTTTCTGCTGTCTGAAGAGGATGTGAATATGATATAGTTGATCCTTGGTAGTTCTGTGGTCTTACAGATCAACATAACATAGCAGATAGACATTACCATTTACTGGTCCAGCTTTGCCTTCTCAGAACTGGAGGCGAGATAGCATACAGTATTGCACAGAATACTTTTTCAGGTTTTGGCATTCCAGCATTAGGATTCCCCTACCCGCCTTTGAACCTAGCCAAGTTCAGGATATGATGTGATAGGTGACCACATTGCTGAAGCCAAGAGTGCCTGGGTCTGGTTGCTATCTGGATAGGTGACTCACTTGGGAACCACATGCACATCACTGCCTTGGTTTTCATGGTGGAAGAAAGGTAGTTCTGCATATAAATGTAAGGAAATAAATGAATACAAATCTTAACGTTCTGCATGACTCATAAGCATGCACACAAAGCTAGTGTGGGGAGAATGGGTGCCCATCTGATTATGCATACTGACCCACAACATGTGTGCAAGTGAATTGGGGGAGAGTTGGCTCAACTGGGAGAATTCACTCAATTCATCAGTAGTAGTAGTAGTAATAGGAGTAGTAGTAGTAGTAGTACAGTAGTAGTAGTAGTAGTAGTAGTAATATTTGTACCCTGCCCATAAGCCTGGGTTGCCCCAGCCGCTCTGGGTGGCTTCCAGCATATACAGAAACATAATAAAACATCAAACACTAAAAACGTCCCCATACAGGGCTGACTTATCTAAACATTGTATAGTTATTTATCTCCTTTACATCTGATGGGAGGGCATTCCACAGGGTGGGCACCGCTACTGAGAAGGCCCTCCCCAGCTCCTGTTTTTCTCTAACACTAACGCAGTGCCTTTGAACATGTTTGCCTTTTGAATTCTGTCCAGAATATTTCTGCCCCAAAATCGGACAGTTGTTAAACCACAAGGTTGTGACACATCTGCCTTCCCTCTTCTGTGAGGCAACTGCAAAGCTGACCTTGTGGAGGGGGAAACCCCCACAACCCAATTCTGAGACCACCTTCATCAAGAAAGAAAGGCAGGAAAACAGACACCAGCTTTTCTCCGTTTCCTATTTCCAAAGTGCAGACGCAGCTGATAATAGCCATTTGCTCCTGTGCAGGTTTGAAACCAGTCCAACTTCAGTGTGCATTCCTGCGGGGTGTGTGTGTGTGTGTGTGTGTGTGTGTGTGTGTGTGTAGCCAGGCCGCACTCGCAGCTAAATCTCCCTGCACCGAAGTGGATACTTTCCAAATGTCACACAGGCCTCTCAGGTCTAAATCTACTGCAGACTCACTCCATTTAAAGAGATTGGTTTTTGGATCTTACTTGAAAGTTGTGGGTACTTAATCATGACGCGCATATGAATGAGCTGAATGAATTCATTACTGAAAAGCTAAATTAAGTTCTGCAGCTGTTCTGCCCTGAGACTTTGTTCCGAGTGTGGCCAGAGCAGCTGAGAGAAAGAGAGAAGGAAAGAAAAAGAGGAAGAGATAGAGAACGTCTCTCTCTTTGGAGAGACTGCATTTTAGGAGGCAGTCTAAGGTAGGAAGTAGCATTAAAAATGCTTGATGGGAAGAGAATTGAACATGACATGCCTGCTTATAGGGCCCGAGTTCTGTGGAGCTGCTGAGCAGCAGGTAAATTGTAATAGAAATATGAGGCATTGCATCCCAGCTGCCTGACCTTGAGCGTGCTAATTTCTGCCTTTAGCGCAGCTGTGGCAGTCACAGCAAGCATTCACATCCAGCATGTCAAAGGAGCTTTACAAATTGCAAATCAAATGCAGGATGTTAGTAACAATAACGGAAACCCAAGGGGAGCAGGTGTGCAGGCAGGTGTGCGCATGAGCTCACAAGTGAAAGCGGAATTCCCTATTGCTCACTTTCAACTGCTCTCTCCTGGTCACATTTTGATTATCTTCTCTATAGGACCTTGTTCTCCTCTTCCTTCATGTGGAATTGTATGCCAGAAAGCAGATAAGCAGTAACTACTTTTACAAGCAAGCAGAGTTGGGGGGGGGAGTTTTCTCAGCAACTGCTTTATTTCAGTCGACTGGGAGTAGTTGCAAATGTGACCTGGATGCAGAGGGAACAGGAAGGAGAGGGGAAGGACCGTAGTGCATTGGCAGAGCATCTTGCCTTGCCTTCAGAAGGTCCCAGGTTCATTCCTTGGTGTCTCCCAGTAAAGCTGGAAGAGACCACTGTCTGGAACCTTAGAGAGCTGCTGTCCCTCTCATCCAAAATATAATTGTGGTTCCCTCCCTTTTAAGGAAATGTGGTCTAGGGCTGCCTGGTTCCCTGTAACCTCACTTCTCCCAGTGAGGGAACCGCCAGAAGGCCCTCAGAGCTGGACCTCAGTGTCTGGGCTGAACGATGGGGGTGGAGACACTCCTTCAGATATACTGGACCGAGGCCATTTAGGGCTTTAAAGGTCAGCACCAACACTTTGAATTGTGCTCGGAAACGTACTGGGAGCCAATGTAGGTCTTTCAAGACCGGTGTTACGTGGTCTTGGCGGCCGCTCCCAGTCACCAGTCTAGCTGCCACATTCTGGATTAGTTGTAGTTTCCGGGTCACCTTCAAAGCTAGCCCCACATAGAGCGCATTGCAGTAATCCAAATGATATAACCAGAGCATGCACCACTCTGGCGAGACAGATCATGGACTTATAAAAGGGGTTTCTGCATTTCCAGTGCACCCTGCTCAGAGATTTACCCACAAGGCCTTTCATGAGCATCCTTCTCTTCTGACACCACACTGCTTGTGCAAAAGACTATTTGCATGAATGGCTAAGTGTGCAAGTTAGAACCAATTGACATTATATGAACTGCCTTTGGCTCTTCAACCCTTATGTGGTTGGTTCATTCCTTCCATGGTAGTGTTCTCTGCAGAGATTGGCATGCCAATTTCTGCCATCTTCCATCCTTCAGTGAAGTTTTAAACTCAATGTCATACATCCTGTGAGTTGGCTTCTCACGCAAGTGTAGATAGTGATGCAACCTATTTACATTTCACTCCCCTTTCTAGCACCATCCTCATCTGGCTCCAATGGCAGCTTCTCTCCCGGACTAAAGTGATCGAGATCGCGGCCTTAAATGGGAAGCCTGGACTTTGAAGTCATCTAATCTTACCTGTTATGTTTTATCATTGTATGGTTTTAATCAGTGTGTATGGTTTTAATCAGTGTTTTTGCAGTTGTTTTATCTTTGCGTGGAGTGCCCTATCTGGGTGGATGGAGCAGCCAGGTAATTTCGTTGTCCCCGAAGGGGACAATGACAATAAAATATATTCTATTCTATTCTATTCTATTCTATTCTAAAGAGCAGCTTTGAGAAATGGGGAATTAAACTGGGGCTCTGTCCTCCTCTGAAGCTGCCATTTCAAGCTTTTAAAAAACGAGAAGCAGGCATCACCACTCACTTAAAATATGTACTTAAAATAACATGCAGTTTGATCCTTAAGAGGTCCATTGTATAAATGACATGGAATCAGAACTAAGGTGCTGGTCTCAATGCAGGAGACATTTTCTTACGCATGTGCTTTGTGGGTTCATTTCGCAAACCACAATAAGCAAAAGTAATTCATTTTGTGATAAATGTGACTTTAAGTGCAGCAGTAGAGATAATTGATGATTCTGGACTGTGTTTGTGTACGGGTAATGGCATATTCCCCAATGTGCTGTTCATTCATGTGAAGCAATCTCGACTGAGGAGGCATACTTGTACTCTAAGAAACACACAGCTAGTGTCTTTAAAAATATCAGCTATCTACACATCACAGCTGCCACTGTGACCAAGGAATGCAGAGAGGGCATCAAACAACACCCTTGTAAAAATAAATGAAGCAGACCCACCTCTGGCAGAGCAAGTATCAGGATGTGACATATAGTTTAATCTCAAATTAAACTGGAACGCCGCGCAATCATTTCAGATGCATCACCTCTCTAGTTTTTAACCTAAAAAAATATAAATGCTCCAGAGTGTATGATTTTGAAAGCACTGTGACAAAAGTGACACTTGAGAAGCAAACAATATTTTAAAACCCAAAAGAAGCAATGCTTTGCATACAATATTTTTAGGTATCTATACTCAAAGCCCTCCCCACACCTTTTTGAGTTGTGCTCTGTGGTTGATTTTAAATCAGTTATAAAACAGAGTATTTGAGTTGCAAGAGATCTACGCCTATAACTCTAACTTTAAGCTTGGATTGTGCACAGGATATCTTAGAACAAAAAACTGATGAGTTCCCAGGATATTTTAAATTGGTCATAGCTTATGGGGTTGGCTGTTTCAGGAAAATGTCACAAGTAATATGGACCTAATGAGGCATTAGGAGAGGCTTTTTGGTTTTCCTACAGCACTTAATACCAGTGTGGTGTAGTGGTTAAGAGCGGTAGACTTGGAATCTGGTGAACTGGGTTCGCGTCTCCGCTCCTCCACATGCAGCTGCTGGGTGACCTTGGGCTAGTCACACTTCTTTGAAGTCTCTCTGCCCCACTCACCTCACAGAGTGTTTGTTGTGGGGGAGTAGGGATTTAAATCCTGATCTCCTAGGTCCTAGTCCAACACCCTAACCACTACACCACACTGGCTCCCAGTGGATCTGGAAGCTCATAGGTTCTCCACCCTGATTCATTCCAACATCCTGTTTTCAGCAATGGTGGCAAATGGATGGCCTCGGCCCAGTATACCTGAAGGAGCGCCTCTGAGGTCCAGCTCCAAGGGCCTTCTGGTGGTTCCCTCACTGTGAGAAGTGAGGTTACAGGAAACCAGGCAGAGGGCCTTCTCGGTAGTGGCACCCACCCTGTGGAACACCCTCCCACCAGATGTCAAGGAAATAAACAACTATCTGCCTTTTAGAAGACATCTGAAGGCAGCCCTGTTTAGGGAAGTTTTTAATGTTTGATGTTTTATTGTATTTTTAATATTTTGTTGGAAGCTGCCCAGAGTGGCTAGGGAAACCCGGTCAGATGGGCGGGGTATAAATACCAAGTTGTTGTTGTTGTTGTTGTTGTTGCTGTTGTTAGTGCCCTCCTCCATTTTTTTTTATCCCAAACATGGTGTGTAGAGGCATTGTGTCTCTAGCTATCCTAGCCATCCATATACCAATCTCCATGACTTCTCTAAGCTTTTGTAAAAACAGCCCATCTAAGCAAGTGGCCATCACTATATCCTGTGTCAGTGAATTCCATATATACAAAGTAGCCCACAACCTCCATCATCCCTGACCTCTTGGCCATGTTGACTGTGGCCGATGGGAATTGTGGTCCTGGAGAACGTAATGTTGGCTACCTGGCACAGGAAATAATTACGTCATGTCTCGGATAACATGCGTATGTGCTTTGAATAGGATAGTCAAGAGAACACACTATTTCTAGGAAAGAATAATTAGAAGGGAATTTGCCCCAAGGCTCTGAACATCAAGACAAAGGCATCCACCAGTGCTAATGCACAGAACTGCACATCCCTTATCTGAGGGCAGGAGATTAAAAAGCATCAGACTTCCTGAAACTTGTAACCCAAGGTGTTGATCAAGGATTGCGGATGCGTTTTCATCTGTTTTATTTTGTCACTGTTGCTCCAAAGGGGGTTATACTCATTTTCTGTAACTCATGCACCTATTTCATTTAAACTCTGTTTCTCTGTCTATTTTAGTAAACTTTTGAAATCATTACAAAAACTCGGCAAGGTCTCTCTTATTTTAACACCCTCATGCCTGGAAGGTCATATTACTTAAGAAGGCTTCATGGAGACACAAGGAATATTATTTAGGATAATTGATAACGGGGCAGCCTTGATTTATTTTTATTTTTAACAAACCTTTCTTTTTCTGGTGGCAAAAAAATTGTTTAAGGGGGAAAGGTGAGGTGAGAAGTAGGGTTCATTTGGTTGTGGCCAGATCTCTCAAACGGAGATCTGGGATTTGGCCTTCATAGGAACCATCTTCATTTATCCAATAAGCGAATCATCATTATTATAAACTGCTGCCATTTCACACAACTCTGTGACCCGAGAGTGGTAAGAAATACAGTGGTACCTCGGGTTACAGACGCTTCTGGTTACACACGCTTCAGGTTACAGAATCCGCTAACCCAGAAATAGTACCTCGGGTTAAGAACTTTGCTTCAGGATGAGAACAGAAATCGTGTGCTGGTGGCGCAGCGGCGGCAGCGGGAGGCCCCTTTAGCTAAAGTGGTACCTCAGGTTAAGAACAGTTTCAGGTTAATAACGGACCTCCAGAACGAATTAAGTTCTTAACCCAAGGTACCACTGTACAGTTTTCAGAACACCATTAGTATTTTTCAGATGACATATCCAATAAATATGTAGAAGGGCGAAAGGATTGTGTCTGGTGACCCTGTCCTGATCTCTGTGTGGGCAGCTGAATCTGTGAACAGAATTCTCCTTAAAAGTTGGATAATTTGGTGAGCTTTCAGGTGAATTTGTTTCCTTCTGGAATAAGGCAGACCATATCTGAAGCTACAAAGAAGGGCAAAAGAAGGGGTGGGAGAGCCTGCATTTGTTTTCCCCCTCATGGATTTTTAAAATGAAAACAGACCTCTTCCCCTCAGACAATTCCCATTAAGACTGTTATATCAAAATGAAATAGGTACAGCTTGAATAACTGAGATTTTCAACACACAAAACCCTTCAGATGCCCCTTTCATCTTCTTGCTTTGAGAAAGAGAAGTTGACAGCCTTTTCAGAAATCTGTGTTATATATGCACCTGAGAGACATTTTAATTGACTTCAGTCATTCACAGGCAAGGGAGAGAAGAATTAATTAGGGTTCCTGCCTTTTTGGCAGTTCAAGTATGGCTCTTTTAAAGGGGCAGCACAGTTAATTCCTCTTCTCAAGCAAAGTGATTATTTGATCAAATGTTTAAGGTCACCTTCTTTGTTATTGTTTATTTGCAGCACAGCATTGCCTGGAGGCCCCATGACTTGGAGGAGCACAGAGCGCCATTATTTGGCTGAGTAGCTAAAATATGGAGCATTGGAGGGTGATTTTGCATTTGGATGAGAAATCACTGACAGAGCCCATATATTCTTCCATGTATTTATTACAGAGAGTCTACAAGGTTATAAGACAGTACCCATTATTCAATGTAGCTAGATTAATTAGGGGTGAAACCAAGGAGCTTTTCCCCAATTTGTGAACAATGTGTAAATATAGTCCTTCTGATTGATGAACATTTCTTCTAATTCTTACTTTTGCTCATTGAGATATCCTTGGCTCATCAGCCCATATAAAGTTCTATTTCTACGTTAACTTACTACTGTCATACGCTTTATACACCTCAACCAAATACTCAATAAGAACAAGGTGGCCTCGGAGGTTTTGCCGCCTGAGGCAAAGGACAATTCCATGTGCAGGAACTGACGAGACCAGCAGCTGAATCTGGGTGCTCCCTTCACCAGAGGCTATACTAGGGCAGGTTGTGCAGCAAACATAGTTCTGAACTCCTTGTCCTGTGCTCCCCCAACTTATGCTGTCTGAGGGCAGCCCACCCTACCAAATCTGAATCTAAGGCCACATCCACACCATATATTTTAATCACTGTTGTTGTACTTTAACATTCATCGTTTGCTTCCAAGTATCCCTAAATGGTAATTTGTTAAGGGTGCTGAGAGTTTTTGTTGTTGTTGTTTAGTCGTTTAAAAAGGTAAAGGTCAAGGTACCCATGACCATTAGGTCCAGTAGCGGACGACTCTGGGGTTGCGCGCTCATCTCGCTCTATAGGCCGAGGGAGCCGGCGTTTGTCCGCAGACAGCTTCCGGGCCATGTGGCCAGCATGACTAAGCCGCTTCTGGCGAACCAGAGCAGCACATGGAAACGCCATTTTACCTTCCCGCCGGAGTGGTACCTATTTACTTGCACTTGACATGCTTTCGAACTGTGCCCAACTCTTCGTGACCCCATGGACCAGAGCACGCCAGGCACTCCTGTCTTCCACTGCCTCCCGCAGTTTGGTCAAACGCATGTCAGTAGCTTCGAGAACACTGTCCAACCATCTCGTCCTCTGTCGTCCCCTTCTCCTTGTGTCCTCCATCTTTCCCAACATCAGGGTCTTTTCTAGGGAGTCTTCTCTTCTCATGAGGTGGCCAAAGTATTGGAGCCTCAGCTTCAGGATCTGTCCTTCCAGTGAGCACTCAGGGCAGATTTCCTTCAGAATGGATAGGTTTGATCTTATTACAGTCCATGGGACTCTCAATAGTCTCCTCCAGCACCTTAATTCAAAAGCATCAATTCTTCAGCCATCAGCCTTCTTTATGGTCCAGCTCTCACTTCCATACATCACTACTGGGAAAACCATAACTTTAACTATACGGACCTTTGTCGGCAAGGTGATTTCTCTGCTTTTTAAGATGCTGTCTAGGTTTGTCATTGCTTTTCTCCCAAGAAGCAGGCGTCTTCTAATTTCGTGACTGCTGTCACCACCAGCAGTGATCATGGAGCCCAAGAAAGTAAAATCTCTCACTACCTCCATTTCTTCCCCTTCTATTTGCCAGGAGGTGATGGGACCAGTGACCATGATCTTAGTTTTTTTATGTTGAGCTTCAGATCATATTTTACGCTCTCCTCTTTCACCCTCATTAAGAGGTTCTTTAATTCCTCCTCACTTTGCGTGTGTAGGGCAACCGGTCATCCCCCCTAATGAACTCACACAGGAGACATAATTTTGGTTTGGTTTTTGGGCATTTTTGGCCACATTTATTGAATACAATTCACGTGAGTGGTTGCGTAGGCATTGGTTCACACTGTCCACAGGGACAGAGCTGACCCTAGTCAGCAGCAAGACTAGCTGTCACAGCAGGACAGAGCTGACCACTTGTCAGCGAAGGGAAACCATTAGCTGGGGAGAGTTAACAGGGCCGGATCACACGGGCCTCACCCTCCCCAGGGGTCCACAGGGACTCCTGCATGGCCCTACACCCGCCAGGTTTGGACAGCAATGTTGAGTCCCTGGATTCCTTTACGGAATTCCCATTACCAACATCACCCTATGGGGGGCACAGCCCTCCCATACACCGAACCAATGCCTAACCGCCAACCGTACAAATGTGACTATTTGCTGTGTAGTAGGCAAAAACCAGGTGGCTCAGCCAATCTGCCAAATGGACAAAATTCCTACCAGGCCCCTCTCAATGGGAGGCGACCCCTACCCGGCACAGCAAGGCCAACCACCTATACCAGGGACGGGGGGGTGGGAGATCCGAAGCTCTGAAAAGAGTGACCCAAGATCCACGTGGGGATCTTTATATGGACGCTGGGACGTCCTCCTCAAGTTGCTACATTCCAAACTGCCCAGCAACAAGCAGGTCCTGGCAGCTGTGGCTCCTAGCCCCAAGCCCAAACCAACAGGGATGCCCTCCTGCCCACCCGCAATGGCAGCTCTCTGCGAGAACTCTCTTTGCGTGTGTAGGGCAACCGGTCATCCCCCCTAATGAACTCACACAGGAGACATAATTTTGGTTTGGTTTTTGGGCATTTTTGGCCACATTTATTGAATACAATTCACGTGAGTGGTTGCGTAGGCATTGGTTCACACTGTCCACAGGGACAGAGCTGACCCTAGTCAGCAGCAAGACTAGCTGTCACAGCAGGACAGAGCTGACCACTTGTCAGCGAAGGGAAACCATTAGCTGGGGAGAGTTAACAGGGCCGGATCACACGGGCCTCACCCTCCCCAGGGGTCCACAGGGACTCCTGCATGGCCCTACACCCGCCAGGTTTGGACAGCAATGTTGAGTCCCTGGATTCCTTTATGGAATTCCCATTACCAACATCACCCTATGGGGGGCACAGCCCTCCCATACACCGAACCAATGCCTAACCGCCACGAGCCATCGGCTCACCGCCAAACCACTCACAATCCCAGCCAAGCCCTCAGGGCCTCCCCCAGGGCCCCCAACCAAAGATCATTACCTGACGTTGAAAGATGCACCCCATCAGGCCTGAAAAGGGGGGCATCCCTAAAAGTAATTGCAGGATGAGAAATCCCAACTCCACCCAACCCAAGAACCACCCCCAAAGCTGCACTGTTGGTGCGACTGCGGGCCTTCTCCACGGCCACAGGGGAACGTGCACCCCTCCAAGCTCGTCGCTGCAAAAGGTGGGACCAAAACAGCTTAACCTGTGGGAATAACTCAGCAATTCTCTGCAAATCATGCCGCATCTGGATGCGCAGAACATGGTTCTTTGTTGCTGGTAAGTCATTTTCCCCCAATTGCAGCACCAATGCATCAGGTGGACCTTTTCCGGCGGCATGAGTGAGCAACACAGGGATCAACTCCTCCCACAACATGCCCCTCTTGCCCAGCCAAGAAATCAAAATATGGGGTGGAAGTCCAAGGTTGGGCGCAGGCCCTGCCTCCCGCGCTCTGGCTCCAGCCCAGAAGACGATGCTGTGCCCGACTATCCAAATTCGCACGGGTGCAGAACCTATGGAACAAACCACACAAGTGAAATCACTTAACGTCTCACATAACGCTTGTAGGCATTCGACTTCCACCGCCCCAACTCCTTAATTCTGTCAGTGGAGAGCCCCCAGCGGGCAGCAGACGTCGCGGCACCGATTCTGAAGGAGTGAGGAGCGTAACCGGCCGGCGAGCGCCCACAAGCTGCTATGGTCTTGCGCATAATTTTGGCAAACTGCTGCCTGGTCAATGCCAAGCCATCCTCATGAATCAATAGGGGGGCATGCCCCGGGGGGCGCACGGCTAAATACCACCTGGTGTCCTTCACCGGGCACGGGCCAGCCCCTTCAGTGGCAGGAAGCCGCATCACTACCCCCCGACCCAGTTGGTCGGTCTTAGAATTGCGGATGGTGATGGCGACCTCTGCTGCCATAAGGTCAACATCCCTTAACAACAACCCCCTGGAACCCACCAAACTGGCAGCTTCAAGAACCACCTCCCCCACGCGAAGGGCTCCGAAGAACGCTAAGGAAAAAGCGGCGGCGAAGAGGCGCGCTTCAAAGCGCGACCAACAAACCCTGCGCAGCTCGGCACGCATTCTGGTTAATAGACCCAAAGTAATCGGGTGCCTGGCCTGAGCCTGCGATGGCGCCATTCTAGCCCAACCTTTCAAGGCCTGTCGGACGTAAAAAGCTGAACAGGGATCCCTTTCAAAATATAACTTGGTGAAAAAGGAAATAGCTGCTGCCTGGAGCCGTATGGTCCTAGGAGCACGACCAATTGCAAAAAGATGCGTCAGATATTCCAAGGCCATATCAGACGTAGGGGGCACTGCAAAGCGGCCCCCCACCGCCAGGCCAAAAAATTTGGAGAAATCCGCCCAGGCCCTCTTGTAAGAAGAAAAGGTGGAAGGGGCAACAGATGAGGCTACTCCCTGCGCGGCTAAGTGCCTCCAAGGCTCCACAGGCGATCTGGGAAGGACTCCGGATGCTCCCTCGCCTCCGGAGCTAAGGATCTGAACCGGGCCATCTGAAAACGGGATAAAGCATCAGCAATATCATTAGATAGGCCCGGTACAAAGCGTGCTGAAAAAACAATATTAGCACGCAGGCAATGGAGCACAAAAGCCCTGAGCAAGGACGATACCCTAGGGGAACGCGATGCCAATTTTTTCAGCACGCTCACCACCGCCATATTATCCGTCCAGAAGCACACACGATGGTCCTTGAACTCCTCAACCCAAATATGCACTGCCACTGCGATAGGAAAAAACTCAAGAAACGTCAAGTCCCGTGTGATTGCTTCCCCCCGCCACGCTGCCGGCCAGGGCATGGCGCACCAACGACCCTGCCAGTATAAACCAAAACCCAGGGAACCGGCAGAGTCCGAGTGGACCTGGAAATCATTGCGGAGGTTCAAAGTGCCCTGCCACAATGAGACGCCGTTGTATTCCCTAAGGAAGGACAACCACATCCTAAGGTCCTCCTTCACTTCCCTAGGCAAACGTATATGATGCTGCGGCGCCCTCAATCCAGAAGTAAGTCTTGCTATGCGGGCGCAAAAGGGGCGCCCCGGCGCCACCACCCTGCAAGCAAAATTTAGATGGCCAAGGAGCGACTGTAGCTGACGCAGGGTTACCTTTGTCAATGGAAGCGTTTCCTCTATGACCTGCTCAAGCGCGACAATCTTGTCCCGCGGCAGACTAGAAGTCTGCGCTACCGTATCCAGTAGAATCCCCAGATAAACCAACTGAGTGGCTGGGCCCTCGGTCTTGGCCGCCGCCAAGGGGACCCCCAGCTCCTCAGTGAGTTCGGAAAACGCTTGCATGAGCGCCGCACAGTCCCCCGTGTCTCCCCTTGCCCCGAGTAAAAAATCATCCAAATAGTGAGTGACACCCTGCAGGCCAGTTTTATGGCGCAAGGCCCAGTCCAAGAATGTACTGAAAGCCTCAAACGCTGCGCACGCTACTGAACAGCCCATAGGCATGGTCTTGTCAAAATAATAGGCACCATCAAATTTGAAACCAAGCAGCCAGAAATCCTGGGGATTTATCGGCAGAAGCCTGAAAGCCGATTCAACATCACATTTTGCCAGTAACGCGCCCTTCCCAAATTTTCGAACCATCTTTATTGCCGTGTCCAATGACGCATAGCGCACCGAACACAGTTCCTGAGGAATCACATCATTGACTGATGTGCCCCTGGGGTGAGACAGATTGTGAATCAGCCGGAATTCCCCCGGCGCCTTCTTGGGCACCACTCCCAAGGGGGAAAGATGAAGGTCAGAAAATGGGGGAGCATCGAAAGGGCCAGCCATGCGGCCCAATGCCAACTCCTTCCCAATCTTTTTTCTAGCCACATCCGGCAGCTCCCTTACTGACTTTTGATTCACAGGATTACCAGCCACGGGTTTCGTTGATATGGGAATCCTAAAACCAAGGGAAAACCCTTCCCGCAGGTAGAGAGCCGCCTTCCGATTGGGGTAAATTTCCAACCAACGCTGCAACGGTTGCAACTTGACTGGAGTTGGTGCCAAGGAGAAGACGGCATTACTTTGAAGGGCCTGGGGTAGGTTGGGAGGGGGCCTGTTTTGCAGGCTGTTGCCCACCTCCCCTTCCCCCCCGAAAGGGCCGATTGCCCCGTGAACAATAGGTAGCCGGGTGTGTCCCACCGCATTTTTCACAAATGTGGGGAAAATTACACGGGGACCTCACACAGCCCCCCTTGTTGTAAGACCAACAACAAAATCTCTTATTGTTCTTGGAAAATGGCTGCCGAGGCAGCCTCTGCTCTGGCGCCTTTTTTGACGCGTACGGGGCGACGCAAGTGGCCCAGACGTCCATGTCCCTCCTGTCCCACCTGGCAGATGCAATTTTGTGGGCCCTAGTCCTAAATTTTTTATCATAGGCCAAAGCCGCCGCCTCCCCAGCAGCGGAAAAAGCGGAGCGGACGATGGATTGATAAACAAAAAGATGGAGAGATCGTTTAGGATAACATGAGCAGACCACACTGGCAAAGACTTGGAAACAGTCCAGCCAGCGCTCGAAAGTCCTCTCGACCCTAGCCGATGATCCTCTCTTCCTGGGGGCGGCCCCAGACCCTTCCAGATCAGGGCGACCATCATCCGGGGGAGCCAATTTAAACATATCCACATACCGACCCTCCAGGATCCTATTCCGTATCCTGGAAGGCAGATGGCTACCCGGAATGATGTCCCTGGTGCTGTTAGTGGAAACCTTGGTCTCTGGGACAGGGCGACCATTCAAGTACTCCATTGGGGCACCATACCTAGCCCTATGCGTGTTAGCCCGCCGCCGCCATGCCCATCTCGGCAAGCCAGAAACATCCTCCGCAAAACCCCAGTATAGCTTTAATTCCCCCCCGACTCAGTGTCAGTGGAATCAGAATCACCTGAACTAGATTCGGACGTCAGGTGTCGCCGCCTCTTTTTTTTTTTTGTAATAAATTTTTATTTGCATTTTTTTTTTTTAAATTAATCACTGTATATACACATATGAATAAACTTATTTCAATTCCAAAAATCAATCAATTTTTGCTTCGTGTCTTCTTTCATATCTTTGAAAAAAGAAGAAAAAAAAAAAAAAACACCAAAAAACAAAAACAAAAACAAAACCCATACTTCTTACAAAATCAGACTTCCTACTATTGCCTTTACATCTTTTGAACTTTGAATGTACTAAACTCCACATACTAGCTTATACCCCTTATATCCTTACATTCCCTAAAGTTAACCTTTCCACAATAATTTTTCCTAAAGCTTATTCCTTAATTTAATCCTCAAATGCCAACATAGAAATGGCGTCTTTACTATATTTTTTAACATATTTTCTGTAACCATCCCAATTTTCCTTAAATTTCTTTTGCGAATTTCCTCTTAAATTGTTCGTCAGATGAGCTAATTCAGCAAATTCATGGAGCTTAACTTGCCAGTCTTCCACTTTGGGTGTTTCTTTTTCTTTCCAGCCTTTCGCCACAAGCAATCTAGCCGCCGCCGTTGCGTACAGAAAGAGTTCTTTATATTTTTTTGGGATATCCACGTCCAAGATACTGAGCAGGAAAGCCTCTGGTTTCTTTTTAAAATTTTTCCCCAACATCTTTTTCAGCTCCTCATATATACTTCCCCAAAAAGTCTTTATTTTACCACAAAGCCACCACATATGTAACAGGTCTCCTCCGCTTTCCCCACACCTCCAACATGTATTTGACAGATTTTTATACATTTTAGCTAATTTCAATGGCGTGAGGTACCAGCGATGGGCCATTTTCAGCATATTTTCTCTAATTCCATAATTTGCAGTAAATTTCAAATTTACCTTCCATAAGTTCTCCCAATCCTTTAACATTATTGGATGTCCCACATCCTGGGCCCACCTAATCATTGGCACCTTAATTTCTTCATCCATTACCTCATATTCTAGTAAACATTTATACATTTTAGAGATTAGCTTAGTCTTACTGTTTAATAGTTCTCTTTCAAACCTCGATGGTTCCTCCTCAAATCCTGCCATCTTATCTTGTTTATATGTTTCATTTAGTTGGAAGTAGTCAAGCCAGCTATTTAAATTCTCTTTTAATTCTTCATATCTCTTCAATTTCACTTGACCCGATTCGTAAGTCAATAGGTCATTATATGTCATCCATCTTTTCTGTTGATTATTCAGTTTTTTGACCGCTTTGGCCTCTAACGGGGAGATCCATTTTGGGGTTTTAGATTCTAGATGTCTTTTATATTTGTTCCAGACTTTTAAGAGTGCATTCCTAATTAAATGATTCGAAAAACCTTTATGTACTTTTGATTTTTCATAATGAAGATAAGCATGCCACCCGAATCGGGCGTCATGCCCCTCAATTTCTAAGATATCCCAATTTTGGAGTGTACACCACTCCTTAATCCATGTTAGGCATGAGGCCTCATAATATAACTTGAGATCGGGCAGGCCAAATCCGCCCCTATCTGTCTTATCAATTAAAATTTTATGTCTTATTCTAGGCCTTTTGCCGTTCCATAAAAATTTTGATAATTCTTTCTGCCATGCTGTAATGTCACTAGTTTTCCTTATTATAGGAACTGTTTGGAAGAGGAATAAAAACTTTGGAATTACCATCATTTTAATAAGTGATATTCTTCCCAAAAAGGATAGGCTTAATCTTGTCCATACTTCTAGTTTCTTTTTAATATCCCTCCAGCATTTTTCATAATTTTCTTCAAATAGGTTTATATTTTTTGGAGTAATCCATATTCCTAAATATCTAATTTTAGGATGAATTTTAACTTGTGTTAATTTTTCCAGTTCCAATCTGCTCTCTTTAGACATATTTTTCGTTAATAGCTTTGTCTTGTTTAAATTTAACTTCAGTCCTGAAATCTTTCCATAACTTTGTATTTCTTCCAATGCTTTTACTAAACTCTGACATGGGTTTTCCGTTGTTAGTATTAGATCATCAGCAAAAGCACGCAATTTATATGCTCTTCTACCATGCACTATTCCTTTTATCTCTTCTTCCTCCCTTATTCTCTTACAGAGTACTTCCAACGTTAAAATGAATATTAGGGGAGATAGGGGGCATCCTTGTCTTACCCCTTGCTTTATTTCCCATTGTTCTGATAAATTCCCGTTTATTATGATTCTGGCCTTTTGCTTTGAATATATAGCTTCGATTGCTTTCCTGAATTTCTCTCCAAACTCCATTTGGTCCAGTAATTCTTTTATAAATTTCCAGGATACCCTATCGAAGGCCTTTTCCGCGTCAATGGCCATAAAGGCTGCTTGTTTTTCAATTCTTAAATCGAGATATTCAATTAAATCAATAATTATTCTGGTGTTATTTTGTATTTGTCTCCCCGGTAAAAACCCCGCCTGGTCCTCATGTATGATCTTCTGCAAAACTTTTTTAGTTCTTTCAGCTAAAATCTTCGCAAATATTTTGTAGTCATTATTTAATAATGCTATCGGTCTATAGTCAGTAACCATTTGGTTATTTCCTCCCTGTTTCGGAATTAAGGTTATAATACTCTCTTTCCATGAGTCCGGCAGGTCATCTCCTGTTAATACTCCATTCATAACATTTTTCAATGGTTCTAGTAAGCTTTCCTCTAGTTTTTTATAGAATAATGCTGATAATCCGTCAGGGCCCGGGGCCTTTCCTGACTTGGTTTCCTTTATTGCCATTTGTATCTCATATGGTGTTATGGGAGCATTTAGCCCTTCTCTTTGTTCTTTGCTAATTTTAGTTGGTAAGTTTTTGGCCAAATATTCTTTTATTTCTACCTTTGTTTCTTTTCCTTCCTCATAAAGGTCTCTATAAAAATCAAGGAAGCACTTCTCAATTTCTTCTGGATTATTTGTTAAATTCCCTTTCATATTAATTGTGTTAATACATCTTTTATCTTCTCTCTTCTTTAGTTGCCAGGCGAGCCACTTGCCCGGTTTATTAGCATTCTCGAAATAGTTCTGTTTCAGTACTCTCAATTTCCCTTCTATTTCTTCACTAATTATCATTGAATACTGAGATTGCAGTAATTTTAAATTTCTTTTAATTTCAATGTTATCCGGTTCTTTGTATAACTCTAACTCTTTCTTTCTAATCTCCTCTGTTATCTTGTTTTTTTTCTCCTCTTTTTGCTTTTTCCGAATTGAACATTGTTGAATAAAAAAACCTCTTATTACTGCTTTTCCCGCATCCCAGACTACTTTAAGTGCTGTGCCCTTGTTTAAATTTAATTCAAAAAATTCCTTAAGTATATTTTTGGCCTTTTCTACAATTTTTTCATCATGAAGTATAGATTCATTTAGTCTCCAACTTACCACTTTTCTTTTCCCCCATGTCAGTGTTAAATGTACTGCGTTATGGTCAGCTATGGTTTTTGGTTGAATTTCCACTTTTGCTATTTTCGTTGTTAACTCTTTTGTTATCCATATAGCATCTATCCTGCCTGCAGAATTATTAGGGTAAGAGAAGTAAGTGAATTCTTTCTTAGTTGGATTATGTAATCTCCATGCGTCTTGTACTCTTAATGTATCAATTAATTTATAGAACGTAATAGGTAGTTTTATTTGCTTCTTTTTTGCTGTCTTTTTAGATCTATCCAGCTCTGGATTTACAACTCCATTTTGATCTCCTAACATTATTATTTTTCCGCCAATTAAGTCTTCCAAATCTTTTTCTAATTTTTGGTAAAACTCGCTTTTGTTCCCATTCGGTGCATAGAAACCTACTACGTTGATTTTTTCCCCTTGGACTGTTATTTGTATCACCACTACTCTTCCCTGTGTGTCCCTATATATCAGTTTCGGCTCAAGATGAGACTTGGCATATATTACTACACCATTTTTTTTGATATTATTTGCAGAGACAAATTCAACTCCTAATTTTTTATTTGACAAAACTCTAACGTGTTGTGTTGTGACATGCGTTTCTTGTAAGCAGATTAGATCTAGTTTTTGCTTGATAAGTATGTGTTCGACCTTGTTCCTCTTCTTTTTGTCGTTTAAGCCATTCACATTCCATGTTGTGATTTTAAGATCCATTATTCCTTTATTAGTTATATAATTCGAAAAACTTTAAGTAGTAAAAACAAGAAAAAGAAAATTTCAGTCAGTTACTGAGAGCCTGTGGCTTATGGCTTTTATTGCTCCAATCTCTCCTCCTCCTCCTGTTGATCTGTTAACTCATCCGCTCCTCCCTCCGATTGCACCTTCCTTCCCAATTCAACTCGATAAGTTCTCCAGAATCTATCTGCGTCAGCCCATGTCTCAAATCTCCTTCTTTTCCCTTTAAAGAAAAATGAGATCCCTTCCGGGAATTCCCATCTATGAGTGATTGCTCTCTTGGATAGCGCATCTACTAAGGGTTTGTATTTATCTCTCTTTCGTAGCAGTCGATTTGGTATTATTTTATGAACTATTATTTCTGTATCCTGGATCCTCAGCTTGTTTTTACTACCATTTTGTAGTATTTTATCTCTAATTGGCATATTGCTGAATGTCACCAAACAGTCTCCAGGCCAATTATTTTGTTTTGCTAATCTCGATCTTACTCTGAAGGCCCTCTCAATTTGTTTACCCATTTCCTGTTCTTCTATTTGTAGCCACTTGGCCAATTCTAACGTCAATTTTTGATCTATCTTTTCATTTGGTTCTTCTGGAACCGCTCTAAATCTCAATGTCCGTTCCCTCCTGTGCATTTCAATCATAGCAATCGCGTCCAAAACTGCCTCATGCGTTTCTTTCATCTCACCAATATCTTTTTTAACTTTTTCTATTTCACTTTTCTTTTCTCTACTGTCTTTTTGTAATTTCCTTACTCCCTCCTCTAGAGTAATTGTTTTCCCCTTTACCTCCTGTACTGTATTTGTTATTTCTAAATTTTTGACCACTAATTCATTCATTCTCCCCGTCATCTCCAAAACCAATTTAGCATTTTCATCAATTTTTTGATCCATCTTATCCAGTTTATCATCTGTAGCTTTTTTGTTTTCATTCATCTCTTTTTTAAAATCATTCATCTCTTTTTTAATGTCAGCCAAATCTTTCTTCAGGCCCAAGAGTAATTCTTTCATTTCTGGATTCATCTCTGGGTCCTGGGTCGAGTTTCTTCTACTAGGAATTAAGGTTTGGGCAGATGATAAATTGGTTGGTTTCTTGCTAAGATTTGCCTTATTAGTATTTTTCATCCCACCCAGCCCTCCAATTGTAAATTTCAAAATTGTTCAAATTGGCAATTTTAAATAAATGCAATTTCCATTGACAAGACAGGGCTTATAAAAAACCGAAGCAGAGTACAAAATTAGTTACGGCAGTCAACACAAATAGTATATGCACAGTCAATTAATTCGTCTCGAATTTCCCAGAAGAATTCCAAATTCTATCATACAAACATTCAAACAAATTAGTCAATTTCCATATGATGGACTTGGCAAATATGATGGACTTAGCAAATATAACCAAATTTGTAGCTTTTCCACTGAAATACAAATTTTAAAGAGCTTCTAACACTACTCATCCGGACTTGAGAAAAGAATTGTTCTATGTAGATTCCTGGACACTCTCTTCAATTTTTGAGAATCGCTCCTGTTTGTTGTCTCTGTATTTTTTCCTTTTCCGATCTGCTGGGTTTTCGCTTATCCAAACAGCTTTTCCCCTACTGGGTTCCTGTACTGTTGGGCTTCGCTTTAGCCAAACAGCTTAAGTCTTTGCAGAGTATAATCACCGGAGTGCACTGATTCAGCAGATCTTGTCTTTCAGTTCCCCTCTGTAAAAATTAACCAGGGAGCTGGGTTTGTTACACAGCTTCCTTCAGCTTGTTACAAAAGTTTAAAGATATTGCACAGTTTCCAGGTTAGCAAGACTGTTGTAACAAGGGTTTTTAAGTGCTGTTGTGCTAATGTGTTACAAGGTTATTTTATTACTGCGGAGCCGCTACGGAGCTTTGATATTTCAATCCTTCCTTCTCTCTCTCATCAGAAGGTTTTTTAAATCCACTCTGAAGTCATACACCTCGGCAGAACGAAGTTAATTGTTAATGATTAGTTACTTACACACTGTTGTGTCGGAGGGTGCAATTCTCCTGTATCTTAATCATTTCCTTTAAACATATCTAGGCAGAGGGATTGGAGCGGAGTCTATTACTCTAGCACATTAAATGCATTTTTTTTTCAAACCTCCGTTCTTAAATCTTTATTTCCAATCCCTTAGTCCCTTTACCTTATCGTAGGTGTTTCCGTTTCACTTCTTTAACTTCCAGTGTTCTTTTAACTTTAATCTCTTGAGCTCTATGTGGGCACCTTGAAAACTTTTAGTTACCCTTTTATAAGTTGCTTTAATCGGAAAGTTTTGCGCTGTAATGTATCAGGCACAGTCCCCTGCTTCGTTGCTTTTATTAAGAAGCGCCAACGCCTTGTTGTACTCTGGTTGCGCTCAAAATACTCTTTCCGATGCGTTCTGCGTCTCTATTTTTTATTTTATTTTAACAAAATAACAAATCCGTTCCTCGGGACCAACCTTTCCTTTTATCCTCAATGCTTTCCCACTGGCGCTCGTTCTTTCCGTCAGGGATTTGCCGCAAAAACTGCTCCCGGAGTCGGGCTTACTCTTGGCGGGGCAGGCAAGCTGAGTCGGCGTCTGTGGTCACCTTCACTGCGGGGACCCCTCCGACACCTCAGCGTACCTCTTCAGGTGTAGAAAAGCTCCTCCTACACCTTTCGGGGGATTGTGAAGCCCAACAGTCCCCCTTTTTAGCCCCCCTTCGAGTGCTCGCCTCTCGGAGAACCCGAGCCGAGCGTCCGAGTCACAGCCTGCGGAAACCGGAAGTCCAGGTGTCGCCGCCTCTTAGCGCCATGTCCGCAACAGCCATGACGCCGACGTCGTTTACCTCCGGAAGACACTCGGGCTGCAACCTGCAAGCAGTCATCAGGAGATGTTTCTGAGTCAGGTTCCCTCCGGGTCGATGTCGAGGCCACCGGCGACGCCTTCCGTGGCACCACCACGCCTTCAGCATCTGAAGAATCAGAGGAAATACGCCTGCGGGGAGCACCGCCGGCTCTCGCCGATGCTCCCCGCCTCCGCCGCTCCTTGCCGTGTGCGCCATGTGCCCTTCGCCGCTGCCGTCTTCCCGTTGGAGAACCCTGACCCGGGGACAGGCTGTCGTCAGCCGACGAGGCAGCAGCTGCACCTGCCTGCTTGGAAGTACCTGGGCGTGCAAGAAAAGACACAGAACGTGAGAGCGCTGCCTTACCTTTTCCAGACGCCTTCCGTTGCCGGGGGGCAGGCGCCACTTTTTTGGCACCCCGTGTTTTTCGCCCCCTAGCCGATGTCTGCTTAGACACTCCCCCCCTTTTGCCTTCTTCTTCACAGCGGCCAATGCCAAGGCCTGTGCCAGCGGAATGTCCTCATCCTCCCATGGGGATGACTCTGACGCATGGGACAAGGCCGCGCTCTGCGGGGAGGGATCCCCCTGTGTGGATCTCTGTGGGGAGGTAAGCAGGACCCCGTCCAAATTCGCCTCAAATCGTGCTAAGGCCGCAGGATCACCAGCCAAGCTGTCCATGATGTTGCCAATGCGTTCCAGTCTGGCGGTAGTACCAGGCGGACGCAGGGCCTGCGATGAGCCTGGGTGGACCCCTTCGGCTGGGACAGCCTCAGCAGCCTGCTGAGCGCCCTCCATCTGGGACATCCTGAATTGTAAATGAAAGGAGGCAAACAGTTATAGGCAAGCCCGCCAAGTCCAGGGACAAAATTCACACAATGAGGTTCTCTCCCAGACCTCTAAGAGGCGCTGGGGATTGTACCTGGGACCTTCTGCGTGCAGGCAGATGTTCACACCACTGAGCCACTGAACGCCCCCCACTCCAATTGCCAAAGTAGCAATCAGCAATTAAATAATAAAAATAAGAAGAGAAATATATATAAATGTGTATATATATATATATATATATATATATATATATATATATATATATAGAAAATAAAATTAAAAAAAAAATAAAAAATTAACAATTCAATTTAACCGGACCCAATTCACCACTATATTATTGGGCCGCAATGACACTAACGGCCACCAGAGGGCGCTGCAGCCCTCCGCGAGCCCACACAGCCAAAATGGCGTTCGCGCCAAAACAGACAAAATGGCGCCCGCCGCGCAAAGCCAGCCTGGTCACCCGGCGGCCTCCAGCAGAGCCCACTCGGCCGGCCGGCGCTGGCCTCCCGGCCGCGCGGAAGAAGCCGGACCGAGCTTTCCCGGCCAGGCGAAGCAGCGGGCGCTTAGTCCCGGTACGGGGGGGGGCGCCGGAGCTGCGATCAGGCGCGCGGCGCCACCCCGAGTCTCAGCCAGCCGAGCGCGCTGGCTGCAAGGAGGCGAACCGGGGCTCAAAGCAGTCCCCGGACCCCAAACCGCCGAGCCGCGCCGCTCCAAGGGGAACCGGGCGCGCGCGGTGGAGTCACCAGAAACCCGCCCCACAGGACGAGGCCGACACGGCCGAAGCCGGTTGCGCCGGGTTCCCGAGCCGGAACGACGCCGGAGGACAAAGCAGCTCCAAGGCAAGGCGCCCTAGACGGGAAGGGCTTTAAAATTAACGAAGGGGGGGGGACGAAGGGGGGGTAGGGAAGGGGGGAAGGGGAAAAGAAGACGCAGGGGGGGGAACGAGTGGGTAAGTCGGATAAAAGGGGTTAAATAAATGCCAAACCAGTCCTCCGAATAGAGAGTCAATCCGCAGAATCAACCTCTAAGAATAAATTTAAGGAAAAGAAAATTAAGGCCACAGCCAAGCCTAGGCCAATACAACCAGAACCACGACTCAAACTGCTACGTCCGCAGAGATCCGAAGCTCTGAAAAGAGTGACCCAAGATCCACGTGGGGATCTTTATATGGACGCTGGGACGTCCTCCTCAAGTTGCTACATTCCAAACTGCCCAGCAACAAGCAGGTCCTGGCAGCTGTGGCTCCTAGCCCCAAGCCCAAACCAACAGGGATGCCCTCCTGCCCACCCGCAATGGCAGCTCTCTGCGAGAACTCTCTTTCTGCCATCAAAGTTGTATCATCTGCATATCTGAGGTTGTTGATATTTCTTCCGGCAATCTTAATTCCGTCTTGGGATTCATCCAATTCCCCACACCAAGCTACAGTCAGAGCTTTGTTTGAGTCAGAACTCACTGGGACTCAGTTTCGGCACCTCTCAGGTGGGTGCCATTTCTATTATAAGAGAAGAAAGAAGGTATTCATTTTGAGTTCCAGCACCTCTTTTTCTGGAAAAATAGCTCTGGCTACATGTGAGGGGGATATGTGTCCTCCTCAAGAGTAGACAACTCAGCAGTTCATTTAACTGATGTATAACTTTATTTCACTGACAAGCATTACAGTTCATCCTCCTCCTCCGATGAATCAGATTCTCCAAGTAAGGGCTTCCGCTGTTCCCCCCAGCATAAAAGCCTCTTGAAACTCCAACGTCTCCTTTCACTCCTCCTTTTCCGTTTCTTAACCCTTCTAGCCCCGGCGCTGCCCTCATCCCTTTCACTTTCATCCTCCCTGGAGGTTGTTGTTGAGGCTCTCATAAGATCCTCAACCCCTTGCTCTGCCTCCGTCTCCATGTTCTCCTCCCCTGCTATAGGCTCCCCCGCCACCCGCTCTTCCTCCGTCAGCACAGGCGGCGACACCTCTTCACTCCCACTTCTCCACACCTCCTTCCCTGTCTCTGGCGACAACCTAGGCGCTGCCTCTTCCTGCTCCCATGTTCGCAACACCTCCTCCGGCGTCCATGGGTGACCTCCTGATGCCTCTGTCCCTTCCGCCACCCCTCCTGGCTCGGGCCAGTCCCTGACACTACAGTTCAAAGAGTAGTTTAATAATCAAGCCTTCTTCCTATGGAATTCTGGTAATTGTAGCTCTCTTATGGGAATGGTGGTCTCCTAACAATTCTTAGTAACCTCAAGAAACTTCAGTTCCCAGGATTCTTTGAGGGAAGCCCATGGAGTGGTATAATAGCACTTTAAATGTATGGCATGAGCGTGACCCAACTTCTTTTTCACATTTGAAAATTTGATTTGAAAAGGATCCAAGAAGGTTGATGTAAATCAAGAGAGCATGAGAATTCTGAGATTACAAACTCAAATTGAAATGCCATGATCTGAGGCCTCTCCATTTAAAAACAAACTTGATCAATATTTTGCTAAGAATTACAAAGGTGAGGTGCTCCTTTAATTTTAATTCTTGTATTTCTTATGTACACTGATTTCAAACGATCTCCCTTCTGCTTTCTATAATGCATCAACTATGGAAAATTACACATCTCAGACTTGAAGGTGTTTGTGTTATCACTTGCGGCAACATTTTTCCGGTTTGCCCATATACCTGTTTTCCCCATGGCTGGCTTAACACTATATTCACGCGTGTAAGAAGAAGGACCTAGAAGAGCAGTTTTGCAGCATTCTCACTTTTAGAATAGGCCATGGAGGCTAGTATTGCAAGTCTCTGGCCTGCTATTCAAATTAGCAGACATCAGCGCTGGGATCGTGTTGCTGCAGGTGTCAAAAGAGCTGAATTTGCAAGCATAGCACCTCCTAAAGATGACATCAGCTCCTCAGACTAACAAAAAATGTGCTTCGTTGTGACTGTTTCCAAAGATATCTGTGTCACCTTGACGGCCCGCAGTCCCACTGCCTCATGGCACTTAAGTATGGGCCATAAAAAGCTTTGTCAATACTTAACTTCAGAGACTGGTAAAGTTAGTATACTCCCTTGGAGAACCAGGCAGTTTCTGGAGCTGAAAAAATGATGGGTAGGCTGAAGAAGATACCAATTTTAATGCTCAATAAAAACATATGTTCAGTGTAAAATTATAATATTTCTAAAGGACAGTTAAAAAAAAAAAGGCTACGGACGCTAATTTATATTTAACATCTCCAACTAGCTTTGTTTCCTAATTAGCTGCTTAGTTTACAGGTATCTTATAATTTTATTCTTTCAATTCACTTTTTACAGATGTTCAAATAACTCTTAAAATTATGAAGATCTTTAAAAAAATAATAATTGGGAAACTGGATTGCTATTGGCTATAAAGTACCCACTCTTTCCCAATTTCATTGGGAGGTTAGATTTAGTCCAGAGGCCTGATTCAAGAACACATTTCCCCCCTAGCATCTAGAACCCCATGAGGAACCCTATTACTGGGGGGCAGGGAGAAACCTTTAATCATGACTTCTTGGTTGGCGGGCCTAGCCAATGATGTTTATATACCCTATGATGTTTATATACCCAATGGAGGGTTGGATTCTGAGGTACCAACTTGAGCAGAAGATGGGCGGAATGATGTGCACATTACGTGTGCATGATGCCAGGATGGTGGGAGAAGCCAGGGGGAGGCGCTGAATGTGCAGCAGCAGTGCAGCTTCATGACGGATGGCTCCTCCTCTCTGGTGCTCAGTCTCCTCCTCCTTCTCCTCCTCACACCACCACTGGTCGGAGGCTACTTCCCTCCTTCCTGTCCACAGCAGCAGCAGGAGAAGGAGCCGCCAGCCACTGAAGCTACACCATTCCACGCTTGGCCCTGCAACTAGCCTCCTCCACAATTTATTGTTTTCAATATTGGCTGCCCCAAATATTTTATCAAGGGGGATGAAGGGGCCTGGGCCCCTTAGAGTTGGCACCTATGGTTGGCTTCCTCTCTGTGTCCCCCCCTGGAGTACCCCTGCACACAGTGCATGGTCCATCTCTCTCTCCACATCAGTGCCGGCACCTCCTCTTTTTTTAAAAATAATAATTTTTATTTTATTTTACAAATGTAAATTAATTACAATACCAAATACATAGCCATAACATGAGATTTCTCTGAATCTCGAGACTTCCCCCCATTCCCTCCATGGATCCTATTGTCAACATTTCCAACTGCATATTATTTCATAGTCCATGTTTTGTATCTATCCATATTGTCCATAGTATTTGTACATTACAAGTGAGATTAAAATCCTGCAAATGTTTTAAACTGCTTACAGTGGTCTCCTAAATAAATTTTAAACTTTCCCCATTCTTTCTTGAATTTCTTGTCTTCTTGGTCTCTGGGTTTTCCGATCAGTTTTGCCATTTCAGCGTATTCTAACAGCTTAGTTTGCCATTCCTCTCTGGTAGGGACTCTTTCTTCTTTTCAGTGTGGTGTAGTGGTTAAGAGTGGTAGACTCGTAATCTGGGGAACCGGGTTCGTGTCTCCGCTCCTCCACATGCAGCTGCTGGGTGACCTTGGGCTAGTCACACTTCTTTGAAGTCTCTCAGCCCCACTCACCTCACAGAGTGTTTGTTGTGGGGGAGGAAGGGAAAGGAGAATGTTAGCCGCTTTGAGACTCCTTCTGGTAGTGATAAAGCGGGATATCAAATCCAAACTCCTCCTCCTCCTCCTCCTCCTCTTCTTCTTCTTCTTCTTTGGTTTTTTTCCTGGGGAATGGGGCAGGAGGAGGAACCACCAAAATGTTTAGTGACGAAACCTGGCTATGGCAGGCTGTGATATAATAGGTGGCAGAAACAACAATGCCAGCCTTTATGACCTGGTGCCTATGATTGCACTTTAACAGAAAAAAAATGTCTGGTTTGTGGACTTGTACATTTTTGCCCAAGTAAAGAAGGTACATTGCTAAAATACAGGTGGAACAGCTGCAGTTAGATTCTCCTCTTCTCTCTTATAGGTAAAGAAATGTGCGTAGACCAGCTGTACTAAGAAGTTAAGTTGAGAAGCTGATGGTGAATTGCCAACTTTATGGCAGAAAAGTTGAAAAAAGAACCCACAATAGTGAAATAAGAGTGTATAAAAGCAATAAATTAGAGTCGTTTTATGTCTGCAAAGAACACTTTTGTGACTCCCCCAATACAAAATAGTGCCTACTAAATCATAGCAATATTCAGTATAAAATGAAATTGATATTAGAACAACTTTATCACCTGATAGATCAAATGTGCACATGTCATAGTTAATATAACATTTACTGAAACAAATATACCGGGAAATGAACTGAATTAATTGCCAAATGAGCCTACTTGCTAGCGAAAGACAAATCTCCTATTCCATATATCCACCGAAATTTAGCAAGGGAGTATTCTATGCAAAACTAGATGTGAGAGAACAGCTGTTCTGCTTTGATATGAACAAAGAACTGAGATCCTTAATAATAACACTTTAGTACTATTAGGGTTGCCATATTTCAAACAGTGAAAATCCGGACAGAAAAGCTGTTGAGCATTTTTTGGGTTTTGCACAAAGTTTTTGAGCTATTTTTTATGGTAGAACGACAAAAACGGCACTGCTTCCATGGGCTCTCATATGTTCAAATTTTCCTGGACATTTACCCATTTTCTGAAGGGTGTTTTGGGGGTGGAAGTGGGGAGGGGAAGGAGACCTTAAAGCAAATTACCTTGGAGCATTGTTATATTCTATTTTACTCTTCTTGATTAAACCGTCATATTATTGATATCGGTGTATCCTAACTCAGCCTATCCTTCTCCCACCTCTGCCATGAGGAACTGGAAAGTAACAATGATGCAGAAAGTACTTTCCATTTGAAAAGAGAAAGATTTGTCACAACATTTCAGTATTGATTGTGTAGCTTCTGTATTGATTGTTTCAGTTAAGTGCTGTGGTCTAAACCACTGAGCCTCTTGAGCTTGCCGATCAGAAGGTTGGCAGTTCGAATCCCCACGACAGGGTGAGTTCCCCTAGCTCTGTCCCAGCTTCTGCCAACCTAGCAGTTCGAAAGCATGCCAGTGCAAGCGAGATGTGCGTCATAACCCCATAGAAGTCTTTGACTGGACTTAACCGTCCAGGGATCCTTTACCTTTATCTTTTACCATATAACTCCATACCATCCAACATTCTCTGATGAAAATAGGAATGTCCTAAGGAAAAGGGGGATGTTCCAAGATCAAATTGGAAGCCAGGAGAGCTTTTGTAAATCCACGACTGTCCGTGGAAAATAGGGACACTTGGAGAGTCTGAAACAGGTCTTACAGTAATACCTTGCAACAAATTCATCATTATATCAGTCTGATTCAGCAAGCATTTCGTTGCTTGCACCCTCTCTCAAACTCTCCTCCTCTACACACACACACACACACACACACACAGAGAGAGAGAGAGAGAGAGAGAGAGAGAGAGACTAAATTTCATTTCATTTCAAGAGTCAGATGCTTGTTTTTAGCTTATTTTTCTTTTGAAAAAGAATCACAAACTTGCTTGGACTTGAAATAAATAATTTAGCATCTGGATCTTACAGGTGCTGAATTGTATGCTCAAACGCATTCCTCCAAATGAAATTGTTCAGAAAATATACAGAAACCTAACCATGTTATTTTCGTATTGTTTATGATGTGGAGCATACGGGCTGTGATCCTTGTGTATTTATAATATATATGAGCATAAAAAATGCATGAGGAAGAAATTTGGGCCTGCATGCCATCCTGGGTGATTGATCTCAAACCTACTTTCACACTTTCTCACTATATTGCCCTTTATTACTGTTTGCTCCAAAATTGCTTAGTGTTGCAGCTTAAAATCCAATTACAGGGAACCTTTTCTTGCAGCCTTTTTGTTTGAAAAGTTCTGCCTCATTTCTTGGCTCAGTATTTCTGTCTTAATTCTACAATTATGATCCTGTTTTGCCAGAGCCCTTTTATCAACATTAGCACGTCAGAATTCTTTTTATTTATTTATTTATTTTAAAGCATTTTTATTAAATCATATAAATGGTGCTTCAGATCTAAAAGATTCCCCAGCCGGTTCTCAGAATATTAACCATTAGATCACGGCGTTACTGCTCTCGTGGCTTCAGGTCTGTCAGTTTGCACCATCATAAAACGACAGATAGGTTCTCCTAGATTTCTTGATTAGTGCATTGTGTATGCGCATTACATCTTTTGATGTAGAAATAATTTCCTCGCTTACACTACATTTATTTTTCTTGGTGAACACTGAGAAACTTAGTATTCCTGAAAAACAAGGTTTCGATTTGTTGCAGCCAGTGTGATGCAACATCATTGCTGCTTACCTACATAGATAGTGCTGAGCAGGGCTGAATTAGCCATTAAGCAAAATAAGCATGTGCTTAGGGCATCAATGGGACGCGGGTGGCGCTCTGGTCTAAACCACTGAGCCTCTTGGGCTTGCCGATTGGAAGGTCGGCAGTTCAAATCCCCGCGACGGGGTTGAGCTCCTGTTGTTCGGTTCCAGCTCCTGCCAACCTAGCAGTTTGAAAGCACGCCAAAAAGTGCAAGTAGATAAATAGGTACCGCTCTGGCGGGAAGGTAAACAGCGTTTCCGTGTGCTGCTCTGGTTTCGCCAGAAGTGGTTAGTCATGCTGGACACATGACCCGGAAAAACTGTCTGCGGACAAACCCCGGCTCCCTCGGCCTGTAAAGCGAGATGAGCGCCGCATCCCCAGAGTCGTTCGCGACTGGACTTAACTGTCAGGGGTCCTTTACCTTTACCTTTAGGGCATCAAGGGAAGGGGGGCACCATGGAAATTTTTCATTGCCAGATTTTTAACATTAGTGGTCACAAATTGCTCAGCGGAGCATTCATTTTCTCAGTTGAAGTATATTAAAAAATCCCAACAGAACAACTATGCAACAAGGCAGGCTGGATGCCTTATCTCTACTAAGTATATAAATAATAATAATAATAATAATAATAATAATAATAATAATAATAAAATTATTTATACCCTGCCCATCTGGCTGGGTTTCCCCAGCCACTCTGGGCAGCTGCCAATAAAAGATAAAAGATAAAAAATACATTAAAACACCAGTCATTAAAAACTTCCCTAAACAGTCTTCTAAAAGTGAGATAGTTGTTTATTTCCTTGACACCTGATGGGAAGGTGTTCCACAGGGCGGGTGCCACTACTGAGAAGGCCCTCTGCCTGGTTCCCTGTAACTTTGCTTCTCGCAGTGAGGCAAACTGCCAGAAGACCCTCGGAGCTGGATCTCAGTGTCTTTAAAGGTCAGCACCAACACTTTGAATTGTGCTCGGAAACGTACTCAGAAAAGAATCAGATGTGTAACTAAAATATTAGTTTTGACGATCTGATCAAAGACTTTTTTATTAGAAAAAGTAGGAGAATTCCCCCCCCCCATATAAATAAAATGGAAGTATATCAAAAGAAACATTGTTTTCTATCTTACTGTAGATTTTGTTCCATTAAAAAACAACACAACTTATTCCCAGTAATCCCATGAATTCTGTTCATGGAACAAAAACTAAGATCCAAACGTATGTTTATATGTTTACTATTTGCTTTGCTTTTTTAAAAAACAACAACAGAAATGCATTACATATAATCAAGGCATATTGTAATATTACACTTCTATTTCTCTTTTGTAAAATAATATTTTAATTAAAATGCAATTTCATTTATGCAACAGTGCGTCTAGGAATGGGTGCAAATTGGCCCCCTATAATGGGCATTTGTGGCACTGTATTTTGTGCACTAATTGAAAACGTCTCCCAGGTGATGCCTCTCAGGAGGGTGGCTCTGTCGCTCTGCCCCACCACACTAGCCACAAATGTTTTCAGAGAAATAGTTTTTACTGTGCCTGCTGCCTTTTCTCAACAGATGGGTTGAAAAATAAGTTACCAACGTACGTTAGTAAACTCAATTTCCAAATGTTTGCACCTTTCCAGTTAGGGGCTATACAACAAATTTTAAAGGTGGCGGGGCAGGGAGAAGGTTGGTTTTATCCATGCCTTAGATAAAAATAGTCTAGGTTTCTCAAAGCTTATTAAACTTTAATATTTCAATTTACGAACAGACTTCCAGAAAATTTGTACTAATGTATAAACTAATGTACAAACTCTCCCTGGAGGGAAAAGATACTCTGTCTACATTAGGTCATTTTCAAGCACAAATGTGCACTTAATATTCTAAAGGTTTATTTGGAGATTTAATAATCTGAGCCAGGAAGATGACCCTCTTGACTCCATATCCACCTACTCATAAATAGTTTGATTGTTTTTGTGGGGCAGGGGCATGCTAATTGAATCCTAGAGTGAATGGCTACAGATTTCAGAAGAAATGTAGGTTCTGCTTCTGCCTTTTATGTTGGGTATTTCCTTGGCATAAAGAGATTATTCTTGTCTCAAAATGTGGGCAGTTGATGGGTGCTTCCTTCTTAGCTTCTGAGTTTGAGCTCCTTTCTGTTAGGATGTCCTACACACGAGTAGGACCCTGGCAGAGACACATGCCCGACTGGCATGTTCCCTCCCTCCTGGTCAATCGTTCGGGAGCTTCAAAAGCTTTCTTCAGCCCGAACATCACAGCGACTAATGCCAAAAAGCATTAGCACACTTACGGATCTGCAGAGTTTGCGCAGTTGCGTAACAGAACTCAGCATTTTGGCTAATCTACTTTTTTTATATAAACACACACGGAGCACTGCAACATGGCTCCCTCCCTCTCTAGCATCAGACAGCAAAGAGAAAGAACAAAGGACAATAGTCCCACTTCACGGAACACAGTAACACAAACATCCTGCTTCGTCACTTCCTACTCTGTGGAATGAAAACACATACCGTCATGTGATAAACAAGAATCCCATGACTGCAGACATGGGGAATGAATCTCCAATACTTTCCACCTCGAACAGCCCAGTGCCTGGCACTGCTATAACATGAGGCCCCACCCTTCTGGCGCAAAGAGAGTTAACAACAACAACAACAACAACAACAACAACCTTATTTGTACCCTGCCCATCTGACTGGGTTTCCCTAGCCACTCTGGGCGACTCCCAACAGAATATTAAAAGCACGGTAAAACATCAAACATTAAAAACTCCCCTAAGTTGTTGGGACAACTCTGTCTCCATGGAAAGTGAGGCCAGGATTCTGAGCCCAGCAATGCTGGCCTTGCCACTCACCTTTGGCGGAGCAACACATCCTTTTTTCTTTTTGCGGTCTGAGGCATAATAAGAATGTGCTGCACCATTGCAGCGACACATCACTGAAAGCCTCCCTTACCTGGGTTGCAGGGCAGCACCCGATGATCTCACGAGAACTTGTGTGCGCCATGCCATCTCATGAGATTTCGGCGATATCTTGTGAGGCGGAGGTGGCAGGGCAGGCGGCGCCTCCTCCTGGGTTTCCATCGCCTGAGGCAGCTGCCTCCGGAAGCATATGCTTGTCTCAAAGATTAAGCCCTACATGGCTAAGAACAACCATGCATTACAATGCAACTGAAGATGGCTCATTAAATCAGTTATGGCGCCTTTGGTTGCTCTGTTACTTGGAAAACTCTGATAATCCTTACTCACTTCCGTGAAAGGTGCACTAAACCAATCATAGGTAAAAGAGACTTTTATTAGTTACGGTCACTACTAAAGAGCTGTTAATATGAATATTCAAAACTTTAAAGTACACTTTATGCTTGAAGCACTCATAAATCTTAACTGCTGGTAATGGATGATAGGACACAGAATACTCCCGTTTTGTGTCCTCATGAAGTTCTTACACCAGTCTATTTGTTTAACTTTATTGCTATTAGCAAAGAATAACTTTTGCTGCACTTACCCAGAGCAAAAAGTAATCAAGCACACACACAAAATACAAAGATAGTTAATCATTCCAGTTAAGTGAAAAATGCACCAAATCTCAGAAATAAACTAGAGTACAAACAAATTATCCCACATTTTATACAACTAACATACTGTTGAGTAATTTAAGTACCTAGTTTCACCTGTCATTAATTTTCTTTCTTTCTTTTTTGTACAACAACCACCAAAAAACATTCAACTATGGACCTTGTTAGGTTGATCTGGGGTAAAATTCTAAGCATATTTCCTAGGGACTAAGCCCAACAGAAGAATACTAGCTGTCTTACTTCCAAGTAAACACACATTGGATTATCCTGTTTGTTAATTAATTAATTTTTTACCTAGAGACTACTCTTTACTGAAAGCTTCCAGGCAGATCACATACAACATCACAATTTAAAGCAATATACAGTTCATTAAAACTATGAATTAAAACCACAACAAAGGCACACAAAATCACTGGATTTCTGCAAGTCTTGAGGGTCAATTCAATGGGGCTCATTCAATGGACCCTAAGATTCTGTTGGCAAAAGTTTTATGGGCAAAGTCCGCAGGCTCTTACATTAGGTAGCAGCTCCTCTGGCTAGTGAATCTTCATCTTTAATTCCTCCATAGAACCTCAGAGGACTTTCTATTGCTAGTAGTGGCCCAATTATACCCTTTAGCTACCTTTGATCATAATTAACAACCGGCAAACAAACCAGCCCATCTATTGCCTTAATCCTATATGCAGATTACTTTCTGTCCAGCCCAGTCTTTTCTCATACATTTATAGGTAAAAAGGTAAAGGACCCTTGGACGGTTAAGTCCAGTAAAAGGCGATTATGGGGTTGCGGTGCACATCTCGCTTTCAGGCCGAGGGAGCCGGCGTTTGTCCACAGACAGCTTTCCGGGTCATGTGGCCAGCATGACTAAACCACTTCTGGTGCAACGGGACACTGTGATGGAAACCAGAGCACACGGAAACGCTGTTTACCTTCCTGCTGCAGTGGTACCTATTTATCTACTTGCACTTTGACGTGCTTTCGAACTGCTAGGTTGGCAGGAGCAGGGACCGAGCAACGGGAGCTCACCCCGTCGTGCGCATTCGAACCGCAGGCCTTCTGATCGGCAAGCCCAAGAGGCTCAGTGGTTTAACCCACAGCGCCACCCACATTCATTTATAGCACCCACTTAAGTGTTTACCTGAAAGAATGGGTTGGCTCCAGGAAGCAAATTAACCCCATCATCGCCAGGCCAAACCATATCCTAGATTTCCATTTCTTTTTAAACGTCCCATTTATTTCACAGTCCCTGATTAGGCCATACTGACTGCAGGTGATGGGTGTTGGAGCCCAACAAGATCTGAAGGGCCACAGGTTCCCCACACCTGCTTTGACACCAGCTAGTTGCTACAGCCTAGAACTGTGCCTATGTTGCCACAGCAGTCCATTAGACACTGGAGGGATATGATTCTAGAAAACCCATGCCATTTGGAAGCTAAGTGTTATATCCTACAGCAACTGAATGCCAGCTTCTGGAAAGAAACTTACTAAGGAAGCAAAAATTACTCAGATTTAGTTATCAAGAATTGTTTTTAAAGCTAAGCAAAAATCCATCTGCATACATGAACAGCTGACTACTCTCCCCATCACCTCTATGGTCATAACACCTCTTATGAAGTTAATATATCAAGAATATCTCAAGTCATGCTATCGAGTTTAGTTCTGGGTGTAATTGCTTTTATAAATGTTAGCAGCTGTACTGTATCAGTCTTTTAATTTACCAGGTGATATATCTATTCAAGCGTGCTCTGTACCTGACATTGACTTGATACTGATATGATTTAAAAGGTGATAACTTTGATTCAGTAACTAGGGCATATACAGTAATTCAGAAAAGGGTGACTGATTTGATATATAGTGCTCACACTTTAAAAGTTCATCCTGTTTTGAAACCTTCTGCATCTTTAGAGCAAGTACCTAAATTAAAAGAGGGGGCAGGGAACAGCACAGAGCAGATGGGAGATGCCACACTCATCAGAAATACCAACAAAGCTGAGATGATTCCCCCCTCCCCGATACATGAAATGTCTGACATGATGAATATTCAGCTCTTAGTTGTATAAGAGGTGGAGAGCATAACATTTAATATGGCATCATGTTTTACGGGGACAGGATCTAGTTTATAATGTGAATTTTAAGTTGGTGGCACAAGGATTGTGCAGTAAAATTGCATACATAATTCATATATTGAAGTGTCGTTCTGAGCTGAAAAGTGACTGTAAAAATGTCACCGTAGGACTTCATGTTTGTGTTGCGGTAATGTCTAAACTGAAATTATATCTCTTTTCCCCCTACTGACAAGTCTGAACATTCATCTTGGTGTTGGAAATTGTGGATGGATGTCTTACCCATTATCACTAGCAATATACACATCTTACAGGGCAAATTATATTCACAGCAGCTCATTGTCCACCAGGACTATGCTCAATGACATTCATGCAGACCCAATGACATCTGTGGCCTTTCCTGGAGTGGGCATTTCAAAAGAGGAAACACATAATGGAATCAGATCCATTGTTCCATTCTGTATGGAAGCTGGAATTTAAAAGTGCTGTTTTTAGGAAGCAGTAATTAACCTGTACTCTGAGGTGAAATCTATTGAGTGAGAAGGCATCATTTATGTTTAGCCATTCTCAGAGTTTTGACATTATGCAGAGAAAGTTACAGAAAGGGAAAATGAAATTTATTCCCCCACCCCAGGCCATCTATGTCTTTTCCCATTCCTCTGCCCATCCTGCCAGGCCACTTCCTTGTAATCTAAAGAATCAGGAAGATGGCCAACATCTGGATTTTTATCTTAATGGTAATTTGAGATATCATGCTGATGCTCTGTGCGATGTGGATTATCTCAAGCACAGTAATTTGATGGAGCTAAGACAAAGTGTTTCTTGGCACATGCAGGGAAATTCATAGGACTGCTTCTCTCTCCAAGGTGATTCCTACTATTCCCATAATCAGATCTTGTAAAAAAGTGAATTGTTTAAAGGATGCAACATGTGTTCCATCAGAAGACCACAGGCAGCAAATCCAATTTTTAAAGTACTCTGATATACACAGTGACTCAGAAGCCTAATAGTTGTGGGACATTTAGCTTCATCTAATTATTTGTAGATCAGATAAGTGAAAAATGCCATCTCATGGCGAATCCACTTTAGGAAGAATAATAATCCTGTTTTGGATCATTGTCCACTTCGTTTGGATTCCTCTGGCAGCCCCTTGTAATGGTCTGAATTTGTTACTTCACTTCAGATTATATCACTTGATATAATCATACTACCGACCAGAATATTTGCGTATCACGAAACTTGTTCTCATTCTGTTGAATGACAGAAAGATGCATCCGCACGCTAGGATCTAATTTTATGTCTATATATTTTTTTGGGTTTCCTTGATTTTCTTAGCCTTGCAGGGATTTCTTCCATGATCAAGCTCTCTCAGCCAAGTTAAAAAAATAAAAATCAATGTACCTTTTGTAAAAAAGAAAAGGAAAAAAAAGCTTCGATCCACTGAAGACCAAAGACACATTTTCTCTCTCTCTGCCAAAGAAATACAGCACAAATAGCAGCAATTTAAACCTTTGTAACACCTTGCTAAAGTGTTTCATTATGGACTGGATTGACAGTCTCTAGACATCAAACAGCATTTCAGCTAACTTGTGGCCTCCTCCCCAAGTTTCTGTAGTATGAAGGAGAGAAATGTTTTACCCTCCCCCCCTCTGTGTGTGTGTGTGTGTGTGACAGAGAGAGAGAGAGAGAGAGAGAGAGAGAGAGAGAGAGAGAGAGAGAGAGAGATGGCTCTTAAGAATTTGTCTATAAAAATGCCAGCACGCCACATGCAAGGCTTGGCGCCTAACAATTTTACCCCTGAAAAAGTAAAAGCATTGCCTCTGCACTCTACCACGGAGCCAATTTCTTTAATGATGGATAGAGGCTGAAGGAGTTCTCTCAGGAATAGGCTACTATCACTTTATGGGAAGGCAGGTATTTTCATACAGATAATTATAATTAATTGCAGTAGCTGCTGTTGCATGCTGGTTTCAACTAAAAAGAGAGAGACCCCCTTATACATGCATATTTCCATAGACATGGTTGCTGCTGCCCTTCCACATCATTTCACACCCATCCAACCTTGTGAAAAGATTTCAACCCACATGGCTCTTCTTGATGGGATATTTACATAACGCTAATGGAGGAGTGAGGAACCTCAGGCCCTGGAGTCATGTGGTCCTCCAGACTTCTCTGTCTGGCCCTTAGGACTCTCCCTAGGCCATGATCCTCTCTCCAGGTAACACCCCCACCGGCCCTGTTCCATGTGTTGAAAGTGAAAGGACCCCTGGACCGTTAACTCCAGTCAAATTAGATTATAGGGTGCAGCTCCCATCTTTGCTTTCAGGCTGAGGGAGCCGACGTTTGTTCACAGACAGCTTTCTGGGTCATGTGGCCAGCATGAATAAACCACTTCTGGTGCAACGGGACACTGTGATGAGTGCCGGAGCTCACGGAAATGCCATTTACCTTCCCGTCGCAGCGGTACCTATTTACCTACTTGTGCTGGCATGCTTTCGAACTAGTAGGTTGGCAGGAGCTGGGAGAGAGCAATGGGAGCTCACCCCGTCATGGGGATTCAAACCACCAACCTTCTGATCGGCAAGCCCAAGAGGCTCAGTGGTTTAGACCACAGCGCCACCCGTTTGTCAAAAGCCAAACACCAGGGATCACTCAGTGTGCAACACTGTGTGGATCAAAGTTAACTAGGGACAGGTTAGCAACCAGGAAGAGTGGCGTGATTTTCTTTGAGGTAGCATGTGCTCTGCTGACTATGTGGTTCTGAGGGAGTTTACCTCTGTATATTTTGAATGAATATTCCTTTGCTATGTACAATAAGGTTGTCGTATTTCAAAAAGGAAAAACCAGGGCACCCCAAAAGTTGCTGAGCTTTTTTTAAAGGAATATTCAGGACAAAGCACTGCTTTTAGGACAGGGGTGCCCAAACTTTTTTCAAAGAGGGCCAGATTTGATGAAGTGAACATGCGTGAGGGTCAACCAAGATTGTTGAGCTTTTTTTTATTTTGTTTTTATTTTTTTACAATTTTACCCCAAAGTTTTTGAGCTTTTTTTAGGATTTTACCCCAGGACATATACTGCCACAGGGGCCGGATTAAATTGACCAGAGGGCCAGATTAGGCACCCGAAATGGACTTGGGACATGCCTGCTTTAGGAAATCCCCCCCCTCCCCAGACATCAATTCTGCCTTTGAAATCCCAGGGAAATCCCAACATATGGCAGCCCTAAAGTACTAAACCCTCTCTATTCCTTTTTCTTTTAATTATGCACTGTTTTCAGTTTTGCTGTAAAGTGTTACTTTATCAGTGTTATGCTAGAGACTGACATTAGTATGAAAACAGAGTTCATAGCATATGCTTTACATATTACATTTGTATGCATAGGGTTAAAAAAATTAACACAAAAAATATATCTATCTATCTTGTAGTGTTAATAAACTGCAAAATGACCCAGAGTTACATAAAAATCTAAAACAGGAAAGATGTAAGCATTTGTAGGAGTTTGCAACAGAGGGCACAGCTTAAATAATAGATGCATACCAACGAAAGTGAGAGATATTTGAGAGGTTTGCTGGCAGGTGCACGGTATCCTTTTACCAGTCTAAAATCATCCAGATTGATCATCCAGACTAATGTATAGCATCTGTTGGGCTTTTGGAAATGGAATTAATCACTTTTGTAAAGACAATGAAATAGGCAAGGGCATTAATGTTATTTATTTCAGGCACTTGCTCTCTTCAGACAGGCGAGGACACATTGTCCCTGACTCAAAGAATTTGTAAACTATTGTAACAAAGCAGACAAGGAAGAACAGAAGCGAGAAACTGTACAGACAGACAGTCTATGGAACTGCACCATTGAGTTCATGCTGAAGAATAATGGTTTGTAGAATTCGGGCCATTTGGTCTAGAAAATTAGCCAAAACTTTAGAATCTCATCTTCCCTAAAAAGAAAACAACAACACCTGGTACTGAAAGAATTAAAGTAGGAAATATACAACAAACATACCCTTTAAAATGTCTCAAAGGATCCCATGAGATTTTAGTAGACAATGACCTACTGTATTCTGCCATATTCTGCCAGGTTTAATGGTCAGCTGGGAGGAAAGGGTCTTGACCTCTCAACTGAGCAAGTTCTCTTGAATATAGAGACAGGACACAGTTTCATTTTCTATCAGTCTATGCCTGTAGGGGAAGGGCCATCACTCAGTGTTAGAGCATCAGCCTAATGTGAAGACGGCCCCAGGTGCAGTCCCCAATATTTCCTGGTAGGGCTTACAGAGGCCCCTATCTGAGAGCCACTGCTAGATGGACAAATGGTTTGACATGGTATAAGATAGCATCCTATGAACCTGTGCCAAGTTGCCTGAGGAATATCTTCTTTGGCTTATCCTATGCTCCACAACCGGTTGAGGGAAGCCTACTCCAAGATGCAAAGTAGTCATATGTGGTGAGAAGGGGCGAAGGGTTTTCTCTTAAACTCTGGGAGAAAGCCAGCAGGAGCTGAAAATTTTCCAGTTCAGGATAAATAATTCCTAAGGGTTGAGTTTGAATAGGATTGCCCTAATGGGAGAAAGATAGAACCACACAGTGAAAATGCAGAGGGACCAAACAGCAATCCCAAGATGTCAAAGTGCTATAGGAGGCATGTTCAACAGGTACATCATGATCTACTGGCAGATCATGGGGTGTTTCTGGTAGATCCTGGTAGATCTATGGCCCCTCAGTGATCTCTCCCCCCCCAAAAAAAGGGGGGAAATAACTGTGGCTTCCTAAAAAAAAGCTCAACAACTTTGGTCCATCCAACGACAGTGGGTAGATCACTGCCAGTTTATTTATACTGTGAGTTGATCGCAGTCTATTGGGAGTTGGACGTCCCTGTATAGGATACAACATGTTAGAGACATACGGAGGGAGACAGTGTACTGATGAGTCAAAACAGGTAAGCTTAGAGTGCTGGGTTATAAGGGAGAGTATAGAATAGCCAAAAAGTCCATTTTCCACCCATCAGAAGAAGGACCTCTCTGGCTGACTGAAGGTCCTGGGGATGCTCATAAGTGGGATGTGATTCAGGCTTTGAAGGTCAACGCTGGCACTTCCAGCTGAGCTCAGAAGCAAACCGTTCGCCGGTATTCTACACTTTCCTTTTGTTTGCTTCTTTGACCTGCTTGTCATTATATTGCTGAGCAGCTCCATAATAAATCTTCTGGGGTTCTCTTTGTTATTTGTTTGTGAATAAGCTGGAGAGAAAAGCAATTGACAATAAATAAGAGGCAGCTGTAAATGTTCAAATAATTAATGTTGAAAATATGCTGGTTGTCCTGCTTTGACAAGAGGGAATAGCTCTGTTATTCTAAAGACCACATTAATTTTGCCCGGGTATGTAAAGGGACACTATTCACCAATGTGTGCTCAACAGATAGTCAAATTGCCTCATTCATAGTAGCAGGAGACATATTCTCCCCACCGGAGTTAGCAAACTTCACATTGTTTGCCTATTCACTGTATTTCTTGGCTACAATCCGGGCTGCATATCAATCACCGACACCTCCGCTTGCATTAAACATTTCGTGCTCTTTCTCCTGTGACAAGTGAATTATTGTCACGTTTGACAAGGTTTGTGCTTGTGTCATGTCAGCTGTGGTCAGGAAACTTTTTCTCCAATTCAGCAAGGACTGCACCCTTGTTTAGACAGCCCCTTTGCTTAACCCTCACTGTCCTACGTTCCAGCTGTCTCGCCAATAAAGTTGTGGTTTCTTAAATAAATAAGGTACCGAGTGAACAAACATCAGCAGCAAAACAACTTCTCCAGAGGATATGGAACTTCAGAAAAGCTTGTTAGCGGTGGTGAAAGTAATGGAAGGACGTCAAAACGTTATGGAGCCCTGCCAAAACATTTCGCCCACATGCACCTTTTACTGTTAGGGAGCCGTGCAACATAAAAGCGATTCTAGCAAAACCCTTCTTCCACTCACATCACTCCTTGTTAGATTGTTCAGAAATTTAATATGAACATTTATATAGTATTAGCAGAATGCTAGAAGCTGTATAATACCAAAATGGCAATATCTCTGCCCCTGTATACATACAGAAGGTGAGAGAGAGAGGGGGTGTGTGTGAAGCGAGCTTTCCCCATCTATCAGGGAGATGCCTCCATTGCCTGCTCCCTTGGTAGTGGACAATAGAGGGAATCGTGCCTCTTCAAGCTTTTGTTCAAACACTCAAAAGCATTTGTTCCAAAACTCTCCCTTGAGGTGTTCAGAGCATTCAAATAAAACATTCAAAGGGCAAGCATGAGGAGAGGGTTTTTTTTTTCTGTGGTGTTGTCTCCACTTTCGAATACCCTTCCTAGAGAAGTCAACTGTTGTCAACAGTTGGCTTGAGGGTAAGAAGAGTTTGGATTTGATATCCCACTTTATCACTACCCTAGGGAGTCTCAAAGCGGCTCACATTCTCCTTTCCCTTCCTCCCCCACAACAAACACTCTGTGGGGTGAGTGGGGCTGAGAGACTTCAGAGAAGTGTGACTAGCCCAAGGTCACCCAGCAGCTGCATGTGGAGGAGTGGAGACGTGAACCCGGTTCCCCAGATTACGAGTCTACCGCTCTTAACCACCACACCACACTGGCTCTCACTGGATCTTTTGAGCTCAAGGTTAAGATTGCCTTCTTTGCCCAGGCATTTTAAACAGATTGTGTTTGCCTTCTGGTTGTTTTTTGCTTTTCAGCTGCTGCTACTGTTGTTATTTTTAGTAGTTATTATTTTATTATGAGCTATGCTCACCACCTGCCCTGTTCACCATTGTCCATCTTGGTTTCTTAGAAATAGCCAAAGGAGTCTGACTAGGTGGGTCCAATGAGTGATTAATGCTTCATTAGATGAGTACCACTCGCCTTGAAGAAGGTCGTGGCACATCCCCTCCTTAAGAGGATCTCCTTGGACACAGAATCACTTAACAAATATCATCCAGTGGAGAATATCCCCTCTGAGGGCAAAGTGCTTGAGAAGGTGGTAGCAGCCCAGCTTCTGGCATGTTTGGAGGAAATTGATTTTGTGGCTCCATTTCAGTCCAGCTTCAGGTCCAGTTACAGCACTGAAAATGCCTCGATTGCCCTGGTTGGTGACATTTATCAGAAGGAGGGGTCACTCTACTTGACTTTGATAACATTAACCACAGTATCCTTCTGGAGCCGTTCTGGCAGCTGGGAGTTGGGAACTGTTCTTCAGCAGTTCCACTCCTACCTCTAGGGCCATTTCCAGATTTCCAGAAAGTAGTTATGGGGGATCATTGTTTGGTGGCATGGGAGTTGTTCTATGGCATCCTGCATGGTTGCATTTTGTCCCCCTTGTGCTATTTAACATCTATCTGAAACTGCTGGGAGTGGTCATCAGGAGATCTAGAGTGACGTGTCACCAATATGCAGGTGATACCCAGCTCTGCCTCTCTGTTCCATCTGAATCAGGAGAGGAGACTGAAGTTCTAGACTGCTGCTCAAAGGCATTGATGGGCTGGATGTGGGCCAATAAATCAAAGCTGAATTCTGATCAGACAGAAGTATTATATGTTCTTGAGCCTGAGAGGTGGAGAAGATGACCTGTTACACTCCCCTAGAAGGAGCAGGTCTGTAGCTTAGGTGTACTCATGAATCCAGTATTGTTGCTTGAGGCTCAGGTGGTTTAAGTGGCCAGGAGTGCCGCCATTTTCTGTATGAAGTAGAATGTTGGGGACCAGGTTCTAGGCTACCTTACATAAGCTGTTGCTTTGGTAGGTGCAAAAACCTTCCACAGATCAGTTAGATTCTCAAATTAAGAGCTGGAGAGAGAATGCAGTTGCATGAAAGAAGTTGTAACACTAGCTTGGGACAATTTCATCAAGATCCCCAAATGTGTGGAATATGTAAATGGGTTTCTAAAACAAGCCTAGAAGGGTGAGGTGACTTACTCAGTTATTGCTCAGTTTCAAATGTTTAAACTCAGGACCATTCATATTATAATGGGCTGTTTATTGTCCACAACAAACAACCCATCTATATCCATCATGCTACTGCTCTCACCCCTGAGCAAAAAGAAATGTTGTTTGATCAAATGTTGATTGTGCGGACAAATACCTTTTGTATTTTAAAGAAGAAACAGTTTTCCCCCCTAGCCCCAGGCCTATAATGAGAGTTAAGGCTACACTTTGAAGGCCAAGGAAATGTTGGCACAGGCAATAAATATACAAAAATGGGCACTGCAACAGAGATTTATTGGTGGTAGCAATCATTAACAGAGTCCCTGCTATATGTCATCACAGCTCTTTGAAAACAATGGCCTTCTGTGGACTTCTAGCTGTTTTTTTTTTTACTCTTTTCACCTTCCAGCTTTCCCCCTTTAGCTTCCCCAAGTTAAAACAAGCAAATAAACATCATCTGATAAAAATGGTGTGCTTTAGATCGTTTGCTTGCAGGTAGGAAGTGGTTTGGCTGGGCATTTGTTTGTTTGTTGATTGATTGTGTGTGTGTGTGTGTGTGTGTGTGTGTGTGTAGTTTTTACAGAACTCAGTTATTCTAGTTGCTTAATAATACATATTATTACATCACTAAATGGAGAAGGGTAGGACTCTGCAAAAGATTCCTTCCACCCTCAGGTTTTATACTTCATACTGCATAGAGAAAATATGCCAAACTCATGCTGAGCTTCCTGCTATAATGTGTAACTAGTTGACCTCCTTGGTCCTTCCCCCCCTCTCGTTTTTTAAAAAATCAAGCTGTGCTCTGAAATGCCCATCCTAGACAAATGAAGCAAACGAAGTCTCAGAACCATATTAGAAATGCTATCATAGAAAGAATGAGTGGAGACTAAAATTGACAGAATATCTTGAATTAGCGAAATTAACTGGGAGAATTAGAAATCAAAGAGACCAAAAGTTTCAATCAGATTGGAGTAAGTTTATTGAGTATTTAAAAAATTACTGTAAAGACATGATTACACTCACAGGCTTTAACACAATACTTGCAATGTAATAATGGGAATATACACATAGCAAATATGAAAAATTACATAAAACAAATTTAGATAAAGAAAGCGTAAGAACGAGGTGAAAAATGAAAACCAGGATGGGAAAGGAGGGAAGTCACAATGCTCGGCGGAGTATATGTATATGTAATGGTTTTATTAGAAATGTTATATGAGTGTTTTGTTATAATATGCAATGAAAACAGAATAAAAATATATTATAAAAAAGAAGAAAAAAAAGAAATGATATCATAGCCAGATAACAGTCCACACCAGTGAGCAAGCCTGAATCCAGATCTATTCTTGCCATCCATCCTCATATAACTGACTCTGTTCAACATCAACCCCAGAAGGACGCTGGAAAGTTCCCCCACCATTTCTGTCTCTCCTACTCGGTTTTTTTGTGTGTGTGTTTTGTTTTGCTGAAAGCAGGAAAACCTCCTTGGTTGCTAACATGCAACGCTCCATTTTCAGCGCTCGTTTTCTTTCTCTTCCACCCTAGGAACTATGCAATTTTTTTCTTGCTGGCTATGTTTTCAACCAGAAGGTCAATTCAGTCAGAGAAAAAAATTAATCACTCTCTGTAATTAAAAGTGTATTTGTTTTATGGTGAAGGTAGCCAACATGTTGCCCTTCAGATGTTGTACTCCTGCTTCTATCAGCCTCAGCCAACATGACTAATAGTCAGGGATATGGGAGTTGTAGTCCAGCAATATCCTGAAGGAACCACATCAGCTATCCCTCTTTTACAATGATGACACCTGTCATTGTGCATGTTAAGGCTGCACTCAAGTTCTGGCTGTAGTTACCAAATGCATGTGGTGGGAGATTGAGAATCGAGGAATAGTGCATTCCTGCAGTAATCATGATTTATTATTGTTGTTTTTCTTAAATTATTTTTCTTAAAGTTTTTTTTGTGTTACAAAACACACAGACAAAGAGGGAAAGGTACATCTATTATCTCCACTTTCAATTTGTAGACTTTTTCACAGTTCATGGTGGGAGACACTTTTGCCATAGAGATTTATTATTGCTGTTATTAATATTATTATTAATGTATTTGTATGCATTCCGTTACCTGACAGCACATCTACCAAAGTCCTCCAGGCATGTTACAAAAAAATCAACAGAATACACAAATACAATTAAAAAAACTAAATGCAAATGATATAGAAGGCAGCAAAAAACAGGACCAGAGCAGCATACAATTAATTAAAAAAACTAATACAGAATAAAAACTTAATAATAATAGGCACGCATATAGCACTCGAGTATAACACTATTATCTCTGTATTCTGCTCATGATCAAAGGATGCTTTGGAGACAATGCTTTTGTTAGTTTGCTCCTAGAGGAGTAGCTGGCAAGACAGGAGAAGAAGAGGTGAGCCGGGAAGAAAGATCAGGTAAGAGAAGGACAGAGAAGCTACTGAAAAGCTCAAGGGTATCTCAGAATAAAGTGTGAGGATCTGCAATCCTCTTGCGACCCTAGAAGATACCTGTTGTGTTTGAAACCCAATTGTATGTGATTCCTCTCTCTCTCTCTCTTTTTTTAAATATCATTTTCTATTAGTTTTATAAAGGTACAATAATAAAATTCACATATTTTCTTCACTTCTTATACTGTTTTGGCTTTTTATAGCCGTGACTTCCTTCAGACCTTCCTCATGATTTTCTAATATCTATACCTTATATCTATATTTCTTATATCAATCATTGTTCTATTATTTCTCTCACCAAACTGATCACAATACATTCATATTAACAACAATATTTCTTCCTTGTTCTACAAAGCTTCTTGCATTCCTACCAACGTATTCAGTTGAGTACTTTCCTTTATATAGTCTGCAAATTTAGTCCAGTCTTTGATGAACTTCTGGTCCCGCTGTTCTCGGATTCTCCCCGTCATTTTGTCAATTTCTACACACTCCATTATTTTTACAATCCATTCTTCCTTTGTCGGTGTTTGCTCTTGTTTCCATTTCTGTGCTATTAACATTCTCGCCGCAGTCACTGCATATTGGAAAAGCTTAAAGTCTTGCTTTTTAATGTCTGTACCTATAATTCCCAGTAAAAATGCTTCTGGCTTTTTAGCAAATGTATATTTCAACATTTTCTTAATCTCACCATATACCATATCCCCAGTGGCGTAGCGTGGGTTGTCAGCACCCGGGGCAAGACAAGTAATTTGCGCCCCCTAACCCGTGGATTTTAGCACTCGAGTCTCTTCCACTAGATTAGTTAAAGAAACCCTTACCCCCTAAGCACATGTATTGTTTGTTATGAAAATACTGATGTATTTAGATGCAACTAACTTGTATTTAGATGCATTTTACTTTAATTACATCAGTATTTTCATAACAAACAATACATGTGCTTAGGGGGTAAGGGTTTCTTTAACTAATCTAGTGGAAGAGACTCGAGTGCTAAAATCCACGGGTTAGGGGGCGCAAAGTTAGAAGCTACTGAAGGTAATGGGGCCCTTTATATGCCCAGCTGCACTTTGTCAACAACAAATTGTCACTTTTTTGTGTTGAATATATGCTATATGGTAATTTATGGACCTAATACCTATCTGATGCAATTTGCACATAAAAAATATGTATTCTATCAAAGTAATTGTTGAACTGAAATACAATTAAGAAGAAGTATAGGCCTATTAATGGTGAAATATAATTAAGAAGTATGTTAATAGTGAAATAATTACCAGTGATATTTTAGGGAGCAGGCTAGCAGGCGGGGCCCATTACTTACATCATAGGAGCCTACACAACACTAAACACTGTTGCTGTATGTAGGTTTTATTTTATTTGTTTTTTATCTTATATTTTGGAAATGTACATCCAGGTGTTTTTTTCTTTCATTTTTTTTTGGGGGGGGGCCAAGAGAGTGGGGCCCTAAGCTATATCTTTAGCTTAAACGTAAAGCCGGCACTGATGGCGATGGAAACTTGTGATTCTGCGCCCGCTCCCGAGCTTCTCATCCCATCTTACTCGGCCTGTGTTCCGGGGTCACGCCCTGGCTTTGGCAACAGGCGCCGCAGCTTGGCCTGCTCACCTTGATTTGAGCGGGCCGCCTTCCCTTCTTCTCCGCCCCTTCTGTTGGTTGTTAGGCACGTGGTGCAAAGCGAGCACGCCGGCTGGCTGGCGAGCGCAATTTAGCCCGAAAAGCGCCGGCTGCTGCGTCCCGACTCTGCGCGCCCCTGTTTCCCCTGCGCTCTCCAATAGGGAGCAGTAGGAGCACCTTTGCAGACCTCCCCGCTTGGCGCTCCGAGAGCGGGGAAGTGATTCCCTCCCCGACGCCAGTGCCTCGGCAGCCTGCAATTTCTCCCGCTCTTCTGGAGATCCACCCCCGGCGGATCTCAGCAGCCTAGGCGTCGGCGTCGGTTCTCCCTCCTTCCTTCCCACCATCCCCTCCTTCCTTCCTTCCACCTCGCTTCGCCCGCCGGGTCTTTGCAGCTGGGGCTGCCTGCCTCTCCCCAGACTCGCACGGACGCCGCGGGCAGAGGAGAGCGCGCTTAGCTGGGATGGCAGCGGGTGCCGCGCGGGGCTGAAGCCGGAGCGGCGCCCCCCCAGATGTTGCGCCCGGTGCGACTGGCACCCCTAGCACCCCCCACGCTACGCCTCTGCATATCCCAGAAGCCTTTCACCCTTTTACACTCCCACCACATATGATAAAAGGTACCTTCTTTCTCTTTGCATTTCCAACACTTATTTTCAACCTTATATATTTTCGCTAGTTTGACTGGGGTAATGTAACATCTATACATCATTTTTAACATATTTTCTTTTAGTGCATTACATGCAGTAAATTTCATTCCTTCCTTCCACAGTTTCTCCCAGTCATCTAGCATAATATTATAACCAAAATCTTGTGCCCAATGTATCATCACCGACTTTACTTCCTCAGTATGTGATTCCACTCTCATGACATCTGGAACTGGTGGATGCATGAGTACTGGTAAGTTAGTTTCCAGCGCGGGGAAAATGGTCAATCTTCCTGAGCATAGATGGATTTATGCTGCGCAAGCAAGGCCTGTTCTTGGATTAGCAATAACACATCAAAGAGCGCTTGATGCTTATCTGTGTTGGAATATTTTCCGGTTTGAGGTTTTTAATTTGTCCATTGCTTCTGCCCCTTTTCATGTGAAGTAAGATCCTCTGCTGCAAGAACTTGCCTTGGCCTCAAATTTCGTTTTCGTAATACCGTTAACCATCATTCTCGTTTCTTTATCTGTTTTTGCTATCCTCTTTCTATTACTACATTTTCTTCCTCTTCAGGGCTTTATTCTTAGGTTACAACTGGTCTTTCTATCTCTCCCCTTTCAGATTTTATCTAGGAATTAATATTTGAGGAAAAAATAATTTATTAGACCAGTAGTTGATCTATATTTTAAAAATATGTTCACATAACTACAAAACCGAAAGCCTTGAATGCAACTATTATGGACACCAACCAGGGGTGACAGTTCCTGGGAACCGAGCCATTTTGGGGGCCCCCTGTATTTGGGGGGTAGGGGTCACCCCCATGTCCAAAAAGCACAGAGGCGAAGTGAGGAGCTGTCCGCAGTGTGGCTTCAGTGGCCGACTCCTTCTCCTGCTGCTGCTGCTGCTGCTGTGGAAGGAAAGGAGGGTCAAAACAGCCACTTGCCCCCACTGCCGCCAAAAGGAGACCACCAGTCATGGAAGCCGCATGGCCACCAGGTTCAGCTCCCCTCCTGACTCCTCCCAATGTCTTGACATCACACACGTGACATTGCGACGTCACATAAGCGACATTGGCTCTCCCCAATCGCCCTCGCAAGATGGTGCCTCTGTCACCAACAACTCATCCATATAAATCTGCGAAGCAATCCTAGTCATATTTACTCAGAAATAAGTCCCTTTGAGTTTAATGGGGCTTACTCCTAGGAAGTATACGTAGGATTGCAATGGTTATTAGGGAAGCTGTTCCACCACAAAGTTCTAAATCCTACCTGTATGTGTCAGGCTTCAGGGAATCCGATCCCCCCTCCCTCACAACTGGCAGTCAGAAATGGGAAAACAAGAAGTTCTTACCATGGTATTTTATTCAATATTCACAGAGAGAGAGAGACGTATGATGCCGCCTTTCGGATAATGACGTTGCTCTGAGTAAAGTCCCACCCCCTCCATCTCTCCTATCATACATCATCCCAGTGCCATCTGATCTGTGCTTTCTGCCTCTGAGCTTTCTGTTCTACTATTCTCAATGCCCGCCGGGTCCTGGGAAAGAGGGGGGTCAGGAATGCTCTCTAAAGACACTGTCAGCTGTCTCTCCCCTGGTGGTGCTTCTTCTTCCTCCTGCCCCAATATCCCCCAGCTTCTCTCCTCTGCAGCTTCCGAACTGTGACCTTCTGCAAACCACTGTTGTAAATCTATACTGTCCTCCACTACTCAGGAAGGTTCAGGAGGAGGGGGGAGGGCTGTCTCCACCATTCCTCCTCAGCCCAGTCCCCGACATCATGCTAGCATTTGATCTAGACATTTTCAGAGAGAAAGACTCTCTCTCTCTCTCCTTTATTTCAGTTCCTTTTGGGAGTCCTTTTATTTTGTGCCATGAGCTTAGGACAGGGCAGCTCACGCCATTCCCTTCAGATGTTGGACTGAAACTCCCATCAGCACCAGCCAGCATGGCCAATGGACAGGGATGATGGGAGTTGTAGTTCGGCAAGCACCATGTTGATTGCCCTTGGCTTAGGACAATGAGAGCCCCTGGTATTCCTTTTTCATATTATTCTAATACACATCCTTATCTGGTAGATGTGTATCATATAATGAGTATGGTTGAGCAGACTGCATACAGGAGCAAGGGCACCTGACTAACACTTGATAAAAATGGAGATTGAGTGTGTGTGTGTGTGTGTGTGTGTGTGTGTGTGTTCCCATTCCCAGTGCAGCTGGAACATTTTGTTTTATTCCCATTCTTATCCATCCTTTTATTTCTCCTTTCCTTCTCTTATCGCACTGCCGTGCAAACATCTATTCGTCCCACTCAGTCACTTGCAGCCCAGTAAACACAGATAATCCAAACACTCTAGGTTTCCAAGAATGATAGAAACAGAAAAGACTTCTAAAGCATAAATCATTCCCAAATCAAGTTGAAACGTTCCTGATCTATAAGTCTCCCTGTGTTGGGGCTGATTAGATAGGAAAGCATATTGATGTGTATGGCACACCAAAAGCTAAGGCATGGTGTGGCCCACACGACGGGCGCATGAGAATTTATCTGAGAGAGACAGTGTGGTGGATTGGTTGGAGAGCTAGATTAAGGCCTTCTACACACGATACATTGCACATGATTTAGCCCAACTGTCGTTTATCCTTTGCAGAGCTACAATTCCTAGCACCCTTAACAAACTACAGTGCCCAGGTTTCTTTTTTTGGGGGGGCAATAATGTGCTTTAGAGATATGGTGTGTGTATGTACAGCCTCAGGCTAAGAGATCCCAGACTTGAAATGCATGTTCAGCTATGAAATTTACCGGGTGAGTTTGGGGCAGCCAATCTCCCCTAGTCAAACCTATTTCATGGAGTTGTTGTGAAGATAAAATAGGGGGTGGGGTGGGGTTATGTACTTATTTATTTGCTTATCATCTGATTTTCTTCCGTCATGGAATTTAACCCATGTCCAAGGCAGTGGGACAAGCACTGATGAAACCCAGATCTGATTCTCTCCGAAGTTGCTGCATCATGTTCCCTCAACTCCAAGTTGGTTTGGAGACAAATGCCAGGGTTGGAAAGCAGAGTGCAGAGTTCAGGATTGGGTTTGGGTTTTTTAAAAAAAGAAAGGCCAGTTTGTTAAATGAAGCAAGCTGGAGAGGGAAGCCAGAGCCTGCTTTGAATCTGAGGCTGCAGCAATGGGAGAGGCAGGACCCTCTTGGAGTGTAGTGATTTGAAGCTTTCCATCACAGACTCAGGTTGTATATATGTGTAAATAAACCTGGAAGAGCAACTGAATGTAGGTTAGAACATACTACAAAATACTGTGAGAGGACTCCATTTGGGACTCTCCTCCCAGAGTTCTGTGGATAGTGCTTTCGGCTTTTCTTTCGCGTGATGCAGTCGTCCAAAATCTGAAATCTATCCTGGCCATCATGCCACATATAGATGGCCTGTGTGTTTTTCTCTTTTTTCTCTTTGAAATGTGATTCTAATGCAAATCCACCGACTCATTAAGGTGTCTCTGTTTAAATACTTAACCAATTCCACTTCACTAACATTATCTTGTTTAGCAATTGTTACCTGTTACAGTGTACGGCAAATAACAATTAGGGATTCTAATGAGTGGGTGGAATTGGTAGCAAAAAGGAACAAAATAATATGCAATCCCTAAACAATCGCATTATCTTCATAATGCAAATTTGTTTTAAAATAAGAGCTCTGCAATTGCAGTCACAGCATCATTTCAACCTTTGTACCTAATGCTTTTGGCCATGTAGCATTACTATGAGAAAATCTATAAGAAGAATACTTAGCATGAACACTTTAAAGTGTCCGCTTACAACAACTCTGGAAAGCAAGACAGTACTATTGCCTTCCATATAACTGATAAGGCAGAGAGAGAATAATAATAATAATAATTCTTTTATTTGTACCCCGCCCATCTGGCCGGGTCTCCCCAGCCACTCTGGGCGGCCTCCAACAGATATAAAAAATACATTAAAAATACAATAGAATGAGTTCTTAAGACCACCACATGGGTTTGTGGCAGGGGTGGGAATCAAACTAGCCAGCCAGAGTCACAACACTAGAGATCTTTTGATTATGTGATTACAATCAGTTACATGCTATCGACAAAAAGAGTTACATTTTGAGTTGATTTTTGTTTCTGTGGTTAAGACAAATTCTCCGCTGATGTGCTTTAAAAAAAAGAAGAAGCAAACATCGTTCTATAACTTTGCAGTTCTGCCTGCATCATTTACCGCTGAAGTGCTTTTTGCCAGTGTTGGCAAGAAATATTCCACGCCAAAGCTGGTAGTGGAGGCGGGAGGATGGATTGCAACCTTTGCAACCTTTTATTTGGGAGAGAGGCCTTCTTGTGCTTCCCCACTCCACTGCCTCCAGGAAACTGCACTGAGGAATAGCAGCGTTTTATCCCTGGCCATTGGCTAAAAGTAAAAAAGGTGGAAGGGACCCAGGTGGCGCTGTGGGTTAAACCACAGAGCCTAGGCTTGCTGATCAGAAGGTCGGTGGTTCGAATCCCTGTGACGGGGTGAGCTCCCGTTGCTCGGTCCCAGCTCCTGCCCACCTAGCAGTTCGAAAGCATGTCAAAGTGCAAGTAGATAAATAGGAACCGCTCCGGCGGAAGGTAAACGGCGTTTCCATGCGCTGCTCTGGTTCGCCAGAAGCGGCTTTGTCATGCTGGCTACATGACCTGGAAGCTGTACACCGGCTCTCGGCCAATAAAGTGAGATGAGCACCGCAACCCCAGAGTCGGACATGGCTGGACCTAATGGTCAGGGGTCCCTTTACCTTTGCCAAAAAAAGTTAAAGGATCACTGGACAGTTAAGTCCAGTCAAAGGTGACTATGGAGCTGCGGCACTCATCTCGCTTTCAGCATTTGTCCGCAGACAGCTTTCTGGGTCATGTGGCCAGCATGACTAAACAGCTTCTGGCACAACAGAACACCATGACGGAAGCTAATGCTGCCTGGGTCTTATGGGAGTCACAGTGAAACAACATATGGAGGGCAACAGGTTGGGAAGGCTGTTTTTAAAAGACATCACTGCCTTTGTGACATCAGCATTCTTCTAATTCCCACCCTGGGGTGGCACTCAGGTGCATATCTAGCAACTGATGCTGCTCAGACTAATGAAGGATGCAAAGCCAGCCATACTCAACAGGGCCTTGGGGCAAAGGGTCAAGAATGATGTGGGGACAAACAGAAATGAGCCACAACCAGCACTGGGTCAATTTTTTTAATGACACATAGAATCATAGTGGAATCATAGGATTGTAGAGTTGGAAGGGACCATGAGGGTCATCTAGTCCAACCCCCCCTGCAACGCAGGAATCTTTTGCCCAATGTGGGGCTCAAACAGGAAACTGCTCCCCCAACTCCTCAGGAACAGTTTCCAAATCAGAAGGACCCATCTGCTCCCTTCTTTTTGGCACCTCCAGAAAGAGGTGGTTCCTTTGGTAGGCTCTCAGGCACTCCATTTTCTCCTCTTCCACAGTAGACTTCCAGGGGTCAATCAGAAGCAGCTCGGCTAGCTGCACCTCTTTTCCCACAGCTAGCACCCAGGAAGTAGAAAGATTGATTAACAGTACCTCTTGCAAGCTCCCAGGCACCTCCATTTTCTCCTCCTCAGCAGTAGACTCCAGGGAAGTGGAGAAATCAATTAGCAGCCATTGTCCCACCATTTTGGAGGGAGAGTTTGGTGTTGTTGCTGTTGTTTTGTATGTTTATTATAAGGAAAAATTATATATTAAACTGCATGCAGGAAAGATTTTTTTAAAAATCTAAGGAGCGTCTTAGTGAAGGTTTTGGGAAAAGTGCAAAGCAGAGGCTATTTGGTGGAGGGAGATCTGATACAAGGAGCGCAACACAGAGGCTCAAAATATAACATCTTCTTACACCTACTGAAAAGCTTTCTATAGCTGTTGTGCAGCAAGTGTGTTTGTTTGGGTGGGTGGTGGATTCACGAACCTTTCTTGTTGCTTTATTTCTTATGCAGACGCTGTTCTTTCCCGAGTCCCCCTTGAAGTTGAGCAGTGTCTGTTGACATTTCTGATACGCTCCAGGTAGGCATCAAGGGAAGGCAAACGGCATCAAAAATCTAGATAAATCAGATTCTACTGGAATTCATATTTGCAAACAGAATGCTCATTAAATGTCAGGTGTAGCTTTCTAAGTAAACCACAAACCTATATATATGTGTGTGTGTAATGTACCGAGTATCGCCCAACATCTCATTTTGTGTTATTCTCTTGTCAGTGCTCAGTAGATAGGGGCAGCTACCCAAAACAAAACAGGTTCAGATCTGTAACCATTCTGCATTTGCTAAATTTGCTGCAACTAAGAAAAACAAGTGGGTGGGCTATTTAACTAACTGGATTTACATTTATACCACCAAATCATCAAGCAGCAGCTATTCAGAAGTATGTCCAGAAACAGAAAAGGGAATACATTTACGGTTTTTGTGGTCACACAGATGTGTCTGAGCATCAGTTGCTCTCATTCTCATGAAATAGCACCAGAATTTAGAGTAGGGATAGTTATTATGCTGTGCAAAATGGCTGGCCGGGCTAAGTAAATGCCCCCCCCCGGGCTGCTGTGGATTGGCTCATTCAAAGGATGGGTTTGGCGGGAACCCATGAGCCTCTGCGGTGGCTGGAGGGGATGGGAAAACATCCTGAGAGCCAGTGTGGGGTAGTGGTTAAGAGCAGTGGACTCGTAATCTGGGGAACCGGGTTCGCGTCTCCGCTCCTCCACATGCAGCTGCTGGGTGACCTTGGGCTAGTCACACTTCTTTGAAGTCTCTCAGCCCCACTCACCTCACAGAGTGTTTGTTGTTGGGGAGGAAGGGAAAGGAGAATGTTAGCCGCTTTGAGACTCCTTTGGGTAGTGATAAAGCGGGATATCAAATCCAAACTCTTCTTCTTCTTCTCCTTCCTAAAATGGTGCCCCGTGTCCAGGCAAAAGAGGAGGTGCTGTGTTGGGCTGCAACCGCCACTCACCAGCAAGACGGTAAGCAGCCATTATGGTGCCCTCCAAATGTTGTTGGACTCCAGCTCCCATCAGCCCCAGCAATCGTAGCCAATAGTCAGGAATGATGGAACTTGGAGTCCAGCAACTTCTGCATGTTCCCTTCCCCTTGTTTTTTGTTTTGTTAATGCTGTTCATGTCAGATCTTTCTCTGCAGGGCAATGAACAATGAGTATGTCTCCCCTTCATGGATCTGTGGCTTGTGCACTGGCTTTGTTTTAATTGATTTTTTTCATGGAGATGTCAGCATTATGTTGAGTCCCTTCTGGTTTACTATATGTATTGATCTATATTTGGGGCCAGATCCTCTGGATGTGCAAATACAACCCTTCCCCCCACCCCACCCTAAAAACAAGCAGTTTGTAAAAACATATTTTCAGGTCCTGTGACTCCTTTGCATTGGGTTGCTTTTGACACTTATCAGATGAGCCTCATGTTTTCCTATGAAATTTTAAGAAAGGTTTGGAAAAGACCCACTCGCTTCTGAATTGAGGTGGACAGGTTTCTTCCATGTCCCTATGCAGAAACACAAGAACTTGCTTTATATTGAGTTGGACTATTGGTCCATCTAGCTCACTCTCTCCCAACCTGTGATCTCCAGATGTTTTTGGCTACAACTCCCATCAGTCCCAGCAAGCATAGGCAGTGGTCAGGGATGAAAGGAATTCCAGTATAAAATATCTGGAGGGCACCAGGTTGGGGAACACACGGGGGGGGGGAAGGGAGGGAGAAAGAAACAGGGCTCTACTGCTTTGCTTTTTGAGAAGACCATCAATTTCCCAGTGCCTGTAGCAGTCGCTTGTGTGCACATAATTATTTGAAACAAACTGTTCCGGTTCCAACTTGCATGGTAGAACAGAACACCATACTTTTGCTGCAATACAAGATCTATGTGCTTTGAAAGTATATATTGAACTGAGGCTGCAGCTGAATCCTATACACATTTACCAGGGCATAAACCCCACTGAACACCATGCTTGCTTTTGAGAAGAGATTGACTGCATTGCCCTAATGAAAGTGTTAAAAACTCCAGGCAAATATTAGATATAAATTGCAGTTGTGTGTATTTTTTTTTTAAAGCAGCCTTGGGGAATGGTGGGGTGATGCTTATGTTTAACCATTTACCCTCCAGCCATTTCCCACTCAACCCCACACCCCTATTAATTGCTGTTTGCACCACAAGGATAAAGCGGTTCCTTGCCCTCACATGCAGAAAGGTTCTTCATCTATTAACATTTGCAGAATCTTGATATTTGCCTTTGGTTAAATATATATATCAATGCAACCTTACATTCACATAACATAGGAGGGCATCAGATCCAGGTCACCCTGGGAAGAATTCTCCGCGTCATCCTTCACCCTCACTTTTGAAGGATTTCTTTTTTATTATTATATTTTATCTATTATATTTCTTTTCAAAAACACATAGAGCATACTTTCAATGCATGTTACTTATTCCATTACCCTTTAGAATTTAGTGATTATTCATCCTGCTAATAATAATAAAAGAAAGATTTAAAACCCCCAGTAATCCTGTTTATTCAGTTTGCTATATCCCACTGATAAAAATTATATATTTCTGCCTGACAATACCTGAAGTTTCATTGCTCTCATCTGAAGCTGTGGCACACATTTCACTCAGTTTCAGCTCCATTATGTTCTCCCCTCTTGAATTTAGCAACACATGACAGGGTTCCTGAGAGCCAGGAAAAGCAGGGGCACACATCCCGACAGGAAGGCATTTTAGAAACCATTCTCTGAATCAATGTGCACAATGTGTTTGTATGTATGTGAGTGAAAGAGCCTCTTATAACTTAAATGTTTGTAACAACAACAACAACACCCCACCACACTGTCAAAATGCTTCCATTCTTATTTTTGTTATCTATTCAGCAAAAGGGAACAGGTAGGCTGACCTTTTCTCCCCTTCCAGCTGGCAAATATGGATGTTGTTCTGCATATTGCTGCCTGACCCGTTCTTGTTTAACAAACCAGATTTTTTAAAAATGGAAAGTGCTTTTATTAAAAGGTTTTCCTGGGTAGCAAAAGTACATACAGCATCTCTGTTTTCAATACACAAAGTCCTTTATAGAGATCGGTTCCATTCGATGTGAGACGCTGCTGTTGTAGGTGGTATGAGGTTGGGAGAAAAGAAAGGTGGGTAGAGAAAGCAGGTGAGAAAGAAACGGAGGGAGGACAGTAAACTTTCATTCTTTTACATAGTGTGTGTGTGTGGTTTTTGTGTCGGTGTCTTGTGGCTAGGTTCTTCAGCTATTTGTGTGTTTTCGTTGGCAGTGAAAGAGATTGGTGAGCTCAAGGAGTGGTTAGTAGACAATGGAAGGCCTGGCATGAGTGAACATGGACCACTGCTACCAAATCACATGGGAAACAGCCCTACTAGAAAAGCTAACCAGCACATTGAAATTAGCAGGGGACAAACAAAAGAGGACGCCTTCACACTGGTGAGGCTCCCCTTTATTACATACACAACCCAACAGGACAACAACATAACCCCCCCCTCCCCGACAGCATACGAATTAATATGGCCAGCTCGACCCAACAACCCCCTTCCCCTCACAGATACAAACAAGTCAGAAATCTTATACTCATTTTCCGAATTTTTGATGCATACCACCCTTCCTCAACTTCCACCAGGTTGGCAGTGCAAAATATTAACGGGTCAGGTTCAAAATCAGCACATCATACTGTTGGGCAAATTTTAGGGCCCTGTGGACCCGGAGAGCCCATTGTGGCTAACGCCAGTCACCAACACCATTCTATATGTAGTTTTAGGCTGGGCCCATTCAACCAAGTGCTGCGAAGAGAAGTGTAAATTGTGTCTACAACCACTGTCTTCTTTGCCCTAGAACAGGGGTGGCCAACTCCCAAGAGACTGCGATCTACTCACAGAGTTAAAAACTGGCAGTGATCTACCCCCTTTTTGGGGGTTCAGGTCAAAGTTGTTGAGTTTTTTCAGGGAGGAGGTAAAATGTTGAGCTTTTTTTAGGGGGGGCCCAGTTGTTCAGCTTCTTTGGGGGGACCCAATGATCTACCAGTGATCTACCGCAGACGTCCAGTGATCTACCGGTAGATCACGATCTACTTGTTGGACATGCCTGCCCTAGAATAACACTGAACCCCACTACATAGTGGCAACAGAGTGCTTTAATTCATTTTAAATTGCACAAACCAAAATTTCGGGTATTCATTGAAATCCCTCCTGCAACTTTGGTTGCATGCGTGAACCAGCCTGTAATTACCATGGATGGATGGAGATGCAACCCAAAGTACCATAGCTGACATGGAAATCAAAGGTGCAAATTTCCAGCCCCGTCTCGATATAACTGACACTGCGTTGGCCTCCTGATACTTCTGAATTCTTGATCTGGCATATTTAATCTTCTTCCCTACAGCTCCCGTTTCCTTGAGTTTCTTCTCCAGCAATCACTCCACTGCCTGTCACCAAAAAAAAAAGGGGAGGCGAGCTATTCTAGGATGACCCCATTAACCCTACTAGGATCTGCACTCATGAGCAGAATTTGATAAAACACACACATATTTTATGCATAGCAGATTGAATACTCGGCTGATGAGGTGAATCTGGATGCCTTGCTTTTGCTGAATATTTTCAAAGGTGCTGTGACACTGTTTTGCTTCAAGAATGCCAATTGTCTCTGCAAGCCGACAGAACTTTTCTGGGCAGAGAAGCTATTTTTCCTCTGCCCCAGGCCTCAGCTCCTGAAATGACATAAGAAGAATGGGATGCTTGGTTTGAGGATGCTACTTACCGCTGTGTGGTCTGTTTCATCGGGCCCCACTGCTTCTGGTCTTTGGGGGCTTGCGACAGCAGAGCCAGCATTTTGCCATTGTGCCTTTGGAATTAAGATCCCTGTCCAGCCTTTCGAACAGCCTCGCATTTGCATCTACATAAATAGCTTTCCTTTCTTTAAATAGAGCCTCGTTATTCTGCAGACTGAACCCCCGGGGCATGTCTTGACTACGCCGGGGTTATGTACACAGTCAGTGTAATGAGACAAGGACTCAGGAGTAAAGATTGAGAGACGGGAGAGAGCGCCTGACTGGGGCTTCTGCTCCTGAGAGGCAATCGTATGCCAAGTCCATTTGCAGCCTGTCACTGTGCGCTGGGAAACAGAGATAGCTGAAAAAACCACGAAGCTTTTGAGACGCTGATGCTTTGACCAACCGCTCCATGTTGCACACTTTGCAACTATCGAGCTCATTTTCCAGATACCTTTTCAAATGCACGTCTTTTCTATTACCGAACACAATCAAGCAAATTAACCTCCTGGGGCCTGTGAACAAGGCAAGCCAGATGTTGTTTCTTCTAACAAGATTATGTATTTAATTCGCACTGGAGGTTGTTTTTATCACATCATTGCTGGAGCAACCTACAAGAGGCAGCATGAATGTGGAGAAGAGAGGGTGGGTGTGTTTGTGTTGGTTCACTTGTATTCGTTCACTAATCAGTTCACTGGAAAAACCAGGACATCCCATTTTGGGGGGAAGAGATATTGACCTGAAATCGCATGAGAACGTGACAGCCATTTTTGGAGCCTTGCTCTTGCACAATTTTGGGCCAAGATCTCACCCTGAAAAAAGCATATTTTTTCTCTCAAGTCTGCGATCTCACGTGGTGCACCAAAATATGCTTTTCCATGTCCACAATCTCACATTGTTCCCCAAAACATGCATTTTTGTATGCTGTTCCCGAGAAAAGCACCTTTTCCGGGTCCGTATTCTCATGTGGGTCATGTGACTTGCATGGAACGCAGACCCAGAATATAGCATCCCAGATTTTGGCTGCATCGTGTTGGAGGCTGTATAGTATCCTGCTACTTAATACAGAGAAAAAAGAAAAAGGTAACTCCCTCTCTACTGGGCTAGGAGATTGCTTAATGTGGTTGATGCTGGCTAAAGCCCCCAATGAAGGACACTGCATATTCCTTCCAGATTTGACTTTCAGCTGCTGAATTCTAACTACCAGGAAAGCATGAACTACGGTTGTCAGGAACCAGTGGGAATTTGCAATGCAGGCTTTTATGTCACTTCCGACCTCCACCTCTTCAGTATAATACCACTTTAGAGAAAAGTGTGGAAGAAACATTATTTGAAGGGGAATCTTCTTCTAGTGTTTAGGGTAAAGACCTGCTTGTAGGAGCAGGGAAGCGTTTCCATAGCTCTCCAAATCAGCAATATGCATGAGAAACAGGGGACACAAAATATATGCACTGTTGCTAGGGTGGCGAGGGAGAGAAGTCTTGCATTAAAGGAGATCCTTCCCTGATGTTTTCAATATTTGACTTTTCTGATACCTTGCACTTCGTATCGCTAAGAGCTGCTGAAGTCTTCTCATAAGGCACCTGGAGAGATAATACAGGAAATGAAGGGCCCCGATAGGAGGGATAATGACAATGGGATGCTGGTGCTGAAGAGAGCAGGAAGCTTTTTGATTAAGATCATCTGGTATCACACTGATGTGTTGTGCTTTAAAACAGAGCGGAGGAAAAGGAATGAGTCACTGATTAGGTGCTATTTTGATTGGGAAGGCAGAACAGGCAGTAATTTGGAGCAGACGCAGAAGAAGGATTGGGAGGGGATGGAAAGGAGACAGAAATCAGGACATCTCCGCCCCGCCAGTTGCCAAAATGAAATTTGGTTTAAGATTTCCAAGTGTGACCCAATGCAAATACTTAACCGCTGTGATGCTAGGACAGAGTAAACCAGTGCACACCTCACCAAACATTCTCTCTACTGACAGCAACCAGAACGATGCTACTGGAGAGTCCACAAGTATAGTGCATAGCTGTCAACTTTTTCCTTTTTTTGCGGGAAATTCCTCGCAAGAAAAGGGAAAGGTTGACAGTTATGGTATAGCGCAATGAGGATCATCAGCTCCAGCAGCTAGCATCACATCACACACGATGCAAAATTAGAAGAAGTACCCGACTGTAACTTGTGAAAGAAACCATCTCTTCTTTTGGCCATGTATAGCAGCAATGAGAAGAAGAAGAAGAAGAAGAAGAAGAAGAAGAAGAAGAAGAGGAGGAGGAGTTTGGATTTGATATCCCGCTTTATCACTACCCTAAGGAGTCTCAAAGCGGCTCACATTCTCCTTTCCCTTCCTCCCCCACAACAAACACTTTGTGTGGTGAGTGGGGCTGAGAGACTTCAGAGAAGTGTGACTAGCCCAAGGTCACCCAGCTTATGTTTCAAAGCGGTCAGAGTTCTGATATAAAGTGCAATATAAGGTAATCAAGATGGTTGTGCAAAGTTCCGACATAGAGTCTATCATTTCAGTGTGAAATATGATTGATCCAAGTCCATCAACCGTGTAGGTATGTTTTCCGACGGGTGGCCAGCTTCGTATACTCCCGTTTCACACGCTGTTTCTTCAAGGAATGGACTTATCTTGGATAACAACAGTACATACCATCAATTTTACAAGAATATGAATATACATACAAACTTATAGAAGATACATGGTAGAAGATAGAAAACTTATAGAAGATATATGGTATGTACTGTTGTTATCCAAGATAAGTCCATTCCTTGAAGAAACAGCGTGTGAAACGGGAGTATACGAAGCTGGCCACCCGTCGGAAAACATACCTACACGGTTGATGGACTTGGATCAATCATATTTCACACTGAAATGATAGACTCTATGTCGGAACTTTGCACAACCATCTTGATTACCTTATATTGCACTTTATATCAGAACTCTGACCGCTTTGAAACATAAGTAGGCTTTTGCCTCTGAGGAGAGATCTATATATATATATATTTGGCATAATTGTTTCGGAGTAGTCTGTTATCTATTATTGTTCACGGTTTTGTATTTTACCTTTCATATCGTTTACCATGACGGTCTGTTGTATTTTTCACAAGGTTACCCAGCAGCTGCATGTGGAGGAGCGGGGAAGCGAACCCGGTTCACCAGATTACGTGTCCACCGCTCTTAACCACTACACCACATTGGCGCAGTGTGAACCTAAATACTGGGGGCCAAATGTGCTTCCCCACCCCAAGCTTCTCAGTTGGGGCCAGTGCCAGATTTATGTATAAGCTAAACAAGCTATAGCTTAGGGCCCCACTCTCTTGGGAGCCCCCCAAAAATGTAAATGATGTACATTTCCAAAATATAAGATAAAAAAATAAAAATAAAACCTACATACAGCAACAGTGTTTTGTGTTGTGTAGGCTCCTATGATGTAAGTAATGGGCCCCTCCTGCTAGCCTGCTCCCTAAAATATCACTGGTTTGCTCATTTATATATATAGGGTGCCTACATTCTGCATGGACTGGTTACATGGCAACATGTGCAAATGGCTTTAGATACCTATTAGGTCCATAAATTACCATATAGCATATATTCAACACAAAAAACAGCGGCAATTTGTTGTTAACAAAGGACAGCTGGACATATAAAGGGCTCCATTACCTTCAGTAGCTTAGGGCCTCATCAAACCTAAATCCAGCCCTGGTTTGGGCCTTGGGATTCCTGTCAAGATGCACTTCTTGACTGGTTGGGCACTGAGGAGTGATGAGTGAGCAACGGGAGAAGCAGGATTGGAGACGGGCTTGGAAGATGGGATCAGTGATCTGGGGGGGCCTGTCACAGCCAGAAGACAAGAGTCAGAGGCAGGAGAAGGTGCAGGATTGGAGAGTGAAGAACAGCAGGCAGGAGAGATAGGTCAAGGGCTTCCAAACCACCTCCTTCTCCAGCCCACAACTCCCCATGTCCACTGTTTCCCAGGAACAGCCGAGAATTGAAGAGGGGAAAACAGAAGCCGGTTATGCACAGGTGCAGCTCAGGTGGGGAACAGTTGGGCCAGGTTTGGCGTTATATGCTCTGGCTTCATTGTCAATGTATCTAGCAAAACCTTTATACAAGCTTTTAATGATGGTCCATACATGCTGATCCTTAAGTCAGTGAAAAGCCACCCAAGGAAAGAGAGAGATCGCAAATCCAAGATTCATGGTTAGACTTTGCAATCTTGTGTCCGTCAGCGCTGATTGGGGTTGATGGAAGTTGTAGTCCTCAACATCTGGAGGGCATCATGTTTGCTACCTTTGCTGTAGTGGGGAAGCTCTGGCCTGCAGCAATTTTGACCCACTGGGGATACAATGTGGTTCATGAGGCCATTTCCCCAAGCCACATCCATCTGCCCATCAACTGACATTCCTGGTGATGTCAGCTAATGGGTGGGAGGACAGGGTTTAACCCTGCATTTGCTGCATGATCCAATAAAGTTGGGTTATGGATCAGTCTACGCATCAACATCTTGTTCCCAGCAGGGAACAAGTCACACAGCCAAGGCAGCAGGATTTAATTCCTGGTCTTCAGGTGTGTAATCCACAGATGGATTAAAGCCCTGTCTGTCCCCGGAAGCAGTTCACCCATGAGAGCTACTTCGAAGAGCCTTTGCAATGACTTTAAGACAGTTTCACATGTTCCCATTTAAATGGGAGTGTGGGAGGTGTGCTAAAAACCTTTTGCAAATCTCCTCCTCCCCTTTAAGTCCCCAGTGTAGCATGTCTGAGGTATCTGCTTTGTCTGACCCATATTGTGATGGCCATTGGCTATAAATAATAAAATTGATTGATTGATTGATTGATTTGTCTGACTCCAAAGATATCAGAATGTAAGTTAACCCTCTTGAAATCTCCCTATGGAAATTCCACCATATCTATTGTACCCCTGAATACTGCTTAAGGCAGAATCTGGAAGCAACATTATGTAGAATAAATACACGCAGATACTGGTGACACATAACATGGAAGTAGCTGTTTTTATAACGCCTTGCTTGCCAGCTTCTTTTGAGCATCTGGCGAAACACAGTTGGGGTGCTGGACAATATAGATTCATCTGGGCCCCTCCTCCTGCAGATCTATTCTTACGTTCTTATTTCAAGCAAATTTATTCTCCGTTTAATTATTTCAAAGCATGGAGTCAAAACCATTATTCAGAACAACCAAATGCTGATTGACCCACTACATACGAATGCCTATTATCTTGTTTACATCGCTGCTCTGCTGGAAGCTTGTAAATCGCTTTCTCCAAAATAACCTGACACTGATTTTATGCATGTTTCAACAATAGGAATTGAGCATAATCCCAAATTAGCAGAGGGTATCTTTAGAGCATCATTATAAAGGAAAACATCTCCTCCTCGGACCGAATTTCATTGCCAAACCATGCAAATACAAAATGTGAGCCAATTTAGAACACTTGGGGGGGAGCTGCCCCTACCCCACTGACAAGCATTTGCAGATGATGCCTACGACTGCCAGCCCAATTAATATTTGAGCTGGGGGGGGGAGGGGTCCAACCATCACTAATGAAGAGTGTTGCTGCCATGTCTCTCCAGGTATGTTGCACTTTGACAGTGTAATTATGTTGAAGCTTCAGAAGGATCACTTTGTGCCAATTACGCATATTCTTTTTCAGTGTCACTCAACACTATTTACCGGGCTCAGGTTAAGTACAGTAACCTTTAAGCCTCAAAAGTATTTTGTTTGTACACTCTGGAAACACTTGTGAGAAGGAGGAGGGCCCACTGTGAGGCATCATCTTAGAGGGCGTCAGCCTAATGGCCCACTTCTGAGGGTGTCTTTTGGGTTGCTTTTCTTACAAGTCCTATAAGGTTGAGGTATATGCGTGGGAAATCTGTATTCAACCCTATGCATAGTTACTGAGAAGTGTGGGTTAAACCACAGAGCCTAGGGCTTGCCGATCAGAAGGTCGGTGGTTCGAATCCCCACGATGGGGTGAGCTCCCGTTGCTCTGTCCCTGCTCCTGCCCACCTAGCAATTCGAAAGCACGTCAAAGTGCAAGTAGATAAATAGGTGCCACTCCAGCGGGAAGGTAAACGGCGTTTCCGTGCGCTGCTCTGGTTCGTCAGAAGCGACTTAGTCATGCTGGCCACATGACCCGGAAGCTGTACGCTGGCTCCCTCAGCCTATAGAGCGAGATGAGCGCCGCAACCCCAGAGTCGTCTGCGACTGGACCTAATGGTCAGGGGTCCCTTTACCTTTACCTTTAAGCCACATTGAACTCAGAGCTATTTTGGAATAAATACATAGGTTGGGCTCTTGCAGATTCAGCCTGAGCCATAATCCAGTAAAGTTAAAATTGTGGCTCAGACTACGCGCCAGTAGCTTTTTCATCTTTAAAAATTCAGGTCATGTAAGCACACTGAATTAACAAGGACATTGCAAACTACTCATGTTCCATTATGGCTTGTCATAAAGTAATGGTGTATACATTGTGTATATATCCCAGCAAAAGTGCCTTTGACATGTTTTTTTTTCCTGTTGCAATGTTTTTGAAATTTTGTTTTCGTTGTGCTGGCTAACCTTGGTTACTCTTTATTTTTTACAGTATATGTCTTGACAGATAGTATTTTGCATTGCAGATCTAAACTAGCAATAGTTTTTAAGCCCATGCGAGGTTACTTGGTAATGAGTGGCGGTGCTAGCCAGAGTGCAAAGGTGGCTCTTCAAGGGGTAAAGGAAATGGAGCAGAGAAAAGAAGAAACAATTAAGAACGTGTATCAAAGAAAAATGCCCTTTGGCCTTATTAGCCAACCCATCTACAATGCACCTGTTAGAATCTCCCCAGCCAAACTTTTGCTGTACACTCTATTTAACTCGGTTACTTTTTCCTTCTCACTCCCTACATCACCATATGTCCATATGAAAAGGAAATGAAGGCACACTGACTCCCAGCTACAATCTCTTGCACAAGTTCCTAAGGAGTAAGGTCCATTGTAAATAAATTCCAAGTAAATGTGCATCCATAGGGGATAAAAGCCAGAACTCATAATAATATTAGTAACTGGATGAATTGGCAAGGCAATTATTTGTTCCAGCACTGGCTAACATTCTATCAGATATGCATGGGCTTCCTGGTATCATCAATGGTTCGAAATGTGTTCAGATTGTAAATCAACCCATACTTGGATGAAGTAGTTGCTGTCAATGGGAGTGGCATAGGGGTTCTGCTAGTGCATCCAAGCATCCCTGACCTTGCCACTGCCCTAGTTTAACCACCCCCTCCCCACCAAAACCTTAGTTGGATCAGTAGCTGGAAACATCTACTATGAACTCATGGAAGGAGACTATTTGTTAGGGGGGGAAATACCATCTACCAGGGTCACTAAGGGGGTGTTTAAGCTTCAGAGATTTGTGCTGCTGCAGCCAAAGCAGCATCAATGGCACGGGAAATGGTGCAAAGCCAAGAACATCTGCCCCACTTGTGTTAAAAATTAGGGGTTGGTTGATTTCCCCAATTCCATTCCACCATTGTTTTGTGGGATGGTTTGGCTCAGCCTCCTCCAGGTTCCTTCCAATTTTCCGTGGAGAATTGATACAATCAGTTCTGGAACTGACACAAGGGCAATTTGCTACAGCTTTCATTTTCACCCAGTCTCTCTCACACACACACCCTGCCCTTTGACACTACATTACCATTACACTGCAGTTGAAACAAAGCATGTACAAGCAGATGCACACAGAAGCAAATAGGAAGAGGACCACATAAATGTGCACCAAGATTCATTTCTTTACACATGTGAAAGCTAAGCCTGTCACAAACCACACATGGGCAGTGATCTCTTCAAAGTCCTGTTATCAAAATGGAAGCATGGTGGGTTCTTCAGGCATTGGTGCCACTCTGCAACCAAGCCCAAGTAATTTGGGACCCCAAAATCTGGGAAGAATTTTGGATTGCAAGACTTTTGGAAGCATCTCTAATAGTACACTGGAGATGGTAATAAGACATTTCTATCTTCTTACCATCTCTGTACCTAAGCCAAGGATCCATGGCTGTTCTGACAACATGTAGGTTCTGGAGCCACGATGCCTTCAAAAATCTTCTCACCCTTAGTAATGCTTTTTGCATAGCACAGCCTTACTGTGTGGGACCAAGGGAAAACGCTGGCACAGAAATTGAGGGAAAGGGGAAATCACACTGCAGGGATCTCCGTTAGCATAGCATGGCGTTGAATGTCTTTTTGCCAGCTTATTGGATCCAAACAACATAGCAACTCTACAAAGAATCTGGACAGCTTTTGAAGGTGGGACCATTTCCAGCATCTTCTCCCTAGCACCAAATTCCACGGGAGAGATCATTATGGTTGGCTGGTTATGTTCAAATGAGAAGCAAGAGAGAAATCTCTGAGCAGTCCGTACTACCTCTTTTTGTTCTTCAATGAGCCAAAGTGAGCCAGCCAGATGGCAGGAGCTGGGATGGGGAGAACTGCAGCATCTCTCCCATTCCTCCCCCCCATGCTTGGAAGCGAAGTATGAAAAGCACAAGGCTTCCAGTTAGCGGCAGAAATGCTAAATCGCTCCATGCCAGTTTTCTCATTAATCAGCTATTTCTTTAATGTTAAGGGGAAAGACATTTTGAGCTTGGAAAAATATCTGTCGTATTAATATGAACTGCGGTGGGTGACCCTTGCTCCGTAAAGTGTGGCCAAAATTAAAGGGTTCAGGAACTCAGACCAAAGCAAATTTCATAAAATCATACACAAACTTTACTAAAACAAATCTCTACAAAAGAGAAAAACTCCAAATAATTACACAGATTAAAATAGCTCAGAAGGTAAGAAAACAACAAACACTAACTTATCCAGCTAACTAACATAAACACTTACACTTAAATCTCAGTAGGCTGCTGACCAACAGAACAAGATGCTGTCAAAAGCCCAAATGGATGCTGACCTCGCCTTGGCTGGTTGCTGAGAGCTCCCACCAATCCAGGTTTTATAGGAACTTAGACCATGGACAGTCACCTCTTCCACCCAATTCCCTTGTGACACCAGCCTTAAAGCCAGCTGTATTTAAGCTCATTATTTCTGAGGTTCTAACCCATTCACATAAACCAGACTGAAAGGGGACGAGATCACCATAGGTCCTGAGCATTTTGGCGCTAACTCAATGGCTCTTCTTTTCTCTCTCTTGGCAAGTGACTATTGCTTGGCCTAACCTGCATCTCAGGGTAATGCAAGATATGTTGTAAGCCACCCGGAGTGGCTGGGGAAACCCAGCCAGATAGGCGGGGTATAAATAATAAAATTATCATTATCATTATTACAATTCAAAGTGTTGGTGCTGACTTTTAAACCCCTAAATGGCCTTGGCCCAGTATACTTGAAGGAGCGTCTCCACCCCCATGGTTTCTGCCCGGACACTGAGGTCCAGTGCCGAGGGCCTTCTGGCGGTTCCCTCACTACGAGAAGTGAGGTTACAGGGAACCAGGCAGAGGGCCTTCTCAGTAGTGGCGCCCGCCCTGTGGAATGTCGTCCCATCAGATGTCAAGGAAATAAACAACTATCTGACTTTTAGATGACATCTGAAGACAGCCCTGTTTAGGGAAGTTTTTAATGTTTGATGTTTTATCGTGTTTTTAATATTCTCTTGGGAGTCGCTCTGAGTGGCTGGGGAAACCCAGCCAGATGGGTGGGGTATTATTATTATTATTATTATTATTATTATTATTATTATTATTATTTATCTATTGTGTGGATCTCCTGCCCACCTAGCAGTTAGAAAGCACGTCAAAGTGCAAGTAGATAAATAGGTACTGCTACGACGGGAAGGTAAACGGCGTTTCCGTGTGCTGCTCTGGTTTCGCCAGAAGCGGCTTAGTCATGCTGGCCACATGACCCGGAAGCTGTCTGCGGACAAACGCTGGCTCCCTCGGCCTATAGAGCGAGATGAGCGCCACAACCCCAGAGTCATCCGCGACTGGACCTAACGGTCAGGGGTACCTTTACCTTTACCATTTATTGTGTGGATGACATGGTTACTATGTTTTTCCTGTTTGCACAGACTCTTGACTTGGAATCAAACAAGTGATACATTTTGTTGAGATTGTTTTCAGTTGTTGTTGGCACTATCTTGTCCTTTACTGTGGGCATCGAAATAGCTTAGGCCAGCTCTGTTTTGTGCAACGTGCATAGATTTTGGCTACCTGCAACCCCATGAGTTTCAAATGTGCATGAGTTGGCACATGGAGCTCACTGCTTTACTTGTTACAAAAGAAGTATGAAAAGAGGAAAACCTGTTTTGCTTCGTGTGATATTTTTTGAATGCTAAAGCCAACTGATGTGATAGAATCCCCCCACCCCCAAATACTGGGTTGAAATAGAGTGATACAAGCATTAGATTTGCTTCAAGCACATTCTGGGTTTTAAGGAAGCTTTTCTTGGGATAAGAAAGAAAAATAGTTCTGTCTAAAATTTAGCCAAGGGCTCTCTTTGTATTTCTTTTTCTCTTTAGCTTTGCACACAGCATAATTTTTCTAACACTGTGTTTTAGCCATCACTCTTGGCTCTTTCGCTGAATGTTTTGTTCTTTAATCTATAAAGGCGTTTACATAAAAGAGCCACAAAGAGGAAAACGAGCTTTAAGAAGCAAAACGTTTTAAAAACACATTGTTACAGCTGCTAGGTGACAATCCTTTGTTAGGCTGTGTGCTCATAGATTGCTTTGCTAATAGGGATGATTGGGGGATGTTTCTTTAAGGGAAGCTAATGGTTAGAAGATGCTGCTCCTGAATGGACAATGCACAGTACAATCAACTAGGAAGCAAATCTAACTGAGTTCAATGGGGCTTGCTTCAGGTAAGTGGGTATGGAATTGCAGCCAGATTACCTATAAGGTGAGGTCTGAAACTAGTGTTCTGTTGTTGTTGTCGTTCAGTCGTTCAGTCGTGTCCGACTCTTCATGACCCCATGGACCAGAGCATGCCAGGCATGCCTATCCTTCACTGCCTCTCGCAGTTTGGCCAAACTCATGTTACGGTAGTAGCTTCGAGAACACTGTCCAACCATCTCATCCTCTGTCGTCCCCTTCTCCTTGTGCCCTCCATCTTTCCCAACATCAGGGTCTTTTCTAGGGAGTCTTCTCTTCTCATGAGGTGGCCAAAGTACTGGAGCCAAGAAAATCATTGGCAGGGAATCAGGCAGAGGGCCTTCTCGGTGGTGGCACCTGGCCTGTGGAACGCCCTCCCATCAGATGTGGCTTTTAGAAGACACCTGAAGGGAGCCCTGTTTAGGGAAGTTTTTAATGTTTGATGTTTTATTGTGCTTTTAATTCTCTTGGGAGCCACACAGAGTGGCTGGGGAAACCTAGCCATATGGGCGGGGTATAAATTGTTGTTGTTGTTGTTGTTGTTGTTGTTAATAATAATTATTATTAATTATTATGTGGAAGAGACAAAAGGTGTGTTTGTTATTTACCCCTGACCACCCCTATGCTGAGTGGAAAGGAAAGGTCTGTCCATTCTAGTTTTTGCAGTTTCTCATTTCTCCAATCTTTTATTCACTCCTCCACCTTTCTGCAATAATTTGCTAATTTCTAAAAGAAAAATCCTCATGAAAATTAGCCAGTATGAGTGCAGTGGTGGACCTACGTTTTGGGGGCCTTGAAGCTTGAACTGTTAAGGGGGTCCCTTCGCAACCAGCAACGAAATTTGGGTAACCACCATTCTCTTCTTCAGTGGAGTTGTTCCATGACAGATTAGCACACCTTTAGACCATCTGCAGATTCTCCAAGTGTCCTTATTTTCCTGAGACACTCCCAGATTTACAGACGCCATCCCAGTTTGATTATTTATTGAATATTCTGGGCGGCTTCCAACAGAATATTAAAATACAATAGTCTATTAAACGTTAAAAGCTTCCCTAAACAGGGCTGCCTTCAGATGTCTTCTAAAAGTCTGGTAGTTGTTGTTCTCTTTGACATCTGGTGGGAGGGTGTTCCACAGGGCGGATGCCACTACCAAGAAGGCCCTCTGCCTGGTTCCCTGTAACTTGGCTTCTCGCAGCGAGAAAACCGCCAGAAGGCCCTCGGCACTGGACCTCAGTGTCCGGGCTGAACGATGGGGGTGGAGACGCTCCTTCAGGTATACAGGACCGAAGCCGTTTAGGGCTTTAAAGGTCAGCACCAACACTTTGAATTGTGCCTGGAAACATACCCCAGGGCTCCCCCCAGCCAGTACTCACCGGAACTGAGTTCCGGCACTTCTCAGGTGAGCGCCATTGCCATTCTAAGAGAATGAGGGAGGTGTTCCTGGGGAGTTCCAGCACCTCTTTTTCTAGAAAAATAGCACTGGACATCCCTATTTTCATCTGAGAAAAGTTGGAGGGCATGCTGTGCTACTGACTCTTAGACTTAGGGGTTGTTGAAACACCCCCCCCCCATATATAAATTACTCAATTCGAGTAGTGTGACTCAAATCGGGTCTACTGGACCCAAAAATGTAAAGCAATGAGGACTAACATTGCTTTTGGGCCCCTCCAGGATTAGAAGAAGAAGAAGAAGAAGAGTTTGGATTTGATATCCTGCTTTATCACTACCCAAAGGAGTCTCAAAGCGGCTAACATTCTCCTTTCCCTTCCTCCCCCACAACAAACACTCTGTGAGGTGAGTGGGGCTGAGAGACTTCAAAGAAGTGTGACTAGCCCAAGGTCACCCAGCAGCTGCATGTGGAGTAGCAGGGACACGAACCCGGTTCACCAGATTACGAGTCCACCGCTCTTAACCACTACACCACACTGGCTCTTTAGGGGCCCTGAAGCTTAAGCTTCATTAGTTTCACCGTAGATCCACCCCTGATTTAGATTATCTAAATGCTGGGCTCAGATTGAGCCAAACCCACTGGAAATAGTTTTTCAGTGTCAAAGCACAGCCCTGCAGCAATATGAAATAAAGAAGAGAATGTCTTTGAACATGTGCTGACTGTAAAGGCCTGGCCAGTTTGCAATCCCAACAGCCTTTGCACACCAGGCATTTGTGGTCTCAGGGCTGAATGGGAGGTTCAGCGGTTCAGATTTTAAAAATTAAGGACCTCATTAGATGCATGTTAATTTCTCCAGACAGTTCAGAAAAATGTGGTTGAACTCTAATCTCTGTTGTGAAATATACATGGATTTCACAAGCACTGAACCATCCTAATGTGACCTCAGCATGGGCCTTATGATTTGGGAAGTCTCAAGATCAGGAGAGAAAGAAAGAGAGAGAGAACCTTTGATCTCTGAAATGCAAAATTTGTAGAAGAAATTGTTTGTTTAATGAGCACTGTGCACCTCAAAGGAACTTCGGAAATCATATTTGCAGGGCATCATACATGAGGTGCTCTAGGCAAAGGCAAGCTATGTTATGCATTGTGAATGGTGTGGGACATAGATTGTGTCGTGTGTAATCCTCCAGACCTAAGTATCCCTATTTTCCAGGGACAGTCCCGGATTTACAGAAGCCATCCCAGTTTCTGATTTGATCCCGGAATGTCCCACTTTTCCTTAGGACGTCCCCATTTTCATCTGAGAAATGTTGAAGGACATGAACTGCAACTGGACAAGGGCGTGAGCTTTTCCCAAGGCCCTCCAGAATTGCAGATGTAGTGATGGGGAAATCTGGACATTAAAAAATGCACATTTTCCTGCATGGCTTATCTAGTGTGTAAAGAACCCAGACAGCAGTTTGACAGGCAAATTTATTTTTGGTGTTTTGTTTGCAACGGTCAAGAGTAGAGGTTGGCAATTCAGGTTTTTTCCTCCCGCCCTGAAGCTTTTGCTTGCACTTTTGTTGCAGATGCATGGGGAACCAGAAACTAAAGCAGAAGAAATACAGAAAAGTAGATTTTTTTAAAACCCCACCTTTACTCTCTTTTGCTTCTCTGATTTGCTTCCTAACTGTAGGAGGAACTCCCTTCCTCATCATTTTCTTAATGTGATTGGCTGAGCACATCGAGGCCTTGGGTTTGACTGAATTTATTCTGCATTCCATCAGAAGGTGTCTTGGTTGTACAAAAAATCTGCTGAAGCAGTGAGGGCCAAGCTACATCTTGCACATGAGACTTGTGGTTGGACCTGTTTTTGTTTCAGCACAGCTGTGGTGGATGCACATATGACTAGAGCAGTTGTGCTGGGAAAGAAGGTGCTAATTTCATTTCCCTTGGGCTGCTTTCCCAGTCTAGATTAACCCTCCCTGCCCCCTAAAAAACACAATATTGTTAGCCCCATGATGGAGAACAGAATATTTTTTCTCCTGTTCGGCTAACAGCAACATGAAGCATGTAATTTACATCAGGGAAACAGCCTGAGGGACAAATATTAAGTACCTGCTCCAGAGCCTGTGCCCTTATCAAATTCATGGCTACATTAGAGTGAAAACAAATAGTAGAAGTTCTAAATGTGGATCTCCAATGTAATATATTGGACTCAATGGGTTTTACTTCTGTGTAGATAACGCAGATAGGCACTGTGGGTTAAACTAAAGAGCCTAGGGCTTGCCGATTGAAAGGTCGGTGGTTCGAATCCCCACAAAGGGGTGAGCTCCCGTTGTTCGGTCCCAGCTCCTGCCAACCTAGCAGTTCGAAAGCATGTCAAAATGCAAGTAGATAAATAGGTACCGCTCCGGTGGGAAGGTAAACGGCGTTTCCATGCGCTGCTCTGGTTCGCCAGAAGCGACTTAGTCATGCTGGCCACATGACCCGGAAGCTGTACGCCGGCTCCCTCGGCCAGTAGAGTGAGATGAGCACCGCAACTCCAGAGTCATTCGCGACTGGACCTAATGGTCAGGGGTCCCTTTACCATTACCTTTAGATAACAGTAGAAGCTGGTCCATTAGGTCAAACCAGGGCATTCCCCTTCCAAGAAGAATGCCAAGCAAGAAATTGCAAATTTGCAACAACAACAACAACCCTTAAAGCCACAATCTTTCCTGTCTCCCATGTATTCATAATCCTTCTGTTTCAATTTAGGGAGACCTTTTTTGTTATTCTCCCACTCTCTGGCCAATCAGCTCTCTGCACTACTCAGCCAATCACATTCCAAAGCTATTGCTATGGTCAGAAAGTCTCTCCCATTCATCTCCAGGTAGAAGAACCAAATGGGGGGAAAAGCAAACAGCATTTTACTAGTGTTATCCCTAGTAGTTTCATGCGTTCCCACCCAGACCTCTTCCTGGAGGCCGATCCAACTGATTGGGAATCAGAAATAGCATACAGCCACGACACAACATACATATGTGCCCTGAGCATTCTCAGAGCTGTTTCCTTGAAGGCCAAATCTCATCACAGGTCTTAACTCATGTTGATAACCAGAGGGAAATAGCAGAGAAATAGTGGGGATCGTTTTGTACTTTGGGGAGCTTTTGTGTTTTGTTTAGAATTTGCTTTGTGACCTTGCGAAAGAAAGAAAGCATAAGCAAGCAAGCAACAATGGGCAGTGTATAGGTCTTTTTCTATAATAAATATTTTTCACAAAGCATTGTTTTTGCTTCTATTTTTGTGAAGAAAGAGGTAGTGGTGGATTGGCTTTATGTCGTGTTACAACACCCTGTATTAACCGTTTCTGCTCACTTATTAAAAGCTATAGCAGCTGCTGGGTGAAATGGGAAACACTGATCTGAGCCGCATGGAATTCCAGAGTATTTTAAAGAGTATTTTCAGAAAAGATATGTGTATGCATATATAGATATCTGCTTCCAACAAGCCTGTCTCCTAGTTTAAGTTCAGAACATCTTGACTGCTAAAACACTCCTGCTATTGAATTCCTTTGCAGGGAAGGAGAAAGAGGGCGTACAGTACTATTTGAGTACAGTGGAACCTTGGTTCTCAAACGGCTTAGTTGACGAACAAATCAGCTCCCAAAGACTGAAAACCCAGAAGTAAGTGTTCCAGTTTTTGAACGTTTTTCGGAAGCCGAATGTCCAATGCAGCTTCCGCTTGAGTGCAGGAAACCTGCAGCCAATCAGAAGCCGCGTCTTTGTTTTCGAACGGTTTCGGGAGTCGAACGGACTCCCAGAACGGATTAAGTTCGAGAACCAAAGTACCACTGTAATGTCACAGAATGAGGTACGGAGTGGGATAACTTAATCCATTTTGTACCTGGTTATGTCTAGGTAGCTTATTCTTACTGTTTTGTCTTTTTTGTCAACTTTCTAAAATGAAGTTTTGGGTCTAAGCTTGTTTGATTCCTCACCTTTTCCCCCAAACCTGAAATATATTCCTCCCAAGCATAATAGAAGCTGATTGTCATTACTCACCATTTTGATAAACTCTGCATATGTGGAGATTATTACTTCGTATTTTCATACGAAGCCATATGTTGTAAATTTCCTCTTATATGCTCTAATACGCCCTGGCTCAAATGAAACAATTGTTTTTGTCTATTGGCGGGAACCCTTTGCTCTTTCAATTTAGAGAAAGATGTGTCTTGGATAATGAAAAGTTAAATTGATTTATTTTATTTTATTTTGCAGGGAGGAAGACTACATGCAACTAGAAGCAAGTGCTCCTCACATTTCAATGTATTTTGAGGTGTTGGCAATCACTGTGTAGGTGCAAATAGATCAAAAACTTACATGACATGCTACGGCTTAATTTCTAAATAAGAGCTATAGTGCCAATCCTGCCTGAAAATAATACTTTGGCCCTCTTGCATGGAAGCTTTTCCCTGCCCATAAATGTGTGCAGAATAATTGATGTTTTCCAGCAAGGAGACAACGGCACTGGTGGGACAATTGTTGTGGGCTGGGCACAAAGCAAAAGTGAGCAGAGCAATGAATGCCAATTTTACCTTTGCACAGTAGGCTTAACTTCTATATACATTCTGACGTTCTTCCCTATCCTCTATCTAGGCAGAAGCCTTAGAAGACTTCAATGACACATGATAGCCAGGCAAAAATAGTCAAGGAAGATGCATAGCAGGGATTGGGAGATGGGATATTGGCTGGGAAGAGTCCCTAGAACAGGGGTAGGCAACCTAAGGCCCGTGGGTCAGATGCGGCCCAATCACCTTCTCAATCTGGCCTGCGGATGGTCCAGGAATCAGCGTGTTTTTACATGAATAGAATGTGTCCTTTTATTTAAAATGCATCTCTGGGTTATTTGTGGGGCCTGTCTGGTCTTTTTACATGAGTAGAATGTGTCCTTTTATTTAAAATGCATCTCTGGGTTATTTGTGGGGCATAGGAATTTGTTCATCCCCCCCCCAAAAAAAATATAGTCCGGCCCACCACATGGTCTGAGGGACGGTGGACCCCACGGCTGAAAAAGGTTGCTGACCCCTGCTCTACAGACTGAGCTATCCAGCATGGAAAGGCAATCTGCGTAACCTGGTCCCAATTTGTTCAAGGCTTTATACGCGAATTAACAAGAACTTGACATAGCTTTGGTAGCTAGCAGTCAGTCAGTACAGTTCTTTTAGCACTAATCTAACAAGTGCACAAGTGGGGTACTCCATCTAACACCTGAGTTGCCACATTCTGCACAAGTTGCATATTCTGAACTATTCCCAGAGGGAACCCTACATAAAGTGTGTTTCAGTTGTCCAGGTTGTGAGGTTACCAAGCATGGGACACAGTAGCCGAACTAAGAATGCAGGTGATGAACACAGATGTTCCTTCAAATATATTGGAACTAGGTCACTCACGACCAGGGCTGGATTTAGGTTTGATGAGGCCCTAAGCTACTGAAGAGAATGGGGCCCTTTATATGTCCAGCTGTCCTTTGTCCAACAACAAATTGTCGCTGTTTTTTTGTGTTGAATATATGCTATATGGTAATTTATGGACCTAATAGGTATCTAAAGCCATTTGCACATGTTGCCATGTAACCAGTCCATGCAGAATGTAGGCACCCTATATATAGAAATGAGCAAACCGGTGATATTTTAGGGAGCAGGCTAGCAGGCGGGGCCCATTACTTACATCATAGGAGCCTACACAACACTCTGTTGCTGTATGTAGGTTTTATTTTTATTTTTTTATCCTATATTTTGGAAATGTACATCCAGGGGTTTTTTCTTTAAATTTTTTTGGGGCTCCCAAGAGAGTGGGGGCCCTAAGCTATAACTTGTTTAGCTTATACGTAAATCCAGCACTACTCGCGACTTTAAAGGTGATGGTGTTCAGCATCTCGATACAAGCCCAGAATCTGACAGGAAAGCAGTGTAGATGAGTCAAGGACTGTAGTAACATATTTTCTGTCTGTGTTCCAATAATCAGTCAGCTAGCAAAATTCAGTACCAGCTGCAGTTTTTGAACTGCCTTCAAAGCAAACTCCATTGCAGAGCACATTACAGCATTCAATCTGAGGGGGTTACAATATCATGGATGGAGGTAGCCATGGTAATGACTTGCATAAATTCAATCATAAAAATGTGCTCTCCTGTCATAATAAATGAGAGGTCAGTTTAAACAACTATAAGCTTCTAAGTTAGTATTAATTTATGGCAACGATCACTTGGCTTGAGTGCAGTCTTTTTTTTTTAAATGATTTTTTTTTGGCAATGTCACTTCGTATGCCCAAAAAAGCATCTGAGAACTATTTTAAAAGAAATAATAAAATAAAATAAGCAATAGTTCAAAACTTGAGGCAGTAGGTCTGTTGCAAATTTGGAATGACCAAAGGATCATGGGAGCAGCAATTAACAGAGGGGCTGAGCTAAGGTGCTCAGGATAGGCTGAAAAAAGGCTGGCACCACAATCCCAGGCAACATAGACAGATGGGGCAGGCACTGAGAAACGGAGACTGGAGGCAACAAGCTTGAATTGGTTCCTGCTGGATTTTCACAAGCATCCATCTTTGGTGTAAATGTCTGGGGTTTGTGAATTTGCAGGAGACATTTATTTCTCTCCTTTGCAAATGTTTACACAGATAAATGCATTTATAGAAAAGAAATTATGTCAGCAGCTTAGCCTATGGATAAGGCTAATATATTTATGATGTCTTTCCACAAACTGCTCTGATTTCCAAGAAACTCTTCTTTCTATATAACAGTTTTTGCAATAGCTCGTAACAATAAGATCATGTGAGCTTACATAGCCACTTGTCGATGTGTTTTACAAGCTATGGAGCTTGTTTCGAACTTGAGTTTAGGTTTTTTAACCTTTTGGATGAAGCAAAATTAGAATTCCTAGTTTGGATAATTACCACTTACTGTTTGGGAGTGTTCTTCTTTTTCCTAAAGTTTCTTTAATCCTCCCCCTAGATTAATAGCAAACAGACTATTTTGAGTTATATAAAATGCGTTAACTTTTTTCCTTCTGAGGAAAACTGATAGATTCATAACAGTGAAACGAGAATCTTAGCTGGCAACTCGTCAAGGTTATTTGGAAGTTTATCTTGAGTTATTTTTTGTTATTTGGAAGGTTTTCTTGAGTTATTTATATTTCTTTGAATTAGCCTATGGATAAGGCTAATATATTTATGATGTCTTTCCACAAACTGCTCTGATTTTCCAAGAAACTCTTCTTGCTATATAGCAGGCCATTGGTTCCTGGAAAGCAGCCACTTGATGGACTTTAATTTCTCCTTCTAACAGAAGTGATAAGCAAGCGCCCCCAGTCGTGAGAGGTGGTGGTGGGGTGAGCCAGGGCTGTGAGAGCACACTGGCAGAAGCAACAGATTAGTTCTGCTGGAGCATCTGTGCATCTCCCATGTCCCTTGTACCCTCACCTCACCTCTCTTGGTAAGTGGCTAGCAACACCACCCCTGGGAGGCTATTACTGTGGCTCTTTGCTCCAGCTCCTTTATACGGGGGTGTGAGGACTGGATGTGACCAGTGGGCCGGACCCTTATCTCCAACACACACCAGGTATGACACGTGGGCAGGGCCAACTCACTTCTAAATTTTAATGTGGTGTTGTGCTAATTGTTGGTTTTAACTATTACTTAATTATAACCGTGATATTCTTTTTTGTAAACTGCTTTGAGGTTATTGTCACAACTGAGCAGTATATTATAAACTATGTGAAATAAGTAAGTTGGCTAAATCACAGGACATCACAATGATATCAGGTGGCCTGTTTTTGCCCATGTAGTGTTGTAAACAAAATCAAAGGCATAACAGTTTGCAAACCCCAATGACCAGCTGATTATTGAGGCTTGCAAATCACTAGGCACACAACTTTTCACACGGACTTGCAACCCTTCCTCCTTTTGGCCCAGCCATGTCATACCGTATATGACAAGAGGCAATGTGGTGTAGTGGTTAGGGACCAGCCTCTTGAGAGCCTAGGATTCAAATCCCCACTCAGTCATGAAACTTGTTGGGTGACCTTGGGCCTGGCACTGTCTCTTTGCCTAACGTACCTCACAGAATAAAAAAAAAAAGAGTTTTTGTGAGGATAAAAAAGGGGGAGGGGAAAACCTTTGAGTTCCTTGGAGAAAAGGTGGGATAGAAATTAATACATAGAGGTGTACGGAAGGTGAGCATGGCTTGGCCAAAATGGCCTCACAGGTCAAATGGTGATGCTTGGAAGGCCCAAATAGACCAGTGGAATCAGAAGTTCCCCACTGAGCTGTTTCATCCATTCTGCTGTACACTGAACAACTAAAACTCCAGAGGCATAATGCCCTTGTCATTTTCCTGGTGGGTTTTTCCTGTCCGTCAGAGTCTTAAAAACAACTACAGATTCCACCCTGCCCACTGCTCTCTGGAGACTTTTGAGCCATTTTAAAAGAAGTTACATTTTTTAGTTCTTGGGAAGTCTGCCGTTCGTACAACATGTGCCGATTGCAGGAACAGTGTTCAAATGAAACAGCTCCTGAAAGGATAGTTATGAGTCTGTGCAATTGACAAAACCTACGAACAATCTCATCAAAATGTGCCACGGATGTCATGCAATAGCAAAAGCAAGCAAACAGAGCCATTATAAATGCTGGAAGAGCAGGGGGACATTTGGGAATTTCCCAGAATAGACTGCAGTGGCTTTCTGCCCAATGGCTAATCCACATTAGTCACTACTGATGAATTATCTATATAGGCTTTATTAGTTTATTGGAATGCAAAACATTGCCAGCGCTTTGCTGCCTCTGCTGAGCTGCATGTGGGCCCTGGCATTTGCAACAAAGGCAAAGAATGCCGGGGGGGGGGTCCCATTTCAAGGGGAGAGCTAGCAGCATTTGGTGAGATAGTTTTATTGTCATATGTGAGAGCACAAAACATCTCCGTGGGCTGGGAGCCAGGAAAAAGGAGCTTGGAGATTCAGAAGGCAACCTGTGTAGATGGCTCTAAACCAACAAGGCATTTGCCTAAGATGACTGCAGCCTTATGGCATGAGAGATTTACGCCACAATTGCATCATTTGTATGCAAGGCTATTTTTCTATATATATATATAAAACTCAGCCAGCCTATAGTATCACTCCACAAAGCCACATGAGTTGACATAGAGAGCCAAAACTTAGTTTGCTCTTACATTTGCCATAACCAAATGGATGGGTGTATATATGTTCCAAGTTACTGTTTCTTCACTTGTTTTACTTCAGTAAGGAAAGTTTTAATGAACTGTTCTTCAAAACAAAAACAAAATCTGATCAAAGGTGAGATTGGAATGTCCTTCAGAATCCGATCCTCCTTATTTTATTAAAGGCACAAGTGATTCTCATGCATGCAGTCCTGCCTTTAAGGAATGTCCAAGTTGGCTCCAAGGTACTGGATTTGCCCCCAAAAAACAAAAGTCATGTTCCCAAGGGGTGCCTTCATTTTCTCTGTTTGCATCTTTCCATTTCCATGGTGCCTGAAGCCAAACAAAGAGTCCGCAGACAGGTGACAGAAAGAACAGTGTAGGACTATTTGCATAACTGAATTCTCATCTACTACAGACAGCTTTTCATATTTAGTTTGAAAATCATACTAATTTAAAACCAAATTACGTTCTGACATATCTTTATGCGAGGTTTTTTTTGTGTGGTAACAGTCTTGATCTTTCATTTTTGTGTGTTTGGTTTACAAACTATTTTCACGAGTGCACCATGACAAAACTACTCGCTCATTTGACTTGCCCAAAGTCTGCTTTTTTGGTTTATGACTTAGTCCAGTGGTTTTTCAACCAGTGTGCCATGGTACCCTGGGGTGCCTTGAATGATAGTCAGGGGTGCCATGGGCAACACTGGCCTCTGTCCCTCTTTCCTTTCCTCCACCCTCTGATGTCCTCTTGTGTCTCTGCCTCCCAAAGGCTTGCACAGCTGTTTATTGCAACAGCCCTGACTATAAGCTCTGCAGGCGAATGGTGCCTCTGGGGCTGGCCAGGGGTGCTAGTTGCCAGGCCCCTCTGGGCCTGTGGGAGGAGGCATCTCTCTTTGGGGCGGGGCAACTCAGAGACCAGTGGTGGCAGCAGTGGCTGCCCAGAGGACTCCCAAGGAGAGGGGAGAGGAGGCTGAGGGAACACTCCCCAAGGGAGGGTGTTTGAAGAAGAGTGAGAGGCTGCCAGTGACATAACTGGGCTCCTGGGCCCCACAGGAGTTACTGCAGAAAGAATCTAATTAGTCAAGGGAGCCATAGACTCAAAAAGCTTGAAAACCTCTGGCTTACTCTTGTGACTATTCTCTCTGTTGTTTGTGCTCCAACAGATTAACATGTATCTCTCTCTGGAAGTTGATTTTCTGAAGCGGTCTTATGGTGAGCACGAGATGCTGTGGGAGGAAGAGATCCTCAATTGCCTCAGTGTACACATTGAAGGTCTGTTGCATATGCAGAAGTTTTGCCTGAGGCTCCTGCCTTGTTATTACGCAAGTATGTAAAAGTATTATGCCTACACTAACAGCCCAGGAATCTCAGATTTTGTTAACGGATAAAGATAGCTAAGTGGACACAAGCAGTCAATGGGCAATTTACTCTTACTTTGATTCTGAATGTTAAGTAGGCTAGTCCATTTAAATACTATTGCTAACCATGAGTGTTATTGCTTCCTGTTTCAGTTTTGAGAAAGCTGCACAAAGAAAGTGGATGGATATACAGCCGTACCTCATGTTGCGAACGCTTCGGGTTGCGTTCCGCACAGGTTACAAATGTGCTGCACCCGGAAATAATGTCAAATGACGTCACGTGCATGCGCAGAAGCACCGGATCGCGTCGTGCACATGCGCAGACGCGGCGCTTCAGGTTGCAGACGTCATGGGTTGCGAACGGGGCTCCAGAACGGATCCCGTTTGCAACCAGAGGTACCACTGTACATAATAAAAAGACATCAGATACTGGAGGCCTATCTTACTAAACTATGTTTCTTCCAAAGAAAATGGTTTATTATAAAGTCCAGGATTATAGGTTAATTATACAAGGTGTGACCGGAAAGTTCGGTGAATGCTCACAGAAATTGGACAGCCAGAAATATTCGAACATACATACCTTACAGGCCTTCAAAGTAGGCCCGCTCTGATACAATGCACCATTGACAACGTTCGTACAACTGTTGGAAACTTCTGGAGAAGTCCTCTTTTCGTACTGCTTTCAGTTCCCTCGTCACAGCAGCTTGGATGTTCACCAGAAGCGGCTTTGTCATGCTGGCCACATGACCTGGAAGTTGTACACCGGCTCCCTCAGCCAGTAAAGCAAGATGAGCGCCACAACCCCAGAGGCGGACATGACTGGACCTAATGGTCAGGGGTCCCTTTACCTTTATTATCACAGCAATCTTCTCCTTTTTCACAACAACACGTTAAGGTAGGTCATTATAAAGCTAGATTACTAATAAAACAAGAGAGAACCACAGTGAAAGTCGTAGTGGTGTATTGCTGCAAGAAATAAGCCTTAATTTGCCAGTCAGAACTCATTTAGCGAAGTCTGTCAAAGAACTAGAATTTAACACTTGGCCTTTCCCGTTAAATCCAAAAATCTATCCATTGGCATGCATGAGGTCTCTGAGATTATCCTGACATTTTTCACAATTAGAAGGCACTAAAGGAATGTGCTGACATCAGGGATATATATTAATCTGATCTTATTCTCTGGAATGATACTGAAGCTGTAAGTATTTTTAAGCAAAACTAAATATACTGATTTCAGAGAGACTGATCTACAATGTCTGTGTGGAATCAAAATTAAATCTCAAACTAATATGTCTGACTGACATGAAGACTCTCCTATTTATGACTGTAATCTTCTCTGTAAAGAAAAATGGTATGTGCATTTGCAGATAATTTTTATTTATGGAAATTCTTTAACAAGGGATACTGTGAGGTTGTTTGCGCTTTGTGGGTAGGGCTGATGTCAAAAGACACAAACGCACAAACCACACAGTGCTAAGCTATCAAGAGAATGTAATCAGTTGCAAGAATATTAAGTAGTCTGCTCTGTGTTGTCTGACCAGACTACAGGGATAACAATTTCTCTTAAAATGCATGAGGCAGGGAAGAATTTATCCTCTTATCCTGCATGATACATGGAATGCTCAGAGGATTTTCAAGTTGATTTTCCCCACCCAAAGGCATTTCTTATTATAATGCAAAACTGCAAGTTTTGACATTTCGTTGTGCATTGGCACACAATTCATTTTATGATCCTAAATTCTCCCCTCTATCATTTGCTGAACAAATAAAAATTTACACACACACACACACACACACAGAGAGAGAGAGAGAGAGAGAGAGAGAGAGAGAGAGAGAGAGAGAGAACTATTTTGTTGTCCTGGGTTGTGATTAAATATTGTAATCCTGAAAATCAGTTGCTTCATGTAGAAATAAAATTAAGTCAGGGTCAGACATATTTCATAGAAATTACAAATGGATATGTATTAAATTTGCTACATAGCAATTCTTTGAAATCTTCAAAAGGCATGTTGAATGAGGGCATGTGATGGTATAATAATAATAATAATAATAATAATAATAATTTATTACATGAATACATAAAAATACATGTATAACAGCCCATTTATCCCAACACTCTACAAAAAAAATAGAAAAAGGTTCATTACAAAATGCCAGTCTCTAGTCTTCCAGCTTGCAGAAGAAAGTGTGTTGGCCTTGTGTCCAAAATATAGAGAAACCATGAGGCAAAAGAAGAAGAACTAAATATTTATTAGGAATTCAGAGTCACACGTGCCTTAGGTATATCAATATAGATTACTGCAACATGCTCTATGTGCAGCTGCCTTTGAAAAGTGTTCCGAGGCTACAACTGAGGCCAAATGTCGCAGCCAGACTACTGACCACAAAGTTTGGGTGAGTGTGTGGTTCTCTTGTTGTATCAACTACAGTGGCGGAGGAAGCCGCTCAGGCGCCGGGGGGCAGCACACCCAGGGCGGGCCGAGCCGCCCATAGGGGCGGGGCACACTGCGGGGCCTCTGGAATCTGCCTGCCTCCTCCCACTCATCCGCCCTACAGCTGAGGGGGAGGCAGCGGGCAGACTGTTTGGGCACCGCAGAGTCTGCGCGCGCCCAAGCCACCGCGTCTCTCCCAGGAGAAACGTGTGGCTTGGGCATGCTGCAGGCCCCACGGTGAGTGCTGCCTGGCATTTTGTCACCCCCCTCCGTGGTGATACCCAGGGCATCCCACACCCACCGCACCCCCTTCCTCCGTCGCAGATCAACTACACTTGCTTCTGATCAGCTCAAAGGGCTAGTGGTTTTAAAGCCCTGCACAGGTTACCTGAGGAACCATCTCATCCCACCTGAACCTACCCATCCACTTATGAACGCAGGAAGTTGTACTGTACCAGGTCAGATTATTTGTCTACCTTCCCTAGTATTATCTATCTTGATTGGTAGAGACTCCCGTGGTCTCAGGCAGAGTCTTTCTCATCACTTGCAACCAGATTTTTTGGGGGGTTTAGAACATCAGGTGAGGTCCATGTTCTGTCACTATATCTTTCTATGCTTTTTTTGGAATAATATAATGGGTCAAGCTGACCATTTACTTCAGCCTGATATTCACTGCTGTAGGGTTATGCTAGACTCTGACATAAAAAGCAATAGTTACAGAGAAAAATGCAACACTTTGTTTCATTCAGAATGGTTAATAGAAAATGTGTTTCAATTGAAAAAACATGCTTCACATTTTTAAGCCTGATAAACTTTAATCATTTATTTGTGCCTTTCTGATGAAACCGTTGAAGCAGTTTTATAGAGAGCTTGACAAATTCTCCCCAGCAAATGAAATATCAAGGACAATTTACAAGATTGTGTGTGTGTGTGTGTGTGTGTGTGTGTGTGTGTGTGTTTTCAGGAATCATTTGCGAGTAGGAAACAAATGTTATTTTTCCCCAGCATACCTCTGAAATATAGTTTTCGAAATTTGAGTTATGGGTTTATACCAAGGAATATAAGAGTGCTGGAAGCAATTTCTACTCCTCGTCTGCTTTACTGGGAAACAATAAAATTCCTTCTGTAGAACTCATTATAATGCTATAAATGGAATAAGGGAGTCTCATCATTTTTGGATTCTGGGATGCCTGAATAATTTCATTCTCTGGTAGCATGTTTCTCAGAATTAACAAACCAGGACCAGGTTTTTACTATCACCTGGCTACATACAGGACTAGTATGGGATAGTTTTATTGTGGCTGGATGCGTTTGCCTCTTGGGAATACAAAAGAAATGTTCTATGAACATGGTGCATATCTTCATTCATGAAAAGTGTGGAATGAATTCCCAAAGGCAGTATAGTGGCTAATCTGAATTTGTTAAGGAATTGTTTTATTAATTGTTCTGTGAAGAGCGGTCCATAAAAAATGGAAATAAAATATAAAAAGGTGCTACCACACCAGACACAATAAAACTAGGCCAGTGCAATGTTCTGCTTAGTCACAGAACCCAGCATTTCTTGAAAAAACTGCAATGCAGTTTTAGGCATGTCTACTCCGAAATAAGTACTATTATGTTCAATTATACCTGGGAATAAGTCACAGGTACGTAAGTCTGTGTAAAGGATTGCAACCTGAATGTTTTCTCTTTCAAAATTTGCACTTTAAAAGATATTTTGGTACTTATTTTAAAATTGAGAAGCGTGCTGGAACATTCCTGAAATACAAAAGATTGCGGACAACTAGGTTCCAATTCATGGTTCAGGAAGTGTGGAGCAAGTTAGTTCATAGTGACATTTGTAAAGATCAAATTACTCAAGCATGCCAAGTTCAGATTTAAAAAAGGGGCTTCAAGAAAACTACTCAGCTATTAGTAGTGAATTTCTTGACAGGCCTTGCATCACATCAAAGGAAGTTACAAGAAAGCAGAGGCTGTGGAGAGTGTTTTTAAAAACCCCAAATCAATAGGAGACACTGTCCCTTTCTACAATTGCTAACGTACATAATTGCATATTACCTTGCCCTTGTTAGTTAAAACAGGCTTCCCAAACCTGGTGACCACCAGATGTTAATGGACTATAACTCCCACCATCCCTGATCATTGCTTATTCTGACTGGAGCTGATGGGAGTTGTAGTCCAACAACATCTGGAGTTTACCAGGTTGGGGGAAGGCTGAGTTAAAGAGATTTTGAGGGGTGGGGGGAATCACGAAACTTTGCTCAAACTGTAATATATAATGTCAACATCCCTTTTGACTGCCATGGAATCATTCCATGGCATCCAGTTCATTAGCATACAATACTTCGTTAGGTTCTGAAAACTTCTGTCAACTGACAATGTGTTTGGGTTGCACAAAGTATAAAGGAGTCATTTACCCTTTCTTCAGGGAAAGAGAAAAAAAATCATTTTTTATATTGTCACTCATCAGCACTCTTCATAAAGATTGAAGCAAGGGTAATTTACCTCCTGCATTGCTCCAGAGCCTTGCCCATAGCAGGGGGGTGGGGGGGAGAGAACAATTAGATGACACAAATGCTCATATACACTGTCAAGTTTAATTAAATTGACAAATTATACCTGTTTGGAACAAAGGACAGCACAGGATGGGGCTAAGAATTCTGATGATTCCACACAACATGGCTGTTACTATGTATATACAAGGTGTGACCGGAAAGTTCGGTGAATAGTCACAGAAATCAGACAGTGAGAAATATTCGAACATACAATCGGCATTGGAAACCTGAGAAACGCTCACAATTGTGTATGGAGATGAAGCTGTAACTCCAAAGACAGTGTGTGAGTGGTTTAAGCGTTTCTGTGAAGGGTGGCAAACCATCGGAGATGACCCTCGGTCTGGCAGACCGTAGACGAGCAGAACGGCAGTAAATGTCGACAGAGTTTGTGAGATATTGATGCAGGATCGGCGTTTGTCCATCTGAATGATGGCAGAAGAATTGCATATTCCGTGTGAAGTCGTTACTGAGGTTACTAAGTTATCCCGCCATATTCTCCCGTTCTAGCCCCACTAGATTTCTTTCTTTTTCCAAAACTGAAATCTGCACTGAAAGGGCACAGATTTTTCAACATTTCCCACGTCCAAGTTGCTGTGACGAGGGAACTGAAAGCAGTACGAAAAGAGGACTTCTCCAGAGGTTTCCAAAAGTTGTACGAACGTTGTCAACGGTGCATCGTATCAGAGGGGGCCTACTTTGAAGGCCTGTAAGGTATGTAAGACCACGCGGGTTGCGCTGTGGTCTAAACCACTGAGCCTAGGGCTTGCCAATCAGAAGGTTGGCGGTTCGAATCCCCGCAATGGGGTGAGCTCCCGTTGCTCGGTCCCAGCTCCTGCCCACCTAGCAGTTCGAAAGCACGTCAAAGTTCAAGTAGATAAATAGGTACCGCTCCGGCGGGAAGGTAAACGGTGTTTCCGTGCGCTGCTCTGCTTCACCAGAAGCGGCTTAGTCATGCTGGCCACATGACCCGGAAGCTGTCTGCGGACAAACGCCGGCTCCCTCGGCCTATAGAGCGAGATGAGCACCGCAACCCCAGAGTCTTCTGTGACTGGACCTAATGGTTAGGGGTACCTTTTCCTTTTAAGGTATGTGTGTTCGAATATTTCTGTGACCATTTACCGAACTTTCCGGTCACACCTTGTATATTGGAAAGCGGCCTATCTGTTTGTTCCCTATGGGTTTGGCTGCCTCTCAAGATATCTTAGCCATACTTGGCACAAGGGTTCCTGAGGTGGGGATGGTGGTCTTTGAGAACTGCCAATGGCCCTGCAGTAGCTTTCCCACCTCACTCTGCCTCTGCCTTTGCCGCCTCAGGCAGCTGCAGCTGATATTTCAGAGTGTGGCACCTATCCATGTTTTGGATAGTGGGGATGTGTTCTATAAAAAGTCGCACTGTTTCAAAAACCCTAATCCATCTGCGGAGCCATACACGTTTCCACTTCTGTATTTACAATAGCAACTGTAGCTAAATCTCAGTGGGAGTCTATTGTCCTTTCACGGCTGCTGCTGAGGTGAATAACGTCTTATTTTGCCCTTAAGGGCCATTGGGAGCCTGAAGAATGTGAAAGAATGAGTCCAAAGTTAAAGCCACCATTCCTGGCATTCTTCCATTTGTGTAGCCCCTTCAGACCCAAACAGTGGCTTTAGCTTTCACGTTGCTTCCTGCCGCCTCAGCTACTTCACTGTAGTTCTGAGGTGAAAGGAATTTATTGTGAGAGGGCAAATTCCCCATGGAGCGCCCACCTCTTTCCCTTCATCATTTCAAATGTGCAATTGTTGAAAATTTCTCCCAAACAGCAAAGCAAAAAATATGGTTTTGAAACTATACCCAGGGCCAGGTCTCTCTGAATCTCTCTCTTTCCTGCTCTCTCTCATTCCCTCTCTGTCTAACTCCAACACATATTTTTTTTGCATAGTTTCTCCCTAAACATGAAGGACAATGGGGGGGGAAGGGGGGGGAAAGCACATTCATCTGAAACACGAGTGGCAGCTGAATTACCCTGCTAAAAGTTGACATTCTGAGCAGCGTGTAAAAGATAATAGGACAGAGATCTTTCCTGACAAGTGCAGAAACCACCAGCTTTTTTATTGTGCAGCTTTAGTGCACAAACCATTATTGTCAGCATCATAGTTCTGTCTTGGATGTGACAACCTTATTTTTCCTAAAGGATTTAATTATGTTGAATACAATCTCCCTCATAAACTTAGTGTACAGTTATAGGTTCAATCCGGCTTGACACTGGGAACCTCTGATGAGGTGCGGAATGACTTTAGCTGTCATTTCAATCAAAGGATGCTTTCTATCTGGAAGCAAACCTGGGGAATGCAAATACCTTCTCAGATATATTTCGTGAGCATGGTTAGATGCCTTTGCCACTCTCTTTCCTGAGCAGGGCAACTGTTTTGGAAAGTTACATGTTCAGAAAGTTGGTAGTGGACATTACTGAAGACACAAAGGGCTGTTAGACTACATTTCCTATCATCCATGACTATTGCCCAGCCTGGCTGAAACAGATGAGAGTTGGAGTCCAACAACATCTGGAGGGCTTGAGTTTGGCCAGCTTCCTGTAGATCATACCTAGCTCGGTGGACCAATGGTCTGTCTCTGTATGAGGCTGATTCCTATGAGTACCCGTGTAGCTTAAAGCACAGCCCCTGGATGGTTAAACCCAGTCAAAGGTGACTATGGGGTTGTGGCACTCATCTCACTTTCAGGCCGAGGGAGCCGGCGTTTGTCCACAGACAGCTTTTCGGGTCATGTGGCCAGCATGACTAAACCGCTTCTGGCGCAATGGAACACCATGACGGAAAGCAGAGTGCAGGGAAATGCCGTTTACCTTCCCGCCACAGTGGTACCTATTTATCTACTTGCACTGGCATGCTTTTGAACTGCTAGGTTGGCAGGAGCTGGGACCGAGCAACGGGAGCTCACCCCGTCACGGGGATTTGAACTGCCAACCTTCTGATTGGCATGTCCAAGAAGCTCAGTGGTTTAGACCACAGTGCCACTTGCATCCCTCTCAGCATAGGGTTGCCAAGTCAGGAGCATCTGAGACTTTGAGGTGTTAGGGCCCAATCCTGAGATCTAGGGGTGGCCCCTGGTGATTCTTCACCTGTACTTCCTCCCACCACTGAGACCTGAAGATAGAGGTTAATTGGGAGAGAAGCAGGCAGAGGAGGGCAGACCCACCCCAGCCTCTCAGAGAATCTATGTAATAGTTTGCTGCCATCTCCTGCCAGGCTGAAGTCTGCAAGCTGCAGGCGTAGTCTTCTTCTTCTTTTTTAAGGTACCTGTACACCTGCCCACCTGGAGATCCAAGCCCTCCTCTGCCACCTGGAAGAGGCTAGGCAAACCTGGAGACTTCAGGTCAGACCTGAAGGTCTGGCAACACTATCTCAGCCTGCACTGCCGAGCCGAAATTCAATGTGGATGGAGGATTTTCCATTGACAGCCATGCACTGAGGAAAGTGAAGGTCACACGATTTGGCCCATAATAAATGGTGTGTAGTAAGCATTACAGTATAAAAGGAAAATGCACTATAAATTTGTAGTTTTACCCTACTGGCTCAGATCCAGTGCTACCGATATTCTGATCTTGCCATCTTGTTTAACTATCCCAAGAGAATATTAGTTTTATCCATATTCAATGAACAAACCCATATGTTCACTGGGAGAAAGAAAGAATTGGGTTTTCTATTTTTTTAAAAAAAATGTCTTCTTTCAGTTAATTTTAACTTCATTATTAAGATGAATTGTAATGTTGTTTAAAGCCCCAGAGGCAAACTGGCTTCATTTGATTTCTTCTGGTAGATGAGAAAAACTGTTAGTAGTTGCAATCTTCTGTGAAATGTATCTTGTGCTCTTGAGCTTACATTTTTAATGCCCCTTTCAAACTAAAATTGATTTGCTTCTTTCTTTTAAAATAAAAAACAATGCATCTTTTATGAGAAGATGAACACCTTTGATTTCTTCTCCTGGTAGGGAGATGCTAGTTAACTTGAAATCTGCAAGGACAGCCTGCAGACTTATTAATCATTGTATCAGAAATCCACATCTTTCTCCCATTAATTTATTTCCTATTGCTACATGTCACAATAAGATATACAAGATCACTGGTAAATTACTGTGGATTCAGCATGTCACAGACAACTGCTTATAGTGAATAACCTGATAATCACAATGCCATTGCTCAAGCTGTTCACTTCTTATACGGGACTAAATACATTTTTCAGTATATGGACATTTTATATAGATAGATAGAATTCTCTGTGTTGCAATTTATTGTGAAATTTACCTTTTGCTGCTCCCGAGAGCTTATATTGTAGTATGCCTCATTCAAATAAATTAAGGCCAAACAGAGTGTCTCAAAGGATAAAGTATATGACTTGGGAAATGCCAACTTTTCTGCAGCTGCCTTGTGGGTGGCCTTAGTTGTATACAGTAGGTATAACAGTAATACGGGTGGCCCTGTGGTCTAAACCACTGAGCCTCTTGGGCTTGCCAATCAGAAGGTTAGCAGTTCGAAACCTAGCAGTTCGAAAGCACACCAGTGCAAGTAGATAAATAGGTACTGCTGTGGCAGGAAGGTAAACGGCATTTCTGTGCGCTCAGGTTTCTGTCACGGTGTCCCGTTGCACCAGAAGCAGTTTAGTCATGCTGGCCACATGACCCGGAGAGCTTTCTGTGGACAAACGCCGGCTCCCTCAGCCTGAAAGCAAGATGAGCACAGTAACCCCATAGTCACCTTTAACTGGACTTAACCATCCGGGGGTCCTTTACCCTTTTTAAAATATATATAACAGTGACCTAGCTTCCTGAGATTTTAGCAAGATGCAGTGCTATCCATCTTTAGATTTCTAAAGGTAAATTGCAAACACAGGACTCCCACTCTGGAAAGAGAGCCTTGCATCTCTGGTCCGTTTCCAACCGCGGCCAGCCAGATGCTTCATACCAAGCAGGCTATGGAAATCATAGATTTTCCCTGATTTTGGCTCTCAGGATCTGGTACTCACCTTTGAGCATGGAAGTTCCATGGCTAAGACCAACTGATAAACATCCTGAATGGTTTTTTATTTTGGTAAGTATTTCTTTTGTTTATATAAAGCAGATCTGGGGAACATTTAGAGGGCAGATGTGGACCTCCAAATGTTTCTGACCTACAACTCCCAACAGGCATGGCTAATGGCTATGGGTGATGATGTGAGTTGTAGTTCTGCAACATCTGGAGCGCCAAAGGTTCCCCACACCTGATTTCAAGCATCTTTTCCCCCTGATTTTTAGATGAAAAGCAGTTTCCAAAAATAATAATAATTTAAAAAATCAGTAGTAAGAAAATCTCTGCACCCAGTTTTGCAATTTAAAACACATGACACATAAGGGGTTGGGGAGAGATGGGGTAGAGGAGGAGGAGGAGGAGGAGGAGGAGGAGGAGGAGGAGGAGAAGAAGAAGAAGAAGAAGAAGAAGAAGAAGAAGAAGAAGAAGAAGAAGAAGAAGAAGAAGAATGCAGCAGTTCTTAAAGGTCCATCTCTGGATGGGATGGAAACAGATCAGGTAGTCAGATGAAATAGCTGCCAGTTGAATATGGGCCAAAGGCAGCTGGTCTCCCAACAGCGATGACAGAGAAGCCCTGCTTCACTGCCCCTCCCTCTGTTCTGTAGCAGGATGCAATTTAAGCCATTTCACTCAGTTAACACAGTTTTGTAGCCGCAAATTCTATACAAAAACACAAGAAGCCTTTCTGAATCCCTTGCTAACCTCCATGCGGCTCTTACTTCAAGCTGGTTTTTTATTTTTAAAAAATCGAGTTCCACATACTGTGAGCACAGGTGCAATGGTAGAACGCCAAGTTTCTGTTAAAAAACTTTTTTAGTACATACACTAAAAATATCATTTGTAAATAGTAATAAAACATAGCCCATGGCACACAGAGTTGGTTGAGTATGTAACTTGATATTGACAGGTCTGGAGTGCCGGAGTGTGTAAAATTCTTAGTATAAGTTAGATCTTTCACTAGTTACGTATTAGAATATTTCTTTTCAAGCAATAAAAACTTTATAATGTAAGAGAGTAAAACAACAGAAAAGACAGAAAAAGGTGATGGCTATACAGATTCAGCTCATAGATTACTACTCAAACCCCAAAAACATTTAATGTTGCAAAATTGTATTACGCTTGTTAATATGATAATATCTAATATAAATTTCTTCAAGATGGTGATATCATCGTTATACCAGGGTTCAGACTTTAGGAATCCTCCAATTTCCTAATGCAATAATTTATTCTAATTTACCATACACCTCTTGGTTATGAGTTGATTTTCTTTCTGGGAATGTTTGCTGTCTATGAGCTTTTAACACCATTCTATTATTTTACTTCCACTGTGGAAATGCAACCAAATGTCCATAATTTTTTTTTTTTGGGGGGGGGGGGAGAGATAGCATTTTGTGTGTGTGTTAACACCATCCACACAATTAAGTGTAGCATGGCTGTGTGAGCAGGAAATAATCACGCTATTATTATGTAGTTTTTAAAATTTCCACCCAGAAGCTTTTTCATTCAAGCACTATTGCATTAATATCTTTAAAATGAAAAAGGGGGAAAGCCTGAGTGCAATTTTTAAATGAAAATTTGAAAACAACACTGTTAAAATGTCACCACAAACCAGAAAAGTGATAGTGAAGATGTGCTAAAGTGACTAAGCTTGGAGATGGAGGTCAACAGCCTAAAATGTCACTGTACGCATCAAGACCACACTTCTTTAAAAAAGGGAAAAGATGGAAAGGTGATTGACACCTGAAGAGATAGAGCTACTGTTCTGTTCCTTATTTCCCTTAAGTATTTTGTGAGTTCTGAAAGCTCACAGGGAACATCAGAGAAGGATGGGGGAAGGGCAGGAAAACATGATTTGATAGCATTACAAGCCACCCCAATCCCGCTGGTTGGTACCAAAATTCCAGAGGTCTTGGCACTTAACAAGGGTTTGTGTTTAAGAAATGTGGTTTAATCACAATCATTTACAACTGAGTCGAAGTAAAAATTCTTCAACATCAAATTCATTGGACTGGTCATGTTGTTCGGATGCCTGATTATCATCTTCCAAAGCAACTACTCTATTCCCAACTTGGAATAGCAATGGAAAACAAAACAGACAACAAAAGAGGTTTAAAGATGCTCTTAAGGCAAATCTTTTAAAAATGTGGTATGAGCACTGATAACTGGGAAACAATGGCCTGCAAGCGCTCCAGTTGAAGAACAGCCTTTACCAAAGGGGTCGTGGACTTTGAAGATGCACAAACTCAGGATGAAAGGGAGAAACATGCTAAGAAGAAGGCAGGTTTGGCAAACCCTCACCGTGATCAACTCCTGCCTGGAAACCTATGTCCCCATTGTGGAAGGTCATGTGGATCCAGAATTGGCCTCCACAGTCACTGTTCGTGGAAGACAATCTTACTTGGCTACAAGTGATTGCCAAAGAAGACAACTGAGTTTATGGAGAGAGAGTTCACAGCATTTACATCCAGTGGCGGAGTTGCAAGCTCCGGGGGGGGCGGGCAGAGAGCAGATGGGGGCGTGGCTGGTGAACGTCCTGGGCGCGTGTCGCGCATCCGGGAGGCGTGCCGCGCTGCCCACAGGGGCGTGTAGCGCATCCCGGGGCATGGCGGGCCACCCGCAGGGACATGGTGCTCATCCTCGGAGCGTGGCGCGCCACCTGCGGGGGCATGGGGCCCAGTGCAGGGGGGGGCCAGCCGCTATGGCACCCCACCAGGATCGTGCCGCTGGGGATGGTGTGCTCCCCCAGCACCCCTGTTCCTCCTCCAGTGTTTACATCCCAAGAGGGGTTTGTCCTTCCTATCCAGCAATGGATTCAGAGGCATCCAAAGTGCCATCCCAGTGTAACAGCCTGCTCCAGCCAGCCAGCACGTTTGCTGCACTTTGGTCCCTGCATGGAGTTCGGCCCACTTCCCGCAGCTTCTTCCCAGCAACCCTTGCTCCCAAAACTTCTGTTGTAAAAGGACACTCTCTCTTCCTGTGGTGACATCACACCTGCTGTTATCCCTGGCAACCCACTTCTCAATTCTTCTGTTTCTGTCAACTTCTTAGCAATGGTCAATTGTTCTTAATGGCCTGGTACCTGGCTGTCATTATGTTCTTAATGTAGGGTTGCCATCTGTCTGCAACTTCCCAGATATAGCCAGAATACGGCAGTCAGAAACAGTGTTCAGGCAGAAATCGCTGAAATGTCCAGGAAAATCTAGACGTATGGTAAAGTAAAAAGCAAAGTAAAGGACCCCTGGACGGTTAGGTCCAGTCAAAGGCGACTATGGAGTTGCGGCACTCATCTCACTTTCAGGCCGAGGGAGCAGGCGTTTGTCCACAGACAGCTTTCTGGGTCATGTGACCAGCATGACTAAACCGCTTCTGGTGCAACGGAACACTGTGACAGAAACTAGAGTGCACAGAAATGCTGTTTACCTTCCTGCTGCAGTGGTACCTAATGGCAGTCCATGTTGGAAGTCTAGATTTTGGCGAATTTCCTAAAAAAGATAGCTCAAAAACTTTTGTGCCCGAATTTTCACTTTCTGAAATATGGCATGGCATCGCTACCAGTGAGCTCCTGAACCGGAGAACTGGTTCAGGCTGTATTTTTCACAGGCCTGGAATCATCTTTTCATACTCCAAATATTAGCGAAATTCTACCCTTTACAAAACTTGGGATTATGGGGAGTCTGTCCTTCCCCTAAAATTCATAACAATAACAATATCATTACTATGCCCCATAAAAAGTGAGTGAACAAAGAGTGGTCATTTCAGAACAAACACCTGGATGGACTTTTGTCCCCACAACAGGAATTCTTCTTCTCCTCACTGCACCCCTATTTTTCCCCTCAAGTGTGTCCTCCATCCCTCCAGAGCAGTTTCTGAGGCCACCAGGAGGAAGAGATAAAAGAGGCACTCCATTGTACAAGCAGAAGTCTGTTCCACTGGCGGATGGGGACAATTAAGTGTATCACCCCTTGTGTGGAAGCACCCTATTTCATTATATAAAGGGTAAAGGGACCCCTGACCATTAGGTCCAGTCGTGTCCGACTCTGGGGTTTCTGTGCTCATCTCGCTCTATAGGCCGAGGGAGCCATCGTTTGTCCTCAGACATCTTCCGGGTTATGTGGCCAGCATGACAAAGCCGCTTCTGGCGAACCAGAGCAGCGCACGGAAACGCCGTTTACCTTCCCGCTGCAGCGGTACCTATTTATCTACTTGCACTTTGACATGCTTTCGAACTGCTAGGTTGGCAGGAGCTTCATTATATAGTGCTGGTTGCACAGGTGAGTAAATTTGTAGTCACCTTAGCTTTTGGCATGATTAAAATAATGTGATTGTGGTTTAGTTTAATAATCTCTCCTTTCTGTGAGCAAGGGTATTAACTGCTCTTTTATCTTGCATTGCTCTGTTTTTTAAGGTCTGATCAACCCTTCCTCTCAATTCTCTCATTAAAAAGTCCCAGGCCCTCCCTTGCAGTCTAATTATTAGAAAATTGCTCTTGCTAGATCAATGGGCATGCCTTTCAAGTCTAATAAGAATGAGGGGAAAGGTTCAAAGATGATGTATTTTTAGTCCCAGAGTGTGATTGATTTTCTGTGCAAGGCTGAAATGTGGTTCCCTTTCCCTTTAAATTCCAGTTCAACTTTTAAATTCAAAACCAGTTTTAAAGCCGTATTTACTGTAAATCCCAGGTGATGGAATAGCCTCTTGGGGACATTGCTTTGATTTGCTTCCTCCAATCCCCTGTGACAAATATGTAATCATGGAAGTCTTTCTCTGCTTTTGGGTTTTAGTCAGGATTTCCCATCTTCCACGTGCAATATTTACTCAGTTCAGAGGTGGAAATCAGCAGAGCTGCCTTGCAGCAGAGTCCAAAGGGATCTTTTCTGGTCTCATTGTTTTCACAGCAGATTATTGTTTATTAAGTTCTTCTTCTGCACAGAGGTACAAAAAAAGGGGGGGGGGAATCAATCATACACAGAATTATTTTTCCATCAGAAGATGGCCAGTCATTGGCACTGTTTTCAAGGTACATATGAATTCTGATTAAAAATGTGTTTGCTTGCCTGATTTAGAGGGCTGGTAAAAACGTAGATTGCTCTCCTCATTCATGGCAGTCGCCTTGCCTTTCTACATATTTCTGCTCCTATATTCCAGTTTTAAAACCCCTGAAAGATTCCTTTGGAGTAAGGCTGCAGCTTTACAATGCAATCCTGTGAGGCTTAATCAGAGTAAATCCCACTGGGTCAGTTCATTGGTGCATAAAGGTAAGGGTAAATTGACCCCTGACCATTAGGTCCAGTCGTGACCGACTCTGGGTTGCGGCGCTCATCTCGCTTTACTGGCCGAGAGCCAGCGTACAGCTTCCAGGTCATGTGACCAGCATGACAAAGCCGCTTCTGGCGAACCAGAGCAGCGCACGGAAACGCTGTTTACCTTCCCGCTGCAGCGGTACCTATTTATCTACTTGCACTAGCGTGCAAGGTAAATATGCATAAGGTTAAAAAAGGTAAAGGACCCCTGGACAGTTAAGTCCAACCAAAGGCGACTCTGGAGTTGTGGCGCTCATCTCCACTATCAGGCCAATGGAGCTGGCATTTGTCCACAGACAGCTTTCTGGGTCATGTGGCCAGCATGACTAAACTACTTCTGGCACAACAGAATTGAACAGAACAGTGATGGAAGCCAAAGCACACGGAAACGCCGTTTACCTTCCCGCCACAGTGGTACCTATTTATCTACTTGTACTGGCGTGCTTTCGAACTGCTAGGTTGGCAGGAGCTGGGACAGAGCAACGGGAGCTCACCCCGTCATGCAGATTTGAACTGCCAACCTTCTGCCAACCAAGAGGCTCAGTGGTTTAGACCACAGCGCCACCCGCGTCCCTGCAAATATGCGTATGATCGTACCCTTTATGTTGCCTCATTTGCAGGACTTGGATATTATTAAGGTTTTGCACTACAGCTGCCACGTGTCTCTCTGAGACAATGGGCCAAACTGCACATTGCAGTAAACATCCCAAATTATATTCCAAAGAAAGAGAAAGGTCATAGCACACTGATCCAGGATCAGTGGCAGCATGGTCATTTGAAGAGGGGCGTGTCCCCCCCCCAAAAGCAGTGCAGCCCTGGAGTCCAAGGCCAGGCTTCGGCTCAAGATGGATCCCAGTCTTCTTTCTTCTTCTCAGCACACCTTGCTACAAGACTCTTTTTTCCTGTCACCTCACTCTCAGTTACCCTGGCAACCTTCCAAATCCCCAGTCTCTGTTCAAGAGGATAGTTCTCTTGTATTGCCAAGAGCTTGGCCAAACTGCGAGAGGCAGTGAAGGATAGGCGTGCCTGGCGTGCTCTGGTCCATGGGGTCACGAAGAGTCGGACACGACTGAACGACTGAACAACAACATTGCCAAGAGCCCTCAATGGCCCTGTATTGTTTCTTAATGGCCCTAGTTTAGCCAAGTCGTTTTTGCATAGGCTAGTTCAGGAATTCCTCTGCAGCTTGCAGTTTTTAATCTGTGACATTTTGATGTATTTTAATGTTTGTTGGAAGCTGCCCAGAGTGGCTGGGGGGACCCGGCCAGATGGGTGGGGTACAAATAATAAATTATTACTATTATTATTATTATTATTATTATTATTATTATTATTATTATTTCTCACTTCACTTCCCAAATAATTGAAATTATGCCATTTATTAATTTCTAGGGTTATTATTAGAACTCACAGGCACACAACTTAGTCTATCACTGAAGTCTTGCTGAAGGGATTGCATCACTGGCTGAGGAAAACACAGCGCATGTTATTGGGAAGCTTTATTCAGTTTGAACTGCTGTGTTTGATCAGTTTCACCCACTGTTATACACATAGGTCATTTTTCTAAACATGTTCTGAGTTTGGAGGTTTTCTTGGATTGATTTTCTAACACTGTCAAAACTGTTGTAGCAGAACCAACTTTTTCTAAAGGGCATGTTCAGAATGATTCACCACAAGACTCCACAATCCCCCATCAAGCCCATTCCTTATATGTTTCTAACCCTGGACTTCATTACAGTTTAAGATCTAGGAAGCTGTCAATCTATCTTATTTCATGCATTAATGCTTCATTTCAGTTTCCTTCCTCCTTTATCTTCATTTGGAAATGAGAGACCTCCGGAGAGGAGAGCCCATACAGAGCATTTATCTTCAAGGTATACAAGCAAGCCTATATAGTAGGGATTTGGGACTGGAGGCTGACCAGATGTTGCTGAACCACAACCCCCATCACCCCTAACCTCTGGCCATGCTAGCTCAGACTGATGGGAGTTGGAGTACAACAACATTTAGAGGGCTGCAGGTTCTACATTCATGCAATATAGCATGGCCATTAAAAGCCAGGAATGTCATAAGAAGAGCAATTCTTTGATCCAGTCAATAGGGCAGTCATTCAACTCCCGCCCAGAAACCTCTGTCCCCACTGTGGAAGGACGTGTGGATCCAGAACTGGCTTCCACAGTCACTTACGGACTCACTGTTAAAACCATGTTTATGGAAGACAATCTTACTTGGCTACAAGTGATCGCCAAAGAAAAAGACCCCAGAACTTATATACATGTAACTAAATGCAGTATGCCCCGCAGAGGACCTTAAGGTCCACAAATAACAACATTTTGGAGGTCCCGAGCCACAAGGTTGTTAGACTGGTCTCAACTAGGGCCAGGGCCTTTTCAGTACTGACCCCAACTTGGTGGAACGCTCTGTCACAAGAGACCAGGGCCCTACGGGATTTGACATCTTTCCGCAGGGCCTGCAAGACAGAGCTGTTCTGCCTGGCCTTCGGGTTGGACTCATAAGTCTGATGTTTCCTCCCCTTATGGTTTTGATTTTGGGCGATAATTGAAGCTGCATTTAAATTTTAAATTGTATTTTAACCTGTGTTTTAATTAACAGTTTTTCTTTCTTTAATATTTTATTGTAATTTTATTGGTGTTAGCCGCCCTGAGCCCGGTTTCGGCTGGGAAGGGTGGGTTATAAATAAAATTTATTATTATTATTAATTATTATTATTATTATTAAATGGAACCCTGGACTGCCTCAGCAGCAATGGCAATAACAGCAGAAGAAGAGAAGGAAGAAACACAATAGCAATGACCAGTGCTTTTTTCGGGGGGGGGAGTAGGGGTACGCATACCCCTAAACATTTTGTGAATCTTTGTACTTTTGTCCATTTACTGTATTTATTTTTCCCAATTTGAACTATAAAATGGTGAATTTCTTGAGTCAAAATGAGAGTACCCCTAAACATTTTTTTGGGGGGGGAAGCACTGGCAATGACAGCCACTCACCAACTACAACGATGCTTACCGATAATGTCCCCATGTTGTCCCAAGTAAGGAAAGTACCAGTCAACATGTAGTGATCCCTCACCCACATTAGCCACGCAGAGAAGGCACTAAAGGGTACCTAAAGGATACCACAGAAACCATCCCACAGTGTAATTCACTGTTATACACATATTTCAGATTGAAGCCCTGTTGTTGTTGTTGTTTTAAAGAAAAGTAAGGTGCCAGTAGTCGCCATGAAATTGTTATTGTAAATGCCATACTTTTAACATGGAGGAAGCGGGGAGGAATGGTGCTGGTACTACGTGCCATTGAGTACCACCAGAAAAAGCCCCACTGGCCCTGTTAATATTGCAGGCTGAGCTGGTTTGGATTTTCCCCACATTTCTCAAGTTGCATCAAAGGTCAAGCTACTTAAATTATACACCCATACCTCCTCCCAGGCCAAATCAAGCACTCAATTACATTCAGAAGCCTCATGCTCCATTGAGCTGCAAGCTGTCTGGTTGCACATTTAAATGTCCAAAAGCTGTCCATCCATTTTTGCACATGAGGTAAGACCTATGTTAGAGCAGGGGTTCCTTTTTATTATTGTAAAGCTAACTTTTGATTTTTCAAAGCTCTCTCTTACACACACACACACACACACACACACACACACCCACCAGGATACGTGGCAACATTTTCTTGTGGGCTGTTGCTTGTACAGTGGTCCCTTGACTTACGAAGTACTCGACTTCCGTATTTTTCGACTTACGAGTGAAAAAAGTGGCCGCGCGCCTATGAATTTTTTCGACATCCAAATGGAAATGTTGCCAGTTTTAGATGCGGTTTCCTCGACTTACGAAGTTTAGATGTGGTTTTTTCGACTTACGAATTTTTCCGAATATTTTTCTCCCAATGCATTCCTATGGGAACTCGACTTACGATTTTTTTCGACCTACGGAAGTCCATTCGGAACGGATTAACTTCGTAAGTTGAGGGACCACTGTATATACTAATAGAAAAAGCAATCCCCCAAGTGCCAATTCTTATATAGCCCAAATGCGCCATTAATGCACAAGTGGGAACTACTAGCAAGTTCAAGAGAACCCCAAAGTTTGCAGAAGTAAATATAAAGTAGAGGGGCTCTAAGGGGCTTAAAACAAACCCCAAAACAGTTAAATGAAGACCTCACATGCTCAGTGTTTCTGTAACTGCTTGCTAACACTTGGAAGGAAGAAAACCAGACATGGAGTGGGGGATGCAATGGAATGGAATGGAGTACCTTGAAAGAGGCACAACTAGTTGGCCGGCTGGAATGCTAAATGGGAATAGTCTGCAGTGCAAGAATTTGTTTTACGTTCCATTTGTGATCCGCATTTTCAGCAAAGAGAGACGATCAGTTCCCCGGAGTATAAATCTCACATCTTTCATAAGCTGAAATTCAATTTTTAGAAGCTCCTGGCTTGTGAAGCAGTTAGAGATGGTTACCTGCAAATCATCCAGCAGTTCCCCTTTGGGGATATCAAATGACATAAAGATAGAACTGAGCTATTTTTAGAGCTCTATATCTTATTATCTTATTCAGCATCCCAGCTGCTGAAACAAAGTTGAGATTATAAAAGATGAAAGCACATTTGGTCCTCTTCAGAGATTCTGGGGTGCAACAGTGTGTATCTTTCAAGCGGCGGCATAATTTCCTAATAGCCTTTGTATGGCGATCACTGAAAGAAAGGGAAATGAGGCACACTGAAGCCATTATTTCTAGGAAATATCTGATGACATACTCCCCTTTGAGCAAAAAACCATATCTCAAGCAGATCTCTCTTGGAAATGGTCCTATAGAACCACAAAATCACAAAATGCAGTTGCTCTCTTTTGAAAGACCCGTTGTATGCAGATTTTGAAGAAGGGACAAATATATTTCTCATCTGTGTTTTTATTTTCAAGAAAGATCAGTCTGTAGTCAAAACAGTCTATGGGTACTTCCACACTATTTTCGGGTGGGATTCAATTATGTACTGGCAAATTCAGGTTGCACTATTATAGTTGATTGGGAGGTCTGGTGGAAGAAACCCGCTTCCCCCCCAAAACCTGACTTTTTGTAATAAGAAAGTGATGGCAAAATGCACTGGAAATTGTAGGACAGCACTTGCCTTGATGTGATGTTGTCTAGATCCTTTGCAAACAAATCAGAGCGAATGTTCATTAAATAGCCAACATTGTATAATATCCCTGCAAATGAATCAGGATGAATGCTCATCTACAGGAACCCTATGTCAAGCTGAGGCATGACATCTAAATGTGATATCAGACGTGTTTATCATTTGATGATGGTAACCTCAAGTGATGACTTGCAGCGGTGAAGCAGACATTGCACTGACCATAAACAGAGCTTTCCTCAGCTCATCCTACCTCAAATTCACCACTTTTAAGTGGAGGCAGCTCACAGGTTCAGATACGCGTGCGTCACTAAGTAATCAGGCATTTGCTAATACAGTGGACGCTCGGGTTGCGAACGTGATCAGTGCGGGAGGCACGTTCGCAACCCACAGCGTTCGCAACCTGCAGCACCGCTTCTGCGCATGCGCGGGTCGCAATTCGGCTCTTCTGCACAGGCGCGAAGCACGATTTAGTGCTTCTGCGCATGCACGAGCGCCAAAACCCAGAAGTAACCCATTCCGGTACTTCCAGGTTCGGCGCGAGCGCAACCTGAAAAAACGTAACCCGCAGCGTTCGCAGCATGAGGTATGACTGTATAGCTATGTGAGTGAATCAGACCAAAGTTCAAGTAAGAGTTTACAGACAGGGATGCCAACTTGGATAAAATATTGGGGGAGCCCAGATAAACCCAGCCAGATAGACGGGGTATAAATAATAATAATAATAATAATAATAATAATAATAATAATAATAATATACAATCAACCACAAGAGCATTTGAATGGCAATGCCCATCAACTTTGGGCAAAGTGGCCCCTAAAATATTTGAAGGGACCTTGGTCCCTAGGAGTTAGCGCCTATGTTCACAGTATGGTTTGGCCCATATGAAGCCATAAAAGTCCAGGGCCCTGATGCTACAGGTTGACTTAAGCAACAGTTCTTCAGCAGAGGCCTCTCTCCAGGTACTCCTGCCTTCTGAAGGTGTCAATTGACACCTGTAAATGCTATTTTGAACAACCTCTTTGCTGTTTTAAGCTGCTGCTAGGCTGTTTTATGTTTCATCTGGGATCCCCCCCCCCATTTTTGAATTTGCATTTTAAAAAAACAAAAACAAAATTTTTGCTGTAGCCCATAGTGAAAGCATAGCTGAAAGGCAGGGTAGAAAGCTGCTAAATAAATGCATGTACTTCTGTATGTCTATCGGCGTTCATGATCCCTTGGATATTTGACCTTGCAACATCCTCCCAAGGCCTGCTACATCTGTGTTCATGGTGCCTTTTAATTACTTACAATAAGCACTTTAAATATATACAGGAGGCAGGGCAGGAAACATATTTATAGTCATTTTTATTTTGTTTTATTTCCAGTATACAGTTTGCCCCATGTGGAGGGATTCTGTAGCGTCTATGCATATTTATGTTCAAAAGCCAGGTGTAAATCACGACGACACAACAAAAAAGCAGGAGGCATTAAGAAAACCAGGTCTTTCTTGGAAATTGCTGCGGCTGATACATTTTTATAGGGAGAACAAGTTAAATTGAGAACACGAAGAGCTGTGTGGGGGAGAGCTTTGCCTTAATAAAGATATCTGGGACCAGGAAGCAGAGAGGAAGGAGGGAGAAAGCCCAGCTATCAGTTTCAGCCACATCTATCTTCTCAAAAAGACATTCCTATTATAAATATTCCCCGGGAACCATCTCAAAAACCTAATAAACATTGAATCGCTTCATCAGTGACCTTATTTGTGCTCATGTCTCCTCTCCGCTGGTATCCTCTCTAGGACAAACAGAAAGTTGCAATTTTTTGATAAGCAACTTGGGTGAGATGTGTTGCCTTCCTCCTCGATTTACACTGAGCTGTGCTTACATAAAACAAGCACCTAGAGACCTCATTTAGCCTGCCGCTTCTGTGCATGTTTTTTCTCATTGCTCGGCTTGTAGCCATCATGGGCTCTTAAGACCTCGGGATGCAGCAAAATTATTCACCGGGGCTTTAGTTAAAATACAGCAGTGGGGGTTTTGTCAGGGACAGCTGCTTTTCAAATCTCACCTTTATCCTCCATTCCGCCAGTATTTTTATCTAGCCAGGAATGTCATCCCTGTGCAGGCTTTTCTTTTTATCCACTCCTATATTTCAGACTTGTTTCTTCTTCTTCTTCTTCAGACTTGACATTGACAGTCTGATTGTGTTTTCCTTAGGTTCCTCAGAGGCTTAATGGCCCAGTACAGTAGCCAAACCTTTAGACATTTCTCCCATGCCGCTCAAATGTCTGCTGTAAGAAAGCCATGGGGCTGTCGCAGAAAGACTCTTGTGGTGTTTTTGTATCTCAGAGAAACAGGGTGGAAATGGCCTTTAAAAAGACCCATACCGGCACTGCGCAGAATGGAAGAATGCATTCCTTCCTGGGAGTGGGGTGGTGAATGGGAAGGGACGAGGGGAAGTGAATTCATTGTTCTCGTTGTTAAAGAAAACGGGCAACTCACACTTCACGTTATCCATTATCCATGAGTTAGATGTTTAAGTGCCTCTTATGAACATGCAGTCCAAATGTAATTAGTAACTGGATGTTAGATTTCAATTAATGCCCCAATAAGTGTTCACATTTAATAACAGAGTACAAGCTTCAACATGACTATAGTGAGAAAACACACACACACACACAAATAATAAAATAGTATTTCTAAATTGATTTAAATTGGACACTGGGGCATATGCCCTGCTCAGATTCAAGGACAGTTTGTAATTCACTCACACATATACTGAGGGTGAATTGAAATCTTTAAAGACTGGATTGGCACGTTTCCATTTTCTGTACATTTCATGTGGCTCTTGAATCAACTAAATACTAGTGGTTAAAATACTCCAAAGTGTTATTATGTTCATTGAAGGTCTTCTTTCGGGTTAAATGTGTATTATATATTTATTTCATTTATGAATCGCTTTCCATGAGGCATTCCGAAGTAATTTGCAATATAATAAAAACATATATAAAATGTATTGTTATTATTTATTAAATTTCTATAGTGCCCTTCATCCTAGGATCACAAGGTAGTTTACAATATAAAAACACAAAAATAGTAACAAAACCCCCCAATAACAACTGCCTGCCCCCCAGTTTAAAAGGCCATACATTAAAAGGCTTTGGAGAAGAGGATTTATTTATTTTATTTTATTTTTTGGCCTGGTGCCTAAAGACATGAACAAAGGCACCAGGATAATCTCCCTGGGGAGAGCATTCCACAAGCGGGGAGCCACCACAGAAAAGGCCCAATGTTATGTTGTTGCCCTCAAGACCTCCCATGGAAAAGGTACACAAAGAAGGGCCTCAGATGATGATCGCAGGGTCGAGGTTGGTTCATATGGTTTCTAAAACAGTTATATATATAAAAACAGTTAAAACAATTGCATATATAAAAACAATTTTAAAACCACAAATATAAATGTGTGTGCACACAAGTCCTGCTATCCAAATACTTGTTATAAGAAATTCACTTATCCAAACATGAGGAATTGGTACCCAAACCTTGCTATATGCATCATAGATTCAAACAGCCAGACCTGTGTGTAATACTGTTAACAAATAAGCAGCCTTAATCAAGCTTGACTTTTTTGTGTTTTGCTGATCTGCAGCGGCTGGTTTGTCAGAAATCATGGCGTCAAGGAACGGTGGGGGAGAGATCGGACAAATAAGAGAGCATTTTTACCTTCCATGTTTGCCTTTTGCCAACATTTCAGAGGGGTTTTCTTTGTTTCCCCAGGTTTCCTTTGTCATTTTGGGTTCAAAATTTGGGTTGGGAATGCATTAGAAATTTCCCCATAGGAATCAATCGAAATTGTGGATTCATTATGCGAATGCTTGCCTAACAAATGATTTCCTGAGAGCACATTGTGTTTGGATAGTGAGACACGCATGTATGTGCGTTCATCACGCTGCAGTTCACCTGGGCACAGGGAGATGGAAATGTGAAATACAATGTGACAATTAGTGGTGGGTGGACAGGCCAGGTGAGCTGTGGAGCTCTGCTGACTCCCCCACCTGAGGAGTCCTGCCCACAAGATCCAGATTTCCAGGCTGGCCAGTCCCACCACTGGGCACCTTCGTACTCCACGGTCAATTTCCTTCTCTCATTTTCACAGCAGTAGCTGTGGTGGTGGAGAATGAAAGGGAGAAAGAAGCTCCGCTGTTACCTGAGCTCTATCAGAGAGAACAATAGGCTGCAGGATTTAACTGTAAGATTCAGGAAGCAGCCAAGGCTCTTCTTTTTGTCATTTTCATGTCCAGCTATTCAACAACATGTTATGGTGGATGGGAGCCCACCGCCTGCAAGATCAGCTGATAAAAACATAATTGCTTATTTATTGGGTATGTAATTCTGAACAAGACAAATGGAAATGCGAATTAGCTGTTAGTGCACCGAATTCAATATTCCATCCATGCTCCTTTAAACAATAAATTGATATTTAATGAGTCCACACCACAAAACCAAGCAATTATAAACTGGTGGAGCCAAGATTTGCTGCCTTTCTGCCTTTACGCAGCCTCCTGTTTGTATGGTTTACAATGCATCTAGAAGAAGAAGAAGAAGAAGAAGAAGAAGAAGAAGAAGAAGAAGAAGAGGAGGAGGAGGAGTTTGGATTTGATATCCCGCTTTATCACTACCCTAAGGAGTCTCAAAGCGGCTCACATTCTCCTTTCCCTTCCTCCCCCACAACAAACACTCTGTGAGGTGAGTGGGGCTGAGAGACTTCAAAGATGTATGACTAGCCCAAGGTCACCCAGCAGCTGCATGTGGAGAAGCGGGGATGCGAACCCGGTTCACCAGATTACGAGTCCACTGATCTTAACCACTACACCCAACTCCGAAGCGACATGCAAAAAGTAAGTTCATTTCTTCCTCAGATGAACAGTGCAATAGTCACAGGGAGCCCACAGGATGCAGCTCCTATGGGCTGGCATCCCTTCACCCCACCCATAAAATATTTGAGGGGGGCCAGGCCCACCCAAAGTGGTTGAGCATTGCCATTCAAATGGTGTGCGCATGCCGTGTTTTGTGATTGATTATGCAGGGTAGGGCTTACTTGCCCCTTTCTAATATTATATTCAAGTTGGCACTCGTGCAGGGAGTTGACCCCAAAACAGGCGTTTTCTGCTGATGCTCCTGTGGCATTATGTGAAGCAGCAGCCAACAGTTGCTTCAGACATCTTGTGATGACTTCCCTTTTTGCCTAGGCTTTCCCTGACCCATAAGATTGGACCTTGTTTCATGTGCTAGAATCCTCTGACTTTCTTATTCAGTTTTATATGCTTTTAGGTGGTATTATTGTTATTGTTATTGTTATTGTTATTACACACACACACACACACACACACACATCCAACCTACATTAAAACGTCAAATAAAACAAGCCAGAATAAAACATTACAAAAGAAAGCCAGATATACTGTATACATTCAAAGCAACATAATTAACAGGAAACTAAAATATTATCTTAAATGGGTTTTTTTTTAATTACACAGGTCAAGTACGGAAGCACATTTAACATAGTTAACAAAAAAATCTAAATATTCCAAAACATTACTTAAAGGAAATAATAAAATGCACATTTAAAACAGCGTAATTCGCAAGAGAATAAAATATTATCTTAAGCATAAAACAACTTTTATTGGTTTTAGGTTGTGTTTTGTTGTTATCTTGTTATCTATTGTTTGGACTGTACACTACTCAGAGATTTTTTAAAAAAACAATAAGTGGCTTATAAATGCCTTTAAATTAATAACTCCTATTTGTGTCTACTCAGAAGCAAGTCCAACTGCATTCAGTGAGGCTTTCTTACAGGAAAGTGGGTATACAACTGCAGTCTAAGGAGATTCTGAGATGTTCGTATGACTTTCAGGGGATTATCTGAGCTGCTGTCCCATATAGCACAGATGAAACAAGGTTACAAGAAGTTAGAAAGTTGTAAAAAGACAGGTCCAGAAACTGAAATGCATTGGCACAGGGGTTCCAACTTAATATGCCTGGGCAGTAGTCTCGCACGATTCATCAGGTCCATCAGGTGAGCCCCCAAGTGCAGCTGATTATCATTGCTCAACGAAGCATAGTCTTTCAAGGTCACATCTCAGCTGGTAGCTACATTGAGAGCGCTGGAAGTCTTACCATGGAAGAAACAAACCTCGCCTTATATCAGCCATCGCTGAGAAACCAAGTCAACCTTACCAAATAATTGTGTTGTGAAATGTCACTCCCCTGAGCCAAGCTACATTTTTTAAAGTTATATAGCAGATATGGATAGCTTAGATTCTGTCTCTTGGTCACAATCTAGAGTGACCAAAAATGGAATCCAGAGAATGCAGATTGGAGCTCGTTTGGTTCTTCCCACTATTGGGCAAGTAAATGAGCTACAATCATGCATGTCATTTGCACCTGACTCCACATCAGGATTTGGCTTTCAGCACCCTTTAACGATGTAACTTTCTGACATTTCCCACTGTGGAGAATTACCCCACTTTAGCCTCTATTTACCACTACTAAGTCATTGAATGTGTATATTTTACCCTTACTCCTACCATTGTCATGCACTTCAAAAGCCACCTAACCACTGTTGTTGTTCAGTCGTTCAGTCGTGTCCGACTCTTCGTGACCCCATGGACCAGAGCACGCTGGCACGCCTTTCCTTCACTGCCTCTTGCAGTTTGGCCAAACTCATGTTAGTAGCTTCGAGAACACTGTCCAACCATCTCATCCTCTGTCATCCCCTTCTCCTTGTGCCCTCCATCTTTCCCAACATCAGGGTCTTTTCTAGGGAGTCTTCTCTTCTCATGAGGTGGCCAAAGTACTGGAGCCTCAACTTCAGGATCTGTCCTTCTAGTGAGCATTCAGGGCTGATTTCTTTAAGAATGGATAGGTTTGATTTTCTTGCAGTCCATGGGACTCTCAAGAGTCTCCTCCAGCACCATAATTCAAAAGCATCAATTCTTCGGCGATCAGCCTTCTTTATGGTCCAGCTCTCACTTCCATACATTACTACTGGGAACCTAACCACTGCTATCCGCCAACTTCTCCTACTGCAATCCAGTAGCTGTGGCTCTTCAGATGTTTTACAAAACCCGTTGGATACACCCCAGAAACAACAAGATGCTTTATTTATTTATTTATTTATTTATTTATCATCAGCTATAATTTCTCGAAGCTACCAACATGAGTCTGACCAAACTGCGGGAGGCAGTGGAAGACAGGAGTGCCTGGCGTGCTCTGGTCCATGGGGTCACGAAGAGTCGGACACGACTGAACGACTAAACAACAACAAAAAGCTATAATTTTAGAATAAGGTAAATGTTGTGCTTAAATTGATTACTGTTTCTTTAGGGCTTATGCTTGCTTTTGCGAGGTTATTGTTATTATAAGTGTCAGCTGTTTTCAAATAAACTTACGTAAGACTGATGTGTAAAGCATAGTTTCTTTTCCTAACCAATTATATGCCGGTTACCTATCACCTGTCTTCCCCAGCCAGCCAATTATCACCACTACCAGGTACAGAAGACTTCCACTGGTTTTCTTATGAGCCAGGCTTGCAGGCAGTTTTCTCTGGTCTGCTCCAGAAACTCCTTGCTTAAATCTCGCTCACTGCTCACTGCCCTTTGAAGGCCTCACTGCCAATCTTCAGTTTAAGCTCTTTTGGAGCAGGCTATACTTCCAGGCTTTATCTAGCCTCAATAACCTCTTGCTCATCTTCTTTCCTGCCTCAACTCCAGCCTTTAGACTTCAGGTTTCTCTTCCAGTTTCTTTCTCTTCTGGTCCATAGTCTCAGAAAGTCACATACCCTTACTGAACAGTGATAGGACTTGTCTGCTTATGTTCCAGCAAGTCTACCCTTCAACCAACAAGATTTGAGAGGCACAGAATTCTCCTCCGTCATCAGACCACTTCTCCCATCCAATGAGTGTCCAATAATTTATATCCAGCAAGCCAACCAGGAGTGAAATTTTACAATCTTCTAACTCGGTATAAAAAGAACCCAACTTTCCCCCAGACTAGTATTCTGCAATGAAGTATTGACCAACTTACAGCCACCAATGGATTCTTGGTATTTCAAATTTAACTCTTCACGTATCCCAACATACACAGCAAACATTGTATCTATAAAAACCCCATCCCAGCAAACACATTTCAAAAGGTGATTTCTTCACAGTCACTACAGATTAAAACCTGTTGTGCAGTCTTGCTACTGTTTGTGGGGGGATCTATGTTCCGGAATAGCTGTGCCAAAGAGGGCCTTGATTTGCTAAGGTTGGAGAACCACTATTATCTTATGCTATCTACACCTTCCAGCTTTTATAGGGTCAATTCTGCATAGGTATTGCCATGAGTTTGGGGGTGTTAAAATGGGTGCTAGCCCCCTCTAATCCCTGGACCCAGTAAGTGTTAGAATTTAATCAAGGCTTCCAATTCTTGGAATAGCCAGGCTAGCCTCCAAGTGAGATGATAACCTGGATGATGAGCCATTAAGGAGGATTGAGAGGCTCAGTGCAAGAGGGCAAATGGGTGGGACCCCCTTCCTCAACAGATAAAGCCAGAGCTTAGAGAGTTTGGGAGAGCAATGTGCCCTAGGAGCAAAGCAGCAAGCTGGAGAGCAATGTTTGATTTATGTTTGAATCCAGGCTGCAACTATGGGAGAAACAAGACCCTTTTGGGGTGTTAATGCTGTGCACCCCAACATCTCAGGCTCTATATAGGTGTAAATAAACCATATATCCTAAAGACACCGCAGTCTCCACTGCGTCTCATATCCAAAAGTCCTGGGTAAGTGCTAGGTCTGGGCGATGTCTGCTTTCCAACATCGTAATATAGCGCCAACTAGACCTCACGATATCCCGATACATTGCGATGTCGGAAAGGAGGAAAGAAGGCAGTTGCCGGCCATGCAGACATTCAGCGCCACCGCACACAGTTCCTGCCACTTCCTGATGAGGCCAGGCAGGCAGCGCTGCCCTGGGTAGAGCATGTCCGCTGGAGCGCCACATGGCATGGCACCGCACACGCAAATGCGGAGCCCCTAGGTGGACCACCAAAGTGATAGCCTCTCACTGGTGCCATGCAAGCAGCGAGGCATGGAGGCAGCTCCATTCTGCTCTGCGATTGGCACGAGGAGGAAGTGAGGTAGGAGGCAGCCTGTCAGTGCTGGATCAGTAAGAAAAATAAATGAAGGTGCTGGCAGACAGGCAGGGAAGTCCCACTCCAGGGATCGGCAGCTGGGCCCGGGAGGGAGGGAAGGAGGGAGGGAGTGGCCAAGTGCCTGGCTCCAGAATTCAAGTGTGCAATGCTGGTTGTGGTCAGGGTGAAAGGGGATTCACAATACATTGCCTGCTCCGAAAATCTGAAATCGTTCCCGCAATTTTAACTTTAAACTGGCTTCAGGAAATGTATCGATACATCGCCCAGGCCTAGTAAGCACCTGGAACCCCTGGGATCTTGCCCCACTCGGAGATTGGGGTGGCATGCAGCAGTATTAATATATGCTACCAGATACCTTTTAGCTGATTCAGATTCAGAGATTACTAGGATTGTAGCTAAATTTTGCTACATTGCGTCAAGAATAAGACATGCTATGACATCAACAAAATCCAATGACAAGGAGCCTAGATAAACCATGTTGGAACACCACCAGAGTGGCGACATATCGCTGAATCTGAACACGAAAGTTTTATAAAATTTTAAAATGCTGTAATATTTATTTATTTATTTATTTATTTACATTTATTTGTAATTTTAGTATACAGTTACTATCTATGAATAGAATTGTTAACTGTTTTGCTGGTCCTCGACCGTATTAAAGATTTATATATATATATATATATATATATTAATATATGCAGCTTGGGAACAAACTGCTTGCTCTCCACGGCTCTTTCCGTTTATGATCTCTGTTGGCTCACAGCTTGCAACTTGAGCTCCAACATGGGTTAACAGCATGGGCTCTATTATGAGCCTCCTGGAAGCAGGCAGGTGAAAGAGAAAACTTCAAAACCTTTTCTTTTTGTTGGCAAAAACCCCTGAAGGAATCCAGAAGAAATGATGCTATATGTCTGACATAGTTACACTCAGCTAGCGGTCCAAGGTATCAGCAAGCAGCACTGCAGTTGCTCAGTAATTGCGCGCTCCGTGGCTCGGAGGCATGAAAGTGGGACGTCTACTGTACAGCAGTGGCTCGGTTGTCAAACAAAAGGGCTTGCTACAAGCCAGCAGGAGCCAGCTTTTAGCTTGGATCACTCCACCTGCTTAGTATGCATAAGCTGTTGGTGTAACGTAGCAAATAGATCTGCAGCCAGTATCAAGATAATCACCTGTGTGGAATCTACTCTGTGTGAGATGTGTTTTTTAATGAAAACATGCACTGTCCAACAGCATATACTGCACAGCAAAGTCTGCATCTTGCGAATGCCCATCAGTTACCAGTCCTGTAACATGAAAATCTTCAATGTACAAATATGATTATATTTCAGGTGGCCTTTGTAGTTCTGCTTATTATAATATTATTAAATGCACGACAAGGCTCTGGGGTGCGTTGCGCCGTATCTTTCATGACAGGAGGGCTCTTGCTATTTTGGGCGAGCAAATCATGCAGTGGAATTTCCACAGGAGGTTTCTGGGGGCCTGTGTGTCTGATTATTATCGAGCTTGATACAGCCCCTCCGGAACATTCTGGCGGTGCAAAGTAAAGGACAGCACTTTAGCTGAGCAAAAGCTGCGGTGATGAAAACGACGGAAAGGGGGAAGGGAGGCTTGAGTGACAGTACAGCAATTGCAACAAGGAATCCGGTGGCGCCTTAAAGATGAACGCATTTATCGTGGTATTTCATGGTCCAGAGCCCGTTTTGTCAGGTGCACAAAGTGGCTGGGTATAGATACAGCAGCCTTTGCCAAAGAATGCCACTGTGGCGTAATGGTTAGAGTGCTGGACTAAGACTTGGGAGACTGGGGTTCAAATCCCCACTTAGCCACAAAGGTCACTTGGTAACCTTGAGCCATCTCTCAGCCTTACCTACCTCACTGGGTGGTTGAGAGAATGAAATGAGGAGAGAGAGAATCATGTACACTGTCTTGAGCTCCTTGGAGGAAAAGTGGGATATAAAAGTGATGATAATCCTGGCGTCCCCCAAACATTTCTGTCTACAATGCCCACCAGGCCAACAGACACAGTGCTGGATGAGGCCGTGGGGGATTGTGGTCCAAAACATCTGGAGAGTACCAGGTTGGTGTAGGAGGCTGATCTACAGTCTCAAAACAGAGAGAAGAAAAGTGTTGCTTTTTCAAAAACAAAATGAAGCTAAAATGCCAAGCAACGAGAGAAATAGCTGCAGGTATCTGCTGTGTTATGCCAAACACAAAAGAATACAGAATCCAATCAAATAAATGCAAGTTCCAATCAGTGTGGGTGTGACCCACCCCCAGTTTGCAGCTGTTAGCAATAAATAGGCACAGCAGAATCATTAGTATAAATATCCATCTAAAGAGGGCACAGTTTATTTTCTGTACTAAGCTAGGCACTCCCAAGATTGCTGTGACCAAAGTTGCTTCCAGATGGATGGTTATTGTAGTATGAGTGTTGCTCACACATGCAAGATTTTTGCAGCATCCACTTGATACCACAGGCATCAAAATACCAGCCCAAATTCTGCCTACCCTATTTTTTTGATAACTTTTTATTGAGTTTTATACACAAGCATCATTGGAATAATAAATGAGACAAATAAATAAGACCAAGCCTTCTCATGGCATTTGTATATCACAAAAATAGCACAAAAAATTGCAGTAATATCTATAACATATGGTGCATTATTAGTGGCTAATGTATAGGTTCTTTGTTTGTGAATTGGTTTGAACAAAAACAAAGGGGAAGCAGAATAGGACACAGCTAGCAGATAACATTCAACAATGCATAGCTAAACACCCAGTCAGGAGCCCTTGTGCGTGTGCTTAGATTAAGTATGAGGAATAGTCATTTTCCCTCTTCTGTTACCAATGGAACAATAGAAAGTATTGGTATATTGATGAACGTAGCAGGGGTGGGTGGGTTTCAAAGTGAAACTACAGATCATGGCTCAGAAAAGCATAAACACAAACTAACAATAAATCATTAGCTATGAATAAGGGCATCAACCTTGAACAAATGGCAATAATACAGGATAAACAAAGGCCCCCTCAATATTCTGCAGATTAAGGGACACGGGTGGTGCTATGGTCTAAACCTCTTGGGCTTGCTGATCAGAAGGTTGACGGTTCAAATCCCCGCAACGGGGTGAGCTCCCATTGCTCTGTCCCAGCTCCAACCAACCTTGCAGTTCGAAAGCACACCAGTGCAAGTAGATAAATAGGTACCGCTGTGGCGGGAAAGTAAACAGCGTTTCCGTGCACTCTGGTTTCCGTCACGGTGTCTCGTTGTGCCAGAAGTGGTTTAGTCATGCTGGCCACATGACCCGGAAAGCTCTCTGTGGGCAAACGCCGGCTCCCTTGGCCTGAAATCGAGATGAGTGCCACAACCCCATAGTCGCCTTTGACTGAACTTAGCTGTCCAGGGGTCCTTTACCTTTACCTTTTATATTCTGCAGCAGGCCCCATCAGGTCTACCTGTGGCCACAATGGGCCTCTCGGTGCCTACCCACAGCCATGGCAGGCCCCGTTGGACCTTCCCATGGTTGCGGTGGGCCCTGTCAGGTATCTTCCCAACATGTGATATCACACACACAGGGGCCCTCCAGATTTGGGCGAACCCAGGTGCGTGTGTTCCCCATTATGGGAAAACTTCAGTGGTTCCTCCTGCTCTGTGCTTAACATTACACAAAGCAGGCAAGCTGTTTGTGGAAATGCAGTATTTTTCTCTGAGCTTAAATCAATAAGCTACAGGGTATATAAAGACATCTGTCTTAGGGCTCGTGTGAGATGATAGATAGATAGATTAGATAGATAGATAGATAGATAGATAGATAGATAGATAGATATAGATAGATAGATATAGATATAGATAGATAGATGATAGATGATAGATGATAGATAGATGATATAGATATAGATATAGATATAGATATAGATAGATAGATGATAGATAGATAGATAGATAGATAGATAGATAGATAGATAGATAGATAGATAGATAAGGCTAAATTTAAACGAAGCTGGCTTTTAAATGAATGCACACAGAGCAGACTTGTCTTTTAGGAAGTGTCACTAGTCGGATGTGTTCAGAGGGAAAATAGATTGGGGGTGGACATCGGAGGAAATGAATTGTGCAACATTAACAAGAACAACAAAAGGATAATTGAGCAGTTTGGCACTAGAGGGGACAATGGAAGAAAACACTGTCAGATGTAGAAGTATAGCAGGAGCATCAAAACAGCAGGAGCACCGGGGCAAGGAATTAAGCTAAATCGACTCAAAATTGTTTGTTTATGAATGAACCCGCTTAACCTAGCAGATGGCTTCATAAGACTCAGATTGACAACCTGTATTCTATTCTAAAAGCCACATACAAAGGCCTGTAATCTTAGACAAATTCTGTGGGTAGCAGGTTAATAATAAAAAATCTCTTTTGTGTTGATCGCATTTGCAGCTGATCTTTCTGTGATCCCTTCCGCGCGAAAAGATGGAGCTAGTTGAATGATGTCAGATGGATGGCGAAAGATCACAACCTAGAAACCAGATGCTGCAAGACTGACGTGGGTTGGCCACATTAACGCCTCGCCATCCACCCACAACCTGACTTGCTTCAGCCTGTTACGTGAAACCTGGCTTTAAACCCTGTATAGTTCTATGGGTGCAGGACATGGGATGGCTCTTCTGCAGGTAGGCAGGCTATTTTCCCTGTTGTACATTCTAGAAATGAATTTCATTTTTGACTTTGAAGGGCATGTCCAATTTTAAATTCAGGAAAAGCAACTACTTTAGCTATCTGTTGTATCAACTACACTAGTCATGACCTCTGATACCTCTGGTTACGTACTTAATTCTTTCCAGAGGTCCGTTCTTAACCTGAAAATGTTCTTAACCTGAAGCACCACTTTAGCTAATGGGGCCTCCCTTTGCCACTGCGTCGCCGCTGCCCGATTTCTGTTCTCATCCAGAAGCAAAGTTCTTAACCCGAGATAATATTTCTGGGTTAGCAGAGTCTGTAACCTGAAGCGTATGTAACCTGAAGCGTATGTAACCCGAGGTACCACTGTACAGTTGCAATACAATACATTTTGTTCTGAATCCAGATTGGCTCCCATCCCATCAAATGAGGATGGCAGAACCTCCAACACACACAGCCATGAGCCCCAACCTCTATCAACTGGTGGTTAGATGATGACCGGCATGGTGGTAAAAGTCGCAGCAACAACAGCAGAAGCAGGAAGAAATCGCTGGAGACCTTTCTTCTCTCAGGTGCTTGCTGAGATGCTTCCGCAACAGTGTCCCAGGTACCAAGGAGGCTGGAATCTTTAGTTTATTGGACATCCTTGTCTGGATATCAGGAGCTCTGGAAACTATACTTCCCAGCTTTCCTGGTGCATGGAACACAGCTGTAGTATTCCATCAGATGTTAGGAAGGAGGGGGAGCAGACAAGAGAGACCTCCACTGCCCTTGTAGTTTCTGGCAACAGATAAAAAGAACGGAGGACTTGGTTTGTATTTGGATTATAATCTGGGCTAAGGAACTCTTGGGGCCTAAACTTCACCTTGGATTGGAGACTAGCATTAGTAAACCCAAGTTCAAATTCTTAAATAAGGAAATCATGAACTTTCACAGAATCACCGCATTGCCCATTGTGCTGGAACTATTCAATGTATCTCTTTATGAGACCTCCAAAGGCTTCAGACTGGACATCTCAAAATGAAAGCAACCCAAATTAGCAAATTTTCCAGCTCACTTTTTTTTTTTTTTTTTTGCCTGAGAAGAAAATCCTCAGTGTTACTGTCAATAAAACAGATAATCCTTTCATTGTAATGATGTCTTTATTACGCACAAAATAGGCAACTCTTATTATGAAACAGTGTCAGCTTAGAAATCTCAGTAGCCATTTCTTACAAATCCCTTCCCAGATTTGTCTTCTTCATCAGTACAAAAGCTGATTGCTTTTGTTAGGGGGGGAATTTCCCCTGCCTAAAATACTCTCTAATTTTGGCCTTTGTTTTCTAATTGACATCCTGTCATTTCCCCTGCCATACATGCTTCTAACAATCTTTACTTCCAGCCAGCTTAAGTGCATAAGCTTCAGCAATCCTTCCTTTGACCTTGGAGATGTTTGTGCTTTATGCTGAATGCAAATTGCTGCATTCAGACCGAGAGAGCTATGTGCCTCCATGAGCACCCGTTGTTAGTCTTGATTTTGGCAGGTAATCTACAAAATCTCACAGGGGGAAAAATGTTTATAGCTAAATGAGGAGCATCTGTGGTACTAAAAGTCAAGAAATGTAGATAATAAACGGCAAGCCATTTACCTAGTGATAGGAAGACCTCAGACGGCTGGGACAATGTTGTAGCTGGGGTGTCATTTGAACACTTTCTGAAGCTTCTCTAAATATACAGTATATATAAATTATTTTGATTTGTGTAGGGCAGGTTATGATCTCCTTACTCATACTTCAAGTACCTTTCTCTGTGAAAGTAAGGGTGACCATTACTGCACTTACAGTGATTCTTAAAATACAAAAACAGGGTTCTGGTGTTAAACCTGGTAAATAGGAACATCAACAGCTATTAGCCAGAGTAATAAGAGGATAGATCTTCTTAGGCTTTTGTGAACCCTAGATTGATGATAGATCAATGAACAACAAGGAACAGGGCATGCAGTTATTATCCGATGCCTGTATGCATTTCCCTGCTCAATGCTGAATTAACGATCATGCTAACTATGCTATTGTTATAGAGTGGTCAGAGTGGCTGCTGGTTTGTGTTGTAGTGTTACGGAGTAGGCGTCCAACTGCCATCTAACAGGAACAGAAAAGTGTTGCAGCCTTGAGAAAGGCAAAGATCAAGAAGCACTATCTGACCTCATCAGGAAGGCTGTTCCATAGCCTCAGGGCTACTGCAGCGAAGGTCCTGCAGCTTGCAACCAATGCCCTAACCTCATGACGTGAGGGCATATCATGGAACAGAAACTGAGCTGGCAGCACTCATAATCGCTCTCTGAGTGTAGACAGACAAAAAGTAGAACCATGGAAAAGGCAGCACAAACACCTCAACCAGTTCCTCAAGTCATTTCTGTAGCAGGGTAACAGGATCAGAAGCCACTGAGAAGTCCAGCAAGATTAACTGGAAGTTATTTCTACATCAAGCTACAACTGTAAAAACCTCTGCAAAGGCTACTAAAATGGGGATGTCATCTAAACACTATGGCAAAACGCCGAGGAAAAACTGTTGAGGGAAAATGTTTTCTCTACCATGCACTCATACAATTTCCCCAAAAGGTATAGTTCTTCTTTCCAGATTTGCAACAGCAAATTGAAGCTAGCATGGCAACTCCTCCTCCACAAGGTGTCTGGATTGTGTAGTATGGTTTGCCCTATATTAATCCAACAGATTGTCACTACAGGAGGCTGCAAGGCTAACACTCTGCACCTCCAGACTGTATACCTATCTGTCAGCTCGCCTGACTATGTCTTGCGTGCGTAGGGCAACCGGTCATCCCCCCCTAATGAACTCACACGGGAGACATAATTTTTTGGTTTGGTTTTTGGGCATTTTTGGCCACATTTATTGAATACAAATCACGTGAGTGGTTGCGTAGGCATTGGTTCACGCTGTCCACCGGGACAGAGCTGACCCTAGTCAGCAGCAAGACTAGCTGTCGCAGCGGGACAGAGCTGACCACTTGTCAGCGAAGGGAAACCATTAGCTGGGGAGAGTTAACAGGGCCCGGATCACGCGGAGCCTCCCCCTCCCCAGGGGTCCACAGGGACTCCTGCATGGCCCTGCACCCACCAGGTTTGGACAGCAATGTTGAGTCCCTGGATTCCTTTGCGGAATTCCCATTTCCAGATCACTTCTTGGTGGGAAACGCCCACCCATACCACAGAACCAATGCCTAACCGCCACGAGCCACCGGCTCACCGCCAAACCACTCACAATCCCAGCCAAGCCCACAGGGCTCCCCCTATCGCCCCCAACCAAAGATCATTGCCCCATGGTGAAAGATGCACGCCATCTGGGCGAAACAAGGGAACATCCTGAAAAGTAATTGCGGGATGAGGGATCTCAGCCCCTCCCAACTCATAAACCACCCCCAGGGCCGCACTATTAGCACGCTTGCGGGCCCTCTTGACGGCCACAGGAGAGCGCGCACCCCTCCACGATTGCCGCTGTAACAAGTGAGACCAAAACAATTTGACCTGTGGGAATAAAACAGCAATTTTCTGCAAATCGTGTCGCATCTTGAGGCGAAGGACATGGCATTTTGTCGTTGGTAAATCATTTTCACCCAATTGCAACACCAAGGCATCAGGTGGACCTTCCCCAGCGGCACGACTGAGAATTACAGGCAACAACTCCTCCCACAACATACCCCTCTTGCCCAACCAAGAGACTAAAACATGAGGTGGACGTCCGAAATTGGGCACAAGCCCTGCCTCCCGAGCTCTGACGCCGGCCCAGTAAACGATGCTGTGCCCGACAATCCAAACTCGCACGGGTGCAGGACCTAGGGAACGAAACAACACAAATGAAAACCACATCAACATCTCACATATCTTTTGTAAGCATCAGACCTCCACCGCCCCAGTTCTTTAATTCTGTCTGTGGACAGCCCCCATCGTGCAGCCAACGTCACGGCCCCAATTCTGAATGGATGCGGGGCATAACCAGCTGGTGAGCGTCCACATGCGGAAATGGCCTTGCGCATAACTTTGGCAACCTGCTGCCTGGTCAATGGCAAGCCATCCTCATGGACCAGAAAGGGGCCATTCCCAGCGGGGCGCAGGGCGAGATACCGAGCAATGTCCCTCACCGGGCAAGGGCCCGGCCTCCCTGTGGCGGGCAGCCGCATCACAACCCCCCGGCCCAGCTGGTCGGTCTTGGAATTACGAACGGTGATGACTACCTCTGAAAGCGAGAGATCTACATCCTTCCACAATAAAGCCCTGGAACCAGCGGGCTGGGAAACCACAAGGACCACCTCACCAACCCGCAGTGCCCCATAGAAGGCCAATGAAAAAGCGGCAGAGAAAAGGCGCGCCTCAAAGCGTGACCAGCAGACCACGCGAAGCATAGCCCACATTTTTGATAAAGGAGCAAAAGTGATAGGGCGCCTGGCCTGGGTCTGGGCCATCCTGGCCCAACCTTTCAGTGCTTGTCGAATGAAAAATGTAGAACAAGGGTCCTTTTCAAAGAAAAGCTTGGCAAAAAATGAAATAGCCGCTGCCTGGATCCTAATGGTCCTGGGAGCGCGGCCTATTGCAAAAAGGTGCGTCAAGTACTCTAGCACCATGTCTGCCGTCGGGGCGAGGCAAACCGGCCCGCCCCGGGCAGACCATGAAAACCAGCAAAGTCAGACCAAGCTTTCTTATATGAGGCAAAGGTGGATGGGGCAACAGAAGAGGCTACTCCCTGCATGGCTAAGTGCCTCCAAGGCTCCACAGATGGTCTGGAAAGCTCTCCGGATGCTCTTGCGCTTCCGGAGCCAAGGATCTGAACCGGGCCATCTGAAAACGGGATAGAGCATCGGCAATATCATAAGAGAGGCCCGGAACAAAGCGTGCGGAAAAAACAATATTAGCACGCAAGCATTGGAGCACAAAAGCCCTGAGCAGGGAAGATACCCTGGGGGAACATGATGACTGCTTAGCCAGCACGCTCACCACCGCCTGATTGTCAATCCAGAAGCATACGCGACGGTCCCTGAATTCCTCGGCCACTGCAATGGGAAAAAACTCGAGAAAAGTCAAGTCCCGTGTAATCGCCTCCCCCTGCCAGGCCGCCGGCCAAGGCATGGCACACCAGCGACCCTGCCAATACAGCCCCACCTAAGGAACCTGCAGCGTCAGAGTGAACCTGGAAGCATTGCGGAGGTTCAAAGTGTCCTGCCACAGTGAGACCCCATTGAATTCCCGAAGGAATATCAACCAGTTCCGAAGGTCCTCCTTCACATCTTGGGGCAAACGCGTGCGGTGGTGAGGCGCCCGCAAGCCAGAAGTGAGTCTTGCCAGGCGGGAGCAAAAGGGGCCTCCCTGGTGCCCCCCACCCTACAAGCGAAATTCAAGTGTCCCAACAGCGATTGAAGCTGACGCAAGGTTGCCCTAGAGAGGGGAAGCACCTCCTCGATAACCTTCCTCAATGTGATTATTTATTTATTTATTTATTTATTTTATACGGCAGACTTGAAGTCTGCGCGACAGTGTCCAGCAAAATGCCTAAATAAACCAACTGGGTGGCCGGGCCCTCCGTCTTGTCCGATGCCAAAGGGATGCCCAGCTCCTCAGTGAGTGCAGTAAAAGCCTGCATGAGCACTAGGCAGTCGCCTGTGTCACTGCCATTGGCCAGAAAATCACACTTGCTAATAGAGCATCCGGGCCAAATTTCCTAATCATTCTGACCGCATCGTCCAATGAGGCATGGTGCACTGAACAAAGCTCGGGGGCGGGTCACGTCATCCACTGACGTGCCCCTGGGGTGTGATAAATTGTGAATCAGGCGAAATTCCCCTGGTGCCTTTTTAGGCACCACTCCGAGGGGGGGGGCAGGCTACTGCCCTCCTCCCTTTCCCCCTCGAAAGGGCCTTCCTTTTTAATAGCTCCAACAGCAAACCGCTGATTCGCCTTAGGAAGCGGCGACCGGATAGCCCGCTGCTTAGGAGCCCTTTTCTGTGAGGACCAATAAATCATGGATCAGACAGCAATCTCATGGGGCTCACTTAGGGACAAATCCCCAATAGCATGGGAATCCAAATATCTGGGGAGGGACCCTTCCCACAAGTGCAAAACAGCTGACCAATCTGTATAACCTTCCAGCCAGGCATCAATTGAGATAATCTCACGAGAGAATGGGCGAGAGGTATAGGATCGTTGCTTGTCAGCCCCAGCCCTGCTTGGACAGGGGGCGTTCTGGGTTGCTATCGCTGGCCCCCTTCCCCCCAAAAGGGGGGGTGCCTGTCTAGACAGCAAGCAGCGAAAGGTATGTGCACCTATTTACCAGAGGAGTCACGAATCAAGGAACAGACAAGTTGGAAGGGATCCTGAGGGTCACATTGACCAACTCCCATGCATTGCAACAAGTGGTTCCCATCCAATTTGAACCGCACCAGAGCCTGCTTAGCTTTGCAAGCGTGCCAGCATTTTTTACTGCTGCACCACCAAGAAGTGCTCCCGTCATGGCAAATCGCCCCTTGGACCAAAGTACCTTGGCGAGGCCGTTGAAGAAGAAGAGTTTCCCAGGCTCCTTTTGGCCCGCTTTCAGGAACGTCTCTTGTGTCAACACTTTCCGCCTGAAGACGTTCTCGCTGGCACTGGTAGGCTGACCTCCGCAAAGGACTCAGGCGCAGGGTCCTGCAGCAAAATACCTGGGAGAGGCTGAGGAAAAGAAACAGGTGAGATACAAACCCCAGAAGAAGGCCCGGGTAAGGATTGAGAAGACCTCCCGAACCGGGAGGGGGCCTTTTGCTGCCCCCTCCTCCTAGCTGCCCGCTGAGCTAATGCTCCCATCACCCACACCAGGGCCCGCGGAGAGGAAGGAACTGAACTCCGTGAAATTTGGGAAACAGAAATTAAAACCCCTGCTACTGGGAGCTCCTCTCCCTCCACGATGGATGCTGACGTTGCAGGAGATGAAGCCCCCACTGGAGGCGGTGGCCCTGCTTGAGCACTGGTTTGACGGGCAGAGCGTTGAAGGAGACCATCCATTCCGGATGCAAAGCGGGACAACGCTTCTGAAACACCAGCCGAAATTGCTATGAAGGATTTAATACGGCCCACAGTACAACTAGGATTGGGCGAATGAAGTGACTGGGATGGCCCCTAATAGCCCTCTTTGCTGGGATAGAGGAATAAGTCTGCGCAGAAGCCTTCTTTTGGAGCCATTCTAGCTGCGTGCACATAAAAGGAATCAAGCAATTCAATCACAGACCAAGCTGCTGAACTATTAAACCCTTGGCATATAAGATCCTGTCCGAATTGCCTTGATTATTCAAATTTATTTATAGAACAATAAGCCCCCCCCCCCCGACCAGTAAGGCTGTAATGGCTACCCAGCCCAGCCATTTGCAGTATTCCATGGACCACTAGGCCTATTAAGGCAAAGCCCTATTCCAGTGAAATAACAGCCTCGAGGTGGCCCGCCGCCTGCCCAGGTACCCCTGCTTGCCCTCTTTGAGGGTAGCACCCTCTCAAGAAATCCCAAGTTCTTAGGGGGGAGGGAAATTAAATCACAAATGGGCTGCCTTTGGGCAGAAGATATAGAAACATGACAAGCCGCACCCACAGGTTAAAGAACATTTTCTTTAAACCCATGGGCCGAGAGGCTGCTGAATGAAAGACAAACATTGCAGCTGACGTTAGGGGATTGGTGGTAGAACAACAGCACACAGAGTGTGCAAGGACTGAGAGATTGGGGGGGAGCAGGGCTCTTATCAGTCTCACTGTAAACATGTGGTACAGTGACAATAAAGTCTTTCTATTTCTATACTACCTACCCAGCAATAGAATAGTCCCAGTAAAGAATCTAAGTAAAATAGACATCTAAAATTGCGACTGTCACTATCAGGGCAAAACATACTTGAAGAATTAACTTTGTTCAGAAACAGCATAGCTAAAGAGCATAGACAGAGTGCTCATAGTCCTATGAGGCACAGAGAGCCAGTGGCTCCACTCTGTCTGCCTCAAGAGATACAATTTGCAACAGCAGCACAGACGTTCAGGCACACGCACACACTGAGCTACTGAGCCTGCAAACCAACTGATACATTTTCATAGAGCTAACAGTAGGAAGCTGAGGCTTGAATAATATGTGCAGGCCTCACAGGCCTCCCTGATTCTGCTCTTAAGAATCTTAGTCTCATGATGGGGCCCACACAAAATGGGAAAGAAGCAGCCCACAACAGTGATCACGTCAAAATGCTAGGAGGCACACTCGAAATAGCAACAGGTACAGTGACAATAAATTATTTCTATTTTTTATTTACTATTCTACACACCCAAAATAAAGCCAACCATCGGGAATACTAATGAAGTGATTCCAGCCAGTCTGGAACGGCCCTGACTAACCCCCATTATAAAACAGGAGAAATGGGGGGAAACCTTTGTGCAAGGGAAAGCCCCTAATGGGGGCTCTCACTACTGGGAAGGCAAGCCAAGGAGAATTACGCACAGGCAGCGCTCACAGGCACAGGGAGAATCTTCCCCAAGGGCAGGGGTGGGGTGGGGTGGGAAATCAAACAGGGAAAAGGGGGATTAAAGTAATTAAGGGATTGGAGGGGACTAGCAAGAAGGGGGGAAATAGAGAAATTTAAACCAGACAATGGTAAGATCGCTCCACTGTGCTCCAGACGGTCCAGGAGATCCGAAGCTCTGAAAAGAGTGGCCCAAGATCCACTTGGGGATCTTTATATGGACGCTGGGACGTCCTCCAAAGTTGCTACATTCCAAACTGCCCAGCAACAAGCAGGTCCTGGCAGCTGTGGCTTCCAGCCCCAAGCCCAAACCAACAGGGATGCCCTCCTGCCCACCTCGCAATGGCAGCTCTCCTTGAGAACTCTCTTTGTCTCTGATTAATGTACGTGCTGGCTTCACACTCCATTCTCTGATTTAGCCTTGAACCAAGGGAACCTTCCAGAACAGGTTTTGAGGGTGCACAAAGATAGAAGAGGAAGCCCTATTGTGTGAGTGGAACCCTGCTTGAGAGCATACATAATTTACATAATAAATCACTAAATTCATTCTGCTGCCTCACATAGGCAATGTGGATGAGTAAGGTAGCTTTTGGCAGAAGGCGAATTGTAGAGGAATGGAAACCGTGGTGCATGTGACGAATACAGGGTGGAATGGAATACTATGCCATATGGAGGCTCTTTCAGCTGACCTACAGATGACTAACAAGCCCTCTCTTCGGGTTATGCTTGTGTACCTTGTACTGTCAGCAAACTTGATCAATAGAGTGACAATAAAGGGTAGAACCTGAGGTGCACATTCATTTTTGATGAGGCAAGATGATGTTACCTTTTTTATCTTTTTCTTAACGTGTCCCTGTAGAGCAAGGACAGGAAACCTATTTTCTGTTGAGAGTCACATTCCCTCAGGGATAATCTGATGGGATCTGCATGATAGTGGCTGGCAGGCTACCCGCCTTCCTTTCTCTCTTTCTGCTGCCCACTTTTCTACCATTTTTCTCTCCTTGCCACCTACATGGAATTAGATTGAGGGCCACATGAAATTGGGCCTCAGGTTTCCCACTCTCACCTTACAGTGAGAATCACAGAGAGTGAATGGCTACATCCTAGAGCGCCACAGAAAAGTAGAGATATGAGCTAATTCTCAGATCTGGTCACCTGGTTGGGGAGAAGTGAAACAACATGCAATATATTGCATTGTGATTTTACCAGGTCAAGGAAGTATTTCGTTTTGTTTTTTTCTGCTTATTATTAGATACTGAAGTTCTATGAATGGGCAGTTACAGATGAGATGCAATGTGTTTATAGCTGAAGTCAGAGAGAAGAACAGAAAGAGCAATCACATGGATGGTATTATGTATTGTTTAATCTTGTTACGTTTTGGCTGTGTTTTTATCTGTGATGTAATCAATTAAAAAACAAGGTGTTCAGGAAAGAGAACATTTTAAAGAACAAGTAAGAAAATCTGAAATTATGTTCTGGAGGACACTTCCCCCCCCCCTTTTCTTTCTTTCTTACATTTAATTTCCACCTTTCCTCCAAGAAATTTAAGGTGGCTGCATAGTTTTCCCACTGGTCTTTGAGCCAGTGTGGTGTAGTGGTTAAGAGCGGTAGACTCGTAATCTGGTGAACTGGGTTCGTGTCTCCGCTCCTCCACATGCAGCTGCTGGGTTACCTTGGGCTAGTCACACTTCTTTGAAGTCTCTCAGCCCCACTCACCTCACAGAGTGTTTGTTGTGGGGGAGGAAGGGAAAGGAGAATGTGAGCCGCTTTGTGACTCCTTACGGTAGTGATAAAGCGGGATATCAAATCCAAACTCTTCTTCTCTTCTCCTCCCCATTTTATCAACAAAACAACCCTGTGAAGTAGGCAACGCAGAGACACAACTTCCTGCCCAAGTGGGGAACTGAATCTTGGCTTCCCAAGTCCTAGTCTGACACGCTAGACACTTCACTATGCTGGCTTACACTGCCATGCCATCTGATGAGTTGGATCCCATATAATTTTCCGCACCTTTTTTGAACACACAGCCCTTACACAAGCTGACAGCTCTACAAAAAGACAGAACTCTGCTCTTGCTCCTTTTTATCTCCTCTGGCTCTCTGATCTTACACCATATACGTTTTATTTTTAACTTAAAAGGCAGTTCCGTCGATTCCTGCAATCGCGGGGAAGATCCTTGTGATCATGTACTGTTTTAAGGAAAGAGGCCAAGTGTTTCTTTTCCCAAATTCAAGGCACTGCAAGATAATTGTGTGGCCCTTTGTGTTTGCATTGCTTAAACAATACCTCCAGAGATAAAAGGGTACAGACTAGGAGTGGAAGTAGAAAAGAACTCACAATGGAACAGCCAGACATAAAAGATACCCGGTTTTGGAGAAAGCTCGTCGCTAGACTGAGTTTGCGGAGGAATATATATTTCCTTAAGGCAGCCTGTTCAACTGGAAAGTTACCTTTTCGTTCTGTCTCCTGCTACAGTGAAGATAGGATGAGACAGCCGCAGAATACTCAACAGTCTGCAGTGCCATTAGGGTGGTTTAACCCAGGGCTGAGGAACGTGTAAGCAAAATTGTGTCTTCTCCCCCATCCATTATAATGACTATGAGGCATAAATGTATAAAATATCTTCCTCCCATGTGGGAGGCAGACACTTAGATTATTGCTTTCCTTGTGAAAATGCAGAATTTTACTGTGGGTCTGCTGTCACCACGGAAAGCAAACAGGAGATGGAGGGGGGGGGAGTGTGATTTGACTGCCCTCCTGCTATGGAGGCAGAGAGAAAATGAGCTGCCTGTTTGCTCAGCAGCAGTCCATTGGGGAAGGGAGACAAAGGCAGGCACTGCTTCAATAAGGCACCACATATACATACACACACACAGGCAGATACAAAGCCGTGTTTTTAAGAAGCGTCCCAGAGAAAAGAAGAAAGGGGACCCCAAACTGATCGAGACATCCATGCCAGCGGCACAGCTGAATCAACACTGAGTGCACACTGGGATAAGGAAGAGCGGGGGGGGGGGGGGAGAGAGAAAAGGAGTTGCAATGACGACTCTCTGAAAAGCCTCTAGCTCCCCAGGGAAAGCTTTAAAAGAGGAGTCCACTGTTGTGAACAGTAATCTCTGATTTCTAGGACAAATAAAAATAAAAATGAATTCATGGAAATAGGACCCATGTGGTTAGTGTAGGACTCTACCAGCATTGACACTACAGTAGTTAAACAGAGACACGGCACTGATTACAGATGTGCAGTTAACATGCACGATGTTTTGTGTGTGAGGTGAATAGCACCTGCATACCTTCCAAAATTTCTTCGATGAAAATAGGGGTGTCCTATTCCATAATAATGATAATGACAACAACAACAACAACAACAACAACAACAATTTTATTATTCATACTCCGCACATTTGACTGGGTTGTCCCAGCCACTCTGGGTGGCTTCCGACATATATAAAAACATAATAAAACATAAAACATTTAAATATTCCCTATACAGAGCTGCCTTCAGATGTGTTCTAAGGTTGTATAGTTACTTATCTCTTTGCCGTACCCACCAACGTTTTGGGACGTCCTAAGGAAAAGCGGGACATTCCAGAATCAAATCAGAAACTGGGATGGTTTCTGTAAGTCTGGGACTGTCCCTGGAAAACAGGGACACTTGGAGGGTCTGCAGCTGCAGCATCAGGACTGCTGGGGTGGCGGAAAGGAGCATAACCCTCACCCCTCACTGTGGTCCTGATGAAAATGGCCTCCCGCCACTCCCAAAGCTATTAATTTCCTTGGAAAGGAAGTCTCCCTCAGCATCATTGTCACCTAGGCACCATGTCCATTTGGCTGCTTGCTCGCTCCCTGCTCCACGGGCTTAGAGAAGGGGGCTAGGGGTCCCTGTTACCGCAGCTACAACAACAGCAGCAACACAACTATCTGGAGGGGGCAGGCACTGGCGGAGGAACGGGAGTGCGGAGGGAGCGGACCGCCCCCTGCACCACTATTCCGGTAGGTTGCCATGTCGGTGGCGCCCCTAGACACGCACCGCACACACACACACCCGCACGCTGGGCACCACACCCCCACAGACAGCGCATCACGCCCCCAGAACGCGCGCCACACCCCTGCGCAGAAGCAATTTTCAGCATCTGGGCATGCGCAGACATGGTTTCCGGCACCACTCAGCGAGTCCCCGCTCCGCGCTGCGCAGGTTTAGTGCAGCGCACAGGGGACTTGCCGAGCGGGCGGCTCGTGGGCCAGTTAGACGGCCTCCGTGGGCCGGAGGTTGCTGATGCCTGCTCTAAGATCTTCAGCAGGGAACACTCCCGGTCCTAAGCAGAGACACCAGGGATTGAACCTGAGGCCTTTTGCTTGTGAGGCAAATGTGATACTGCTTAATAATAATAATAATACCCTGCCCATTTGACAGGGTTGCCCCAGCCACTCTGGGCAGCTTCCAACATATATAAAACGTATACATACAGTACTTCCACAGTTATTGAATGTCATGTTGCCAACCACCACCACCCCAAAATGGACACAGCCCTGTTTCTGTGGGTATCAGCCATGGGAAACCCACAAACTATGAACAATAAGAAGTGACGATTCTCCAGAGTGGGCTACTGTGAACTATGCACTGTATCTCATCTCTAGAAGGTCTCTATGGTCAACTTCTCTTAGCACTTTTCAGCAATCGAAGCAGATTACTGTGTCTAAGTAAACATTCAATAGATAAGCTTTTAAAATTTTGTGTCCCTGTTGCCAAAGAGAAGACAAGAAAATGTTACTCATTAGTGGCCCCTGAACCTCAGAGGCAAGGCCGGTGTAGTGTAATAACAAAAGATAATATGTACTTATTTTGACCATATAGGAGAGCTGCTGAGAGGAATTTTTGTGGGGGGTGGGGTGGGGTTTAACAACCGATCGTTAAATCCAGATTATCTGCTCAGGTAGCATTTGTGAGTGATAGTACACAGAATAAGACTTGGTTTGGCTTTCCAATTGTCTTATGGTTTTACCTCACATATTAGAAAAGTGCCATCATCCCTGCATGCTTGCAGGAGCTAATGAGAGTCACCTCTGGAGGGCCAAAGGTCCCCTATTCCTGAAACAAGCCACAGCTTGATTGAATTTATATACCACCCTATACCCAGCAGTCTCAGGGCAGTTCATAGAATAAAATCAAAATATAAAACCACAAAATGCACAATCAAAATAAAACTTTAACAACCCAATAGTGCCCCCCCCCAAAACCCTACATTTTAAAAGGGCATGGGATGTCAATAAGATCAACCAAAGGCCTGGTTAACAAGGAACATTTTTGCCTGGCACCTAAAGGTGTATAATGAAGGCACCAGGCAAACTTCCCTGGAGAAAGCATTCCACAGCCAGGAAGCCACTGTAGAGAAGGTCCGAGGAGGAGGTACACGAAGAAGGGCCTCAGATGATGATCTCAGGGTCCAGGTAGGTTCATATGGAAAGAGGCGGTTCTTAAGGTATTGCGGTCCTGAGCCCTTTAAGGCTTTATAGGTCAAAACCAGCACATTGAACTGGGCTCGGAAACTAATTGGTAACCAGTGCAGTCGAACCAGGATCGGTGTAATATGCTTAAACCGTCTTGATCCGGTGAGCAACCTGGCCACTGAATTCTGCACTAGTTTCTGAACCGTCTTCAGAGGCAGCCCTACATCTAACCTTGAGGTTATCAGAGCATAGACAACAGTAGTTAGGCTATCCCTGTCCAGATAGGGACGTAGCTGGGCCACCAGCTGAAGCTGATGGAAGGATCCAGCAAAGGATCCAGGAGCTACGAATCTGCTCCTTCAGAGGAAGTGTAAAGAGCAGGTGATCGCCCACCCATCCGGGAACCACCCACTAAGAGTGCCTCAGTTTTATCTGGATTGAGTTTCAGTTTGTTGGCTCTCATCCAGTCCATTACCAATGCAAGACACTGGTCCAGCACTTCCACTGCCTCACCTGCAGATGTAAAGGAGAAATAGAGTTGAGTGTCACCAGCATACTGCTGACAAGGTACTTCAAACCTTCGGATAACCCCACCTAGCAGTTTCATGTAGATGTTAAACAACATGGGGGATAGGATTGAGCCCTGCGGAACCCCACATTGAAGGTTCTATGGGGCTGAAAAGCATTCCCTGAGCAAAACCCAGCTTCAAGAAAACATCTCTCTCCTGTATCAGTCTCTACAGCCACAACAGATGCTATAACCCCCCCCCCCAACAGTTTGACCCCCAAAAGGCACACTCTTCCATTGTCTCTTGAGGCAGACAGATGCCAACCAATGCAATCAATGCTATGTGGACCAGAAAAAAAATATTTCCTGAGAATAACAATTAAGAAATTGTATTCCCTGTGCTTTACATTGATCATGACATTGTTATTTCTCCTTGGGAAACCGACGAGGAGGGAGAGAGAGAGAGAGAGAGAGAGAGAGAGAGAGAGAGAGAGAGAAGCCTCTGGGCTGATTGTATGTGACACAATGCATACATAACCTGTGTCGTTTAACATTATGTGATCTTCTCAAAATATTATGGGGAGCTGAAGTCATGCTACAGTTAATTTGGGGATTCGGTGACCTCAGATCTGCAGTTTCTTTCTAGGACAAATTCTCTTCCTGGCTGTGCTTTGTGAATGCATTTTTTTGTCAGGAACCTCGGTGTCAGGTTGTTTCTCAGAAGGAATCCCACTGTTATTTGTGCAGTGTTCAGCCATCTCCGTTTTACAAAGCCATTAAATCAGATGGGTGGGTAGAGCTCTGAACTTTGAAAGAAAACAAGGGCTTTTCAGTGCTATCGCAGACATTCTGACTGTGTAGAAAAAAGAGGGCGCTTGAGATGTTCATAGCATTCCATGAGTCACAGGTAAAAGTGGCTGCAGAATTCTCGTGCTTATAGGAAATAGTTTTAACAGGATATAGTGACGCTGGAAGACTTCTGCAGCAATGGACACTTGGTGTCTCCTCATGACAGCAGTCACATAATAAATGCAATTTATTTGTGGGGAATTTCTGAGCTCTGGTCACCATCCATAGTGCCTCTACTGAAGACCACATTTGCATTTCTCTTCACTGTGTTGCTATGCTGGGTATCATTTTGTTTTGCATAAGTTTGTGTCTATTAACAACAGAGAGTTGACCAAACGAGAGAGAGAGAGAGAGAGAGAGAGAGAGAGAGAGAGAGAGAGAGATGGGTTGACCTCTTGATGGCATTCTGTTAATTGGTGCTGGAGCTCAGGACTAAATTTCCTAATAGAGATAGCAGCTTCAGATGTGTTAAAATTCCTGCTGCCCATGCTCTGTGATCCTGATCATTAGCATTTGATAATGGTTTGATTAACAATGAAGAACCAAAGAGTAGTAAAAAAAATTCCTTCCAGTAGCACCTTAGAGACCAACTAAGTTTGTTCTTGGTATGAGCTTTCGTGTGCATGCACACTTCTTCAGATACGATGGACTTCCATTTCATGCGGCTCAATGTGGTGCCTTCCATAGTTCCAGTTACAGGTAGGTAGCCATGTTGGTCTGCCATAGTCAAAACAAAATAATAATAATAAAAAATTCCTTCTAGTAGCACCTTAGAGACCAACTAAGTTTGTTCTTGGTATGAGCTTTCGTGTGCATGCACACTTCTTCAGATACGATGGACTTCCATTTCATGCGGCTCAATGTGGTGCCTTCCATAGTTCCAGTTACAGGTAGGTAGCCATGTTGGTCTGCCATAGTCAAAACAAAAACAAACAAAAAAAATTCCTTCTAGTAGCACCTAGAGACCAACTAAGTTTGTTCTTGGTATGAGCTTTTGTGTGCATGCACACTTCTTCAGATACACTGAAACAGAAGTCACCAGACCCTTATTTCAGTGTATCTGAAGAAGTGTGCATGCACACGAAAGCTCATACCAAGAACAAACTTAGTTGGTCTCTAAGGTGCTACTGGAAGGAATATTTTTTATTTTTTATTTTGTTTTGACTATGGCAGACCAACACGGCTACCTATCTGTAACAAAGAGTAGTATTCAGTGAAGGTTTATTCAGAGCAGACCCATTGAAATGAATAATAGCAAGGGGTCTACTCTGAGTAACCCTTCACTGTATATCGCCCTTTGATTCTTTATTGCTGATCCACATTACAACTGGTCAACGAAAAGGTGGTATTAAATGCATCTTTGCATTTCACATGAATGTGTGTGGTTTTTAAATGCAAAGAGCATGCAGTGGTTATCCAGTGATTTTGATCAGGATCACAGCAGGAATTTTAACCCTGTCCTCCCCTGCAAGGGTCCAGAAGGAATTCCAACCTCTGAAGTTTCCATTATGAGGAAAATCTCACCCTGGGGCCAGTGGAAGCTTTCCTCCTAGTTCAAATAGTAGCTTCAGGACCACAACAAGGGAGGGAATGCTTACATTTACCCTGCTTGCCTCCTGTAATGCCGATAATTATCAACACCCCCACACCGCGTCTGCTTTTTGTTTTTAAAAGCACACAAGCACATTAAATGCCAATTCACATTTAACACCACCCTACCTTGGCTCTAAGTTATTAAAGGCCAGTGAGGCAAAGAAGGATGTTTCTGTCCCAGCTGTCAGGGTAAGGATTAGCAGCCACGGTAGCATAAGAGGATTAGACTGCCAGGATCTTACCCAGAAATGGGGTCCATACTTTCCAATGCTCTGCTGTATGTGCAAGGCTGCAGTTGCTGCACTTTACACCCTATGGCTCCAACACTTACTCACGCTTTTCTCTACCTGCGGTGATCAGCAGGACTCTTAATTTTACCTCCCGCCGTGTGTGAAAGGCAATTGCATGAGAATTGCTGCTAGAAGGTTCAAAGACTGCAGCCTCACTCAGTATCTCAGGGGACTGAAAGAGAAGAGCACGTCACACGGTGTGGCACTGTATTTAGTTCCCCCTGGTTGATACAGTATTATTGTATCTTATTTATTTTTATGACAAATACTATTGTTTAGTTATTACTTTTGTATGGTGGTCTGCTTCACATATTGATCATATTTCCAGTTACAGGTAGGTAGCCGTGTTGGTCTGCCGTAGTCGAAACAAAATAAAAAAATTCCTTCCAGTAGCACCTTAGAGACCAACTAAGTTTGTTCTTGGTATGAGCTTTCGTGTGCATGCATACTTCTTCAGATACTTCTTTTTATATTGATCATATGTGCGACTGAATTTGCCTTCTTTAAAATCATCATCCTAAACCCAGATTGCAAACTTACTGTCCAGCATAAAGATTTCTTTTTCTTCCGAAGGACCAGAAAATACTGTCTATGTACGCGACAACGGCTGCACGGATACTGCTAGCCCAGAGATGGAAGGAAGAGACAAGCCTGACCAGAGAAGAATGGCAAAGCAAGTTGATGGACTATGCCAAAATGGTGAAATTAACTGGGAAGCTCAGGAAACAAAAAGACAAGAACTTTAAAAAAGAATGGGGAAAGTTTATAATTTATATACAAGATCATTGTATGCAGGTTAAAACACTGGCAGGATTTTATGCACACTTGTAATGTAACAGAATGTATGGATAATCTAGAAAGACAAAAAATTGGAGAAGTATTGATTGAGAGCCAATGTGGTGTAGTGGTTAAGAGCGGTAGACTCGTAATCTGGTGAACCGGGTTCGATTCCCTGCTCCTCCACATGCAGCTGCTGGGTGACCTTAGGCTAGTCACACTTCTCTGAAGTCTCTCAGCCCCACTCACCTCACAGAGTGTTTGTTGTGGGGGAGGAAGGGAAAGGAGAATGTTAGCCGCTTTGAGACTCCTTCGGGTAGTGATAAAGCGGGATATCAAATCCAAACTCTTCTTCCTCTTCTTCATATGCAATGGGAAATAGTATCAATAGGACCCATGGAAGGGATGGGGGAAAGTCAGGAGATTCAGAGTAATCTCGATATTTGGATTCGGAATTGATTTTGTTATATGTATATATTCTTGAAAATCAAATAAAATTTTATTTATGTTTTAAAAAAGATTTAATTCTTTTTCTACTGGTCGCCATCTGGAAATCCCAAATGGAGCCACCTCTTGAGACAGGGTTCAAAAATATTTGGGATATAGCTAGTTCATAAGAACTAACTGGGCTTAGAAGAGTTGCAGACGGGGTTATAAAGGAAAATACCTTTGATGAAACCTGGTCTCCCTTTTTTTCACCCATGAGGCAAGGTGCAGCAACTGCCTCAGGCAGCAGCCTCCAAGGAATGTATCACCTGAGGCTGCAGCAGTGGCAACGAAAGCTGTGACATGCCCCTTGTAGGCTGAATCTGCCACATCGGCAGCCTCCTCAATGCAGATCTTTATCCTACCCCCGTTCCTGATGTAGGTCTTCACTCTCCCCTTCTTCTCTGGCAGGGGGGCGTTGTTTTGTGGTTTGCCTCAGATGCCAGCATGTCTTGGGCTGGCTCTGCATTTACAGACCCTCCAAGTGTCCCTATTTTCCAGGGACAGTCCCAGATTTACAGAAGCCGCCCTGGTTTCTGGTTTGATCTTGGAATGCCCCACTTTTCCTTAGGATGTCCCTATTTTCATCAGAGAAATGTTGGAGAGTATGGAGTTATGCGACCGCTGAGCCAAGGAGTATAACTGTATAACCTTTAGAAGACATCTGAAGGCAGCCCTGTAGAGGGACGTTGTTTAATGTTTAATGCTTTATTATGTTTTCAAATATGTTAGAAGCTGCCCAGAGTGGCTTGGGCAACCCAGCCACATGGGCGGAGTATTATTATTATTATTATTATTAAATAGTACATCTCTATTTTCATCAGAGAAATATTGGAAGGTATGCATTTAGGCCCTTCTTCAGGCAGCAAAATGTTTTGGGCTAGTCCTGAATGGCTTCTCTGTTTGAAGTCTGTGAATGAAAATTTGATATAAACCTGAATGATTTCCAGGGAAGTCATAGCGGACATTGCAGCATTTTACGTTTTAATGACATGAACATGCAGACTGGCCTGCTGAGAAAGCAAGAAGGAGAGAGAAGACATGGAAGACCCATGTCTTTGAGTATGTACATGTACAATTGCAATTAGTGATGATTCAACAGATCTCCCCTTGTAGCAGAGATGGATAACCAGATAGCTGGGATAGCTCAGTTGGTAGAGTATGAGGCTCTTAAGCTCACGGTCGCAGGTTTGAGCCCCACGTTGGACAAAAGATTCCTTCATTGCAGGAGGTTGTACTAGATCAGGCATCCCCAAACTGCGGCCCTCCAGATGTTTTGGCCTACAACTCCCATGATCCCTAGCTAACAGGACCAGTGGTCAGGGATGATGGGAATTGTAGTCCAAAACATCTTGAGGGCCGAAGTTTGGGGATGCCTGTACTAGTTGATCCCTGTGGCCCCTTCCAACTCTACAATTCTATTATTCTATGATTACTACACAACTCCCAGCATTCCTACCCACCAGCCATGTTGACTGGGACTGACAGGAGTTGGAATCCAACTGCATCTGGAAGGACACAGCGACCCACGCTTGTATTGAAGAGTATGAATTTCGGATTATGCCATGACATAATAACACAATCCATAGGGGTCCGAAACTTCTGTCCTTCCAGAAGGATTTAACTTTAGAGCTTATGATATGAAGTTTCATATTAGTATTTTTCTCTTTGGCCTAAAAAAAAAGGAAGGGGGAGAATTCAAAGCTTAAGCTGGCTACTTTACCTCATTTCAAATTCAGGCCAGCTTATCTCACTCGCCAAATAGAATCTAATTTTAGACTTTATTTATATGCCTCCTGTTGGAACGCACAAGATAGGCTTTATGCTCTGAGCGATGTTAGTTTGTATTAATAAATTGATGCTATTATAACCAGCTAGTAGTCATGCAGCAATGGAAACATTTTGCAATGCCATTATAGTTGGATTTAGCTTTTGTGACCTTTATATGCTATCTAACAGGGAGGGAAAGTGAGAGAGATGTATCTCATTGTGCCAGACAATATACACAGTGCAGACAAGCTGCAGAGAGCGGTGGGTTTCATAGCATAAATCTTTTTGCTTTAGCCAGGTTGGAAATGCTCAGTAATTCAGAAGAACAACCTTTAATTTACTGCTTTCTCTGGACACCACAGAGGGCTGGTGGGAGGGGAAAACCTCATTACAAAGACCATCGTTCCTCTATTGGCAGGAAATACAGGAGGTAAAGAATGCCAAAGAATTGCTTATCACAATCCAGTTGGTTGTTATCGCAGGGAGAGAGAGGAAAAAAAACATAACCGAGTTTAGACTGTTTGCACACAATTGCATGAAAATGCACCTTGCTGTTCCTTTAATTTATTTTTTTAAATGCACCTGAAATGAAATTCACAAGGCCCAGTCAGGTCCTTTTAATCTGCTAATGTTTCTCTGCAATGCGAGCTCTGCAAATGTACTTGTTAGCTGCTGCCATGACAAGGTGTTGATCTACTTCAGGCCTTAGCATCCTTGCTCCACGCTCTGAGAAATGCGTTCCTTTTTGGAAGCAGAGAGGTAGTTGTAGGGCAGAGATAAAGTAATGGATTTTGTCATATGTTTTATGGAATTACATTTTAGTTCATTTGCAACGGGGCCAAAACGCTGTCGTTTGGAAGGCGTCCACCCCAGTGTTTCTATGCACATGAGATATGACTGAAATTCAAGCAAGGAGGGAACACAATTTGAGTTTCTTTCTTATGCAAAGCCTTTTCTGAGACAGCTGAGCACCAATGTCTGTGTTTATATGAAATGTGAAGAGGATTGCTGGTCCAGCCAGGGACTCACATGAAATGGAATAGAACAAACTACAACTAGAATATTGACTTGAATTAGGGCCCTTTTGCTTAAGTGTGTGTGTATGCACTATTATATTATTTGTGTACAAAATACATGCATAATGTGTCAGATATGAATTCTGCATAAGTATAAATTTTGCCACTTGTCTCTTTAAAATACCTAGGATTCATAGGGCAGCCATATTTCAAAAAGTAAAAACCAGGATGCCCAGAAAGTTTTTTTAAAGGAAAACCCAAAAGTTCATGAGCTTTTTTTTTTAGACAAACCCCAAAGTTGGTGAGCTTTTTTACTACAAAAAAATGCAAAAAAAGGGGGGGGAGGGGAGCGATTTTTCCAGTTGACTTGCCTAAGACCCAGGACAAAGTGCCACCTTTCAGAAATTCCCTCCAGATGTCAAATTCACCTTTGAAATCCCAGTAATCCCAGACGTATGACGGCCCTACATAGGACTATCAGGTGTCTTTTGTGGGTCATGAAGCAAACATCTGTGTGCGTATGTGTCTCAGGTGCCTCTGAATGCATCTTGTACTAAGATAGTGTAGCCAGGTGCAATCTCATGCTCTCCCCTGCAACAACAACAAACAAAAACCCACTCATGCTCTCCCCTGCAACAACAACAAACAAAAACCCACTTCAGATGAAGGGAAATTTATACTGGAATAGAAAGGCAAGGATTGAGAAAGTGATGCAAGATATGCCAGAAAGACAATCTAGTATTATGCATGTTTACTCAGAAGTGAATCCAAACAATTCCAGCTGGAACGACTCCCAAATACATGTGCATAAGAGTATATGCAAAGGGTGCACAAAGCAAAACAAAACAAAACAAAAAACAAGATGGTAAAGTCATAAGTAATATTTGTTATTTGGGGAAGTTGCAAATATTTTTCTCTCTCTAATTCTAAAGGTTTTCATTATGTCACTTTCATCTAAATTACTTAAACAGATGCCAATGAAAAATTAATGGGTTGGGTGCTATGAAATGTGAAAATAGCTAGTCTCTCCTTCTACCCATATTGGCTACTGATGGGAGTCTGCTTTCTTCTTCAGAAGTGGACTCATATTACTTTCCTCAGTAGAGCCATAATGTTTGGAACAGACTTCTTACACCTTGACTTAGCCTTGTGGATTCTCTTCTGAATCCTTTCCCATCTGTCTATATTATTAGTGCCGAAAAAGGAACTTAGTATTGTAACTCAAATACTTACCGGTGACTCTTCTCTGAATACCAGTCTATATCTGCAAATGAATATTAAGCATGCCTTTTTCACATTAACAGTCCTTGGAAGAGATAAAAGCTGTGTGACATTATATACTTCTTAAATATGAAACTCAAGTGCATTTTCATTCAGCATTTTACTGATTTAAAGAATGGAGATCTATAGTTCCTTAGGAAGACTAGGGAGACCATAGCTCTAAAGAGATAGGCAGGTAGCATAATTCTTCATGTACACAATTGCAGTGAAACAAAGGGAAAAAGGAAATAGCAATTAGTTCTGTTGGTGATAGCTGGCAAGCTTTTGAGTGACGCAGAAATTAAATGGCATGAATGAATATGACTACCTTTTATATCTTCGTTCATACCAAACAGTCATTATTTTCACCACTTGTGAGCTTGTTCTCAGACACAGGCGTCCTCCTAGTTTATAAATAGAGTCCACCTCCAATTATGTGAGGACCTGTAAATAAGAAGAGTTGCAATACATTTTCCTCTTTCTAACACGTTTTGTATTTGGTCTCACAATGCTTTCTGGTTATGGGGATATGCAGATTTATAAACAACAGTAAGGTTTGTGGCACCCTGGAGACTAACAGATTCATTGGGGTGTAAGCTTTCATGGGCCAGAGGACATTTGGTCAAATCTGACAGTGTAGGCTCTAACCTTATGCAACAACAACAACAACAACAACAACAACAACAACAATAATTCATTATTTGTACCCTGCCCATCCGGCTGGGTTTCCCTAGCCACTCTGGGCAGCTTCCAACAAATATTAAAATATATTAAAATATATTAAAATATCACACATTAAAAACTTCCCTAAACAGGGCTGCCTTCAGTTGTTTTCTAAATGTCAGGTAGTTGTTTATACCTTTGACATCTGATGGGAGGGCGTTCCACAGGGTGGGCACCACAACCGAGAAGGCCCTCTGCCTGGTTCCCTGTAACTTGGCTTCTCGCAGTGAAGGAACCATCAGAAGGCCCTCAGCGCTGGACCTCAGTGTCCGGGTAGAATGTTGGGGGTGGAGATGCTCCTTCAGGTATACTTGACCGAGGCCTTTTAGGGCTTTAAAGGTCAGCACCAACACTTTGAATTGTGCTTGGAAAGTTGGGTCATCTTTGAGGTCCACAGGGTTCTTCATTGGCTTGGCTGCAATGGACTGACACAATTTACTTATCTAGAATTGTCATTCAGAAAGAGGGCAGACTTTTTCAATATGGGGCACAAGTTTTATCCTGAGCCCTCCCAGCGCTGTCCAACTTGCTCCCGCCCCAATCAAATTGGAAAGCCGTATTGGGGGTAGGTTGCTGATCCAAAGCTACAAGGTGAAAGGAAAGATTTGATTACTCCATTTTCGCTAGGAGCAGGACAGTGTGCAACTTGTGATCACCTGTCAAGGAGCTGTCAGGCAAGTCCAGGCCATCCACAGGGCAGGAAAGAATGGGAGACATGGAATACAATTAGCTTTTTATGAACAGAAAATAACAACACAGCAGAGTCTGTGTCTGGCTTTCTGCCTCTGGTTCCTCTCTCATGCTCAAGGCTGTTGCTTGTTCAGCATCCAGCCATTCTGTCTCTCCCCCCCCCTTCATCCTCTGACCTGTTTTCAGTGTCCCACCATCACTCCCCTAGCACTGAGCCTTCCTCTTCTGAGGCTTCCCTAGGGGATTCCCTGGCTGGAGCTTCTCACCACTCCTCATTGTCCAGCCAGTCCCTGACATAAGGTAATGTAAGCCCAAAACACCTCTAAAATGTCTTAGAAAGCAGGTGCACCACAAAAGGGCGGGAGGGGGGCAAATGGATCTGCAAAAATAGGAAGGGAACTTTGGCTCACCATGACTGAAATTAGAATAGTGAGTGGAGGGAAGGCTAAGCACCACTGGTTTAAAGGGTGTTTGTGCCTCACATACCCCTATTAAGCTGAAGCAGATTCTGTTCTTCTCTCAAGGTCACAAAAGACATCAGCTGAGTTCAAGCCAATTGAGACCGAACCTTTGCAATGGCCTGAGGCCACACTTTACGCTGCGGCTCGCTTTGTCATAGGGATGGATGGCAACTTCCCCACCAAATATTCCTTTTGTCATCGTTTTCTATTTAAACTATGTGCTGCTCTGCTTGTGTGCAGCTAAATGTTTGCAGCCTGCCAGGGACTGGATGTGTTCTGACAGGTGTTTTCTATGGCACATCTATTCCAATGAATACCGCTTGGAGTTCACTGTACAATTCGTTTGTCACACCGGAAAAGAGTCCCCATTTGTATCTGATGAAAGGTAGCACTTGCTGCCTCCGATTGACCTGTGCTTCACCAGTTCTGGAAGCTCAGCAAAAAATAAATTAAAAATAATAATAAATGAAATGCCCTCATAAGAAGATGGCATTTATGTAAAAGGATCTGACATGCTGGATTGTGGGGAGGTTTACGTACTTCCAGACAGATGATTTAACTACACATTGTTCCTGCTGGGTCTCCCCCTCCCCTAAAAATTTAATTTGACTCTTCTGACAGATCACATTATATTATCCAAGTTTCCTGGCAAAGGATTTGGAACTGTTAAAAGAGTTCTTGCACAATGCATACACCTAGGAAGAGCAATAAGCCATCACTTTATGATACGATGTGTCTTCTTCTGTAATAAATTATTGGCATCCACATATTTCTGATCTAAAGCCTTTTCAGTGTTGTCATGCGGATGTGAGAGGATGTTGTCAGGGTTATAAGGAACTGAGTTTGATTGATTGGTTGGTTTGGGGCCTTAGCTGGGTCAAATTTCATATATTTTGCTTTGGCTTACTAGAAAATGCATGTTGGCTGTAATAAAATAGGTCATTGCTCTTACAGTCTAGGGGTCATTTCAAATTTGGGGCACAGTCGCAACAAGGGATGGGGGGGAAGGAATAGGCTTGATTCATATTTTAATGCAAACCTGCCTAATTTGCCCTTCCCGAAACCATCTGCAAACTAAAATGCAGTTGTCCTTTGAAATTCACATGCCTCTGAATTTTGCAATGTAGTTGTGCAGCAAAAATATCTGTACAATTCTATTGTATCTGCATAAAAACAAACATATTGGTGAAATAGCATACAAAAATGTATTATGTAAGGGGACCTAGCTTCCAAAGATGTATATATTAGGGGAAATTGCCTCCAAGAGACAGTATGTTAGGAGAAATACCATAAAAATGCTGGCAAATTTTTGTGTCAGGTTTTTTTTAAACAACAACAACAACCCACAAACTGATGCAGAAATGTAATTAACTGAGCTTAAGGTGATAAAAACAAGAAATGGGAGAGAAAGTGAAATGGTCAGATTTTCCCATCCCTGTTCACAGAGTGCAACAAAGACCTGCTCTTGAATATAAACAAGATTAATCAGTTGCAAAAGAAGAAAGAGAAAAGCAGAATTAATTAAGGCAGTGAAAATTCTATCAATTTTTAAAATTTACATACATATTAAATGTTAGGAACATTCAACATTTAAAGGGGGAATCAGAAATATAAGTTTTCATTATAATAGTTTTCTGGAGCAGTTGCAGTCCCTGAATTGGGTCATTAACAGGGTGAACAGTGATAACCAAATGGCAACTTACTGTAGTGTGCATTGTTCCACTTGGTAATCGAGTGTTTTTTGTCATTTATCAAATGCAACAAAACTGTGCGAAAATGTAATAAATCTAACTAAATCAAGGTGGTTAACTATCAAAAGTTTCTAGGCTACATCTCCCATTAGCCCTAGTATTTTCAGCTTCTTGGTTCTATGAGGCAGTGCTTTGGTTCAAAACTGCCTCGGTTCAAAACTGCCTCAATTTTATAATATATTGGGCTATCATTTGGGGGGAGGGAGGGCCCAAGGAAGTAAGCAAGGTTTCAAACTGAGGAAATCCTTTTAGTCATCAGTAGATGTCAGGGCATCCATCTGTTTAGATAATGAGGGTCCAGACAGCTGAGCCATAAATAACAGCTTCTCCCATATAATTAGAGACAGCCAAGCTATAAATATTATTTCTATGGAGAGAGTCTAGGATCAGTTTAAATAGGTGTTTTTAGAGGCAGGAACACAGTGAATTGGGGAGGGTGGTAGTTTCCTGGAGGCGAGATATGCTGTTTGTGTTGGTGTACAACATCTGCTTCTATATGTGCTAGAATTTGATACCAGCTAATACAGTATCTCCTGCTTGCAAGATGCTTTTGACTTTTCCCTGTCAGGTATGGTTTCTCAGTTTCTTTAATCATTTGCACTTGATGTCTGACTGGGGCACATGGCAGAGTGGGCCCCAACTTTTTAGTCCGAGAGACAGAAAGTCCAAATGGCTCGGTTCCCAGCGCAAAGGAAACGGTTGCACTGCCCTAAAACTGCATTTGCCGGACACCCTGTAAAAAACTAAGCAAAACAAAATCTGCAGTGAGATGCAGATGAAATGTCCAAATACATGGCAGCCATGGATGTGTTTATGAACTAGATTAACATGTACACATTTACATACCGGTACATAAGATCGTGTCTGACTGTTTAGCCTCAGAAAATGCATAATGCTGTGATAGAGTCGAGACAAGCTGAGCTGAAACTTTCCCAAGCCAAAGAAAATGCTCTCTATCTCTCATGGAGGGGTTGGAAGAAGAGCAAAAGTTTTTACAGTTTGTCTAAAAGGCTGCACACCCCTCACCAATATTTGGCATAGAGGCAATGGAAGCACTCCAGGGCCCAGATCTTCCCTGACCTAATTAGTTCCTGCTTTGGTATCATTAATTTTTTTGAAACCAGCCTTTGTTTTCTCATTAACGAAGGACATCACATAATCATTTGGATCTGGCTCCATGACAACATCGCTGAGGGCAAAAGAAGCTAATTCATAGTAAGGGTTGACCTTACTCTGAGTTAGCTTCATTTGTCCTCTCTACAGTAATTTGTCGCTAAACTAAATCTGAATTGGCTACATGACAAAATTTTCTGGTGTGGGTTGGCTTGGCAGTAGCTGTTCTTCCCTGTGTGTGTGTTGAAGGGTGGTTTTACCACCAGAGAAATATGGAATTCAATTATGAATTCCTAAATGCTATGGGGGGGGGATTTTCAGGCTGATGCTCCTGTTGAGGCCCTAGTCTTGCTATAGAATGGCAAGAGGGGAAAAGTCGTTAACAGAATCATTCCTAGTTACAAGAAAGGAGATTCCGACTAAACATCAGGAAGAACTTCCTGACAGTAAGAGCTGTTTAACAATAGAGCGGTCTCCCTTGGGAGGCTGTGGACTCCTCTTCCTTGGAGGTTTTTCAGCAGAGGTTGGATGGCCATCTTTCATGGATGCTTTAGTTGAGATCCCTGCATTGCAGGGGGTTGGACTAGATCAGGGGTCAGCAACATTTTTCAGCAGTGGGCCAGTTCACCGCCCCTCATACCATGTGCTGGACCGGACTATATTTTGGAAGAAAAAAAATGAACGAATTCCTATGCCCCACAAATAACCCAGAGATGCATTTTTAATAAAAGGACACATTCTACTCATGTAAAAACACGCTGATTCCTGGACCATCCACGGGACGGATTGAGAAAGCAATTGGGCCGCATCCGGCCCACGGGCGTTAGGTTGCCTACCCCTGGACTAGATGGACCAGTGGTCAGGGATGATGGGAATTGTAGTCCCAAAACATCTGGACTTCCAACTCTGTGATTATTCTATGATTATGTGACCTCTCTGCCTCTGCGGAGCTTATAACTCACCTTGGTTTGCCAGTCAGCTCCGAACAATGAAACAGGTCAGGCAACAGCTGAAGTGCAAGTAGTATAAAACTCGCAGCAAAAGCCAATTCAACACAGGTTAAGAGCACAATTGACACTTGGTGTCTTTTCACCAAGCAGTTTACAGCTGCAATACTTACCAGGAGTGAGCCCCAATGGCTATGGTGAAAGTTGCTTCTGAGAAACATGCACAGGAATCCACTGTAAGTCGCATTGCATAAGCTCAGGGAGGTTCTTTCCTTTGACATTTTGCAATTCTCCCAAGCAAATCGTTTGCTGCAAGGCCCTGAGTTATTCCAGAGTTGACTATCTTCCCTCATGTGCACGGTATCCATTTCAGAGGAGAAATCTGATACACACACAAAGGAATATAATAATAATAATAATAATAATAATAATAATAATAATAATTTATTATTTATACCCAACAGAATATTAAAATACAACAATCTATTAAACATTAAAAGCCTCCCTAAACAGGGCTGCCTTCAGATGTCTTCTAAAGGTCTGGTAGTTGTTGTTCTCTTTGACATCTGAAGGGAGGGCGTTCCACAGGGCGGGTGCCACTACCGAGAAGGCCCTCTGCCTGGTTCCCTGTAACTTGGCTTCTTGTAGTGAGGGAACCGCCAGAAGGCCCTCGGCACTGGACCTCAGTGTCCGGGCTGAACGATGGGGGTGGAGACGCTCCTTCAGGTATACTGGTATACACGTAGCTCAGTTCCACATGAAAAGAGAGGACTAGCCCCTGCAAGTGAAGGAACTCTGTGCATGCGTCAAAGGCTTCACAGACACAAACACTCATTAGAATGGAGAAATTCTCTTATATTAGGGTTGCAACAGGGATGGTTGCAATAACTAAATTTCTGGTAAATGATTCAGTTCTATATTTTCCTGTTGCATCTCTGGGGAATGAAATTTTGGACATAAGATGTTTCTGAGTTTCTTCTCCTTTTCTTTAATGGCTTTCTGCTATTCTCATTGCAGTTTTATTAATTTCAAAATATTAGTATTTAGATGGAACATCATAAACTTCTCGTGTCCTGAAGGGGGAGATGTGAGGGAGAAGTGCTCATATTCTGGGTGGCTATCCAAGCCAGAGGACCCAAAGGACACCGTTCTGCTCCCTTCAAGTTCCATGCTATGAATTTCAAGTATGTACGAATGGGGGGGGGCAGTTAAAAAGAAGAAGGTGCTGTTCAGTTTTCTGCACCTTGTCAGGTTAGTTCACAAAACTGACTAGATTGCTGTTATTGTTCTTTCTCCATCTGCTGCAAAGAATTAAAATAATGACATCCACTCACACTGTAAGGGAAGTCAAGTAGGTGAGATTGCCAGTTTCTGACCCAGAAAGCAAACTCCAAGGGCAGGAGAAAGCTGTACTTATTGTCTGAACCACTTTATCGATGCTATTCCCAAAATAGACACAATCGAGGAGTGTTGGGTGGCGGGGAAGGGCGGGTAAAGCTCCTTCTGATGTGGAAATGCAGGTTATAATGTCAACTTGAGAATTTCAAACTCTGTGAAATGCAGGTTATAATGTCAAGTTGACAGTTTCAAACTTGACAGAACTCTGATATATATATATTGGTACCAAAACGATACCCTTTGAGTGAGGTAGGAGGAAAAATCATATTTACCCCAGTGGATATACTGTGAGGTAACTTTTGATAAAAAGAACCACTCTGCTTTCTGTTTTACTGTGTTTTTAATATTTTGTTGGGAGCCGCCCAGAGTGGCTAGGGCAACCCAGTCAGATGGGCAGCATATAAATAATAAAACATATTATTGTTGTTATTGTTATTATTGCTCTTTGAAGCTCCTCAGGTTTTATAATATGCTCAGGAAATATAATATGCATTCTTCTGTCACCTTCTTCCACTTTCTTTTAAGACCCTCTTAATTTTACTGCCCATTGCTTTGTTTTTCAAGAAGGCCAAAGCTGTAAGAGGGGGGCACCTAGGCATCTGCCCTAGAAGCAGCTTTTGTTCTGATTCTTCAGGCAGACACTGGATTATGTATTCCTGTTTATCTGATGTGCCGGTTGAAGCCTTTCAATTGCATCTCAATTTCGTTCCTTCTTTTACGGCCTTTCTAGACAAGGAGATGGTCTTGTCCGTCCCCCCCCCCAAAAAAGGCAGCTAATCCGTTGTTTCTCAGGATTCTGGTTTCCCCCCAATTTTGCCTTGAGAAATACTTCTGTTGTCAGGATATGGCATGGAAAATGAACTGAAAATACAACAGAAAATGGTTTCCCTAGAAGGTAATGTCATGCCACTATCATTGCAGTTATGCAAATGTAAGAGACACTCAATTATTAGTACTTGTGATTGGATGACTTTGGAGGAGGACCATTGTTTAGTAGTAGAGCAAATACTTTTGCATACGAAAGCTCCCAGGTTCTTATCACTGGCATTAAGTATTCTATTAAGAGAAACTGCAAATCAAATTTAAGTCCATTTTGTCCAGATTAATCTGGAATAACTTCTCTGTACTCAAGGAAGTCACTCCAGATTTACAGCCCTATAAATGCTCTTTTTTTAAAGGTCAATTATTTCTTCTCCTTTTGCCCTCCAATGTTGCTTAATTGAGCAGTTGTGGCCGCTAGGGAGAAATGCACCGTAGCTGTTTTTCAAAATTTCATGATGTCACCTGACCTTTCCAGCCATGCTTTATCTTTCCCCACCTCAAGCAATATTGACTAGGTTAATGCTATCCATGCTGCTCACGGATTATGCTTGTGACCCAGTTCAACGCCTTTGCTTGAACTGATAAAGGAAGAGCTGGTTGTCACCATATAGTGTCTTGCTTGGAGAAAGTGCATTAACAAAAAAATATCCTAAATAAATGTAAATATGTTCCCTCACAGATGACCGCAGTGCCTGGAGATGGGCAGCCAAGTTGTGTATCCAGAGCAGTGACCAGAGCAGAAATGACTGTTAGGAAGAGCACAGAGAGAAAGTACGCCATGGTGCACCTGTAGCAGCACAACCAGATGCCTTCATCTGCCCCAGCTGCAACAAAACATGTCTCTTCTCACAACAGCAGCTAGAATTTTAATAGCAAAGAACTGGAAGACTCAGAACTTACCGACAGTGGAAGACTGGCAGATGAAAATGATGGACTTTATGGAACTTGCCGAGATGACCGGAAGACTCCGAGACCAGAGGGTGGAAGCAGTGGAGAAAGACTGGATGAAATTGAAAGACTATCTTAAAAAATGAGGTATGATGTTAGGATAGTTGATATAAAAGGTGGATTACAGTTGTGACTGCAGATAGATATATTTGTTAAGATGAATAAATGAAGGATGAATAATGATTAAGAATTATGTAAAGGAAAGTATTTTAACTATGTTGAACTGAGATATAACGATGTAAAGAAATTACTAGGATGATATAAAATGAAACGCAGTGGGGGGAGGGGAGGAAGCCACCCTAAAGATGGTTTGAAATTAGATAATGAAATAAGATTTTTGTTTTATTTGTTTGATAAATATGTTAAGGATTAAGGATAAGAAAATAATCTGTTTGTGTTTGTATGTTTGTGTTGAAGCAGTGTTTGCTTCATGTTTGTCTTTTCTTTGATAAAACTAATAAAAAATAATTGGGGGGAAAAAAACATGTCTCTTCTACATAGGTCTCTAAAGCCACAGCAGGGACTGCATGTTGAAGTAAGAGTAGCGGAAACACAGCAAAGAAGCTCTCTCTCTCTCTCTCTCTCTCTCACTCACTCTCACTCTTTTTTGGAAATTAAACTTTAACATTCAAAAACTTTACAGATGAATTAAAATATAATATTTACAGTCACATGCTTTTCCAAGCAGGGGTTTACAGTCACTTCTTCCACCTTCCAAACGACTGTATTTTCCTCTCTTTCCAGAGCTCAGCATTCAGCCTTCTGTATCTCAATTAGGCCATGCCTTGCAGCTCCCAAGAGAGACCTTCTCCTGCAGCTTTGCTCTCTTTCTTTCAAGCAGAGAAGAAACACTCAAATACTCTGTTCAACTTAGCAGTGTTCTTCCTCTTTCTTCTTTGGCGACCACTCGTAGCCAAGTAAGATTGTCTTCCATGAACATGGTGTCCGTTAACACTGAGTCCGTAAGGGACTGTGGAGGCCATTTCTGGATCCACACATCCTTCCACAGCATGTACATAGATTTCCGGGCGGGAGTTGATCATGGTGAGGGTTTTTCCAAGCGTGCCTTCCTCTTAGCATGTTTCTCCCTTTCGTCCTGAGTTCGAGCATCTTCAAAGCCCATGACACCTTTGGTAAAGGTTGTTCTCCAATTGGAGCACTCACAGGCCAGTGTTTCCCAATAGGTGTTTATAGTACATTTTTAAATATTTGCCTTGAGAGAGTCTTTAAACCTCTTTTGCTGACCACCAGCATTACGCTTTCCATTTTTAAGTTTGGAATAGAGTAGTTGCTTTGGAAGATGATAATCAGGCATCCATACAACATGACCAGTCCAACAAAGTTGATGTTGAAGAATCATTGCTTCAACACTGGTGATCTTTGCTTCTTCTAGTACACTACCATTAGTTCACCTGTCTTCCCAAGTGCTGTGTAAAAATTTTCAGAGACACCATTGATGGAATATTTCGAGGAGTTGGAGATGGCATTTATAAGTGGTCCATGTTTCACAAGCATACATTAAGGTTGGCAGTACAACAGCTTTGTAAACAAGCATTTTGGTTTCCCTGTGAATGTTCACAGTGGATTCTAAAACACAGTCATCTTGCTTCACACAAAATGGAGTCTCTCATTCACTAGATACCTGCCATGTGGCCAACATTAGCCAATCATATTAGAACTACTAGAGAACTCTCTTGAATTCAGTTTCCAACCAATCAAGTTTAAACACATAGTAATGCATAAAAACATTTACAATTTCAGTGAATTAAATTACTATACTTAATACTGCAGCCTTCCAGCAGCTTCCAGGCACACTCCTCCATTGTCTCCCCAAACAGACAGATGCCAGCATGTTGGCTTGTTGTCATAGGACCATCGTCAGACTGTTGGTACATCAAGCTCAGTATAAGAAATGCTAGGGATTGAATCTGGGACCTTCTGTATACAAAGCAGATGTTCCACCACTGAGCTTACAACCCTCTTCCATGTGTCAATGGAGGAACATATTTACATATCTGGTGCCATGCCCAAAGCAATCTAGCACAGGGCAAGGATTAGCTAGCTAAAGTTTGCCCCTTGCGATCATGATCATTATTAGGCCCCCGCAGCTGATGGCACTTGAATATCAAAAGACCTGCACATTATATGCAAAGATGCATTTAACATCATATCTCATTTGGCCCTGAATATGCCATCTGACCTTGGCTGTCAAATTCTCCCCTTGGTTTAATTAAGGAGATACATTTATTTAATTAAGCGCTTCCTAGTTGTGAGAGTTCTGATCCCCTTTACCCATCAACAGAAAGGGTGCTAAATAACGTCTGTCTCTATATTTAGATGACAATTATCTATTTTCAGGATGAGTCACTCTCTGAGTCCTCTTATCAGTAATGAATTCTCTGTCTCTTTCTTTCCAACCCCACTCCAGAATGCATGCATGCTGGAATGACACAACCGTGCTTGTCTCCAGAATAAGCATGTTTGGATTATGTGCCTTTGATCCCATCTGAGCAGATCATGATAGTATTAGCAATTACTTAAAGAAAAAACAGGCATCTGTCCAAATCTCAGCTTGTCCTGATTGATGCTAATCAGCCTAAACCTCTCTAGCAGTCTGAAGCAATCTATTAGCATACTTTATTAACCTTTTTGGAAAGCAATGCCCTCTCTTCTCTAGGGACATAATATTTAAAGCAAATATTTTTTATTTTTTATTTTATTTTTTAATTTAAAAAATTGCAAGTCAGGTTAGCAAGGTAATGTTTCTGGCCCTGCAGTTAAATTTTAGTTTTCACGAGTTTGATAAATAGCCTGCATTAGCACTTAGTGTGTGAAGTTAATCATGGTAGAAAGAAAAATAGCATGCTTTGCCTAGTGCAGGGATAACTAACTTTTCAGCAGTGGGGTTCCTTCACCTTTAATGGTAGCCAAGGGATTTCATCAGAACAACTTGGTGCTGCAGGGGCCTGGAAAGCCATAACCATATCCTCTCCCCATCCCACTTTTACACTACTGTTAATAGTAAAGGTAAAGGGACCCCTGACCATTAGGTCCAGTCGCGGACGACTCTGGGGTTGCGGGGCTCATCTCGCTTTATTGGCCGAGGGAGCCGGCGTACAGCTTCCGGGTCATGTGGACAGCATGACTAAGCCGCTTCTGGCGAACCAGAGCAGCTCATGGAAATGCCGTTTACCTTCCTGCCGGAGCAGTACCTATTTATCTACTTGAACTTTGACGTGCTTTCGAACTGCTAGGTTGGCAGGAGCAGGGACCGAGCAACGGGAGCTCACCCCGTCGCGGGGATTCGAACCGCCAACCTTCTGATCAGCAAGCTCTAGGCCAAGGGTAGGCAACCTAAGGCTCATGGGCCGGATGTGGCCCAATCGCCTTCTCAATCCGGCCCTCGGATGGTCCGGGACTCAGCTTGTTTTTACATGAGTAGAATATGTCCTTTTATTTAAAATGCATCTCTGGGTTATTTGTGGGGCATAGGAATTCATTCATATATTTTTTTCGAAATATAGTCCGGCCCACCACATGGTCTGAGGGACGGTGGACCGGCCCACGGCTGAAAAAGGTTGCTGACCCCTGCCCTAGGCTCTGTGGTTTAACCCACAGCGCACCCACGTCCCTATTGTTAATGGTACTAGAGATCTAATAGCAGCAGATGGCATGGTTGGGCAGCACTGCTTAACTGGCCTCTGGCCAATTGTGTTGCTCTTGCGTCCCGGGAGCTAGAGAGGGAGGAATGGCACAGTGGCAAGGTCAGCATGGTGAAAATGGCACTGGTGGAGTCAACCTGTCATTCCTGCCTGTGCATTTGCATCATGCTAAACAACCCAACACTCTGTCCCTCCCTTTCTACCTCCAGCCAAGCAACAGCAACATGACCAACTGGAGGTCAGGCAACTGGGGGTTCCCCACCAGACCACTTTGCTACTGGCATGTTGAAAAGTGACTATTCCTGTTGTCAACAGTGCTAGAGCCAACGTTAACTAAAGTGAGGAGCTGTAGCAGAGGACATGATTTGCATGCAAGAGGCCCTGGACTCAATCAGAGACATCTGAGTTTCTGAACCCCTGGAGAGGAGTGGCCAGTCACCGTAGGAAATTCTGAGGTGGGTCGACTAGTGCCTGACTCAGAATAAGGCAGCATATTCTGTAAAATCCAGGAAGCAGGACCAGCGCAAGACATTTTGGCACCTGTAGAAAACCACAAAATGGTGTCCCCCTCCCCACCAGGGAAGAAGGGGTAAGTGAACATCTACACTGGGATCTGCTGCCCCTGTGGATTGTGTCGCCTGAGGTAGTCGCCTCACCTTACCTAATGGGTGAACCGGCCCTGCCAGGAAGGAGCTAAAAAGAAATTGGAATTGTATCTGTGATTACAATACTCAGTTGTTGCCTCTTCCCTTCTAAGCAGCAGAAGTAACTGATTTATCACAGTTACCTTTTTCCAAATCCACAAAGGCCTGAATATGAATAATGTCAGTTGTGTGAGGTTCCCAGGGCTGGACTAAGTATGTCGAAGGCAAATCGTTGCATGGGTTGTAAATGTTTCCTGGGACTTCATTCCTAAGGTTCATATAATCCATCGTGCTCCCTTTAGGTGTTCTATTTCTCTCCCCAATTGCTGGTAAAAGATATCGCCGAGATTTCCAGGTGTTAATTACCGATGCATCTAGGTATCCTATGTTAGCTTCCAATGTAAATTTGCTTTCTGAATGCTTTGCATTTTGCAATTAATATTTGCTCTGGCATTTATCTAATTAATTAATGTTATCCAAGTGGCTAAGGGAGGGGAAAACTGAAGAGTTCATAATTTCAGACTTTCTTGCGAATATTTAAGCTGAGTTGGGGTAAGGGTGAAGAACAGAAATGGCATAGGTGAACCACTTTTGTGCAGCTTGCCTTTTCTTACATTTCAAAACAGAGAAAAAACTATTTCCATGGATGCTTTGCATGATATACAGACAAATTCCAGGACTGAGATGGGGAACCTGTTGCCCTCAGATGTTGTTGAACTCACTATAGCATCCAGCATCCTTGATTGGGGTGATGAGACCTGGAGGTCCACAGGTTCTTTATCCCTGTTCTAGAGCTCTACCATTCATCTTCTCCATTTATCTATTCCATGGGAAGCAGAGGACATTGTTTGCTAAAGCAAGACCATTTTTATTTTGTCGTTCCCATGCATTTCAGTTATCTATTTAGGAGTTTACCAGGTCATACAGTTTGCATTCCTGTCCATAGCCATCATTTGAACATCTAGGAGGCAAGCTCAGGCAGAAGTACCCAAAGTTTGGGAACTTGTATTTCAGAGATGTGTTCAGCCTCATCCAAAGCAAGTGAATGCCGCTTCCCTGAATCACAAGACTGATTCATTGCATCTGTTAGTTTCAAATTTGTTATCCCTCGCCGATTCTGTAAGAACATGCCTAGGCAGAAGATCAAAAAATTTGCACCCGATTCTGAATTTGATAAAGATAGTTGGGTGTCAACGCCGATCAGCACGTCGAGGACATTATGCTGCGATGTGAACTTCCACAGTAGCTTTACATAAATATAAATGAGATGGAGCCCTGCAGAAACGCCACTGCAAATCTGTACTCAACTCTCAACCCTTCAGGAGGATTTGATCCAGCCAGGGTGGTGTAGTGATTTGTTTCGGAAACAATGGGTCAGTCACTATTTCTCAGCCTAAGCCAGGCTTCCTCAACCTCGGCCCTCCAGATGTTTTGAGACTACAATTCCCATCATCCCTGACCACTGATTCTGCTAGCTAGGGATTGTGGGAGTTGTAGGCCAAAAACATCTGGAGGGCCGAGGTTGAGGAAGCCTGGCCTAAGCTATTTCCCAGAAGTGCTGTTAGAATAAAAGAGGGACTGTGTATGCTACCTCAGAGAAAGGGTGGGGTATATTTATGTCCTTCCTATAAAATATAAATATCAAAAGCCACTAAAAGGGTCACACTCCCACAGTTCATTGGTACAATTGGTACAATTTTTCAAAAAATCTGTTCCCTACCCCCCCCCAAAAAAACCACCCCAGAATAACCACATCGTTAATTACCTTGCCCAGTAAATGTTAATTGGAAATAAGCCTGTAGTTTTTCAACTCCTCTGGGTCCAGTTATAACCTTTACAATAATGGATACATAACAGCTTTCTTTCAGTGCTGAAGGACCCTGTTAGCTGACACAACTTCCAGAAGTGCCAAGTAGCCTCTTCAAGCTAGATTTAGATGGGCTGAGCCTGCAAGCTGAATGAATATTTCCAAATATCATATCCGTATGAGCAGGCAATAGCGAGTGAAGATGGTCCATCTGAGCAACTGCTGTAAGCAGTAGCCGTGGGCACAGGAACCAAGGAAGCAGCCTCACGCTGAGTCAGACCATTAGTCTGCCTAACTCAGTAATGCATACTCTGACCGGCAGCATCTCTCCAAGGTAGAGGACATTAAGCGCTACACCGCCTACATTCTAGCAACCCATCTAGAAGATTTAAGCTCCTTTATCTCCCTGCGGGAGGCAGTGGAAGACAGGAGTGCCTGGCATGCTCTGGTCTATGGGGTCACGAAGAGTCAGACACAACTAAACGACTAAACAACATCATCTCCCTGGTAAACCAACTCATAAACTACTCATAACCAAAGCTTAAAGGCAGGGCACCTATGAACAAAACCACTGCTTGCCTTTACCAGTTTCCTATTTTAGAGAACACCACCATTGATTAGGTTGCTAGCAATATTGACAGCAAATTCGCCGCCACCCCCTGTGCCTTCTAGGAACCCATGAGATCTATTAGTGCTCTAGTAAGCATCTTGCCTACATGGGAACTACAAGATGTGTCCCAAGTAGACGGAACCTTACTGTATTTGTTAGCTAACCGGGGAGGGCTGCTTCATCGACTGATCCTAATGAAATTCACCACCTCCCCCCCCCCAATTTGTATCTGTTAGCTCCTTTTTCTCTCTTTGACCCATTCCAAACTACATTGAAATTAGCTTACTCAATTGTGCAGCCTATAAATAGGGTCACAAATCTTCAAAAGCTACGCTGATTCACGTATTATTTTCTCATCATTGCTGCTCCCAACAAATCTGGAAATGTGTTTATCAATTAATTCTCTCTGGTTTCAGGGAATTGGCCATGAAACGTATTTGCACAGATAGAGAATTCTTGGGAGACCTCGTTTTAATTGTTCCTATTTTATCTAGCAAAGATAACAGCAGAAAATCCCATCTGCTTTTAATCATCTCTTCTTCTCTCCCTCCCCCGCCTTTTTTTTGCAATAATTTGCTTGTAATTTTCTCCAAATGAGCTTTGGAAAATTGGATGCTATTTGTACTTTTTAGGTGCCTGATCCTCTATTGGTTCCAAATATATTCATTCATTCATAATGGATAAAATCCACCTAATCATAGCAGGAGGTGCATAGAAACGGAGCTGCAGCAATGGAATGGAATCTCTCCCTGGGTAGAGCTGGGGAAGAAACGGAGAGAAGCAGGCAAGGAATGGTACTTGGAGTCCCTGTTGTGTGATAGAATTGAACTCATTAAATCTAGGAAGAGACTGTGTGATGCATGGATAGCTGGTCAATGACTGCCCTAGTGGCCAGAAGAGCAGTTATGTTAGGGCATTCTAGTGTATCCATTCCTGTTCCCCATTTCCAGCTTGAGGGATGGATCTGAACCATTTTCTGTCTCCAGCTGCTTATAAACAGTATATGGCGAAGGTACACCAAGATGGCTCTTTTCTACACAACTGTATGTTCTCTTTTACAGCCGAAACAAATTTGCTCTCCTTTTTTTTAAAAAAAATTTTTTTTAAATTTCTGTTTTACAGTTTAGAATACCGTATATTCCGGCGTATAAGACGGCCCCCAACTTTTCCAGTTAAAATATAGAGTTTGGGATATACTCGCTGTATAAGAAATACGACCCGGCGTATAAGACGACCCCCGACTTTTGAGAAGATTTTCCTGGGTTAAAAAGTAGTCTTATACGCAGGAATATACAGTATTCATTTATTTACACTGTTGAATTTATCTTAATGCTGCCAGCGTTTTCAAGTGTACACAATTCCCCCCCCCCATATATTCAGTAAACATTTTCCAATCTTCTTTAAACGGATGTTCTTCTTGTTCTCTTATTCTAGACGTTAGGTCCGCAAGCTGCGCATATTCCATCAGTTTAAGTTGCCATTCTTCTTTGGTTGGGACCTCGCTCGTTTTCCATTTTGGGGCTAACACAAAACACGGGCCACCATAGTGGCATACCGTAAAATTTAATTTTGTTTTTCAAAATGAAGCAAAACCTACGGTAAGATGGAAAATTATGTTTATTTTTGTATATTTCTACTTTATTCCATGACACGAACAATTTAATTACCAGCTTACAGCTGAATCTTGTGCGTTCGTGCTTTAATTAATATAGATTTTTTCTCAGAATTTGTAAACGGAAAAGTGGAGTTGCTGTTCCGTGGTCAATCTGGCAGTGGAAAATTTTGGTGGTATCCCCTTTTGCTTGATGCCCTAAAGCACATATTTTGCTTAATGGTTAATCCAACTTTAATCAGGAAAATATTGTTAAGTAGGGTTGAGCTGAGTACTATCATGGGAGGATGGTTTCCAGCTACTCCACCACCCTTTGCCCTTTGCCCTTGGAAGCCTTATAAGAAGCTGCTGCAGGAGAGGGTTGCTGAGCAACTTAAGGAAATGGGTGTTTCTAGGACTAGGCTGTGAGGCTCCCTTGTTACTTTTGCTATTGGATGCTGCATGTTGCTTAAGTAATCTTGTTATATTTATAGCATTGAAATGTGAGGGTTTTTTTGTTTGCTATTATATTTTTGGCTATTGCTGCATCTACATTGATTTGCATTAACAATATTAGTAGATACAGCATTCTATAACGTTCAAATCCATTTCCCCTTTGCCCTCTGGTGTCACATTTCAATAACGCATTTTAAACGTTACAAACCACGAGTGTAGATGTGCCCTGTGTTATCATTGAATTGTTTTCGTAGCATTTGTTTGAAATGCACCCCTGTTACTTCGTTGTAAGTCGCTCTGGGGAATACTTATTTTGGTGGAAAAGCATCATACAAATGAAAAGAATGAATGGCTCACACGACATGGCGCCCTTTGCTCCGCCTCATCAGAGCAACTCTGTATAGCTCCTCCCACTCCGTTGTACGCCAACCCTGCCTCTCTCTACATTTATATGCAGGGATGAGACATCTAAGTGCCACTAAGCAACAATTCAACATTGGGGTGGGTGGGTTTGATTTCCTACCAATGATTTTTGCATAAGTGCAAGGAACTGTTATAGATCGGGGTGGGGAACCTCAGGCCTGGGAGTCAAATGCAAGCCCTCTCCGCCCCAGGTCTCTGCATGTGTGTGCTTGTGTGTGTGTTACTCAGCCAGCAGCATAATAATACTGCAGCAAGATGAGAAAGGCAGGGGTCACTAACCTGTGATCCTCCGGATATTCTTGGACAACAGCTCATTGGTCATGTTGTCTTGGGCCGAAGGGAGTTGGAGTCCCACAACATCTGGGGGATCACAGGTTTACTACCCCTTGGTTAAGAGATGGGTGATCCTGCAGCAGAGCTGCTTGCAAGTGACCACTAACGGATTATCAGCCTGGCAACCGGCTGGGGTCTGCTTCACAATTATAACATGCTTACTCTGACTATGAGCTCACACTTGAACATTCTGTGAAAATGCTGTATGACTTGCCTATTTGGAATGCCTTTTCAAAGCAATAACAACAATAACGAGAAGTAAATTGGTATCTGGGGATATTGCAATCCTTACGACACTCATAAATATCGTATTTTTATATTCTGCCTTCATGTTGGTGCAAAAATAAAATAAATACAATGCAATAATACAATGCAATGCAATAGAAAGGAGAATTCCTGGATGCCAAGATCCAAGCTTGGTGAGAGATTTAAAATCACAAAATATGCAGCAAAGCAAAGCATATAGGCTGTAAAACATTAAGATGTGCCCTTTAAAGTGAATTCCAAAATGTCCCCTTCAAATATTTCTTTCCAAAGTTTCTCCCCCCCCGCCCCCCCCCCCCAGCATGGGAAAAAGACCACATGTCAGATTCATGTGCTTCAGAATAGTTGCACAGGCTGTAAAACTTGGCTTAGTTACAAAGTAGAGAAAGTTCCTAGATTATTGGTATAGGAACGCAAGGGAGGCTTGTTAAAGCCATGGGGGTGGAGAGAACAGCTCAGAGTTCACACACCAAAGTTCACATATAGACTGAACTTCTTATGTAGGCTAGGAAGAACCTACATGTGGTTTGATTATCTAGTTCCTTCAAAGGTGAGGGGAAGTGGACATAGTCAAGCCTGGCAGGTCAGCTTACTCTATGGCATTAACCCCTTCATGCATTAATTAGACGTAAGCATGTTGGTTATATGTGGCTGGTCCTCCCACACATTTTTCAAAGCAAAAACCTAAAGCAGCCAGGAGATTATGGTTGAAATATATCAGTAAGAAGCTCTGACAGTTGCTTTCCGGCAGCAAAGTTCAAACTGCATTTAACTTTGGCACCTTTTCCTCTCATGGCAATAAAAAAAGGCGAGAAATTCAAATAGTGCCGAATTCAAGCTGAGGATCTTCTTTTGCGGTCGCAGTTTGAACTTTCAATCACCTGACATCTTATATGATGCCATGTGATTGACAGGTGGATAGCCTTGCCCACCTGTCAAAGTGGGCCTGCAGAGGATTGGCGACTTTTGGATTCAACCCTCTGGCCTAATCTAGTTCCCCATCCTGATTTATAAGCTAGGTAACTTGACAACTTTATGATGAGTTCCGCAGTCTGTTCTGTTCTGCAGCAAATGCTGCTGTACTCCAGAACCACAATCACATTCTCAATTGGTTTGAATCCACGAACGATGGCAACGGGGACGCTCTCCCTTTCTGTTTGAGGAACGCACCGGGTACAAGCTAAATGGCTGGCGAAGTTGTAAATAGTAATTACTCAACGCACAGTCAAGGAAAGCTGCCATTGTAGCTTGCAATTATTGGGCCTACATATTAACAGTGTTCCTTTTGAGACTCTCACCCGTTGCAGTGACATATCAGACAGGAGATAAAATATAGGTCTTTGAGGGGTGCATTTTTCAGTTTGATTGGCTTGGCTGCCTTTCTTGGGATAATATCTCATGTTTAATTTATCGCCGCAGGCAGCAGTAGGCATCTGTCTAGGGGGCGCGTTTGCACGCGTCTGCTTCCCATTATTACTAATAAAAGCCTTCATTACGGCTCTAGTTCCCTTTATTGCAAATATAAATAAAATCTGACAATATTGTAAATAAATCCTTTCTTTCCCAGAAGCTGGCAGAATGGGGCGAAAATTAATTTTGTGCCTGAAAAATCTCATCAGACAGCTTTATGGAAAGAAAGGGAATTGGCATCAGTGCCCAGGCGGCCTTTCATTTTTCTCTCTCTCTCTCTCCACCTCTTTGGCCACTCTCGCCTCAGCCCGTTCACGCTCCTCTTCTGTGTGCTGCATCTGTCTTCCGCCGAAGCTGTGTTAGTCAACCCAGTCATCAAAAAGGTCAATGGGATCGGCAGGGCGAAGAGGGGAGAGAGAGGAGGGGACACAGAGTCCTGGCTTCTCGGGGAAACCTAACACGTATCTGCTGCAGCAGCATAATTTCCAGAACTGCGTGTGTAGGGTTCTCTCCCCCCCCCCCGCCACGCACACAGCACTGGCCCCGGGAGACTGCAAGGACAAAGCAGGAAAAGCTCAACTAGAAAGGGCATTGAGGATTCATAAAAACCATTACAGGAAATGCACAAAGCATTGCCTACTATAACTCGATTGTATTTCACTGAGCAAGCAAACGCACCAAAATGCCTGGTTAAGCGCTTCTTCATTTCGAACGCTTCAGCTTAAACAACTCGGAACATCCTCAAGGCAGGTAGAGGAGATAATCAAGTGAAGTGGGGTGGGTAATATTATTATTATTATTAATAAATTATTATTATTAATAATAATAATAATAATAATGGCCACACATTAATTCTCCTGCTTGGAGAATTGTTATGTGAGAGTATGTTAAATGCCCCCTTGGTCTTTTATAGCTTCCTGATTCCTGCCGACATGTCAGCTTTATGGAAGTACAAATACTCCCGCCTGTCCCTTTGGGTTGAAGACAAGGTGATTTTGATTTCCAATTAATAATAGATTGACACTAAGCATTCTTAATTGCCATATTTTTCATGGTGTGATTCATAAAGCAGAAGATCAATGAGCCGTTCTGTAGGTTTTATGATCCCTTCCGTTGCAACAGTTCTGTTGACAAAAAAAAAGAGGAATTGCATGCCAGGCTATTGCTAACCTGTACAGCTTCTAACCAGCCTCAACTGTGTGTATCCATCACTGTCATATATCAGTCTGGGTTGAGCATGTGGATCTGGGGGTGGCTGGGTGGGGTGCGGGGGATCTTCTGCAGTCCTCTGCAGTAATTTATGTTTTGTGACAGCAGGCTAGCTCAGTAATAAAAATTCTATTTATTTTTAATGAAGGAGGGACAGGATAATATATACAGATATAAAAATTATACGCACTCCTTGAATTTTGCTATACTATAATTTGCAGTGGAGTGTGTAGCTGTTATTTTACGAGTTTATTTGAGGCCTGCTTTTCTCTGAAACTTGCGGCAAAAGCCTTTCAGAAGACTTAAGCAATTCCTGAGCAATTGCATTAACACTGAAGTTGTCTTTCTGAAGAAACGGTGAGCTGGTGCTTTCTGAACTCCCTCACTTAATTCAGGAAGCAGTCATGTGTTCTGTGCATGTTTTCGCGACTGAAAAGATAGGCCTGTTCTCCCATCTGTGGGAAATAAGCAGCACCATTTGAGGCTGATAAGATGCCAAGCTTCCTGTCATCTCCATTTGTTCATCCTTGGAGAATATTTTCAGTCACTTCTTCCAGTCCAATTTGCTACGCCAAGGCAGCGACCTCTGTACCAGGAATTAGGAAAGAATTGCGTGCCCAGCCGCAGAGTCTACCTTCCCGGCGCTCCTAACTGCTAAAGTGGGGAATTGAATGGACACAGCAACAGTCTGGGGTTTAAAATGGCCACAACCTATTTGATTTCAGATGTAGGAAGCCTTGGCACAGGCACTGGGCGTATATCCCTCAGTCCCACCCCACGCACTGGGGAGGGGGAACTGAGGCATGACAGGGTCTATTTGGGGGTGGCTCCATTGCAAAATGCAGGTTTACACAGAAGGCCCCCAAACGCCTAGGGAAGCTCTATGGCCCACTGGCCCTATGCAACTGGCTCTTTGGACAGAGACTTCCCTCCAAACCCCTTTAACGGGGTACCCTGTTATCGCTGCCGCAGAGAACAGAGAGTGGGTGAGTCACCACTTCACCACACCCCAATTGGATAAAGACTATAGGATTCTGCCCAAGGCCTAAACCGCCAAGTTATGACTAGTGTTAAAGGGAAGGTGAAACCTGCAGAGCAGAGCAGGGAAAATTCCTTCCCGGCCCTGAATACAGCAACCGTCATCAGAAGAAAATGTTTAAAGCAGCAAAGAATTAAAGGAGGGAGGGAAAGGGTGGGTGATGCTCCCGGCCGACTGGATATATAGTAGGCGGGTGGACCTGAGTGAAGCCTACCTGACTCATGTCCGCTCGCCAAGCCAGCCCCCCCCCCAAGGCTGAAGCAGATTGGCCAATTTGAAACCGGGTTTGGCGGGAACTCATGAGCCTCTGTGGCGGCCAAGGGGGGTGCGCACAGACAAAATGGCATGCTGCGCCCAGGCCAACAGAAGAGGTGTTGCGTTGGACCACAACCACCGCTCACCTGCAAGGGAGATAAGCGGCCATTAAGACAAGGGCTTGGTGAAAATGGCCTCCTAAAATTCTCCATGCTCTTTATAGGCAGTAAAATGAGGGGGTGGCCAAATATTCTTGGAGAATGCCATGCTCCCCCCCCCCAATGTTACAGAGGCCTGAATGGCCTCAACCAGAAAGCTAGCATTTAGTGTTGCTGGTCATATGCTGTGGAACACTCCTCCAGCAGAGATTCAACAGGCACCCTCACTTTTGATTTCCACACATGTCAGGATGCTGCCAGCAGCTCCTGGCTGGTTCTGCAGGAAAGTATAAAGACAAGGAAAAGTTTCTTACAGTCCTTTTTTATTTCAAACTTTACAGAGAGAGGTTATAGAACCCAGCCTCTTGGATAATGGCGTTGTCCTGAGTGAATCTCTCTCCCACTTCCTCATTCGTCATCCTCATCACCTCCTCTACGGGTGCTGGTACATGCCCTCTGTCTTTGAGCTCTTTGCTCGCCTACTTTTAAGGCTCACCGGGTTCTGGGAGATGGTGGGTCTGGAATGCTTTCTAAAGACACAGTGTCAGGCAGCTGTTCCTCTAGCTCTCCCATGATTTCCCAACTTTCCCCCTCATTTGCCTCTGAGCTGCTATCTCCCTCAAACCCCTGTTGTAAATGTATACTGTCTTCCTCTTCCTCCTCCCTGGAAGAGTCAGGATGGGGAGGCAGTCTCCACCATTCCTCCTCTGCCCAGTCCCTGACAACACGTCTCTCGAATGCTTTTTTTATGTTGGCAGGTCCATGCTGCTGTGAATTGTTTTCTTTTTGAGAAGCCAGCCATTTTATTGACTGTTCTATATTACTTTTAAAGGGTTTTCATGCTGCTACACCCAGCCCTGGTGTTTTGTGACAGGGCAGTGTGACTACTCTTTTTTCCCTCTTTCTTTTAAAGGAAAGACATCGCAAGCAATTGCCACTGATAGGTTGTAGCTGCTTGATGAGTTTGGGCTGTAGGACCCCAGACCTGCAACTTGTTGTCTAGGCATACCGGTAGTTGTGTCACTGGTTCCTGGTTCCCCAATTCTGACTCAGCTGTTAAGTGAAGCTCCCATACAGACAGCGGTGTGTGATGAAATTTTTCGTAGGGGAACAGTTAGGGCCAGAAGCATCAGCTTGCAAGGGCAATTTTTTTTGGGGGGGGGGTTGACGTTGCATGTGTGATGTCCTGACATTGCACGTGTGAGCCTCATGCCTCCCTAACATGGGCAGAAGCTTTTTGGGCTTTGGGAAGGAAGCGCCAAGCCTCTGACAGGATGCTGGAGCCCTGCTACCTAGTTCCCAAAGCCAGGTGCGCTTTGGGAAGGTTGCTGTGCTGGTCCCGTGGGTTACATGAAAGGCGAGGTCCAAGTCTGGTCCGTGGTCAGAGGTGCAACGTAAAGGCAGTCCGTAGTCACTGAAGCTGGGTGCAGGGCAGGGAGTCAGGCAGAGTCAGGAACAGGTAGGCAAGCAGGGAACCAGGGCGGGTCAGGAGCTCAGGCAGGAAAGCAGGACAGGTTTCAAGCAGGAACACTGGCAGGAACTGGTCACCAACAATGTTGCTCCTGCAACTTGGGGCTGGGGCTGGCCGGCTTTTATCTGCCCCGAGGCATAGGGCGGCCCCGATCCTCTGGGGACTCGCCTCTCCTGGCTTGGAGGCGAGCACTCCTTCTGTGGGAACTCAGTTCCCTTCGCCTCTCTGCCCTGAGCCTCTGCAGCTCAGGAGAGGCTGGAGGGTTACCGGACCCAGAGGCAACCTCAGCTTCCCCTGACAGGGCTGGAAGTGGAGCACCTGCAGGCAATGGGTCCTCCATCCCATCAGGAGCCAGAGCAGACTCAGCAGATGCCTGTACCTGAGGATCCAGCACAGGTGAGGACCCTTCAGACTCAGGCCCTAGCTCCGGCTCTGCTGGTTCTGGAGGCGGGGAATCCTGTGCAGGCTGGGATCCCTCAGGTTCAGCATCTGAGTCTGAATCCCAGGCCATCACAGTTGCAGGTGGGCTCTTGGACCCTGTTGGAGCATAACACCAGGGGCGTCTTACCCATAGAGGCTAGTGGCGCAGGGCACCAGGGCGCCAAGTTCTGGACGGTGCCAGGGAAGAGGTGGAGGCTGGACGCGGCGCCTCCCAGCATCAGCTCACCGCCCTCGCCCGCCTCCGCCATGCTGCACTGAAGCAGCGCTGCTCCCGGAGCCTCCGCCTGCCATGGCCACCATGGCATGAAGCAGCCAGCTGAGCTGGGAGCCACCGCATTCAGCCTCCGTCTCTTCCCTGCCGGAGGAACTGCCCTCCAGCAGCTGCCCGCGTCCTCCAGCCCCGCAAAGCTGGGCATGTTGCCAGCAGCTCCCTAAAAAAGGTCGGCAACTCTGGGAAATGGGGGGGGGCACCGCCGGAGGGATCTTTGCACCACGGTGCCAGATATGCTTAAGACGGCCCTGCATAACACATCCCTCCCTAAGGCAGGCAGAAGCTTCCTGGTCTTGGGCAATGAGGTGCCAGGCTTTAATACTTTAATACTTTAATTATTGGTAACATTTAGCGGCCTAGCCTAGACCCCCTAGCCTAGTCCAATAACTGCACACGCCACTGCATACAGATGTGTTGTCAGGCCAGTGAATGAACCTGACAAATATTGATCCATGCAATTCAGACAAGCCAATAGCACAGGTGTACAAAGTGTGTGCAAAGGTCAACTGCTGATTTTCTCTCAGAATTCATCTGTCCTTTGATTGTAACATCCTTTTGAGTATTTTTGTGTGTGTGTGGCAGGAATGGAGTTGCAATTCTGCCTTCTGTGCCAGTGTCTTCCATTAGCTCTCCAGCCCTCCCACAGCACAGCTACATAGACAAAAATTCAATAATCGTAATCAAGAAATGGCCCCCAAGCATTGACATACCTTAAAGCTGCTGTTCCAAAAAAACCCATTCATTTCAATCGGTTTTGTGCAGCAGAAAAATGTCCAATGGGTAGGTTGTGTGTCTATAGCTGTTGTCCCTGTTCCACTTGTTTATTTGGGGGGGGGGGACATAGGCACTTGTTGGTGTAGATGCGGCATTTTATCACAACTCTACCTAATTTTGAACAGAAGAGGAATTGAGCATTGGGAATACAGGCAATTAGTGTGATGAAGCATTGATTCGCCGTGATTCATTAAATTGACAATGGGTTATGCCTTATGTTACAGGCATGTCTTTCGTAGTATTTCAATCCAATTTCCCCACCCTCATCCTAAAATGGAGATAGTATCTACATGCTTTGCATAGCTACCACCTTCATGATCACCCTATATTTAATTATACTGTTTGCAAACAGTGCACTTCTACATTCTTCCATCCAAGCGCTGCCTTTTGTTTTGCATAAGACTGAAAGCGATAATCTCTTTTGCTATTAACACCTCATTTTGGTCTGTTGGGAAAACATTTAGCAAGGTATTATCTACACAGCTCATTAGGGAATTAGTCATTTGTGTACTGAGAGGAGATGCACTTGCCCCTCCCTGCTGTAAAACCTAGGAATCTTCTTTTAAAACGGCTACTCAGCAATTTTCAAAAAATATATCTTACCAAGAGAGTGAATGAAAAGCTGTGGTGAACAAAGTCGTTGGATATTCAAGGGCTTCTATGTGCACAGTTTTCCCTGTTTCATGTATTTTGGTTGGATAAGTGCTTTGAGGTAATTCAACTGGCTGAACTGTACAAATAATACGCAAGGGAAATTCTAAATCAGCTCTTGCCAAGCTGATGCCCCCTAGATGCGTTGGACTAAAATTCCCCTTAGTCCCAGCCAACATAGCTCTTGTCATGGCTGGTCCCAGATAAGGAAGACACAGGTCTGATAGTTAACTCTTTATTGGCAAGAGAAATGCAGCAGCTTCCATGGTGCTACAGACACACACACAAACACGCCTCCTCTAGGCCATGGGTAGGCAAACTAAGGCCCAGGGGCCAGATCCGGCCCAATCGCCTTCTAAATCCGGCCCGCGGACGGTCTGGAAATCAGCATGTTTTTTCATGAGTAGAATGTGCCCTTTTATTTAAAATGCATCTCTGGGTTATTTGTGGGACCTGCCTGGTGTTTTTACATGAGTAGAATGTGTGCTTTTATTTAAAATGCATCTCTGGGTTATTTGTGGGGAATAGGAATTTGTTCATTATTTTTTTTCAAAATATAGTCCGGCCCCCCACAAGTTCTGAGGGACAGTGGACCGGCCCACGGCTGAAAAAGTTTGCTGACTCCTGCTCTAGGCAGTGGTCCACAAGTCTGGGCTCTATGATCAGTTGCAGCAACAGTGGGGCCCTCCTAAGTGCTATAAAGGGAAGGTTGAAGGCGCTGAGTGTGTTTTGTTTGGAGAAAAGGTGTTAAGAAGCAATGTGGCAACCATCTTCCAAGGATTGCCACATAGAGAATGGAGCAAGTTTGTTTTCTGATGCTCCAGAGGAAGGTTGGAGAACCTCTGATCTATGGCCCTCCAAGTTTGCCCTCAAAACTCTCCCCAGGCCACATCCCTCACTGGTGCTGCTTTGCCCCCCAAGTGTTTTTGCATAGCTGAAATGTGTCAAACTCTGGTGATTTTCCCCTGCTTAAAGGATAGAGAAGGGAATGTGAGCTTGCTTGGGAACTAGGCTATTGGTCAAAGGTCACATTTCTATTTCTTGTTCTGCCCAAATTTGCTTCTGGCCCCGCCTACTACTGGTGTGTGACCCTCAGAAGATTGCCTAGATGTAATTGTGGCCCTTGGTCTGAAAAAGGTTCCTCGCCATTGTTCCAGAGGTTGGGCGCCAAACCGATGGGTTCAAAATACAAGAAGCTGTTTTGGAGTAAGAGTTAGGAAGAACTTTCTGACAAAGAAAGCAGACTGACAGTGGAGAAGACTGCCTTGGAAAGGAAGCAAGCTCACCTTCGTTGTAAGTTTTTGAACAGAGGCTGGAAAGCCACCTCTCAGGGATGCTGTAGAAGTAGGATTCCTGCATTGGGAAGGAGGGTGGTAGGAATAGATTAATTCCAGCTCTGTGATTCTATGTTTGGAGTCATTTTTCCTCAACACTTGAGTAACTGTAGCTGCTCTCTAAGCAGTAAGTGCTGCTTTCAGGTCAGAGAACTTCTCTGAAGCTAAGCAGGCTGAATCCATAGCATCACTCTGTAGCTTTCTGCCTATCTCACATTTAATAAAATGAATATTTCATATCTGCCAATTCATTTGGTGGTACCTGTCTTCCCTTTGGGGGGGGCGGGGGGAAAAACATTTTAATTCCTCCCTTGGTCCCAGCAGATCTGTCCTTTCCCCATAATTTGTTCTCAGTGTGTATTTTTGTTTGTGTTTTCGTTTTCCCTCTGAAGTGAAGCACCTGCCTTTCTCCTAATGTGAGAGGAAAGCTGGGGGACATTTTTTTTTGGGGGGGAGGCAGCACGGCATCCTGAAAGCAGTAAGTATCAAAGGCCGGAGCCTACTAGTGCTAAAAGGGCAGCTCATTAAAAGCTTTCGCTCTGATAGCACGTCTGCGTGGCAGTGGCTTCTTGCTGAGACAAGCTTTGTGGAACTCCTACCAGTTCTGCTCTGCCGCCAGAAATCTCTTTTGCCTCATTGTATAGACTTTGCTTCCCGTGGTCTCTGAAGGTCCCTGTTTGAGCCTCGTCTGTGATGGTGTGATTGTCACACTTGCAGCCATTTCAGTGTGCGAACAAGTGTCTGAAGTGATTGATTTAAGTCAGTTTGGAGTGTTTGGTCTCTTGCTAGCACAGCACAGCAGACCTAACACTTTAAGAGTAGCACCACAAAAAAAAAGCTAAATCGGTATGTTTATATTATTTGAGCCCAGTTCAGTATATTCTGTAATAACATAGCTGTGGGGGCTCTGTCACCCTTGAAAGGAACTTGCCATTTCAATGCCTCCCCTCCACGCTCATAAACACAACTAATCATGTTTATTTTCCCTTCATGGGTTTCGTATTTTATGAAAAGAGCAAATGTCATTTCCACGATGACCTTTATTAGCAATAAATTAAGCAGGGGGTCCCGGGGAGAGGTTTAGCTTTCAACATAGGGCTATAAACCTCTGGCATACTTGAAGGTGCCATGGTGAGATTTGTTCTTTGCCTCTTTTCAAATTAGACTGACCCCTTCCACACTTCGTACTTTCAGTTTTCTCTAGATTCGCTCACCGGTTGCCCACTCACTTGCTGGTTTTATCTTGTACAGTCGTACCTTGGTTCTCAAACGCCTTGCAACTCGAATGTTTTGGCTTCCAAACATTCCCAAAGTGAGTGTTCCAGTTTGCGAACGTTTTTTGGATGCCGAATATCTGGCACGGCTTCCAGTTGAGTGCAGGGAGCTCCTGCAGTCAACCGGAAGCCACGCCTTGGTTTCAGAACATTTTCGGAAGTCGAACTGACTTCCGGAATGGATTCCGTTCAAGAACCAAGGTACGACTGTACTCCATTTAGCTTGAATTTCAGCATTATACAACAGAAAGTGGTGCTACAGCCACTTCACTAAGGTGCCATCTGCACTAGGCTGCAATCCTTAACATACATACTAGCTTTTCAAACTGTATGTCAAACCTATGATGAATCAATGTATTTTAATATTCTGCTGGAAGCCGACCAGAGTGGCTGGGGAAACCCAGCCAGATGGTTGGGGTATAAATAATAAATTATTATTATAATATTATTATTATTATATGTTGTGACACGTTAGTGTGTCGGCTACAGAGTGTAGGTGTGTCGCGCGAACGCCCCCCGTGCTCCTCCTGGGGCTGGAAAGGGATTAGTTTAACCTCCGATTTGTTAGTAAAACTGAATTACTGTGTTGGAAAATGATGGATGTCTAAAAAGTGTGTCACCAACATGAAAAGTTTGGAAAGCTCTGAACTGGGGTGGTGGTGGGTAAATACTTCTGAGTATGGGGTTGGTTAAAGAAGAGTGTGGGAGACCGGAAGAAATATCTCTAAATGGGACACCAATAATGGCTTTCTAGCAATTAGAAAATGTTTGAAGCCCACATTCAGCTATTACAAAGTACAGAAAATATTGCCATGTGTACTTTAAGTCAGGCCACACAATCAACAATTGTCTGAGGTGGGGGGGGGGAACAGGACTAACTTTAGAAATATACAAATTGGCAGAAAATATAACTACAGATTCTGACAAAAGATTTGTAGAATATCTCATTGCAGTAGGAAATGAAAGCGTGACTATAAACAGATCAATATCAAACAAGGCAGCAAGAGCTCCTGTAACTTGTTTAACATCTGATATGGTACGTGCAGCACATGAGCAAGAATCTGTTCCTGCACATTCCATCTCTGCTAAAAAAGCAAAAAAAACCGAATACTTGGACAACATTAATAACATCATTTCAAAAATGAAAAGGCCATGTGGAGCCTATTCCAATGTTGATCAAATAATGAGGGGGAACAATGAAATACCCAACAGAACTACTCCCTCATAAGTTCCTATTCAAAGGGAGGGCTATTGTGAATTAAGGGGCATTAACAAAAATGGTTTAATGAATGAGGTTACCTAATTACTGAGATCCTCCTGCAATCTAATTACAGAACCTGGCGTGCTCTGGTCCATGGGGTCACGAAGAGTCGGACACAACTAAACGACTAAACAACAACAACAACAACAGCACCTAATTACTAAGATCCTCCTTCAAGGTCCTTATTTGAATCTCCTTGTCTTCAGAGGTGACCTCTCAAAGGCCTTTTGGGCTGTATCACATTCATTCTGAAATCATCTCCCCAGAGGTCATTATCAAAAATTGGGAGGGGGCATTTTGCATGATATCCCTGGATGAAATTCTGTGGGAGAGGTGATATTCTCCCACAGTTTTCTCTGAAAATTATCTTCTGAAAAAGGGAGAAGTCAGAGAGGTGAGGAGAGGAGAAGGGGGGTGATCCAGACTCTTCCGGACTCAATTTTAAAAAAACCCAAAAGAGCCAGCATTTTTAAAAAGGGTATAGGATGTAGATCAAGTCAGGAAAGGCCTGGTTGAAAAGGAACGTTTTTGCCTGACTCCTTAAGGTGTATAGTGAAGGCGCCACGTGAACTTCTCTTGGAAGAGCATTCCACAAACAAGGAACCACTGCAGAGAAGGTATGTTTGTGCGTGCACATGCTCACACATTTCCCCCCCCCTCTTGTAAAGGGTGTTTTTGTGTTTACCAGCACTAATATGCATTTGCAATGCTTGCACTTTTTTTTTTTTTTTTTTTTGCTACCACATTTGCAAATTCAATGAACAATCCCTTGCAACTTGCAGCATTAAACAATTTCTAGTATGAAATTAAGTAAATTTCTACTTACACAATAAAGGTTGATCTACACAGTTCTTTGGCTGGTTGGTTTTTTAAGTGACCTTGACAGGGATCCTCCTTTCGTCTTCTCAGTTTTCGCAGGGATTGTGGGGTCGGTCATGCAACAGTAAAGGAAATGCTCATTCCTCAGGGTGGCCATAACAAAGGTTTTGGGTTAAGGGAGTTGTGCTATTTCTGTAAACACGGAACAAAGTGTCATTTTCACACATTGGGGGAACCATTTCCAAACATGGCCTATTTTATGGGGGAAACATTGGATAGATAATTAAAAATGCACTCCAGATATAATGAATACGTTCATAGGTGACCAAAAAATGCAGAAAAGTTGAAATGACCAACAATTGTATGGCAATTGATTGATTATTTGATTATTATTGGAGGGGGGTGGTGATATGAGTATTTCAAAACTTTGTTTCTCTTTTTGTCACAGCAGGAGAGAGGCTAAAATCACTGGCATGTGAAATGACTTGTACATTTACTCCATTAATTTCTGCTCTGATTGGCAGCTGCTCTCCAAGGTTTCAGGGAAAGGTCTTTCAAATCGCCTGATACCTGATCTCTCTAATTGGATATTGCAGAGATCGAACCTGGGGCTTTCTGCATGCAAGTCAACTGTGCTACTAGTGACCTCCGACTCTTCTCCCCACAAATCATCCTTTGTGGTACCCAGGACATGGTATGAGATGTAAATTTTGTTGAACCACTCAGGAATAGTGACTATGGTGCTGTCATATTCAACTTATTCAAGCTGCCCCGTAATGTAACATGGTGCCACTTAATTTCAAGAAAGGACCTTCCACAAGGAAGAAGAAAAAGTGAATTCTTTAGAGTGAACCTTTTAAAAGGAAAATGAAAGGGAAAGTAAGGGAGATCAATTCCCCCCTCCCCCCCAATGCTTGAAGGTTATTGAAAACAATTATAACGAAACTTTAGAAAAAATGTATTCCAGAGGCTAGGAAAGCTAAAGACAAGTCCAAGATGATGCCAGCATGGTAATGGGAAATTCAGAGTTTCTTGAGAAGCAATGAAACTTAAAGCTGCTCTCTGCATCACACGCTATTTCATTATCAAGAAATAGTTTTCCAAATTACTCTCATGTCAGAAAGGAATGAGTAATATATGTAACTACTGCAGCCTGCACAACTTTCTCCAAGATACTTTTGTGTATTCATCGTTCGGTTTACCACGTTTTCAGAAACTGAAATGACTTGTGAGTCTTGAGGGAGCATTCCTATATTGAAGACGACCAAGAAATAAAACCATTAGCAAGACGGCAAAAAGACATCACTGCCCCCTCAAATTGAGCAATTACTTTACACCTGTTATTTAAGTCAGCAGCAGAACCAGCTTCCTAAGGATGCAAGAGTAATGAGAGCAGACAGGGGTGTCTGGAAAGAGGAAGAATCCATGGGTGGGAAGAGAGCATGGAGAAAATGACAGCTGTTGTAGCTGAACTGTGACTTTCAAGTCAGAGACTCCTAGGGATGGACAAATCTCTCAATTTTGTTTCCCCTCAGTTTCCATTCCCCCCCCCCCAATTTCAAATTCAATTTGTCACATTTCCCCATCAGTTTGTGATATATATATATATATATATATATGGATGTCAGGGACCTGACCTCGCACAAGGCACCTGAGACGGGGAAGGCGGGATGGAGGGAAGTGCAGCCTCTCCTGGGAAGTAGTTCAGAGGCCAGCGGGGATAGTAAGGACAGCCCCAGCGGTGATGAGCAGGAACTTCCAGGCAGTGCGGTGGAGCTGAGGGCTAGAGATGTTGGCAGAGCCGTAGCACCACCTGAGTGGGCGGTGGAGCAAAGCAGTCAGTTACTTCCGTCGCCCCAAATGCATAGGGGGGAAACCGTAAGGAAAGGAGACGACGCTTTGGGATGCCGAAGCTCTTATGTTGGGGGACGAGTAGGCGAAAGCCACTCCCGGATTCTGGAACCGACTCAAGCCGACATGAATCTTAGCGCTCTGATGTACATAGTCTGTAAATAAAGTTATTAGCTTAGAAGCAATGGAGGCTTCTGGCTCTTTACTCTCGAGGAGACAACCCCGAGCCCTTACAATATATATATAGTGAAAATTCATCAACATTGTGTCATGAACGTCTCCTAATAGACACATTTTTTGTATGCCATTTACCCTAATTACACAATCTGGCAAAGCAATTTTCCTGAATTTAAAGCATTTTTCTTTGTTGTTTTCATTAACCTAAATACATTTATGCACACTTTAGTATGTGCATTTTCTGTACACATTCCTTGGCTGGAGAACTGCTCAGCAGAATTCGGAGAAGTGCGAATTTCCTCAGGTGGCTGTGCTTCGGTTCACGTCCTGTTTCAGAAAGTGCAAATTATGTGGGTTCTCCTTCAAACACGAACAGAAACAAATTTGTCCCTGATTCTCAGTGATTCAGCCACCAGTTTCAGAATTTCACGTTTGTACTGAGAAACTAATCTAAACCAACTTTAATTTTGCAACTGTAATGAAGAACTGAATGCAGCTGTTATATAGCATGAGCTGCTTAGAGAAAGGGGAAATGGGTTGACGAAAAGCAGCATTAAAGGGGGGAAAGGACTGAGAAAAGATATATATTTCTAATGATTATACTGCAAGCATAAGAGCCAAACTACCTGAGAAGCTAAATGCAATTTTGCATCTACTGTGGCATTTGCCATGGGGTTATCCCTGGTATTCAATTCACCCTCTATTTAAAACCATTTCTTATGAGGCAATAATCAATATTTATATTTATGGACATATTTTTGTGGGGGGGCCCCATCGCCTGCACCCCTGGCGGGGGCCCACCTCACCACCCCCTAGTTACAGCCCTGTCCATGCCATGGTATGATCCAGCTTTCTTTCTTTTTTAAATCTCAAATGCCACATCTAGTTTGGTTTTCAGTCAAATCAATGCCCCTCTTAAATGTCTAAAAACTGTTGCTAAAGGGGCTATCACAAAAGATTGGGGCTGGGTGGGTTCGACGCCCCCTGGCACCCCTGTATGAGTGGGATGTTCCAGGGAACAAAGCCATGGTTTCCCTTCTGCATGCGCATGGGACTTGCTTTAGATCTCAGCCATACAGTGCTTTCCTCACTCACTTGACATGCTGGATAGCAAGTTTCTTGATAATTAACGGCATATGGTAATGTTGTCCATCAATGCTAGATTTATTATGACTCTTTCTTCTGTGCCCTGGATTCTTGTTTCTAATCAGTGATGATACATTTGAAAGTTAGGCATTAATGACATTATGTAATTACAGTTTACTGGGGCAACACAAAAATTAGACTATAATGCATGAACGAGCAGCGATTAGGAAGGGAAGATTGTGGTTCTCCCAGTCTTCAACTACAGCTAAATTGCTCCCATCTCTTATGGGGTTTCAGTAATTATCTCTTGGAATGGATATGAAGTTATATTACTGTTGTTATGAAATGTATTTGGTCTAGGAATGCTTAGCTTACATTTATGCTGAAGAAAGTTAAGGTTACAAGTTTAGCCTGCTTAGTTTGCAAATGGGCATGTGTATACATATTTATTTGTCTGACCATTCATTCATTCATTCATTCATTCTCTGCTTTCAGTTCCTACTGATCAACGATCTGTGCAGTCCTCTTCCTGCACTTTGCAGAGATAGCGGCAAGGTGTGTTTTTCAGAGAACAGAACTTCAGCAGTTACCATTATGGGAATGCAGTCATGGTAACCCTTCTTCCTGCACAGCATACAGAATGGCAAAACTCAGAGCTGAGAGGTTGTGGGTCTCTGTATATCACCAAGATTGTGACAAGCTTGCCTTTGGGAAATTGGTGTGACGACCAAAATTGGAATACAGTAACAAAAACACACACACAAAAAACAAAGGTTTCCTCCTTTAGCTGTACAACATTCAGAGTGAGAAATCTGAATAAATATTCTTGAAGGAGAGATCTACATGAATGCAATACTGCAAAAGCAGACTATGTTCCAGTACGGAACATATTAGAATGACCACAGAATGTCAGAGGAGAATACACTCAGTTAAACTGCACTGTACAGTCATACCTCGGGTTACGAACGCTGCGGGTTGCGCGTTTTCGGGTTGCAGACTGCGCCAAACCCGGAAGTACCAGAATGGGTTACTTCCGGGTTTTGGCGCTCGTGCAGAAGCGCAAAATGACATCACGCACATGTGCAGAAGCGCTGAATCGTGTCATACGCGTGCGCAGGCACGGCGCTTCAGGCTGTTAATGCTGTGGTTGCGAATGTGCCTCCCACACGGATCACGTTCGCAACCCGAGGTATGACTGTACTGCAGTAGCCCTACAACAACAACAACAACAATTGTGTAGGGTTTACTCCTTAGCCTTTTCTTCTCCTGAACATATCCCACAAGCCAGCAGAGTTTTAGGAGAGTTGCAGCCAATCAGAGTAGATGCTACTGAGCTAGATGAGCTTACTCTAGATAAGGCATCTTCCAATGCTTCACTGAACACATGAACGTCAGGGGTGGAGACAGCAGAAGCAATTCCAGCTAATCCCTCCACACTGCTTGAATGTCTAATGCTTGAAATGGAAGACTGAGATTGACCAAACAAAAAACAAAAACAACCCCCCCCCAAAAAAAAGCACAAGCAGAACACCAGGGCGTGGTGCTGCCAGGGAGATGGAAGCAAAAGACTGCATCTGGAGAGGAGCCCACTGTTAAGAAATGGAGGATTTACATATAAAGGTAAAAAGGTAAAGGACCCCTGGATGGTTAAGTCCAGTCAAAGGCGACTCTGGGGTTGTGGCGCTCATCTCGCTTTCAGGCCGAGGGAGCCTGGGTTTGTCAGCAGACAGCTTTCCGGGTATGCCATTTACCTTCCCGCCGCAGCGGTACCTATTTATCTACTTGCACTGGTGTGCTTTCAAACTGATAGGTTGGCAGGAGCTGGGACCGAGCAACGGGAGCTCACCCCATCGCGGGGATTCAAACCGCCAACCTTCTAATCAGCAAGCCCAAGAGGCTCCTTGGTTTAGCCCACAGCGCCACCCGCTCCCTTCACTATATAATAATTGGCACGAGAGCCTATAAATGAGAGCCATGTCCCATGGCTGAAGTGAGCATGTCCCATGAGTGAAAGATTATCTCAACCACTTGGCATTTCAGCATATATCCACAGGCAGTAGACGAGGTATGGGGAACCTTTGCCTCTCCAGATGTTGCTGAATTACAGCTCCCATCAATCCCACCATGCATGGCCTATGTCCAGGGATTATAGGGGTTGTCGTACAAGTGAGGGCCAGAGGTTCCCCACATAGGAAGGGTACAGTTAACATACACACCTCAATCAATCTGAACCTTCTTCCTCCTTGCAAAAAAGCGCAATGGCTTTCGCTGTGTCTCCCTGCACGTTTGCACTGAGAGCCTGTGGTGTAAGTGATCAATCTGTGAGCATAGCAGGATGGCTTTTCTTTTGCTTTCAGTGCAGTTTCTCTCTCTCTCTGACTTTTTCATCTCAGCGATGTACCATAAATATAAGTTGCAAATATCAGTATGTAAGAAGAGTGAATGACTCCCGCATGGAGAGTTTAAGCCATTCCGGCAAAGCTGTTACATCAGTTGCTGAACTAATCAGGTTATTTACTAGCTACCTCCCTTCTTATAATTCACAATGCGGCGGCTGTGGCATTCAGATTTGTTCCCCTGTCCCTTCCTCTATCTCAGTAGCCAAAATATTCAAAGCCCTGGCTGCTGCCGACAAGATCTATAATTGAACGGCTCAGCGTTTCTGTTTGTCAGGGCTATATAAAACAGTGGAAATATATTTCCTTTGTAAAGAGATCCTGGCAAAAAAAAAAAACCCACCAACTTTCACATGGAATAAGACATCATCCTTTGAGTTTCAAAGGACCAAATATCTCTCATATCAATTTTCAAGCAAGGATTATATTGAATTGAATTAGGTTGGATGGATGAAACTAGGTTTGACAGTTACTTTGAATGTGCAGGCAAAGAGGAATGGCTTCCAGCAGTCTGAATGGTGGCTTTCAATCCACAGAGCTGTTTAGACAGACCTTTTGCAACTTGCTGGCTATAACAGCCCAGCTGCGACTTCCTACCACACCTTCCAACATTTCTCTGATGAGAATAGGGACATCCTAAGGTGGCGCTGTGGGTTAAACCACAGAGCCTAGGGCTTGCTGATCAGAAGGTCGGCGGTGCAAATCCCTGCGACAGGGTGAGCTCCCGTTGCTCGGTCCCTGCTCCTGCCAACCTAGCAGTTCGAAAGCACGTCAAAGTGCAAGTAGATCAATAGGTACCACTCTGGCGGGAAGGTAAACGGCGTTTCCGTGTGCTGCTCTGGTTTGCCAGAAGCGGCTTAGTCATGCTGGCCACATGACCCGGAAGCTGTACGCCAGCTCTCGGCCAATAAAGCGAGATGAGCGCCGCAACCCCAGAGTCGGACACGACTGGACCTAATGATCAGGGGTCCCTTTACCTTTACCTAAGGAAAAGCGGGACATTCCGAGATCAAATCAGAAACTGGGACGGCTTCTGTAAATCCAGGACTGTCTCTGGAAAATAAGGATGCCTTGAGGGTCTGGTGTAGGAATAGGATCTGGGAAATCCAGGCCACTCACTGCCTCTCAGCCTAACCTACCTCACAGGGTTGTTGTGAGTATTAAACAAGGGGGGGGGAGAGAACCGTGTACACTACTTTGGAATCTTTGGAGAAAGAAGCGGGATATTAATGCAGATAAATAAATATTTTGTGGCACCAAGGCCTCACTTGCTGATTGTAGGGTCCTGGTTCATAGCTAGCCTTCCTTGTTAGGAAGGGCTGCCATATATCCAAATGGGATGTCAAATAAATGAATAGAAAATCAATAATTTCCTCATAACTAACAAGAAACCTGTATAACCCTGCTGCCAAGTCAAACTCCTACGTATATATAAATATTCTGAGCACTTGTTAAAGTGTCAGAAGCATTTAACCTGAATAAGAACAGGTTTTTGTAAAGCTCAAAAATTGTACCCACTTATACAGCACCATGCAGTAAAGAATATTACCCCCTTTAATTCTCCTCCACGAGTGTCCCAGTCATTGTAGCAAAATAATTAGTAGTATGCATTCATGACGTTTTTATCCCCTCTTTCTATGGCCCTGAAAAAAGTGCTTTTTGCAGGTGAGATCACATACTGAAATCATGAGTGAACACATCTCAAAAAAATGGCTGCCATGCTCTCTCAGGGAAAAACCGGGATGTCTCGGTTTTTCCAGGACAGTTGCGGGGTATATGATATAACAAGACACCTTAAAAGCAATTCCATTCTCGTGCTCGCTTTGGCAGCACATATACTAAAATTGGAATGATACAGAGAAGATTAGCATGGCCCCTGCGCGAGGAAAAACAATTCCATTCAAAATACAGACTAGGAAATATCTGTACTTAAAAGGTTTGTTGGAAGACAAAGGAATTCCACAACACTAAAGGCAGTTAGACATCTATCCTGGCTCTGAGTTGTCTAGGCCTTTATAAAGCAGAACTAGCTCCTTGAATGTAGCCCAGTAGCTTATTGGCAAAAGAAGGGGAGAGTCTTCAGACTAAGCGGGTTCTCCTTCATGAAGAGCACGTGTTGCGGTGGGGGCTAACAAGTCACCCCTCTGTTGTTGGGCAGGATAGGATAGATGACCATGGCAAGTGATTGGGCCCTGCGGGTTGCTGGGGAGAATGTCATGTAGCAATGTTTGATGGACAGCTCAGAGGTTATATATTCTCAGTGCACGCAGCACGCGGCCCTCTTTGCTGTGTGCATCGGATCACCCACCTTCCCTATATTCAGGCTTGTGCGTTGACCTTGCTATGCCTGTCATGGGGTCGTCTGCTGTTGGGGCAGGGGCCTGGTAGGAATTCTTCCATCTGGCTGATTGGCTGTTGCCATTTGGTTTTCGCCTACTGCGTAGCAATTAGTCACAACTTGTAAGGTTGTGGTTAGGCATTGGTTATTAAATTGGTTGGTTGAGGGGATGTGGTTGGCTGTGCCTGCCCCTCCAGTGCTGCTGAGCAGGGAATTCCGTTAAAGGAATCCAGGGGCTCACCATGCTTTTGCCCGTTCCCTTGGTCAGGGGCTAGGGCCACGCAAGAGCCCCTGGGAACATTAGGGGAGAGGCGAGGGCCCAGACCCCTGACCCCCATTCTCTCCCCAAAGTGTTTTCCCTTTACTGATTTCCACTAACCGGGCGGATGTCAGTCTACCCCCAGGAGGGGACAGATAGTTGGAACCAATGCCTAAGCAACCACTCACATTTTTGTATTTTAATAAAGTTGTGGCCAAAATTATGCCAAAGACCTTAAACTTAAATTACTGTGTGAAGTGTGAGTTATTTTGGGGGGTGGCTTGGGGGACCTCGACACGCAATGCTCAGTTTCGCAATGACGTATCCTCCTTGGGTCAGAATTTGAGTCAGTTTGAGAAATATAGGACAAGGTGTATCACTGGGGTGAGTCTGTTTCATAGTACTGAAAAGACATTGTCTTAAAGGTAGAGGTAAAGGGACCCCTGACCATTAGGTCCAGTCACGGATGACTCTGGGGTTGCAAGCTTATAGGCCGAGGGAGCCAGCGTTTGTCCGCAGACAGCTTCCGGGTCATGTGGCCAGCATGACTAAGCCGCTTCTGGCGAACCAGAGCAGCGCACGGAAACACCGTTTACCTTCCCGCCGGAGCGGTACCTATTTACCATATCTACTTGCACTTTGACATGCTTTTGAACTGCTAGGTTGGCAGGAGCAGGGACCGAACAACGGCAGCTCACCAATGGGTTTAACAACCAAACATTTCATCAAGCTTAAGTCCAGTTAGATGTGAAAACAAACAGTGGCCAACTTAAGGGTGGAGAAGGGTGGGAGTGAGAAAATGTGAAATATATGCCAGCCTTGACCTGTACACTGTGTTAGAGGAGCAAACTTTCATATATATTGTGTCACTACAATATTGTCAAATTAAGGACACACAAACAGACTAATTTGGTTTCAAAGTCTTGCTGCATCAGTAGCTTCCCTTTATAATGTTAATATGACAGGATGAAACATTAATCCAGCTGCAGACGCAAGCCATAAAACCAATTTGATCCAAAATATTAACATAAATATGATGTGATTAAAAATCTGTCAAGGGGATATAATGGGTTTCTCATCAGGATCAGTTCCCAAGGTGTACATTTGACTTCTCTGAAATTCCACAATTAAAAGGCTCTACAGTAGAGTTGAAAGCATCGCCTTAATGGACGTGCTTCTTCTCTTGTCTCATAATTTAAGGTGTTCATTCTGCATTTTAAATCTTTCCTTGACCCAGTTCTGTTTCTCTTTCTGACTTCCATCCAACATGCTATAGTTAATTGTAACCAGCTTCGAGGACAATTGTTCCAATCAGCCTATAATTTGCCAAATCAATAAAAATAATTACTAAATTCTATACGGAAGAGGCTCTTGCATACACCAATTTGTGTCACGGTGTTCCTCCCAGTTGCGATTTTCCATTTCCCAAAACACCCATTAGAAGAGAGCTCTATGTAGCATACCTTTCTTCAAAGGAGCATTCAGGGAAATAAAAATATGGTTGCTGGCAAGCAGCTGCTCAAAGGAATATCAGCCACCAGTGAATTTCTCCCCATCTCAAGAATGCCCTAATCTCAGAAAGTCACCTTATTACACATACAGAGAAATAGAGAGATCAACCTACAGTCTATTTAGGGTCTGACACACTCTTGTCCCTCGTGCAATTATCATTACATGTTTCTGAACAACTAAATATGGCTTTTAGGCCTATGATCTAAATCAGTAGCTCCCAAACCTTTTCAGTCCACCGCCCCCTTTGTTCCATAAACTCATCCTCTGTGCCCCCTACCCTACCTTATAAAAAGCATTCAGAATAGCAGTTTGCAAGATCTGTGGATGAAGGGCAGCCTACAAATTTAATTAATTAATTAATTATAATAAATATTAAAACAGCAACTCTGATATTCTTGATTGTATTTTATAGGTTGGGAGAGTAGCCAACGTCCTCTTTTGGATTTTCAAAAATTATTCAAAGTCTGCTAAACTTTGGGCAAATCTACTAGCTGCTGTTGTTATAAAATCCATTTCAGTTAGGTTTCATTATGAATCTCTTATATCGAACAATATAAACATACGTATTGGTTTGTCAGTATCAGCTTTATCCTGTTGAACATGAGACAAGTGCATGGTAAATAGCAAAAAGGTGTGTTGTTTTTGCAAGACAACATTAATCCAACAGATGTGAGATGAATCAGTAACTAAAACATTTCAGATATTGGCAGAAAGCAGTCTGGAAAACGGCACAGGATTTCTAATGAATTTAATTTAATTTTTAAAGAAGTTACCTCATCCTTAATTAAGACATCCTGTACTTGAAACAAGTCATAACAAACTCAGATGGATGACTCTTTTTTCTTAATTTTGCAGAGTGCTTTCCTTTATTAATTGAGTAGATGTTAGCTGCAGACATTTCTGTATCATTTCCCGAGGTCTCCTTTAATTGAAAACAATACAGGATTCCCAGACGACAACAGTTCCTCTGCATAATCTGCATCTGCATAACACAGTTCTCCTTGGCTTTCTCTTTTTGAAAAATGGCTGGTATTCCCCAAGAGCTCATTGGATTTAGAAACCACACAATTTTACCTTCCCCCCCCCACACACCATATACCAGGAGCAGCAATAGGAGCTAAATCCTAGGGGCCATGGGGGCTTCATCCCCCACAATAAAATATTTGAGGGGGCCAAGCCCCCACAAAGTTGATGGGCATTCTCATTCAAATGCTGTGTGTGCACTGCGTCATGTGATCGATTATACAGGGCAGGTCTTACCTGGGCACCCACAAGTGGAGGTGTACTTTGAACTGCAGAAGGTTGGGTCACGGCAGGGGTGAGGTTGGGACTGTATGGCCACACCAGTGGAGCCAGTTGGGTGCTCCCACCAGCACAACCCCAACTGCACTGCCAGCCCATCCTGCCCCAGCCCTGCCCAGCTAAACTGCAGCAAGGCCAGTTTTAGGAAGGAAGCTCTGTCCTTCAGCAACACCACATGGGCTGCTGCTGCTGCTACATATCTGCAATGTTTGGCATTTTCCATGAATGAATTGCATACCCTTCAAGTGCCCCAGTTTCCCAGGGACAGTTCCGGAATTATGAATGCCATTCTAGCTTCTGATTTGATCCCAGAATGTCCCTATTTCCCCTGCCAGTGCTGCTGCCAGCAAACTCAAGGAGCAGGATGAGCCAGGGCTTTTCCCGAGCAACGGTGGCAGTGGCAGTGCCCATCCCATTGCCTCTCCGTAGCTTCTTCATGGGCCCCTGCCAGCCTCCTCCCTTGGGCAGCTCATAATGGCTGATGGAGAGGAGGAGGAGGAGAAGCTGCCATGCCCAGCTCCACGTGATGCGCCAGCTCTGAGGGGCAGAGAGGCAGGGCCACCCTGCATGGGAAGAAAGAGGGAGCAAAGAAAAGCGGAAGGAGTCTTGATTTTTTTAAAAAAAAATGCTTTGTGTGTCCACATCTAATCTGGCCTTCTACTCTCTAGCAGATATTTCTCAAGCAGTCTCAAACTGTGTCTGTGCAACCCCGCTTTCCTCATTATTGTGTACTTTCTTGGAGAGAGAGCTTGTCGCATCAGGAGAGGTTGACTCCCTGGATTCTTCAGCAGCCTCTTAACCCCCCGCCGTCTCCTGAACTGCTCCCTATTACAGGCTCTTCCTGTGTCAGGGGCGTGGCTGAATCGAACGCCTGGGAAGAGTCTGACTCTGGAGATGAAGGATTGCCAATACATAGAGAGCCAGATTCTGACTCTGGAAGCGAGAGATCACAGCCACAGACAGGGCAGGAGGGGGTTAGTTCGGGCCCCCTTTATCAAGAGTTCCCAGACTCGGAGAGCTTACAGGCAGAGGGAGGGGAGGAGATAGAAGACATTGAGGGGGTTGCTATGCAACCAGGAGGGAGACAGCATTCAGAGGAAGTGTTGTTTGAAAGTGGGGGGTGGGGAATTCACCCACCATCTCCCCGTACCAGGAGAGCTGACAGGGTTAAGATGCTACGGAAGTGCAAGAGAGGAAGGACTGGACTCTGGCGCCCTACGTGTTGTGACAGGGACGGAGACGGAGTGCCCAACTCGTATCAAAAGGCAGCAGGCTCGGAGCCACGTTCTGGATGTAATTTGTAAATAAACGAACCATAAAACTGCCAGAGAGTTGTTAATGCTTATCGGGGCTTGCTTGCCTACCTGAGATCATTACATCCTGCTTACTAAACCCTGTTGCCCCTTGAGCATCCAGCCCCTCTTCCCAATTCTCTCCCTCTGGCCTCTCCTCAGTGTCCCACCACCAATCCCCTGGCTCTGAGCCCTCCTCCTCTGGGGTTTCGCTGGGGGGTTCCCTGGCTGGTGCCACCCACCACCCATCTGCATCCAGTCAGTCCCTGACACTTCCATGGCTTTGGGGGTTTTCAGAGATATATTTCCAGGATACTTGAAGGAGCGTCTCCACCCCCATCATTCAACCCGGACACTGAGGTCCAGCCCTGAGGGCCTTCTGATGGTTCCCTCACTGCGAGAAGCCAAGCTACAGGGAACCAGGCAGAGGGCCTTCTCGGTAGTGGCGCCCGCCCTGTGGAACGCCCTGCCATCAGATATCAAAGAGATAAACAACTACCTGACATTTAGAAGACATCTGAAGGCAGCCCTGTTTAGGAAAGTTTTTAATATGTGACATTTTAATGTATTTTTGATCTTTGTTGGAAGCTGCCCAGAGTGGCTGGGAAAACCCAGCTAGATGGGCGGGGTACAAATAATAAATTATTATTATTATTATTATTATTATTATTATTATTATTATTTCACTTAGGCTGCAATCCTAATCCCATATTCCTGGGAGTAAACTGAACTCAGTGGGACTTAACTTCTCCCCAGACATGCATAGGATTGCGATGTTAGTGCATTAACAGTCATTTTTACTAATTCCAACTCACTTTTGATCAAAGTTGATATATCGTGATCAACATTTTTACTCCTTTCCTGTAAATTTGGATGCCGTCAGATAAATGAGCAATTCCCTTTTTAACACAAGCAGAGCATCTGGCTGGCTATTTTCACTCTGGTTTGGGAATGGTGGCTTAGAATCTTCCTAAAGCTGATTGATTCACTTACAGCAGTTTCCATTCATCCACCAGGATGCAGGGAACTTCTGTTCTGGCTCATCAAGTACTAAGTTAATAGGATTTAAAAAGTCTTCCTAATTGCAAATATCTCTGATGATGCTTTAATTTGATGAGCATGCACTATTGATTCAGACTGGCAGAGATAAAAGTTTAGCAAACTTTGGCTATTCCCAAATTTGTGCCTAGGTTTAAACAAATGGTTGTTGACTATAGAATGTATGCATTTGAAACTATTTTTGAGAAAGGAGCTTTTAAAACCAATCCTCTCATGTAAATGAACTACATATACAGTGAGGGGGGGGAGTATTTGATCCTCTGCTAACTTTGCCCGTTTGCCCTCTGACAAAGAAATGACCAGTCTATAATTTTAATGGTAGGTTTATTGTAGCTGTGAGAGACAGAATAACAATAGGAAAAATCCCAGAAACCCAGAAGACCAAAGCCAGAGATTGATGTGCATTATAATGAGTGAAATAAGTATTTGATCCCCTATCAACCAGCCAGATGGTAGGGCTACCTGGTATCTTCACTGTATGTAACGAGCTGAGATTAGAAGCACCTGCTGTAAGGGAGAGGTCTTACCTGTAATCCCAACTCGTTACAGTACCTGTACAAAAGAACCTGTCGATAGAAACTGTAGATTTAAGATTGTTATATTGGATCAGCTACCACAAAGCAGCAATATCATGACAACTTTGGCCTTATGTTGTCTGTTTACATTCTAAGCTGACCGTGCCCAATACTTACAGTCTCTCATTGTAGATATAACCCTATAGATCCTTCATTAACCCTATAGTTCTTTTGTCTAAAAGGAAATATGAAAAACTTGCTTATAAACATTCAAACTTTAGGATGTAATTCTGGTCACTGTTTTTTCTACGTATTATATTAACAAGAAGTTAAAGCATATGTGATACTCAAGTACAAATCATCCTGCATAGGAAGAACATTTCAACCTCTGGCTTTGATCTCAATGAGACCCATGATAGCAGCCTTGTGCTTAAAAGCTTATAAGGGTTTTTAAAAGGCTTTGTTGGGCTGGAGCCAGCCAGGGGTTTAATGTACATTGCTTACAAGCTAATAAAGCTTGGTTGCTCAGTCGTCTCCTTAACCAACCATCTCCATATTCTTCAGATGTTTTCTTTGTGAATACTGTATGATTCATATTCCCGTTGTGAACATGGGAATGTTTGAGGTTTATCAATACCAGACAGAAACTGATTGACAAGCGCAAAAATATCATGCAGAGTGATTTTTCAAGCCTGGAGGAGTGAAAGGAAAAGCAAAGGAAATCATGATTCTGAGGTCACATTCTGGAGTCTGAAATGGGAAGGCTAACGCTCAAAAACAAGTTGCCCCAAATCACGAGAGGAAGTGGACTGATGCCTAGACATTGTGGGATGGACAGAGAGGGGGAGGCATGAAGGCCAGGTAAAGGCAGAACAACCAAGCCAACAGATCACCAAATAACTAGAACAATAAATTAAGTGATCGGAAACGTATACAGGAGAGGACTCCAACCTCCAACATAGTGTAATATAATACAATGTAATGCTATTATATAGAACAATCAATAAACAATAATAGACCTGTGAACAGAACTAGATCTCAGCGAAGCTGAACACACAAGTGAAGGTCACAGGAATACATAGCCTTTAAAATAAACACTTCACCTCAGACTGAAAAATTCATGGTGCTGCCAGTGTATAACCTTTCTGTCTCAACTAATGTTGACCATTGGACATTTTTGGAGAGGTCTTTGGCAGTGTGATAGAAATGCTGCTGCAGCAAGTAGAGGAACGAGCAAAGAAACAGAGCATGGCAAAGGAGCCATGCAGAAACTAAAGGATAAGACGGGAACCAAGATGGTCAGAGGATTGGATACCGTGGAGCTTGCCCAGCTAAAGGCAGCAGCACAGCTGCACCCATCTTAGGTGCAGCATAGAAAAGGGACGGTGTTATTTTTCTAGAAAAGGAGGTACCAGAACTCACCATGAACACCTCCTTTGTTCTCTAGAAATGACAATGGTGCCCACCTGAGAGGTGGCAGAACTGAGTTCCAGTGAGTTCCGGATGGAAAAAAAAGCCCTGAGGCCAACCATTCACATAGCTTCTTCATTTGTTTTTCAATGATCTGGTACAAAATGGTGCCCTGTGTGATATCCTTTGTGTTAAGGAGGGACATAAAAAAGGCAAAGGGACCCCTGACCATTAGGTCCAGTCGTGTCCGACTCTATGGTTGCGGCGCTCATCTCGCGTTATTGGCCGAGAGCTGGCGTATAGCTTCCGGGTCATGTGGCCAGCATGACTAAGCCGATCCTGGCGAACCAGAGCAGTGCACGGAAACGCCATTTACCTTCCCGCCAGAACGGTTCCTATTTATCTACTTGCACTTTGACGTGCTTTCGAACTGCTAGGTGGGCAGGAGCTGGGACCGAGCAATGGGAGCTCACCCTGTCGCAGGGATTCGAACCGCCGACCTTCTGATCAGCAAGCCCTAGGCTCTGTGGTTTAACCCACAGCACCACCTGGGTCCCTTTTAAGGAGGCACATAGTCCATGATAAAAATAAAGGAGATGTTGCACTGTGCTTTTATACCGTACTGAAGCTAATTTCCATATCTGAACTTTTCCCGAGAAATTCAAGACGATCATAATTGAGTGCCGCACGTCAAAGAAGTTAAACATAAATGGTAAACCTGGGGAACAGAGGGTTAATGTTGAGTGGTATGTTATAGGGGTTGTTAAACTGTATTTCTGGGGAACATTTCTATCTTGGTTTTAAAAAAAATAGATCTTTTTTTTTAAAGGGGGGGTATTTTTTTGTATCGCAAAGTACCTTTAGCCTTTGGTTTAGACCAATATAACATAAAAGTAATTAATTAATGGCACTTCATTGAATGGTCCCAGGAAGCAAAATCAAAAAGGGTTTACAACCAGCCACAATAGAAAATGAATGGGGAGTGAAAAAGACAGAGAGAAACACAGTCAGAACTGCCAGCCAATTAAGTCTAACAATTCCTTCCTGACTCCAAGTATGACATTCAGCTAAACTAAGGTCATAAAAGAAAGACCAAGCGAAAGAAAATTCTCATCTTATCTTGATCAATATCATATACGCATAAGTGCTTTCACAGATATTAATCTCAATTTCACAATAAATTTCTTTCAGATATGAAAAACTCTGCATAACAATGTGTTCATCAGCAGTGCAGCTCTTTCTCTCATTTTAAATAAATGCTGCCTTTTTATTTCAATTCTCACGAATGCAATTTCTTCTTCCTGATGAGGAATGATGACAATAGCTACAAGTGACTGCTTGACCATTAAACAAGAGCAAATAATGTTTGCCTTCCCCTCAGGCTGTGGATAGCGGAACATACATGCTCAGTTAGCCATAGAATTACTTACCCCCCAAATACCCAAACTTAACAAGTGAAAAAAAAACCCCTACAATAATAAGAAGTCAGCAAAGCAATAGACCAGAATGGGATACAGAAAACAAATGGGGAAACACAGACTTAGTCATGTAAATGGAAGATTCATCTTTAAAAAGAAAGGGGAGTGTGTGTGTGTGTGTGTGTGTGTGTGTGTGTGTGTTTGTGTCTGAAAGGGAAAGGAAAAGGGGCCTTACAGAACTAGAATTGTGACCTGTAGGATTGTACTCCCCTTGAAGTTGCTGCTATCAAACCTATCCATTCTTAAGGAAATCAGCCCTGAGTGCTCACTGGAAGGACAGAGCCTGAAGCTGAGGCTCCAATACTTTGGCCACCTCATGAGAAGAGAAGACTCCCTGGAAAAGACCCTGATGTTGGGAAAGATGGAGGACACAAGGAGAAGGGGACGACAGAGGACAAGATGCTTGGATAGTGTTCTCGAAGCCACCAACATGAGTCTGACCAAACTGCAGGAAGCAGTGGAAGACAGGAGGGCCTGGCGTGCTCTGGTCCATGGGGTCACGAAGAGTCGGACACGACTAAACGACTAAACAACAACAATAATCTTTGATACAATGTCATACATAAAATGCTGGAAAATAAAAAGGACATATCCTGTCCCACCCAACAAAAAGATGAGCACCAGTTAAGCTACCCATGGTTTCAACATTCTTGTCTTATTTTCCTATTCTCTCCAGAAGAAGACCTCACAGTAAGGCAGGAAGGTTATTCTCCATGTAGGATGTTTCTCTCCACCTCAGCCCCATCTTTGTGACCATAGAAACTACCTGTCAAAAAAGGGGCAGGCATAGAAAAGGGCCATTCCCCAGAAGAAGAAAAACAATCCTCTATATACACAGCCTCGGGGAGGATTTACATATGATGCACAAGGGTAGGAAGAGGATATGTGAGTTACTCATGCATTTTTAGTAACCACTTCCCCGCTTATGTGTGAAAAAGTGATAAGAAAATGTTTCACAAGTGAAATTAAGGGTGCTTTTTAGACTAGGATGTGTCTGTCGCTTGCTGATGCTGTGTGTGTATGGCTCCAGAAAATGGAAGAGAATCGTGTTCATTTCTCTTGACAGAGGAAAAGTCCACCTAAATGAATGTCAATAGCTTTCAAACTGTGTTCTAGGGATCTCTAAGGTGCTGCAATGAGAAGATCAGTCCAGGAAGACAAGCTATGCATTCCATATGAGCAATCTTCTCCAGCCTCAGTGGAGCTGCGGGAAATCTAAGTTGTATGATTATAGGATACAGAGCATGCAGGACAATGGCTCAGCTCAAAAGATATTTCTGTCACCAACCATGTGTGCCATAGGACAGGGATGGGCGAAAATCATTTGGGAAGGTACTGTAGATCTCTCCAGGTCACTTGCAGTAGACCAGCTTGCTTCCAGATTTCCAACTGTTATGGGGCCCTTCCAGATATTCTTTTCATCGTGCTTTCATGCTGATTTGTGCTCATGATGCTAAGAGGGCAATTGCATGTGATCTCGCTTTCAATGCTGTTTCGGTCACACTGTTTCATTTCCAATCAGTGCCTATCCCATAACTTCCTGATGAAATACCGCAACTCTTTATAGCGCAAATGTTCCGGTTTGTTTTTGTCCTGCTTTTGTTGTGCTACAACCCCTCCTGACATCCTTAATGTGGTAAAATTGGAGACCAATGTGGAGCAAGCCAAAGAAGAATAAATCCACCACTAATGCGCTAATATTGTGTCAAGAACAGGTTGTAGAATAAAGCTACAATTAAACACCAGTCAGGAGGGGCCCTAATAATAGCAACAAACTAAAAGTCTCTCTCTTTCTCTCTCTCTTGTTGCATATACACCATACAGTTAAAACACATAGCTTCCCCCAAAGAATCTTGGCAACTTTAGTTCACAGAGCTACAATTTCCTGCACAATTAACAAACTACAGACTCTAGGAATATTTGGGGAATGCATATGCTTTAAATATATGGTGTTTACATCATCATCATCATCACCACCCCTCTCTCTCTGATTTTTGTATGAAAAGGCTGATAACTCTCTTCTGATACTGAATATAAATTCCTAGGCTGAGCACATGTGTATATGCAGTGCTATTTTTCTAGAAAAAGAGGTGCCAGAACTCACCACAAACACGCTTGTTCTCTTATAATGGCAATGGCGCCCACCTGAGAGGTGCCAGAACTGAGTTCCAGCTGAAAAAATGCCCTGTGTATATGTAGCATTTACCCTTCTTTGATTCAACGGGCATGTCTGCCCCACTGAGCCATTACTTGTATACAGTCATTTGGCCCCAGTTTGTGGGTCACAGGGACCTAGTGAGAAACAACAACAAATGAGGCTCACCACAAGCCTTATGTCTGTCCCAGCTCTGCCCTTGAAGATGACCCTAAATCTTCTGAGGTGCATAGTTGTGGAAAGTGATCTCTGAGGATAGGAAAGTTTGAACTCCACTGCTATAATTGAATTTGACTCACCCTGTTTCATGCTCAGTCTGATTTAAAAAAGAAGAGGGGGGGGAGGAAGAGAGAAAGAAAGAAAATGATCTAAATATAAGCTCATTTAGACAAGCATCTCTTGTGCAGATGCTTCTAATTGCCAAGCTGGCTGTATATTCCACCAGCATCTAATTAGCTGTTTAGCACTTTTGCATGCAAGAGAATGTAATGTTCAAGAAGATCAGTTGTTAGCACTAAACAGCTAATTATCCAGTTGTGGGGAAGACATAGAGGAGTATGACACAAACAGCTGATTAACACAAGAAAGCTGATTATTGCTAAACAACTATTTATTGCATACCCTCTCCAAGCTGCATACTCCTCTTTTTTATGGGCATCTTGCGTAACTCCCGAGGTATCTGGGTAAATGATATTGCACTGTCTCATGTCTCCTCGCTAAACGTCAGGTTTCTTTAAGGAGGGAATACATTTTGCTTATGTGAGGTTTATACGAAGGTACCAAACTAGTGGGCTCCTCTGGAGAAGTAGCGAAGAGTTTATACATGAGAATTATCACAGCCTTCCCGCTTTTTTATCACCTCTCACTAAGAAGAATAGAATCCTGTTCACTGAACATCCCTGAAATTGCCAGGGTCTGGCTAAGCTATTGCTTCACTACAAGATAATAAAGCAAAGGTGCAAACTGCAGGGCAATATCAGCAAGGTGAGTCTAGGTTATGAACTTAGTAAATCACTCTGGAGTACTGGAAGAATATAAGGTTAATCCTATGAACAGTACAAGTTTTGTTTCATGGAAGGAATATAAATGAGTATCGGGGGATACACAACAGTTTCCTATGACATTTTGTGTAACATACATTAGTTCTATAATTAATTCTGCAAATGGAAAGAAAGGGGAAAGAAAACTTGTGAGAAAATGTGGGGAGTAAAATGATAAAGGAAAATATAGCCAATGCCAAATTATAATTAGGTCCATTTAGAGTTTTCCTTCTATTCCTTCCTCCACCACCCTGTCCCCAAATTAGTGCTCAGAAAGTTCATTTTGAAAAGGAACTAGTTCTAGTTTTAGTTCATCCTGTCCTAAAAGGTACTAGTTCAAGTTTTTTTCTTCAACAAAATAGATTAGTTCATTTTAAGTTTAGCCTTGTTAAAAAAAAAACAAAAAAACCGCATTCAAAATGTTACAAGTTGCTAAGATGAAGTATAGGGTTCAAAATTAAATCAGGGGTCACATACACAAGTAAAAACTGCCTGGTGGGCCTTTTCGCACCTGGCCTGGGGAGGTGGGACCCAGCTACGGAAACTGAGGCTGCTGAACAGACGCTTGGGTTGGGGTACTGTTTAGGGTTTTATGTTGCTATTATTGATTTAATTTTTTTGTATATTTCTTTTAAATTCTTTTTATGATTTGTGTGGAATTTGTTCAGTTTGGTTGTGTACTTTTTGATGTGTTTTATTTATAACTACTCTTGTTATGTGAATCTTTTCATGTTGTAAGGAAGTATACAAATAAAATGATGGTGATGATTAGCAATGGCAGTGTCTCCTTGTCTGCCTAATAAGCCTTAGAATGCTGCCTCCACAGTTTGCTTTCTAACTACATATGTGACTGATTCTTTCTTTCTTTCTTTCTTTCTTTCTTTCTCTTTCAAAAAAGCAAGTGAAAGAAATAAAGAGAGAGAGAGAGAGAGAAAGAAAGAAAGAAAGAAAGAAAGAAAGAAAGAAAGAGAAAGAAAGTCTGGACTTCCTGCTTTTGGGGGCTGAGGTGTGTAGGGGATAAATGTGAAGAAGAATTAGAAATCATTCAAAAATCTACCCTTCAATGAACTTAATACATCTTTAGTTCACTTGGCAATCATGAGGACTAGATTCAGTTATCGTTCAAAAATTCCAAGCACTGGGAAGTCTGTGGTAACACAAAGTGTTAAGGTTCCAGGCCGCTGCCACCAAAAATACTCAAACTTCTCAGTAATGGCACTTCAATATTTGAACTCTCTCTTCTCTGAGGCACAGCTGGTACCAACTTTTACCAGTTTTTGGCACCAGCTGAAACCACACCTCTTTGCTCAGGCATTTGCTGGACATTAGTGCAAGCTTGTTTTATTAGTTTCACTTTCTGGCTGTTGAAAATGATACGGTATATTTAGTTATGATTTTTCTAGAGGAGTAGCTGTGTTAGTCTCTCACAGCAAAACTAATAAAATGTTTTGTGGCACCTTAAGGGCTAACAAATTTATTACAGCATAAGCTTGCAGCTGACAAATGGGCTTGAGCCCACAAATACTTATGCCCTAATAAATGTGTCGCAAGACTCTTTGTTGTATTTATGATGTGTTATTGCATATGATGTATTTTAAATTTTTATATAAGCTGCTCTGGGATTCCTATTGCAATGAAACATATGCAATCAATATTTTATACAAAATAATGAACAGTTCTAGTCCTGTTCATTTCCTTCAGGTTGGTGGTTGACAGAGATCTTCCATTTCTGTGGGAATGGGGAAGAAGATGTATATACAGTAAACTCTAGTTTTCATCTCTTCTGCCTTGGCGAGCCAAAGGCCACCTCTCTCATCAACAGGCATGACGCTAGCAATGAAACCAAGTAGCTCAAACAAGAGTCCTGTGCTAGTGATGAAGGAAGCAGAGATGCTTGCAAAGTGCAAATGTTTTTCTAAAGACAGTTGAGTCAAAAAGGATCACAAAAATTTGGCCTTCTTTTAAAACTTTTTTTAAAACAACAACAACAACTTTATAATAGTCACCTGGATTAGTTTAGCACATACCTTTTACACATTTCTGTTGAAAAATGACTTTTTAAAAAACTAAAAGTTAATCACCAGAACGCAATTTTCAAAAAAGAATTGAATGCCATGTGCAAATTTGCAAAAAGTTTCCCCTTTTCATTTTTATATTCACACGCGGTCATCAAATCAAACTTTGTTTCAAATCTATAATATAATCTAATGACGAAATGAAATCACGTAAGCATTTGCGTGCTCAGGAAAAAGAAGAGATTCTGCTTCCTTACTCCTGCTTTGTGATCTCTCGCCATATGTTGGCATTTTATAAAGCCATTACGTTCCTTCATTCTTTCCAGTATATAAATGTCACTATATATGTGTAAAGTAAGGGGAGCAGTGTCTGCACTGGTAATTAGAAAGGGTTTCAGGATATTAACTGCAAACATCTGGATAGGCATATGTGCTGGCACAATGAGACGTGTGACTGACATTGATCAGTTTCCTGATACTGAGATTTTGTTCTTCCTTCCTTGGCATTAAAATAATGGAGTCTTATCAAGCTGAGCTGTATATCTGGAGCATCTTTGAAGGCTTGAGGCTCTGTTAAAATCTGAGCCAGGGTGGAAGCCCTGCAACTTTCACCTGATTAAGTAAAGGAATATCCTCCACTTCCCACAAATTGATTCAACTTCCTTCAATGCAAATGTTTAGTTATTGATAAATATAAAGAACTCTGATCAGCACATGGCGCACGGGTGGCGCTGTGGTCTAAACCTCTTGGGCTTGCTGATCAGAAGGTCAGCGTTTCGAATCCCCACGATGGGGTGAGCTCCCGTTACTTTGTCCCAGCTCCTGCCAACCTGTAAATTGAATAATGTAACATGAAATGAAAGAACTGTTATAGTGCTTTAACAGTCATGCCTGCCTCAAAGCATCCTGGGAACTATAATATGTTAAAGCTGCTGAGAGTTGTTAGGAGACCTCCTATTCCCCACACAGAGCTACAGTTCCTACAGCTCCCCTTCCCTGGGGAGGATTGTGAAACTGCTCTGAGAGTTGCAGTTCTGTGAGGGGAATAGGGGGTCTTAGGAGCACCCTTAACAGCCCCAGGGGTCTTTATGGAAGCCATGCTTGTTGCACGTTGTGCAATAGTGCTCTGGCTGGATGATGAGGATGTGGCCTAAATTAAAATCGAATCAAAATAATGTAAGAATGTTGGAGGAAAGAGGGCATAATCTACTGCTTTGTGGATTTTAGCCAAAGGAGAGAGAAACACACACATAGATCCGGAATGGGGGATGGAACACGAAATAGTTAAAAGCAGCTCTCGTGTCTGGAGATTAAAGGCTGAGGTGACTTGATATGAAAGAATCAGATTTCTTGATATAAGCATGAATGCTTTGGGCTGTATAAGCAGTGATATATCACACCAGGACAAAAAAAGGGGGGGGTTGAAGCAGGACATTGGAAAGCCGATGCAGGATAATTTCAGCTGTTGGTGCAGAGCTGAGAAGATGCCTGCCTAGCTTTGCCCATCAGCAATAATGGAATTGAGTTCCACGCTGTAGATAATTGCCTGAAGTCATTCTCCAGCCACAGGGAAGGTAAGATTAATAAAGAACATTTGTTATAATTCTGCAACCAATTTATGTAATGGAACACATAATAAATAACCACAACGAACGCACACATTCATCACAGCCAATTTATACATCTATTTGTTCACTGTGTGTTAAATCAACCATTTATATGAATACGCCTTGTTCTCTTGATATTCCCTTTTTCCTCTGTGTTAAACAAACAAATGATCAGCAGTAAGTGGGGGTTTTTGTTGGTGCTTTGGTTAATTTGAAGCCGGGCTCACAGCAACACACCATAACAGGTATTGAAGGCTGGCGTTCAGGGTTTGCCGGAGCATAACTTTGCAGCTTTGGTGGTCAGACCACAGGAACATGAGGAGGTCAGACAAATGGAGCATCTATCTCAGTGCTTTCTACAGAAAAGATAGCCAGAGTGTTGACCTCCAGAGGTTTTGAGACTAAAGCTCCCATAAAAAACCATGCTTCCATTTATTTTGGGGCAAATACTATCCCACCGAGGTGTAGCAACTAATCCAGATACAACTAAACCAGAATGCAGCAGCTAGACTGGTGACTGGGAGTGGCTGCTGGGTCCATATACCACCAGTCCTGAAAAACCTACATTGGCTCCAGGTACGTTTCCAAGCACAATTCAAAGTGTTGGTGTTGACCTTTAAAGCCCTAAATGGCCTCAGCCTTGTGTACCTGAAGGAGCATCTCTACCCCCATCGTTCAGGCCAGACACTGAGGCCTAGCTCTGACAGCCTTCTGGTGGCTTCCTCATTGTGAGAAGTGAACTTGCAGGGAACCAGGGAGAGAGCCTTATCAGCAGTGGTGCCCACCCTGTGGAACACCCTCCCATCAGATGCCAAGGAAATAAATAGCTACACAACTTTTACGTCAGTGATAGAACATTTGCATACAGAAGGTCCCTGGTTTAATCCTCAGCATCTTCAAGTCAGGCTGGGAGAGGTAAAGGTAAAGGTAAAGGACCCCTGGACAAAGGCGACAATGGGGTTGTGGCACTCATCTCGCTTTCAGGCCGAGGGAGCCGGCGTTTGTCCACAGACAGATTTCCAGGTCATGTGGCCAGCATGACTAAACCGCTTCTGGCACAACGGGACACCGTGATGGAAACTAGAGCTCACGGAAACACCGTTTACCTTCCCACCACAGCGGTACCTATTTATCTACTTGCACTGGTATGCTTTCAAACTGCTAGGTTGGCAGGAGCTTGGACAGAGCAATGGGAGCTCACCCCGTCGCAGGGATTTGAACTGCCGACCTTCTGATCAGCAAGCCCAAGAGGCTCAGTGGTTTAGACCACAGTGCCACCTGCATCCCTAGCTTGGAGAGACCCCTCTCTGAAACCCTGGAGAGGTGATGCCATTCAGAATAGACCATTCTGGTCTAGACGGTCCAGCATTTGGATTCAGTATAAGGAAACATCCTATGATCCTAAATCCAATATTCTACCCACTTCAGTTCACTGGTTTCTTTGAGTGCCAATTTCTTATCTTTACTATGGTTGCATATTACCGTTCCTTGGCCTAGAACGAAAGTTTCCTGACACAGCGACCGATAAATAAAGCATTGCTTCCCTGTACCCCACTCACCTCTTCATGAGCTGAAATGTAGCTTCATTACAACCTGTTCACCATCCTCTCTCCATCATTAAAACAAGTCCAAGATTGCGAGCAGTCACCAATATGAACTCTGCCTTGAGGGAGTGAAAGGGAAGTTAAAATGCTCCAGACTGAGCTTCATTTATTGCATCCTATGAAACAGGCCTACCTTAAGATGCACCTAATAAATACAGTGCTGTTTTATTTTAGATAAAAGGATGAGAAGTATTTAATGGGTGTGCTGCCTGGTTAGTTATAATGCATCAGTGTTTGTGTGTATGTGTGTGCCTATTTTTTTCAATGCCTTACTCAAAATGTGTTTAAAATTGTTTGGACTATTTCTTATGTGTAGCATACTAAATGAACATAAAACAGCCCATTGAACTGGATAACCAATACAAATGCTAATTTGTTGCTGTGCACATCTCCAAGGGAGAAAACATCCACGGCATACGAGCAGCTTTAGGTTGTGAAATCTAATTACAGCGTGAATGTGACTATTCACAAAATAGTTCCTCCGGGGTGGGACTTGGCCAAGCCTCCCACGGTGGAGAGCTCAAGAAATCCCCCCAGTTATTGGCATAAAACCAAGAATGGCCAAGAAAAGCACCTGAGGCATCCATTATATTAGTTTCCCTTCTATATCTTGTTAGCAGAAATCGTTTAGATAAAAGTCCCAGTTCAGCTCTATGGAAACTTTGAGTGCAGTTGCAATGCGAGGGGGGCGGCACTTCTCTGTCCTCGTCTATTGGATCTAAATGCAGCTGATTTATTCTGCAACTACCTATCCAGAGCGACTGAAGCCTAACTAACAAATCTGAGCAATGATGTCTATCTTAGGCCCGGGAGTTCTAGTTTTAAGAGAGGGCTACTAGTCTTGTCATGTGTAATAACAAGAGTGAAGAATGAATAGAGTTAACAGTGACCCCAAGCTAAGGATTCGGGAACCGTATTGCTCCTCAGTGCCCGTTCTGCATGGCGGAGTCTCTTCTCTAATGCTTTATTTTGTGGGCAAAGGATACTGCACTTTCCTCCATCCTCTGTGCCTAGCAAGCTGGGGGTTGCCTGCTATCAAATGTGCCTTTTAGCTGGGAGAAAATGAAACATTCTTCTCTGGCAGAGTTTAGCACAGCATTGCGTTGCATTGCGTTGCAAAATACACGCAATCTTAAAAAAGCAATGATTTTGTCAGCAGGGCTTTGGGGCGTACGTCCATATCTTCTCAAGTAGAAAGATCGAGAGGGTCCTCTTGATCTTTGTAGAGATGGTTTGCCACTATTGAGTTTAGCGTCGAAAACTACATGCACCGCTGTTAAAATGTGTGCTAAAATTAAATTAATAATACTTGTAGAAACCAATGCATGTTTGCAACACAGGTAGCTTGTGCATTAGATTTAGCATCCCTCTGATTTGCATGTGCATTTGGATGTACATTTCTTATATCAAACAGAGATGCTAGCTAGCCACAGTCCAACAGCTACAAAGCATGTGTGTGAGATTCAGCTGATTGTGAGTTGGTACCCCTTTGCAGGTGCACCCCCCAGAAAAACTGGGCCATCTTGTTTCCCCCAGCAAGAGCACAGCAATCATTTTGGGCAGTGTGATATTGTGCAATTTCATTCCAAGATCTTGTCCTGGGGAAAAAAAACACTTTTTTCAGTGTCGCAGTCTCATGCGACGCCCCAAATCTTGCATTTTGGGCTGCCATGAAAGCACGACCCTGGAAAAATAACACGTCTTCTGGACTCTGTGATCTCACATGGGTCACGACTCAGCTGGGAGGACAGATGGGAAGATGCGCAATCCGGTTTTGAGTCTCATGCGACGCCCCAAATCTTGCATTTTGGGCTGCCATGAAAGCACGACCCTGGAAAAATAACACGTCTTCTGGACTCTGTGATCTCACATGGGTCACGACTCAGCTGGGAGGACAGATGGGAAGATGCGCAATCCGGTTTTGAGACTCACTATGTTGGAGGGTGTGCAGATGTCGATGCTGAACACATGGAGGTTGGGAGCCAAACTAGCAGGTTGTGAAACATCAGGGGCAGGGCCAGGAGGTGCCCATTCGCTGAATAATAATAATTTATTATTTGTACCCCGCCCATCTGGCAGGGTCTCCCCAGCCACTCTGGGCGGCTTGAATGAGTTGAGCATAATTTCAGCAAAGGGCTTGTATGTCTTTAGTATTTCGCATAAGAACATAAGGAGAGCTCTTCTGTATCAGACAACAGACGTTATCTACACAAGCATTTTGTTTTCAGTGGTCAACCAGAAGCCTATGGGAAGCCACAAGTTGAACATGAGCACAGCAGCACACTCTTGCTTTAAGTATGTTACAGCATGCTTACTAAATTCATGCATGCATACATATAAACACACACACACTTTTTAAAAAAACATATATGGATAGGGATTCTTTTCATTTTCTTTAAGTGTAAAGAAAAGTGTGAAAGTAACTAGCTGACACAGAACTGGCTGCTAAATACTTCAAATCCAGAAAATTCAAATATAGAAGGCCCATTCCTCCTCCAATTTTTGCTGGCTAACTGTAATTTTTGCCAGAACATGTATTTGTTCTCTGATCTGTCCAGCGTCTTCTGTCAGTGAACTCTTGGCATCTAGAAATCCAATTTTTCAGAAAGAATATAGGGGCCATCAGCTTCTTGAACATTTCACATCTCTGACTTTGCAACTTTGCTGTGAAGTTTGCTTTTAAAAGCAAGTGTTTCTGCTGAAGGAAAGAATTATAATAGGATGTCACAGAGAATTATGCTAATGCAGCTAAACTTAAAGTGACGTGAATTTGGCTTTATGCTGATCTTCCTATGCTGAAGACATTTCAAAATGCCATAACACAAAGCTGAAGACACCAAGAGTAGAGTTGTGCAGACAGTTATGACAGAAATTGTTTCTTGTTATGCACCCAAGATGTATTTTACAATTGACTACACTACTCTCACATAATTCACTTGTTACATATTTCGGACTCTCGTGATCTCAATCTAGACTTTCAGTCTAGCCTCTTTGCATCTATATCAAGTGCTTAGCTTGACTGAAGTGGCAGATATTCCCAAAGTTACTTTGATTTGTGTCAAGTGAATAAGTTATGAACTATATTAATGAAGGCTGTTCAGAAACTGTAGCTACTAACTGGGACCAGTAAATGGAACACACTGGTTCTCAACCATTTCTGGACACATTTCAAAGTATGCTGGCATTGACCTATGAAACCCTAAGCAGCTTTGGACTCAGCTACCTGAGAGATTGCCTCCTCTTGCATGAATCCATGTATCATGATCTTCCTCAGAGCATTCTTAGACACAGGGGTTTGTTTCTTTCTCTTTCATACTTTAAAATAATTAAGAAGTGGCCAAGTGGTGTTTATTATTATGTCTAGATTTTTTTTCTTAATTGTGCAGCTTCAAACTGGCCTTTCCTTTCTGGTGACCGTTTGTGCTTTCCAACAGGCCTTTACAATGTGAGGCTGTCTACAATGCTGCCTGCAGAATTGCGAAGACCTCTGAGGTTTGTTTGCTTGTTTTTGTGAGAGCACAGCAATATATGCTGGGGTTTTTTTGTAGAACACATAGATGATGCTTTTGAGTTTAGCTGCTGGGTTTTTTTTGACAAGAAAGAAGAGCTCTTCAGTGCTCTGCAGGCAACATTTGAGGAACACAAGAAAACAGAACCATATGGTAGAGAAATGGAGTAACAGAGCAACACACGGCTTTATGGGGCCCCTGAACTGTCTTAAGGTGCCTTATTAGCATTACATTTTTACTTGGAAGTGGGAGAAAGTCCCCCAAATCACTGATTCACCTCATTTGACCCCCACATGAGAGCTGATATACAGTATACCCTAGCATGATAGTATGATGCCAAGTGAAAAGTATACTGCCACCCCAAATTATAGCAATTTCCAGAATGGCACCCTAGATAACTCCCTCTTTTATATAAGAAAAAGACACCAGCTCCTTAGAACTTAAGTGTATAATTTACTCATAGTAAAGGAAAGGCTATCTGTTATGTGACGAAGTGTGCATGCTCACGAAAGCTCATACCAATAACAAACTTAGTTGGTCTCTAAGGTGCTACTGGAAGGAATTTTTTTTTTGTTTCGACTATGGCAGACCAACATGGCTACCTACCTGTAACTATGTATAAACCTTTAGAAGACATCTGAAGGCAGCCCTGTATAGAGAAGTTTTTTAGTTGTTTTATTGTTGTTGATTTATTATGGTTTTATGTATGTTGGAAGTCACCCAGAGTGGATGGGGCAACCCAGTCAGATGGGCAGGGTAACAACAACAATTTTCATTGGAGAAATGTTGGAGGGTGTGCAATCTGGACTATAGTGGGAGCAAAGGGTTAAATAACCTCTCCTGACATGTCAGAGTCCCAATCTAGGTCAGGACACATATGCCCTACACTGGTTATTTGTTGAACTAAAGATCAATGGCAATCTTCTCTGCACAGTGTACAAACATTGCTTCCCTACATAATGAATAGAAATGTGTAGAAATGTTTGAGAGAGGCAATGAGAGCTAACAGATTTTGCCCAGACCCCAAGCTCACCCTACTGATGTACTTGCTAGTGCTGCCTGTGAAACAAATATTAATTTGTATTTCTTCCTTTCCCGTGTTGCGGATCCACAAATAAATATCAGCTAGGAATAGGAGGAAAGTGTGTGTCTGTGATTTTATCTCTGTAGAAAATCACAGCAGCCACAGTGAACGTGTCCAGATTTTGTCAATGGCATTACGTCTGTGATGCCAGGCAGAAAGCATGTTTTTGCACATATCAGACACCTTATAGGATGTGACAGACTGAGCACAGTGTGTTTCTTTCATTTCAGATGACAAGAACAAATCACTGCCCCTTTCTGAAGAGATGCAGCTGTCTATTTCTAGCCCCTGTGCCTAAGGAAGCCAATGTTTTGCAGTTATGTTAGTACAGACAGGTGGGAACTTGCAATGAATTATGAGGGGACGGAAAAGGAGGCAAGTCAATCATTAGAGAACCGAGTTTGAATTGGCCCCTTTGTACCAATTAGGTATTTCTCCACACTTATTTACAGTGACAGCAAAGCTCAGGGCCGGCCCTACCATGAAGCAGAGTGAGGTAGCTGCTTAGAGGGCAAATCTAAGTCCAGTATACCTGAAGGAGCGTCTCCACCCCCATCGTTCAGCCCGGACACTGAGGTCCAGCTCCGAGGGCCTTCTGGCGGTTCTCTCACTGCGAGGTTACAGGGAACCAGTCAGAGGGCCTTCTTGGTAGTGGCGCCCACCCTGTGGAACGCCCTCCTATCAGATGTCAAGGAAAGAAGCAACTATCTGACTTTTAGAAGACACCTGAAGGCAGCCCTGTTTAGGGAAGTTTTTAATCTGTGATATTTTAATGCATTTTTAATATTCTGTTGGGAGCCACCCAGAGTGGCTGGGGAAACCCAGCCAGATGGACGAGGTATGTATGTATGTATGTATGTATGTATAAATAAATAAATAAATAAATTATTATTATTATTATTATTATTATTATTATTATTATTATTATTCACTGGTGGAAAGTGGTTGGAAGGGTGCATCATGTGGTCTGCATTGCAACCCCTACGGTAGGTTGCTGCCCCAGCATGGCTGGTGTGCCAGTTAAGTGACTTGAGGCAATCTTCCTCAGGCGGCATGCTCCTCCCACCCCACTGGGATGTGGGCCTGTGTTCGGGAGGAGGTGCCAGTGGCACGTTTTACCTCAGGCACCATAGGTCTCAGGCTGGCCCTAGGCCCTAGTTCTGTGGGGAAAGCCCTTATTCCCATAAATCATAAATGGCATTGTTCCAGAGAATGTCATGCGTGTTCCCATCACAGAATAGCACAATGACATAACACTTCACAGAACTGATGCCACTTCTTCTCACTTTAAGAAGCATTTATCAAACCATATTTTACAAACTCCTATCTCAGAGATAGTGGTTCAAAGCCACAGCCTAGTTTTCTAGGCGTTCAAAGATCAACCATGTTTCTTTCCTCTGGGATAGATAACAATAAGTTACAACAACAACAACAACAACAATGGCAACAATAACAATCCGAGGGATACATTTTTTTTTTCTAACGAAGTAGGAATATGAAATCAATACAGTGGCAAGTAATACGGAAAATAGCCCCACAGTTAAGCAAGGGAATAGCATTATGTTAAATTATCTGTAAATCTGTTGTTACTGTGAAAAATGCACATTGCTCAAAAGTAACAGAGTTGTCAGTGAAATTTGCCAAACCATGTAAATATTTGAATTTGTGTTAGAGAACCTGACATTTCCAAATTAGCTTTGCAGTTTATAAATAAAGCTCTAAACATACTCAGTATATCAGGGAAGATGTTTGGAATTAGTAATGAGTCTACCAAATGCTTTAAGGCTCAGATGGCCAACCTATGGCTTACATAGGTGGGACGTGGGCTGAATCCATCAGAAATCCTTTCCTCATATGTAGTGCACTTATATTTACCAGCTTAATTCTTTCTCAAGGAGCTGATACAGTGAAGTGTATTGCAGCCAACACTGTATTCTGACAAAATATCCCAAGTTTAATAAGTGTTTCTCCTGTTTTTAACAGATGGCAGTGGGCTCATAAATAAGTAATTTGTATAATATGGTTGTTGGTTCACTTGCTTTTCATGTTCCCCAAGAAAGAGATGAGCAGCAGCTCAATTTGAAGGCAGTTTACCCCTACGATAATCTTCTCACTGATGCAAAAAAATTTTTTTTAATAAGCGTATTGGATACACAAGTGTAAAACATGAGTAGAGGATTGGATTCTATCAGTTGAACTACAGAATACCTTCCCCCAGGAAAGGCTAGTTATACCAAAATATGAACCAGCTTTTTCAGGAAGGATGGGTTCTTCCTATGCATCCTAATCTAAATTTCTCTTGCAGCATATTCCATTTTTTTAAGGATCACCATTTCCATTTTAGTCACCATTCTAAAACTCTTACTGGAACACACCTAAACTGGAGCAGTAGGGCCATTCCTATATTTTTAATGCCCTGCAGAAGCCCCTTCACAGGAAGTACCAGTCAAACGTGATGGAATTCTTTTGGATTCATCTTAAAACTCTGATCTCTCATTGTGTGGAGCACAGGATTAAAGAACTTCAGAGGGCAACTAGTCATAGCTAGTAGGCAAGATTCTCTGTAAAATAGCCTAGAAATCAATGCAGAAATTATAGTTTTCATTTCAATAGCAGAATGGCTTACTTCTCTTGCTGAAGTGAGCTTCAGCAGCTAGAACATGAGACTTTGACATGTGACTGAGTGAGGTTTTTTATTCCTTTTAAACCCTTTTGGTTGAGGTCTGACACCTGTATGGGAGGCAATGGTACCTATTGAGGAAGTTGATAAAGATGTCCTCCAGTGGTGATAGAGAGACTATCAATATGAGCACACAAATATTAAAGTCTTATTAAAATTTCCTTTGAATAGCATTCTTTCCAATTGAATTATCAACATATATGACCACACATCGTATTTTCTCCTTTATATATACCGGTAAGACTAGGAAGATTTAAAAAAATACTGTGTTGGTCCAATAGGCCTCTTCTTGAGAGCCGGTTGAGATGTATTTCTTTCTCTTACCACATCAAAAGCCAATCTGAATGGACTTGTTCCAATAAGTGATCTAGATTTAGTACCCATTTCTAAGAATTCTGTTTTTTGGGTTCAGCCATCATGGGGCCACTAGAGATGTTCAGCACTGCACCTAAAGATGCTTCCAAATTCTTTTTTCAGCCAGATTTTGATGGCAGATTTGTATCACCAGAAGAGTTTCAAACCTACAACATATTGGAAACTGTACATACCTGTAGGTCTTGGCAGGTCCTAGAATGCCCCCGGCTTGCAACTCTGCAAGCCAGCTCCAAGTTAATCTACAACTAGTTGAAAGAAGTTTGGTCAAACCTCCAGGAAAACTGCTGGGAACATAACTGAAGGTAACCATGTTAAAAAACAAACAAACAACTTTCAAGGAACTTTGAAAGGCTGGTACAATCGGATTTTTTCCCCAGAGCAGAACAAAACACTGCAGGAGCATCTAACTGCTGTTTTCTCAAGTGGGAAAAGTCCAGTCTCTAAATGGATGCGGTCCTATAATTTCAGGGTACAGCAATTTCAAGATTTACACAACTCCTAAACATTAAAATGAAGTGTGTTTGTGGTAGCCTGGTAAAAATACGGAGTGATTTATCCAATCACTTTTAAAAGGTAATTAAATGGTGAGTCCACATGTTCCACAGATGGGTGTGACTCATTTAAATCTTCCTGCATCAACCCT